>JAIOJX010000029.1:13411420-14611420 GCA_022376925.1 Tragulus kanchil | reverse complement strand
GTCGCGACAACTAAGACTGTCCCCAGACATCACAAATGTCCCTCGGGGCACAGACTGCTCAGGTGAGCTCCCTGGTGTGGCCTGAGCATTGACGGGGCCGTGGAGGCTCAGAGTGGGGCTGTGGGGGGCCAGGGCCAAGCTGAGCCTCTTGTGTGTACCCTCACCCCAGTGACAGGAGAGTCCCCTCCCAGCCTCTCTAAAGAACTGACCAGCACGCTGGCCGGGGTCGGTGATGTCAGCTTCGACTCTGACAACCAGTTCCCCCTGGACGAACTCAAGATTGACCCCCTGACCCTGGACGGACTGCACATGCTCAATGACCCGGACATGGTCCTGGCCGACCCGGCCACCGAGGACACCTTCCGGATGGACCGTCTGTGAGCGGTGCGCCTGGCACACGGCCGCCCAGCCCCCGGCTCCGTCACCCCGCCGGTCAGTGGTCCCGACGGCGTCTCCCCGAGCCTGGGGACGGCGGCACTCCGTCCCTCGCAAACGGCCGAGCTTGTGATTCTGAGCTTGCAATGCCGCCAAGCGCCCCCTGCCCGCCCGCCCCACCCCGGTCGCCCACCTCCCGCGTGAGGCCGTGCGTCGTCGCCTCTGCGGACCCTCCCTGCTCTCTCGTCCCCCTGTAAGATGCAGAAAGCGCGCTGGGCAGGGCCGCCGGCCTCGGGGCGGGGGGCACCGTGCTCTGCGATGGTGGTGGGCTGAGGTGCATCTCGCGACTGTTGTCCAGCTCTCACTGCCTTCCGTTGTCCCAGGTCCCCTGCCCGCCCGCACCCCCAGCCCTTGGATAGGTAGCGAGCCAGCCCCACCCTGCCCAAGGCAGGAAGTGCCAGAGGAGGGGGGGGCGGACGTGAAGCAAAATAAACACTATTTGGACTGCTGCCTTTTATATTTCTGAGCACACACGGAACGCTAGCACCCGTCCCACGGAGCTGGGGGGTGAACGTGTGAACAGCGTGGGAAGCAGCCGAGTCTCGTCTCCTCTAGGACCACGCCCCCGCCAGGTCCCTCTGCAGCCACCTGGGCCTGACGCCCCCGCCCTGACCTGTTGGGGTGCTCATGCAGACCGAGGTGATTTCTAAGGGGGTTTCCATCTTTCTTTCTCTGGACTGTGGCCTGTTATTTAAAGAATGGGGTGGGGAGGGGGGGCCAGGGCACTTTTGTTGTGTTCCTCTTTGTTTCTTTGGGTTTGTATTTACATTTCGGTGGTAGACGAGGAACTGACTCCTTCAAGCCAACACTTGCCTGAGAGCATGTTTTGTTTTGTTTTGTTTTGTTTACTCTAGAAATTCAACATTATAGTACTCGTTAGCTAACTGGAAGTAGCCTGTTGCCCGCCCGGGTCTGGGCTGCGTCTGCTGTCTTTTTAGTTTCGCCCGTTATTCCAGAGCAGGAGGAGGGGAGGCTGGGCTGAGCCGGGTGGACGCTCCGGCACAAGCGGCAACCGCGGCCGGAACGGCCCCCGCCCTGGTCTTGTAACCGACTCCCGGGAAGGGGCCCCGGCTTTCCTTAGGGGTCTCCCGAAGGTGCCAGCCAGTCCTCAGAGCGGGCCCGTCCTGAGGTGTCCCAGAGACGAGCCTGTCCTCAGCACCCTCGCCCCAAAAACCAGCCACCATTCCCCCTCTCCCGCCCTCCCGCCCCCTCTTCTGGAGCCACGCCCGGCAGGGCTGGATGCAAAGGCCAAGAGCAGCATGCGTCTTCATGGCTGGTTTCCAGGTGCTTCTCCAAGTGCCTCAGGAGGCCCAGGTGACCATCCGTCAGGCTCACGGGCACACCGGTGGCCCTCCGTCTGCCCCAGGCCCGCGAGCAGGCGGCAGGGCTGGCTTGGGGTCCTGTCGGTTGCCAACTCCGTTTTGCCCTCAGCGAGGCCCATCCGGCTGACCCCCATCCGTCAGGCTCCCCCAAGGCAGGAAGTGCCAGAGGAGGGGGGGGCGGACGTGAAGCAAAATAAACACTATTTGGACTGCTGCCTTTTATATTTCTGAGCACACACGGAACGCTAGCACCCGTCCCACGGAGCTGGGGGGTGAACGTGTGAACAGCGTGGGAAGCAGCCGAGTCTCGTCTCCTCTAGGACCACGCCCCCGCCAGGTCCCTCTGCAGCCACCTGGGCCTGACGCCCCCGCCCTGACCTGTTGGGGTGCTCATGCAGACCGAGGTGATTTCTAAGGGGGTTTCCATCTTTCTTTCTCTGGACTGTGGCCTGTTATTTAAAGAATGGGGTGGGGAGGGGGGGCCAGGGCACTTTTGTTGTGTTCCTCTTTGTTTCTTTGGGTTTGTATTTACATTTCGGTGGTAGACGAGGAACTGACTCCTTCAAGCCAACACTTGCCTGAGAGCATGTTTTGTTTTGTTTTGTTTTGTTTACTCTAGAAATTCAACATTATAGTACTCGTTAGCTAACTGGAAGTAGCCTGTTGCCCGCCCGGGTCTGGGCTGCGTCTGCTGTCTTTTTAGTTTCGCCCCGTTATTCCAGAGCAGGAGGAGGGGAGGCTGGGCTGAGCCGGGTGGACGCTCCGGCACAAGCGGCAACCGCGGCCGGAACGGCCCCCGCCCTGGTCTTGTAACCGACTCCCGGGAAGGGGCCCCGGCTTTCCTTAGGGGTCTCCCGAAGGTGCCAGCCAGTCCTCAGAGCGGGCCCGTCCTGAGGTGTCCCAGAGACGAGCCTGTCCTCAGCACCCTCGCCCCAAAAACCAGCCACCATTCCCCCTCTCCCGCCCTCCCGCCCCCTCTTCTGGAGCCACGCCCGGCAGGGCTGGATGCAAAGGCCAAGAGCAGCATGCGTCTTCATGGCTGGTTTCCAGGTGCTTCTCCAAGTGCCTCAGGAGGCCCAGGTGACCATCCGTCAGGCTCACGGGCACACCGGTGGCCCTCCGTCTGCCCCCCAGGCCCGCGAGCAGGCGGCAGGGCTGGCTTGGGGTCCTGTCGGTTGCTTTGGAATCGGAACCTCCGTTTCATTCCCTCCGACATCACATCTCGAGTCCTGAGTCGCTCCTCCACCTGCCGGCCGGGCTGGCACCTCCTCCCGGGTGCATCTCCGTCCGCCTCTGTCGGTGGGAGCCAGGTCCGAGCGACCCCCCGCCCTTGTTCCCCAGCCGGGCTGTCAGCACGTAGCCGAGTGGCCAAGTGGCCACACCTAGGGAAGCTCCCTGTCCTTTGTCCCTTGGCCTCCACCGCGCTCGTCTGGACTGGGGACACAGTGTGGCAGTCCCTCCCAGGTCAGGGGCCTGTCCTCTTTGCGTGGCGGGCTGGGGGCAAAGACTGGGAACTTTTTTTTTTTTAAGGAAAAACTACATGTACATAGAAGGCTTTGATTACCATTAGACTTGTATGTAGAACTTTTAAAGATAATGGCCTTAATACAATTACAAGCAACCTTTCTGGATGCAACTTTCAAGAAAGGCGTTGGGGACCCCGTGAGGGAGCCCCGTCAGCCCACATTCCCAGCACTGGGTTCTCGGTGCACGTGGGCAGGGAAGGAGGAATGTCCGGCCCTGGGGCCCATTTCTAGCATCCCTCCGCCAGGCGCACAGGGACATTGTATTAACACGGCAGCCTCGGCCCACGAAGGGCTTGAGTTTAGAGCTTTCCCGGGGAGGAGACCCAGCCAGGAGCCAGTGGCCGGGCGTCCTCAAAGGACTCATCAAAGGGGGTCTCACAACAGAGGCTTTTTTTCTTTCTCAAATATAAATATCGCTTCTCTTCTAAGTATTCTTGAATTGCCAAGACGTTTAGAAACAGGACAGCTTAGGGGAATCAGCCCTTTGACTTGCGATGTGAAGATACTGTGACTTGGGGTCAGCTGCGCCGTTGGCGGGGGTGGGGGAGCTGGGGGCCCCGCATCGTGTACATAGACCCGCCGCCTGCGTCCTCACTCGCCATGGCCGAGCCCCCCTCACGCGTTTCCATGGGAGCGCAAGCCAACCAGCATGTCCCCACCTGCCTCCGTTTCCCCTCTGGCCTCTGAGCCCCCAGGGTGGCGTTTGTCCCCCCATGAGGATGAGACCTGGGGTCAGCCTCTCTCTGTGTCCCCCCAGAGAGGAGAGTTTATACCCCTGCCCCCCAACACCCACCCATCCACATCACCCCCTGCAGTGTCCAAGGGGTACTTGGGTGAAAGAGGTGGAGGGTCTCGTTGGGGTCAGATCCCTGTCACGCGTACCCATGAGGACCCCCTCCGCAGCGTGCCATTACCAGAGGGCAAACAGGTGGCCCTGCTGGGATAGCCTGCAGTCCCCTCTCCGTTTTCCTGGCTCCCTCTGACCTTGGGGCAGAGGGCCCCGAGACCCTCAGAGGAAAGCTCAGGGGCAGATCCATCCTCCAGCCACATCGGGGGCCCACAGCCAGCAGTATCTGAAAACGGGCCAGGCCTCCCCGTGGGCACAGGAGCACAGCAGGAGGGACCCTAATTGCGTTGAGTCCAGCGCTGACCCCACCGCCATCCACAGAGCTCCCCACAGGGCCTGAGAGACCAGAAGGCAAGGGCAGGCGGGTGTGCTGACGGCCCTTTCTCAGTGCCGCGTCCATGCCGATCTCCAGCCCCGCTGCGGGTCCTCGGGCCACCTGCCTGCCTGGTGGGGACGCACAGAGGGTGGGAGCCCAGCCGTGGACGCTTGGCCGGCCTTGGCGGCCTATGTACTGTTATCGCCTTGTGGATTTTGCGGGTCGAGCCAGGAGAGTTCTGATGTCCTAGATGTGCTGAGCCTGACTTCTCCAGGTGGCCAGCCGCCCAAGAGGATGGGTGGTCAAGGGGGTCTGTGTGTCACATGGGGACAGGCGAGGACGGCTGTCCATCTGTCCATCCGTCACATGCTGGTGAGACCCCTGTGTGGACGGTGAGAGGTCCCCTGTCATCTGTTCGTCTTGTCAGGACGGGTGTCCAGTTTAGGGGCTGCATGCCAGGTGCTGGCTGAAGACACCCTGGTCACCAGGGACAGGAGTAGGTACAAGTCCTGTGGGGGCCGGGCAGGGCTCAGGCGGCAGGGATGGCCCCCCTCTGTCCAGCGCTTTGGGTCTGAAGAGCCCCCGTGATCACCTGCTCCTTGAGGGGCTTCTGTCGACCCAGAGGCCTCCCGGGGGCCGAGTCCTCCCCGGGATGGTACCCTGGGCCGACCCTGAGCTAGTTCATAACCAGCCATGCTGCCAAACGCCTGCCCCCTCACTGGATTCTGAGTTTTCCGCGTGTCCAAAGACGACGTCCCCGTTCCCAGGGTGCTGGCGGAAGCGTGCTGAGGCCTGGTGGGGTTTGGGAGACCCTCCACCTCCCCGCTACCCCCACTCCCATCGTGACAGAGCAGGGGCTCCCACCGCCCGCACTGGGTGCTGGCGTGGGCAGCCCTCGGGTTTCCTGGGCGTGGGGTTGGAGCACAGGGGTGCAGGTCAGGGGTGCCTGGTGCCCTTGGGCCTGGGCTACCACCCCCTGCAGGGGATGCTCCAAGTGAGGGAGCGGTGGCCACCTGAGCACCCCCAAACCACGTGACCTGAAGAGCTGCCGGCAGCCTGGAGGCCTCACCTACCCCGGGAGGCCTGCCTGGCGGTAGTGAGCAGCCAGCTGTTTATGCCCACATTCTCCGGACACCCCGGCCCCCACTCCCTGGGGCGGGGTCTCATAGCATGTGACCAGGGGTCCCTGGGGCATTTCTTGTGTTAGGCCCTGTCCAGCCAGCTTGTCTTGGGCCAGCTCCTTTTGATTTCCTCGACTTTCGGGGGTTCTGGCTGGTGGGGCTCAGGCCCCCCTCATAACCATTGGTGTGCCATAGGCGGCTGGCCACGGACGAGTTCTCCTGCAGTGGAGGCGGGGTGACCTGGACCCCAGACCTGGGTTCTGGGGTACTCCTGAAGGCACCAGGGGCAGACGAGACTCCTGTGGCCTGGGTCTCACTTCCTCTTGGTCAAGGGGTCTGTGTGTCACATGGGGACAGGCGAGGCGGCTGTCCATCTGTCCATCCGTCACATGCTGGTGAGACCCCTGTGTGGACGGTGAGAGGTCCCCTGTCATCTGTTCGTCTTGTCAGGACGGGTGTCCAGTTTAGGGGCTGCATGCCAGGTGCTGGCTGAAGACACCCTGGTCACCAGGGACAGGAGTAGGTACAAGTCCTGTGGGGGCCGGGCAGGGCTCAGGCGGCAGGGATGGCCCCCCTCTGTCCAGCGCTTTGGGTCTGAAGAGCCCCCGTGATCACCTGCTCCTTGAGGGGCTTCTGTCGACCCAGAGGCCTCCCGGGGGCCGAGTCCTCCCCGGGATGGTACCCTGGGCCGACCCTGAGCTAGTTCATAACCAGCCATGCTGCCAAACGCCTGCCCCCTCACTGGATTCTGAGTTTTCCGCGTGTCCAAAGACGACGTCCCCGTTCCCAGGGTGCTGGCGGAAGCGTGCTGAGGCCTGGTGGGGTTTGGGAGACCCTCCACCTCCCCGCTACCCCCACTCCCATCGTGACAGAGCAGGGGCTCCCACCGCCCGCACTGGGTGCTGGCGTGGGCAGCCCTCGGGTTTCCTGGCGTGGGGTTGGAGCACAGGGGTGCAGGTCAGGGGTGCCTGGTGCCCTTGGGCCTGGGCTACCACCCCCTGCAGGGGATGCTCCAAGTGAGGGAGCGGTGGCCACCTGAGCACCCCCAAACCACGTGACCTGAAGAGCTGCCGGCAGCCTGGAGGCCTCACCTACCCCGGGAGGCCTGCCTGGCGGTAGTGAGCAGCCAGCTGTTTATGCCCACATTCTCCGGACACCCCGGCCCCCACTCCCTGGGGCGGGGTCTCATAGCATGTGACCAGGGGTCCCTGGGGCATTTCTTGTGTTAGGCCCTGTCCAGCCAGCTTGTCTTGGGCCAGCTCCTTTTGATTTCCTCGACTTTCGGGGGTTCTGGCTGGTGGGGCTCAGGCCCCCCTCATAACCATTGGTGTGCCATAGGCGGCTGGCCACGGACGAGTTCTCCTGCAGTGGAGGCGGGGTGACCTGGACCCCAGACCTGGGTTCTGGGGTACTCCTGAAGGCACCAGGGGCAGACGAGACTCCTGTGGCCTGGGTCTCACTTCCCTCTTGTCATTCGCTCGAGCCCGTGGTCTCGGGGCCCCAGGCTCCTCCCAGGCAGGGTAGGGGGTGCAGAGACTGGCTCCAGACAGCTCTCTCCGCCTTCTGCCCGACGGGTCTCCACACCCTGTGCCCAAGGAGCCAGTGACGCGTGGGCTGCTCTGCTCTTGCAGGGTTGTGGAATTTCGGGGCAGTCGAGGCCCAGCCTGTCAATTCTGACTTCCCGCCAACTGGAGTCAAGGGGGCACCGCTGTGGCCCTTGCCCCCCAGACTTCCGGAGGGAGGGCTTTAGCCCCCAGGTGCACTGGCCCCGCCACGCCCTCCGTGGGAGACGTCCCCGCCCCTCCAGGCGCTGGGCGGTACCACTGATATATGCAAACCCGCCGGTCCCCGCGGCCCTCCCCCAGGCTGGCCCCGCCCCCCCAGCATGTCCGTTGTGCTGCAGGCGTCCGTGGGCCGCACGCGGGTGCCCGCGGCGGGCGGGGGCGGGGGCGGGCGCTCAGGGCGCACTCGGCCGGCCCCTGCCCACCCTTCTGGCGTGGACGCTATTGTCTTTGTACCTTTGCATCCTTTGTAATGAAATGTAATAAAAATACAGTGTTTTCGTCTCTGCCTCCTCCTCTTTTTTCCCCCGCCCTCTCCTCCCGCCTCGAGGATGAGGCGTGGGTGTTGCACCAGGTTGGAGTCACGCGCACACACACGTGGACGTGGACACACAGGCGTGAACCCCGCTACACACACTCTCCAGGATCCTGGGTCAGACGCTCCAGGGGCGTGGGTGGGATGGAACAGCAGGCGTGGGGCCGGGCAAGTCAGGGCCGAAGGCTCCTAGTCGGGCTGCGAGGGCCACCGCCAGTCAGTGGAGGGACTCCACCTCCACTGTCCCAGGGCCTGGGTTGGGGTCCCTGGGCCAGGCTCCCCTCAGAGGCTCCACCCTACCATCTCCCCGAGGCAGAGACCACAGCCAACCCTTCCACCCACACACACTTTATTTAAGAGTCCTCCTGCAGTGGGCGGGGTGACCTGGACCCCAGACCTGGGTTCTGGGGTACTCCTGAAGGCACCAGGGGCAGACGAGACTCCTGTGGCCTGGGTCTCACTTCCTCTTGTCATTCGCTCGAGCCCGTGGTCTCGGGGCCCCAGGCTCCTCCCAGGCAGGGTAGGGGGTGCAGAGACTGGCTCCAGACAGCTCTCTCCGCCTTCTGCCCGACGGGTCTCCACACCCTGTGCCCAAGGAGCCAGTGACGCGTGGGCTGCTCTGCTCTTGCAGGGTTGTGGAATTTCGGGGCAGTCGAGGCCCAGCCTGTCAATTCTGACTTCCCGCCAACTGGAGTCAAGGGGGCACCGCTGTGGCCCTTGCCCCCCAGACTTCCGGAGGGAGGGCTTTAGCCCCCAGGTGCACTGGCCCCGCCACGCCCTCCGTGGGGACGTCCCGCCCCTCCAGGCGCTGGGCGGTACCACTGATATATGCAAACCCGCCGGTCCCCGCGGCCCTCCCCCAGGCTGGCCCCGCCCCCCCAGCATGTCCGTTGTGCTGCAGGCGTCCGTGGGCCGCACGCGGGTGCCCGCGGCGGGCGGGGGCGGGGGCGGGCGCTCAGGGCGCACTCGGCCGGCCCCTGCCCACCCTTCTGGCGTGGACGCTATTGTCTTTGTACCTTTGCATCCTTTGTAATGAAATGTAATAAAAATACAGTGTTTTCGTCTCTGCCTCCTCCTCTTTTTTCCCCCGCCCTCTCCTCCCGCCTCGAGGATGAGGCGTGGGTGTTGCACCAGGTTGGAGTCACGCGCACACACACGTGGACGTGGACACACAGGCGTGAACCCCGCTACACACACTCTCCAGGATCCTGGGTCAGACGCTCCAGGGGCGTGGGTGGGATGGAACAGCAGGCGTGGGGCCGGGCAAGTCAGGGCCGAAGGCTCCTAGTCGGGCTGCGAGGGCCACCGCCAGTCAGTGGAGGGACTCCACCTCCACTGTCCCAGGGCCTGGGTTGGGGTCCCTGGGCCAGGCTCCCCTCAGAGGCTCCACCCTACCATCTCCCCGAGGCAGAGACCACAGCCAACCCTTCCACCCACACACACTTTATTTAAGAGTCCTCTCTGAGCCCCTTTGGTTCCCCCTCCACCCCAGCCGGCTGCCTCCTGGCGCCAGGTGCTAACGGCCTCCCACGGTGCGGGCAGCCGCGAGGGTGGCCTTCATCCCTTGGCGGGTCCCCACCCCCGTCCCTAGGCCTGCAGTAGCCTCTGGGCCTCGTAGTCCTCCGGGATGGTGTCTGCAGAAAGAGGGCGAGCAGGTGAGCAGGGGCGAGGGTGGGCGGGGCGGGCTCCCCTCCGCCCCGGGGAGGGGGCGGGGCCTCTTACCGTTGCAGCGATAGCGCAGGTTGGCCCAGATGATGTTCTCCTGGGAGAAGCAGAAGACTCCCAAACGGCCGCCCCGCATGGTGGTGTCCAAGACCACGTTGCTGTCGGCCACCAGCTCTGGCCCCTCGTAGAACCGCACTCTGCATGGGGTGGGGGAGACTGTGATTTCGGGGCCCGGGGCCAGGCCCTCTCCTCTCCTCTCAGAGCGTCAGCACCCTGCCCCGTGAGCGAGGCCTCTTCTGTAGGAGCGGCGGCCGTGTGTCTCCCTGCCTGGACCACACTCAGGGCATTGGGGGCTCCTGACCTGAGCCCCGGTTCCCCTGCGGGAGCATGGCCATCAAGGGATTTCCTGGCAGCGCAGAGTGGGGATTGGAAAACGGGAAGTGGGTGAGACCCCACCTGCGGGTGCAGCGTCCAGAACCCTCCAGCCCTGGGCGTAGGCCACCCAACGTGGCCCCGCCCTTCCTGAGTCCCGGTCCTCCCCTGTCCCGCCTCCCTTCAGGCCCCGCCCCTCCGGCCCCGCCTCCTGAGCAGCTTCCTGCACGACCTGCGTCCTCGGTGGGGTATCATGGCCCAGGGCCAAACAGTTATCTCTGGCTGTATTATTCCCATTTTACAGATAAGGGTCCCAGGAAAGAGAGGGGCCCTCAGCCCCCAGGCTGAGGGGCGGCTCCCACCTGATGTAGCCCACTTGGGGTCGGTGCTGCAGGAACCAGCGGTAGGAAGTCTTGTCCTTCCAGCCCACGTTCCGGGGGTCTTTCCACAGCAGCCGCACCTGTGACGCGGTGTCCCCCGTGTGCCACAGTGCGTTCCGAAGATGCTCCCCGGGGCCTGTGGAGGACTTCACAGCCTACCACACCAGGGAAGAGGGGAGCAGGGTTAGAGACCACGCAGGCCCCCAGGCCCCCCAGACAGGCGCAGCTTTGAGTCATGGGGGAGTGGTGGGGTCCCTGCTATGTAAGAGGCGCAGGTTCAACCCCTGGGTCGGGAAGATCCCCTGGAGAAAGACATGGCAGCCCACTCTAGTATTCCTACCTGGAAAATCCCATAACAGAGGAACCTGGCGGGCTACAGTCCATGGGGTCGCAAAGAGTTGGACACAACTGAGTATGCACCTTCTGTTCTATTCTAGGGGGCCTGCAGGAGGATTTGGAACCTAAGGGAAAGTCTAGGGCTCTGTGAGAAGGTTTGGGGGCCTACAGGAAGATTAGGGGATCCCAAAGGAACATCTGAGCGCCTGTGGGAGGAACTGGCAGGATTGTGGTAGAAAGACTTTGAGGTCCATGGGAGGATGCGGAGGACTGCCAGGCTTGAGGATCTGAGGAAGGGCTTGGGGCCTCAGCGATGCTGTTGACGCCAAGAGTTCAGGAAGGGCCCGGCACCTTGAGCTGGATGCCGGGTTCTGCCACCGCCCGGAAGGGGTTGGCCTGCCAATACGTCTGCTCCATCTGCTTCCACATGACCACGTAGAAGCTGGAGCTATCCTGGTAGCCAAAGATGAAACCCGCGTAGTCGTCATCCGTGGCCGTGTTCACGTGGAACGTGCCTTCGAAATCCACGCCATTGAAGGCCGTGTAACCTGGGGAGGGAAAGGGACTCTCGCTCCAGGCCCCGCCCCTCCAGAGTACCGCGCTCAGAACCCAGAGTCGCGACCCGCGAGCCCGGCCCCGCCTTTCGGGAGTCCAGCCCCGCCCCGTTTCCCCTCGCCTCTGGCCCCGCCCCACGCGCGGCTCCCTGCACCGCCCGGCCCCTCCCCGCGTCTCACCCACAGCCAGGCCCGGGTCGCTGTTCATCGTCTGCACGATCTCCATGCCCTGGCGGGGTTCAAAGGAAGTAGGGCGTCAGGCCAGCCATGTGGGCCCTCGGCTCCCCGTCCCCAGCTTCGGACGCGCTGGGGCAGTCCTGGGCTCCTCCCACTCCCCGTCGGGGTCCCGCCCCCACCTGGTTGAGCACCACCCAGTTCGGGTCTATCTGCGCGTCGCCCTCGGGGTCCAGCACCACCGTCTGGAAGGCCCGGAAGTCGGTGAGGGTGACCTCAGCGTTCTCCGGACACACGTCGATCTTGTCCACCACTTTGTCCGCATCAAAGTCGCCCTGGCACGCGTCGCCCACGCCGTCCCCTGAGAGGAGGAGGGTCCCCTCGCCGTGATAAATCAACCCCAGGCCTGGCCACGCCCATACAAGCTCCTGGCCCACCCCGACCCTCCGCCTAGCAGCTCCACGCTGGCCCCATCCCCACCGCGGGCCGTGCATCCGGCCTTACGGTCCACGTCTTCCTGGCCCGGGTTGGGCACCAGCCGGCAGTTGTCCCGACTGTCGGGCACGCCGTCGTTGTCATCATCGTCGTCACAGGCATCCCCCTGGCCGTCCTGGTCGGAGTCCTGCTGGGCACTGTTGGGCACTGTGGGGCAGTTATCCCTCGAGTCCTGGTGCCCATCTCCATCCCTAGAGTGGGAGGTGGGTGGGGCAGAGGCCATGAGATCCCAGAAGGCCGGATCAGGGGCTGCCCACCCCGGGTCCCCACCTCAGCCCCGGGTGGCCTGCTCACTGGTCTTGGTCGCTGTCACAAGCATCCCCCACGAAGTCGTGGTCCACATCGCTCTGGGGGCGAGAGGGAGGGCGGGGAGGATGTAGGCACTCGTAATCAGAGCGGAAGGATCCAGAAGCCTCTTGCCCACCCCCATTTCCAGAGCCCAGGTCCTGCTGAGCCCAAGGAACAGCCCGCAGGTGGCTGGGACTGGGCTGGAGGCTGGTGGCCGGCTGGGCGCTGGCCCCCACTCACCTGGTCCGCGTTGCTCTTCTGAGGACAGTTGTCACAGGCGTCCCCGACACCGTCGCCATCGCTGTCCTTCTGATCGGAGTTGGGCATCCGGGGGCAGTTGTCCGCCGGGTTGCGGATGCCTGAGGGAAACAGAGGGACAGAACCGGATCCCAAGATGGGGGCGGGGCCAGGCGGACGTCAGCAGAGCAGGTGCAGACCTGGGACTAGCCTGGGACAGAGTCGCCACTCCGTCTATGGCGCCCAGTAACTACAAAGGGAAACCAAGTCTCCGGGAGCAGTCCCTGGCCTCCTGGAGACTAAGGGAATGGACGGCGGGGAAGGGCCTGGCTCAGCGTGGGCACGACCTCGAGCCTCTGCACACTTGCAGGTGTAAAAAGGGTACCTCCTCAGCCCCAGGCTCACGTCACTGTTCTCCTTCCCCTCCTCCAAAAATTCTTTCCTTCTCCCCTCGGCCTCCCTGAGAGGAGGAGGGTCCCCTCGCCGTGATAAATCAACCCCAGGCCTGGCCACGCCCATACAAGCTCCTGGCCCACCCCGACCCTCCGCCTAGCAGCTCCACGCTGGCCCCATCCCCACCGCGGGCCGTGCATCCGGCCTTACGGTCCACGTCTTCCTGGCCGGGTTGGGCACCAGCCGGCAGTTGTCCCGACTGTCGGGCACGCCGTCGTTGTCATCATCGTCGTCACAGGCATCCCCCTGGCCGTCCTGGTCGGAGTCCTGCTGGGCACTGTTGGGCACTGTGGGGCAGTTATCCCTCGAGTCCTGGTGCCCATCTCCATCCCTAGAGTGGGAGGTGGGTGGGGCAGAGGCCATGAGATCCCAGAAGGCCGGATCAGGGGCTGCCCACCCCGGGTCCCCACCTCAGCCCCGGGTGGCCTGCTCACTGGTCTTGGTCGCTGTCACAAGCATCCCCCACGAAGTCGTGGTCCACATCGCTCTGGGGGCGAGAGGGAGGGCGGGGAGGATGTAGGCACTCGTAATCAGAGCGGAAGGATCCAGAAGCCTCTTGCCCACCCCCATTTCCAGAGCCCAGGTCCTGCTGAGCCCAAGGAACAGCCCGCAGGTGGCTGGGACTGGGCTGGAGGCTGGTGGCCGGCTGGGCGCTGGCCCCCACTCACCTGGTCCGCGTTGCTCTTCTGAGGACAGTTGTCACAGGCGTCCCCGACACCGTCGCCATCGCTGTCCTTCTGATCGGAGTTGGGCATCCGGGGGCAGTTGTCCGCCGGGTTGCGGATGCCTGAGGGAAACAGAGGGACAGAACCGGATCCCAAGATGGGGGCGGGGCCAGGCGGACGTCAGCAGAGCAGGTGCAGACCTGGGACTAGCCTGGGACAGAGTCGCCACTCCGTCTATGGCGCCCAGTAACTACAAAGGGAAACCAAGTCTCCGGGAGCAGTCCCTGGCCTCCTGGAGACTAAGGGAATGGACGGCGGGGAAGGGCCTGGCTCAGCGTGGGCACGACCTCGAGCCTCTGCACACTTGCAGGTGTAAAAAGGGTACCTCCTCAGCCCCAGGCTCACGTCACTGTTCTCCTTCCCCTCCTCCAAAAATTCTTTCCTTCTCCCCTCGGCCTCCCGTCCCAGCTTGCATTGCTCTGCCCGCCAGGGCTTGGTCCCCTTGTCCCTGGCGCCCTGGGCAAGTACACCCTCTCCGGTCTCCGAACGAAGTCGAGCCCCGCCTCAGACAAGCCCCGCCCAGACAAGCCCCGCCCCAGACAAGCCCCGCCCCTTGGTGCCGCCCTCCCCTCTCCTCGCCGCCCCCGCCCAGAGCTTACGGTCGCCGTCTATATCGTCGTCGCAGACGTCGCCTCGGCCGTCCTTGTCTGTGTCCTTCTGGTCGTCGTTCTTTTGGGACCGGCAGTTGTCGCACGCGTCACCCCACTTGTCGCCGTCCGTATTTCGCTGATCGGGGTTCCGCACCAGCGGGCAGTTGTCCTAGAGGGGAGGCCCGGTTGGAGGTTGGTCAGGCCTAGAGAGTCCAAGGTCCCTTCCCAGACTGTCCACTTCCGAGGCCCCGCCTCCTCTGCTTGGACCCCCTCTCTCCAGTCCTCTGGGGGGCTCGAGATCAGCCTCTGAGGCCACAGCCCTCACCCCGAGTCACGCCCCCACCCCGTCTCGCCCAGACCCCCGCTTTTGTCCCACCTTCTCGTTGGGGACGCCGTCCCCGTCGGCATCCGGGTCGCAGGCGTCCCCGATGCCGTCGCGGTCCACATCCTCCTGCCCCGAGTTGGGCACCGTCACGCAGTTATCCTAGGGGTGGGCGCGGCGGGCATTAGGGGCGCGACCCGGAGCCCCGCCCACCACGGCCAGGCCACGCCCCTCGGGCCGCCCCCACCTTTCGGCACTGGCGCTCGGAGCAGCGCAGCTTCTCATCCGGAAAGCCGTCCAAGTCTGTGTCGCGGCCGCAGACGAGCCCGTTGCCAGCCCAGCCGACGGCACACTGCGGGTGGGGGTCGTGAGTGCGTGCTCTGGCGTGGCCCGACCCCCGCACCCTCTTCCCAGCCCACCCGTTCGCACTCACCACGCAAGATCGCGACCCATCACGCTCCACGACGCAGTCGGCCTTCTCGTGGCACGGGCTAGGCGTGCCGTCGGGGGAGAAGCGCTGGGGGCGCCGACGGCACCCGGATGCCTGGTCCCCCCCCTTTCCCCCCCCCCGGCCTCCCGTCCCAGCTTGCATTGCTCTGCCCGCCAGGGCTTGGTCCCCTTGTCCCTGGCGCCCTGGGCAAGTACACCCTCTCCGGTCTCCGAACGAAGTCGAGCCCCGCCTCAGACAAGCCCCGCCCAGACAAGCCCCGCCCCAGACAAGCCCCGCCCCTTGGTGCCGCCCTCCCCTCTCCTCGCCGCCCCCGCCCAGAGCTTACGGTCGCCGTCTATATCGTCGTCGCAGACGTCGCCTCGGCCGTCCTTGTCTGTGTCCTTCTGGTCGTCGTTCTTTTGGGACCGGCAGTTGTCGCACGCGTCACCCCACTTGTCGCCGTCCGTATTTCGCTGATCGGGGTTCCGCACCAGCGGGCAGTTGTCCTAGAGGGGAGGCCCGGTTGGAGGTTGGTCAGGCCTAGAGAGTCCAAGGTCCCTTCCCAGACTGTCCACTTCCGAGGCCCCGCCTCCTCTGCTTGGACCCCCTCTCTCCAGTCCTCTGGGGGGCTCGAGATCAGCCTCTGAGGCCACAGCCCTCACCCCGAGTCACGCCCCCACCCCGTCTCGCCCAGACCCCCGCTTTTGTCCCACCTTCTCGTTGGGGACGCCGTCCCCGTCGGCATCCGGGTCGCAGGCGTCCCCGATGCCGTCGCGGTCCACATCCTCCTGCCCCGAGTTGGGCACCGTCACGCAGTTATCCTAGGGGTGGGCGCGGCGGGCATTAGGGGCGCGACCCGGAGCCCCGCCCACCACGGCCAGGCCACGCCCCTCGGGCCGCCCCCACCTTTCGGCACTGGCGCTCGGAGCAGCGCAGCTTCTCATCCGGAAAGCCGTCCAAGTCTGTGTCGCGGCCGCAGACGAGCCCGTTGCCAGCCCAGCCGACGGCACACTGCGGGTGGGGGTCGTGAGTGCGTGCTCTGGCGTGGCCCGACCCCCGCACCCTCTTCCCAGCCCACCCGTTCGCACTCACCACGCAAGATCGCGACCCATCACGCTCCACGACGCAGTCGGCCTTCTCGTGGCACGGGCTAGGCGTGCCGTCGGGGCAGAAGCGCTGCGGGCGCCGACGGCACCCGGATGCCTGGTCGCCCACGAAGCCGGGCTGGCACGGGCCGCACTGGAAGGAGCCCTGAGCCCGGGGCCACAGGAGGTCAGCCCTCGCCGCAGGGCACTTCCCGCCCCGCCCTCCATCTCTCCGTTCCTCACTCCGCCTCGCAAGCCTTACCACGGTATTGATGCACACAGAGTTGGGCACGCAGTTATGCTGTCCGGTCTCGCACTCGTTAATGTCCGTGCAAACCTGGGTGGGAGGGAGCGCAAAGGTCACCGCTCCCAGACAGATACCCCCCCTCCCCGACCTCCCGCCTAGCCCACGGCTCCTCTGACTCCTCCCCTTTCCCTGCGTCTTGCCTCGGATTCCCACCACCGCTGATAGAACCCTTAACTTCCTCTTCCCCAGGACTCCGTCCCCATCCCTCCCTCTGGAGCCAAGCAGGGGAAAGGCAGGAAGGCCGGAGTTTCCTCAACGAAATGCCCCCAAATGCTCCTTCTGCCCCTACCGCGGCCCTCACCTGCTTGTTGGTCTTCGCGAAGGCCAGCCCCACGCCCTCGTGGGTGGGGCCGCTGTACCCCGGCGGACAAGCCTCGCAGCGGAAGCCCGGACTGGTGTTGATGCAGCGGACGCGGGGGAAGCAAGGATGTGCCGTGCACTGGAGGAGGAAGGGGCCCGGAGGATCAGGGGGACTTGGCCTCCCCGAGAGAGGCGCCTTAGGGCTTACTGGGCTTGTAAAGTTCAAGGGCCATCAGCTGGCTCCTGGAGGGCGAGGGTGCCCTGTAGAGCGGAAGCCATTGTCCGGGGGTGTCACACGGTTTTGCCTTGACGTGGGAAGGCGCAAGACTAGGTGAGGAGAGGGGCCTGCGTGAAGGGGGCTATTCCTGGGGCCAGGTGGTCTGGGCGCTCATAGACGGGGACATATATTTTGAGGGCGGGCGTCCCCAGCGGAGGGAGGAAGTGGCCGTCGGGGCGTGCGGGCCCGTCGGCGAGCAAGTTGTCCGGGCGGGCTGCCCCTCGCGACAAAAGGGTCGTTGGGATCGGCGACCCCTGGCAGCGAAGGGGATTGTGGAGGCGGACCACTCCCTGCCGCAGGGGGGTCGTCCGGGCGGACGTCACTGACGACGGAGGAAGTGGTCAGGCTGGACGGCCCAGGTGGAGAGGGGGGTGGCAGGGGTGCCTGTCCCCCCGCGGTGGGAAGCTCGTCGGGACGTACGACCCCAGAGGTGAGGGGGTCCTCTCCCGGAGGCCCCGCAGTGGACGAGGAGGAGGTCGTAGGGGCGGCGGGGAGTTGTCAGGGCACGAGTCGGGGGGATCGTCGGGGCGGTGGTGGCGGACGCACCTCGTTGACGTCGGCGCAGTGCGAGCCGTTGCCGGTGAAACCTTCTGGGCAGGGTCCGCAGCGCGCGCCGCTCGGGGTCTCGGTGCAGGCCACTCCGGGGAAGCAGAAGCCCGGCGAGCACTGGCTCAGCGGCCGCACGGTCAGTCTGGGGGTGCGCGCGGGCTGCATCCCTGCAGGGGGCGGGGCGGGGTTGGGGCCACGCCCAGGGGTGGAGCCTCCCGGGACCAAACTCTCGCTGGCGCGCTCCTGGGCTGCTGTGCGACCCCGCCCGGTACTGAGTGCTCTGCCCTCCAGGTCTCTGCCGTCTCTGGATCTGGGCGCCCGACCGTTTTTTTCGCTTCTCCCTCCGCGATTCTCCTCTTCCCAGCATCTCCCGGACTGGTGTTGATGCAGCGGACGCGGGGAAGCAAGGATGTGCCGTGCACTGGAGGAGGAAGGGGCCCGGAGGATCAGGGGACTTGGCCTCCCGAGAGAGCGCCTTAGGGCTTACTGGGCTTGTAAAGTTCAAGGGCCATCAGCTGGCTCCTGGAGGGCGAGGGTGCCCTGTAGAGCGGAAGCCATTGTCCGGGGGTGTCACACGGTTTTGCCTTGACGTGGGAAGGCGCAAGACTAGGTGAGGAGAGGGGCCTGCGTGAAGGGGGCTATTCCTGGGGCCAGGTGGTCTGGGCGCTCATAGACGGGGACATATATTTTGAGGGCGGGCGTCCCCAGCGGAGGGAGGAAGTGGCCGTCGGGGCGTGCGGGCCCGTCGGCGAGCAAGTTGTCCGGGCGGGCTGCCCCTCGCGACAAAAGGGTCGTTGGGATCGGCGACCCCTGGCAGCGAAGGGGATTGTGGAGGCGGACCACTCCCTGCCGCAGGGGGGTCGTCCGGGCGGACGTCACTGACGACGGAGGAAGTGGTCAGGCTGGACGGCCCAGGTGGAGAGGGGGGTGGCAGGGGTGCCTGTCCCCCCGCGGTGGGAAGCTCGTCGGGACGTACGACCCCAGAGGTGAGGGGGTCCTCTCCCGGAGGCCCCGCAGTGGACGAGGAGGAGGTCGTAGGGGCGGCGGGGAGTTGTCAGGGCACGAGTCGGGGGGATCGTCGGGGCGGTGGTGGCGGACGCACCTCGTTGACGTCGGCGCAGTGCGAGCCGTTGCCGGTGAAACCTTCTGGGCAGGGTCCGCAGCGCGCGCCGCTCGGGGTCTCGGTGCAGGCCACTCCGGGGAAGCAGAAGCCCGGCGAGCACTGGCTCAGCGGCCGCACGGTCAGTCTGGGGGTGCGCGCGGGCTGCATCCCTGCAGGGGGCGGGGCGGGGTTGAGGCCACGCCCAGGGGTGGAGCCTCCCGGGACCAAACTCTCGCTGGCGCGCTCCTGGGCTGCTGTGCGACCCCGCCCGGTACTGAGTGCTCTGCCCTCCAGGTCTCTGCCGTCTCTGGATCTGGGCGCCCGACCGTTTTTTTCGCTTCTCCCTCCGCGATTCTCCTCTTCCCAGCATCTCTCCAGGGTTCCTGGCTCTGGGTGGCCTCTCCCTCCCCCAGTCTCTGTCTCTCCTTCCTGTTCCTCTCTCTCCATCTCTCATGCGTCTTCTCCCCTGTCTTTTTGCTCCCGGTCTGTCCTGTTTCCCTTTCCTATCTCTTCTCGCTCCCCGGCCGCCCTGTCTCTGCCACCCCGGGTGCGCTCACCGCACGCGTCACACTCCATCACCGTGTTTTTCAGGAACGTGATCTCCTTGACCTGTGGTGCAAGGGAGATGGGGTATGGTCGGCGGGGCTCCGCATCCCTCTCCTCCCCCGTCGGGTCTCCCCTCTCCCCCTCCCAGACTCCCTTCCCATAGAAACACCCACTCAGCGCCGGCCCTCTCCCCTACCGACTTCCTATCCCCACCTCCCTACTCTCCCAGCCTCCCCTGCCTCCGGGAGCCCATTCCCTCTTTCCAAGCCTCCGTCCGCTCCCCTGCACCCTCGTCGCCCCAATCCCGGCCGGCACCTGCTGCCGCAGCAGGTCCCGCACATCCTGCAGCGCCGCGTTGGTCTCCTGGAGTTCGCGCAGCATCTGCGGGCCCAGGTCCCCACCTGCACTGACAGGGGGCGCTGGTGGGGCGTCGGGGACTGGCGACCCCCTTCACGCCTCACACCGCCGCCGCCGGGACCCCCGACGCCCACCCTATTTCTTGAGCTCCGGCCCCACTGCCTGCTGTCTCCGCCCCGCACGAACCGTCCCGGAGCCCCAAGAGGCGGCGACCCCAGGCCTCCAAGGAGTCCTGTCCTTTTGCGGGGGTCAGGGGTACAGCGTGGGGGAGGAGGCGACTTACCCAGCGGGATCTGCCCCTGGCCCGATGCGACGAGGGCGGCCAGAGTGAGCAAGAGAACGCAGGCGGCGGGGAGAACCATGACGGCGGCGGGGAGCGGGCGGGCGGCGCTCTCTCTGCCGCCCACGAGGCCCGCGCGCCTATTTATCCCGGCGGCGGCGTGGCCGGCCGGGGGGGACGGCCCACCGCGGCCCTGCCCAGCGTCCAGCCACAAGGTAAACAGACGGCGCTGGCCTCCGCGTTCAAGGCCCCACCCAGTGCGGCAGGACCCGGATCCGGCGAAGAAACTGAGTCACGGGGGGCGCGGGGGGCCTTGTGCCGGGCTTCGTGGGGCGGGGAATCAGGCGGGACCGCCCTGCAGGCCTCTCGTTCACGTGTTTGAGAGACGGCTGCTTGCCAAGACTGGCATACCTGAGAACGAAGCGATCCCCACAGCGGCTCCCCTCAGCTCACACTTGGAGAAACTGAGTCAGGAGTGGCTTTAAAAGGTTAGGAGTCACCTCCTCCCCCATCCTCAAGCTTTCTGATCTTCCCTCTCTGTGATTCTCTGACTGATGAATAGGCGGTGGGAGCGACCTGGTCGCCAGGAGCCGGGATCCCAATTAGTCCCCCCGGGTCTGCTCTGGACGGGTGTGTGTGTGTCCCTCCCCAGCAGGGGGGTGAGCAAATTAAGGAACTCCGGCTGGAGGAGGTCTGAAGCGGGTCCCTGTGCTTCTGTTTGTCGAAACTTCGCCTGTACCGCGGGAACTCCAGTCCAGCTCTGTGGGAACAGCCTGGAGTAAAAATAGAAATTACTGCTAATCAGGAAAATCCTCCCAGCCCAGCCATGCGCTTAAGCCACAAAACACCTCTGTTTTCTGGAATTAACCCTTTCTCCCCACATCTTCCAGGGGTTGCCACCTCAATTCTATAAGCAGGGAAACTGAGGCCCAGAGAGGGGAAACGATTGAGCCGAAGGTCACTGTGAGGGGCCCGGATGCACCCAAAGTAGGGTCATTGCCAGATCTGTGCTCATGGGAGGTTGCAGAGAAGTCATTGGGGGCTATCTGGAGGAGGGGGCAAGACCCCTACAGGAAAGGAGGACTCCGATCAGTGGAGAAAAAAAAAATTGAGGATAGTTTTGGCAGAGGGAAGCCTGTGGGGCTTGGAGGTGGGGAAATTTCAAGAGTATTCATTTATTCCACAAACTTGCACTGAGCCCCTACTGTATGCCCTGTTCTGCATAGGAGGCTGGGGACACAAAGTGGACAAGCTAGCTTGGGCCCCTCCCTCATAGGGAGACCAGCTACATAATCGTCCCAAGGGACAGGCAGCGGTGGGAGCCCCTAGATGTCGGACCCAGCTTGGGGCAGCAAGGGGAGTCTGGGGAGGTTCCTTAGAGGAGGAGGGGACGTAGAGCTATGACCAGGAAGGTAGAGAGGCCAGGGCCAAGATAAAGAGGTGGCTGAAAGGCAGTCTAGCTAGAGGAACAGCATGTGCAAAGGCCCTGAGGCAAAAAAGCACTTGGTCTAATGGACAGATTGAGGTCAAGGTAGGGAAATCTTTAGGCCCGGGAGAAGCAGTACCAGGCCGTACTGGGCTTGGGCTGTCTTCTGAGGGCAATGGGAGCCACAGAGAGTGCGTTAGGCGTGGTGGTTCTGGAGGGGAGGCTGAATGACGGAGCCCAACGCAGGCTCTTCTAGTGGAGCTCATGCCCTGATGCCTGGGGTAGGGCCATGAGCTCACCTCCTGTTTCCCTTGGCGTCCGGCACACCTGGGGGCCGCTCTCGGCTGGAGGAGCGCGGTCCCTGTGCTTCTGTTTGTCGAAACTTCGCCTGTACGGGAACTCCAGTCCAGCTCTGTGGGAACAGCCTGGAGTAAAAATAGAAATTACTGCTAATCAGGAAAATCCTCCCAGCCCAGCCATGCGCTTAAGCCACAAAACACCTCTGTTTTCTGGAATTAACCCTTTCTCCCCACATCTTCCAGGGGTTGCCACCTCAATTCTATAAGCAGGGAAACTGAGGCCCAGAGAGGGGAAACGATTGAGCCGAAGGTCACTGTGAGGGGCCCGGATGCACCCAAAGTAGGGTCATTGCCAGATCTGTGCTCATGGGAGGTTGCAGAGAAGTCATTGGGGGCTACCTGGAGGAGGGGGCAAGACCCCTACAGGAAAGGAGGACTCCGATCAGTGGAGAAAAAAAAAATTGAGGATAGTTTTGGCAGAGGGAAGCCTGTGGGGCTTGGAGGTGGGGAAATTTCAAGAGTATTCATTTATTCCACAAACTTGCACTGAGCCCCTACTGTATGCCCTGTTCTGCATAGGAGGCTGGGGACACAAAGTGGACAAGCTAGCTTGGGCCCCTCCCTCATAGGGAGACCAGCTACATAATCGTCCCAAGGGACAGGCAGCGGTGGGAGCCCCTAGATGTCGGACCCAGCTTGGGGCAGCAAGGGGAGTCTGGGGAGGTTCCTTAGAGGAGGAGGGGACGTAGAGCTATGACCAGGAAGGTAGAGAGGCCAGGGCCAAGATAAAGAGGTGGCTGAAAGGCAGTCTAGCTAGAGGAACAGCATGTGCAAAGGCCCTGAGGCAAAAAAGCACTTGGTCTAATGGACAGATTGAGGTCAAGGTAGGGAAATCTTTAGGCCCGGGAGAAGCAGTACCAGGCCGTACTGGGCTTGGGCTGTCTTCTGAGGGCAATGGGAGCCACAGAGAGTGCGTTAGGCGTGGTGGTTCTGGAGGGGAGGCTGAATGACGGAGCCCAACGCAGGCTCTTCTAGTGGAGCTCATGCCCTGATGCCTGGGGTAGGGCCATGAGCTCACCTCCTGTTTCCCTTGGCGTCCGGCACACCTGGGGGCCGCTCTCGGCTGGTGCTGAAATTCTTGGGAAAACCACGACTCCAGGAGGGCCTCTGGGCTTGCGTGTGCCTCATGCAGCTGGGACAAGGGCACATGGAAGCCAGGCCCCTGCCACAGGCTTGGCACGGGACTGAGGCTTGGACACATGTGGCCTTGTTCATGGCTGGGCCTTGAGGAGCTGTGCGGAAGAACATTCTAGGCAGAAGGAATGACGAAGGTGGCGGCCCTGAGGCCTGGAGCCAGGCAATCAGTCTGGTTTCATGTTCTTGCTTCCTGGATCCCAGTGGCCCTGAAATCCCCCTTTCGGGCAGCAGTCCCCTTCTCCCCCACACACCTGGCTGCCTCACGTTACACACTCACTCACTCTGGGTGGACTTCCAGCCCTCGTACTTGCTGTTCCCCACCATCCCAAATACCTTTCTTCGTCCTCCAAGATCTGGCTCTGCTGCCTCCTCCTTCAGGAAGCCCTCCCTGCTCTTCTTGGAAAGGTCTTAAGAGCTGTTTGACATTCTCCTAGGATGCATGACAGAATATTTCTGGTGGAAAAGGCTGGGATGACCTCACCCAAAGGACTGGAGATGTGTGTGTTTTGTCCTGTGCCTCCTAACCAGGGGGCCCCTGGGCCTGCAGAGAGCCCCTGCCATGATTACTGTGCCATGTTATTATTTCTTATAATTAATGTAACATAATTACTATTAAAAATAGTAGCCCCACTGTATTTTAGGACACACCCAGGAGCCACATGGCCTGGGTTCAAATGTCAGCCAGGCATAGCCTTGCTATGTGACGTAGGAAAGTGACTTGACCTCTCTGTGCCTCAGTTGCCTCACCTAGACAAGTGGGCGTGACTGCTCTTGAGAGAACTGAATGAGCTAACCTGTGCCCAGTGTCTGCCTCCAGGGTTGGCCTCCCTGTACAACAGGGAGCTTGTACATGATGTCAGTTATACTTCAGATCTTACTTACATTTTCCTCAGAGAGGGAATGAGACGGTTCAAGGTCACACAGCCAGGATTAGATCTGGAGAAGTCAGGACCCCTGTGGCCTTCATACCGCCCCCTCTCTGCCCTTGGCCACAGATTCCAGAGGAGAAACGCTATCCCAGGGCCCTCATTAGCTGCGAAGACTCCCGCCCAGGACCTCCTGGCCCAAGCTCTTGGCTGGCGCCCCAGTCAGCCCCCTTCTCATCACGCTAGACCAAGCGGTTCCAGGAACCGGGCCAGGCCGGGGCAGAGGGGCTGGTGCCTGTGTGACGAGGCCCCTGAGCCCTCCCTGGCAGGGTCCTGCTGGGCCAGGAGACATGTGGGCACCCCGCTCGCCCAGCCGCCTCTCCTTGTGAATCCAGAGGGAAAGTATGTCGGGAAGGCAGCTGCCCTGCCCTGGGCGGGGCCCAGCCGCAGGCCCAGGGTCTGGGGAATTCATTAGAGCGGCGAGGGAGGCCACTTAGCCGCTGCTGCATCCGCCGCTCAGGAGCCTGACCCTGTCTCAGATGGCCCAACAGCACCCTCTCTCCAGGGGGACCAAGCGGTAGGGAAGGGGCGGGCAGACAGAGCAGGGGCCGTCTGGGCACTGGCGTCCGGCAGACCCACTCTAGACTTGCTCTGTGAACCGTGACAAGCCCCGACTCTTTCCCCATCCTCCATGTGCCCCGACCTGTCGTCATTCTGTCTCAGGCTCTCCAAAAGGTGTTTGACATTCTCCTAGGATGCATGACAGAATATTTCTGGTGGAAAAGGCTGGGATGACCTCACCCAAAGGACTGGAGATGTGTGTGTTTTGTCCTGTGCCTCCTAACCAGGGGCCCTGGGCCTGCAGAGAGCCCCTGCCATGATTACTGTGCCATGTTATTATTTCTTATAATTAATGTAACATAATTACTATTAAAAATAGTAGCCCCACTGTATTTTAGGACACACCCAGGAGCCACATGGCCTGGGTTCAAATGTCAGCCAGGCATAGCCTTGCTATGTGACGTAGGAAAGTGACTTGACCTCTCTGTGCCTCAGTTGCCTCACCTAGACAAGTGGGCGTGACTGCTCTTGAGAGAACTGAATGAGCTAACCTGTGCCCAGTGTCTGCCTCCAGGGTTGGCCTCCCTGTACAACAGGGAGCTTGTACATGATGTCAGTTATACTTCAGATCTTACTTACATTTTCCTCAGAGAGGGAATGAGACGGTTCAAGGTCACACAGCCAGGATTAGATCTGGAGAAGTCAGGACCCCTGTGGCCTTCATACCGCCCCCTCTCTGCCCTTGGCCACAGATTCCAGAGGAGAAACGCTATCCCAGGGCCCTCATTAGCTGCGAAGACTCCCGCCCAGGACCTCCTGGCCCAAGCTCTTGGCTGGCGCCCCAGTCAGCCCCCTTCTCATCACGCTAGACCAAGCGGTTCCAGGAACCGGGCCAGGCCGGGGCAGAGGGGCTGGTGCCTGTGTGACGAGGCCCCTGAGCCCTCCCTGGCAGGGTCCTGCTGGGCCAGGAGACATGTGGGCACCCCCCGCTCGCCCAGCCGCCTCTCCTTGTGAATCCAGAGGGAAAGTATGTCGGGAAGGCAGCTGCCCTGCCCTGGGCGGGGCCCAGCCGCAGGCCCAGGGTCTGGGGAATTCATTAGAGCGGCGAGGGAGGCCACTTAGCCGCTGCTGCATCCGCCGCTCAGGAGCCTGACCCTGTCTCAGATGGCCCAACAGCACCCCTCTCTCCAGGGGGACCAAGCGGTAGGGAAGGGGCGGGCAGACAGAGCAGGGGCCGTCTGGGCACTGGCGTCCGGCAGACCCACTCTAGACTTGCTCTGTGAACCGTGACAAGCCCCGACTCTTTCCCCATCCTCCATGTGCCCCGACCTGTCGTCATTCTGTCTCAGGCTCTCCAAAAGGTATGGGAAAGAAGAAAGTAACCATAAATACAATGGTTACGGTTTTATCCAGCAGGGGCCAGATAGAAACCTTGCCACGTCGCCTTTGTGGGGTTTCCCCTGTTTGTCCCCTCTCCCCTCAGCTTCAGGAGGCAGGAACTGAGCTTCATGAGAGGCCGCAGGAGACAGCCCTGGAGGTCTCAGTCTCTGGCACCGGGACCGAGTTTCATACGCCAGCTCTGCTGTGCAACTTAAACAAGTTGCTTAACATCTCTGTGCCTCAGGTTTCTTTTCTTTTTTTCCTTCTTTTTTAAAATACGGGAGAGGAGGACACCTTCAAAAGTTTATTACAATGTAGATTCTTGCTTCTCTAGTTTAGGGGACGGACTGCAGAGTTGCCTCGGGCAAGAAAGGACTTCACTCAGAACCGACTGGAATTGAACGATGTGGCATTCAACGGGCGTTCACTTCTGAGAATGGTTTTATACCACCATTATCTTCAGAATGTTCCAGAGCTCATGGTGGCAGGACAAATGACTGCCCTACTCTTTTCTTCTTTCCTCTCGCATTTAATGAGAGTTTTGTGGGTAACAGCAAGACAAACCAGTGTCTGTGTCACACAGAGAGAGAGTGCCTGAGGGCTCACTTTAGAAGTTTACTTCTTGCCCTCAGCCAGTCTGTCTGTTTCTCTGTCTAATGAAGTGAAACATGAAAATGCCTAGGGCTTCCCTGGTGGTCCAGTGGGTAAAGAGTCCACTTTGCGGTACAGTGGACACTGGTTCAATCCCTGGCCCCGGAGGATCCCATGTGCTGCGGAGCGGCTGAACCAGTGTGTCCAATGACGAGCCAGTGCTCTGGAGTGCATGCGCCCAGAGCCGGCGCTCTGCAAGGAGCAAGGCCACTGCAAGGAGAGGCCCACGCAGGCTGAAGATGGAGGCAAATAAATAAATAAATAAACAATAAAAGAGACCAAAATTAGAAAGAAAGAAAATGTCTAAAGCTTCTTGTAGTTTATCCCCAGTGCTCAAAACCCAGGTGAAGTGAGGATGAGAACCCCCCAACTCTCAGGTGCATTGTAAGATCCGGGTACATTCATTTGCGAAAAATTGCACTGGGCCCTTCTTCTTCTTCTTTTTTTTTTTATGATAGGCAAGAAGTGGATTTATTCAGAGAGAAACACTCTCCACAGACAGAGTGTGGACCCTTGCCGAGGGCGAGTGCCCACTCAGCGTTGCTGGATGGTGGGGGTCGTGAATGTCCCCCTCTACAGGTAGGGCCCACGGAGGCTCAGCGTGGCAGGCTGATCGTGCCTCTTCGATGTGGGCACTGGACGCTCAGAGAGGGAAGGCGCACTGCCTGGCTGCCGGGAGAGGGGCCCCGCTCAGGTTTCTGTGGGTGGGTGGGCAACAGAGAGCACAGGAAACAGAGCCCTGCCCCCGTCCCTCCTTGACCCGCTTCCAGCTACCGCCTCAGCTCATTAACAGGAGGCCCTTGTTGAAGCCAGCGACGGCAGGAGGCCGAGGGCTGGGCGTGTTTACCCACTGGCCACCTGGCAGATGGAGGCCCAGAGCCGCACGGGCCAGTCGGGGAGGGAGGCTACTGGGCAGGGAGGAGCCCCAGCCCCAGAGAGGGAGGACGGCCGACCATAGGTGCTCCCAACAGGCTTCACCATCAACAGAACGACACAGTCGCTCCATCCACTGCACACACGGATGGGATGGCGCCCTGCGGTAGGGGACCTCGGAGGTGGACGAGGGCACGCCCAGGGCACAGAAGCAGGGGGAGGCTGGGCTGTGGACACAGAGCCCAGGGTTCAGGGAGACCACTCTGCCAAGGGATGTTAGTGCTGACACCTGAATGGGTGAGCAGGTTGCAGATAACGAGGGGTGTTCAGGGCAGAAGGCACAGTGAGGGTGAAGGCCTGCAGGGGTGGCTGGGGGGGCGGGATGCGCCTGATGCAGAGGAGGTTCCGCGAGGAGGCAGGTGTGGCTGGAGCAGAGGCTCGAGGGCGTGAGGGTGGGGAGAGGGCTGGACCACGGGGCTGCGGTGACGGGAGCCTCGCGCAGGTGCGAGTCCTGAGCCATGTTCGGGCTCCACGGTCCTCTCCAGCTCCTCCTCTTTCTGCCCTCCAGGCTCTTCCTTGGGCTGTGACTGCTCCCAGGGGCATTTTCCCCTTTAACATCGCGCAGTCCTCCTTGTCCCAGCCGGGTTCACGGCCTCCTCCAGCCTCCACACTACCCCAAGTGTCCTCTGTCACAGCTCTTACCCTGCTCCACGGCCACGGATGGATGCCACAGCTCTGCGGCCGCATCCTCCATCACCCCGAGCCCCAGCGTGTCCCCAACACCGTGCACATGCTCGAATAAATCAGGGTCGCATGGACGGGTGGATAGGTGGATAGACAGTGGCTGAGGGGATGGATGGACAGATGGTTGGATAGACGATAACCTGGCTGGCTGGATCAGACGAGGATGGGTAGACAGACAGAGAGTCTGAGATGAGATGGACAGGTGAATGGATGGACATACAGATGGAGAACCAGAGGTCACTGGGAGAAATCAATTAGAGAGAGAAGGTGGAGCACACAGCGGGTGCCTTTGTCCATTCTCTGTTGTCCTCGCCTTTTACGTGAGACAAAGAAAAGGAAACCGGCCTGGCTCGCTCGAGCCACGCCTCTTTCTGGGCTTCCAATGCTCAGGCTTCTCCCCACCTCAGGCCTCTTGCATGGGCTCTGCCCTCTGCCTGCACAGCTCTTTCTCCTGCTCTTTACTTGACTGACGCTGACTCACCCTAACTTAAAGGTTACTCCCTCCCGCCAGACCAGGCTGGCCGGCCTCTGTGTCCCTATTCTCACCCCACAGAGGGACACCGAGGTGCTCAGCCAAACCCTCTTGCGTGTGCACCTGCCCGGTCACTTCGGTCGGGTCTGGCTCTTCGGGACCCCGTGGACTGTAGCCCACCCGGCTCCTCTGTCCGTGGGATGCTCCAGGCAAGAATACTGGAGTGGACTGCCTTGCCCTCCCCCAGAGGATCTTCCCGACCCAGGGATCAAACCCACGTCACCTGCGTTTCGTGCATCGAAGGCAGATTCTTAACCCACTGAGCCTCCTAGGAAGCCCCAAACCCTCCCAGGAATGGGCAAACCACAGCAGCTCTTGGGGTAACCTTTGAGAGAGTTATGGGACAAGGACAGGCACATGGAGCCCTCTGGCAAAGGGGTGAGGCCCCTGTTGCTGCTGGCCCAGAGGGTGCTGGGGTAGGGGGTCACTGGACACCCACTCTACGAGTTTTTCTGTCTCTGCTTCCTGCTGGGTGGAACCTTTTCTGAAGACAGGAAGTTCCCATGAATCCAGACGTCACAAGATCACAGAACAAGGACCCACAGAACTAAGGAATGACAGAATCACAGCCTTGTGGGTTAAGGGAGCCACGGAACCACAGCATGGTCAAGTCATGGTGCTGTGGGATCCGAGGGCCGTGGGACCACAGTCCGAAAAGCCGCAGGCTCAGGCGACGTGGCCTCTAGTCAAGAGGAGCACAGAGCTGCACGACAGTGGGAGCCACGGGAGCCGGTGGGACCTGAGACACAGCACCAGGGAATCCCACAAAGGAGGTGCCCCGGATGAAGTCTCAGAATTGAGCCCATAAGAAACACCCTCTCGTGCCCACCCTCACCTGTCGGCCGTCCAGGGAGGCTCTCAGAGGCCACGGGAGCTCTGAGACGCTCTCTCCCCACCTCTGGGACAGTCGCGGGAGAGAAGGACCACGCCGTCGCCAAGGCCCCGAGCCAGCCAGCCGCCGAGCACTCAGCAAGGCCCCGTTGCCAGGACCAAGTGAGGCTGTCCAGGTGCCGAGAAACAGTGCCAGCCTCCGGCCAGGCGCGTCGGGACGCCGAGTGCTCAGCAGCAAGTGGAAAAAGCATCAACGAGCTCCTTCTGCATCCACGTCTTCTGAAAGCCAACAGCAACACGGCTCGGAGGGGAGGCTGTAGCCTGGCTGCGTCGCCTCCGGATGGCGGTCGTGGTGAGCAGCCCCCCAGCGCGGCCTCGGCCCGCGACAGGAGTCACAGCCCAGCTCGGACTGCACCAGACACAGCCGTGTCGCAACAAACTCTCTCGGGACAGCAGCTCTGCACCCAGCAGACGCCTGAGGCCCAGAAGAACCACTGCGCTTTGGAGAGGGGACGCTGAGGCCCAGAGGTGAAGACCGTTGGCCTGGATCACAGAGGGCCAGAGCCGAGACGCGAACCCAGGCCTGCTGGAGGCTAAGAGTGAGCTCGCCACCAGCAACGTAGGCCTCCTCTTGGGCTTCCCCACCCCTGTCGTCCAGCGGCCCCGGCTGCTCGTTTCCCAATGTGATACAGTCTGGAAGATGGGAACCTGGACTTTGGCAGTATCTTCTCGGGGCTGAACTCAGATCTTCTTGTTCACGGGGCTGCCATGGGGACGAAACCTGATCGCAGTCAGTGCACGCTGGGACCTGGTATTGCTGTTGTGAAGAAACGTTCCCTTCCTCTCATCCTACAGATAGGAAAGCAGAGGACCGGGGAGGGGATTCCAACCCTCCTGAGGCTCCCAGCACCTCCAGGGAGGGCTGTTCTCATCCTGATGGGGACATGGATATGAACAAAAGCAGCTGGTTTTCTCAAATACCAAGTTATAGGGAGGAGAAAGCTCATCCCTTGCTGCCTTACCTTAGCATCAGGGTTGCCTTCAGGTCTGGCTGGATCCAGGACTCCAAGTGATGCCTTCAGGATCTGTATCTCCATCAGGGGTCTTCTTCCTCAAAAAAAAAAAAAAGTGATAAAACACACATGACCTGAAATCGATCATTTCAACACATTTTAAAGTGTACAACGGTTCAGTAACTTTTTAGGACTCGTGTGACTTCAGGCAGTCACCAACTCTATCTAGCCCCAGACTACTTTCAGCGATCTGGTAGCGACATCTGTCACCCCGTGGGCCGCCCGGGTTGACCCGGCTGATGGGGCTGGCTCGGCGGGTGGCCCCTTCCTCCCTCACCGCTCCACGGGCGTCCCTCCCGAAGCTGCGCGCTCGGCCGAAGAGGACGACCGTCCCCGACAGAGGAGGCTCAAGAGTAGCTGCGTTCCCCTGCTAGAACCTCCAGACCAGTGCTCAAGGTCCAGACTATTTTCGTCTTCTCCCAGGAGGAAAATCCCGTCCCCATCACCAGCCACCTCCTTTCCCCCTCCCCCGAGCCCCTGGCGGTCCCCACTCTGGCTTTCCTTCTCTGTCGATGTGCCTGGTCTAGACACGTCACGTCCGTGGACTCGTACGCCACGTGTCCTTTGGCGTCTGGCTTCTCTCACGCAGCGTGTCTCTGGGTTCCTTCCCGTGGTAGCGTGTGCCGGAGTTTCGTTCCTGAGTTTCCCGCGGGAGCGATCCGCTGTGTGCGTGGACCACATTTTGTGTATCCGTTCACCAGCGGATGGACACTTGGGCGCCTTGCCTCTTTGCGCTGCTGTGAAGAAAGAACACCGTGAACACGTGTGTGGAAGTGTAAGTGGGAACACCTGCTTTCAGTTCTCTTCAGTGGATGCCTGCGAGTAGAACTGCTGGATCTTATGATCAAAAGATGAACTATATTTCACTGTTGGAGGAACCACACTGTCTTCTAAGCGGCTGCTCGACTCGCCCTCCAGCCGCGCACAAGGGTGTCAATTTCTCCCCAGCCTTGCCAACACCTGGTGTTTAGATCCCTTTTGATTGCGGCCATCCTAGTGGGTGTCAGGTGATGTCTCCTTGCCGTTCCGGTTTGCGTCTCCCTCAGCAGCCCTCTTCCTGCTTCTTTGGCGTGGCAAAGATGGGTCAGGCTTGCATCTCTCCAGTCCCAGTGGAAACAGACTCCTTTCTCCTGCCAGGCCCAGCAGAGATTTTTTTTTAATTTTTAAAATTTATTTATGTTTGGCCATTCTGGGTTTCACTACTGCCACAGGCTCTTCTTTAGGTGCAGGGAGTGGGGGCTCCTCTCTCGTTGAGGTGAGCAGGCTTCTTGTGGTGACTTCTTTTGTGGAACTTGGGCTCTAGGGCACACGGGCTTCAGTGGTTCCTGCACGTGGGCTCTGTTGTTGCCGCTCCGAGGCTCTGGAGCATAAGTTCCACAGTTGTGGCTCACGGGCTCCACTGCTCCGCAGCACATGGGATCTTCCCGGATCCGGGATCGAACTTGTGTCTCCTGCATTGGCAGACGAACTCTTCACCACTGAGCTACCGGGGAAACCCCAGCAAAGATCTTAAGACGGAAGCTCGCTGGCCCAGCTCAGGTTCCTTGCCCCTCCGGGAATCGGTCACTGGCGTCTGTAGATAGAGGGCTTTGATTGGACAGGCCAGAGGCTTCAGTTGTCTTCTCGAGGTGCGGGAAGGGGGTCAGCCTCTGCTGGATGCCTCCAGAGGCAAACAGCAGAGACTGGATCCCCCTGCCTGCCTTCTGTCTTCGCGGACATCCCAGATCACAGGCTGTGGGACACTGTCTGCTTTCAGGGAGGTGACCCTGGTGGTGTGCCAAGCCTTCATCCTCCACCTCCATTTCCAAACCCTGCGTCCAAGGCCTCTCTTGTTACCTTCCGCCTGTGGGGAGGGTGGCAGCCCCAGCTCTGACCCAGGCTTCCCTGGAACCCTGCCACTGGGGGCAGCTCCAAGCCCAGCCCAGGCCCTTCCTTCCTCCGCTGGCCTCTTGACCTCCCCTGGGTACCAGGCAACCTTAAACATCACAAGGAAACAAGCTTTGCCCGGAACGGCTGCCGCCTCCGGTCTCTTCTTTCCAGATGACTGGTGGGTGGCAGAGGAACCCACACTCCCTGATTTCTTCCCCCATCACTCGTTCCAAAGCTGCTCAGCTGAGGTCTGTCTCCCTTGTTTCCTCAGGCCCGCTTCAAGCTCCAAAGTGTTGAAATGGGCGCAATACATAATCATGGAAAACGGGACTCCAGTCCCAGTGGAAACAGACTCCTTACTCCTGCCAGGCCCAGCAGAGATTTTTTTTTAATTTTTAAAATTTATTTATGTTTGGCCATTCTGGGTTTCACTACTGCCACAGGCTCTTCTTTAGGTGCAGGGAGTGGGGGCTCCTCTCTCGTTGAGGTGAGCAGGCTTCTTGTGGTGACTTCTTTTGTGGAACTTGGGCTCTAGGGCACACGGGCTTCAGTGGTTCCTGCACGTGGGCTCTGTTGTTGCCGCTCCGAGGCTCTGGAGCATAAGTTCCACAGTTGTGGCTCACGGGCTCCACTGCTCCGCAGCACATGGGATCTTCCCGGATCCGGGATCGAACTTGTGTCTCCTGCATTGGCAGACGAACTCTTCACCACTGAGCTACCGGGGAAACCCCAGCAAAGATCTTAAGACGGAAGCTCGCTGGCCCAGCTCAGGTTCCTTGCCCCTCCGGGAATCGGTCACTGGCGTCTGTAGATAGAGGGCTTTGATTGGACAGGCCAGAGGCTTCAGTTGTCTTCTCGAGGTGCGGGAAGGGGGTCAGCCTCTGCTGGATGCCTCCAGAGGCAAACAGCAGAGACTGGATCCCCCTGCCTGCCTTCTGTCTTCGCGGACATCCCAGATCACAGGCTGTGGGACACTGTCTGCTTTCAGGGAGGTGACCCTGGTGGTGTGCCAAGCCTTCATCCTCCACCTCCATTTCCAAACCCTGCGTCCAAGGCCTCTCTTGTTACCTTCCGCCTGTGGGGAGGGTGGCAGCCCCAGCTCTGACCCAGGCTTCCCTGGAACCCTGCCACTGGGGGCAGCTCCAAGCCCAGCCCAGGCCCTTCCTTCCTCCGCTGGCCTCTTGACCTCCCCTGGGTACCAGGCAACCTTAAACATCACAAGGAAACAAGCTTTGCCCGGAACGGCTGCCGCCGCCGGTCTCTTCTTTCCAGATGACTGGTGGGTGGCAGAGGAACCCACACTCCCTGATTTCTTCCCCCATCACTCGTTCCAAAGCTGCTCAGCTGAGGTCTGTCTCCCTTGTTTCCTCAGGCCCGCTTCAAGCTCCAAAGTGTTGAAATGGGCGAAATACATAATCACAGGGAGTCATGAAGATCAGGGCTACGACTATGATCCAGAGCTGGGAAGGAAGGAAGCAGGAAGCAAACAGAAGCCCAGAGAGGGCAGGACATTTGCTCAGGGCCACACAGTAAAGGAGAGGCAGATCTGATTTCAGTCTTCACCTTAAAAAAAAAAAGCGAGGATAATTGTTTTACAGTGTCGTGTTGGTTTCTGCCATACAACAACGCAAATCAGTCGTAACATATATATATATGTATATATCCCTTCCATCCGGAGCCTCCCTCCCTCCACCCCACCCATCCCAACTCTTTTTTTTCCTTTTTTCAAAGATACAGGACTCCCCTGGTAGCTCAGTGGTAAAGAGTTCACCTTCCAGTGCAGGAGACACATTTGATCCCTGATCTGGGAAGATCCCATGTGCTGCAGAGCAACTTAGCCTGTGAGGCACAGTTATGGAGCCTGTGCTCTAGAGCCTCGGAGCCGCAACAATGGAGCCCATGTGTCGCAGAGCCTGAGTTCCACAACAAGAGAAGTCACCACAAGAAGCTTGCTCACCTCAACGAGAGAGTAGCCCCATTCCCTGCAGCCGGAGACGAGCCTGTGGCAGCAGTGAAAACCTGATGGTCCAGTGGCTAAGATTCCCGGTTTGATCCCTGGTCCGGAGAGATTCCCCACGCCATGGGGCAACCACACCCTGGGCTGCCGAGCCTGCTCGTCATCCTCCACCTCCATTTCCAAACCCTGCGTCCAAGGCCTCTCTTGTTACCTTCCGCCTGTGGGGAGGGTGGCAGCCCCAGCTCTGACCCAGGCTTCCCTGGAACCCTGCCACTGGGGCAGCTCCAAGCCCAGCCCAGGCCCTTCCTTCCTCCGCTGGCCTCTTGACCTCCCCTGGGTACCAGGCAACCTTAAACATCACAAGGAAACAAGCTTTGCCCGGAACGGCTGCCGCCGCCGGTCTCTTCTTTCCAGATGACTGGTGGGTGGCAGAGGAACCCACACTCCCTGATTTCTTCCCCCATCACTCGTTCCAAAGCTGCTCAGCTGAGGTCTGTCTCCCTTGTTTCCTCAGGCCCGCTTCAAGCTCCAAAGTGTTGAAATGGGCGAAATACATAATCACAGGGAGTCATGAAGATCAGGGCTACGACTATGATCCAGAGCTGGGAAGGAAGGAAGCAGGAAGCAAACAGAAGCCCAGAGAGGGCAGGACATTTGCTCAGGGCCACACAGTAAAGGAGAGGCAGATCTGATTTCAGTCTTCACCTTAAAAAAAAAAAGCGAGGATAATTGTTTTACAGTGTCGTGTTGGTTTCTGCCATACAACAACGCAAATCAGTCGTAACATATATATATATGTATATATCCCTTCCATCCGGAGCCTCCCTCCCTCCACCCCACCCATCCCAACTCTTTTTTTTCCTTTTTTCAAAGATACAGGACTCCCCTGGTAGCTCAGTGGTAAAGAGTTCACCTTCCAGTGCAGGAGACACATTTGATCCCTGATCTGGGAAGATCCCATGTGCTGCAGAGCAACTTAGCCTGTGAGGCACAGTTATGGAGCCTGTGCTCTAGAGCCTCGGAGCCGCAACAATGGAGCCCATGTGTCGCAGAGCCTGAGTTCCACAACAAGAGAAGTCACCACAAGAAGCTTGCTCACCTCAACGAGAGAGTAGCCCCCATTCCCTGCAGCCGGAGACGAGCCTGTGGCAGCAGTGAAAACCTGATGGTCCAGTGGCTAAGATTCCCGGTTTGATCCCTGGTCCGGAGAGATTCCCCACGCCATGGGGCAACCACACCCTGGGCTGCCGAGCCTGCTCGTCACGGCTACTGAAGCCCACACCCTCCAGGGCCCACGCGCCGCGGCCGCCGAGCCCAGGTGCAGCAATGACGGACACCTGTGCACCTCAAGCCCACCAAGAGAAGCCACCGAAACGGGAAGCCCAGCGCACCACGACTGGAGACGTAGCCCAGCTTGCCACAACTAGACAAAACCCATGCACAACAACAGAAGACCTAGCCCAGCCAAAAATAATAATTAAAAAAACCCACATAACATAAAACTTTCCATTAGAATCAGTGTACAGTCCGTTGGCATGCAGAGCGTTCACATTGTTGGGCAACCTTCCCCGCCATCCATTTAGAGAGCACTTGCAGATTGAAACATTGAGACTCCATCCCCATTAAGTAACTCTCCATCCCTCCCCTGTCCTGCCACTTGTCTCCGCTTCTTTTTTTTTCTTTCCATTTTTATTTATTTATTTATTTTTGGCTAGTCTGGGTGCTCATCCGCAGGCTGTTCTCTAGTGGCAGGGAGTGGGGGCTCCTCTCTCATTGAGGTGAGCAGGCTTCTTGTTGCGGTGACTTCTCTTGTGGTGGAACTCGGGCTCTAGGGCACACAGGCTTCAGTCGTTGCGGTACATGGGCTCCATCGTTGCAGCTCTCCAGCTCTAGAGCACAGGCTCCATCGTTGTGGCTCATGGGCTCAGTTGCTCCGCACCGTGTGGGATCTTTCCGGATCAGGGATCGAACCTGTGTCTTCTACATTGGCAGGTGAACTCTTTACCACTGAACTACCAGGGAAACACCCTGCTGCTGCTGCTTTTTTTGGCGGGGTTGGGTTGGGGAGGGAGGGGGGCGGGCGGGCCACTTCTATTGGTCTTTCATTTATCTATTTTCATCCATCTTTGTTCTTTGGCCCGCGTGGGCCTCCCATTGCAGTGGCCTCTCTTGCTGTACTCGAGTACTGGCTCTGGGCACATGCGCTCCAGAGCTCCGGCTTGGTAATTGGACACATCGGTCCAGCCGCTCTGCAGCACATGGGATCTTCCCAGGCCAGGGATCGGACCGGGGCCCCTTGCACTGCAAGGTGGTGTCCTTCCCCACTGGACCACCGGGGAAGCCCTTCCTTCTTCCTTTTTAAATAATTTTGTTTGTTTTTGACAGCTCTGGGTCTCTGTTGCTGTGACGGCTTGCTTTTCTCTAATGAGGGCGAGTGGGGCTCCTTCCTAGCTGCGGTGCGTGGGCTTCTCAGTACAGCGGCTTCTCTCTTTGCGGTTCCCAGGCAGGTGCTGGAGCACAGGCTCAGTACTTGTGATGGAGAGCTAAGTTGCTCCATGGCCTGTGGGATCTTCCGGGACTAGAGATCAAACCCATGTCTCCTGCACTGGTGTGTGGATTCTTTACCACTGAACCAACAGGGAGGCCCCTTTCCCTGCTTCTTGAACCACTTCCTCTTAGTGACTGGGATCCGCAGACCTGAAAGGGATTCAGCCTGGTTGTCGGTCCACCTGGTTTTCAGCACCTGACTGGTCTTTCCTGATCTGGAAGATGTAGGACCCTTGGGGGCTTGTCCGTGAGGCCCCAGGCTGAGTCCTGAATGGTCAGACCTGAGGAGGTGGTCACGGGGAAAAGGCTGACGCCCTGAGGTGCGGGTTGTTACTCTCCTCATCGAAGAGATGGAAAACAGGCCCGGGCCCGTGACGGCCCTTGTCTAGCGAATCTCGAACCCCGTCCCGCTGGCCTGGGAGTCCCTCTTGGCGGGGCCAGCCATGGCTTGTCTGAGGGCTTGGTCTTCAGTGTGCGGCCCTGGGCTGGACCCGCAGCCTGTTCTTCAGGGGACTTTGAACGGGAATGCTGGTCCAGGGCAATGCCCACTTTTCAGAAGGGAAACTGAGTCCCCTTTCACGGCCAGAGACATGTTGAAACCTAGCCTTTTGCACTCCTGACCCCTGTCATTGCTTCTCAACAGGCCCCTGGGCGGATCTCAGACCTGTGGGTTGGCGGGGGGCCCGGGGGCTGTTTTTCCACCAGGCGCTCAGGTCGACACCAGGAGGGGTGAGGCCTTCGTGCGGGTGCTTATTTTTGTAACCTTTGCAGTTGCGGCCAGAGACACAACGCTGAAACGGTCCTGCCCACCCCATCCCCGCCAAACCCGGTCGGGCCGTGGCCAGTGAGGCCACACGGAGGCCTGACCCACTGGATGCCTGGACGCTGGGCCTCCCCAGACCGCACGGTCTTGGGGCTGCCTCCAACTCCACATCTGGATTTCTCGACTTGGGCCCAGTTTCCAGCTGGAAGAAAAGGACCCGGATGGGGAAAACTTGGGCCCCGACTGCTTGCAAAAGGCTTGGGGTTAAGGGCCGAACCCACCTCTCCCAGGAGGACCCCGTCCAGTCTTGAGGTCAAAGGCCGCTCCTCACCCACGGGGCCCACGGTCCTACCTGGAGCCCGACCAGCCGGGCCCAGGCAAGTGGTGCCAACCAGACACCTTGACCGCATGGCCAAGGCATGATGCTGGTAGCCTGATGTCATCCCTCCAAGGCTGTCTGTCTCGGGCAATGGTCCCACCATCCACTCTGTGCTGGGCCTAGGACCTGGGCAGCATCCAGCGCGCCTCCCTCCACCCCCCACCACATCCAGTTTGTCAGCGCTCCTTGTCCCCTTGGCCTCCAAAACTGACAAATCCAAACACTTTGCTCCTCCCTGCAGCCCCAGCCCCGGGTTCCATCCCGCTGACTCCTACCTGGGCACTGGCCCCACTTCCCTGGTGTGGCCGCAGGGGACGTCTCACATGCATAAATCAGGTCCTGTTTCTCTCTGGCTCACCCCCTCTCCATGACTCCCTATTACTCTCAGAATACATTCCACCTCCTCTCTGTGACCTGCAAGGCCCCCCAATCTGGCTTCACCCCATCCCTCGCATCTGTACCTTCCTCCCCTCACTCTGCTCTAGCCACACTGGCTTCCTCACTGTTCAGCCAACAGCCACACCCTTTCCTACCCCAGGACCTTTGCACGAGCCATTCTTTCTGCTGACATTCTCCTTCTCCATATTTATAAGGACCTTTCCTGCCCTTCAGATCTCAGTTTGAATAACACCATCCTCAGGAGGCCTCCCCAGCCCCTGAGTAAAAATACCTTCACTCAGCTTTCTTCCAAACACTCTTCACTCTTTGAAACTGTCTTCTTTGTATGTACAAATACAAACAGTATTTTGTCCCCAGCCAGTACCACCGTGCCCAGCACGTAGTAGGTGGAGGACAAAGGGACGCACCAGCCCCAATGTCAAGGTTTGAGACACATCTACCCCTCTGAGGCCCCCCTCGACCCTCTCTCAGCCATACCCCAGGATTTATAGTCCAGAACTCCACCCTCAGTACATGCCAGAACGGTTCGAGATGGAACAGGGTGCACAGGCAGCTATGGGGGGCCAGGAGGAGAGACCTCTAAACTCCCACTGAAGGTGGTATGAGAATACAGGCCAGCTTAGTGTCGGGGACCTCCTCACCCACGGGGCCCACGGTCCTACCTGGAGCCCGACCAGCCGGGCCCAGGCAAGTGGTGCCAACCAGACACCTTGACCGCATGGCCAAGGCATGATGCTGGTAGCCTGATGTCATCCCTCCAAGGCTGTCTGTCTCGGGCAATGGTCCCACCATCCACTCTGTGCTGGGCCTAGGACCTGGGCAGCATCCAGCGCGCCTCCCTCCACCCCCCACCACATCCAGTTTGTCAGCGCTCCTTGTCCCCTTGGCCTCCAAAACTGACAAATCCAAACACTTTGCTCCTCCCTGCAGCCCCAGCCCCGGGTTCCATCCCGCTGACTCCTACCTGGGCACTGGCCCCACTTCCCTGGTGTGGCCGCAGGGGACGTCTCACATGCATAAATCAGGTCCTGTTTCTCTCTGGCTCACCCCCTCTCCATGACTCCCTATTACTCTCAGAATACATTCCACCTCCTCTCTGTGACCTGCAAGGCCCCCCAATCTGGCTTCACCCCATCCCTCGCATCTGTACCTTCCTCCCCTCACTCTGCTCTAGCCACACTGGCTTCCTCACTGTTCAGCCAACAGCCACACCCTTTCCTACCCCAGGACCTTTGCACGAGCCATTCTTTCTGCTGACATTCTCCTTCTCCATATTTATAAGGACCTTTCCTGCCCTTCAGATCTCAGTTTGAATAACACCATCCTCAGGAGGCCTCCCCAGCCCCTGAGTAAAAATACCTTCACTCAGCTTTCTTCCAAACACTCTTCACTCTTTGAAACTGTCTTCTTTGTATGTACAAATACAAACAGTATTTTGTCCCCAGCCAGTACCACCGTGCCCAGCACGTAGTAGGTGGAGGACAAAGGGACGCACCAGCCCCAATGTCAAGGTTTGAGACACATCTACCCCTCTGAGGCCCCCCTCGACCCTCTCTCAGCCATACCCCAGGATTTATAGTCCAGAACTCCACCCTCAGTACATGCCAGAACGGTTCGAGATGGAACAGGGTGCACAGGCAGCTATGGGGGGCCAGGAGGAGAGACCTCTAAACTCCCACTGAAGGTGGTATGAGAATAAACCGGTGAGAGGCCACGAAGGGTCCTCAGGCTGGGGTGGGGGGTGGCCAGTGTGGGCAAAAGGTTGGGGGTGATGAGCACAAGGCAGTGTTCCCTGACCTGGGCGTGCTGGAGCCCCGCTCATGGGGGCCACAGAGGCAGGCCTGACCGTGAAGTCTAGACGCCGTCCTGGAGCCATCAGGATTCATGAGAGGTGCGTGGACCCCACTGCGCTGTGCTGAGCACTGGGAGGCTCCCTCCTCAGACGTCAGCACCCTGCGGTTGCTCATAGCTGCTGGGAACATCTCGGAGCAGCTTTATGTGAATTCCTGTGGAGAGCGGTCTTCGGACGGCCAGGGGAGTCACCGTCCAACAGTGCCACGGCACTTGGGGAGGCTGGTCGGTCTGCCGGAGCCTCCCAAGCCCAGGTACATGCTGACAGCATCCTGGGCCTGCCGGGGCCCCTTCGGCCTCCCCGGAGAACAGCTGGGTCCTCCCAAGGCCCCTCGGCCTGGCTACCCCTTCCAGGCTTTCGGTGGACGCCAAAGACCTCTCTCCTTATCCCCTGGAATTTTCCTCGCAGGCCCTGCCAACGCCTCCAGGAATATATTAAAATGAAAATGTTTCCAGTCCGAGCAGGGCTGTTTTATGGGTCTCGGAGCTGGGAGGCTGACCGCAGAGTGGAAAGGCCTTGTCATGGGTCCGTTCCTTCTGCAGAGTGGCTCGGACCCTGCTCGCCTCCCGGGCCCTCCTTAGAGGCTGCTTGGCTAGGAAATCCTGACAGAACTTGGGCCACTAGGATTTCCTAGCCAAGTGAAGGCCCCCTCACCCCTGTCCCGTGGGCTGAGAAGAAATTCCTCAGCAAGACAGAGGCTCAGGGTAAAGTCGGAAGCTCATGCGTTTTCCAACAGTTATTCATTCGGTAAACACCTGCTATGCTCCTGCTGTGCGCGAGCCTGTGGGGGCTGCTGGGGACACAGCAGGAAGAAGTGGGACCTGTCCTGGCCTTGAGTGGGGACCCAAGTCAGGTGGGAAAGGGCGCTCGAGTACCCCCTGGTCACAGGGCAGTAAAGGAAGCCAGGGGACTTCCTTCGTGGTCCAGTGGTTAAGACCCTCTGTGTCTAATGCAAGGCCTGCAGGTTCAATCCCTGGTCAGGGAACTAGGATCCCATACGCCATGAGGCATGGCCAGAGAGGAATAATAAATATGAAGGAGGCCAGGAAAGGCGGCAGCTGACAGGAGACGCGGCAGGAGTTAGCAAAGGCGCGGCACCCAGCACCGGCAGGGCAGTTCCAGAGGCACCTTTCTTTGGTCTAATTGAAGCAAAATTCCCCAAATGTAGAAATCACCATTTTAAAAGGAACACTTCAGTGGCATTTAGTATGTTCACGATGTTGTGCAACCATCACCTTTGTCTCATTCTGGAACATTCTCATCATCCCAGAAAGAAACTTTGTACCTATTAACAGTCATTCCCCACCTCTCTCCCCAAGGTCCCTGGCAACCACAGATCTGATTTCTGTCTCTCTGGACTTGCCTATTTACAAGAAATGTTTAGACATTTCTTGTAAACGGAGTCATACAACATGCGGGCTTTTGTGTCTGGCTTTTTCACTCCGTGTAATGGTTTGGAGGTTCATGCGTGATGTAGGGTGTGCCAATGTTTCACCCCCTTTGGCAGCCTATAGGGTTATCAACTTCCCCCCAAGTACTGCTTTGGCTGCATCCCAAAGATTTTGTTTGATCCCAAAGGCTGTGTTTTAATGATCGTTTGTCTCAAGATATTGTACAATTTCCTCTTTGATTTCATCATGGACCCATTGGTTTTTTTTAAATTCTTTTTTTTTTTTTTTGGTCACTTCTGTTGGTCTTACATTTATTTCCATCTTCATTCTTTGGCCTGTGTGGGCCTCCCATCGCCGTGGCCTCTGTCGCTGCAGAGCACTGGCTCTGGGCACATGCGCTTCACAGCTCCCGTTTGGTCGTTGGACACATCGGTCCAGTCGCTCCGTGGCACGTGGGATCTTCCCAGGCCAGGGATCGAACTGGCACCCCTTGCACTGCAAGGCGGTGTCCTTACCCACTGGACCACCAGGGAAGCCCGACCCATTGGGTTTTTTGGGGTTTTTTTTTGCATGCTATTTATTTATTTATTTTTGGCCATCTGGGTTTCCGGTTTTTGTTTTAATAAAGTATTTTTATAAGCTAGTTTCTATATTTTTATTGATTGATTTATTTTTGGCTGCCCTGGCTCTTTGTTGCTGCAAGTGGGGTCTACTCTCTAGTTGCAGCGCTACGGCTCCTCGGGCATTGGGTTTTTTTTGTTGTGGAGAACAGGCTCTAGGGCACGTGGGCTTCAGTAGGTGCCGAGCATAGGCTCCAAAGTCGTGTTGCACGGGCTTCGCTGCCCTGCAGCATGTGCAATCTTCCTGGACCAAGGATTGAATTGGTGTCCCAGGAGGAGAAGGGAGTTACAGAGGACCAAATGGCAGGAGGGCATCACCAACTCAATGGACATGCGTCTGAACCAAGTCTGGGAGACACTGAGGACAGGGAAACTTAGTGAGTTGCAGTTCATTGGTTTGCAAGAAATCAGACATGACTTAGAGACTGAACAGCAACCACCCCTGCATTGGCAGGCAGCCTCGCAACCACTGAACCACCAGGGAAGTCTGCCCAACCCATGGTTTTTTTTAGTAGATGTTTAGTCTCCATACGAGTGCCTCTCTGAACATGTGTGTACAAGTTTTGAGCTGAACAGCTGCCTTCACTTCCCCTGGGTATCTACCTGTAAATGCAATTGCTGGATCGTGTGAAAATTCCATGTGGCACCGTTTGAGAAACCTCAAATCTGTTTCCTGTAGCAAAGCCGGGTTCATTAGGTGGAGTTTGGTAAACCAGGGACACCTGGACCCTCCTTTGGATAGTTCAGCTTCAAGAAGCCACCTGGACCCACTCAGACCCAGGTGCCCAGGAAATTACCCAACGTGCCCCACGACTGTGCCCAGGATGTGTCTACGTTAATTCCCTCCGTGCCTCAGCAAACACTCTGCTGAAACTCCACTGGCTCAAGGAGCTCTCAGGTCCGGGTGATCACTGTCCTGTTCTCCTGACCCCCAGAGTCTGGATCCTGGCCTCTCTTTGGCGGTGGTGGGGGTGCCATTGCAAAGTTGTGTCCAACTTTTGGCCACCCCAGAAGCCCACCTGGTTCCTCTGTCCATGGGATTCTCCAGGTAAGAATACTGGAGTGGGTTGCCAGCTCCTTCTCCAGGGGATTCTTTCTTCCCAAGGGACTGAACCCCCTTCTCCTGCGTTGCAGGCAGATTCTTTACTCTGAGCCACCATGGAAACTCCCACAAGGACAATGCTGTTCTAAAATTTATTTGCACTCGATGGTCATCCAGGAAATGCAAACAAAACCACAATGAGGGCACTTTCCTGGTGGCCCAGTGGTTAAGAATCCACCTCCCGATGGAGGAGATGGTTCAATCCCTGGTCAGGAAACTAAGATCCTACATGCCATGGAGCAACTAAGCCACTAAGCCACAACCACAACGAAAGAGCCGACATAAGGTTAACAAAGATCCCAAATGCAAGTAAGACCACAAAATTTTCCCTCAATGACTTAGAGGACCAAGTCTGGGAGACACTGAGGACAGGGAAACTTAGTGAGTTGCAGTTCATTGGTTTGCAAGAAATCAGACATGACTTAGAGACTGAACAGCAACCACCCTGCATTGGCAGGCAGCCTCGCAACCACTGAACCACCAGGGAAGTCTGCCCAACCCATGGTTTTTTTTAGTAGATGTTTAGTCTCCATACGAGTGCCTCTCTGAACATGTGTGTACAAGTTTTGAGCTGAACAGCTGCCTTCACTTCCCCTGGGTATCTACCTGTAAATGCAATTGCTGGATCGTGTGAAAATTCCATGTGGCACCGTTTGAGAAACCTCAAATCTGTTTCCTGTAGCAAAGCCGGGTTCATTAGGTGGAGTTTGGTAAACCAGGGACACCTGGACCCTCCTTTGGATAGTTCAGCTTCAAGAAGCCACCTGGACCCACTCAGACCCAGGTGCCCAGGAAATTACCCAACGTGCCCCACGACTGTGCCCAGGATGTGTCTACGTTAATTCCCTCCGTGCCTCAGCAAACACTCTGCTGAAACTCCACTGGCTCAAGGAGCTCTCAGGTCCGGGTGATCACTGTCCTGTTCTCCTGACCCCCAGAGTCTGGATCCTGGCCTCTCTTTGGCGGTGGTGGGGGTGCCATTGCAAAGTTGTGTCCAACTTTTGGCCACCCCAGAAGCCCACCTGGTTCCTCTGTCCATGGGATTCTCCAGGTAAGAATACTGGAGTGGGTTGCCAGCTCCTTCTCCAGGGGATTCTTTCTTCCCAAGGGACTGAACCCCCTTCTCCTGCGTTGCAGGCAGATTCTTTACTCTGAGCCACCATGGAAACTCCCACAAGGACAATGCTGTTCTAAAATTTATTTGCACTCGATGGTCATCCAGGAAATGCAAACAAAACCACAATGAGGGCACTTTCCTGGTGGCCCAGTGGTTAAGAATCCACCTCCCGATGGAGGAGATGGTTCAATCCCTGGTCAGGAAACTAAGATCCTACATGCCATGGAGCAACTAAGCCACTAAGCCACAACCACAACGAAAGAGCCTACATAAGGTTAACAAAGATCCCATGTACTGCAAGTAAGACCCGACACAGCCAAATTAATTTATTTTCCCCCTCTTTTAGTGGTTTTTTTATTTTGTTTATTTTCATCTATCTTTATTCGTTGGCCTGAGTGGGCCTCCCATTGCAGTGGCCTCTCTCATTGCAGAGCACCGGCTCTGGGCGCACGCGCTCCAGAGCGCTGACTTGTCATTGGACACACTGATCCAACCGCTCTGTGGCACGTGGGATCTTCCTGGGCCAGGGATCGAACTGGTGCCCCTTGCACTGCAAGGCAGACTCCTCACCCTCTGGACCACCAGGAAGCCCCCGTTTAATTTTTAAAAAGACCAAGAGGTCTGGGCTAAAGACATCAAAGGACAATCAGGAGTGGAGTAAAGCACAAGGATTTCCACATTGGGGTTAACCTCCTCAGGAAATCATCCACCATGGGGAAGGCTCCAAACAGCCACACAGGCCACGTGACTCAGCCAGCTGGTGTAGGCCACATTTGCCATTTGCCACGTGACAGGCACGTGACCAAGAGGATCATGGATCAGAGATCACGGAAGGAGTGACATGCGGGTCATGCCATATACCAGGATAATCTGGCTACCACTGCCCCTGGAATGTTCCAGCTCATCTGCAAGGGAGACCAATCCTGACATCAGGCAGGACCCAGTCAGGAGGAGTCCTTCATGGTGGTCCAGTGGTTAAGCTGGGCTTGGGCAAGGAGAGTGGCTGAAATAACCCATGTGATGTGCTTGTCGTTCAGTCATTAAGTCGTCTTCGTGACCCCATGGACTGCTGTCCTTCACTGCCTCCCGGAGCTTGCTCAGATTCATGTCCATTGAGTCGGTGATGCTATTTAACCATCTCATCCTCTACTGCCCTCTTCTCCTTCTGCCTTCCATCTTTCCCAGCATCCGGGTCTTTTCCAATGAGTCATCTGTTTGCATCAGGTGACCAATGTATTGGAGCTTCAGCTTCAGCATCACTCCTTCCAGTGATTATTCAGGGTCGGTTTCCTTTAGGATGGACTGGTTTGATCTCTGCAGTCCAAGGGACTCTCAAGAGTCTTCTCCAGCACCACAATTTGAAAGCATCAATTCTTCAGTGCTCAGTCTTCCTTATGGTTTGACTGGGAAAACCATAGTTTTGACTATACAGACCTTGGTTGGAAAAGCAATGTTTTTGCTTTTTAATATGCTAAGTTTGTTAGCACTTTCCGTGTAGTGATGTGCTTAGGGCAGATAAATAACAACCTGTCAATTAACAGTCACTGCAACTGACAAGAGAATTTGTGAATGTGATGTCCAACATTCGCAGCATCTCCTTTAACTCTCTCTCTTTTTTTTTAAGATTTATTTATTTACTTATTTTGGGGGGTGGGGTGAGGTGGGGTGGGGAGGGAGGGGGCAGGTGGGCCACTTCTATTGGTCTTTCATTTATCCATTTTCATCCATCTTTGTTCTTTGGCCCATGTGGGCCTCCCATTGCGGTGGCCTCTGTTGTCGCAGAGCACTGGCTCTGGGCGCATGCACTCCAGAGCCCTGGCTCGGTAATTGGACATATCGGTCCAGCTGCTCCGTGGCACGTGGGATCTTCCCAGGCCAGGGATCGAACTGGCGCTGCTTGCACTGCAAGGGGGTGTCCTTGCCCACTAGACCACCAGGGAAGCCCTCCTTTAGCTCTTGATGGTTAATTTTGAGTGTCCATCTGACTGGACAAAGGATCCCCAGAGAGCTGGGAAAACATTATTTCTAGCCACGTCTGGGAGGGCATTTCCAAAGAGCCTAGCGTTTGCATCAGAGGACTGAGAAAGGACCTTTGCCCTCACCAGTGCAGGTGGACATCCCCCACTCCACTGAGCACCTGAATAAAGCAAACAGGTGGATCAAAGGCTAATTTTTTCTCTGTGTGTCAAGCTGGGTCCTCCATCTTCTCCTGCCCTCAGATAGTGGCACCTTGGTTTTCCAGCTTTGGGAGCCACCTGGGACCTCCGCCCTCAGCCCCCCTGGTCTCTGGGTTTGGGCTGAGCTACACGCCTGGCTTTCCCGGGCTCTAGCTTGCCCAGGGCCGATGGTGGAATTTCTAAACTGCCATCATCACATAAGCCAATTGTTCATGATGACTCTTTCTCTACATCTACATATGGATAGAACTCCTTGATTCTGTTTCTCTGAGGGATCTTCTTTTTAAATGTCATTTAATTGAAGGATAATTGCTTTTACAGTATTGTGTTGCTTTCTACCACACATCCATGTTAATGAGCCATAGGTTTACCCATGTTCCCTCCCACTTGAACATCCCTCCCTCCTCCCTCTGTGTCCTACCCCTCTAGGTTGTTACTGAGCCCCGGGTTGAGTTCTCTGAGTCTTAGAGCAAGTTCCCATTGACTATCTATTTTACATATGGTAATGTATGCTTGCATGTTACTCTTTTACCAGCCTCTCTTTCCTGCCCCTCAGCCGTGTCGGGGGTGGGGTGAGGTGGGGTGGGGTGGGAGGGAGGGGCAGGTGGGCCACTTCTATTGGTCTTTCATTTATCCATTTTCATCCATCTTTGTTCTTTGGCCCATGTGGGCCTCCCATTGCGGTGGCCTCTGTTGTCGCAGAGCACTGGCTCTGGGCGCATGCACTCCAGAGCCCTGGCTCGGTAATTGGACATATCGGTCCAGCTGCTCCGTGGCACGTGGGATCTTCCCAGGCCAGGGATCGAACTGGCGCTGCTTGCACTGCAAGGGGGTGTCCTTGCCCACTAGACCACCAGGGAAGCCCTCCTTTAGCTCTTGATGGTTAATTTTGAGTGTCCATCTGACTGGACAAAGGATCCCCAGAGAGCTGGGAAAACATTATTTCTAGCCACGTCTGGGAGGGCATTTCCAAAGAGCCTAGCGTTTGCATCAGAGGACTGAGAAAGGACCTTTGCCCTCACCAGTGCAGGTGGACATCCCCCACTCCACTGAGCACCTGAATAAAGCAAACAGGTGGATCAAAGGCTAATTTTTTCTCTGTGTGTCAAGCTGGGTCCTCCATCTTCTCCTGCCCTCAGATAGTGGCACCTTGGTTTTCCAGCTTTGGGAGCCACCTGGGACCTCCGCCCTCAGCCCCCCTGGTCTCTGGGTTTGGGCTGAGCTACACGCCTGGCTTTCCCGGGCTCTAGCTTGCCCAGGGCCGATGGTGGAATTTCTAAACTGCCATCATCACATAAGCCAATTGTTCATGATGACTCTTTCTCTACATCTACATATGGATAGAACTCCTTGATTCTGTTTCTCTGAGGGATCTTCTTTTTAAATGTCATTTAATTGAAGGATAATTGCTTTACAGTATTGTGTTGCTTTCTACCACACATCCATGTTAATGAGCCATAGGTTTACCCATGTTCCCTCCCACTTGAACATCCCTCCCTCCTCCCTCTGTGTCCTACCCCTCTAGGTTGTTACTGAGCCCCGGGTTGAGTTCTCTGAGTCTTAGAGCAAGTTCCCATTGACTATCTATTTTACATATGGTAATGTATGCTTGCATGTTACTCTTTCCATATACCCCAGCCTCTCTTTCCTGCCCCCTCAGCCGTGTCCGTAAGTCTGTTCTTTATGTCTGTGTCCCCATCGCTGCTCTGTGAATAGGTTCGTCAGCACCATCTTTCTAGATTCCACATACAAGCATTAGTATTCAATAGTTACCTTTCTCTTTCTGACTCACTTCCGTCTGTATATACAATAGGCTCTAGGTTCATACCTCTCATTTGGACTGACTCGAATGCATTCCTTTTTGTAGCTGAGTAGTATTCCATTTTGTACCACAACTTCCTTATCCATTCATCTGTCAAACGACATCCAGGTTGCTTCTATGTCCTGGCTATTATAAATAGTGCTACAGTGAACATTAGGGTACATGTGTCTTTTTCAATTTTGGTTTCCTCAAGGTATATGCCTTGTGATGGGATTGCTGGGTCATATGGTGATTGTATTCATAGGTTTGTACGGAATCTCCATACTGTTCTCCATAGGGGGTGTATCAATTTACATTCTCTCTGGGGAATCTTGACTGCTACATAAAGGATTCGATTGGGCCCCATTTGATGGGTGAGTGAAGAGTCTGGACAGGGTCCTAAATCAGGAAGAGGCTGAGTCAGGACTCAAACCTTGAACTTCATCGCTCTTTTTTTTAGTTGGTTGCATCAGGTCTTAGTGGCACTCTGAATCTTAGATCTTTGTTTCAGCCTGCTGGAACTTTAGCTGTGGCCCGGGAACTCTTAGTTGCTGCATGTGGGACCTAGGCCCCCAACCAGGGATCAAACTTGGGTCCCCCTGCGTTGGGGGCTTGGAGTCTTAGCTGCTAGACCACCGGGGTAGTTCCCAGAACGCCCATCCTTAAACAAGACACAGATATCTCTCTGCAAATTGATCAGTCATCAGTTTAAGAGTAGAATGGTGGTCCCCAAAGACACATGTATTGAAACTTGTGAACGTGAACTTATTTAGGATAAGGGTCTTTGGAGGAGTCATTAAGTTGAAGATATCATCCCGGATTATTCCCCAAAGACACCCTGGGGATTGAAACTTCGCGAGTTCTCTGAGTCTTAGAGCAAGTTCCCATTGACTATCTATTTTACATATGGTAATGTATGCTTGCATGTTACTCTTTCCATATACCCCAGCCTCTCTTTCCTGCCCCCTCAGCCGTGTCCGTAAGTCTGTTCTTTATGTCTGTGTCCCCATCGCTGCTCTGTGAATAGGTTCGTCAGCACCATCTTTCTAGATTCCACATACAAGCATTAGTATTCAATAGTTACCTTTCTCTTTCTGACTCACTTCCGTCTGTATATACAATAGGCTCTAGGTTCATACCTCTCATTTGGACTGACTCGAATGCATTCCTTTTTGTAGCTGAGTAGTATTCCATTTTGTACCACAACTTCCTTATCCATTCATCTGTCAAACGACATCCAGGTTGCTTCTATGTCCTGGCTATTATAAATAGTGCTACAGTGAACATTAGGGTACATGTGTCTTTTTCAATTTTGGTTTCCTCAAGGTGTATGCCTTGTGATGGGATTGCTGGGTCATATGGTGATTGTATTCATAGGTTTGTACGGAATCTCCATACTGTTCTCCATAGGGGGTGTATCAATTTACATTCTCTCTGGGGAATCTTGACTGCTACATAAAGGATTCGATTGGGCCCCATTTGATGGGTGAGTGAAGAGTCTGGACAGGGTCCTAAATCAGGAAGAGGCTGAGTCAGGACTCAAACCTTGAACTTCATCGCTCTTTTTTTTAGTTGGTTGCATCAGGTCTTAGTGGCACTCTGAATCTTAGATCTTTGTTTCAGCCTGCTGGAACTTTAGCTGTGGCCTGGGAACTCTTAGTTGCTGCATGTGGGACCTAGGCCCCCAACCAGGGATCAAACTTGGGTCCCCCTGCATTGGGAGCTTGGAGTCTTAACTGCTAGACCACCGGGGAAGTTCCCAGAACGCCCATCCTTAAACAAGACACAGATATCTCTCTGCAAATTGATCAGTCATCAGTTTAGAGAGTAGAATGGTGGTCCCCCAAAGACACATGTATTCGAAACTTGTGAACGTGAACTTATTTAGGATAAGGGTCTTTGGAGGAGTCATTAAGTTGAAGATATCATCCCGGATTATTTGCGTGGCCCTTAAACCCAATGACAGGTGTCCTCATAAGACACAGAAGAGGTGAAGGTGCTGTAAAGCCGAGGCAGAGACGAGAGTGATGCGGCCACAGGCCAAGGAGGCGGGAGCCCCCAGCCGCAGGAACTGACAGGAAAGGACTTTTCCCCTAGAGCCCTCAGGCAGAGAGGAACTCTGTTGTTTTGAATAGGACTTCTGGCCTCCATAACTTCACAAGAGCACATTTCTTTGTGTTAAACCCTGCAGTTTGTGATCCTTTGTTATAGCAGCTGCAGAAACTTCATGCAGCCTCCTCTAACTTGGTCTAGGGGGGAGGATTATTCTGTGCTCATCTTCTGGGCACATCTAGGCAGGAATTTGTGGTTATACATTTGGTCCGCAAGTGGACCTGCATCCAATTTGCTTCCAGGTGTCCATCTTACCCCTCAGCGGACTATTTCCTTCTCTTCTCTTCTTCTTTTTCTTTATTTCTTAAAGCAATTTTTTTTTGACCACAAAACTCTGCATGTGAAATCTTAGTTTCCTGACCAGGGATTGAAGCCACAGTCCCTGTACCGGAAGCTTGGAGTCTTAGCCACTGGAACATCCTTCCCTTCTTCCTTCCTTCCTTCCTTCCTGCTCTCTCGCTCCCTCTTTTCTTTTCTGATGGTAAAATACATGACACGACATTTACCATTTGAGCCACTTAAAGTCACAATTCAGGGCCACTTAGTATATTAACTATGTGTACAACTATCATATTTTTCGAGTTCCAGAACACTCTCATCACCCCCAAAGGAAACCGTGGACCCACAAGCAGTCACTTCCCCATACCCACCCCCCTCCTAGCCTCTGGCAACCACTAATCTGCTTCACCTATAAAGTTGCCTCTTTGGACATGACTTAGACATATATCATATACTGTGTGGTCTTTCCTGTCTGACTTCTTCACCTGGCAAAGTGTTCCTGAGGTTTGTCACGTTGTAGCCTGTATCAAGCTTCACTCCTCTTCATGGTTGAGTAATAGTCCACTGTAAGGGAGGCACCGGCTTCTGTTCATCCGTTCGTCAGACACCTGGCCACCTCTTGGTGATTGTGCCTAGTGTGGCTGTGAACACACGTGTACAATCACCTCTCTGAGACGTTGCTTTCGGTGTTTCTGCCTCTACATCCTGAAGTGACATTTCTGAGTCACGGGACATTTCTGTGTCTACCTTTTTGAGGAACTACCAAACTTTTCTGCAGCAGCGGCACTGAATCTGTGAATTGGGGGAGAGGGACCAGGGTCACAGCCCACTGGGAGAGGTGTATTTAGTTTCCCACCCCAACACCTTTCACAGTGAAATTCCACCCCAAATATATCCCAGCCTGCAGCCTGGTATGGGAAGAGAAGGGGGTCCTTGAGGGCTGACGTTTTCCGTGGAGCCTTGCCACGCACAGTAGCTGCTTTGAGTCTTTTTGGGAACTGCAGCTTTGAGGCTGGGCCCAATCCCGCCTTTCCAGACATGTACATGTACCCCGCCCCCCAAAAAAGCAGCCTGTGGTTGCATTAGAATCAAGGTGGCCGCCTGCTGTCCCCCCCATCAAGGCCTGCTGTGACCCACCGTCACCTTCAAAGAGGCTGTTCAGAGAGCAGAGGAAAGCCATAAAATATGCACACATGCCTATTTTTCTTTCCCCGCCAGCATCGCCCAGGCTTTGGCCGCAAGTCCGTGTCCCACAATAGGCTCCTTTGAAGCAAGAATGGGGCCGCGAGGGGGGCCCACAGAAGCCCATAAGCACCCACTGTTCCTAGGGAGAGCCCCGCTGGGGTCCACTGTCAGCCTGGGCTGGCCACCTCTCAGCAAGGCAGAGGTGGTGAGGGCCGCTTCTGTGGGATCCGGGACCCCAACCAATGGGCTTTCAAAGAGGCTGGGCAAGCTAAGATCCTAAACGTCTTTTTTTCCAAAGCCGTGGAATTTCCCTGGAGCAGCCAGGGCTGCTGCTTACCCTCGAGGGACCTCTCTTGGTATGAAAGAAGAATTCCATTTTCCTGGACTCGGAGGCTGGCGTGGAACTCGAGCAGGAGCTTGAGCGGGATGTGGGGCAGAGCTGTGAGTTCAGGATTGGTGGGTGAATTCCGGAGTCGGACCTGTGCTGAGTTAAGTCACTGAGTGAGACAGGCCTGGGATTGGCTGGCTGCGGTGGAGACCCATGCACCACTTGGGCATTGTGTGAAATAAACGAAAAAAATTTTTCTTCTTTTTTTTGGCTGCACCACGTGGCATGTGGGATTTTAGTTCCTGGACCAGAGGTTGAACCAAACCTGCAGCCCCTGCACAGAATCTTAACCACGGGACCACCAAGGAAGCCCCCTTTTTAAAATGTTCAATGATGGATTGTTAAAATATAGACAACGTAAAGAACATCAAGAGCTTGTGCTGGATGGCTGCCGGTCAGATACTGCCTTACACCCTTCAACACACTGTGGGGTGCTGGAGACTCTAGAATCTGATTTCACAGGTGGGACACAGAGAGGCCAAGACGTCTGAGAGAGGTCACACAGCAAGCCAATAGTAGAGCAGAGATGTAAGTCCAGACCTGCTTCAGTTAACTCAGATCCATCAGCACAGTCATGTATTGTATTTTTAAAAAAATATTTATCTATCTATTTATTTGGTTGTACTGGATCTTAGTTTCAGCATGCGGAATCTTTTAGTTTTAGGCATGGGAGCTCTAGTCCCCTGGACAGAGATCACACCAGGGCATTGGGAGTGGGGCGTTTTAGCCATGGAACCACCAGGGAAGTGCCTGTATTTGTTTTTAGTTGAAATTCATCTTTTTGGACTTTTTTTTTTGTGAAAAAATATACCTAACATAAAATTTGCCATTTTATCTGTACAATTCAGTGATATTAAGTACATCCACGAATGGTAGCACAACCACTCCCCCTGCATACTTCCTAAAATTTTGATCTCCCCAAATAGAATCCTGTGGCTGATGAAGCAGTCATTTCTATCACCCTTTTCCCCTGTCTCCTAGTTAATTACTAATGTCTGCTGTCTCTTCCTGTGAATGTGCTTGTTTTAGACATCTCATAGAAATAGAATCATGGCACATGCGTGCATGCAGCCTTTAGGGTCTGGCTTCTTTTACTCAGCATAATTTTTTTTTTTTTTGGCTGCTCCAGGTATGAACTGAAACGCATGGGATGTTCTATCTTTGTTGCAGCATGTGAGATCTTTAGTTGTGGCAGGTGGGCTCTAGTTCCCTGACTAGAGATCGAACCTGGTCCGCCTGCACTGGGAGCACAGAGTCTTAGCCACTGGTCCACCAGGGAAGTCCAGCGTAATGTTTCTAAGGTTTATTTGTGGTGTAGCATGAATCTGTGCTTCATTCCTTTTTATGGCCGAGTCATGTATTCTGTTGTAGGGCTAGGGCGCATTTTGTTTAACCCAGTCCTCCCCTAATGGACACTTTGGTTACTTCTACCTTTGCGGCAGTCTAAATAGGGTGCTGTGAGCACGCATGGGCTTCTCATGGTGGTGGCTTCACTTGCTATGGAGCGCAGGCTCTAGGCAAGTTGGCTTCAGCAGTTGTGGCACACAGGCTCGGTAGGTGTGGCTTGTGGGTTCCAAGGTGCAGGCTCAGTAGTTGTGGCTCATGGGCTTAGTTGCTCTGCAGAATGCGGAATCTTCCCAGACCAGGGACTGAACCCGTGCCCCCTGCACTGGCGAGTGGATTCTTATCCACTGCACCATCGGGGAAGTCCCCTCTGTTATATTTTTTTCTTACCACGCACACACAGATTGTTCATATAATACTCTCATGGACATTGCTTTTTTCAAACAGCACTGTTCAGTTAAACCTGACATACCAAAACCTGCATGTGTTTTGATGTGTAGAGTCTGATGCCTTTGATACATATTTATATCTGTGAAACTGTCTGCACATGAAGATATTGGATGCAGCAACACCGCTAAATGGTCCCTTCCGCCGCTGGAAGCCCTCTCTCCCTTCCATACCTTCCCTTGGAACCTCTGACCGGTTTTCTGTCCGTTTATATTAGTTCTCACTTTCTAGAATGGCATATAAAAGGAATCACGCAGTACTTAGCCTTTGGCATCTGGATTCTTTCACTCAGCGTAATGGGCTGGAGGTGCATCCCTGTTGCTTGAGTGTCGACATTTCACACCTTTTCATTGCTGAGATCTTTAGTCATGTGGTCATGCAGCCTTTAGGGTCTGGCTTCTTTTACTCAGCATAATTTTTTTTTTTTTTGACTGCTCCAGGTATGAACTGAAACGCATGGGATGTTCTATCTTTGTTGCAGCATGTGAGATCTTTAGTTGTGGCAGGTGGGCTCTAGTTCCCTGACTAGAGATCGAACCTGGTCCGCCTGCACTGGGAGCACAGAGTCTTAGCCACTGGTCCACCAGGGAAGTCCAGCGTAATGTTTCTAAGGTTTATTTGTGGTGTAGCATGAATCTGTGCTTCATTCCTTTTTATGGCCGAGTCATGTATTCTGTTGTAGGGCTAGGGCGCATTTTGTTTAACCCAGTCCTCCCCTAATGGACACTTTGGTTACTTCTACCTTTGCGGCAGTCTAAATAGGGTGCTGTGAGCACGCATGGGCTTCTCATGGTGGTGGCTTCACTTGCTATGGAGCGCAGGCTCTAGGCAAGTTGGCTTCAGCAGTTGTGGCACACAGGCTCGGTAGGTGTGGCTTGTGGGTTCCAAGGTGCAGGCTCAGTAGTTGTGGCTCATGGGCTTAGTTGCTCTGCAGAATGCGGAATCTTCCCAGACCAGGGACTGAACCCGTGCCCCCTGCACTGGCGAGTGGATTCTTATCCACTGCACCATCGGGGAAGTCCCCTCTGTTATATTTTTTTCTTACCACGCACACACAGATTGTTCATATAATACTCTCATGGACATTGCTTTTTTCAAACAGCACTGTTCAGTTAAACCTGACATACCAAAACCTGCATGTGTTTTGATGTGTAGAGTCTGATGCCTTTGATACATATTTATATCTGTGAAACTGTCTGCACATGAAGATATTGGATGCAGCAACACCGCTAAATGGTCCCTTCCGCCGCTGGAAGCCCTCTCTCCCTTCCATACCTTCCCTTGGAACCTCTGACCGGTTTTCTGTCCGTTTATATTAGTTCTCACTTTCTAGAATGGCATATAAAAGGAATCACGCAGTACTTAGCCTTTGGCATCTGGATTCTTTCACTCAGCGTAATGGGCTGGAGGTGCATCCCTGTTGCTTGAGTGTCGACATTTCACACCTTTTCATTGCTGAGAAGTATTCCGCTGTGTGCGCATCTCTTCCCCTGAAGGTGAACGTTTGGGTTATATCTGGTTTGGGGCAATTATTAATAAATAAAGCCTCTATGAGCATTCAATGTACCAGGTCTTCTATGAACACCTGCTTTCATTTCTCTGGGGTAAATACGGCAGAGGAAGGGAAAGGCTGACTCAAGTTAACTTTTGAAGAAACCGCCCAACCGCCTTTCCAAGTGGCAGCTGCTTGCAGTTTGCAATTTCCAGGCGCCTGGATGGGAGTTCCGGTTCCTCCCGGTCCTCTCCAGGACTTGTTGGTGTCAATCTTTTTCACGTTAGCCATCTCAGGGAGGGGATCGTGGTGGAGGCTGTGTTCTGAGATTCCAGGTGGTTTTTTTCTATTCTTTCTATTTTTCTGTTTTGTCTGATTATCTTCTTTTCCAGCATCAAGAATGTGGTACTTTTACAGTCAAGGATCCTCCACCTCATATATACATTTTGGTTTTTCTGAAATAGGAGAAACAAACACGAATTCAGTAAGGGGCTTCTTTGCTGGCTCAGGGGTAATGAATTCACCTGCCAGTGCAGAGGACATAGTTTTGATCCTTGATTGGGGAAGATCCCACATGCCTTGATGTAGCTAAGCCTGTGTATCACAACTGTTGACTCTGTGCTCTAGAGTCTGGGCACCCCAACTACTGAGCCCACCTGCTGAAACCACTGAAACCCATGCATTCTGCCGCCTGGGCTCTGGAGCAAGAGAAGCCACTGCAGTGGGAAACCAGTGCAGTGCCACAAAGAGGGGCCCCTGGTTACCGAGATTGGAGAAGACCTTCACAGCAATGAAGCCCACAGAGCCAAAAATAAATAAATAAGAAAAGATCAAGAATGAAAAAAGAATTAAATACCAATCAAATAGTTACTTAGTTTTGCTCTAAAGTTGTATTGAAGGTACGTTTTGAAGTGATGAAAATGCTCCAGAAATGGACCTGAATTTCACACAGTGATGTAAGTGTACTAAATGCCACTTGAGAAAAATAGCCGACATGGTGAATTTTATACTATGTGAACTGCATTTAAAGCTTTAGGGCTTCCCTGGTAGCTCAGTAGTAAAGAGTTCGCCTGCCAATGCAGGAGACATGGGTTCGATCCCTGATCCGGACAGATCCCACATGCTGAGGTGCAACGAAGTCCATGAGCCACAACTGTTGAGTCTGGGCTCTAGAGCCTCAGAGCCGCAACGATGGAGCCCGTGTGCCACAGCGACTGAAACTCGTGAGCCCTAGAGCCCGAGTTCCACAACAGGAGAAGTCACTGCAACAAGAAGCCTGCTCACCTCAACTAGAGAGCAGTCCCCACTCCCTTCAACTAGAGAGGAGCCTGTGGCAGCAATAAAAACCCAGAATAGTCAAAAATAAGTAAATAAATAAACTTTTTAAAAAATTAAAAAAAAAGACCTGGGCTTCCCTGGTGGTCCAGTGGGTAAGGACACCGCCTTGCAGTGCAGGGGCGCGGTTCGATCCCTGGTCTCAATTTTGTGTCTTTACGTGCTCAGGGAGGGATCGTGGTGGAGGCTGTGTTCTGAGATTCCAGGTGGTTTTTTTCTATTCTTTCTATTTTTCTGTTTTGTCTGATTATCTTCTTTTCCAGCATCAAGAATGTGGTACTTTTACAGTCAAGGATCCTCCACCTCATATATACATTTTGGTTTTTCTGAAATAGGAGAAACAAACACGAATTCAGTAAGGGGCTTCTTTGCTGGCTCAGGGGTAATGAATTCACCTGCCAGTGCAGAGGACATAGTTTTGATCCTTGATTGGGGAAGATCCCACATGCCTTGATGTAGCTAAGCCTGTGTATCACAACTGTTGACTCTGTGCTCTAGAGTCTGGGCACCCCAACTACTGAGCCCACCTGCTGAAACCACTGAAACCCATGCATTCTGCCGCCTGGGCTCTGGAGCAAGAGAAGCCACTGCAGTGGGAAACCAGTGCAGTGCCACAAAGAGGGGCCCCTGGTTACCGAGATTGGAGAAGACCTTCACAGCAATGAAGCCCACAGAGCCAAAAATAAATAAATAAGAAAAAGATCAAGAATGAAAAAAGAATTAAATACCAATCAAATAGTTACTTAGTTTTGCTCTAAAGTTGTATTGAAGGTACGTTTTGAAGTGATGAAAATGCTCCAGAAATGGACCTGAATTTCACACAGTGATGTAAGTGTACTAAATGCCACTTGAGAAAAATAGCCGACATGGTGAATTTTATACTATGTGAACTGCATTTAAAGCTTTAGGGCTTCCCTGGTAGCTCAGTAGTAAAGAGTTCGCCTGCCAATGCAGGAGACATGGGTTCGATCCCTGATCCGGACAGATCCCACATGCTGAGGTGCAACGAAGTCCATGAGCCACAACTGTTGAGTCTGGGCTCTAGAGCCTCAGAGCCGCAACGATGGAGCCCGTGTGCCACAGCGACTGAAACTCGTGAGCCCTAGAGCCCGAGTTCCACAACACGAGAAGTCACCACAGCAAGAAGCCTGCTCACCTCAACTAGAGAGGAGCCCCCACTCCCTGCCACTAGAGAAGAGCCTGTGGCAGCAGGGAAAACCCAGAATAGTCAAAAATAAGTAAATAAATAAACTTTTTTAAAAACTTAAAAAAAAAAAGACCTGGGCTTCCCCTGGTGGTCCAGTGGGTAAGGACACCGCCTTGCAGTGCAAGGGACGCCGGTTCGATCCCTGGCCTGGGAGGATCCCACGTGCCGCGGAGCGGCTGGACCGATGTGTCCAATTACCGAGCCCGAGCTCCGGAGCGCATGCGCCCAGAGCCAGCGCTCTGCAACGACAGACGCCACTGCGATGGGAGGCCCACATGAGCCAAAGAACAAAGACGGATGAAAAATAAAGAAATGGAAGACAAATAGAAGTGGCCTGCCGGCTCCCCTCCCTCCCCAACCTGACCCCCACCCAAATAAATAAATAAATCTTTAAAAAAAAAAAAAAAAAGACCTTTAGGACTTCCCTGGTGGTCCAGTGGGTAAAGAGTCTGCCTTGCAGTGCAAGGGGCGCTGGTTTGATCCCTGGCCTGGGAAGATCCCACATGCCACAGAGCAGCTGGACCGGTGTGTTCAACTACCGAGCCGGAGCTCTGGAGCGCATGCGCCCAAAGCTGATGCTCTGCAACGAGGGAGGCCACTGCGATGGGAGGCCCACACAGGCCAAAGAATAAAGATGGATGAGGGCTTCCCCTGGTGGTCCAGTGGGTAAGGACACCGCCTTGCAGTGCAGGGGGCGCCAGTTCGAGCCCTGGCCTGGGAGGATCCCACGTGCCGCGGAGCGGCTGGACCGATGTGTCCAATTACCGAGCCCGAGCTCCGGAGCGCATGCGCCCAGAGCCAGCGCTCTGCAACGACAGACACCACTGCGATGGGAGGCCCACATGAGCCAAAGAACAAAGACGGATGAAAAATAAAGAAATGGAAGACAAATAGAAGTGGCCTGCCCGCTCCCCTCCCTCCCCAACCTGACCCCCACCCAAATAAATAAATAAATCTTTAAAAAAAAAAAAAAAAGACCTTTAGGACTTCCCTGGTGGTCCAGTGGGTAAAGAGTCTGCCTTGCAGTGCAAGGGGCGCTGGTTTGATCCCTGGCCTGGGAAGATCCCACATGCCACAGAGCAGCTGGACCGGTGTGTTCAACTACCGAGCCGGAGCTCTGGAGCGCATGCGCCCAAAGCTGATGCTCTGCAACGAGGGAGGCCACTGCGATGGGAGGCCCACACAGGCCAAAGAATAAAGATGGATGAGGGCTTCCCCTGGTGGTCCAGTGGGTAAGGACACCGCCTTGCAGTGCAGGGGGCGCCAGTTCGAGCCCTGGCCTGGGAGGATCCCATGTGCCGCGGAGCGGTTGGACCGATGTGTCCAATCACTGAGCCGGAGCTCTGGAGCGCGTGCGCCCAGAGCCGGTGCTCTGCAACGACAGATGCCACCGCGATGGGAGGCCCACAGGAGCCAAGGAACAAAGATGGATAGAAATAGAGAAATGAAAGACCAATAGAAGTGGCCCGCCCGCTCCCCTCCCTCCCCAACCTGACCCCCGCCCAAAGTAAATAAATAAATAAATCTTTAAAAAAAAAAAAAAAGATGGATGAAAATAAATAAATTAAAAAAAAGAAACGATAAAAGAGACCAAATTAAAAAAGAAGAAGAAGAATCTGCCTGTCAGTGCAGTGGATGCAGGCTCGATCACTGTTCTGCAAACTAGGATCCCACATGCTCGTGGGCGTGGGGGCCGTGGGCCTGTGTGCCACAGTCACTGAGCCCACGCTCCAGAGCTGCAACTGCTGAGCCTGCAAGCCGCGACTAGAGCCCACCGTCTGCAAGAAGGGAAGCTACCACCGTGAGAAGGCCACACACTACGACTCACCACAGCTAGAGAAAGCCCCCACGCAGCAGCAAAGAGCCCATGCGCCTCAGCAAAGACCCAATGCAGCCAAAATTAATAGATAAACAAATAAAAATAATTAAAGAAAAAGGCATGCCCAGAAGGATAAACACCCATACGGCCACAGCTCAGAAATAGAAACACCACATGAAAAAGAGTTTGTGACCCTAAGATCACGGGCAGCTTGATGCCCTTTTATACAACTAAAATAGAAGTGCATATGTATATTTTTTTTCTTTTAATTTTGGCCTCTTTTATTGGTTTTCCGTTCATTTATCTTCCTCCATCTCCATTCCTTGGCCTGTGTGGGCCTCCCACTGCAGCGGCCTCTCTCACCGCAGAGCGCCAGCTCGCAATCAGACACACTGGTCCAGCCACTCCTCGGCACGTGCGGTCCCCCCGGGCCAGGGACCAAACCAGTGCCCCTTGCACCACAAGGCGGACCCTCCACCCACTGGACCACCAGGGTGCTCCTGGCCTCTACCCACTAGATGCCAGTATAGAGTTGCATATGTATTTTTAATAATTAATAGGACTATGAACCCAAGGGCTGAACAGGGGGTTGAGACGAGGGTCATCTGGTGGAGGTGTAGTGTCCGGAGCGGCTGGACCGATGTGTCCAATCACTGAGCCGGAGCTCTGGAGCGCGTGCGCCCAGAGCCGGTGCTCTGCAACGACAGATGCCACCGCGATGGGAGGCCCACAGGAGCCAAGGAACAAAGATGGATAGAAATAGAGAAATGAAAGACCAATAGAAGTGGCCCGCCCGCTCCCCTCCCCCCCCAACCCGACCCCCGCCCAAAGTAAATAAATAAATAAATCTTTAAAAAAAAAAAAAAAAGATGGATGAAAATAAATAAATTAAAAAAAAGAAACGATAAAAGAGACCAAATTAAAAAAGAAGAAGAATCTGCCTGTCAGTGCAGTGGATGCAGGCTCGATCACTGTTCTGCAAACTAGGATCCCACATGCTCGTGGGCGTGGGGGCCGTGGGCCTGTGTGCCACAGTCACTGAGCCCACGCTCCAGAGCTGCAACTGCTGAGCCTGCAAGCCGCGACTAGAGCCCACCGTCTGCAAGAAGGGAAGCTACCACCGTGAGAAGGCCACACACTACGACTCACCACAGCTAGAGAAAGCCCCCACGCAGCAGCAAAGAGCCCATGCGCCTCAGCAAAGACCCAATGCAGCCAAAATTAATAGATAAACAAATAAAAATAATTAAAGAAAAAGGCATGCCCAGAAGGATAAACACCCATACGGCCACAGCTCAGAAATAGAAACACCACATGAAAAAGAGTTTGTGACCCTAAGATCACGGGCAGCTTGATGCCCTTTTATACAACTAAAATAGAAGTGCATATGTATATTTTTTTTCTTTTAATTTTGGCCTCTTTTATTGGTTTTCCGTTCATTTATCTTCCTCCATCTCCATTCCCTGGCCTGTGTGGGCCTCCCACTGCAGCGGCCTCTCTCACCGCAGAGCGCCAGCTCGCAATCAGACACACTGGTCCAGCCACTCCTCGGCACGTGCGGTCCCCCCGGGCCAGGGACCAAACCAGTGCCCCTTGCACCACAAGGCGGACCCTCCACCCACTGGACCACCAGGGTGCTCCTGGCCTCTACCCACTAGATGCCAGTATAGAGTTGCATATGTATTTTTAATAATTAATAGGACTATGAACCCAAGGGCTGAACAGGGGGTTGAGACGAGGGTCATCTGGTGGAGGTGTAGTGTCCGGAGAGTGTTGTCACAGCCGTCACACGGCTGGATGGCTTAGAACAACAGGACTTTATTCTCTCGCAGTCCGGGAGGCCGGAAGTCCAGGATCAAGGTGTGGGCGGGGCTGTGCTCCCCCTAGAGGCTCCAGGGGAGGAGGCCTCCTTGCCTCTGCTGGCTTCTGGGGCCTCCATGCACTTCTTAGCCTGCGGCTGGATCCCTCTAACTTCTGCCTCCTTTACCACAGGTCTTTTCCTCTGTGTTTCTCCGCTTCTGCCTCTCCTAAGGAAACTTGTCATAGGATTGAGGGCTCACTCTAAATCCATGATGATGTCATTTGTGATCTTTCACTTAATTACATCTGCAAGGACCCTTTTATTCCAAATAAGATCACATGCATAGGTTCTGGAGGTGAAGGCTTGGACATATATTTTGGTGGAAGACCATGCAACCTGTTTGTTGTTGTTCCGTCTCTAAGTCGTGTCAGCCTCTTTGCGACCCCATGAACTGCCGGCTCCCCTGGCCATCGTTATCTCCCTGAGTCTGTTCCCACTCACGTCCACTGAGTCACTGACGTCATCCAACCCCCCCTTCTCCTCTTGCCCTCGGTCTTTCCCGGCATCAGAGTCTTTATCAATGCGTCAGCTCTTTGCATCAGGTGGCCAGAATATTGGCGCTCAGCCTCAACGCCGCCCCCATACGGCCACAGCTCAGAAATAGAAACACCACATGAAAAAGAGTTTGTGACCCTAAGATCACGGGCAGCTTGATGCCCTTTTATACAACTAAAATAGAAGTGCATATGTATATTTTTTTTCTTTTAATTTTGGCCTCTTTTATTGGTTTTCCGTTCATTTATCTTCCTCCATCTCCATTTCCTGGCCTGTGTGGGCCTCCCACTGCAGCGGCCTCTCTCACCGCAGAGCGCCAGCTCGCAATCAGACACACTGGTCCAGCCACTCCTCGGCACGTGCGGTCCCCCCGGGCCAGGGACCAAACCAGTGCCCCTTGCACCACAAGGCGGACCCTCCACCCACTGGACCACCAGGGTGCTCCTGGCCTCTACCCACTAGATGCCAGTATAGAGTTGCATATGTATTTTTAATAATTAATAGGACTATGAACCCAAGGGCTGAACAGGGGGTTGAGACGAGGGTCATCTGGTGGAGGTGTAGTGTCCGGAGAGTGTTGTCACAGCCGTCACACGGCTGGATGGCTTAGAACAACAGGACTTTATTCTCTCGCAGTCCGGGAGGCCGGAAGTCCAGGATCAAGGTGTGGGCGGGGCTGTGCTCCCCCTAGAGGCTCCAGGAGGAGGCCTCCTTGCCTCTGCTGGCTTCTGGGGCCTCCATGCACTTCTTAGCCTGCGGCTGGATCCCTCTAACTTCTGCCTCCTTTACCACAGGTCTTTTCCTCTGTGTTTCTCCGCTTCTGCCTCTCCTAAGGAAACTTGTCATAGGATTGAGGGCTCACTCTAAATCCATGATGATGTCATTTGTGATCTTTCACTTAATTACATCTGCAAGGACCCTTTTATTCCAAATAAGATCACATGCATAGGTTCTGGAGGTGAAGGCTTGGACATATATTTTGGTGGAAGACCATGCAACCTGTTTGTTGTTGTTCCGTCTCTAAGTCGTGTCAGCCTCTTTGCGACCCCATGAACTGCCGGCTCCCCTGGCCATCGTTATCTCCCTGAGTCTGTTCCCACTCACGTCCACTGAGTCACTGACGTCATCCAACCCCCCCTTCTCCTCTTGCCCTCGGTCTTTCCCGGCATCAGAGTCTTTATCAATGCGTCAGCTCTTTGCATCAGGTGGCCAGAATATTGGCGCTTCAGCCTCAACGCCCGTCCTTCCAATGAACTTTCAGGGTGGATTTCCTTTAGGGTTGACTGGTTTGATCTCCTTGCAGTCCAAGGGACTCTCAAGAGTCTTCGCCAGCACCACAGTGTGAAAACATCATTTCTTCAGCACTCAGCCTTCTTTATGGTCCAACTCTCACATCCATACATGACTCCTGGGAAAACCTTAGCTTTGATTATGCAGACCTTTGCCAGCAAAGAGATGTCTCTCCTTTTTAAAACACTGTCTAGGTTTGGCATAGCTATTCGTCCTGCTAGAGGGGGTAAATATTAATGACTGCTTGCTAGGTTTTTAAAAAATGACTAATAAACCAGTAGGCAAAAGTGACCATGGATGCTCCAGTGGTGAGAACGTGGCTAGATCAAGTATTATTTTATTTTTCATCCTCTTCATATGACATCATAAAGAAGCGGCTCTGAGATAGTGTGTTTTTGTTTTATTTTATATTACAGTATAGTTGATTTACAATGTTGTGTCAGTTTCAGGTGTACACCAAAGTGATTCATTTTAAAGATTTGATTGATTGATTTTTGGCTGGGCTGGGTCTTCATGGTTGCGCAGGCTTTTCTCTAGCTGTGGCGAGTGGGGGGTACTGTCTAGGTGTGATGCGTGGGCTTCTCACGGCGGTGGCTTCTCTGGTTGCAGAGCACAGGCTTTAGGGCATGCAGGCTTCAGCAGCTGTTGGCTGTGGGCTCAGTAGTTGTGGTTCCCAGGCTCTGGAGCGCTGGCTCCATAGTGACGGTGCAGCAGCTTAGTTGCTCTGAGGCATGTGGGGTCTTCCGGGATCAAGGACCAAGCCTGTGTCTCCTGCATTGGCGGGCGGAGTCTTTACCTCTGAACCACCAAGGAAGCCCAGAGTGATTCATTTACACATATACATATATCCATTCTTTTTTTTTTTTAATATTGATTTATTTTTGGCTATTCTGGGTTTTCACTGCTATTTATTTTTGGCTATTCTGGGTTTTCACTGCTGCCACAGGCTCTTCTCCAGTTGCAGGGAGTGGGGGCTCCTCTCTAGTTGAGGTGAGCAGGTTTCTTGTTACAGTGACTTCTCGTGTTGTGGAACTCGGGCTCTAGGGCACATGAGTTTCAGTAGTTGTGGCCCATGGGCTCCATAGTTGCGGCTCTGAGGCTCTCGAGCACAGGCTCAGTAGTTGTGGCTCACAGGCTTAGTTGCTCTGCAGCATGTGCGATCTTCCCAGATCAGGGATCGAACCCATGTCTCCTGCATTGGCAGGTGGACTCTTCACCACTGAGCTGCCAGGGAGCCCTATATCCATTCTGTTTTGGATTCTTTTCCCATATAGGTTATTACAGAATGTTGAGGAGAGTTCCTGTGGTTGTGTTAAAATGCAAATGCCAGGGTCTGCCTGAGACCTTCTCAGGGTGAGTGTCTGGCGAGAGGTGGTGGCTGGGATCCTTGGAGACTGATCTGAGGTGCCTGAATTCACAGAGGGTAGCTCAGGCTCCCCTTGTTCCTTCCGGGACAGATTCTTCTGGATGATTTTTAAAAAGAATCCAAGTGAGTCCCACCCTCACTGCCCCTTGGATTTGCTTCACCTGCTCTCAGCCTGTTTCCACTCCTGGAAGGTGGGCAGATCCCCTCTGCTCTCGGAATTTCTGGGATGCTGGTTGTCAAGCCGTGTTATTTGTGTGTTTGTTTCACACCAGATTTTCTCAACCTCAGAGTTATCGGCATTTTGGATAAGATTTCGTAGTTTGTGGAGGGCTGTCCTGAGTGTGGTAGGATGTTCAGCAGCATCCCTGGCCTCTACCCACTAGATGCCAGTATAGAGTTGCCGGATTCAGCAAATACAAATGCAGGACACCCAGGTAAACTTGACTTTCAGATAAACATAGAAAAAAATTGTAGCCTAATTTGTTCCATGGCACACATTTATACTAAAAGGGCATTTGACAGGGGTGCTCAGTGGGAAAGGAACAGTCTTTTCCACCAACGGTGCTGGGACAATTGGATACCTACATGTGAAAGTATAAAATTGAATACCTTCTGTATACAGGATTAAACATCTGTGATAGAATGGAGTAGAGTGGGCACGTGCTCAGCCGTGTCTGCCTCTTTGAGACCCCATGGGCTGTAGCACTCTAGGCTCCTCTGTCCATGGAATTTTCCAGGCAAGAATACTGGAGTGGGGTGCCATTCCAGGGCACCTTCCCAACCCAGGGATCGAACCCATGTCTCTTGCATCTCCTGCATTGTCATGCAGATTCTTTACAAACTGAGCCACCTGAGACCTTAGAATGGGCAACAGTTACTTAGCTCTGATGGCAAAAGCACAGACGACAAAAGGCAAGCTAGATAATTTAGACTTTGTTACAATTTCAATTAAGTTTTGTGCTGCAAATGATACCATCAAGGGAATGAAGCAGACAGACCACAGAATGAAAGGCATCAAGTGCAAATCATATAGTTGACAAAGGACTTGTGCTCAGTATCCAAAAAGAACACTTACCACTCAATAGTAAAAATACAAATAACTCAAATTTAAAAGGCCTAAGGACTTCAGTAGACATTCCTCCCTCAAAACCACCACCTTGGGCTTCCCTGGTGGTCCAGTGGGTAGACAGTCTGCCTTGCAGTGCAAGGGGCACCGGTTCGATTCCTGGCCCGGGAAGATCCCACGTGCCCTGGAGCGGCTGGATTGGTGTGTCCAGTTACCAGCCAGTGCTCTGGAGTGCATGTGCCCAGAGCTGCTGCTCTGTGGTGAGAGAAGCTGCTGCAATGGGAGGCCCACACAGGCACACAGGCCAAAGGATAAAGATGGATGAAAATAGATAAATGGAAAACCAATAAAAGAGGCCAAAATTAAAACAAACAAAAAACACCACCTTGAGATAGAAGAACAAAGGTGGGAAACCTCACTTCCTGATTCCAAAAATTACTCCATGACAGCATGGTACTCACATGAGGATAAACAAATAAATCAATGGAATAGAATTGGGAAAAAAAAAGGGTTCGGGTGCTCAGTGGGAAAGGAACAGTCTTTTCCACCAACGGTGCTGGGACAATTGGATACCTACATGTGAAAGTATAAAATTGAATACCTTCTGTATACAGGATTAAACATCTGTGATAGAATGGAGTAGAGTGGGCACGTGCTCAGCCGTGTCTGCCTCTTTGAGACCCCATGGGCTGTAGCACTCTAGGCTCCTCTGTCCATGGAATTTTCCAGGCAAGAATACTGGAGTGGGGTGCCATTCCAGGGCACCTTCCCAACCCAGGGATCGAACCCATGTCTCTTGCATCTCCTGCATTGTCATGCAGATTCTTTACAAACTGAGCCACCTGAGACCTTAGAATGGGCAACAGTTACTTAGCTCTGATGGCAAAAGCACAGACGACAAAAGGCAAGCTAGATAATTTAGACTTTGTTACAATTTCAATTAAGTTTTGTGCTGCAAATGATACCATCAAGGGAATGAAGCAGACAGACCACAGAATGAAAGGCATCAAGTGCAAATCATATAGTTGACAAAGGACTTGTGCTCAGTATCCAAAAAGAACACTTACCACTCAATAGTAAAAATACAAATAACTCAAATTTAAAAGGCCTAAGGACTTCAGTAGACATTCCTCCCTCAAAACCACCACCTTGGGCTTCCCTGGTGGTCCAGTGGGTAGACAGTCTGCCTTGCAGTGCAAGGGGCACCGGTTCGATTCCTGGCCCGGGAAGATCCCACGTGCCCTGGAGCGGCTGGATTGGTGTGTCCAGTTACCAGCCAGTGCTCTGGAGTGCATGTGCCCAGAGCTGCTGCTCTGTGGTGAGAGAAGCTGCTGCAATGGGAGGCCCACACAGGCACACAGGCCAAAGGATAAAGATGGATGAAAATAGATAAATGGAAAACCAATAAAAGAGGCCAAAATTAAAACAAACAAAAAACACCACCTTGAGATAGAAGAACAAAGGTGGGAAACCTCACTTCCTGATTCCAAAAATTACTCCATGACAGCATGGTACTCACATGAGGATAAACAAATAAATCAATGGAATAGAATTGGGAATCCAGAAAGAAAAGCTTACATTCATGGTCAATTGATTTTAAAAAAGTATTTATTTATTTTTGGTCGTGTTGGATCTTCATTGCTGTGTGGGCTTTTCTTTAGCTGTGGTGAGCAGGGGCTACACTCTGGATGTGGTGTGAGGGCTTCTCTTGTTGCAGAGCCCGGGCTCTGGGGCGCACAGGTTTATTTGCCTTGCAGCAGGCCAGTCAGTCATTGGTGCGGGCTTCCCTCAGGCGTGTGTGCTTGCGAGGCATAACCTCCCCAGGGAGGCAGTTTGAATGAGGGCAGTTCACAAGGGGTGACTGTGAGCTGTTACTGGACGATACTTGCTGTGGCTGGGCTAGGTGCATCAGTCAGTAAAGGAGATCTGGGGGTGTGGAGAGGTATTTACAGCCACCTCTCCAAAAAGATAGCGTATATCAAAGAATCACACTAACAATAACTTCATCACAATTACAATCAATGGGCCCACTTGCCCACATTAGTAAGCCAGGCTGCTGACGTGGAGGTGATGGAGGAACGAGCAGCGTTTATGGCAGGTCGCCAAGCCAGGAGACCAGGCGGCTAACGCCCAAAGGCTGAACCCCCTGACGGCTCTCAGGCAAAGACTTTTAAAGATAGGAATGGGGGGGTGGTCATGGTGTATGTGACCAGCTGTGGACTTTCTCCTCCTTGGCTGGTGGTGAGGTAACTGGGAGTCAACCTCATCAGCCTTCTGGTTCCAACTGCTCTGGGGTCTACATGCTTGTGGGCAGTGTCCGGTTAATTTCTTCCACCCGGTGGGGCTTTCATTCCCTGCCAACAGTTCAAAGGACATGGCTCAGAATAGTATCTATAGCCCTGGAGGAAGAACTAAATTTCTTGAATTTGTTTCCTAAATAATTACTATTTTGTCTTGCTTGACTGTTTTCCCTTCTAGCTGCATTTTCTCACTTCTTGATTAAATCTGTTTGGAACTTGGGCACGGCCTAGGGGGCTAACGTTATTTCCATAGACAAGAGGCAGGTGGAGGACATGAGGAGCGGGGTCTGTGCTGGGAAGGCTGCATAGGATCCTGGTCGATTACAAACACTGGTTGGGAAAAGGGTCCCATCAGAGGAAGAGAAAGGAAGGTTTGGGGCTGAGAGGGAAAGGAGGGATAAGGGATGGGTCTAGAATTCTGGTGATTATGTCTCCAGCAAAGCTGGAAAACTAAAGTGTACCGGAAGACTTGGAGCTCAGATGCTCCAGACCACATTCCAGGGCTGACTTCCCTCCTGAGGCACCTCAGCCAGGATGTCTTCTAGCCCATGACTTCTGGAGCTGTCCTGCCGTAGGGAGGTGACAACCTGCTCTGAGGTTGGGACAAGTCATGTGACACCTTAAGTTGTTTTGAATCTTTTACTCTTACCAACTAACTTCCAATTAGATATCTTCCAGGGCCCTTCCAGGGGGTGCAGTGGTAAAGAATTCACCTGTCAATGCAGGAGACACAGGAGACGCGAGTTGGATCCTTGGGCTGGGAAGATTCCCCTGGAGTAGAAAATGGAAACCCAGTATTCTTGCCTGGAAAATCCCATGGACAGAGGAGCCTGGTGGGCTGCAGTCCGTGGGATGGCACAGAATTGGACATGACTGAGCATGCAGACACATACAAATATTCTGCATGTCTGCCTCAGTTACCCATTGCTGTATAACAAATTATATCCAAAGTTAGTCATTAACATAATAAACACTTTATTATTTATTTATTTGGCTCTGTTGAGTCTTAGCTGCAGCACAGGGGATCTAGTTCTCTGAATAGGGATCAAAGCTGGGCCCTCTGCATTAGGAACAGAGTCTTAACCACTGGACCACCAAGGAAGTCCCAATAATAAACGCTTTTAATCTCGTAGTTTCTACAGGTCAAGAGTTAGGGAAGAGTAGAGTCAGCTGTTTCTGGCTCAGAGCCTCTTAGGAGCTTGAGGTCATGATGTGGGCTAGAGCTAGAGGAAACTCTCCTGAGGCCGCAGGTGGCAGGTGCTGGCTGGTGGTAAGAGATCTTAGTTCCTCTCCCTGAAGGCCTCCCCAAGCAATGCTTGAGTCCTCAGGACGTGGTAGCTTGTGTCTCCTCAAGTAGCCGGGGGAACCCAAGCAAGAGGTGCTGGGAAGGCTGCATAGGATCCTGGTCGATTACAAACACTGGTTGGGAAAAGGGTCCCATCAGAGGAAGAGAAAGGAAGGTTTGGGGCTGAGAGGAAAGGAGGGATAAGGGATGGGTCTAGAATTCTGGTGATTATGTCTCCAGCAAAGCTGGAAAACTAAAGTGTACCGGAAGACTTGGAGCTCAGATGCTCCAGACCACATTCCAGGGCTGACTTCCCTCCTGAGGCACCTCAGCCAGGATGTCTTCTAGCCCATGACTTCTGGAGCTGTCCTGCCGTAGGGAGGTGACAACCTGCTCTGAGGTTGGGACAAGTCATGTGACACCTTAAGTTGTTTTGAATCTTTTACTCTTACCAACTAACTTCCAATTAGATATCTTCCAGGGCCCTTCCAGGGGGTGCAGTGGTAAAGAATTCACCTGTCAATGCAGGAGACACAGGAGACGCGAGTTGGATCCTTGGGCTGGGAAGATTCCCCTGGAGTAGAAAATGGAAACCCAGTATTCTTGCCTGGAAAATCCCATGGACAGAGGAGCCTGGTGGGCTGCAGTCCGTGGGATGGCACAGAATTGGACATGACTGAGCATGCAGACACATACAAATATTCTGCATGTCTGCCTCAGTTACCCATTGCTGTATAACAAATTATATCCAAAGTTAGTCATTAACATAATAAACACTTTATTATTTATTTATTTGGCTCTGTTGAGTCTTAGCTGCAGCACAGGGGATCTAGTTCTCTGAATAGGGATCAAAGCTGGGCCCTCTGCATTAGGAACAGAGTCTTAACCACTGGACCACCAAGGAAGTCCCAATAATAAACGCTTTTAATCTCGTAGTTTCTACAGGTCAAGAGTTAGGGAAGAGTAGAGTCAGCTGTTTCTGGCTCAGAGCCTCTTAGGAGCTTGAGGTCATGATGTGGGCTAGAGCTAGAGGAAACTCTCCTGAGGCCGCAGGTGGCAGGTGCTGGCTGGTGGTAAGAGATCTTAGTTCCTCTCCCTGAAGGCCTCCCCAAGCAATGCTTGAGTCCTCAGGACGTGGTAGCTTGTGTCTCCTCAAGTAAGCGACTAAGAGAGGGCAAGGCAGAGCCCAACTCCTCCAGCTTCATGAAGTTACTTCTGGCACCTTCTATATTGCCTTCTATTCATTAGCTGCAAATCACTAAGTCCTGTTACACTCAAGGGGAAGGCAATCAGAAAGAAGTGTCAAAGAATTTGAGGCCATATTTGAAACTTCCAAAATGTTGATGAGGGGGCAACCTTTAAACTGAGATAAAAATCCCATAATATAAAATTCATCAGTTTAAAGTAGACAATTCATTGGGAATTCCTGGCTAGTCCAGTGGTTAGGACTCTGAGCACAGGTTCAATTTCTGGTTGGGGAACTAAGGCCCTACAAGTGGTGTGGTGTGGCCAAAACAAAACCAAAATACAAAATAAGTAGTGGACTATCCATTGATTTTTAGTATATGCACAATGCTATGCAACCATCACCACTACCTCATTCCAGAACATGTCTGTTATCTCCCAAAGAAACCCTATGAAAGTGTGAATGAAAGTATTAGTTGCTCAGGCGTGTCTGACTCTTTGCGACCCCATGGACTGTAGCCCACCAGGCTCCTCTGTCCATGGGATTCTCCGGGCAAGAAGAGTAGGTTACCAGACCCTTCTCCAGGGGATCTTCCCAAGCCAGGGACCAAACCTGGGTCTCCTGCATTGAAGGCAAATTCTTTACTGACTGAGCCACCTGTTGCAATTCCTCCTCCAGCCCCTGGTTTCAACCTTTTACTTTTTGAATCTAAAGTGAGTCTTTGGGGACTTCCTGGCAGTTCAATGGCTAAGACGCTGCACTACCAATGCAGGGGGCTGTGGGTTTGATCCCTGCTTGAGGAACTAAGATCCCACATACTACGTGGCAAAGATAAAAAAAAAAGTGAATCTTTTGTGAACTGCGAGTTGAACGAAAAAAGAAAATCTGTTGAAAACTGGAGAGTTAATTCATTTACATTTGTTAGGAACAGCTTTTATCTCGTAGTTTCTACAGGTCAAGAGTTAGGGAAGAGTAGAGTCAGCTGTTTCTGGCTCAGAGCCTCTTAGGAGCTTGAGGTCATGATGTGGGCTAGAGCTAGAGGAAACTCTCCTGAGGCCGCAGGTGGCAGGTGCTGGCTGGTGGTAAGAGATCTTAGTTCCTCTCCCTGAAGGCCTCCCCAAGCAATGCTTGAGTCCTCAGGACGTGGTAGCTTGTGTCTCCTCAAGTAAGCGACTAAGAGAGGGCAAGGCAGAGCCCAACTCCTCCAGCTTCATGAAGTTACTTCTGGCACCTTCTATATTGCCTTCTATTCATTAGCTGCAAATCACTAAGTCCTGTTACACTCAAGGGGAAGGCAATCAGAAAGAAGTGTCAAAGAATTTGAGGCCATATTTGAAACTTCCAAAATGTTGATGAGGGGGCAACCTTTAAACTGAGATAAAAATCCCATAATATAAAATTCATCAGTTTAAAGTAGACAATTCATTGGGAATTCCTGGCTAGTCCAGTGGTTAGGACTCTGAGCACAGGTTCAATTTCTGGTTGGGGAACTAAGGCCCTACAAGTGGTGTGGTGTGGCCAAAACAAAACCAAAATACAAAATAAGTAGTGGACTATCCATTGATTTTTAGTATATGCACAATGCTATGCAACCATCACCACTACCTCATTCCAGAACATGTCTGTTATCTCCCAAAGAAACCCTATGAAAGTGTGAATGAAAGTATTAGTTGCTCAGGCGTGTCTGACTCTTTGCGACCCCATGGACTGTAGCCCACCAGGCTCCTCTGTCCATGGGATTCTCCGGGCAAGAAGAGTAGGTTACCAGACCCTTCTCCAGGGGATCTTCCCAAGCCAGGGACCAAACCTGGGTCTCCTGCATTGAAGGCAAATTCTTTACTGACTGAGCCACCTGTTGCAATTCCTCCTCCAGCCCCTGGTTTCAACCTTTTACTTTTTGAATCTAAAGTGAGTCTTTGGGGACTTCCCTGGCAGTTCAATGGCTAAGACGCTGCACTACCAATGCAGGGGGCTGTGGGTTTGATCCCTGCTTGAGGAACTAAGATCCCACATACTACGTGGCAAAGATAAAAAGAAAAAAGTGAATCTTTTGTGAACTGCGTAGTTGAACGATGATTTAAAAAAAAATGAAAATCTCTGTTGAAAACTGGAGAGTTAATTCATTTACATTTAGTGTAATTACTGATAAGGACTTATTTCTGCCATTTTGTTATTTACTTTCTATATGTTGTATCTTTTTTCCCCCTCCAATTCTTCTATTATTGACTTCTTCTGTGTTGATATGTTTCAGTGTATCATCCACAATGTCATTTTGGAAATGTGAGTCTATGTAGGAAATAAGAGATCCTTAGAATTGGAATTTCTAGGTCAATGGCAGGGCAGGACATACAATGAAACTGCTAAGTTTTACAACTGGTCTTAAATGCCTCTACAGATTTGGTTGAATACTTTTCCATAGAGGGCTTTGCATTTTATTGAAAGCATCTGTTAGCTTACTGGGATTCTCCCTTAAACTGTGTCTTCCTGTAGAGGGGGACCTAATTATTCATTTTTTATATTCCCACGTTTTAGTGCACAGGAAGCCAGAAAAAAAAGAAAAAAGATGAGAAGAAGGAAAAAGGGATCTTTCATCACGTCATGACAGGAATCTTGGAAAATGAGGAACCAGGCAGCATCAGGAACTTTTAACACGTCATGCAAACCGGGAAACCTGTGAACTGATTTCAAGCATTTAGTTCCAGAATCTTGGAAAGTGGGACGGGGGCAGTTCTCCAAGACACTTTACAGGAAAGGAAGCTGAAACTAGGAGTTAGGAGATTAAGGCTCATCAACTAGTAACTAAACTTCGGCTGAGCAGCTTCTGTGTGTGGGCATATTTCTCCCCATGGAGAAGAAAGACCATGTGATGCACAGGTAGCCCCTGTCCACACAGAACTTTCCTTCACAAATACTTGAGAGTAAATAGTAGCTCATCTGAGTAGCTTTCATCCCGTCTTTCTATTAATTTATTTTTGGCTGTGCTGGGTCTTCACTGCTCCTCACATGATTTAGCAGAGGCTACTCTCTAGCTGTGCATGGACTTCTCAGTGTGCTGGCTTCTCTTGCTTCACTGGTTCTAAGGCATTCGGGCTTCCGTAGTTCTGGTCCCCGTGGCATGTGGATCAACCCAGACCAGGGATAGAACCGTGTCTGCTGCACCAGCAGGCAGATTCTTAACCCCTGGCCCAACCAGGAAAGTCCCTCTTATCCCATTTTAATGGCCTTCCCAGCTGAGGAAACCCTAGGCTCAGAGAGGAAAAGTCACTTAGGTAATACAAAGTCACACAGCCAGTAGTAGGTGGCCAGGTTTGCGTTTCCACCCAGAGCAGTGTTCCCAATTGCTCAGTTATCCACTGCCTCTGAATACTGCTAAGGGTCCAGAGCAGCAGCAACCACCTTTCCTGAGTGCTAGGGTCTGTAGTAAGGGCTGCCCTCATTGATTTATTCAACGGACGCACCCTGAGCAGCTACTGTGTGCCCGGCACCCTCTTCTTAAAAGAGATGGACACACGAGGTGGCTCAGATGGTAAAGAATTTGCTTGCAATGTAGCAGATCCAGGTTCAATCTGTGGGTAGTTTAGATCCTTCGGAGAAGGAACTGGCAACCCCCTCCGGTATTCCTGCCAGAAGAACCCCATGGACAGAGAAGCCTGGTGGGCTACAGTCCACGAGGTCGCAGAGAGTCGGACAGGACTGAGCAACTAACGCACACACACACAGCCCAGGGAGCTTCTCCGAGTGAAGTGACCGTACCACACCGTCCTCGCCAAGCCTCCCCAGCTTGGTGTTCCACCTCTGCAAGACATTTCAGTTGGCGATCAGTTAACCCATGACACTGTCGCCGCGTCTTAGGGTACAGACGACCACATCCGCAGCCCCCGCAGAGCCCGCGCCGCGGACCAGCGGTTGGGGCGGGGCCAGAACTCGTGCGGCCGCCCAGAAGGCGGTTGGAAGCCCCGCCCCCACGCGTGCGCGCTACGCAAGCCGTCCGCCGGCGAGGCTCGAGCCGCCGGGGCGCGGTTGGAGGAATCCTCGAGGAGCGCGCGCGCCTGCGCCGGCGTCGGGCTCGCGCACGCGCACCTGCGCCGGCGTCCGACTCGCGCACGCGCACGGCGGTGACGGCGGCGACGGCGGCGGTTCCTGCCGGGGGCTGCGAGGGCGGGCGGCCCCGAAGGAAGCGGTAGAGTTGAGGGGCTCGGCGGCAGCGGCGGCGGCTCGGCGTGCGGGACTCTCACCCCGGCTCGCTCTGAAGCAGGCGTTTAGAGCCGGACCAGGGGCGCGGCGGCGGCGGCGGCGACCCGAGGCCTGCGGCCTAGGCCTCATCGCGGCGGCGGACTCGAGTGCGGCGCGGAGCCGGCTTCGGGACCCAGCGCGGCGGCACAATGAGCGTGGAGGCGTACGGGCCCAGCTCGCAGACGCTCACTTTCTTGGACACCGAGGAGGCCGAGCTGCTCGGCGCCGACACCCAGGGCTCCGAGTTCGAGTTCACCGACTTCACCCTCCCCAGCCAGACGCAGACGCCCCCCGGCGGCCCCGGAGGTGGCGGCGCGGGGGCCCCGGTCGGAGCGGGCCCGGGCGCGGCGGCCGGACAGCTCGACGCGCAGGTGAGCGGCACATGGCGGCGCCGGAAGCCGGGGCCGGGCCTCGACGGCGGAGGACCTGCTCGGGGTTCCCCTGCAGCCCGGCCCCAGCTGCGCTGCTCGGCTCCTCGAGGTCCCGCCGGGGCCGGCGTGACCGGACCGGGCATCTTCTGCTCCGCGCGGGCCCGGAGTCACCAGCCCCAGTTTCCGCTCCACCCGACCCGAGTAGCCCTGCTTCAAGTCCTTCTCTGGTCGCTTCCGAGGGATCGCAGGATCTGGTTCCAGCCTGGGTCTTGGCTCATCGGTCCCAGGTCCTCTTCCGAGCCTGTCCGAAGGGACCGGCCGCACATCCGTCTCGGGCCAGGTCGGGGTGACTTGTCCCCGAGTTCTCCTGTCGCTGGGTCGGTGGCCGGCTCAAGCCCGCGCCTGGGGGGGCTGCGCCGGTTCCCCGCTCGGGCCGGTCCGACCGCTGCCCCACCCCCTTACCTGTGGCCGCCGAGTTCTGGGCACCTCAGCCCTGCTTCGTGCCCCCCTGTGCCGCAGGTTCGTCTTTGATCGGGACCAGGGACGCAGGCCAGAGGGGGTTGAGGCTCCTCTGGCGGAAACGGAGTTTTTGCATTCAGTGGAGGACCCCACACTCGCAGACTTTTTTATGATTATTCAAAGAGGCAGTTTTCGTTTTGTTTTTCCTTCTTGCGCTGCCTGTTGCTGAAACAACCGACCTGTTACGTAACTCCGCCGCCCTGCCTTGGAAAAGTTGGTTTTGAGTTAGTGGGTCAGTGGTAGTGGGTCTTACAGAGATGGCTCTGCCACGTCAGGACCTTTTGTTCTTAAGGGCGTGAACATTTAGCGAAGGCTGCTGAGTTATTTTAAATTTGAGTTGGTGTTAGGAGAGGGTATCCGGCGTACACTTCCTGGACCTAGGACCCTGACCCGGGCTGGGAGGGGGTGCTGGCTGTGGTCTTGGGCTGGGCTCCCCATCATCCTGTGGATCTAGATTCCATGCCTGTGCCTGGCACTTCCTTCAGATTTATTTTCCTGAATTCTCAGCCAAGGAGGAGCTGTAGGCTTCACCTTGTCACAGGTATCCCTTGGCCCCAGGACCCACTTCCAGGCTGGGGTAAACCGAGCCAGCCTCGGCCAGAGTGAGCTGAAACCCTCCCCTGGAGGAGAGGGCTTACATTCTAGTTGATTGAGTCACTCCCGTGGGCAGCCACCCACTTGGACTTTCTTTTAGCCCCTAATAGAAGCAGAAAACATTTGACTCATTCTAACCCCAGATTCCTTAAGAATAGAAGCTTGATGGGTGGGGCCACAGGGAGGACAGGTGTGCACATATGTTTTGGTTTTGTTGACATAGACTGGGGGAAGGGAGAGTTTGCTTGGGAAATAAATGAGCTGGAAGCTCATGATAACACCTGTAGTTTTATACTCTGTAGACACTTTCCATAGCTGTAACATGGGGGTATTTTGTTACTTCTGAACATGCCTCAAATCTGGACTCAGGTAGGAATGGATAAAGCCAGGTAATGCTGTCTGTGATTTGTGTCCAGTGTCCAGAAGGCGGAGGCTAAAGATCTCTTGCCCGAGCCGTGTGCGGTGACCCATGGCAGCTCAGGGTTGTGGAAGGTAATCGTTTTATTGCAGATCCTTTTTAAACTATAGTCTGTAAAAGAGCAAACTTGGGTCAGCTCTCAGGTGTAATTTTGTCCCTTGGGTTGTTTTTTATTAATTGTGGGGCTGTGCCTTTCTCTTTCAGTTGAAGTAGTTGATTTCTTTTCCTGCACCTGAACACTGAGCTGTACGGAAGTAGAGCATTTGAAACCCACCCCCAAGGGGCACTGGACAGTTGAGCTGACCTGAGTTCCAGTGACCTCAAAAGGGTTTGTCCTTTTCTCCTTTGAAGTAACGCTGATGACTCACCCACCTGTAGCCTGACTTGGGATTTGTATCTGGGGACAGGGAGTGATAGCCTTCCCCTTCCCCAGAGTGGAGAAAAGTTGATTATCTCCTGTGCTTGTTTGGCGGCGCTGGCTGCCAACAACATTTGGGAGGTTTTTCCTTATTTTTCCTCAAGTCTTGCCTGTACAACCACATGTGCGGCAGGGTTTGTGTTCTGCTTGCCTTTTGGTTTCGTCTTGTTGGACCAGTGGCCAGGAGTTGTCAAGTGCCCGGGCAGCTGCTTTTGTCTCATGGCTTTATTGAGGTAGAATTCACCTACCACACGCTTCCGCCATTCAGAGTGTGCAGTTTAGTGGCTTTGGAACATTCAGAGTTGTGGAGCTATGGCCACAGGGGGTTTTAGGACATGTCATCGCCATAAAAAACCCTGTCCCCTTTGTCTGTCTGGTCTCCCTTCCCCAGCCCCAGGCACCACCAGAGATCCTTCTGTCTCTGGATTTACCTCCTCTGGACCTTTCACGTAGATGGACATGCGGTATGTGATCGTTTGTTCTTTCAGTGAGCTTGTTTTCAAGGTTCATCCATGATGTAACAGGTGTCCGCCCCGTGCCTTCCTGTGACTGAAGGCTGTTCCTCACAGGGACCGACTGCGCTTTGTTTATCCACTTAGCTGTCGGTGGATGTTGGGTTGGTTTTGCTTTCTAGTCACTATGGGAGGTGCTCCTGTGAACATCTGTGTACAAGTTTCTGTGTTCAGCCTTCAGTGAAATTAATGGGTGGCCTGGTAACAGCCTGGCTTCCCTGGTGGCTCAGACGGGAAAGAATCCGCCTGCAGTGAGGGAGGCCTGGGTTTGATCCCTGGGTTGGGAAGATCCTTTGGAGTAAGGGAAAGGGAACACTCCAATATTCTTTTTCTTTTCTTTTTTTTTTTTTTTAATTTTGGCCTCTTATGTTGGTTTTTTATTTATTTAACTTCACCCATCTTTATTCTTTATTCGTGGGCCTCCCATTACAGTGGCTTCTCTCGTTGCAGAGCACTGGCTCTGGGCGCATGCGCTCCAGAGTGCTGGCTTGTAATCGGCCACAACAGTCCAGTCCATGGCACGTGGGATCTTCCTGGGCCAGGGATCGAACCGGTGCCCCTTGTACTGCAAGGCGGACTCTTAACCCACTGGACCACCAGGGAAGGCCCCACTCCAGTGTTCTTGCCTGGAGAACCCCATGGACAGAGGAGCCTGGCGGGCTACACTCCCTGGAGTCGCAGAGTTGTACACAGCTGAGCGACTGGCACAGTGGTAACAGCTGCTTGTTACCTTTCAGCTACCAGACTGTTTGCTAACGTATAACCACTTTATATTTATATAGCCACTTTTGAAGTCAGTCTTGACTACCTGTTTTGCACCAGTGGTTTTACCTGAAGGTTTGTTTAGGTAATAACACATGCAGGTCTTGGGCTGGGGAGACAACAGCAGGCCGAGGTGAACTGAGTTGGTTCAAATAACACTTGTTTTCTTATTTATGAAATGAACTGATATTTGTCACAGCCCTGCCAGATGTTCCTAAGATAAAGGGACAGTTTTCTTTTGAGTGCTTGACCCTTTCTTGGGCCTGTCTCTAATGCCTCAAGGGACAGGGAAAGTAATATCAGAAGTTCTTTGCATAATAGCTGGTGTTTACTAACCTGATCTGCCTAGTTGGAATATTGTCCCTTGGTCGTTTCTGCTGTCGCCTTTCCTCCAAACACTGGAATATCAGTGACAGTCTTAACGGTTGGGAACGGTGCCAGACAAAAATATAATGACCCACTGACACACACGGCAACATGGATGCATCTCAAAATAACTACACTGAGTGAAAGACACACTTGAAAAAAAAGTATACACCATGATTCTGCTCATATTAAACTCTAGAAAGCTCTACGGTGCCTGCAGTGAGGGAGGCCTGGGTTTGATCCCTGGGTTGGGAAGATCCTTTGGAGTAAGGGAAAGGGAACACTCCAATATTCTTTTCTTTTTTTTTTTTTTTAATTTTGGCCTCTTATGTTGGTTTTTTATTTATTTAACTTCACCCATCTTTATTCTTTATTCGTGGGCCTCCCATTACAGTGGCTTCTCTCGTTGCAGAGCACTGGCTCTGGGCGCATGCGCTCCAGAGTGCTGGCTTGTAATCGGCCACAACAGTCCAGTCCATGGCACGTGGGATCTTCCTGGGCCAGGGATCGAACCGGTGCCCCTTGTACTGCAAGGCGGACTCTTAACCCACTGGACCACCAGGGAAGGCCCCACTCCAGTGTTCTTGCCTGGAGAACCCCATGGACAGAGGAGCCTGGCGGGCTACACTCCCTGGAGTCGCAGAGTTGTACACAGCTGAGCGACTGGCACAGTGGTAACAGCTGCTTGTTACCTTTCAGCTACCAGACTGTTTGCTAACGTATAACCACTTTATATTTATATAGCCACTTTTGAAGTCAGTCTTGACTACCTGTTTTGCACCAGTGGTTTTACCTGAAGGTTTGTTTAGGTAATAACACATGCAGGTCTTGGGCTGGGGAGACAACAGCAGGCCGAGGTGAACTGAGTTGGTTCAAATAACACTTGTTTTCTTATTTATGAAATGAACTGATATTTGTCACAGCCCTGCCAGATGTTCCTAAGATAAAGGGACAGTTTTCTTTTGAGTGCTTGACCCTTTCTTGGGCCTGTCTCTAATGCCTCAAGGGACAGGGAAAGTAATATCAGAAGTTCTTTGCATAATAGCTGGTGTTTACTAACCTGATCTGCCTAGTTGGAATATTGTCCCTTGGTCGTTTCTGCTGTCGCCTTTCCTCCAAACACTGGAATATCAGTGACAGTCTTAACGGTTGGGAACGGTGCCAGACAAAAATATAATGACCCACTGACACACACGGCAACATGGATGCATCTCAAAATAACTACACTGAGTGAAAGACACACTTGAAAAAAAAGTATACACCATGATTCTGCTCATATTAAACTCTAGAAAGCTCTAGGTGGCCTGGGGTGCTAAAAGGCAGAACAGAGGTGGAAGAGGAAGGGGTGGCAGAGGCCCGAGGGGACCTTGATGATGGATCCGTGAGTATTTACGTACAGTAATATGCGTGGCAGTTTATAAGCTTATAAAGACCTGCCACCTTGTCTTCAAACCCTGGCTGCCTTCAGAAGTCCGGGAAGCTGTGCTGGCACATCCTTGACTCTCCGGGTAGACAGGTTGTCCTCTGCTTCCTGGCCCTTAGCTTACGGTGGAGACAGCGTTCCCTGCCGCGGTCCCGGTCCCGGGGTTCCTGAAAGTGGCGCGTGTAGGTTTGAGTGGCCCTCTTTGGGTTGGCTGAGCGCTCGGGCCGTCCAGCCGTGACCTCCGGCCGTCGGGAGAAGACTGGAGCGGAGGTGCTGCGGGCACCATAGGCGCTTGGGCGCGTGCTCGCCGCACTTGTCATTGACTGGGTTTCCAGGGTTTGGTTCCACAAGGGAGGGCTTGCGTGGCTTAGTGCTGAATGGTCGAAAAAACTTCTTTTTACCCAGTTAATTTCTTTACCCAGATTTAGCGTGGTATGGGGTGGGGAAATTAACACTAATACAGTAACAAAGTTTTTTGTCAACCTGGGTCCCGCAACCAAAAAAGTGACCTCTTTCTGACAGCTTCACTGAGATACGATCATACACCACAGAGGCCTTGTTTTAAGGGTTCAGTTCGGTGCGTTTCCTTGTTTGTTTGTTTTCTTGACAAACTTTTTCTTTTTTTTTTTTTTTCGGGGAAGCGGGTTGGGGAGAGAGAGGGGCGGGCGGACCACTTCTATTGGTCTTTCATTAATCTATGTTTCATCCATATTTGTTCTCTGGCCCATGTGCTCCCATTGCAGTGGCCTCTGTTGTCGCAGAGCACCCACTCTGGGCGCACGCACCCCAGAGCTCCGGCTCAGTAATTGGACACATGGGTCCAGCCGCTCTGCGGCACCTGGGATCTTCCCAGGCCAGGGATCAAACCGGCGCCCCTTGCACTGCAAGGCAGTTGAGTGTCCTTACCCACTGGACCACCAGGGAAGCCCGGGTGCGTTTCCTTTTTTAGTGACTTCGCTGAGCTGGGCAAGTCTCACGGCAGTCTCTCACGTCGTCTTTTCATGCCATCTTTCTGTTTTTGCTCCTGCGGATCTCTGGAGTCTCTTACTACAGCGCTGAGGTCGGGAAATTGGGCGGGCCTGCACTGGCCCCTCCAGCCCACACACTGGGGAGGCGCGCCGGCCGGGGATCAGAGGCGGGTGCTGCGGCCTGGCCACACTGCTCACCTGGCGAGCCTGGGAGCCCTCCAGGGTCTGTTCACGCTTTCTTTGGTTCCCTCCGCACGGGCTCCTGGCTGACCTGGCCTTATTCGCGACTCTTGGTACTTTCTCTTTTCCTGCCTCGCTGTGCTCAGGGAGGTCTGTGGACTGTGACTCCTGCTGGGAGTCACAGCGAGTCCTGTGCCACCTGCAGCTGCTGTGTTAGGAATGGCAGGCGCTGCCCTGTCTGCCGTTGATCCTGGGGACAGTGAGGGCCCAGAGGAGGGAGTGCCCTGCCAAGGGGAAGCCTTTGTGAGCGGTGGTCCTTGAGTTGTTCTGGAAGCCATACGATCTTGGCGGAGGGGTGGGCGCAAGACTTGGCATGGAGGAACAGTGGGTGCAAGCAAGGGCCAGCATCCACACAGAGGGGCTCGGACGGGAGCCTTGTGTCGGTGCTGAGGGATGCTGTGACCTCACTTGAGAGGAGGGGCCCTTCAGTGGCAGGGAGGCCTGGCAGAGTGTGGCCAAAGCTAGGAGGGGAGCTCAGGCCCAGGGTAGGGTTGGGTGCGTGCTCTCACCTGTGTGCACACGTGTGTGACAGAGAACTATCATAGGACCAGGTGCCCCTTTCTCCTCCTGGGATCCCATGGCTGGCATAGGATCCATTTGTGCCTTTTTAAAAGTGTGTTGGTTCAGTAGCAGCTTGCGAGCTGGACAACCACACTGGGCTTCTCAGCATCCCCGTGGACTGTGCCGAGATGGCTTCTAGACGTACAGGTGACTGAGGCCACTTGTGGAGCCATGGGTAGCCTTTGTCATTGACTGAGGATAGCGGCTTCCTGTCCACTCCAGCTCCTCATGTGACTCACCTGCCGGGGGTGACCGTGAGCCTGGCAGGGTCACTCTCCTCATTCCCAAGTAGAAGGCTGTGCTCGTCTTCCCTTCACTCTCACGTGCATGGCTCTGCAGGGTTGACGCAGCTTCCAGAAGCCGCATTGTCCACCTGGATCGTGTACAAATGTATGTTACAAATTCTCTTATGTATAAGTAGGTAGAGAAGACCTTGCCCTTCTGTCTTCTTTATCTGATGGTTGTGAAGATTTCCCTTTCTCTTTTTTTTTTCCTTTTCCCCGTCATGCCTCTTTTATTTTTGTTTACTTTCATCCATCTTTTTTATTCTTTGGCTTGGGTGGGCCTCCCATTACAGTGGCTTCTCTCGTTGCAGAACGCTGGCTCCTAATTGGACACACTGGTCCAGTTGCTCCTGTGCACGCGGGATCTTGCCGTTTTTTCTGATTCGGACTGGCCTCGGGAGGGAGGTCGAAGGCGAGTCCTGCCACCTGCAGCTGCTGTGTTAGGAATGGCAGGCGCTGCCCTGTCTGCCGTTGATCCTGGGGACAGTGAGGGCCCAGAGGAGGGAGTGCCCTGCCAAGGGGAAGCCTTTGTGAGCGGTGGTCCTTGAGTTGTTCTGGAAGCCATACGATCTTGGCGGAGGGGTGGGCGCAAGACTTGGCATGGAGGAACAGTGGGTGCAAGCAAGGGCCAGCATCCACACAGAGGGGCTCGGACGGGAGCCTTGTGTCGGTGCTGAGGGATGCTGTGACCTCACTTGAGAGGAGGGGCCCTTCAGTGGCAGGGAGGCCTGGCAGAGTGTGGCCAAAGCTAGGAGGGGAGCTCAGGCCCAGGGTAGGGTTGGGTGCGTGCTCTCACCTGTGTGCACACGTGTGTGACAGAGAACTATCATAGGACCAGGTGCCCCTTTCTCCTCCTGGGATCCCATGGCTGGCATAGGATCCATTTGTGCCTTTTTAAAAGTGTGTTGGTTCAGTAGCAGCTTGCGAGCTGGACAACCACACTGGGCTTCTCAGCATCCCCGTGGACTGTGCCGAGATGGCTTCTAGACGTACAGGTGACTGAGGCCACTTGTGGAGCCATGGGTAGCCTTTGTCATTGACTGAGGATAGCGGCTTCCTGTCCACTCCAGCTCCTCATGTGACTCACCTGCCGGGGGTGACCGTGAGCCTGGCAGGGTCACTCTCCTCATTCCCAAGTAGAAGGCTGTGCTCGTCTTCCCTTCACTCTCACGTGCATGGCTCTGCAGGGTTGACGCAGCTTCCAGAAGCCGCATTGTCCACCTGGATCGTGTACAAATGTATGTTACAAATTCTCTTATGTATAAGTAGGTAGAGAAGACCTTGCCCTTCTGTCTTCTTTATCTGATGGTTGTGAAGATTTCCCTTTCTCTTTTTTTTTTCCTTTTCCCCGTCATGCCTCTTTTATTTTTGTTTACTTTCATCCATCTTTTTTATTCTTTGGCTTGGGTGGGCCTCCCATTACAGTGGCTTCTCTCGTTGCAGAACGCTGGCTCCTAATTGGACACACTGGTCCAGTTGCTCCGTGGCACGCGGGATCTTCCTGGGCCGGGGATCGAACCGGTGCCCCTTGCCCTGCAAGGCGGACTCTTAACGCACTGGACCACCAGGGAAGCCCTTCCTCTCTCTTTTCTTGGTCTTTACTGATGTTTTTTTTAAGCAAATCCAATTTCTTTTACTCGCCTGAGGTTGAGCCATACGAGTTAGTGATACTCAACCATTTAGACCTACGATATTTAGAATGCATTTCTAAAAACAAAAAAACCGCATCTTTCCTTCACGGCCGCACTGCCGTTGTCAAGTGAACAGCACCAACAGTAGCTTATCAGGATCGTCTAACACATGGAGCTTCCCTTTCTCCACAGTCAAGTTATTTCCCTGGTCCTGATTCCTGTGGGGTCTAGTGTGAACATGACTGATGGTCAGCTTTCCGGCCCTGCTCTCCTGGACAGCCCCTCTCTCCCCTTCTCCTGCCACCCAGCCAGGGTCCTCTGCAGGGCATTGTCCTGTGAGGTGTCCTGCCTCCTGGACTGAAGCTCTCCTCACAGTCTGGCTGCTCCCCGCAGGTGCGGGTGGATTCCGTGTCAGTCTGTGAGGTCCTGTAAGAGTGGCTGACCCCAGAGTCGGGTGTCAGGGGCAGGGTGAGCTGCAGACACCCCAGACAGGTTGAGGATACTCGTGAGCTTCAGAATGAACTGCAGGGGTAGACTCAGCAGTTGATCAGAACTAGAAAAGGGGAAGGCAGGTGGGGCTCCTTTAACCCAAAGCTCCTGGACTGTTGGGTTGGGTGGGATGATGTGAAGTTCCCTTCATTGTAGGTCAGAAATACTACTAATAGATTAAAACTAATAGATGAAAGAAAACTTAGAGATTACATCACAGTGTATAATCATTAACTGAATCTTGGGTTTAAAAAACCATAAAGAATGTTGTTAAGGCATGGGGACATGTGTGTGTGTGTGTGTGTGTGTGTGTGTTAGACAGCGGTGTTGTATAGGCATTATTCCTGGTGCGATGCCTGTACTGTGTTTATGTGGAGAAAGCTTTTGTCCTGGCGTCTGTGACTCTGAAATGAATCAGGAAAGTAAGAGTTTCCTGACTTTTTTACTAAGTTTCCTAAGTGTTTTTACTTAGACGGGGTGTGTGTGTGCGCGCGCGTGTGCATGCTTGTGTGGAGTAAGGGAGCAAGCCTGGCAGAATGAGCGGCTGGCAGACCCAGGTGCTGGATGAGTGGGGATTCACTCTCTGTGGTTTTGAAACTTCTTTGAGAGCGGGATCTTCCGTAAGGCTTTTCTTGAGGCAGGGCTCAGAGACCAGGGCGCTCCTCTGCCTCAGGCCACAGGAAAGGCAGTTCCCATTCGCTTCTTTTTACTTAAATAGTGGAAGAAAAGAAGTGATGAGTCATTTTACACTCAGCCTCTATTTTGGATGAGAAGCTGTACTCATGTGGCCAGTACCATGAGAACATCTGGGCTGTGGGCTCAGCTCTAGGTGCCAGGGTCATCGCAGGGAGCCGAACAGGCAGCGTTGGCCTCCCTGGCGCCCCTCAAGTGGAATCAGGGGCAGCCTCCCTTAGAGGGGCCCTGTGGGCGGAGACTGAGGGACCAGGAACCATCTGTGCAGAAGCCAAGGGGTCCGTGGGTGCAGAGGCGGGGGCATTGGCACATTCAGAAAGGTCTGTTTCATGCTGAGTGGTATGACGCTTAGGAGGTCTGGGGTAAAAAGGTGTGGTCTAACAGTTCTTACCAGTACATTCAGCGGTCATTTTTAATGGATGTGCTTTTCCTCCGTGGGAATGAAGTGACTTTTCTCCCTGGTGCGCTGGTGTCCACAGAGTTCTGCAGTGGGTTGGCAGAAACTCCCTGCAAGGCCTTGATCAGCTCAATAGCCCAGCAGTGGACTTCAGTCTTGACTGTCCAGAGCAGGGGTGGAGAGGGAACTTTCTAGACCCAGTGACGTGGTGCCTGGGGGTGGGCTCAGGGAGCCCAGGGGCATAGGGAGACCTTTTGCCTCTTGAGCCCAGCAGGACCCAGGGCCCCTGACTGGAGGTGAGGGCTAGATAACCTCAGTCCTGCGCCAGACAAGGATGTGCCCCTCCCTTCTTCCATTAGGTCACCTGGCTCGAGCTGTGGGCTTTCTCTGTGCCGGGCACTCTTGAGTGCTTTAATTCAGTTAATTATAGCTTCTAAGGTCAAATGTATTTTTGAAGTTAATGTTTATCTTAAAACTTTCCAGAAAGTAGAGGGAGACACTAACAACCCAGCTGTAGAAGCCTGTGTTGTGGTCAGGTCACAGCAGGCAGGAGTCGCACATGTTGGGGTTGGACAGACACGTGTGCGTGTACGTAAGTGCTTGTGAGAAGGGACGCGCCCAGGCTCCCCAGCCACTGAGCCACGGGGCCCGCTGGGGAATCTGGTCTCCTGTCTCTGGGCTTCTTGCCTTTAGGGGTGAGGAGCGTTCATCTGACCGTGCCTTGTTTGAATGGTATTGTCTCTCAAGAGCTCCTAGAGCGGACTTAGGTTTCTTGCTTCTTGGGAAGACTGAAGGACCGAGGGGTGCGGAGAAAGGGTCACCGCTTGGTTGGTCAGGCTCTTTTAAGAGCCTCACACATTCCCAGTGAGCCTCCACGGGTTCACTCCTCCCTCCGTGAGAGGAGGAGGGTAGGATCTGGGGCCTGAAGGAAGCAGGCGTGGGTAGAATGTGGGCACCTGCGGGCACGTAGGTTTCTGAATTACTCTCCATACTCATCTTGGCGTTTCAGGAGAGAGTCACATACCACTAACGATATTTCTTCATGATCTGGTGAGACATGTTAGTTCTCCTTGACTAGGAGTTGGCGAGCACTTTCTTTTTTTTTTTCTTTGTTTATTAACCATTTTTAAATTGAAGTGTAATTTACAACACTGTGTTCAGGTGTAAACAAAATGGTTCAATTATACGTTCAGAAACTCCTGCAAGGCCTTGATCAGCTCAATAGCCCAGCAGTGGACTTCAGTCTTGACTGTCCAGAGCAGGGGTGGAGAGGGAACTTTCTAGACCCAGTGACGTGGTGCCTGGGGGTGGGCTCAGGGAGCCCAGGGGCATAGGGAGACCTTTTGCCTCTTGAGCCCAGCAGGACCCAGGGCCCCTGACTGGAGGTGAGGGCTAGATAACCTCAGTCCTGCGCCAGACAAGGATGTGCCCCTCCCTTCTTCCATTAGGTCACCTGGCTCGAGCTGTGGGCTTTCTCTGTGCCGGGCACTCTTGAGTGCTTTAATTCAGTTAATTATAGCTTCTAAGGTCAAATGTATTTTTGAAGTTAATGTTTATCTTAAAACTTTCCAGAAAGTAGAGGGAGACACTAACAACCCAGCTGTAGAAGCCTGTGTTGTGGTCAGGTCACAGCAGGCAGGAGTCGCACATGTTGGGGTTGGACAGACACGTGTGCGTGTACGTAAGTGCTTGTGAGAAGGGACGCCCAGGCTCCCCAGCCACTGAGCCACGGGGCCCGCTGGGGAATCTGGTCTCCTGTCTCTGGGCTTCTTGCCTTTAGGGGTGAGGAGCGTTCATCTGACCGTGCCTTGTTTGAATGGTATTGTCTCTCAAGAGCTCCTAGAGCGGACTTAGGTTTCTTGCTTCTTGGGAAGACTGAAGGACCGAGGGGTGCGGAGAAAGGGTCACCGCTTGGTTGGTCAGGCTCTTTTAAGAGCCTCACACATTCCCAGTGAGCCTCCACGGGTTCACTCCTCCCTCCGTGAGAGGAGGAGGGTAGGATCTGGGGCCTGAAGGAAGCAGGCGTGGGTAGAATGTGGGCACCTGCGGGCACGTAGGTTTCTGAATTACTCTCCATACTCATCTTGGCGTTTCAGGAGAGAGTCACATACCACTAACGATATTTCTTCATGATCTGGTGAGACATGTTAGTTCTCCTTGACTAGGAGTTGGCGAGCACTTTCTTTTTTTTTTTCTTTGTTTATTAACCATTTTTAAATTGAAGTGTAATTTACAACACTGTGTTAGTTTCAGGTGTACAGCAAAATGGTTCAATTATAGACGTTCATATATATATTCTTTTTCAGATTCTTTTCTATTATAGGTTATTACAAAATACTGAATATAGGGGCTTCCCTGTGGGTAAGGTCCAGTGGGTAAGGACACTCAACTGCCTTGCAGTGCAAGGGGCGACAGTTCGATCCCTGGCTTGGGAAGATCCCACGTGCCGCGGAGCGGCTGGACCTATGTGTCCAACTACCGAGCCAGAGCTCTAGAGCGCATGTGCCCAGAGCTGGTGCTCTGCCACGAGAGAGGCCACTGCAATGGAAGGCCCACACAGGCCAAAGAACAAAGACAGATGAAAATAGATGAATGAGAGACTAATAGCAGTGGCCAAAAAAAAAAAAGTACCGAATATAGTTCCCTATATTGTACATCTCTCTGGTTGATCTGTTTTATATACAGCCATGTGTTTGTGTCCATCTCAAACTCTTAGTTAACATCCCCCACCAACCCCTTTGGAAGCCAGAAGTTTGTTTTCTATGTCAGTCTGTTTCTTGTTTGTAAATAAGTTCATTTGTTTCATTCTTTAGTATTCCAACATATAAGAGATATCATACGATATTTGGTTTTCTCTGTCTGACTTTACTTAAGACGATAATCTCTCATCCATGCATGTTGCTGCAAGTGGCATTGTTTTGTTCTTTTTAATGGCCGGGTATTATTCCATTGTGTAAATGTACCACAGCTTTATCCGTTCATCTGTCAGTGGGCATTTAGGTTCCTCCCATGTCTTGGCTGGTGTGAATAGTGCTGCCATGAACATTGGGCTCCATGTGTCTTTTCAAATTAGTATATTCTCTGGACATATACCCAGGAGTGGGATTGCTGGATCCTGTGATAACTCTGCTTTCAGTTTTTTGAAGTCTCTCCATGGTGGCTGCACCAGTTTACATTCCGACCAACAGGGTAGGAAGGTCCTTTTTCTCCACACCTTCTTCAGCGTTTATTATTTGTAGACTTTTTAAAAATTATTTTAATTTTATTTATTTATTTATTTTTGGCTACTCTGGGTTTTCACTGTTGCCACAGGCTCTTCTCTAGTTGCAGGGAGTGGGGGCTCCTCTCTAGTTGAGATGAGCAGGCTTCTTGATGCGGTGACTTCTCTTGTGGACCTTGGGCTCTAGGGTTCATGAGCTTCAGTAGTTGCTGCACACGGGCTCAGTAGTTGTGGCTCCAGGCTCTAGAGCACAAGTGCCTAGTTGTGGCTCATGGGCTTAGTGGCTCCATAGCATGTGGGATCTTCCCAGATTAGGAATCGAACCCATGCTCCAACGTTGGCAGGTGGATTCTTTACCACTGAGCCACCGGGGAAGCCCTATTTGTAGACTCTTAATTATGGCCGTTCTGTCTGATGTGAGGTGATACCTCATTGTAGTTTTGATTTACATTTCTCTAATAATTAGATAGATTGAGCATTTTGTGATGTATCTATTGGCCATCTATATGTCTTCAGAGAAATACTGACCAACATTTTTTTTAAAGTGTTAGGTAGTAAAATGTTCTAGACTTTGTGGGACAAGAAGCAATACCTACTATTAGGTACTGAATCCAACCATTTAGAAATGTAAGTGCCATTCTGAGCCTGAGATGGTGGCCCAAGTCCTTCTTGGGCCACCCACGATGTTTGGGGCTGTTTCACTGCCATGAAGTGAAATCCACGTCCCATTATCTGGTCACACACTTTCAGAAAACCAGCGCGTGTGTGCTGAGGCTGTCATCCTGAGAGACATGTTGGTCCCCGTCCACAGCCTCATCCCAGCATTGCCGCCATGCGTGTGAGAAGTGCTGCTGAAGAGAGAGGAGGCCTTGCACAGTGGTCACCTGCTATGAGATTGTCAAAACACCACAAGAAATCCAACAAGTCTGGGAGGAACTGGGCAAAGCCCTGGAGAGACTTTTCCCTCAAAGAATATTTACAAATGGCCAACAAGCATGGGAAAAGATACTCAGCAGCATTATAATCCAGGAAAGGCAAACCAAAACCACAGCGAGATACTGCTTCATGCCTATAGAATGGCCCCTGTCAAAAACAGACAGAAATCACAAGTGTTGGCAAGCATGTGGAGAACTTAGGACCCTTGTCCACTTCTGGTGGGTAGAAATGGAAAATAGTGTAGCTGCTGTGGAAACCAGTAACTTCCTCAAAAAGCTAAAGACAGGGCTTCCCTGGTGGTCCAGTGGGTAAGGACACCGCCTTGCAGTGCAGGGGGCGCCGGTTCGATCCCTGGCCTGGGAAGATCCCACGTGCTGTGGAGCGGCTGAACCGATGTGTCCAATTGCTGAGCTGGAGCTCTGCGACAACAGAGGCCACCGCGATGGGAGGCCTACACGGGCCAAAGAACAAAGATGGATGAAAAAATAGACAAATGAAAGACCAATGGAAGTGGCCCACCCGCCCCCTCCCTCCCCCAAAAAAGCTAAACACAGAATTACCATGTGATCCAGCAGCTCCGTTTCTGGGTGTATACCCCAGAGAGGTGAACTGTTTCAGTTCTTGAAGAGATACTTGTATTCCACGTTCATAGCAACATCATTCACAGCAGCCAAGAGGCGGAAGTAACCCAGGTGTCCACTGACAGACAAATGGATAAACAAAATGCTGGGTATCCATGCAAGAGAACACTATTCAGCCTTAAACAGGAGGGAGGTTCTGACAGAGTTACAGCATAGGTAAACCTGTGCCACTTATGCTGAGTGACATACGTCAGTCACAAAAGGACAAGAACGGTATGATTTCACTTGTGTGAGGTCCCTGTGTGTGAGTCACTCAGTCGTGTGTGACTCTTTGTGACCCCGTGGACTGTAGCCCGCCAGGCTCCTCGCTCCATGGGGTTCTCCAGGCAAGAATACTGGATGGGTGTCCATTCCCTTGCTTGGGGGATCTTCCCAACCCAGGGATCGAACTCACGTCTCCTGCATGGCAGACAGATTCTCTTCCATCCGAGCCACCAGGGAAGCCTCAGGTCCCTGTAGTAGTGGTTAAATTTATAGAAACAAGAAGTAGAACGGAGGTTGCCAGGGGCTGGGGAGGGACAGTGGATAGTTTCAGTCTGAGGAGATGAGAAAGGTCTGGAGTGGGTGGAGGGGCTGGTTGAGCAAGCCGCGTGACTGGGCTTGATGCCACAGGACCACTTTTTAAAAAAGGAGATCAGGAATTCACAAAGAGGTATATGTGTGATGATGTTAATAATATTCTCTTCGTTATGTTAAAACCCAAAAATTGATATTGATTTTTCATTAAAAAATCCCTCCCCCCGGAACACAGCATACAGTCTTACATTTAACCTTGGTCTTCTGAAGAGAAAAGTATGTTAAAGTGGCGGCAGAAACGGAAACGGAGTTCTGATCCGGCTGAGGTCTCAGAGATGGGGATTCCTGTCATGGGTTCTTGGCTTCCTGGACAACCTGAATGGATCTTTGAAATTCCCGGGAGGCCCCCTCAGGAGGCCCGCTGTTCTTTGGCCTGGACGATCGGCTGGAGTAGTGGATGGGGGCTGACCTGAGCTGCCGACTGCACAGGCGTGGGTGTGGGCTTTGGTGTCAGTTTCCAGCTGTGGCTGGCAGGGCTCTGCAAGGGCTCCAGGCCAGGGTCTGATCCCTCTCACAACTCAGAGAAACCTGGGCTCCTGCCACACCCTGTCTTTGGTCACAGGATGCTCCTACTGCTTCGCCCAACTTCGTGTGGGCTGTGGCCCAAGGGGTGATGATGGGGACTCTTGGCTGGCATCTGAGGGGACACTTCCGGTGGGGAGCAGCTAACAGGAACGCCTGCTCCCCTCAGACAGGCTGTCTGTGTACCCACGAATGGATGTGTGAGCTCCTCAGAAGCACCTGTGAAATTCATCGCTGAGTTACTCAAAGTTACCTCTTTCTATGTTTTTGTTGTAATACGTAAAAGGTAGTGTATTTAGTAAGATTGTATCCTGAATCTGGAAGACTGTCCTAACCTTCCATTTCTGACTTGAGTTAAAAAGGGCAGCCTTCCTGGGAGGGGAGCTGACAGTGGAGGGAGTTTGTGGACGGAGGAGAGAACAGCATGCCCGCATCTGCAGGGGTCACAGACGCCTTTTGTACCACTGCTTAGGCCTTAGAGGGAGAGGACCTTCACGGGGGTGGGGTTCTAGGCCCTCTGGCCTGACGTTGTGCATCTGTCTTCGGGGGACCGTACCTGGTGGGAAAGAAGTCGTTAGCTCTCGGCATCTGGGTTGTCGTTGTGGCTCTGTGGCCAGACTGGGTTGGGCCAGGGTGGCAGTTGGCAGGGCGGGTGACCTCAGCCACTCCTGCCCTGTTTCTGGCCGGGTAGGTTTACTAGGGAGGAGGAGGGTATGAGAAGTCACAGCAGAGGAGGCTAGACTGCCTCTCGGTGGAGGCCAGTGCTTCAGGGCAGGTCGCCATGGCTGCTCACCTGGGGAGGAGCCAGGTGCCTGGGCGGAGGCCCGGAAACTGCTGTCTTTCATGGTGTTGCTGCCGTTCTGCCATAGGTCGGTGGGCCTGAAGGCATCCTGCAGAACGGGGCGGTGGATGACAGCGTGGCCAAGACCAGCCAGTTGTTGGCCGAGTTGAACTTTGAAGAAGATGAAGAAGATACCTATTACACTAAGGACCTCCCTGTACACGCCTGCAGGTGAGTGCCTTCAGCAGAGGGGAGCGCTCGCCGCCAGCGCCCACACTGCCCCGCCCGCGCTCATACAGAGGCCCACCTGAGAGCATGGACCCTGACACTTGGGAACTCTGTGCTTGGGAATCAGGTTTCTCAAGCCCTTGTCCACACCTGGGTCCCTTCCCACTGGGCCAGAGAGTGGGGTCAGCACCCTCATTCGTCCCTGATTCTCCCAGCTGGAGGGAGAAGGCATCCCCTCTGCTTTCTCAGGCCCTGGGGTGGTTCCCTGGAACCTGCCCCTCACTCATCCAGAAGAACTCAGCACCCTGGGTGAGCATGTGGGTCCAGAGCATAAAAAGAGCAGCTAAGGTTGCTCTTACGAAGAGATCACTGCCAGCTTCTTTAAAGCATTTGCCTGGGGGACTTCCGTGGCAGTCCGTGCTGCCAGTTCAGGGGGCGTGGGTTCCATCCCTGGTCAGGGAACTAAGATCCCACATGCCGTCTGGCCTGGCAAAAAGAGTCAGTAGAAAGACCTGCGTGCTGACCAACTTTGAAATTCTCATCTAGAGAGGACCCATCCCTCGTGTTTGGACTTACTCTTGCTTTTTTGTTACACATGCACGAGGAAATTGAGACCAGAAGAGGTGATGTGATCTGGCGCAGGGTACCCTGCCAGTCAGGGCACTGGGCCCGGGCCTCTTCTCGGCTCTGCCCACCCCTCGGGCATGCTGCGCTTCCAAGGTCTGCACCCAGCGTGGCCAGAGGGCGACTCCTTCCCTGCTCCGTGGGCAGACTTTCTTACTTCGTTGGTTGGTTGTTCCCCTCACTTACAGTACGTTTTTTACATGTGTATTCGCGTTCCTGTTCTAGACAGGCCCGTGAAGGGGTCCTGGTAAGGCTGCAGGTGGCGTCTCCCTCCTGCTCTCCCCAGGGAAGGGCATGAGGGGCTGCGGGAAGGTTCTTGGCCAGAGCACGTTCTGGTTTGAGACTGAGTCTTGGCTTCATCCCTGTAGAGAACTCCGGGGAGAGCCAGTGGTTTTGGTTTTGGCGTGTGGATTTTCAGGAAAGGGTGTCCAGGGGGCTTTCCCGAGGTGCTCCTTGCGGGACCCTGCACTGCAGGGTTGAGCTGAGTGTTCCCAGGAGCACAGCGCCCCCTGCCGGAGTGTGGGCAGCACTGCGCGCAGTGTGGTCTCCGCTTACCTTCTCGTGCCCAGGGCTAGGGATGTTGATTTCCCTGCTTGTACGTCATGGTTCCAGAAACTCGAGGCCAAGGAAAGTGGCTACGTCGCCTTGGGTGGCAGGCGTTAGGTCTCTGTCGTCGGGCCCGCCTGGCCCCTTGTGCCCGCTCTTGCTGCCGCTCCCAGCCCTGCCTGCAAGGAGTCCTGCCCTCTGAAGAGTCCCCACGGCACCCTGACCCCTGCCCTGCGTTCACAGGGTCAGCAAGCCTCTGCAGTGAACTGATTGGATTTTGTTAGTAGGGTCGTTGGGTTTGAGTATGTGTTTAATGAAAAACTTAAAAATGCTGTAAGAGGAAAGAATTTTACATCCTGCCAAATGAAAACCAGAGCGCGCTCTTCCAGCTTTAACTGTTGATGTTTTGACTTTTTTAGTTACTGTGGAATACACGATCCTGCCTGCGTGGTTTACTGCAACACCAGCAAGAAGTGGTTCTGCAATGGACGTGGAAATACTTCTGGCAGGTAGATAATCAGACCAAGCATGTGTCTTTAATCAGGGCTGTGCTCGGATTTGTGTGTAAATTATGGAAATGCTGAAGCGAAGCACAATATAAGATCAGGCTAACAAACCTGGTTTTTCCCCTCCTCTGTGACTGGTTTAACTTGAAACAGATGGTGGTGTGCGAACGCCTTCATGTATTTCCCCCTGATTTATTCTCTGTGGTTCTTTTTATTATGCAAGTAGGGTTGGCTTAATTCTTGTTCCTGGTTTTTATTTATATTTTTCTGCAAGATGAGCTCCTGGCATGCCCGTTCATCCCCATGCCTGGGCGCCTGGGGAGAACGTGCCCAAGACAGTCGTGGGCATCGTGGGAGCCGCTTCCTGAGAAGGCTCTCTCTGGCCTGAGCTCATCGGAGCAGGCCTCGGGCTAATATGGGCCAGATCCTGAGTCATCAGATTGAATTAAATTCACTTGACCGTCGGCGCGGGGCTTCCCTTCCTGCTGTTGATCAGCAGCAGCTGTGACTAGGTCCCTTGTTTTGTGTCTGGGGTGAGACCAGCATGATGCCGGCGCTCGGCTGCCAGGGGGAGTCCGTTTGTCTCGGCTCCAGGGCTGAGCTTCCTCAGCGCTCCCCGCCGCTCCCCTGCTCCGCCTGACCCAGGTCTGGTCCTGGCGACTCCTCCGAGGCTGCCATGGTGCAGGGACTCGTGCCCTCACCACAGAGAAGCAGAATCCCCGTGGGACAGGACTCCAGGTCACCAGCAAGGAAGCGTCTTCCTGCAGGGTTCCGAGGTTCCTGTCGCACGAAAGTGCAGTGACAGAGTCCCGTGGGCAGCCTTATCCATCCACAGCCCCTGTCTTTCCCGTGCCTTCGGCAGCGTGGCCCAGGGCTCACGATCTCGTGCCGCTTCCAGCACAGAATGCTCAGAGCGCCTGTCACCTTGGAATTAGTAAATGGACTGTGGGCTTCTGAGTGGGGCAAGAAAGGGAGCTAGTATTTTTCAAGATGTGAAAGGAGAAGCATCTTATCTTTTTAGTTCCTGTGGAATACACGATCCTGCCTGCGTGGTTTACTGCAACACCAGCAAGAAGTGGTTCTGCAATGGACGTGGAAATACTTCTGGCAGGTAGATAATCAGACCAAGCATGTGTCTTTAATCAGGGCTGTGCTCGGATTTGTGTGTAAATTATGGAAATGCTGAAGCGAAGCACAATATAAGATCAGGCTAACAAACCTGGTTTTTCCCCTCCTCTGTGACTGGTTTAACTTGAAACAGATGGTGGTGTGCGAACGCCTTCATGTATTTCCCCCTGATTTATTCTCTGTGGTTCTTTTTATTATGCAAGTAGGGTTGGCTTAATTCTTGTTCCTGGTTTTTATTTATATTTTTCTGCAAGATGAGCTCCTGGCATGCCCGTTCATCCCCATGCCTGGGCGCCTGGGGAGAACGTGCCCAAGACAGTCGTGGGCATCGTGGGAGCCGCTTCCTGAGAAGGCTCTCTCTGGCCTGAGCTCATCGGAGCAGGCCTCGGGCTAATATGGGCCAGATCCTGAGTCATCAGATTGAATTAAATTCACTTGACCGTCGGCGCGGGGCTTCCCTTCCTGCTGTTGATCAGCAGCAGCTGTGACTAGGTCCCTTGTTTTGTGTCTGGGGTGAGACCAGCATGATGCCGGCGCTCGGCTGCCAGGGGGAGTCCGTTTGTCTCGGCTCCAGGGCTGAGCTTCCTCAGCGCTCCCCGCCGCTCCCCTGCTCCGCCTGACCCAGGTCTGGTCCTGGCGACTCCTCCGAGGCTGCCATGGTGCAGGGACTCGTGCCCTCACCACAGAGAAGCAGAATCCCCGTGGGACAGGACTCCAGGTCACCAGCAAGGAAGCGTCTTCCTGCAGGGTTCCGAGGTTCCTGTCGCACGAAAGTGCAGTGACAGAGTCCCGTGGGCAGCCTTATCCATCCACAGCCCCTGTCTTTCCCGTGCCTTCGGCAGCGTGGCCCAGGGCTCACGATCTCGTGCCGCTTCCAGCACAGAATGCTCAGAGCGCCTGTCACCTTGGAATTAGTAAATGGACTGTGGGCTTCTGAGTGGGGCAAGAAAGGGAGCTAGTATTTTTTCAAGATGTGAAAGGAGAAGCATCTTTAGGGTTCCTCGAAGAGACTGGTATCTCATTTTCCAAATGTTCTAGGTCATTTAAGTGTTACTGTGTTTGCATGAGTTCCTCTCCTGCAGGAAAAGCAATTAAATAAACCTCGCCTTAGTTGGAAACCCCAGCTTCCGGTCAGCAGAGCCCAGATGAGGGAAGTGAGCAGAGAGCCTCTAAGAGAAAACAGGCTCGGTCCGCCGGCACTGTGTGCTCTGTGCAAGGTCAGACGGTGAGGGTGAGGAGCTGCCCATCAGGAAGCTCCCGATGTGAGGGGTCGGGGGCCGTGGAAGAGACAGGAGGGCAGCACTGACTCCGGCAGAGAGCCCCGTGGTGGGGGCGGCTCCAGGGGAGAGGGGAAGGGGCTTTGGAGGGACCAAGAGCTGCGATGATTAGCTAGGTAACCTGACAGTCTTTGTGGGGCCGGAGAGGATTAGGATGTTGGCGTCTGAGCCAAAGCTTGCAACAGGAGGGGCTTCCCAGGGTGATGCGAGGATGGCAGCAGGGGGGCCAACGGCCCAGCTGGCCTGCTCATTGTGCGACGAACCCAGCGAGAATGGTGTGGCTGGGAGACCTGAGGCAGAACCAGGCACCCCCTGGGTCCCGAGCGAGGCTGGCATGACGGAGGATGGCGTTCAGTGGCTGAACGCAGGGCTCAGGCCCTGGTTTAGGAGAGCTGCGTCTAGAAGTGAGAAAGGGGTCAGAGCTCTGGCCACGCTCGCGGCAGGGAGAGAGCCGACGGGGCTCCCGGACAGCGGGGAGCCGGCCCTGTGCTTCTGCAGGGCAGCCCTGATCCACCCCACCCCTCGGGATTCTTCACTGTCCTCGGGTTTCTAGGGAATCTGGTGATCGGGTTTCCTGGCCTGCGGCAGGGGAGGAGGGGGGCTGCTCCTGGAAGCAGGCACATGGATAGGAGAAGCGGCTTTGAAAGGAGCAGCAGAGAAACTACATCCAGCGAAGTGGAGCGGTGAGGGGCTAGCCCCCTTCTTCTCCAGGACAGCAGCCTTGGCCCCGCCTTATCCGTCAGGCCCATCAAGTTGGATTTAAGAAAGCAGAAAGGGGGTGTTGGAGGGAGGGGAGAGGCAGGAGCTATGTGAAACGTGTTAGGAAAGTTTTCCGTAAAAATGGTTCAAGTCGGATCGATTTTTGCACTCCGTGGGGAGCCGGTTCAGGGGCAGGCTGATCCCGCGGGGTGCCAGATGGATGAGGTGTGACCGCTTCTGCTAATGGACCGTGAACGGTACCGGAACTTTTAACTGAGCTCGAAAATTGGAAGTGGTGAAAAGCCAAACTCTGGGTGTTAACTCTTTATCCTCTCTTGGTTTTAGCCACATCGTAAATCACCTCGTGAGGGCAAAATGCAAGGAGGTGACGCTGCACAAGGACGGGCCCCTGGGGGAGACGGTCCTGGAGTGCTACAACTGCGGCTGCCGCAACGTCTTCCTGCTCGGCTTCATCCCCGCCAAGGCCGACTCGGTGGTGGTGCTGCTCTGCAGGTGAGGGCGGCCGCCGCCTTTCAGCCAAGCCTCCGTCCCTCCACGGCTCCAGGTCCACGGAGCTGTAAGCTGGTTGAAACTGGCCCCTGCCCATGGGCGAGGTGTGAGGAGGGTTGGAGGGCTGGCGCTTGTTACAGAGCTAGGAAGGTCAAATAACCCTTTCAGGGTGTGTTCTGGTTAAATCATAAAAACAGTTCTAAAACCAAAGTCTGTTCTGTGTTTTAAGAGTTCAGAGCTCAAGGGCGTGGGGAGGAGATGCAATTTAGTGCTAACAGTTTAAGGTAATGTGATCGGACAATAAAATGTCGGGAGCACCACCTTGAGGCGAGGTAGCAAGCCTCGAGGGGCAGAGGTCATCCTCAGTGGGCCTCTCCCGCCTCGGGCTTCGGACAGCGGGAGCCGGCCCTGTGCTTCTGCAGGGCAGCCCTGATCCACCCCACCCCTCGGGATTCTTCACTGTCCTCGGGTTTCTAGGGAATCTGGTGATCGGGTTTCCTGGCCTGCGGCAGGGGAGGAGGGGGGCTGCTCCTGGAAGCAGGCACATGGATAGGAGAAGCGGCTTTGAAAGGAGCAGCAGAGAAACTACATCCAGCGAAGTGGAGCGGTGAGGGGCTAGCCCCCTTCTTCTCCAGGACAGCAGCCTTGGCCCCGCCTTATCCGTCAGGCCCATCAAGTTGGATTTAAGAAAGCAGAAAGGGGGTGTTGGAGGGAGGGGAGAGGCAGGAGCTATGTGAAACGTGTTAGGAAAGTTTTCCGTAAAAATGGTTCAAGTCGGATCGATTTTTGCACTCCGTGGGGAGCCGGTTCAGGGGCAGGCTGATCCCGCGGGGTGCCAGATGGATGAGGTGTGACCGCTTCTGCTAATGGACCGTGAACGGTACCGGAACTTTTAACTGAGCTCGAAAATTGGAAGTGGTGAAAAGCCAAACTCTGGGTGTTAACTCTTTATCCTCTCTTGGTTTTAGCCACATCGTAAATCACCTCGTGAGGGCAAAATGCAAGGAGGTGACGCTGCACAAGGACGGGCCCCTGGGGGAGACGGTCCTGGAGTGCTACAACTGCGGCTGCCGCAACGTCTTCCTGCTCGGCTTCATCCCCGCCAAGGCCGACTCGGTGGTGGTGCTGCTCTGCAGGTGAGGGCGGCCGCCGCCTTTCAGCCAAGCCTCCGTCCCTCCACGGCTCCAGGTCCACGGAGCTGTAAGCTGGTTGAAACTGGCCCCTGCCCATGGGCGAGGTGTGAGGAGGGTTGGAGGGCTGGCGCTTGTTACAGAGCTAGGAAGGTCAAATAACCCTTTCAGGGTGTGTTCTGGTTAAATCATAAAAACAGTTCTAAAACCAAAGTCTGTTCTGTGTTTTAAGAGTTCAGAGCTCAAGGGCGTGGGGAGGAGATGCAATTTAGTGCTAACAGTTTAAGGTAATGTGATCGGACAATAAAATGTCGGGAGCACCACCTTGAGGGGCGAGGTAGCAAGCCTCGAGGGGCAGAGGTCATCCTCAGTGGGCCTCTCCCCGCCCTCGGGGCTTCTGCAGGCAGCCCTGTGCCAGCCAGAGCAGCCTCAAGGACATCAACTGGGACAGCTCGCAGTGGCAGCCCCTGATCCAGGACCGGTGCTTCCTGTCCTGGCTGGTCAAGATCCCGTCCGAGCAGGAGCAGCTGCGGGCGCGGCAGATCACCGCCCAGCAGATCAACAAGCTGGAGGAGCTCTGGAAGGTGAGGGGCCGCTGGGAATGCACGTCCACCTTCGTCCCAAGTGGGAGACCCGGGGAGTTGGGGCTGGGGCGGGGGTCTTCGGAAGCAGGAACGAGGGCACTGGATGTTCCTCCCACCAGGCCCCCGGGAAGGGAAGGCTCTGCCCTTTGGAGTTCTTTCTGAGGCCAGGGGTGGCTGGTGGGAAGGAAGTGGATGGGAACTGGTCATTAGCGACTGGGTGGATACGTCGGGAGGAGCCAGGCCTGGGTGGACAGGACTGTGGGTGGCCTCTCTAAAGGCCGGTCAGGCTGGTGCCGTGTCGGAGCCAGTGCGGTGCCAGGCGAGAGCTGGCCAGGTTCCCGCCCCGCCCACAGGCCGTGTCTCCAGGGAAGCCCTGCTCTGTTGTGGCTGCTTGTGTGTATATGTACATGGACTGTTTTTGGTGCAGCACGTGGGATCTTAGTTCCCTGACCAGGAGTTGAACCTATGCCTCCCTGGAGTGGAAGCTCAGCATCTTGACTGCCGAACTGCCAAGAAGTCCCAATTGCTGTTTTAATAATTAGGCTAGAAATTTTGATTAGACAACCTATAATAAAAAAACATGAATTTATCTTCTTTTCAGCTGCAAGGCGTATTTTTGAAGCGTAGTCTAGCAAGGAACCTTTCCACCTTGATTTTCATGTTGCCACAGTTATTGCGCTGTTTGTATCCAAACAGCCCGCTGACTCTTTTGTCCCTGCCAAGGGAAAATCGTATTGCTGCCACGTGGTAGAATCGGGGTGGGCCTTCCTTTCTGTTTACACAGCCGGGGAATCCAGTGGTCTTTCCCGCAGTCGGGAAGCAGTGTAATCTCTCCCAGGTCAGGGGCTAGGTGTTTGTTGAAGAATGTGGCCATCTGATGGTGTAAGTGTGTCAGGCTCTGCTCCTGGGGCGTCCGCTTGTGTGGACTTCCTGATACGAGAACTCTCCTCACGGGGTGGACACCACCGACCGCGGGTGGTGGTCTCCCCATCAGCCCAACATCAGCGCGTTCCGGAAGGGACAGTGGGCGTGTACTGTGCCCTTGGGGACGGGGCGCTCCCATGTTGTCTGTTTTAGCTAGTGATGAGGACAGGAAAGAACATGGTGCCGGCTCCTGTCCTCTAGGAAAATCCTTCTGCCACCTTGGAGGACCTCGAGAAGCCAGGAGTGGACGAGGAGCCGCAGCACGTCCTCCTGCGGTACGAGGATGCCTACCAGTACCAGAACATATTTGGGCCCCTGGTCAAGCTGGAAGCTGACTACGATAAGAAACTGAAAGAGTCGCAGGTGATGTGGTGTGTGCCCAGGGTTTGTTCCTTTAACAGCATCTCTCCTGGTCTGGGGAGGGCGGTCTTCTCTGCAGACGGCAGGTGCTGACCAGAGTGGAGCCGTGGACCGCGGACGGGCCTGTGGGCAGATGCCCCACCACTCAAGGCCAGACGGCCACATAGCTGTTGTCTGATTTTAAATCCAACAGACGTTCCTTACAGTCGGGTTTGTAGCCTTTGCTGCGGCCGTGAGAGTCAGACCCCAGGAGCCCCACGGCAGCCTGAGGACGCTCCCTGTGCCCGTTCCTCGGACACTGTCCGGGGAGTGGGAGCCCTGCGGCTCCCGGGCTGTGTCCTCAGCCGCCAGCCTCCTGGCCGCCCTCCACCAGCACAGGAGAAGCTGTCTCCAGGCACAGACGTCGTGTGCAGGTCTCCTGGTCGTCCTCTGCAGGTTTTGGGGTCCTAAGGACTTCTCTCCTGGATGTGCTCTGCTTGGTGTTCCAGGCCATCGGGTGCTGCTCGCCGCAGGGCGCCCGCTTACGGAAAACAGGCACGAGGAGCCCAGGCCCGTGTCTGTGTCGCAGGCTAACAGGGCTCTCATTTTTTATGTGCTCAGACTCAAGATAACATCACGGTCAGGTGGGACCTGGGCCTTAACAAGAAGAGAATCGCCTACTTCACTTTGCCCAAGACTGACTCTGGTAATGAGGATTTAGTCATAATTTGGTTAAGAGGTGATTTTAAGTTTTAAAATATTTGTGACCATACGTAGCATAAAATTCCTAGTTTCGCCCTTGTAAAGTCACCCTAAATTTGAACTGTTCATGGTGGCCTCTGTGGCACGCATGAACGCGCTCACCCTCTTGTCTTTTCCCTGTAAGACATGCGGCTCATGCAAGGGGACGAGATATGCCTGAGGTACAAAGGGGACCTGGCGCCCCTCTGGAAAGGGATCGGCCACGTCATCAAGGTCCCTGACAGTATCCTCCGTGTGAAGAAGCACTGGGATAGGCATGCTCGGCCCAAGTCCTTGTTGAGCTTGAGCTGAGCACGAGAGCCCTGTGTTGGGGGTCACCGAGGAGAGCGGTCTTGGGGCCTCAAGGGGAGGGAGGCTGTGTACAGCCCTGGAGGGGCAGCCCCTGTTTCGTTCCAGCCATCAGGCTCGCTCTTCAGTCGTCCTGACTGGTCAAAGGGCTGCTGGGGCAGCAACCAGGGGCTCCGGGCTGCGTGCCCAGGGCTCTGTGGAGACTCACCGCCAGGGCCTGGAAGCTGGGCCCTGGGCTCGGCCCCTCCATGCCGGGTGCCACCCCAGGCCTCGTGGGGAAGGTGTCCCTGGCTGCAGTGGCCCAGACTGGGTGGTCGGACTCTTCATGGAGAACCCCGATCTCTGGCTGCGTCCTCTGTGTTTGGTGCAGAGGAGAGTCTGTCTCCTCCGTGACCCAGGGAGGGCTCCTCACAAAGGCTTTTGACAAGGATGAGACTTAACTCGGCGGCGTAGATTATGGCGATGAGATCGCTATTGAGCTTCGGAGCAGCGTGGGCGCCCCTGTGGAGGTGACTCACAACTTCCAGGTGGATTTCGTGTGGAAGTCAACCTCATTCGACAGGTATGCCCGCCTCCTCCCCCGCCTCCGTTCCCCTCTTATGCTTGGCAATCACCCGCCCTTGGCGTGGCTCCTCCCTCCAGTGTCTCCCCACTTCTTTGCGTCCCGGGGGGCAGGGCTGCCCAGCAGCTCCGCGGTGGTGCCCGCCACTGACCCGGGCTCCCCTCTCAGAATGCAGAGTGCGCTGAAAACCTTTGCCGTGGATGAGACCTCCGTGTCGGGCTACATCTACCACAAACTGCTGGGCCACGAGGTAGAGGACGTGATCATCAAGTGCCAGCTGCCCAAGCGCTTCACGGCCCAGGGGCTCCCCGATCTCAACCACTCTCAGGTTCTCTCCCGCCACGGGGGCAGGAGGGTCCCGGGCCTCGGAGCTGGCCTGCCGCCGTGTCTGTGCCTCTAACAGCCAGTTGTGTCTGAAGGTTTATGCCGTGAAGACTGTGCTGCAGAGGCCACTGAGCCTGATCCAGGGCCCGCCGGGCACGGGCAAGACGGTGACCTCAGCCACCATCGTCTACCACCTGGCTCGGCAAGGCAACGGGTAGGGCCCTGCACAGCCCAGGCTGGGGAGATGGGGAGGGCGGAGGCGGCCCAGAGCACCTGGCATGCTGCTTCCCACGCGGCTTGTATTAGGTCTGGCCTGGGCTGCTCTTCACAAGCAGGCTTGCCGTTCTTGTAAAGGCGGCCCTGGCTGGGCTCGTCCTGGCTTGTGCTGTGCCTGCGTGCACCTTGAAGCTCGGGGAGCCTTCACTGTGCGGTCAGGAGGCGGGGCTTTGGGCTCAGGCGTTAGCAGGGGCTCGCACAGAGCGTAGACGAGGAAGCTCCGGGTCTCCTGATGTGTAGCTTCTCCAGCCTCGTGTTACTCCCGGCTTTAGTCTGAAAGCTCGAACCAGCGGCAGGAGCGCCCGTGACTCAGCAGCAGGCTTGCTAGTGAGTCGGCTGTTCTGGGCGAGCCCTGAACACCCGCCCGCATTGTGTTGAAGGCCGGTGCTCGTCTGTGCTCCGAGCAACATTGCCGTCGACCAGCTGACGGAGAAGATCCACCAGACCGGGCTGAAAGTCGTGCGGCTCTGCGCCAAGAGCCGCGAGGCCATCGACTCCCCAGTGTCCTTCCTGGCCCTGCACAACCAGATCAGGAACATGGACAGGTAGGCGTCGGGTGCCTGGCCTCACCGCGGGGTGCGGCTCCCTGGGGCAGGCCCGGTGGCGCCCGCCTCCTGCTCACGTGCCGTGTCTGCAGCATGCCGGAGCTCCAGAAGCTGCAGCAGCTCAAGCAGACCGGGGGGTAGCGGTACGGGCCCTGAAGGGCTACATCTACCACAAACTGCTGGGCCACGAGGTAGAGGACGTGATCATCAAGTGCCAGCTGCCCAAGCGCTTCACGGCCCAGGGGCTCCCCGATCTCAACCACTCTCAGGTTCTCTCCCGCCACGGGGGCAGGAGGGTCCCGGGCCTCGGAGCTGGCCTGCCGCCGTGTCTGTGCCTCTAACAGCCAGTTGTGTCTGAAGGTTTATGCCGTGAAGACTGTGCTGCAGAGGCCACTGAGCCTGATCCAGGGCCCGCCGGGCACGGGCAAGACGGTGACCTCAGCCACCATCGTCTACCACCTGGCTCGGCAAGGCAACGGGTAGGGCCCTGCACAGCCCAGGCTGGGGAGATGGGGAGGGCGGAGGCGGCCCAGAGCACCTGGCATGCTGCTTCCCACGCGGCTTGTATTAGGTCTGGCCTGGGCTGCTCTTCACAAGCAGGCTTGCCGTTCTTGTAAAGGCGGCCCTGGCTGGGCTCGTCCTGGCTTGTGCTGTGCCTGCGTGCACCTTGGAGCTCGGGGAGCCTTCACTGTGCGGTCAGGAGGCGGGGCTTTGGGCTCAGGCGTTAGCAGGGGCTCGCACAGAGCGTAGACGAGGAAGCTCCGGGTCTCCTGATGTGTAGCTTCTCCAGCCTCGTGTTACTCCCGGCTTTAGTCTGAAAGCTCGAACCAGCGGCAGGAGCGCCCGTGACTCAGCAGCAGGCTTGCTAGTGAGTCGGCTGTTCTGGGCGAGCCCTGAACACCCGCCCGCATTGTGTTGAAGGCCGGTGCTCGTCTGTGCTCCGAGCAACATTGCCGTCGACCAGCTGACGGAGAAGATCCACCAGACCGGGCTGAAAGTCGTGCGGCTCTGCGCCAAGAGCCGCGAGGCCATCGACTCCCCAGTGTCCTTCCTGGCCCTGCACAACCAGATCAGGAACATGGACAGGTAGGCGTCGGGTGCCTGGCCTCACCGCGGGGTGCGGCTCCCTGGGGCAGGCCCGGCGGCGCCCGCCTCCTGCTCACGTGCCGTGTCTGCAGCATGCCGGAGCTCCAGAAGCTGCAGCAGCTCAAGGACGAGACCGGGGAGCTGTCGTCGGCCGATGAGAAGCGGTACCGGGCCCTGAAGCGCACCGCCGAGAGGGAGCTGCTCATGGTGAGCCTGGGAGCGGGCCTGGGCCTTCGGGCCTTTGTTCACTTGGGCCAGAGGACCTATTGGGATACAGGAAACCCACGGTGGTGTCTCCAGCGTTTTGAGGAAAGACCTCTGATTCCATCCTCTGTGTGCTTCCTCCGAGGTCACACAGGGACATCTTATTGTCTGAAGCGCGTGATTTTTTGAGGTAGATTCCGCTCCCCGCCAGCGTCTCTGCTGCTGGGATCCTGGGTGTTCGGTCTGTGCCCTGGACGGGGCGGCTCTGGAGAGCTGTCTCCTGCTCTTCGTAGATGAACCAGCTGACGCCAGGCCTGAGCATGGGTTCCCCGGCTCAGCGCTGCCCCTCAGAGGCCATCTGGAGTCAACAGGCCCTTAGGCAGGATCCCCAGCCACTGCGGGAAGGATCTGGCATTGGTGTCACCACAACCCGGATTGTGGATGCTCTCGGGGCTGGAGCCCTTACTTCCCTAGTTGTCAGGGAGGGCGTGGACCAGAGCGGTGGCTGCATCCCGTCCTATCTGCCCTTTGAGGTCCAGGCACCTTGAGCTCGCAGACGCCCTGAGGCCTGATGTGCTTTCTCCCCAGAACGCAGATGTTATCTGTTGCACGTGTGTGGGCGCAGGGGACCCGAGGCTTGCCAAGATGCAGTTCCGCTCCATTTTAATCGACGAGAGCACGCAGGCCACCGAGCCAGAGTGCATGGTCCCTGTGGTCCTTGGAGCCAAGCAGGTGGGCCGCAACTCATCTGTTGCCGTCTTGTTGGAAAGTTGGAGTACATGCTCTCTTGTTCTAGTTGTGTGTGCTTCTGAGAGCTGGAGGCTTGTTTCAGTGTCCAGTGACGTTGCTTGAGACCCCTACAGAGCACAGGGGGCGCGTGACAGGCCTGGGGGGTTCCATGGGTGGACTCGGCACAGAGTGCCTGTGTGAGTCTGTGTGCTTCATGTGCACTGTGGGCGGTTTTTCCACCCTGGTCTCTATTCTGCCGCGTGAATTCTCACAGCGAGGTGGCTGTGTGGACCCTGGCCCTGTTCGTCCCCTGAGTGGGCATCTGGGCAGTTCCCCGCTCAGGCGTCTCACCTGTGTGGGCTTCTCCCCACAGCTGATCCTCGTGGGCGACCACTGCCAGCTGGGCCCCGTGGTGATGTGCAAGAAGGCGGCCAAGGCCGGGCTGTCGCAGTCGCTCTTCGAGCGCCTCGTGGTGCTGGGCATCCGTCCCATCCGCCTCCAGGTCCAGTATCGGATGCACCCTGCGCTCAGCGCCTTCCCCTCCAACATCTTCTACGAGGGCTCTCTCCAGAATGGCGTCACTGCAGGTAATGCTCGGCCCAGCGTGGGGGCCTAGGGGCACAGCACCTGCTCTCACTTCCTAAAGTGGCCTCACATGGTGACCACTTGATGGATAGGGGCGCCTCAGGCGCATTGGTCATTGAGATGGAGTGTGCATCTGGAATGTGGAACATTCTCGTGGGTGGCACACTGGAGCCCGTGTCCTCGTAAAGTTCACAGCGACTGCTGCGTGAGAATTCATAGCAGTGGTGCATCACCCACGGGGGAGGGGCAGAGGCGACCCTGTCCCGCTCCTTCCTCTCTCAGTGGTGGTTCTCACAGTCTGGGCCCTGGGGGTCTCAGACCTCTGCGCAGCCAAGACCAGGCGGCTTCCGTAGTCGTGCTGGGTGCCCAGCACCCTCAGCATGAGTCCGCAGTGCAGCCGGTCTGTCGCGTGTTGTTCCCACTGCACCCCCGAGGCAGGCGCCGTCCTGGCTGCGCACGCAACGAGCACTCCGTTCGCTCACCCCGAGCGTGGGTTCTTGTGATTCTGCATGGGCAGGGAAGGCTGGTCGCCTAAGACTCCGGGCAGGTGGGTGAGGCGCTGGAGGGAAGCACTCAGCTAGTCGCACAGACTGGAGCAGCTGGCAGGCATTTTCCCCTTAGCGATTAAAATTGGCCTGTGGCTTCAAGGAGGACAACTGACAGTATTCATGACCGGTGATAAGATACGGAAATTCACACCAAAATTAGAGTTTTGGAAAGCCCATGTCCGCGCCTCTGAGCGGACCGTGTCTTCCAGGTGCAGAGTGGATTTTCTAATGAGATCTCTGGTGATGCACATCAGGTGTGTCCGCCTTTGGGCACCCTGCCTGGCAGAGTGACCAGGCACTTTCTGTTCCAGTGGCAGCAAGGGTGCCTCCAAGTCACTGGGGTCAGAGGCCGTGCAAGTGCAGGGCCGAATAGATAGGCCATGCTCACTGACCTGCAGGGCAACCTTCATCCAGTTTTCATACGGAATCGAGATAATTCCACATTCGTGGGACAGGTTATAAAACACTTCTGGGCTTCCCTGGTGGTCCAGTGGCGAGGGCTGTGCTTCCCGTGGAGGGAGCATGGGTTCAGTCCCTGGTCAGATGCAAGATCCCACATCCTGCAACTAAGAGGTCACATACTGCAACTAAGACCTGGTAAATATTTAGAAACACACACACTTCCCTTTTCCAGCCACATGCGTCTGTGAGCCCTGTCCATCCTCGCATGCTGTGAGGGCTCACGGGAGGCTGGGGGCAGGGACAGAGGAAGCTGGGTAGAGGAGTGAGGTGCAGAAAGTCACTCGACATGTTTTAGTGAAAAATACTATTTACCATAAAATTTTTTAAGTTAATGTTTATCTTTAAATGAATTTTTAAAATATTTTAAATTTATGGGTTTAAAAATACAGTAAGTATTAGTAGATATAATCCACAAAAACAATAACTGGTTGGACTCCTCAGCTTTCAGAGTGTGAAGCGTTCTGAGAGCAGCGTTTCCTACAGAACTGCTGACTTCATGTCTCATCAGTGCCAGCAGTCCGTTGAGCCCACTTTGTAGGTGAGGAGACTGAGGCTGAAAGGGTGCGTGCCCATCCAGGCCCACGCGCTGCTGTGTGATGCAGTCTTGACCCTTAGAATGCTGCGGGTCCAACAGGTGGGGCTGGAAAAGGCCAGGTCGTGAGGCGCTTGTTGGCAATTCTCTGGCGCGGCTGACGCGTGCTCGGCGAGCCGCCGCTCAGCACGGACCCCGCCCCGCACAGCAGGGCTGCCGGCGATGGCGTGCTGCTGAGCCATCGGTGCCCAGGACACGGTACCCAGAAGTAACGTTTTTTTAACTTTTTAAAAAAGTTTATTGATATATAGAATTGACATACTATCCACTGTGTATGTTTAAAATGTGTAGTTTGATAAGTTTTAACATATTATGAAGCCTTGAAGCCACCACTGCAATAAGGAGAGTGAAGATTTAGATCATTCCCCATCCATCGAATAGGTGTGTGTGCAGCAGTATCGCATTGTGTAGCAGTAACTTAAAAAACCCGCATGGGGCTTCCCTGGTGGTCCAGTGGGTAAAGAGTCCGCCTTGGGGCTTCCCTGGTGGCTCAGTGGATAGGAGCCCGTCTTTCAGTGCAGGAGACACAGGTTCGATCCCTGAACCGGGAAGATCCCATATACTGCAGAGTAGCTAAACCCACACATCAACAAAGACCCAGTACAGCCAAAAATAAATAAATAAAAGTTTAAAAAAAAAAAAGAGTCCGCCTTGCAGTGCAAGGGACACCAGTTTGATCCCTGTCCGGGGAAGATCCCGCATGCCGCGGAGCAGCTGGACCAGTGTGTCCAAGTCAGAGCTCTGGAGTGCATGTACCCAGAGCCCGGTGCTCTGCAGCGACAGAGGCCTGCGATGGGAGGCCCACACCTCCCTAAGAATCAAAAAAGATCGATGAAAATAAATATAAATAAAAGAGGCATGATGAGGAAAAAGAAAAAAGAATTTAAAAAAAATGCTCGAATGAAGTGTAAAGAAGTGCCCAGATCCCAAGTGTTCGGCTTCGTGAGTTTTCACTGAGTAGACACACCTGTGTCACCGGCCCTGCCTCTGAGAGCACAGCCTCAGCCACCCCCTGCAGTGCGCCCTGTCCAGGGCGGAGCCAGCGCCCGCCCAGACCCACAGCCTCGGTAGCCGACACTTGTAGTGGCGGGAGTGTTCACACGATGGCAGTAGGCCAGCCCTGGGGTAGCCCTCGCCCCACCCCTCGCAGGTGGTTAAATGTTTGCCAGCCATGGGTCCCCGAGCTTGCTAGCCACTGTGCTCGCTTGAAAGACAGAGGTTTTGCCTCATTTCAGCTTGACATAGAAGGGATCATGGCATGTTTCCTCGTGGGTCAAGCGTCCTTCGTCCGTGGTAGGCTGTTGTAGTGCAAAAAGACCAGTTTTCTTACACGAGTCTGCTGATTAGGTCCAACTCCAGTCAGAATTAAGAAAGGGTGGAGTGTCTGATTGGACAGACTGGTTTTCTACAAAATAAGGACTTGCCCCGGACCAGGCCACCAGGATGAATGTGCAGAGCCTGAGCGTTCAGGCTGTTCACTGCTGAACCATTAGTGCCCAGGACACAGCGTCCAGAAGGGACTTCGTGGCACCAGGTGGCAGCTCGTACAGGAGATGTCACGGTTACTGTCAAGCTGCAGTCACAGAGATGCTGGGCACAGGGCCTGGGAGAGTCCAGAGGCTGGCCCGCCTGGCCTCGTGCCCTGGTTTATGACAGGATGGGGCGGCTCGACAATGTCGCTCTTAACAGCCCGTTGTAGGTGCATATGAGTCCCTTCAGGTACATGATAAAGCTTCTGGAAGGAGATAGAATGTCTTTTGTTACCCCATAGACCGCAGAAAGCACTAACCAATGAGATCTAGGCAGCAGGTAAGCTGGCTCTGTACCAGGCACAGTGCCGTATGTTCCTGGGAGTTGTGGTCAGAGGACCCCCTCCTTGGCATTCCCTGGGACCCACAAACTGGGTCTCTTGCCTGGGGCCTGCCGCCTGCTCTGCCGGGCACCTGCCCAGGATGGTGCAGCCTCCACTCCACTCTCCACCCCAGGTCAGCCCAGACTGGCTGCACTTTGCTTTTCTGATGGGATGTTTTCTTTTTCCTCCTGTGCGATGCCAGCGGATCGTGTGAAGAAGGGGTTTGACTTCCAGTGGCCCCAGCCAGATAAGCCGATGTTCTTCTATGTGACCCAGGGCCAAGAGGAGATTGCCAGCTCAGGCACCTCCTACCTGAACAGGTAAGCGGAGGCCCGTCCGCGGCGCCTGCTGGCTTCAGGACCGCGGTCCAGTGGCCGCGCGCCTGGGCTCTTGTCTCGGTGCTGGGTCTCATCCTCGTGCTGTTTGGCCAGCGTTCTACTTCATCCTTTCAGCGCAGGTTTTCCTTCTGAGCGGACCCCGTGGGAGCCCACGTGGGGGCTTTTTCTGGCCCTCGTGACTCCTTTGCTAAAGGCCGGGCCACCTGGCCACAGACACAGTGGCTCTCACAGGGCTGTACTGGACGTCCCGCTGCCCCCGAGCCTCCCACAGCCTCTAGCCTTGGGGTCTCAGGAGCCCGGGGGGGAGCCTGGGAAGTGAAAGCCTGCCTTCCTTAGGACGGAGGCTGCAAACGTGGAGAAGATCACCACGAAGCTGCTGAAGGCGGGCGCCAAGCCGGACCAGATCGGCATCATCACGCCCTACGAGGGCCAGCGCTCCTACCTGGTGCAGTACATGCAGTTCAGCGGCTCCCTGCACACCAAGCTCTACCAGGTGTGTGTCCAGCCCACTCGCCTGGGGACTCTCCCGGCTCTCCCGTGGGACTCGCTGGTGCATCTTGATAGGCCTCGTGCAGGCCGCGGGCTCCCCGCGGGAAGCCTGGTCGCTGACTGTGCCCGTCGTCCCTGCAGGAGGTGGAGATCGCCAGTGTGGACGCCTTCCAGGGTCGCGAAAAGGACTTTATTATCCTCTCCTGTGTGCGGGCCAACGAGCACCAAGGCATTGGATTTTTAAACGACCCCAGGCGACTTAACGTGGCCTTGACCAGAGCACGGTATGGAGAGCTGGGTCTTGGGCCTCGCCAGCGGCCCCCCTTGCAGAGGAGCTCTTCGGAGGCTCTAGGAGGGGTTGGCCTCAGAGGTCCTCGCTGCCTGCTTCTCTTCCTGGTAGTTCTCACACCCCAGCCACACGTTGGGCTGTGGCACAGGGCACGGTGCAGGGACCTCACCAGGGCCAGGGCCAGAGCGCTCCCAGCAGAAATCTGGAAAGAGCATCTCACCCACGAGTTGTCTTTGTTTCTGTGTCCTGGTGGCTTTCTGTCCAGTGGCCTGGTTTAGCTCGCAGTATAACTTTTGAAAGTGAGGGACTCAGAGAATAAGATGGACCCCGTGTCACCCCTGCGTGAAACCAGACCATAGCCATCCTCGTCCCCGGGGCAGGCTGGGCTCACCAGTTCACATGTTCCTTCCCCACTGGGGGCACCTTGGTTTTTGTTGGGTCGCTGGCGGCGGTGGGGACGGCCCCGACACAGCTGGTGAGAGTGAGCCTCCCCCAGAAGCTCGGCTTGGGCGCTGAGTGAATGCCCGAGGCGGCTGTGAAGTCCACCTTGGCCACTTGTGACCTGGTGCCCAGGAGGCTGACTCGGGGCTGCCAACAAGAAGACTTGGTCTGTCTCTGAGCTCATCTGCTCACAGGGGTGTTCTTACGTCTGGGCCCGACAGAAACCTGCCCTCAGATAAGCCCAGGTGCAGGGTCAGCAGCTCACAGGATGGGAGCCAGGGCGAGTCACCTCGGTCCACAGTCACCCACGCGTCCGCAGCACTCGCGGTGGACGCTGGCGCAGGCAGCCAGGCCTCTGGGTGGGGAGGTGGAGGGCGGGCCTCTGCTCCTGTGCGGTGAGAAGGTGGTCCGCTGCTGGGCGCTGCCTGGCCACCTTTGATTTTGGACGTGGGTGCTGGTCGGGCCCTGGCCGTGGGCTGATGTGTGTCGTGCTCTGCTCGCCGTGTGGCCCTGAGTGATGGGCACCTGCGTCTTACAGATACGGGGTCATCATCGTGGGGAACCCGAAGGCCCTGTCCAAGCAGCCCTTGTGGAACCACCTGCTGAACTACTACAAGGAGCAGAAGGTGCTGGTGGAGGGGCCCCTGAACAACCTGCGGGAGAGCCTCATGCAGTTCAGCAAGCCCAGGAAGCTGGTCAACACCATCAACCCGGTGAGCGCCTGCCACGGGTAAGGGGTCGAGGGGGAAGGAGACTGCCGGGAACCCCCTCCTCCCCAGACCAGGGCTCTGGGCCGTGTCGGTGAGCGTCAGCCGGTATGGCCTGTGGCGAGTGTGAGCTGAGGGCGGGCTGAGAGTGTGTGTGTGTCAGCAGGAGCCGTGTGTGCGGCCTGTCCCCACAGGGCCCCGTGCCGGGTGTCCCAGGCATGCTGAGGCTTTTCTGACCTTAGCGCTTAGGGCACACTATGTCAGGGGTGGCACCTAGCAGCCAGACCCAAGCACTAGAGGACTTGGCAGGCCCCTGGTGCCCTGGGGCTTACAGAGTGGACGCTGCTTGAGCTGAAGCCCAGAAACAGAAACGTTTGGCATCAAGGCCCAGGTCGGGGGAGGAAGGGCAGACAGAGCCCAGAACACGTGGACCAGCGAGCCTCAGGGTCGTCATCTGTGTGTGCAGCTGGGCCAACTCCCAGGCCACCAGATGCTTGTAGCGTTCTTCCTTGTGTCAGCGTGATAAATTCCTCACTCCCCTCACCGCTTCCCAGGGAGCCCGCTTCATGACGACCGCCATGTACGATGCCCGGGAGGCCATCATCCCGGGGTCCGTCTACGACCGGAGCAGCCAGGGTGAGTCTCTGCGGGGGGCCAGCCGAGTCACCTCGGTCCACAGTCACCCAGTCCGCAGCACTCGCGGTGGACGCTGGCGCAGGCAGCCAGGCCTCTGGGTGGGGAGGTGGAGGGCGGGCCTCTGCTCCTGTGCGGTGAGAAGGTGGTCCGCTGCTGGGCGCTGCCTGGCCACCTTTGATTTTGGACGTGGGTGCTGGTCGGGCCCTGGCCGTGGGCTGATGTGTGTCGTGCTCTGCTCGCCGTGTGGCCCTGAGTGACGGGCACCTGCGTCTTACAGATACGGGGTCATCATCGTGGGGAACCCGAAGGCCCTGTCCAAGCAGCCCTTGTGGAACCACCTGCTGAACTACTACAAGGAGCAGAAGGTGCTGGTGGAGGGGCCCCTGAACAACCTGCGGGAGAGCCTCATGCAGTTCAGCAAGCCCAGGAAGCTGGTCAACACCATCAACCCGGTGAGCGCCTGCCACGGGTAAGGGGTCGAGGGGGAAGGAGACTGCCGGGAACCCCCTCCTCCCCAGACCAGGGCTCTGGGCCGTGTCGGTGAGCGTCAGCCGGTATGGCCTGTGGCGAGTGTGAGCTGAGGGCGGGCTGAGAGTGTGTGTGTGTCAGCAGGAGCCGTGTGTGCGGCCTGTCCCCACAGGGCCCCGTGCCGGGTGTCCCAGGCATGCTGAGGCTTTTCTGACCTTAGCGCTTAGGGCACACTATGTCAGGGGTGGCACCTAGCAGCCAGACCCAAGCACTAGAGGACTTGGCAGGCCCCTGGTGCCCTGGGGCTTACAGAGTGGACGCTGCTTGAGCTGAAGCCCAGAAACAGAAACGTTTGGCATCAAGGCCCAGGTCGGGGGAGGAAGGGCAGACAGAGCCCAGAACACGTGGACCAGCGAGCCTCAGGGTCGTCATCTGTGTGTGCAGCTGGGCCAACTCCCAGGCCACCAGATGCTTGTAGCGTTCTTCCTTGTGTCAGCGTGATAAATTCCTCACTCCCCTCACCGCTTCCCAGGGAGCCCGCTTCATGACGACCGCCATGTACGATGCCCGGGAGGCCATCATCCCGGGGTCCGTCTACGACCGGAGCAGCCAGGGTGAGTCTCTGCGGGGGGCCAGCCGGCCCTCCCTGCTGACCATCCCCACGCCCGCACCTTCCAGCCCTGTCACTCAGGGGTGGCCTCACAAGCCTCTGTCCTCAGAAACCTGCCTGACAGTAGAGTTCCTTCTCAGCTTCCCTGGGTCTTGAGCGATTAAAAGAAACACACGCACAGATGTTTTTAAAATAATACGAATCTCTGTACAGTGGTTTCTCACTAGATCCTGTAGCTGGTCGGGTCGCCCCGTGCCCCCACCCCACCCTGCCTGCCTCTTGCTCGCCTTCTCAGCAGGAGGGTCACGCCCGCAGCCTCGTTTCAGATTCTGCTCCTTTCCGCCCAAGCTTCGGCTCGGTCCGTCCACCTCAGGGTTGGGTGCACGGCCTCTGTTGCTGGTTGAGGCATCTGTGTGTCCTGAGGCCGAGCTGGCCCTGCTTGCCTGGGGCTCCTCCTCTAGCCTGAGGCAGACTGTAGCCAGTTTCCACTCACCCTCCAGATCCCTGCCTCCCAGGATCCTTCCCTTCCCCAGCCCTCATTGAGGGCCACTTGCCTGTGTGCTGGGCCCCCTGTGCGAGTCTCTCGCTGGCCTTCGACTTCTCTGTGCTCGCCGTGCGCCCCGGGGCAGGCGCACCCCAGCTGCTGCTCTTCCTCAGGAGGCCGGCCTGGCCCCTTCCCTGCCCCAGTGCTCTCGGGTCGCTAGGCTCCGGCCCTTGTTGGGGGTGGGATGGGGCATGTGTTCTTAGATACCAGCAGATCCCCTTGCCGTACCCGGTGAGTCCCGGTGTGACTGAGGGGTGCCATGGGGCTTTTGTCTTCGGCAGGATCCTCTGGTCTAATCAAGCTTAGGCTTTTCCTTTTGGTTGGGGGTAGCAGGATGGTGGTGGTAGCATGTAGTATGAATATAACATTTGCCATAAAAAAGGGTTTAACAGAAATTAGGAATGTGGCATGGTTTCAGTTTTTCAGATCCCCGTAGGCCGGTGACTCTCAGCATCCCCTGAGAGGAAAGGTGCGTTCCCGGACACTGGCCCCAGGAGCTGCTGGGGGCGGGGAGTGTGTGGGGTTGTGAGCGTCTGCATCAGGGGACCTTGCTGGAGGGGCGTACCAAGGAACGCTGCAGACACGGCGGCGACACGGCAAGACGGACGTTCCAGCAGGGCCAGGCAGCGGACACGTTGGGATGCCGTGTGACGCCTGCCGTTCGCCTTGTGTCTTGTAGGCCGGCCCTCAAACATGTACTTCCAGACCCACGACCAGATCGGCATGATCAGTGCTGGGCCCAGCCACGTGGCCGCCATGAACATTCCCATCCCCTTCAACCTGGTCATGCCTCCCATGCCGCCCCCAGGGTATTTTGGACAAGCAAATGGGCCAGCCGCAGGTGAGCACCGAATGGTGTCCCATGGGGAAAAATAGCCTGACCTTGGAGTTTGTTCACATCCTGGGTTCGAGCAGGCGTGCTTGTCTGTGAGGCTCAGAGCCTCCTTCAGAGACCTCTGGGCTGCTGTCTTTCAGGTCGAGGCACCCCAAAAGGCAAGACGGGTCGTGGGGGCCGCCAGAAGAACCGCTTTGGGCTCCCAGGGCCCAGTCAGACGAATCTCCCCAACAGCCAGGCCAGCCAGGACGTGGCATCCCAGCCCTTCTCCCAGGGCGCCCTGACCCAGGGCTACATCTCCATGAGCCAGCCCTCCCAGATGAGCCAGCCCGGCCTCTCCCAGCCCGAGCTGTCCCAGGTGAGCCCTGATCGCTGGACCGTGAGGCCACGCACACCACAGAAGAGGCCACCCGCCCAGGGAGGCCTCTTCACCCGCCAGACCTGCGACACTCCCCCCGGAAGACGTCAGCCTTGGGGCTGTAGGTCTAGAATGGCCTGTGCACAGTACTGGCCTGGGTCGCAGGCCTGGGTACTGTGAGGTAACCAGTGTGGGTTTCCTTCCACTTAGGCTCCAAGGTGAGTTTCTGGAGTATTCCCTAGGGCTGGTGACAGGCTGGGCACAGCAGCTCTCAGGCTGGAGGCGAAGTCCGCGTCCTCAACCGGGCGCTCATCTCTCCTACCTTGTCTTCCAGGACAGTTACCTTGGAGATGAGTTTAAGTCACAGATCGATGTGGCGCTGTCGCAAGACTCCACGTACCAGGGAGAGCGGGCGTACCAGCACGGTGGAGTGACGGGGCTGTCGCAGTACTAGAAGGCAAGCTGGTCTCTGGAGGAGGTCTCTGCGGCGATCGGACTTGTCGGAACATTCGGGAGATGGGGGGTCCCAAGTCCTTGAGGGGCCAGCCCGCCTGGTCGCTGGTCACCCTGGGCCCGGCGCCTCTGCTCAGCGTCTGGGGGCTGGGAACTCACGCACACTCCCTCCGCCGCCGCGGGCCTCTCAGCTGCTCCTGGGTGGGCAGCGAGGAGGGAGCACCCGCACCCCGACGAGCCAGGTGTGAGGGTGGCTAGGGCCCCAGCCCTCAGGTGCCTGGGTGCCTCTGGCGGTGTCTCTAGGTGTCTGGGAGGGCCCTGCTTCAGGTCCCGTAACGAGGCCAGAGCCGGGTGAGCACAGGCCTTGGGCCTGCGCCCCGCCCCAGCCACGACAGGCCATGGGCAGTGGCCGTGCTGGAGCAGGGACAGTGTGTTGAGTGGCACAGGCTCTGCAGCTGTGACTCAGCCACCTTCTCTCCAGGTGGGGGGTCAGTGGTCTGGGCCCCCAGCTGGCCCCGGGGGCCACGTGAGATGGGGGAGAAAGCCTAGTGCCTTCCGGGCCAGGTCTGGTAGCTGCCCAGGCTCCCACCTTCTCTGAGCCTCTGGCCCTCCCTCTCTCCCCGACAGGTGGCAGCGGAAGAGCTAAGCTACGTGGCTTAGTCCATCAGCATCTTATTCTGGGTAATAAAAAATAAAAATAAATGGATACCTGTTTTCCACTGCTAAAACTGAAGCACCACTGTGAGCGACAGGAGAGGGAGAGGAGCACCCGAGGGAGAGGAGCCCGAGACCGAGCGAGCGCCCCCTGCTGGCACGCGGCGGCGAGGAGACGAGAAGGGAGAGCGGGAGGCGGGGCGGCCGCGGAGGACCGCCCGCCAGCGAGCCCCACAGCCCCGCTCGCCGAGGAGCCCAGCGCGCCGCCCGCCGTGTCCACATCTGGGTCTGCGGCCAGGGCGGAGGGGGAAGACCCTCATCTCAGAGTAGCCCTTTCCTCTGTTCTTGTCCCAACCGGGCGCTCATCTCAGCCACGGTGGTAGTGACGAGGGGCCCTGTCGCAGTACGTACCAGGAGAGGGCGACCAGCACGGTGGAGTGACGGGGCTGTCGCAGTACTAGAAGGCAAGCTGGTCTCTGGAGGAGGTCTCTGCGGCGATCGGACTTGTCGGAACATTCGGGAGATGGGGGGTCCCAAGTCCTTGAGGGGCCAGCCCGCCTGGTCGCTGGTCACCCTGGGCCCGGCGCCTCTGCTCAGCGTCTGGGGGCTGGGAACTCACGCACACTCCCTCCGCCGCCGCGGGCCTCTCAGCTGCTCCTGGGTGGGCAGCGAGGAGGGAGCACCCGCACCCCGACGAGCCAGGTGTGAGGGTGGCTAGGGCCCCAGCCCTCAGGTGCCTGGGTGCCTCTGGCGGTGTCTCTAGGTGTCTGGGAGGGCCCTGCTTCAGGTCCCGTAACGAGGCCAGAGCCGGGTGAGCACAGGCCTTGGGTCTGCGCCCCGCCCCAGCCACGACAGGCCATGGGCAGTGGCCGTGCTGGAGCAGGGACAGTGTGTTGAGCGGCACAGGCTCTGCAGCTGTGACTCAGCCACCTTCTCTCCAGGTGGGGGGTCAGTGGTCTGGGCCCCCAGCTGGCCCCGGGGGCCACGTGAGATGGGGGAGAAAGCCTAGTGCCTTCCGGGCCAGGTCTGGTAGCTGCCCAGGCTCCCACCTTCTCTGAGCCTCTGGCCCTCCCTCTCTCCCCGACAGGTGGCAGCGGAAGAGCTAAGCTACGTGGCTTAGTCCATCAGCATCTTATTCTGGGTAATAAAAAATAAAAATAAATGGATACCTGTTTTCCACTGCTAAAACTGAAGCACCACTGTGAGCGACAGGAGAGGGAGAGGAGCACCCGAGGGAGAGGAGCCCGAGACCGAGCGAGCGCCCCCTGCTGGCACGCGGCGGCGAGGAGACGAGAAGGGAGAGCGGGAGGCGGGGCGGCCGCGGAGGACCGCCCGCCAGCGAGCCCCCCAGCCCCGCTCGCCGAGGAGCCCAGCGCGCCGCCCGCCGTGTCCACACCTGGGTCTGCGGCTAGGGCGGAGGGGGAAGACCCTCATCTCAGAGTAGCCCTTTCCTCTGTTCTTTTCTCTTTTTCTCTTTTATTGAAAGGGGACTACGTTTTAGCAGGAAAAAACTACGCATTTCTGTGCCGAGCAGGCTCCTTGCGGTGGCGGCCGTGCCGGGAGAGCCCCTCAGCGTGCGGGCTCTGTCCACGCCGGCTCTTGATCGCGCCGCGCTCACGCCGCCTGTGTTCTAGGAGGGTTTTCACTTAAAGAAAATAAGGTGGTTTGTGTTTTTCTGTTTGTTTTTTTAAAGATTTTTCAAAGGAATACTGAAAAAATACTTTCAAGAGTTTGTCTCTCAAATCTTAGTGGTGGACCTGGGAGATGCAAGAAGCTTCCAGAAACGAAGTTTAAACTTGTCAACACAAGTCAAGATTAGGATCAACACCTGTGACGGGAGGAGGATTATTTTTTGTTTTTCCTTCAGTTTTTAGCTTCCAGCAGCTTCTCCCAGCGCATCAGGGCGGCGAGGGAGCACACGGGCCTGGGCCGGGCAGGTGACTCCATGGTCTCTGCTGGACTCCGAGAAGCCGAGCGCTTCCCGCGCACCATGGACTTGGCCCCACAGGAGGGGCCTCGGGCAGGACTGGCCGCGAGGCCAGAAGGTGGGAAGGTGGCTGATCCGGCCAGTGCCTTCTTCCCCAGGCTCCTTCCTCAGGATTTGGTGGAAGGCAGCAGCCAGGAGGATCCGTCCCCGTCCCCAGGGAGGCCCCACCGTTCCTGAGGCCAGGTAGACTCACTGAGTGCCCCCCAGCCCCCTCGTTCCCCACCGGCCCCACTGGTTTGGAGCCGCTTCGATGAGGTGGGGTCATTTCTGCTTTGGGGGAAAAGGGCGTACGTTTCCGAAATAAGTTGATTTCTGTGCTGAAGGGCTTGCAAGAGTTTGACCCATCAGGTGGTACAGGGGCCTCTGCCCGGGTCTGAGCTGCAACTTGAAGTTACTGTTGCTGGCGGAGCCACCCCCAGCTCTTCGCACATTGTGGTGGGGTGTTAGCCTCCCTGGCCGGCCCTCCCTGGGGACCGACTAACCAAAACCCTGCCTGATCGGCCCCATGGCCCCGGCCCCACCCTCCCCTTGCGCCTTCACCCAAGCCCCCAGGTTCCGGCGGGTACGCGGGAGAGAGGCACGCAGGCCACCCCTCCTGGCGAGGCCTCCTGTTGACTCCCACTGCTGGAGGGCTTTCGGTCCCACTTCTTTTGGTAGCCGCATAGTTTGGATAGGTTTCTGCTGTGACCCCTTGTGCGCCGTCCCCACGGCAGACGCGCTCACCCCGTTCTTTTCCTTGGAATGCCTTGCCTCTGCGTTGTGCTGTTTGCTTTCTCCACCTTAGCAGCAGTTACTATAAGTTCCCCAAACTAGGAAAACGTTTGTACCACGATCAATGTAACTTTTGATTTTTGGTCAATTTGTTTTAAGCTCTTTAATAAACAGCTCTTGCTTTCACACGGGCTGGATGACTGCAGCGGGGCTGGGCGGAGCACTTTGTTCGGGGTTCTGGCTGGGAACGTGGGGTTTAGAGCCATCTTGAGGCCAGGCTGAGAGGGACCCAGCCTGCCGCAACTGGGCCTGGAAGGGTGCAGCGGGCCAGGGCCTCAGGTTCAGGCGGCTTAGATGCTGGGCTGAGGTTCTTAAGATGGGGCTTTGGGACGGTTTGTCCGGTGGCTTCAGTGTGGGAATCCCACCCTCTACCCTCGTGGTCCACAGCAACGATCACCGCCAACCCCACAAGTACCAAGGCCAGAGGAGACAGCAGAGCGGACCAGGTAGTGTTTATTGGTGCCCCCGCCTCCCCTCAGCGGCAGCCGCACTCGTCCACCACCATGTCCTCGTAGTGCCGCAGGACCACGTTGTCGCTGTTGTCAAAGAAGAGCACGGAGATGGGCGACAGGCGCGCGGGCACGCAGCAGGGCAGGCCGGCGGCGCCGGGGGCGGCCGCGTGCAGGAGCGCGCGCAGCACCGCGTGGTTGAGCGCGGGCGTCCCGCCGGGTTCCGACAGCACGCCGGGCAGCGCGCACTCGCCCTGGCAGTAGTTGGCCAGGAAGCCGCGCGGCGCGATGACCCAGCGGTGCCAGCCCACTTCGCGGAAGCTCACGTAGAGCCGCCGGGCGCGACAGGCGCCCCCGGGACCGCCGCCCCCGGGGGGCTCGGCCTCGCGCCGCGGTCGGGCCAGGGGGTGGCACAGGCGCGGGTCGAGGGTCACCAGCAGCAGCGAGGCCTCGGCCAGGCGCGCGCAGGCGGCGGGGGCTCGGGGACGCAGCGCCAGCGTCAGGCGGAGGCTTCCGGGCGCCGAGGCGTTGCGGGTCCAGATGGAGCCCAGCAGCTCCGCGCGCACCGGCGGCCCCAGGGTGCGCACCACCTGGCGGAGCCCCACCGGCCCGAGGCCCGCGTCGGCCGGCGCCACGCTCAGTTCCCAGCCGCCCGCCGTCCCCGCCGTCGCCTCCGCAGCCGCGAAGCGCAGCTCCAGGCGGGCCTGGCTCGGGCGCTCGGCTGGTTCCACGGCCGACAGGTCGAAGACGACGGTCCACTCGGGGCACTGGCCCGCAGCTGAGGCGGGTTCAGGGGGGCGGGTGGCCGCGCCTGGGAAGAAAGGGAGAGGGCTCGGCTGGCGCTGGGTCCCCGCTCGGTGCTGGCTGGCTCGCGAAGGGGGCGAGGGGGACAGCGGAGAGAGGTGAACGTCCGGAACTGGGGGGCGTCTGTTAGAAGGCGGCAAAGCGTGTGAAGCGGCAGTGGTGGGGGGCGAGATGGGAGGCAGGGCATCCCTTGCAAGGAAGAGGGGCGTCAGCCCAGTGAGGGTCAGTCCTATGGGGGGACACCGGCAAGCAGGGGTGGGGAGACTGGGGAGTGAGGGATGAAGGAGAGCCCGCCTGGGGCCGGCGGCGAAGCGACGCTGGGCCGGAGCGGCGTCTGCGGGGAAGCAGCCAGTGGTGTGAAGCGACGGAGGCTGTGACGGGGTGGGGGCAGGGCTCCAGCTGCAGGCCAGCGGCCCTGCTCGGTGCAAAAGGGCCCGGCTTTCGGACCACTTCCTTCACCGTCCCCCCGTCCCCCGTCCCCACAGGTGTCCACGCGGAGGAGCGCGTGGAGTCCTGAAGCTCGGGTGGTTTGCGGGCTGGACAGGATGAGTGGGGATCCGTAGGGCCCTCCGGCCCCCATACCCACGCCGCCGGCGCAGAAGCCACTCACCGCGGTCCAGAACGTGGCGCACGATGTTGCCCGCGACTCCCAGCTCCTCCACGTGGCACGGTCGCAGGGTGGCCCCCGGGGGCATCCTCCGCTGGCCCGCCCTGGCCTCCTGGTGGTCCCGGCGGCGGAAGAGGCGCCACATGACAGGAGGTACAGGCCGGGATTTGGGGGCGCCCCGGGGCACGCTGGGCAATCCGAGAGCCTGGAGCAGGGCCGCGGCGGGGCCCGGGGGCGTGGCGGCGCAGACCGGGGGTGTGGGGGGCACCAGCAGGGCCAGCAGGAGGAGAAGGGCTCGGCGGCCTGGGCGGCGGCACAGCGGTGACATCTTTCTCATAGGCGGCGACCGGGAGAGTGCTCAGGGGCTGCCGGGCTCCCTGACCTGTGGGCTGGGGGCGGAACCGGGGTCCCTGGAGAGACCTGGGCTGGGTCAGGGTCCCAGAGGGTGTGGCCGCGATCCTGAAGCCGAATATGGACCAATCCTGGAGGCGGGGTCTCAAGGGTCCGGGGGCAGAGGCCCAGGGCGTGGCCAGGGAGGGCCGGGTTGGGGAGGGAGTGGAGCCTGTTAGGGCTGGGGTCCCTGGGGCGAGTCGGGGAGCCGCGCGGCTGGTCCCCAAGGGCGTGACTGGAGGGGGCTGGGTCCTGGGCGGCGAGGCCGGGGTGCAGGGGTTCAGAAGCGCTTGTCCTTAACCAGGCCATTCATCAGCGGTTTCCTGCGAGCCAGAACCGGCCCAGGTTAGGCGGAGGTCCGTCCCTACGCGCCCCGCCTCGCGTCGTTCCCCCACCTCCGTCCTGCTCTCCACATTTCTTTTCCCAGCTCCGCCTCCATCCTGCCTCCCAGCCCACAGGGCCAAAAGACCCTGCCAGCGGCCTGCTGGGCAGGTGGTCCCTGCTCCTCCCGATTAAACTCCTCCCCCCCACACCACCCCCGGGCCACTCGTGGCTGCTGGCGGGCAAAAGTCACCTACTTTGCCTGACTTAACCCCACTACCTGGACCTGGACCAGTCTGCACTTTATCCTGCTCCCTGCCATTGGGAGCGGAATTGACCACAGCCCCCTGCCACCCCATCAGGCAGACTTCCCCCCCACCCCGCCCCCCGCCGTCCAGATTCTCCATCCACTGCCTTCTGTCTATTGCCTCTACTGCCACAACTCCTACTTTGTTTCCGTGCCCTAAAACAACTTATGTGATGATTGAAAACTAATCAATACTGTTCCGTGTCCAGCTTGAGATCCCAAAGAAAGACCCGTAACTTGGAAGCAATGTGCATGGTTTGCATATTTCAAACTGTCTGTAAAGATGGGTGCTCTTGCATGTCAATTTTCCAAAAATGCGTAACCAAGTTCGCATCCGTGGGCACTGCTGCTCTCCTTAATTCATGTGTTAGTGGCCCGTCTCGGGGGTTCCCACCGGGAAGGGACCGACACCCCGGGGGTCAGCCCAGGTCCACCTTACTGAGCTCAGTAGGTCTGCCCCTGCTCCTCACCGCTACTGCCAAGGGCTCCGAGTTACCTCCTTCTTAACTGGCCACTCTGCTCGTGCAGTCTGATGGTCACAGCCATTGGCCATTCCTGTTCCAACAGGTGAGGACTCACCATGCCTTTACACATGGTCCATCAGTTTCTGCTGAAGGGAATTCTACAGTCCAGCTTACACACAAACGCACTGAGTTTTCTGAGCCTCTACTATATCCTCAGGCTTCCCTGGTGGGTCAGTGGTAAAGAACCTGCCCGCCAATGCAGGAGATGTGGGTTCAATCCCTGGGTCGGGAATATCCCCTGGAAACGGAAATGGCACCCCACTCCAGTATTCTTGCCTGGAAAATCCCATGGAACAGAGGAGCCTGGCTGGCTACAATCCACGGGGCTGCAAAAGAGTCAGACACGACTGAGCGACTAAATAGCAACCAATATATTCTCGTGATCCAGCCATCAGAAAGCACAGAGAACGCAGTTCGACGGAGTGACTCCTAGCCCTCGGCCACAGTTCGATTTCTGAGGAGCCTCACACAGATACTAGCAGGTGTGGATGACTGCCCCCTGCAGCCCGCTGGTTTGTGGAGCACTCTGGCCCCAAGACCCTGCCATAGGAGAACACAGACTTTCTGGGAGAAGACCGTCTCAGTCACTTTAATTCACTCTCCCTTTGGGCTGGAGCCCAGGCTGCCCCTTCCTGGGAGCACGTCTCTGCCCTCAGCCCGTCTCCGTGGGCTGCCGCTTTCGCACCAGCACTGTAGGAGTTCGTTATCTGGAAGATCAGAGATAAGTCCCATCTGTCCCGTATATCCTGGCTTTGCCTGTTGGTCCTTTGGATGGAGCAGAGGTGTGGGGTTCCCGGCCTCTCGAGTCCTCGTGGCTCAGTCGTGGGACGACACGGTCTCTCATTTTTGCCTCTTATCTGATGGCACAGCCTCTATTTCTGCATCGACAGCTTTGATCTTTGGGAAGTTTGTGCTAGGGGTTGATGCGAGATAAAGATGGTTACCAAAGAAATGTCCTTCCCTCCCGGGATCCTTCTTGGCTAAAGTTTGATGGTGCTCGGTCCCGCTGTTTTTAATTCCTCTACGTTTAGAGAAGGTTTAATACCTCCAAGGATCTGCATCCCCTACCCCAGCCCCGTGCCTCTTTATCAGAGCCTTCCTGGGGTGGTTCGGGTTTGTTTTAATCACCCCCCCCAAGGACTCACCATGCCTTTACACATGGTCCATCAGTTTCTGCTGAAGGGAATTCTACAGTCCAGCTTACACACAAACGCACTGAGTTTTCTGAGCCTCTACTATATCCTCAGGCTTCCCTGGTGGGTCAGTGGTAAAGAACCTGCCCGCCAATGCAGGAGATGTGGGTTCAATCCCTGGGTCGGGAATATCCCCTGGAAACGGAAATGGCACCCCACTCCAGTATTCTTGCCTGGAAAATCCCATGGAACAGAGGAGCCTGGCTGGCTACAATCCACGGGGCTGCAAAAGAGTCAGACACGACTGAGCGACTAAATAGCAACCAATATATTCTCGTGATCCAGCCATCAGAAAGCACAGAGAACGCAGTTCGACGGAGTGACTCCTAGCCCTCGGCCACAGTTCGATTTCTGAGGAGCCTCACACAGATACTAGCAGGTGTGGATGACTGCCCCCTGCAGCCCGCTGGTTTGTGGAGCACTCTGGCCCCAAGACCCTGCCATAGGAGAACACAGACTTTCTGGGAGAAGACCGTCTCAGTCACTTTAATTCACTCTCCCTTTGGGCTGGAGCCCAGGCTGCCCCTTCCTGGGAGCACGTCTCTGCCCTCAGCCCCGTCTCCGTGGGCTGCCGCTTTCGCACCAGCACTGTAGGAGTTCGTTATCTGGAAGATCAGAGATAAGTCCCATCTGTCCCGTATATCCTGGCTTTGCCTGTTGGTCCTTTGGATGGAGCAGAGGTGTGGGGTTCCCGGCCTCTCGAGTCCTCGTGGCTCAGTCGTGGGACGACACGGTCTCTCATTTTTGCCTCTTGTCTGATGGCACAGCCTCTATTTCTGCATCGACAGCTTTGATCTTTGGGAAGTTTGTGCTAGGGGTTGATGCGAGATAAAGATGGTTACCAAAGAAATGTCCTTCCCTCCCGGGATCCTTCTTGGCTAAAGTTTGATGGTGCTCGGTCCCGCTGTTTTTAATTCCTCTACGTTTAGAGAAGGTTTAATACCTCCAAGGATCTGCATCCCCTACCCCAGCCCCGTGCCTCTTTATCAGAGCCTTCCTGGGGTGGTTCGGGTTTGTTTTTCTGCACAAGCTTCCAAAGGCCCCCTCCCTCCTCACAAACAGCGTTAGTGTTGGAGGGGGAGGGGAGTGCCCCCCTCGGGCGAGATGGCCTCTCTGCCCTACCAGATTCACACTTTTTTAGTCTGGGGCAACACTGCAGGGAAAGAGACCCTCAGAGCGAGGGTAGAAGCTTGAGGCGGGGGCGGGATGTGGACAGGCAGAGACTCAGGTGGTTTCTAGATGGTTCCTTGAGGAGGAGAAGGGACAGAGGAAGGCGGCTCCTTATGGTTTTGCAAGGTTTTCACCTCGAGCTGTCATCAACTGTGAGGGACAAATGTTCAGGAGAAAGGTAGTTTGGGGGTGGGGGTGGGTTGCCTTTGAGGATTTCAGAAGGTGCTGAGAATGTGGAGCAGATGCTGGCACCGAGGAGGGCGCTCGGAAGGGAGCTGGGAGCTGGGAGGGAGGCCTGGAAGTCCGGGTGGATTCCGTGGCCGGGCCCTGGGAGCGGGGAAGCCGGGCAGAGCCGGAAGGCAGCAGAAAGTGACGTGGGTGGGGGAGGGCGACGCGGACTGGCCATTGCGAAAGGAAGGGTTGGGCTGAGGATGGGGTTTCTTTTGGGAGGCTGAGAAAAATGTCCTAAAACTGTGGTCATGGACGCACAACTCTGAATGGACCCCAAACATTGAATTCTACTTGGTAAGTGGGTGACTTGCATGGTGTGTGAATTCTCTCTCTATCAAACTGTTTTAAGAAAGGGAAGGAGTTAAGCATGCAGCATCAGTGAAGAGGCATGGTCACAGGGGTGATGGGGGAAGACCCCAGGGGGACCTGGGGTCCGGAAGGGAGGGGAGCGGGCACTGTGCTCTAAGGGTTGGGGGTGAAGCTGGCCAGGCCGACAGAAAAGGGTGGGGAGAGGGGGGCTTCTGTCCTTGGTCAGAATGTCCCTGAGCAGGCAAGGAGGTGGATGTCGGTGGCCAGGACGGTGGCTTCAGAGGGAGACAGGCCAGCTGCCAAGCAGCCAGCATGGCAAGACGGTGATATCCTCCTCCTGGAGACACAGAGGCCAAGTCATCGGGTGAGGAGACCACGGTGAAGACAGCTGGTGGCCGAGGAGGAGGGAGAGTCCCGGGAGAGTAGGCACCGCCGCGGACCCCCGGCCCACGCGGGTGCTGCGGCGAGGCCAGACATGTGGGTCTCAGCTCTTCAGACAGAGTGCGGGGAGCTGAGGGTGGTGGAAGCCGCTCTCCGGGGCGGTGGGGCTGCCTCGGGCCGGTCGGCAGAGCCAGAGTGAAGCGAGGCGCCCGGATGAGTGGCGGCAGCCCGAGAGAAGGGAGGAGGTTTCAGACCGAGGTCGTGACCAGGGCACGGGAGTCACTGCAGGGGGTCGACGACAGAGGCCCAGGAGGGGTCCCCTGGAGGGGTCAGAAGAGAGAGCCGGCAGCAGCAAGCCAGGCGTTGGGGCCGCCTTTGCCACATGATTTGGTTTTCCACTCCCGAGTCCTTGGAAGTGATTCTCAGCTGTCCTTTCTCACTGTTCTCAGACCTCACTGAATCTTCTCATCCTACATGGTCTGCATGAGCTGCTTCTGAGCAACTCAGGTGGCTCCTCTGGCCTGTTTTGGTTTCAGTTTTGAGGAGTGTCGTGTGTTTTAAAAGAACATCGATGCCTGGGCGTCCCGGGTGGCTCAGTGGTAATGAATCCGCCTGCCAACGCAGGAGACGCGGGTTCAGTCCCTGATCCGGTAAGATCCCACGTGCTGCCGGACAACGGAGCCTGTGCGCTAAGGCTGCTGAAGACCCCGTGCCCTAGAGCCCGGGGTCCACAACAAGAGAAGCCTGAGAGCCGCGGCGAGAGAGTAGCCCCTACTCACCCCACCTAGAGAAGGCCCGCGCAGCAACGAAGACGCAGCACAGCCAAAAAGGAAAAAAAAAGGAACATCTGTTTCTGCTTCTGAGCTGCCTAATGAGGAGCAGGACTTGACCTCCTGTGGCCCCCATCTCAGCATGGCTTGGGCTGCATCGTGTGGATCCTTCCAGATCAAAGGTTACACCTGAATCTCTCTTGCGCTTTGCTTGCAACTTTCATTTATCCTGGAGTTGAAGTTAAAAACTAGGTCAGGGCTTCCCTGACGGTTCAGTGGGTAAAGCGTCTGCCTTGCACCGCAAGGGGCCCCGGTTCAATCCCTGGCCTGGGAAGATCCCACATGCCACAGAGCAATTAAGCCCGTGCACCACAACTACGGAGCCTGTGCTCTAGAGCCCAGAAGTCGCAGCTACTGAAGCCCTCACACCAAAACCAGAGAGCAGTCTGCAGCTCGGGGGAAGCCTGCAGAGCAGTGAAGAACAAATAAATTAAAAACAAAAACAAAACCAGGTCAGAGGTGGGTTGATTTCAAAGCCCAGTCTCGTAACTGTCCGGAGGATTCCGTGAGTGTATCTAGATGCCTGATCTTAATAGCTGAGATTCTGTGCTTTTACTGTGCATTCCTTATTCTGCTTTTTCTAACTTTCCTTCACTGCATTTACTTGGTTAGACCTGTTTTTTGTTCCATTCTCCCCTCGACACCCTACTAGTTAACAAAAATACTCTCATAGTCCAAAGTGAGTATAAAGCCCCACTCTCGTGTAAAATGCAAAAAAACCACCAATTGTATTTCCATAATATTTAGTACTTCCGCTCTAGATTTTGTTATTGTTGCTGAGTCCCTAAGTCATGCCTGACTCTTTGCAGCTCCATGGACGGCAGCACACGAGGCTTCCCCGTCCTTCACCATCTCTTCGAATTTGCACAAACTCACGTCCATTGAGTCAGTGATACCATCCAACCATCTCATCCTCTGTCACCCCCTTTTCCTTCTGCTCTCAATCTTTCAAGGCATCAGAATCTTTTTCAATAGATTGTAAATTTATTTTTTATTTGATTTGATTAAGCTTGACCCAAATATGGCCAGTGTCTTGGCGATTCTTTCATTTAAAATTTTTTTTGGGCTGCGAGGCATTTGGGATCTTAGTTCCCTCATCAAGGATCGACTCTGGCGCCCTGCGGTGGAAAAGTTGAGTCCTAACCACTGGACCGCCAAGAAGTCACCACTCTAGTTTTCTTTAATCTCTGAAATCAGGCATTTAAAATGATTTACCCAGATATGCATCAGTTTCTTGGCTGATGTATCTCTTGGGTGTAGTCTTCGTGTTTTCTGAAATAGTCTTGTAGAGAAGATCTGCGAGTGATGAGCATTCTTAGTTTTTCTTCTTATTGATTTTTTTTTTTTTTTTTGATGGGAATGCTGGGGACAAAACCCAGGCTCTCACACAAGCCAACAGGTATCCTTTCTCTAGAGTAATTGTTTTTATCATTTATTTATTCATTTTATTAGCCTTAGTTGCAGTAGGCAAGATCTTTTTCTTTTTTTAATAAGCAAAAGTTAAGTTTTATTGGAATCTTGCTCCCAGGCGAGGTTCACGGGTCCAAGAGGTGGGCCAGTGAAGTCGTGCTCAGAGGCGGGGGTAGGGGGCTTTTCTCTGCTCAGGGTCAAGTCAGGGAGGGCAAGGTCTTGCTCCTGCGTAGAGGCATTTTCTTTGTTTGAGCTGTACTGGGTCTGGTGGGAAAATTCCAGATGCAGCTGGCGCCAGTGATGAGTCAGCGGAAATCTTTGCGAGCTTTATTTTACGTATTCTCCCTCGACACCCTCCTAGTTAACAAAAATACTCTCATAGTCCAAAGTGAGTATAAAGCCCCACTCTCGTGTAAAATGCAAAAAAACCACCAATTGTATTTCCATAATATTTAGTACTTCCGCTCTAGATTTTGTTATTGTTGCTGAGTCCCTAAGTCATGCCTGACTCTTTGCAGCTCCATGGACGGCAGCACACGAGGCTTCCCCGTCCTTCACCATCTCTTCGAATTTGCACAAACTCACGTCCATTGAGTCAGTGATACCATCCAACCATCTCATCCTCTGTCACCCCCTTTTCCTTCTGCTCTCAATCTTTCAAGGCATCAGAATCTTTTTCAATAGATTGTAAATTTATTTTTTATTTGATTTGATTAAGCTTGACCCAAATATGGCCAGTGTCTTGGCGATTCTTTCATTTAAAATTTTTTTTGGGCTGCGAGGCATTTGGGATCTTAGTTCCCTCATCAAGGATCGACTCTGGCGCCCTGCGGTGGAAAAGTTGAGTCCTAACCACTGGACCGCCAAGAAGTCACCACTCTAGTTTTCTTTAATCTCTGAAATCAGGCATTTAAAATGATTTACCCAGATATGCATCAGTTTCTTGGCTGATGTATCTCTTGGGTGTAGTCTTCGTGTTTTCTGAAATAGTCTTGTAGAGAAGATCTGCGAGTGATGAGCATTCTTAGTTTTTCTTCTTATTGATTTTTTTTTTTTTTTTTGATGGGAATGCTGGGGACAAAACCCAGGCTCTCACACAAGCCAACAGGTATCCTTTCTCTAGAGTAATTGTTTTTATCATTTATTTATTCATTTTATTAGCCTTAGTTGCAGTAGGCAAGATCTTTTTCTTTTTTTAATAAGCAAAAGTTAAGTTTTATTGGAATCTTGCTCCCAGGCGAGGTTCACGGGTCCAAGAGGTGGGCCAGTGAAGTCGTGCTCAGAGGCGGGGGTAGGGGGCTTTTCTCTGCTCAGGGTCAAGTCAGGGGAGGGGCAAGGTCTTGCTCCTGCGTAGAGGCATTTTCTTTGTTTGAGCTGTACTGGGTCTGGTGGGAAAATTCCAGATGCAGCTGGCGCCAGTGATGAGTCAGCGGGAAATCTTTTGCGACCTCTGCCTCCTGGAATGGCTAGGCCCGTGGTCCTCCACCGACCCAGTGCCTGGACCCACTGAGGTTCAGGTTCTTCATGTCTCTTTGCAGAGAAGAATTCAGCGAGAGACAAAGTGACAGGTAAGAAATGGATTTATTCAGATTCAGAGAAAGCACACTCCACAGACAGAGTGTGGGCCATGGCAGAGCGACCCCAGTGGCCAAGATCTTTTTCTGTTGTTGAAGCAGAAGGGCTCAGCTGCACCAAGCCATGTGGGATCTCAGTTCTCTGACCAGGAATCAAACCTGTGTCCCCTGCATTGGAAGGCATACTCTTTAACCACTGGAACCCCACCAGGGAAGTCCCCTAGAGTAACTGCTTTTAAAGTTATGTACCGGGACTTCCCTGGGGGTCCAGTGGCTAGGACTCCACGCTTGCAGTCCAGGGGGCCTGGGTTCGATCCCTGGTCAGGGAACTAGATCCCGCATGCTGCAACTAAGACCAAGCACAGCCAAATAAAAATATAAATAAATAAAATATTTATAAAGTTATGTACCAGAGTCCTGGTTTATTGCTGCTTCCTCACAGTACTTGAGGTGACACCTGCCTCCACAGTCTTCCCGCTTCGCCTGTTGCTGTTAGTCTGCTGTCACTGTTCTGTAGTCATTTTTTCTGTTTCCATTTTACATTTCCCAGGCTCCTTTGCCCATGGAATTCTCCAGGCAAGAATACTGGAGTGGGTTGCCATGCCCTTCTCCAGAGGATCTTTCCAACCCAGGGATCGAACCTGGGTCTCCCGCATTATAGGCATATTCATTACCACTGAGCCACCAGGGAAGCCCTGAGTCTGAGGCAGGGATGCGTTTTTATTCTTCCTGCTGATGATTTATGGATGGTCATTCTCTGGAGAAAAATCTCATGTTATCAGGTTTTCTCGTGTTCTCTCTCCCTCTCCCTCTCCTGTTAGAACTCAGCCAGACAACCCTTACCGTTCGAGCTGTCATGTTTTCCGTTTGTTTAGCTGTCTTGTGGGTAATTTCTCTGCAGCATTCAATTCGCTGATTCTCTTTTCAGCTGTATCTAATCATTGGCGACTTAACACCTGTGGTAGCTTGAATGGTGGTTCCTAAAAAGACAGGTTCACATCCTGATCTCTGCAACTGTGAATGTGACTGTTTGGAAGAAGACTCTGCTAGATGTGATTAAGTGAGGGAATCTGGATGAGGTAAGAAATGGATTTATTCAGATTCAGAGAAAGCACACTCCACAGACAGAGTGTGGGCCATGGCAGAGCGACCCCAGTGGCCAAGATCTTTTTCTGTTGTTGAAGCAGAAGGGCTCAGCTGCACCAAGCCATGTGGGATCTCAGTTCTCTGACCAGGAATCAAACCTGTGTCCCCTGCATTGGAAGGCATACTCTTTAACCACTGGAACCCCACCAGGGAAGTCCCCTAGAGTAACTGCTTTTAAAGTTATGTACCGGGACTTCCCTGGGGGTCCAGTGGCTAGGACTCCACGCTTGCAGTCCAGGGGGCCTGGGTTCGATCCCTGGTCAGGGAACTAGATCCCGCATGCTGCAACTAAGACCAAGCACAGCCAAATAAAAATATAAATAAATAAAATATTTATAAAGTTATGTACCAGAGTCCTGGTTTATTGCTGCTTCCTCACAGTACTTGAGGTGACACCTGCCTCCACAGTCTTCCCGCTTCGCCTGTTGCTGTTAGTCTGCTGTCACTGTTCTGTAGTCATTTTTTCTGTTTCCATTTTACATTTCCCAGGCTCCTTTGCCCATGGAATTCTCCAGGCAAGAATACTGGAGTGGGTTGCCATGCCCTTCTCCAGAGGATCTTTCCAACCCAGGGATCGAACCTGGGTCTCCCGCATTATAGGCATATTCATTACCACTGAGCCACCAGGGAAGCCCTGAGTCTGAGGCAGGGATGCGTTTTTATTCTTCCTGCTGATGATTTATGGATGGTCATTCTCTGGAGAAAAATCTCATGTTATCAGGTTTTCTCGTGTTCTCTCTCCCTCTCCCTCTCCTGTTAGAACTCAGCCAGACAACCCTTACCGTTCGAGCTGTCATGTTTTCCGTTTGTTTAGCTGTCTTGTGGGTAATTTCTCTGCAGCATTCAATTCGCTGATTCTCTTTTCAGCTGTATCTAATCATTGGCGACTTAACACCTGTGGTAGCTTGAATGGTGGTTCCTAAAAAGACAGGTTCACATCCTGATCTCTGCAACTGTGAATGTGACTGTTTGGAAGAAGACTCTCGCTAGATGTGATTAAGTGAGGGAATCTGGGATGAGGTCACAAGATGTCTAAATCCAGCCACAGATGCCCTTAGAAGAGAGAGCTGGAAAGAGACCATGTGAGGACTGGAAATGGAGACTGAAGCGAGGTGGCCACAAGCCAAAAGAACCCCCAGAAACTGGAAGAAGCAAGCCAGGATCCTCCCCTAGACCTTTGGAGTGCGGCCCTGTTGACACCTTCATTTCACACTTCCGGTCTCCAGAACGGTAAGAACCAACTTCCGTTTGTTTGAAGCCCCCTGGTTCGTGGTACTTGGCTATGGCGGGCCGAGGAAAGTCACCCACCCTTTCACGCTGTTGTGATGGTCTCTTTTGCGCTTTTCATACACTTTCAATTTTAGGATCACGTTGGGTCTGCAGCAGAGACACCATAAAGAATTCCAGGGTGGCCTCGCCAAGCTTCCCCGATGGCGAGCATCTTGTATCTCCACAGTGCCTGTCACAACGAAGAAACCGACGCAGGGACACTACTTCCGAGCGAAACCGTGGGTTTTATTGGAATTTCACCAGCTTTTCCACAGATGCCCCTCTTCTGGTCCAGGATCCCACACTGCGATTCCGTGAGTCTGAACTAGGACGGCTCCTCAGTCTCTTGCGTTCCATGACCTGACGGTTTTGAGGGGCTCTGACCAGCTCTTTTGTGGCATTATCCCACATTCTCATTGCTTTCTTTTCTTTTTAAATTTTGGCCTCTTTTATTGGTTTTCTATTTATTTATTTTCATCCATCTTTATTCTTCAGTCAGTGTGGGCCTCCCATTGCAGTGGCCTCTCTCCTTGCAGAGCACCGGCTCTGGGCACACGCGCTCCAGAGTGCTGGCTCACAATTGGATACACTGGTCCAGCTGCTCCGCAGCATGTGGGATTTTTCTGGGCCAGGGATTGAACCGGTGCCCCTTGCACTGCAAGGTGGACACTTTACCCACTGGACCACCAGGGAAGCCCTTTCATTGCTTTCTATCCCCTCTTGTTTTGTACCCAATGGTGCTAACTCTGGTCAACGTTAGGGATCAGGTTCTGCCCACGAGGCCAACCACGGCAGCGGGTGCCCTGGCCCCCTGTCGTTTCCATATGGAGTTTGTTCTTTGTCATCCTATTTGTGGCTGGAGGGTCCAGCTTCCCAACCCACATTCTGGCTGGACATTCTCGAGGGAGACGGAGCTGGGCGCGGGGTGGGGCCAGGGGGATTGACGCCTCTTTGCCCTGGGCTCTGCATGGACAAGGACATCTCCAGAGGCTCGCTCTCTTACAGAAGAAAGAGATTTCGGAGTTTTAGACCTGGCCAAGCAGGTGCCCCGCTGACCTCACCGCTGGAGTTATCGTCAGTCCCTGCTTCTTCTGGAAGCCTCTGAGGAATGGTCAGACTCCCTGGGGAGACCTCACTGATCTCTGTGTGCGATTCCCAACTGAAGTTCACTGCATATGGACGACCCGACGTCCTCAGAACTAGATTCCCAACTCCCCGCCCACATCAGTGCGTCCTGTCTCATTAAATGGCAGCTCGAGCCAGAGGTCTTGGGTTGTCTTTGAGTTTTTTTGACTTCTGCTTCACCTACATCCAAAGCAAGTCTGCTTTGTTCTCCAACACAGCTGGGATCTGACCGAGGGGGTGACCTCACCTGCTGCCCAGCCCTCTTGTGTTCCCCAATCCCCTGCCCCCTGCCTGACTCCTCTCGACCTGGGAGCTGGCGTGTCGGCCGCTCTGGCCATCCCCTTGTTCTCCAGGCCCCTGCTCACATCTCTCAAGGAGACTAAAAATCTCTGCTTTCTCATCCTCCTCCCCACCCATGTGGACCCTCACGTCACTGCACTCGGAGCCCATGGCTTCCTGGAAGGAAACCATCTTTCCTAGCCTGGTCCCTGATGACCTCCCAGGGGCCAAATCAGGGTCTGCCAGGGAGCGCCCTGGGGGGTTTCAGCAGTCCCCGCCCCCCGCCCCACCCTCTGCTACTCAACCATTCCTTACACTACCTATGGGGCGCTGTACCCCTTGGACCCGGCTGGTCACCCAAGTTGCCTCCATGCACCCCTGCGGTCCCTCCAGGTCAGGGGCTTTGGGTACCGTCTGGCTCGCACGCCGGGGCTGGCAGCCTCTGGGGCCCACTTCCGGGATGCCCGAGGAGGCCCCTTTGGCCCTCCCTCCCTAAGGCTCCCAGTTGGGTCCAAGCCCGCCGGCCCTATCTCCTGCTTGGCTGACCAGTGGATGCCTCATGGGACCCTCGAAGCCAGGGAGTATCCGCGTGAAAGAGTGCGGTTCTCTGGGCTGCCCCCAGCACCCGCTGCCCCCCACCTCCACTGCCACCGGCTTAGAGGTTGTCCTCAGGCCTGGCCATGGCTGCTTCTCAGCACTGGGCCTGGTCCTCACAGTTCCCACCGCTGAGACCCCGATTCTCACCCCTCTGCCCCCACCTGGCACCTCTCGACCTCCACCTTCCTCGCTGTCTGTCTCGAGAGCGTCTAGCTCTGTTGCTACATCGTCCATGCCTTTGCTGAAGCCTCCCTTTTGAATGTAGGCTCCGGGAGGCAGCGCCCGCCTCGGCTTCCTCCGCCGCCGCCGTGTCTCCCTCCAGGGCCAGCCCTCCGAGCGCGCTGGGCCAGACACACGTGGCTAAGGGTATGAACCAGGGCCGGCGGCCCCTCCACACTCACTCAGCTTTGCTGGGCTTGGGGTTCGGGGCCTCCGCCGCGTCATAGTCCCGCACATCCTTCAGCTCCCGCATCTGGCCCGTCAACACCTTGGCAGCGAAAGCCACGATGTACTGTGGGAAGGGAAAGCAGGGTTGAGAAGAGAGGCCTGCCCGGCTCGGCTGCCCTCCCCACAGCCCTCTGCTCCTGCCGCAGGCCCTTGGGACGCCCCGCCTCCCTCCCTGGGCACGTGTGAGAAGGGCCTGCATCTGGGGAGCTCCTTAGGCAACGGGAACCCAGGACAGGGCTGGCGTCTGAGGAGGGGGAGGCCAGGGGCCGTGGGTACCGACTCACCAGGAACCAGTAGAGGTTCATGAGGGTGAGCAGAAGCAGGAGTGTGTTGAAGAAGAAGTAGAAGGGGATGTCCGGCACCGACCGCAGACTGCAGTGGCTCGTGGCATACAGGACCTTGAGCGGGAACCAGTAGAGGCGGAACCAGAACCTGCAGGCGAAGGGATGGGCGTCGAGGAGGCTGTCTGGGAGAGGGAAGGGTGGCCCCAGCGGTGCCTGTCCTGTCCCGTCTGGCATAAGCCGTCTGTCTCTGTCTCCCTACCCCACGCCTGTTCACTCCTGCCCATCTGTCTCCATTCCTGCTCCCTCCTTGCCTGCCCAATCGCGTCTTCCGGAATCCCACGCTCTACTATCCCGGCAGGCCCCGCCCACCTCCCAAGCCCCACCCCCTTCCCGGTTTCGCCCGGTTCCTTCTGGCCCCGCCCACCCCAAGCCCCACCCCCTTCCCGGCCCGGCTCCTGTCTGGCCCCACCCACCTCCCCAAGCCCCATCTCTTCCCTGCTGGGCCCCGCCCATTCTCCTACGGCCCCCGCCCACCTCGCTCAGTCCCCGCCCCTTCCACTTGGCCCCCCTCCTCCCCTCACCAGCTGAAGCAGAAGGTGACGCAGCCCACGTAGGCTGCCAGGGCGTGCAGCCTGTGGTGGGAGCCTCCGCGGGACTTGAAGTAGATGTTGAGCTTGGTGAACTCCAGCTGCACGTCACTGATGTCGTGCAAGAAGAGCACAAGGATGCCCACCTTGTGGTACCTGGGGAGGAGAGCGAGAGAGGAGAGGGGGCCCGTTACACTCGGACCTGGACCCGCTCCCGGACTCCCAAGCGCAGGCCCCCCGGGCTGCCCGTCGAGGCTTGCCGTGGGTCCGCTCAGTCCCTGGCCCAGCTGCCCTGCCCCTCCCCGGCGGAGCTAGGTCCGCAGCAGCACCCAGGCTGCATCTGTCCTGCGACGGCCCCGCCCGGGCCCTCACCCTATCCCGTGACTCAGAGCCCTTCCTGGGACTACTTTGTCTGATCCTGCTTCACCGCTGTGACCCCTGGCCCCGCCATGACCCCTGACCCTCACCTGTCCGGCTCCTCCAAACGTTAAGCACGGCCTCGCTGACACTCCCAGGCTTAGACACTTTAGCAGAGCACGGACCAGCCTGGGAAAGGCTGACTCCGCACCAGGATCTGAAGAAGCCGAGAGCCCGTTCCCACCCAGCCTTCTGCCTCGCGGGTGAGGGGGCCAGGGGACTGGGTGCAGCCCGGGCGTGGCCTTTGTCTCTGCCTCCGCCCCACGCTGTCCTCCCGACAGCCCCCCACCTAAGATCCCTGGAGCCCTCCTCCACGCCCTTCAAGTTTCTGCTCACCTGTCAGCCCGGCTCCCCGACCTAACCACACCACCCTGGCAGTCCTTACCTTCCCTTCCCACTTGAATTTCCCATGCTTATCACCTTCAAATAAATGTGTTTTGGGCGGGGTTCGGGGTTCAGGGTGTTATCTGATTCTACTCTCTACAGCAGGGCTGTCTGATAGAATTTTCAAGAATGACAGCAATGTCCTAAATCTGTATTGTCCAATACCCGGAGTCACCAGCCACGTACTGGCGCTGAAGGACAGAATGTGTGATTCTCAGTTTAATTAAAGTTAGCATGGCCACCTGTGGCTGGAGGGCACAGCGGAGCCAACAGGAATAGACAATGAGCTGTGCGGAGGTGTGACTAGTTCCTCAGTCGTGGCCGACTCTTGAGACCCCGTGGACCGTAGCCCACCAGGCCCCCCTGTCCGTGGGATTCTCCAGGCAAGAATTCTGCCATTTCCATCTCCAGGAGATCTTCCTGACCAAGGATCAAACCCACATCTCCTGCCTCTCCTGCACTGCTGGGGGATTCTTTTTTTTTTTTTTTTTGGCCACTTCTGTTGGTCTTTCATTTATCTATTTTCATCCATCTTTGTTCTTTGGCCTGTGTGGGCCTCCCATCGCAGTGGCCTCTGTCACTGCAGAGCACAGGCTCTACATGCATGCACTCCAGAGCTCCGGTTCAGTAGTTGGACACACCGGTCCAGCCGGTCCAGCTGCTCCAAGGCATGCAGGATCCTCCCAGGCCAGGGATCGAACCGGCGCCCCTTGCACTGCAAGGCGGTGTCCTTCCCCACTGGACCACCAGGGGAGCCCCAGGCGGATTCTTTACCATCTGAGCCACCAACTGTTTATATCGTTTTAACATTTTAAAAATTTTATTGAAGTACAATTGATTTACAATATTGTGTTAATTTCTGCTGTATAGCAAAGTGATTCAATTATATATTTTTTTCATATTTTTCCATTATGATTTATCACAGGATATTGAATACAGTTCCTTGTGCTATACAGTAGGACTTTGTTGTTTATCTGTTCTGTATATAATAACATCTGCTAATCTCAATTTTGTTTTACATTTTCTATCAGCCACATTTAAAAAAAATAATAAAGAGGATGACTCAGTGGTAAAGAATGCGCCGGCCAATGCAGGAGACATAGGTTCATTTCCTGACTGGGAAGATCCCACATGCCGAGAAGCAACTTAGCCCCTGCACCCCAATTACCGAGCCTGTGCTCTAGAGCCTCGGAGCTGCAACTGCTGAGCCCACGTGCCGCATTACTGAAACCAATGCGCTCTTCAACAATGAGAAGCCCCCACAACGAGCAGCCCATACACCCCAAATGGAGAGTAACCCTGCTCACTGCAACTAGAGTCCGCGCGGCAACGAGGACCCAGAACAGCCAAAGATAAATAAACAAATATTTTAAAAAACAGTAAGAGTTAAAAATAAAAAAAAAGAGTAAGAGTTTGTAAAATTTATTTTAATAATATATTCTAATTAATTCAGTATATTTGAATTGTGGTCATTCGACATGTAAATGATGCAACAAAGGGACTATAAGATATTCTCATATTCGCACTCTCCTTTGCCTTGGAATCAGGCTGGCTTTCACACATACAGCAGCTTGTCTCTTGGACAGGCTCTGCCTTGAAGCCCTGTGACCACGTGCGCCGGCCACAGTGGGCTTTGGAACATCAGGGTTGGTCTGTCGCGTTCGTGGCGGCACCCCAGGAGCACCTGCCACATGGCAGGTGCTGAGTAAACACTTGCTGGTGACCCGGCCAAGGGTGCCATCTAGGAGGGGCTAGAGCGGGACAGATGGGGTGGGGGCGAGGCGTTGCCTCACTGCACCTGTTTTGCCTCATCATTTTAGAATCTCTCTTCAGAAATCTCTCCCATGGACACTCCCGGGCTCTGACCCAAGCATCAGCCTCTGCCCTGTGCCAGCCTCCTGCCATGGCGCACACCAGCGCCCTCCACCCTCCTGGACTCACCGGAAGGCGTAGGAGGAGACAATGAGGACCAAGGTAACCACGTGGTGAACGATCATGACCACCGAATCCTTGCGCCAGGCGTCCAGGTACAGCGTGGCGTAGATGGAATGGCCGTAGAAGCTTCCCTGTAGTAGGTAGGCGACAGCAATGTCCCGCGCACCGCCATGCCCGTCCCTTTCCCGTCTGGGAGGGCCGCACCGCCGTCAGGGACTCAAGGGCCTCTGGGACCTCCAAGTAACCCCACGCCCTCTCAAGCCAGGGTGTGTGCTGGGCGTGCCGCATCTCTGCAGGCACGCTGGGGCACTGGTTTTGTTACCCACTTTCTACTCATCATGGTTTAAGAAGAGGCATTACTTTTTTAGAGTAGATCTAGTAGATCTAGATCTACAGGGTAGGGTGCTCCTACCCTGAAATTGACTCCTACCAGCCAATCCTAAAGGAAATCAACCCTGAGCAATTACTGGAAGACTGATGTTGAAGCGGAAGCTCCAATATTTGGGCCACCTGATGGGAAGAGACGACTCACTGGAAAAGGCACTGACGCTGGGAAAGCCTGAGGGCAGGAGGAGAAGGGGATGACTGAGGATGAGATGGCTGAAGACTCAGTTTGTAAAATTTATTTTAATAATATATTCTAATTAATTCAGTATATTTGAATTGTGGTCATTCGACATGTAAATGATGCAACAAAGGGACTATAAGATATTCTCATATTCGCACTCTCCTTTGCCTTGGAATCAGGCTGGCTTTCACACATACAGCAGCTTGTCTCTTGGACAGGCTCTGCCTTGAAGCCCTGTGACCACGCGCCGGCCACAGTGGGCTTTGGAACATCAGGGTTGGTCTGTCGCGTTCGTGGCGGCACCCCAGGAGCACCTGCCACATGGCAGGTGCTGAGTAAACACTTGCTGGTGACCCGGCCAAGGGTGCCATCTAGGAGGGGCTAGAGCGGGACAGATGGGGTGGGGGCGAGGCGTTGCCTCACTGCACCTGTTTTGCCTCATCATTTTAGAATCTCTCTTCAGAAATCTCTCCCATGGACACTCCCGGGCTCTGACCCAAGCATCAGCCTCTGCCCTGTGCCAGCCTCCTGCCATGGCGCACACCAGCGCCCTCCACCCTCCTGGACTCACCGGAAGGCGTAGGAGGAGACAATGAGGACCAAGGTAACCACGTGGTGAACGATCATGACCACCGAATCCTTGCGCCAGGCGTCCAGGTACAGCGTGGCGTAGATGGAATGGCCGTAGAAGCTTCCCTGTAGTAGGTAGGCGACAGCAATGTCCCGCGGCACCGCCATGCCCGTCTTCCAGTCTGGGGAGGGCCGCACCGCGCCGTCAGGGACTCGAAGGGCCTCTGGGACCTCCAAGTAACCCCCACGCCCTCTCAAGCCAGGGGTGTGTGCTGGGCGTGCCGCATCTCTGCAGGCACGCGGGTCACTGGTTTTGTTACCCACTTTCTACTCATCATGGTTTAAGAAGAGGCATTACTTTTTTAGAGTAGATCTAGTAGATCTAGATCTACAGGGTAGGGTGCTCCTACCCTGAAATTGACTCCTACCAGCCAATCCTAAAGGAAATCAACCCTGAGCAATTACTGGAAGACTGATGTTGAAGCGGAAGCTCCAATATTTGGGCCACCTGATGGGAAGAGACGACTCACTGGAAAAGGCACTGACGCTGGGAAAGCCTGAGGGCAGGAGGAGAAGGGGATGACTGAGGATGAGATGGCTGGATGGCATCACTGACTCAATGGATACGAACTTGGGCAAACTCCAGGAGAGAGTGAGGGACCGGGAGGCTTGGTGTAGTCCACGCCATGGCAAAGTTTGACATAATTTAGCGACTGAGCAACCACCACCCTAAAAATGGCCCTCTGCAGGATCAACTCTGCCCCAGACCCCTTTCCTGTTTTCCTGCTACTCACCAGGCTCACTCGAGACTCTCTGCACAAACTCCAGACTGAAGGTGCCACCTGCCTGGCCGTGCTGGCCAGTGCGCATGCGCCGAAGGCGCTCTCGCAGAGCCGGCCTGACTCCGCCTCCCCTCTCGCAGCGGCCCCTACCCCACCCCCCAGCACAGGCGCCCACCCGCACTCAGGCAGGTCTCGGAGCCTTCCCGGCCACCTCCATGTCCCCTCCTCAGCCCACGGCCCAGGGCTCTGCCCAAACGGACCTAGAACTTGGGACTATGCTCTCTGGTACGCAGCTCCTCCTCCGTCCATCCCGCCCCCAGAACGGGCTCCGTGGGCTTCATCCCAGGTCTCCTGTTCCCACCCCGGGGCCTCTATGATCTGGAGCTAGACCCTCAAGTCCCCCTGGAATGTGAAGTGGCAGTCGCTCAGTCACGTCCGACTCTCTGCGACCCACAGACAGCCCATGCAATTCTCCAGGCAAGAATACTGGAATGGGGTGCCTTTCCCTCCTCCAGGGGATCTTCCCGACCCAGGGATTAAACCCAGGTCTCCCGCATTGCAGGAGTATTCTTTACCGCCTAAGTCACCAGGGAAGCCCAGGAATACCGGAGTGGGAAGCCTGTCCCTTCTCCAGGGCATTTTCCTGACCCAGGTATTGAACTGGGGTCTCCTGCCCAGCAAGTGGATTCTTTACCAGCTGAGCTTTAAGGGAAGCCCAAGTTCTGCTGGAGCCCACCTTTCCCCCAGACGCCTCCTCTACTGCCACCTCCAGTGACAGCCCTTCATCTGCGCCCCTGCCCCTCCTGAAACAGAGATCCACCTGGACCCCTTTCTGGAGAGTCCCTCTTTGGTCCCCGCCTCTACTCACCTGCCCTGCCGCTGCCGCCCCACCCTGCTCCAAACACTGCCGTCTCCCAGCACAGCCCCGGCTCCTCTCGGCCTCCAGAGCATGTTCCTGACTGTTGCTGACTGTCCATTCTCCCCACGGCTGCCTCGATGGCTACGGATCCACAGACCCCATGACCCGGCAAGCCTACTCTTGGCCTGTGCCCAAGGGAACGGAAGTCAGGGACTCCACAGACCCCCGTCCGCTCAGGTCCACAGCAGGACTAGTCAGCCGTCAAAAGGGGAGGAGCCCAAATGCCCATCAGCAGGTGAATCGGTGCACAAAGCGGGATCAGTTCACACGATGGAATAGGATATAGCCACAAATGGAAAGGAATCAAGACACACACTACAATGCAGATAAACCTCAAACACCTTATGCTGGGAAAAAGCAGCCAGACACGAGCGGTCACGTATAATCACAAAGCTATAATTCCATGTATATAAAATGGCCAGAAGAGGCAACTCCAGGGCTTCCCTGGTGGTGAAGAGTTCACCTGATAATGCAGGAGACATGTTCGATCCTGATCCGGGAAGATCCCACAGGCTGTGGAGCAACTAAGCCTATGAGCCACAACTATGGAGCCCATGTGCCCTAGAGCCCGAGTTCCAAAAGAGAAGTCATCGCAGTAAGAAGCCTGCTCACCTCAATTAGAGAGGAGTCCCCAGTCGCTGCAATGAATGAGAGAAGAGCCTGTGGCAGCAGTGAAAACCCCGAATAGCCAAAAATAAATAAACTAATGAATTTTTTTTTTTTTAAAAAAAAAGAGGCAATTCCGTAGAGACCAAAAGCAGATTTGTGGCTGCTTAGGGCTGGGGGAGGAAGGATGGGCAGCTGCCAATGGGGTGGGGTCTCCTCTGGGGCATGACGGAAATGTTCTGGAACTAGATAGACATAGTGCTTGGGCAACCCTGTGAATGTGCTAACTGCCACTGAATCGCTCACTTTAAAATGATGATGTTTTGGGACTTTCCTGGTAGTCCAGTAGTTAAAGAATACGCCCTCCAATGCAGAGGAAAGGGGTTTGATTCCTGGTCAGGGAACTAAGATCCCACATGGCTTGGGGCAACTAAGCCCTCTGCCTCAACAACAGAAAAAAAGATCCTGCATGCTGCAACTAAGATGAATAAATGAATAAATATGTATTTCTTTTAATGGTGAAGTTTTAAACGTTGTGCTAGAAATATGCACAACTAAATTTACCCATCTCGGCCACTTTTTAAGTCAGTAGCTGTGAAAGTCACTCAGTCGCGGCTGACTCTTTGCAGCCCCTTGAACTGCAGCCCAGCTGGGGGCACGACTTTGGTCCCTGGGCAGGGAACTAAGATCCTGCAAGCCACGTGGTGCCGCCAAAGAAGTCAAATTAAATAGTTCCTTCTAGGTGATGCAATTTTTAACTAACGAGCAAAAAACGCAAAACACCCCCATGGGTCACCCACCCCCACTTTAACACATCCAGGGCTCCCCAAGACTCAGCAGCAACACGCTCACTCTTGGCTGGGTCTCCCACCACGTTGGGTGTGCACCCCCGTGGTAGCGCCGTGGTCAGTGGAAGGAGCACTGCCGCCCCCATCTGCCCGGTGCCTCTGTCCCTCTTGAGAAGGAAGGGACACAGAGGTGCCCTCTGTGGAAACTCGACCCCCACTCTGTTCGTGGGGAGCACCCCCTCTCCAGCCTTGGGCCCCAGATCTGGGGTAGAGGGAAACAGCGGGGAGCAGGTAATTCCCCCCCAGGCTGCGTCTGCACCTGGAGGGGGCGGGGTTCTGGGTTCTGTCCGTGGATCCCCAACCTCCTCTCCAGACACACCCCTGCTGCTCTGGACTCTCTGTTACCCTGGCTTCACCCCCGTCCTCAACCTCCAGCATCCGCCCCTGGTCTCCCCGAGCCTGCCCCACGCCATCCCCCAGCCCCAGCCCCAGCCTCAGCCCCAGCTTCCTCCTCTCACGCCCACCTCTGGTTTGGCACTCTATCCCGTCAATTCTGCTTTCAAAGTATGTCTTAATGGCATGACCTCTTTTTTTGTTTTGTTTCGGTCATGTGAAGTGGCACGCGGGATCTTAGTTCCCTGACCAGGGATTGAACCTGACCCTCTGCAGTGAAAGCATGGTGTTCTAACCACTGGATCAGCAGGGACTCTCCTCCAAACAGTTCTTAAATCAGCCACTTCTCTCCCTGCTTCAGCCCTGTTCTGGTCAGAGACCCCGGCTCCCATCCTCAGCTCCTCGGGTCATCCGGTCGACGTCCCCCCTTGGCTCGAGGCCCTCTCATAAAGACCCCCACTGCCCCTGCCCCAGCTGACTGGGCTCCTTGCTGCTTCTGGTCAGTCAGTAATGGTCTGTCTGACAGTGGCCTTTACATCTCCCGTCTGGCCCAGGCTCCTCCCAGCCCCCAAGCAAAAGTCACCTTTGGTGGGACCATCCCCATCCCTGTGGCCTCCCTAGTGGCTCAGACAGTAAAGACTTCACCTGCAATGCAGGAGACCTGGGTCTGATCCCTGAGTTGGGGAGATCCCCTGGAGGAGGGCACGGCAACCCACTCCAGTATTTCTGCCTGGAGAACCCCATGGACAGAAGAGCCTGGCGGGCAGGGTCATAAAGAGTCGGACATGACTGAGCGACCGACATTTTTCCCATCCCTGTAGAAAATGCCCCTCTCGCCATCTCCCAGACACCCCGCATCCTCTCTCCTCTCATTCAAGTTTTCTCATCTGTAATTTGCACCATTAACAGATTTCCTATTTCAGGGTCTGTTACCTCCAAACACAGGGGTAGGGCTTTCTTTGACCTGATCACAGTTGTGTCCACACAGTGCCCAGTACACAGTAGGTGCTCAAGAAATGCACATACAAAAATGCCGCTAGGGCTTCCCTGGTAGTTCAGTGGTAAAGAGTTCGCCCGCGGGCTTCCCTGGTGGTCCAGTGGGTAAGGACATGGCCTGGCACTGCAAGGGGCGCCGGTTCAATCCCTGGCCTGGGAAGATCCCACGTGCTGCGGAGCAGCTGGACCGATGTGTCCAATTACCGAGCTGGAGCTCTGGAGCGCATGCGCCCAGAGCCGGTGCTCTGCGACGACAGAGGCCACTGCGATGGGAGGCCCACGGGAGCCAAAGAACAAAGACGGATGAAAATGGATAAATGAAAGACCAATAGAAGTGGCCCGCCAGCCCCCCTCCCTCCCCATTCCCCCCCCCTCGCCACACCCCTCCCCCCAAAAAAGAGAGTTCGCCCGCCAATGCAGGAGACACCGGTTCGATCCCTGATCCAGGAAGAGCCCACATGCTGCAGAGCAACTAAGCCCGTGAGCCACAACTATGGAGCCCATGCTCTAGAGCCCCAGAGCCGCGACTATCGAGCCCATGTGCCGCAACTATGGAAGCCAGTGTGCCCTAGAGCCTGAGTTCACAAGAGAATTCACCGCAACAAGAAGCCTGCTCACCTCAACTAGAGAGCAGCCCCTACTCCGTGCAACTAGAGAAGAGCCTGCAAGAGCGTGAAAACCGAGAACAGCCAAAGATAAATAAATAAGACACTGCTAACTTGTAAGCGTGCTCTCACAGTATAATTTATAAGAAGGAGCCAGAGGCAACTCCATGCCCGAAACTTTGAGAGAGTTCAGTTACAGTTCATTCTCATAAAAAAACATTGAATGGGCTTCTCTGGTAGCTCAATGGTAAAGAGTTCGCCCGCCAATGCAGGAGACACCGGTTCGATCCCTGATCCAGGAAGAGCCCACATGCTGCAGAGCAACTAAGCCCGTGAGCCACAACTATGGAGCCCATGCTCTAGAGCCCCAGAGCCGCGACTATCGAGCCCATGTGCCGCAACTATGGAAGCCAGTGTGCCCTAGAGCCTGAGTTCACAAGAGAATTCACCGCAACAAGAAGCCTGCTCACCTCAACTAGAGAGCAGCCCCTACTCCGTGCAACTAGAGAAGAGCCTGCAAGAGCGTGAAAACCGAGAACAGCCAAAGATAAATAAATAAGACACTGCTAACTTGTAAGCGTGCTCTCACAGTATAATTTATAAGAAGGAGCCAGAGGCAACTCCATGCCCGAAACTTTGAGAGAGTTCAGTTACAGTTCATTCTCATAAAAAAACATTGAATGGGCTTCTCTGGTAGCTCAATGGTAAAGAGTTCGCCTGCCAATGTAGGAGACACAGGTTCGATCCCTGATCCGGAAAAGATACCACATGCTGTGGAGCCACGAAGTCCGTGAGCCACAACTATGGAGTGTGTGCTCCAGAGCCTCGGAGCCGCAACGATGGAGCCCATGAGCCCTAGCGCCCAAGTTCCACAACAAGAGAAGTCACCGCCACGAGAAGCCTGCTCACCTCAACGAGAGAGTAGCCCCCACTCCCTGCAACTAGAGAAGAGCCTATGGCAGCAGCAAAAACCCAGAAGAGCCAAAAATAAAAATAAATACATAAACAAAATTTAAAAAAAGAAAAAGAACACTGAATGACAATGAACACCTCCCCTCTGGGGATTAAGGACACGGGAAATGTGCGTGTGCTACCTGAAAAGTGGCCACGTGGGCAGCAGGGTACCACAAACACAGGTGCAGCTCAAGGGTTCCATGCCTAGCTCCCTGGCACTACGGGAGCCCTCTCAGAGCTTTTATATCACACGGCAGGAAACACATCCATGTGCATACCCCACACACGGCCTGAAGGGTCAGCACCCAGGAAGAGAAGCCTGACCCTTCCCTGCAGACTGGGTGTTCTCCCTCAGCCTGCCGGCTGGGGACAGACGACACTGCAGTCACCTTCCTGTTCGTCCCACCCAGAGCTCAGGCCTCGGCAACCCTCACCTCCAATCCGTTCAATGGATGCAACCACTTCTCAAGACCTGCATCTCCTCACCAAGCTGGTCCAAGCTACCCTGGTCCCTCGCCGACCCCCCTGTGCCCTGGCTCCCCTCCTTACCCAAGATACACCTCCTGGTAGCCAGAAGAAGCCTTTTATAATCCATAAACCCACCCCACTTAGGATCCAGTCTTTGCATATCAAATTCATGCAAGCCCCAGGGCCTTTGCACGTGCTGAATTGTCTGCCTGGGCCCACACAAGGCATTCTCTCTTCTAGGATGTCTCCTTGAGTCCTGACACAGGGTCAGGTGCCCCCTTTCCTGGTCCCCGGGCCCCTCGATTGCCCTTGGCTCAGGACAGACATCCCAGTTCCCCCACAAACCCTCTCTGAGTTCCGAACGGGGCCCTCCCTGAGCCTGCCCCACCCGGGAGGTGCCCTACCATAGAAGACGGAGGGCGGGTCGTGAAAGAAGGGGTAGTCAGTGCCGAAGAGCAGGTAGGCGCTGTAGCTCCAGGCGCCCAGGTAGAAGAGAAGCTTCCAGGCGCTCTCGGGCATCTTGGCAGCATCTCTAGGCTGGAGGCGGCACCGCTTGGCTAGGGGCTACGGGTGAGAAGGTGGGCGGCCATCAGCACTGGGGGCCATGGGCCCACTCCTCCAGGGAAGAGAAACCGAGGCCCAGGGACTCCTCAGGCCAGGCGGGGTTGGGAGGGCCAGGCCAGGTACCCACAGCCTCCTGGAACGTAACCAGAGCCCGTGTGTGCCTGCCAAGGGCTAAACATAGGGCCCAGCTGTCCAGCCCCAGTGGCATAGGGGGCAGTGATGGGAGAGACAGAGGAAACACGAGGGGAGAGTGTGAGTGGAGGAGGGGCACACGTGAGTGCAAAGCAAGGGAGACCAGTGGGGCCAGCCCAGGGAACCAGAGCAGGGGGCAGGGGGCTCTCAAGGGGAGCAGGAGGTATGACAGGGAGGCAGGATCAAAGGGCAGATCTGGAAGGGGCTGTCGGGGTGACCCTGTGAAGAGGACATGGAGGCACATTTGAGGCCATCTGGGGGACCATGGGGGGCTGGAACCCCATGACCCCCAGCATGGAGGAGAAACTTGAGGGGAAGGGGTGCCTCAGGGAGGAATCTGGGGAGACCTGAGGAACAGGGGGCTGTGGAAGATGGAGGGCTGGAGGAGACACAGGAGGGCGGGGGCGGGGGGCAAGGGGAGGATCCGGGAGAGGAAGAAAGAGGGTCGGGGAGAGGACATCACAGATGGGGGACCTGAGGAAACATTGGGAAGGGCCCAAGGTAAGTGGGGCATGCCACGGTAAGATGTGGAGGGACTGGAGAGGCTCAGCGCCCCCGGAGTCCCAGGAGTAGAGCCCCCGTCTCCCTGGGGGCTGGGCTCCCCAGCTGCAGGCCAAGCCCCGCCCCCTCCCCTAAGAGAGAGGGAGGGGGCCGAGCACCAACGGTCGCCATGGAGACTGCCAGAGCCAGCTCCGGTAACCCCTGGCAACCAGACCTCTGCCAAGAAGATGAGCTTTGGAGGACGGAGGCAGCCCTCCGCCCGTTTCTTCGGAAGGGCGAGCCACGAACGGGCGTGCATGCCCGATCTCTGGGGATTCCAAAAGTGAGGGGCCCCACCCAGCTCCCTCAGGAAGGTGGCAAGGAAGCCTGCTCCATCCTGGGAGCCCCAAAGCGACCATATGTCCCCTTCCTGGGCTCTGGTCCCCGTGTTCCTGGACCTCCCACCCCCCGGCTGGAAGCCGGGAAGGTGGTGAAGCCACAGAGCCACATCGGGACCAGAGCTGACCCACGGAGGGGCTCTCGTCACGCCTGCCTCCCCCTGCCTGGAGCAGGGCGGTGGCAGGGGTCTTTACCCACCATGTGGGTCATGGGGGGCGGGGGGCAATGGCAGTCAGACAACATCCCGTCCCTGTCTTAACAAGGGCCAGCCCCTTCGCGGCCAGCAGAGAAAGGCCCCTTTGTTGGCTCCGTCCCCACACCCGCTGCCACCTCCAGTCAGAGGGCGGAGGGACCCCAGCTGGTCCTCAGGGGTGTCACAGCCCGGCTACCCAAACAGCGTCCCATGAGCTCCTGCAGCGGCGACCCCTCCCCAAGGATGGGAGGACGGTCAGGCACCCGTGTCACCCACGGTCACTCTCCAGCTGGGGAGGTGGCCCTCCCAGCCTTGCCGGAAGCTCAGCAGTTTGGTCGCGACCCCTTGGGGGCCGCCTAGTGCCGCCTGGAAGCCCCGGGCCGAGCCACCTCCCGCGAAGACTGCGAACGCGGCGAGGCCAGGGAGCCCAGGCTTTTCCATGCCTTGAGCAGAGGGTGGCGCTGACTCCAGACGAGCGACAGCGACGGGGCAGCTCCGGCCTCTTCCCCGAAGCAGCAGACAAGCCAGGCCCACCGCCGCACCGGCCCGGACACCCGTACGGTTCGGAGAGCGCCCCGCACGACCTGGAGGCTCCAAGGCGCAGGAGGCCCCTGCGCGCCGCCCCTTCTCCGCCGCGTCCTCCGCGCCTGTGTCCCCGGCTCCACCGGGTCCGAAAGACTGCGCAGCAGCCGCCAAGGCCCTCCCACCGCCCGGGGCCTCCATGTCCCTCTCTGGCCGGATCGGTTCCCCCATGCCGCGAACGTCTTCCTCTAGCCGGGCTTCCCCAGCCCGGCCACACCCCCTTCCATCCCGGCCCTCGCCCCAGCAGCGGGCCCGATCTCCCAAAGTGAGGGGCCCCACCCAGCTCCCTCAGGAAGGTGGCAAGGAAGCCTGCTCCATCCTGGGAGCCCCAAAGCGACCATATGTCCCTTCCTGGGCTCTGGTCCCCGTGTTCCTGGACCTCCCACCCCGGCTGGAAGCCGGGAAGGTGGTGAAGCCACAGAGCCACATCGGGACCAGAGCTGACCCACGGAGGGGCTCTCGTCACGCCTGCCTCCCCCTGCCTGGAGCAGGGCGGTGGCAGGGGTCTTTACCCACCATGTGGGTCATGGGGGGCGGGGGGCAATGGCAGTCAGACAACATCCCGTCCCTGTCTTAACAAGGGCCAGCCCCTTCGCGGCCAGCAGAGAAAGGCCCCTTTGTTGGCTCCGTCCCCACACCCGCTGCCACCTCCAGTCAGAGGGCGGAGGGACCCCAGCTGGTCCTCAGGGGTGTCACAGCCCGGCTACCCAAACAGCGTCCCATGAGCTCCTGCAGCGGCGACCCCTCCCCAAGGATGGGAGGACGGTCAGGCACCCGTGTCACCCACGGTCACTCTCCAGCTGGGGAGGTGGCCCTCCCAGCCTTGCCGGAAGCTCAGCAGTTTGGTCGCGACCCCTTGGGGGCCGCCTAGTGCCGCCTGGAAGCCCCGGGCCGAGCCACCTCCCGCGAAGACTGCGAACGCGGCGAGGCCAGGGAGCCCAGGCTTTTCCATGCCTTGAGCAGAGGGTGGCGCTGACTCCAGACGAGCGACAGCGACGGGGCAGCTCCGGCCTCTTCCCCGAAGCAGCAGACAAGCCAGGCCCACCGCCGCACCGGCCCGGACACCCGTACGGTTCGGAGAGCGCCCCGCACGACCTGGAGGCTCCAAGGCGCAGGAGGCCCCTGCGCGCCGCCCCTTCTCCGCCGCGTCCTCCGCGCCTGTGTCCCCGGCTCCACCGGGTCCGAAAGACTGCGCAGCAGCCGCCAAGGCCCTCCCACCGCCCGGGGCCTCCATGTCCCTCTCTGGCCGGATCGGTTCCCCCATGCCGCGAACGTCTTCCTCTAGCCGGGTCCCTCGGCCCCGGGCTTCCCCCAGCCCGGCCACACCCCCGCTTCCACCCCCACGCCCGCCCCACCCCGACCGACAGGGGCTCGATTCCGCGGCCCAGCTCCGCCAGCCCGGCGGCCCCCACGTCCCAACCTCCGGCAGCACTGACCCGAAAGAGGCGCGAGGTGGCCGCCGAGCGCAGCACGGTCCAGCCGAGCGCGCCGAGCGCCAGCAGCAGCAGCTCGGGCGGCGCCAGGTGCGCGTGCTCGGCCAGGCCGCGGCGAGCGAGCCCCCAGCCGCAGTCCGCGCAGCCCCGCGCCGCGGCCAGCGCGCTGCCCCAGCCGCGCTGCACCAGCTGCGCGTAGCTCGGCATGGGCTCGGGCCCCGCCGCGGTCCCCGCCGCCGCCATGCCGCCCGCTCCCGGCCGTCCCGGCAGTCTGTGCCCGCCCACGGTGGCCGCCGGAGCCTCGCGCCCCGCGTCACGCGCTGCAGTTGGGCCGGGGGGCGCGCTGGCCGGAGTTCTTGGGACGGAGGGGCGGGACCGGCGCTAGCTCCGCCCCGCAGGGACGGGGCGCGGCGTTTACGATTTGGGGAGCGCGCGAGCGGGGTCCCCTGGAGGTAGTGGCGGCGACCTCGGGCGTCCAAGTACCTGCGTTGTTGCGCCGCGTCCTGGAGACGGGCCAGCGCTCGGACTCATTTGCTAGTGGAGGAAACCCAGGCGCGGGAGGGGCGGGGGTGGACGGGGTATCGGCTTGCCGCCCGCCAGGCCTGAACCCAAGCAGGACCGGATGACCCCGTGTTCCCATCCCTCGTCCCCTCTTGCAGGCCCTGGCCCACCCTGGGCCACTTCACCGCACGGAGGTGTGTCCACGACTTGAAGTACGGTAAGCATCAGCCGGCCGTATGATTCTTTCCCAGGCTCTGCAGCATGCTTCCGTTGCCCTGTCCCACACTCAGACCTGCCATTCCCTGGCCTGAGGGCCACCTGCTGCTCTCTGTGACCGCGAGGGACCAGGAGGCCTCCCTGTGGCAGGTTAACACAGGCTTTCAGGGCGGCCCAGGCAGTGGGTGCCCCCATGAGGGAACTGGGGCTGGATCAAGCCCGCCACTTCATTGGGACCACCCCTGGGGACCTTCCACTATCTACCCACCAGGCCTTGTGTCCAGAGCACCCAATGGCCATCACCGAAGGCACCATCGCCTCTTGAGGACGCCGCCTTGCCTGCCACCGAGAGTCCTCATTCAAACCCCCAGGACTGTCACACACCCGTGCCTTTCGGTCCCCCAACCTAGGCGTCCTCCTACCACCTTTCAAGGTACGGCGTGCAGGAATCGCTGTGGGCCCTTCAGGAGCTGGTCCCCCGATAGCCACCAGCTTGACTTGACCTTTAAGTGCAAAGGGGAAAACGGGGAAAAGGGATGGGGCCAAGGGAGCCCTCTACCCTGCCCCAATCTTCCAGCACATCCACCCTCAAACATCCCCAGAAGCCAGCCATCTGTGCACCTATCCAGCCTTATGCGACCCTGTGCCTCCTGCCTGGTGTCTTGGCCTCCTCCTTGCCCCTCAGAGGCCAGGGGAAACCTGCCTGTCCCTCCTCTGCGCACAGCCTTGGCTCAGAGCAAAAGCCCACCTCCTCGCTGGCTCACAGCCCAGCCTCACCTTGCTCCTTGCATTCCAGCCACACTGGCTGTGTGCGCGGAGGTAGCTCTCAGCTACACCCAGCAGACGGCCTCAGGGCCTTTGCACTGACTGCTGCCCCAGATACTGGCTGCCTTCCTTTTCCTTGGCACTTGCCACCATCTGCCCTGCTCTGCCTCCTACTCATTTTTTTTTTTACTCATCACTTGTGAACGTGTTCTCCACGTGGGCAAGGATTCATCTGTCTCCTTAAAGATGCCCAGTGGCACAGCCAGCCTGGCAAGCCAGGGGGAGCTAAGGGGTCCCTGGCTGCTGGACACGGCCCCATAGGTCGTCGGCCCTGCAGGCAGCCCTGTACCATTCCAACCACCCATTTCTGCCCCCACGCCAGGCACTATCTGGTCACTATGGCACCCATCAGTAAGGGGAGAGGTGCCCCCACCCACCAGCCCCGCCTCGAGTTTCACTTGGTCATGTCCCAGATAGGCGGCTGCCAATGGGTGGGTGCAGAGAAGAAATGGAAAGTTGCTCCTGGCGCTGGTAGCTGGGAACCAGAGCTCCCGGGCGCTAGGGGCTCCAAGGGGGGCTGCCGAGGTCCCAAGGATGACACCCATAGCCTTCCCTACCTGAGAGGGCAGGCCTCCTCTTCCCAGGGAGCTCATCCCAGCCCTTGCCCCTCCACATCACCCCGCTGCCTGACGGCCCTGCCCTGGGAGGCCTCTGCCACCTCTCCCCCGCTGAGCTCCCCACCAGCCAGAGAGGCGGGTGGCAGGTCCCTTGTCTCTGCCCTGTCCTGGCAATCAAAGGCCATCGCTGTGGGCCTTCAGGAGCTGGTCCCCCGATAGCCACCAGCTTGACTTGACCTTTAAGTGCAAAGGGGAAAACGGGGAAAAGGGATGGGGCCAAGGGAGCCCTCTACCCTGCCCCAATCTTCCAGCACATCCACCCTCAAACATCCCCAGAAGCCAGCCATCTGTGCACCTATCCAGCCTTATGCGACCCTGTGCCTCCTGCCTGGTGTCTTGGCCTCCTCCTTGCCCCTCAGAGGCCAGGGGAAACCTGCCTGTCCCTCCTCTGCGCACAGCCTTGGCTCAGAGCAAAAGCCCACCTCCTCGCTGGCTCACAGCCCAGCCTCACCTTGCTCCTTGCATTCCAGCCACACTGGCTGTGTGCGCGGAGGTAGCTCTCAGCTACACCCAGCAGACGGCCTCAGGGCCTTTGCACTGACTGCTGCCCCAGATACTGGCTGCCTTCCTTTCCTTGGCACTTGCCACCATCTGCCCTGCTCTGCCTCCTACTCATTTTTTTTTTTACTCATCACTTGTGAACGTGTTCTCCACGTGGGCAAGGATTCATCTGTCTCCTTAAAGATGCCCAGTGGCACAGCCAGCCTGGCAAGCCAGGGGGAGCTAAGGGGTCCCTGGCTGCTGGACACGGCCCCATAGGTCGTCGGCCCTGCAGGCAGCCCTGTACCATTCCAACCACCCATTTCTGCCCCCACGCCAGGCACTATCTGGTCACTATGGCACCCATCAGTAAGGGGAGAGGTGCCCCCACCCACCAGCCCCAGCCCCGCCTCGAGTTTCACTTGGTCATGTCCCAGATAGGCGGCTGCCAATGGGTGGGTGCAGAGAAGAAATGGAAAGTTGCTCCTGGCGCTGGTAGCTGGGAACCAGAGCTCCCGGGCGCTAGGGGCTCCAAGGGGGGCTGCCGAGGTCCCAAGGATGACACCCATAGCCTTCCCTACCTGAGAGGGCAGGCCTCCTCTTCCCAGGGAGCTCATCCCAGCCCTTGCCCCTCCACATCACCCCGCTGCCTGACGGCCCTGCCCTGGGAGGCCTCTGCCACCTCTCCCCCGCTGAGCTCCCCACCAGCCAGAGAGGCGGGTGGCAGGTCCCTTGTCTCTGCCCTGTCCTGGCAATCAAAGGCCATCTGAGGCAGATGAGATCAGGCCCTGGGAAGCCAAGTATCTTCTTTCTTTCCCTCCCCAGACAGGGTCCAGAGACAAAGTCCATCCAGCTCGTTGAGTCCCGTGCAGCCCCGGGGCCTTTGCATAGGCTGTTCCTTCGGCCCAGGAGGCGCATCCTCCCAAAAGCTGAACTGACAGATTCTTCCTCTCATTCAGGTGGACACAGCTCAGCGATGACTTCATCCCAGAGGCCCTGGCCACCCCCCTCCCTCTACTGCTTGGCTTCTTATCGAGGGGCGCTCACTCTGCATTCCTCTCTCCAAGGAGGGAGCTCGGTGCTTCGGCCACGGCGGTGCTCCAGCACCCACCGCCCCAAGACCATGGCGGGTGTCTTGGCTCCTGACTCAGCACAGGGCAGCGAGGCGGAGGGGCCTGGGGGAAGCTGACGCTTACTCCTGTGAGGACCGGGCACGCCCCCTCCTCACTCGGCTGAGCTGAGCTCAGTGCTTCTGGGACCCTTACCACTTCCAGACCCACCAGGGGTCCTGCGTTTCAATGCTGGTGCCCCCTCGGGATGGCCGTGACCACTCTGTGCCTCAGTCTCCCTGGATGCCAGCTGGGCTTGGGGACTCGGCTGTGCCACCTGAAGCTCAGCAACACGGGGTGGCTGCCACCAGGGGCCCTCCCACCTGCATCCTCAAAGTGGCAAGAACAAACACGGCCTGGACGGGGATTCCTGGAGTGGAGACGTTTATTGAGAAGAAGGGGGCTGGGCTTCCAGACTGTGATGCTGGCCAATGGCAAGTGCCCAGCGGCGAGGGCAGCAAGCCCCGGCCTCACATTCCCACGGCTCCGGAAGTGCATCTAGGGCTGGCCTCAGCTGCTGGGAGCGTACTGAAGCAGCAGCCGGTCAAAGTCGTTTTCCTTCAACGTGAATTGGTGGTGGAGGGGTGGGGTGGGCAGAAAGGAAAAGGGGAGAGCGCGTGTGAGCCAGGCTGAGGGTCCCCTGCCTTGCCTGGCGGGGCCTGGGGGCCTGGCGGTCAGAGCTGGGCTGCCTGCTCGGGCTCACCTTGGCCTGGTACTCCTTGATGAAGGGGTGGGACCTGTGGGCGTCCTTCAGCTGGGACAGGTAGCGGTTTGTCACCTGTCGGGGGAGGCAAGGTTAGCGAAGCATGGGGACCCCGTGTTGGCTCTGGCCTGGAAGGTGGAGGGGGGACAAGGGCCACCCAGACAGACCTGGGCAGGGGCCCTGGTCTCTGCACATTTTCTCATCGCCCCCACCCCAGAATCGTGCTGATTAGAGAAGACCTGGGGAGCTGGGCCGGGAGCACCACCTGGCACAGAGCCTGTGCTTGGCAGAAGACATGAGGCACCAGCGTCAGGGCCCTGGGCTGGGCGGGGACCCAGGCCCTGGGGGAGGCAGAGGAAGGCAGGTCAGGAGGGCAGGGCTGGGAAAGGAGATGCGCCAGGCACCCAGTATGGAAACTCCTCAGAGGCCTGGGGCCGGGAACCAGGGCCAGGCAGAGCCCTCACTCCCGTCCTTGCCCTGCCCCCTCAGCCCTGACCACACAGGGTTGGGGGGCATCTGTCCAGCTCTGCATCTCCAAAACTGGCAGTCGGGGTGCCTCTGTGAAGTGGGAGGGTAGTCCTATCTGTCACACATCACCTCAGCCCCGAGGCTGCCTGGGGGGCCTTCTATAAGGAACGAGTGGCAGGCGACCATGAAGCCCTGAGGTGGCAGGTCCCTGGCAGGGGGACCTCGTGGGGGAGTGCCCCACGTCCTCCCTCGCCACCCTCAGACAGCCCCGTTCCTCCGTCCTGTTGCCTGCTCCTGGCTAGGGGGTGGCACAGGGGGTGGTGGCACGGGCTGGCTTCCCGCCGGGGAGGGGGAGGGCTGGGCCACGGCCCCCTGGTCCAGAGGGCCACAGAGCTGACCTGCAGCCCCGGGGAGGGGCCTGCACCACCAGCTTCACGGGGTCAGTGGCAGCTGCTCCCTGGGGCTGAGGTTTCTGTCTGTCCCAACTGCAGGCCAGCCCTGAAGTTCAGACCACGCAGCCCCGAGCTCCCTCAGGAACCCTGCCCACCCCCAGGGCGTCACCATGAGGGTTGAAGACCCCCGCTGCCCCTGGCTGGGGCGGGAGGGGCCTACCTCAGGAGGCTTGCCCAGGTGCTGGGACAGGACGATGAGGTTGATCAGCGTCTCTGGGTGGCTGCTGTCCTGGTAACACGAGAGGACACCAGACAGGCAGGGTCAGCTTTTCCAGGCCATGGAACTGGGCCCGTGCAGCCCCGACGCGGACAGGGCAGGGGCGCGAGGCCCAGTGTGCCTCTATGACCAGCTACTCTACCAAGCGGGGACCTCGGGGACCCCCTTCTGCTCCCCACAACAGCTGCTTTACCCCCAGCCTGCTGCTTCCTGTGCAGGCCAGACTGATACGGAGCCCCTGGCCTGCTGCAATCTCAGAGGGGCGTATTTATCTATCACAAGTCTTGCAGTAACAGAGCCTAGGCCACAGCCCAGAGCGCTGGTCCTCTTGGCTGCAGAGATGAGGCCTGAGGCCATGGGGCAGACCCCGCCGGCCCCGCCCACTCCCCGGGGGCCTCGACAGGAAACTGCCGCAGGGAACCTAGCTGACCTCGCCTCACCCGCCCATACCGGGCTGACGCTCAGGGAACCCTGGGAGTGGGCTCGGCTGCTGCCTTGGCCAGGAACTCCAGCCAGAGCCCCTGGTGGGAGTGGAGGGGGCGGCAAGGCAGGGATCCACCACTCAGGGCACCGCAGGCTCGAGGGGCTGCGTGGACCCCAGCCCCCTGCACAGGCCTGGCTCCACCCCACGCTGACCTTCTTTGGCAAGGCCCACGTTCTCCCCAAGGCCATGGGGCACCTTGGGCGAGGGGGCAGCTCCACACGGGCAGCCTGAGGAGGCCAGCCAGCAGGCGCGCCCACCGCTCGCCTCGGCCTGCCCCACTTGGCCGGCCACCTGCCGAGGAGAGCTCGGCCCCTCGCAGAGAACAGCAGGGAGACAGTGCGCTTCCCGTGGCTGTCAGCGCAGCTGCTGGTTGGGAGGAGGCAGGCGGCGCCTCCCGCGTGGGGTCTGCACGCCCCTCGGCAGCCAGCGGTAGGGGTCACTCCCAAGCACAGATCCAGGTGAGGAAGACCTCAGGCCAGGCCGAGGAGCGGGGCCTGCGGCTGCTCACCTCAGGCCGGGTTGGACGGGTTCCTCCCATTTCCAGGAAGTGAGTCAGGACTGTTGCTTGCAATCCCAGTTTCTCACCTAAGTCACCATGAGGAGCTCCACCTGGCCACCAGGCAGGCCGTGGGGTCCCTGCCACCCCTGTTTTGTGGGGGGGCTGCCCGTACCTTGTCCAGCGCCTCCCGCAGCACGCCCTCGGCGGCCTCCCAGCGGCCCTGGGCCATGTGGCAGGCGGCCTGCCCGCTGAGCAGCAGCAGGGTAGAGGAGCACTTGTCGGCCATCTCCTGGAAGATGTAGTAGGCGTCCTGAAGCTTCTCCCCTCCCTGCGGGGACAGGCGGACGTCACAGCCCTGGCACCCTGCTGCCCCGGCCTGCTCCTTCCTGGAGGGACCCCAGGGCAGCCGGCCCACAGCGGGCACTCTGGGACGGCCGCCCTCTTCCCGCAGAGACCCCCGAGCAGCTTGTGCTGTGAAGAGGCCCAGGGGCATGCAGACCCCTTAAGCCCGGCCAAGATCTGGGCTGGGACCACAGGGACACACAGCCCAGCGGGGGCGGCCTCTGCTCCACGGCCAGCAGCCCCGAGCCTGACTGCCCACGTTCTGAGTGGAAGGCTCTGTCCACTGGGCAGAGACACGGTGTCGCGCTAGCAGGGAGCCCCGACGAAGACGGGCTTGTGAACACACGGGAGGCTACGGAGAGGCCTGCTGGGGTGCGTCCCATGCACTGAGTGGAGCCTGCGGGGCGGGGCCTCAGCCGTGCAAAGCCCTGTGCAGATGCACGCCGACGAGGCGCACGTCTTAAAAGGCCCAGACAAAAGAGTGAACTCGGAGAAAGGAAGTCAGAAGCCTGAGGACAGAAACAGGGCTACTGCCAGGAGAGGGGTGCCCAGGCATGTGGAGGCAGCGGGGCTGGGCTCGAGGCAGGAGAGCGAGACGCGGACGTGGGCACCAGCCCTGGGCCAGGAGCCCGGAGAGCAAGCTGAGCAGCAGCCACGCCTGGGGCCCGGCCCCGGAGGAGGGTGTGCCGCCAGGCTGGCTCCCTGCGCGCGGGGGGCGGTGGTGGAGCGGGGCATGTGGGGAGAGGCACGCGGAGTCCGGTCCGGAGCCCTCGGTTTGTCCGCCCTGGCTCTGGCCAAACCACGCGGCTACAGGAAGCCAGGAGGGGGAAAACCTGTTGGGGTGCTTAGCGGGGGCTCTTCCAGGCAAGAGGCCCCCAAGAAAGCACGAGGTCCAGCGTGTCTGTGAAGCCCAGCGACACCCGCCCCACGGGAGTCGCCGCCACCTCCTGGCTCCCTGGCCCTCCCGCCGTCACGCCTCCCCACCAGCCGGGCGGGCGCGCACCACAGCCAGGTTGACCCAGGCGGTGGCCAGCTGGGTGAGTGTGGCATCCTCGTCCTGGTCCTGCATTTTCTTCAGCTCCTTCCTGGGGCGGAGGAGAGAAGTGGGGAGGTACCCAGTGACTGAGGGGCTCACGAGGCCCCAGGACCTCACGCCCCAGCCCAGTCTCCCCCACCCTCGGCTGCACACGCCTCTGCACACTCACAAAATCCATCCCAACCCTGCAAAACGGGTCCCGCTGCCTGCCTCACAGTAGGAAATGTGGGCAGACAGTGGCAACCCTTGTCCCAGGCAACACCCCGCAGGGAAGGGCAGGGAGCTAAGGGTGCAGAGGGAATCTCAATGGATCAGAAGGAAATAAATGGAGAAGTGTTTGTGTCATGGATGACCTGAGTCAGAGGGAGTGCTCGCAGCGGTCCCCATTGAAAACAGAGGCCCTGTTTCTGGGAAACACAGGGTTCCAGCACGGCCTGGCTGTTGCTAAGATACCCGCTCCGCCTACCCTCAGACACAAGCCACAGCCCAGGGGTCCCTGGTGGGGGCGCTTACCGGGCGAGGTCCAGGCGGTCCAGCTTCAGCAGGATTTGCACCGTCATGGCCATGCTGTGCGAAAGGCGTGTGGTCAATGAGCCCCCGCGCCACTTCACCCGCCCACCAGGAGCTCACTCGCCGTAAGCACCACTTCCAGAAACTTCCTGTGAGTGCTCGGGCCATCCGTCCCACTTTGCAGAGGGGAAAACTGAGGCTGACCGTCAGCCCAGTAGAACCTAACTCTGCGAGCACTGCTTGCCGCCCTGAGCACCCCATCGCTTCCCAGGCCCTGCGTCTCCACCCACCTCCGCTGAGCGTTATCAGGCCGGGAGCTCCACGGGGTCCCCAGGTCTGTGGCCTGCTCCCTGCCCACCCCGTGATCTGCACCACCTGACTGCACTTGCCTTCCCTTTCCAAACACAGCCCCAGAGGAAGTGCTACAGGGCAGCACCTGCCCCCCGCCTTCAGCGCCCACACAACTGCCCCCTCAGGCCCAGGCAGCTGTGACCGCAGATCACCAATGTGGCCACTTGTCCCAGAGTTTTCCACCAGACCGTGACCCAGCCCCACAAGAGACTAAGGAGGAGCGTGAGAAACATTCGTGGGATCCACTGCTCATCAGCTGTGTACCAGGCCTCCTGCAAACCCCTCTCTGGATCAGGGGGGACGTGAAAGGATGAGAGCAAACCCTGACCAAGGGAAGGCAGACACCAGAGTGCTCACAGGCGAAAGTGGTTGTGCCCATGGGGGCCGGAGCCCTGGCCACAGGGCGCGGGTCACAGCCCAGCCCAGAGCCACCTCCGGCAGTGGGAGTGGGGCCGACGGCAGGCAGCAGGGCTCTAGCACCCAGGCCTGCAGTTCCCCGAGGGCCCGTCTCCCAGGGAGGACATGCAAAGGCCGAGGCCCCGGGCAGAGGGACTGAAGCTCCATGGGGGAAGGGAGGCACAAAGAACGGGAGAGACAAAGGTGCTTTCTGCTCTGGGGCTGGGAACAGAGGGCTTTCAGCCGCGGTGCCGTGTCCCGGGAGCAGGGGCCCAGTCGTGCGGAAAAGAGTGTCTCCGGGAGTGGGAACAAGAGCTGCAGTCTCAACGGGAGGCCCGCGCCCCCCCACCCCAGCCCCGCTTTCAGAACAGCCCCCCTCGCCGTTCCTATGACAACGGCCAACGAGCCCCTGAGCTGCCTGGACACCGGAGGGCCACTCAGGCTGGCCAGCCCGCCCCGTGCCGGGTGGTCACTCACCATTCCAGGCTGTCCCCCTGGTGCAAGGTGCGCAGGGCTGCATCCGGGTTCTGGTCATGGAAGTAGATGGAGGCGGCCATGAGCAGGAAGGTGGTATTGGTCACATCCACGCTCCGGCTCATCTCCCGGTCCAGCTCGGCCACAATGGCATCCCTGTGAGACACAGCTGCTCAGGACCCGAGGCCGGGGCAGGAGGCAGCCGCACCTCTGGAGAGACAGACAGGACCAGGGAGGGCGAGGCAGGCCCCTGCAGCCCAGAACAGCAGCGGGAGGTGGGCGCCGCGGTCTCTGATGAGCCCCACCGGGCGCTGGTACTGCCCCTCCCCACCAGGCCCTTCTCAGCCCTCATGGGAACAGGCAGGCTGAGCCCAGGGGACGCGGGTGAGCCGGCGCCGTGGTGAGAGACGGGGTGCAGGAGGGTCAGGCCCGGTGCTGTTCACGAAGCAGCACAGACGACCGCCTTGGACCTCGCGCTCCCCCACCCTCGGAGCTCTGGAGTCGAGGTGTCCACACCGCCCCAGGGCAGAGGGGCAGGCTGGCTAGCCGGGGCACCTCCGCAGGGACACAAGGCTGCACGCGGAAACCTCGCGCTCTCCGCAGCGGCTGCTGATCTACCTCGGTCTGCATCGGGCCTGCGTCCTGAGCGCAGCTGAGCAGGAGGCCACCCCACGGTCCAGGTGGCTGCCCCTGGTTCCCACGCCTGGCTGCTCCCGGCCAGCGGATGGCATGCTGAGCTGGGTGCTGCCGGCAGGCCAGAGTCCAGGCCCGCCCGGGGACCTGCCAGGACCCCACACGCCAAAGCACACCAGAGCCTTGGTCTGCTTAACTGAAACAAGGAGCTGCAACTCTTAGTTCAAAGGGCTGCTGAGCAGTTTAGGAGAAGGGAGGCGAGGGCCCAGCCCCGTTCTGCTGTTGGGACAAACACTGTGGCTCAGGATCTACGTCGGCTCCACAAACGCATACGTTTCATGTGGGTTGCTAGGGGCTGGTGACCAAGTGCCTGTGTACCCGGGAAGCCAGGGACGCATCTGTCACTCTCTCTGCCCACAGACAAATGGCTTCACCTCTGAGTCTGCTCCCCATCCTTCATGGCAGGACTGTGTACAGGGATCACACGGGCTTGGGGTGAGGAGCCCCGAGGCCACCTCGCAAAGCTCCCCGCTTGCCCTCTGGGGCATGCTTTACCTCCAAAACCCCAGGGGGCCTCCTGGCCAGACCATTTCCAGGGGTGGGGGAAACCAAGGTACAGAAGGGCCTCAGGGCCTGCTGGGTCAGGCTGCTGCTCCACGCCGCTCTCGGGCTGAGCTCCGGGGCACCCAGGTGAGCACCCCAGCCCACAAGCCTGGGCAGGGACCCCCTGAGGCCAGCAGGGCTGGACCCTGAGCAGTCCCGGCCCCGCCACGGGCAGCAGAGCACAGCAGCCGGGTCCTGGAAGGCTCAGTGTTTCCGGGTCCCCGCAGCCCTGACCTTCACCTCTCCCGGCCATCCCCCGAGGAGTCTGATGAGTGCTGACCCTGCGGCACAAGGTGGACCTTCGGCTCAGGGTGAGGACTTGGTGTCCTCTCCCACCCCATCTGGACAGAGATGAATGATGGGTGGTACTGCCACAGGCCCTCCCCGAAACACAGGTGAGCAGCAGTGGCTGAGGAGGGCCGCAGGATCCACAGCCAGTGTCCCCGGGGAGAAACTCTGGCTAACAATGAGGCTCCCGCAGCCCCCAGTATTTCTGTACACAAGTCCCCCCACCTCTGACCCCCCATCCCTCGCCAAGACCCCTGTGAAGCAGGGTCCATTATTGCCCCTCGCTGCACAGGTGAGGGAAACCGAGGCTCAGCGAGGCGAGAGGACTCAGGAGAGATGCCAAGCAGACAGCGCCGCCCCCAGCCCCGCCCCAGCCTCACCGCCGGCTGTCGCTGGCCAGGTACTCAGCAAAGAGGCGCACAGCCTGAAGCTCGGGGGCCGAGGAGGGCTTGATCTCATCCAGGACCACGCCGTACTTCCTCTGCGGGCAAGACACGCATGCTGTCAGCTGGGCTTCGGTTCCCCGACCCCGGGAACAGACCAGGACGGCTCGGCTCGGGCATCACCCTGGGGGAGCCCAGTACCCCCCACTCCCAGGGACCCCCTCAGCCAGCACAGTGTCACCCGTTAGCAATAGGCTGCCCGCTGGTCCAGCTGGAGACCCTGGTAGTCACTGTCCAGCCCCCAGTGATGAGATGACACGGCGGGGGGTGTCACCAGGGGCAGGGAACCTGGGCACGTGCCCCTTCAGAAGCAGAGTGCGAACCCCGCCCACAGACACCCAGCAGGGCGGTCACTGCCGGAGGGGAAATGCAGTCGGGGACCCAGTGTTCACTGTGTCTCTTTCCACGCAGTTTCAGTGTTTTCACTGCATTTTACGTGTCCATCTTTTATTTTTGAAAACTTATTTACTAATAAAAATGTTTTGAGCTGTGTTGTACGGTATGTGGGACCTGAGTTCCCCGACTAGGGATCAAACCCATGACCCCTGCGTTGGAAGCCACAAAGTCTGAACCACTGGACCGCAGGGACGTCCCTACTGGTGTTTATCTTTTTTTTTTTTTGGTGGTGTTTATCTTTTAAAGATACATATTCATACACGTATATAGGAACATATCCAAGGAGACGTGGGGGAAGATACTACTCTGCTGGAGGCCACACGTAGCCTAGAGGTGGCGGGTGAGGGGTGCCTGGTCCACAGGGGGAGTCCCATCAGGCTCTAGAATGATCCGCAGAGGAAAAGATGCAAACAGACCTGGGAAGCCGCCAGAGGCCTGATGTGAGGCGGGGACATCTGTGGCGCCGTGTGCCCACGACAGAGGAGTCTAGGGCCCCCTGTCTAGAGGGACGAGGCCAGCAGGAGGCCGGCGGTCACACCTGCTCTGGGGGCCTCAGGGGGGAAGACGGCGGGGCACAATTCAATCCTGTCGGCAGAGTCCGGGTTGTTTTCAGAACAGGCGCATGCACTCTGACTGCATTATGTGCCTGGGTAACACTGGTTTTTAAGACTGAGGTGATGCAATGGTAAAAAATCTGCCTGCCAATGCAGGAGACGCGAGAGACGTGGGTTCGACCCCTGGGCTGGGAAGATCCCCCTCAAGCAGGAAATGACACCCCACTCCAGTATTCTTGCCTGGAGAATCCCGTGGACAGAGGAGCCTGGTGGGCTGCCGTCCACTTGCGGTCCCACAGAGTCCCACACGACTGCGCACAGCACACAATGCCGCTTTAAAAATTTAACCGGTGTCTTTAAACTGTGGGCTCTAGTTAGTCACAATATCAACACTGGTGCATGAATTGTAACAAAAGCACCCCACCAACCCAGACTGTTAACAGGAGCAGACGCCTGTGGGGTGGGCTGGGGATGCGAAGGTCTTTGTATCATCTGCACAGTTATTCTAAACCCAGAACCACACTGAACAAGTAAAATCTATCAATTAAGTAAAAAAAAAAAAAGAAAAGCAAAAAATCCAACCCCGGCCCTTTGGCCTGGGGCTCCAGGGACTTGGTGCCAGGGCCCTGGCCTTGCAGTGGCCACCCCAGCGGCTCGTGGTCCCCGCCCCCTCCAACGCTCGGCTCCTCACTCTCCCGTCCCCGGGCTGGCAGCCCTGGTCAAGGGCCCAGACTCACCTGTGCCAGGTACGCTCTGTACAGGAAGACGTCCCTCTCTGTGTCTCTCTCTGGGCTGGATGGCTGCGGAAACAAAGGCAGGTCAGCCCTCCTGGGGGCTTCAGAGGCCAGCCGTGGGCAGCTTTCCCAGTGGAGTCTGGGCCCTAGTCAAGGCCTGGCTCTCTGCTGCCTGCAACCTTAGGCTGCAGGAGAGCAGCCCCCACAGATGGCACACAGCGTGCCGGACACCCCATCTTGTCCCCGTGACATCCCCAGGGGTAAGGAGGCTTGACCATCACCCCCATCCGGCCAGGTGAAGGATGGAGACACCAAGAGTGCCGAGGCCACTTCAGTCACACAACGGGGGCCAGGGCAGAACCTCCTGCCTCTGACCGCTGGACATCGGGCTTCTTGTGCCGACGATGGGGAAGGATCCCAGGATGCAGGGGACCCAAACAAAAGCAATGCAACAGTTCGAGTGATTCAAGCACGCCCAAGGGTAGGGGGCGGGTAGGAGGCGGGTAGGACTATCCCAACGCCCAAGGCCAGCAAGCAGGCCCAGGAGGATTTCTCTCTGGAGATGGATGATTGATGCCGGAGAGGAGATGAGACCTGGCAGGAACGTGGGGAGGGGACTTCACTGTCTATAATGGATACTTCTACGCTGCTTGATCCTGTCCGGCTTTGGTTTCAAAATGCCCCTTAAATGTGACAAACAGAAGAGAGGAAGGTTTGCCTCACTCAGAGGACCCTTCTGGGAGAGCTCAGCGTGGCTGTCCCAGCACAGCAAAGTCAGCGTCTACCCAGGCTGGCGGAGACCTTGGGGACCACCCTGTCCTTGGGGACGAGGTCCATGGCCCACGTTCCCTTGGCCACCGCGCAGAACCCAGAAGCAGCTGTGAGGTGACCTCGTGTAGGGTGCACTGTGGCACCCCGAGGAAGGTCCCGTGTGGCTGAGGGCAGGCAAGGGGCCCTTTCCTGGGAGAAAAGCCTTGGACCATGCCCCAGGGTGTTGGCTGACCTCCTGTAGGCCCCACAGTGTCTGGGGTGGGCAGGCACAGAGCAACTCAGCCCAGAGGGTCTGGGAGGGCTGGGAGAAGAAAGTGACCTGGCAAGGGGGTCTGACCACCTTGGAGTTGCCACTCCAAACCACAGGGCCTGGGGGCCCGCAGAGGGAACGGCCCGTCCTGCCGCCAGCGCCTGGGGACAATGGCCTGGAGCCCCTCTGGTGGGAGCATGCCAGAGCCGCCCCCACCGAGGGCTGAAAACCAGGCTCTGGGCCCCCAGGCCTTCTTCCCAACCTGAGGGAGTGAGGGCGGTGGACGTGTCTTCCTCTGAGGCCAACGGAGACTGCAAACAAGAAACCTGGCTCCTGGCCCCAGCCAGACTCTGGCCAGCTTCGCCGCGGGGTCTCAGCAGCTTGCTCCAGCCGTGGAGGCCAGGCCTGGAGGTCTGGCCAGGATTTGGAACAGAGTGTCTCCGAAAGAGGTGACTCTCAAAAGACCCTCGGAGCTGGACACCGTTGAGGACAACCTACCTGGGGTCCCCACGTCACCTTCAGTTAAAACAAACAGCAAAAAAACAGAGACAAACGGCTTCTCTGGGGGCTCATTGGGAAAGAATCTACCTGTCAATGCAGGAGACACGGGTTCGATCCCTGATCTGGGAAGACCTCACGTGCCGTGAAGTCACAAAGCCCATGCGCCACAGCCACGGAGGCCTGCACGCTAGAGCCCACGCTGCACAAGAGAAGCCACTGCAATGAGAGGCCCACACACCAAGCAGAGAGCAGCGTCTGTGCATCGCAACTAGAGAGAGCCTGGGGCAGCAACGAAGACCTAGTGCAGCCAAAAATAAAACAAATGAATGAAACTATTTAAAAAGAGAGAGAGAGAGAGAAAGACAAACATTGGCTCTTGGTGTCTCTGAAGCAGGGATACAGTGGGATGCCCCAAGGGGGACCAGAGGCCACTCTGAGCCTCAGCTGCCCTCTCTTTATTTTTTTTAGAATTTTTTGATTTTGTTTTCAAATTACTTGACACAACTTTTTTCTTCCCATTGTGCCTCTTATTTTTATATTCATCTTCATCCATCCTTTATTCTTTGTCCTGTGTGGGCCTCCCACTGCAGTGGCCTCTCTCGTTGCAGAGCACCAGCTCCAGGCACACGCACTTCAGAGCGCTGGCTCATAACTGGACACATTGGTCCAGCCGCTCTGCGGCACGTGGGATCTTCCAGGGCCAGGGATCGAACCGGCGCCCCTTGCACTGCAAGGCGGACTCTCTACCCACTGGACCACCAGGGAAGCCCTGCCCTCTCTTTAAAACAGACACCACCACCGACCCCTCAGGACAGCCGAGGGGGTCACAGGGACCCCACATGCAGACACTCAGGGCTTTCCCAACCCGTCAAAGAGAAGAGCTTCTGGGAGGCGTACAAATGAAGACAGATGTACCGAGCGGGAAACCCCAGGAACCGGGAAGCATGCCACCAGGTGAGTGCTCTGGTCCCCAGTCCTGACAGCTCATCAGCACCACCGGGGAGCTCAAAACCCAGAGAAGCCAGGAGGCTCATGTCCACCAGTGATGTCTGACCATGGAGGGGTGGGGGCAGGCGCTTGGGAGTGCCTTCAAACAGCTCAGAGGTGCAGTCAGGGCTGAGAGCCAAGGGTCCTGTCCAGAGAGGCCAGAGATGGGGTTGGGAAGGGGGAACCACATCCCGTCCTCTGACTGGCCATCGATGTCACCGACCACACTAGCCGGTCGGCTCCGGGAAGTTTCCTTAGCTGAAGTCACAAAGCCCATGCGCCACAGCCACGGAGGCCTGCACGCTAGAGCCCACGCTGCACAAGAGAAGCCACTGCAATGAGAGGCCCACACACCAAGCAGAGAGCAGCGTCTGTGCATCGCAACTAGAGAGAGCCTGGGGCAGCAACGAAGACCTAGTGCAGCCAAAAATAAAACAAATGAATGAAACTATTTAAAAAGAGAGAGAGAGAGAGAAAGACAAACATTGGCTCTTGGTGTCTCTGAAGCAGGGATACAGTGGGATGCCCCAAGGGGGACCAGAGGCCACTCTGAGCCTCAGCTGCCCTCTCTTTATTTTTTTTAGAATTTTTTGATTTTGTTTTCAAATTACTTGACACAACTTTTTTCTTCCCATTGTGCCTCTTATTTTTATATTCATCTTCATCCATCCTTTATTCTTTGTCCTGTGTGGGCCTCCCACTGCAGTGGCCTCTCTCGTTGCAGAGCACCAGCTCCAGGCACACGCACTTCAGAGCGCTGGCTCATAACTGGACACATTGGTCCAGCCGCTCTGCGGCACGTGGGATCTTCCAGGGCCAGGGATCGAACCGGCGCCCCTTGCACTGCAAGGCGGACTCTCTACCCACTGGACCACCAGGGAAGCCCTGCCCTCTCTTTAAAACAGACACCACCACCGACCCCTCAGGACAGCCGAGGGGGTCACAGGGACCCCACATGCAGACACTCAGGGCTTTCCCAACCCGTCAAAGAGAAGAGCTTCTGGGAGGCGTACAAATGAAGACAGATGTACCGAGCGGGAAACCCCAGGAACCGGGAAGCATGCCACCAGGTGAGTGCTCTGGTCCCCAGTCCTGACAGCTCATCAGCACCACCGGGGAGCTCAAAACCCAGAGAAGCCAGGAGGCTCATGTCCACCAGTGATGTCTGACCATGGAGGGGTGGGGGCAGGCGCTTGGGAGTGCCTTCAAACAGCTCAGAGGTGCAGTCAGGGCTGAGAGCCAAGGGTCCTGTCCAGAGAGGCCAGAGATGGGGTTGGGAAGGGGGAACCACATCCCGTCCTCTGACTGGCCATCGATGTCACCCGACCACACTAGCCGGTCGGCTCCGGGAAGTTTCCTTAGCTGTTTCGTCCTTAGCACCTGTGTGGTGCCCGCCACCTGGTGGGCACTTGAGAAACGTCTGACAGCGAGGGAAACAAACGTCCTGATGGGCCAGCACCGAGGCACAGCAGGTGTTCTACCTGGGCCGCCTCTGGGGCTGCTGTGACTACCCAGCGACCGGGGCGGGGCTCGGAACGGCACACACTTGTTCCCTCGTGACTCTGGAGGCCAGAGGTCTGGGCTCAAGGTGGCAGCAGAGCTGCGCTCCCTCCACAGGCCGTGGAGCCTCCTTGGCCTCATCCAGCTTCGGGCGGATCCTGCTAGTCCTTGGCCGGCAGTGGCCTCTTTTCTGTCCGCCTCAAGCCTCTCTCTGCCTTTCTCTTACAAGGACGCCAGTCACTGGATGTAGGGCCTGCCCCTAATCCTAGCTGATCTCATCTAAAGATCCTTCACTAATTACAGCTGTGTCCGTGTGCGCATGCTCAGCTGTCTGACTCTTTGTGACCCCATGACGGCAGCACGCCAGGCTTCCCTGTCCTTCACCATCTCGTGGAGTTTGCTCGAACCCACGTCTAACGCGTCAGTGATGCCACCCAGCCGTCTCCTCCTCTGCTGCCCTCTTCTCCTCCGGCCCTTCATTTCCCCGCCTCACAGTCTTTTCCGAAGAGTCGTCTATTCACTTCAGGCGGCCAAAGTGCTGGAATTTCAGCTCCAGCGTCAAACCTTCCAATGAACACTCAGGGCTGATTTCCTTTTGGACTCACTGTGTGGATCTCCTTGCTGTCCGAGGTTCTCTCAAGTCCCTGCCAGCGCCACAGTTCGAAGGCATCAATTCTTCAGCGCTCAGGCTTCTTTATGACACAGCTGTCACATCCACACGTGACTGCTGGAAAGACCACAGCTTTGACTACGCAGACCTTTGGTGGCCAAGTGATGCTTCTGCCTTTGGTTACGCTGCCTAGGTTTGTAAACAGCTCAGAGGTGCAGTCAGGGCTGAGAGCCAAGGGTCCTGTCCAGAGAGGCCAGAGATGGGGTTGGGAAGGGGGAACCACATCCCGTCCTCTGACTGGCCATCGATGTCAGCCGACCACACTAGCCGGTCGGCTCCGGGAAGTTTCCTTAGCTGTTTCGTCCTTAGCACCTGTGTGGTGCCCGCCACCTGGTGGGCACTTGAGAAACGTCTGACAGCGAGGGAAACAAACGTCCTGATGGGCCAGCACCAAGGCACAGCAGGTGTTCTACCTGGGCCGCCTCTGGGGCTGCTGTGACTACCCAGCGACCGGGGCGGGGCTCGGAACGGCACACACTTGTTCCCTCGTGACTGGAGGCCAGAGGTCTGGGCTCAAGGTGGCAGCAGAGCTGCGCTCCCTCCACAGGCCGTGGAGCCTCCTTGGCCTCATCCGGCTTCGGGCGGATCCTGCTAGTCCTTGGCCGGCAGTGGCCTCTTTTCTGTCCGCCTCAAGCCTCTCTCTGCCTTTCTCTTACAAGGACGCCAGTCACTGGATGTAGGGCCTGCCCCTAATCCTAGCTGATCTCATCTAAAGATCCTTCACTAATTACAGCTGTGTCCGTGTGCGCATGCTCAGCTGTCTGACTCTTTGTGACCCCATGACGGCAGCACGCCAGGCTTCCCTGTCCTTCACCATCTCGTGGAGTTTGCTCGAACCCACGTCTAACGCGTCAGTGATGCCACCCAGCCGTCTCCTCCTCTGCTGCCCTCTTCTCCTCCGGCCCTTCATTTCCCCGCCTCACAGTCTTTTCCGAAGAGTCGTCTATTCACTTCAGGCGGCCAAAGTGCTGGAATTTCAGCTCCAGCGTCAAACCTTCCAATGAACACTCAGGGCTGATTTCCTTTTGGACTCACTGTGTGGATCTCCTTGCTGTCCGAGGTTCTCTCAAGTCCCTGCCAGCGCCACAGTTCGAAGGCATCAATTCTTCAGCGCTCAGGCTTCTTTATGACACAGCTGTCACATCCACACGTGACTGCTGGAAAGACCACAGCTTTGACTACGCAGACCTTTGTTGGCCAAGTGATGCTTCTGCCTTTTGTTACGCTGCCTAGGTTTGTCATAACTTTATCTCGTCTAGAGCTCCTTCGCTGAATTAGTGCTGCATGGGTGTGTGAGTGCACACATGCTCACTCGTACCTAGCTCTCTGCAGCCCCATGGAGTGTAGCCCGCCAGGTTCCTCTGTCCGTGGGATTCTCCTGGTAAGAATACTAGAATGAGGTGCCGTTTCCTCCTCCAGGGGGATCTTTCCAATCCAGGAATCGAATCCACGTCTCCCGTGTCTCCTGCACTAGCAAGCAGATTCCTTTACCACCGTGCCACCTGGCAGTGGGTGAAGACCCTTTCCTAAACAAGTCACATTCAGAAGGTCAGGGCAGACACATCTTATCAGGGAAGCCATTTAACCCAGTCCAGGTTGCCGGAGACGGTTTAGGGGGCCCGCGGACCAGAATCCAAGCGCATCTGATGGCTCAGCAGGGAAGGGACTCCCACCCTTCTGGCTGCGTCTGGGAGGATCTGTTGGCTTGGTGCCGGTGCTTCTTTATCAAACGTTGCAAAAGACGGCACACACGTGCCCTGGCTCAGAGGCTGCACCACAGCATGCCTCCAGTCACACGGATCTGCCTGCTTATCTGGTTTCCTTTGTTCGCCATCACTCTCTGCATACGGCAGGTCATGCCGCTTCCTTCAGTGGGCAGGAGAGGTTTGCACACTATGACAGAGTAAGGCTCAGCGAACACACGGCTGTAAGCTGCGCAGAACAGACACACGGCAAAAGACGGAAGGCGCATCGTGAGGATGCCACTGAACCTCACAGGGCCCTCCTGGGATGGGTGCTAGGGCTCCCGTCTGACAGGGAGGAAAGCAAGGCTCAGAGGGTGCCGTGACTCAGCCCTGGCTGCCGAGAGCCCGCAGAAGAGCCAGCAACTGCGACGACCAAGCCTGTCTCAGCCTTCCTGTGGTCTAGGCTACCAGCAGGGAGGCGCGTTAACACCCATGATGCTGAGCGCAGTAACGCCCCCGAGGGATGGCCACGCCAGTCCTGGGACCTGTGGACAGTTTACAAAAGGGATTTCACAGGTGTGATTAAGATTACGGACCTGAGGACCTCCCTGGTGGTCCAGTGGTTGAGACGCTGTGTTCCCAATGCAGGGGGCCCAGGTTTGATCTCTGGTCAGGAGACTAGATCCCCCATGCCACGACCCAGTGCAGCCAAATAAAGAAATAATTAAAAAAGAAGAAAGAAACATCATGGACCTGAACATGGGGAGACTATGCTGGGTTATCCAGGAGGGTCCAATCTAATCACAGAAACCCTTAAAAGCAGAGGACTTTTAGACCAAAAGGAATAAAGGGAAAGGGATGGAGAGACTCCCAGTGAAGTGGCTAGGTCTTTTTTTTTTTCTTTATAAATTTATTTGGCTGTGCTAGGTCTTAGCTGTGGCACACAAGATCTGTAGATGCAGCGTGCAGGATCCAGTTCCCTGATCAGGATTGAATCCAGGCCTCTTGCATTGAGAACATAAGAGTCTCACCACTGGGCCACCAGGGAAGTCCCTTTGTGGTTGGTTCTGAGATGGAAGGGTGATGTAGGAGGTTCAGGACTGGAGAGACGCTTCAGGAAGCCTCCAGGAGCTAAGGGTGGCCCCTGGCCAAGAGGCAGCAGCCTGAACAAGTCAGGAAGGCGGTTCTTCCCCAGAACCTCCAGGAAGGACACAGCCAGGCCAATGCCTCAGTTTCAGCCTGGTGAGAGCCGTGTTGGACTTCTGACCTGCAGAAGTGACGGGATAACAGGCGTGGGCTCTCCTGACCTGTCCTTGGTCACAGTGGCAGCGGAAGACAAATACAATCATGCAAACATCGTCCCAACGAATCTCAACCTCTCACCGACGTCTGTCTAAGCCTTTACCCCCATTACACTGATGACACTCAGGGATATGGGGTTCACTGATAAAGGCCAGAAGGGAAACCAGGCCTTCTGCACTCAAGACCCAAATTCCACCCAGCCCTTGGCTGCCTCCGTGAAGACATCTGCCACTCCCTTGCGTGGTGCTCTGACGGCCACCCCACACCTTCAGAATAAAATCCAAACCCTTGCTGTGGCTCCAGGCCCTGCCCTTCGCTCTGCCCACCTCATCCACCTCCCCTCACTGTGCTCACCCCACTTCTGGGGCACCAGCCTCTTACACCTTGGCCACATGGAGCTCACCCCCACGTCGGCGTCTCTGGGGCTCTAACCTACGGGGTCGGAGCCTTCTCAAGGTCTGGGCACGTGCTCAAATGATCATCAGAGAGGCATGGCCGGATCTAACCAATCCCATGTGAAGCAGTCCCCCGTCCACCCAACCCATCCCACCTCTACCTCCTGCACACACACACCCATTTCTGATCAGCACTTTTTATCTCCTACCTCTGCAGGACTCACACTGTAATTCTTTTTTTTTTTTTTCTTTAAAGATTTATTTATTTATTTTGGGCGGGGGTCGGGTTGGGGAAGGAGGGGAGCGGGGAGGCTACTTCTATTGGTCTTTCATTTCTCTATTTTCATCCGTCTTTGTTCTTTGGCTCCTGTGGGCCTCCCATCGTGGTGGCGTCTGTCATCGCAGAGCGCCGGCTCTGGGCGCATGCGCTCCAAAGCTCCGGCTCAGTAATTGGACACATCAGTCCAGCTGCTCTGCAGCACGTGGGATCTTCCCAGGCCAGGGATCGAACCGGTGCCCCCTGCACTGCAAGGCGGTGTCCTTACCCACTGGACCACCAGGGGAAGCCCACACTGTAATTCTATATTCACTCGATTCTTCACTTACTCTCTTCAGAACACCAGACTGCGAGGACAGGCAAAGACCCTCTCATATTCACTGCTCTTAAAAATACTCCGACTTTCCTGGTGGTCCAGTGGTTAGGTGTCTGCCTGCCCGTGCAGGGGACTCCAATTCGATCCCTGGGCAAGGAAGATTCTACGTGCTGCAGAGCAGCTAAACCTGTGCACCACAACTACTGGGTCAGTTCTTTAGAGTCTGCGAGCCCCAACTACTAAAGCCCTCGCATCTAAAGCCAGTGCTCTGCAACAAGAGAAGCCACTGCAGTGAGAAGCCCATGCACTGTAACGAGAACAGCTCCCACACTCTGCAACTAGAGAGAAGCCTGTGCAACAAGGAAGATCCAGCACAGCCAAAAACAAACAAACAAATCTCCAATGGCTCACGCTGGAAATTGACCATACCATTCACATCCCTCCCAAATCACGTTCCTCTCCTGTCACCCACTCCCTGCCTGGGCCCTTCAGGCTGTATTTTCTAGCTCTCAAACAGCCAGGCTCACTCTCACCACACCACTTCCTGACATCTTTATTTTTAATAACTTAATTTTATTTATTTGTAGTTATTTGCCTGGCCACACTGCGGACCTTCCCCAAACAGGGACGGAAGCCATGCCCCGTGTAGTGGAAATGCCAAGTCTTAACCACTGAACCACCAGGAATGCCCCTGATAACCTGTTTACTTTCTTACTGTCTAGTTGTCTCCCTTGGGAGCTGGCAGAGATCATTTTTACAATTACCAAAGAGGCATGACCCTCTCTTACTCAAACGCCTCCCAAGGCGCAGAGTGAGCGCCCAAAGTAAGAAGTATCACGAAGTAGTACTGGTTTCAGGTTTGTCATGGGACGAGGATAATTTCTCATCGCTCTCTGAAGAGATGCGGGGGTGTAAAACGGCGCGAGGACAAAAGGTTGGGTTTCTAAAATCAGATCACCACCCGCGACCACCAGGAGGTGTCTTCCGCCTCCGCCCCCAGCGTCTCCCAGGCCCGGAGCTGCCGTACCTTTACCCGCTGCGCCTCGTTGATGCACTGCTGGTAGCTGCCAATGTAGAAGGCATTCTTCACGTCGAACAGCTCGTCCACCTCCCCGGAGCCGCTGGAAGCAGTGCCAGGAGCCGTAGGAGCCATGTCGCGACCCTTTCACCCGCTCCTCTTCCTCACAGACACGTCGGCAGGAAGAAGGACGCCACCGCGGGGCACGCCGAGAAATGTAGTTTACTAGCTTCTTCCGGGAAAGGAGCCAATGGGCATAGAGGGGCGGGAGACGCACGTGCGTTTCGCAGGGCATCTTCGGAATTGTAGTTTATTTCCACGCTGAGCGCCAGAGGAGTCTGGGAAAACGGGGTAAGGATGTGGTCGAAACTAGAAACGGTAGATAACTGGACTGCGTGGGGCCAATAAACGGGGACGCTTTTCCTGACGTCATCGACACGCGCCGGAAGCACGGTTGAGGGGGCCCGCTGCAATGGCTCACGCTGGAAATTGACCATACCATTCACATCCCTCCCAAATCACGTTCCTCTCCTGTCACCCACTCCCTGCCTGGGCCCTTCAGGCTGTATTTTCTAGCTCTCAAACAGCCAGGCTCACTCTCATCACACCACTTCCTGACATCTTTATTTTTAATAACTTAATTTTATTTATTTGTAGTTATTTGCCTGGCCACACTGCGGACCTTCCCCAAACAGGGACGGAAGCCATGCCCCGTGTAGTGGAAATGCCAAGTCTTAACCACTGAACCACCAGGAATGCCCCTGATAACCTGTTTACTTTCTTACTGTCTTATTTTCTTACTTTCTTAGTTGTCTCCCTTGGGAGCTGGCAGAGATCATTTTTACAATTACCAAAGAGGCATGACCCTCTCTTACTCAAACGCCTCCCAAGGCGCAGAGTGAGCGCCCAAAGTAAGAAGTATCACGAAGTAGTACTGGTTTCAGGTTTGTCATGGGACGAGGATAATTTCTCATCGCTCTCTGAAGAGATGCGGGGGTGTAAAACGGCGCGAGGACAAAAGGTTGGGTTTCTAAAATCAGATCACCACCCGCGACCACCATGAGGTGTCTTCCGCCTCCGCCCCCAGCGTCTCCCAGGCCCGGAGCTGCCGTACCTTTACCCGCTGCGCCTCGTTGATGCACTGCTGGTAGCTGCCAATGTAGAAGGCATTCTTCACGTCGAACAGCTCGTCCACCTCCCCGGAGCCGCTGGAAGCAGTGCCAGGAGCCGTAGGAGCCATATCGCGACCCTTTCACCCGCTCCTCTTCCTCACAGACACGTCGGCAGGAAGAAGGACGCCACCGCGGGGCACGCCGAGAAATGTAGTTTACTAGCTTCTTCCGGGAAAGGAGCCAATGGGCATAGAGGGGCGGGAGACGCACGTGCGTTTCGCAGGGCATCTTCGGAATTGTAGTTTATTTCCACGCTGAGCGCCAGAGGGAGTCTGGGAAAACGGGGTAAGGATGTGGTCGAAACTAGAAACGGTAGATAACTGGACTGCGTGGGGCCAATAAACGGGGACGCTTTTCCTGACGTCATCGACACGCGCCGGAAGCACGGTTCCCAAGAGTGCTCGCGGTGGGCTGGCTGCGAGGATGGCAGGCTTCACGGAGCTCGGGCTGTCATCGTGGCTTGTGGAACAGTGTCGGCAGATGGGTTTGAAGCAGCCCACGCCCGTGCAGCTGGGCTGCATCCCCGCCATCCTGGAGGGTGAGTGTGGCTAGGCCTCTCCAGGAGGCGTCTCCGCTGCTTTCGCTTCTCTTTGCCTTCTCTCAGCTTTTGCCCACGCGAGTCCGGTGAGGCAAGGGGCAGCCTTGGGTCTTACGGACGGTCCTGGGTTACGGAGGCGGACTAAATAATGCTGAGTTTAGGCTGTACGACTGACTTGCCATGTGTCCACACACAAGTGATGTCATCTCTGAAACTTTCGTAGCCTCATGCCTGGGAGGGCCTGATGAATAACTAAGGGATACTACTGGGAAAATTCCGTAGAGCTTGCATTATTATCCTCATTTTACAGTGGAAATTGAGGTTGTCAAGGCTATCGGTAAATCCAGAACTCTGGTTCCTAGATGCGCTTCTCTCCATCCCTTTAGTCCCACCCAGTTTTGCCATTAAAGAGACGCCTTCAGGAAGCCTAGAATGTGACAGGTTGAGGCACTACATAAACAAGGATGAAGAAGTCAGTAGGGAGCATAGGATGCAGATCTGGGGCGGGCATTCTGGGTTTCCAAGCTCTGATCCTCCAGGAAGGAGTCAAAATGAGGTTGTGGTTAGTAGCAGTCAGAGGCCATGGTCAGATGGATGTGGGTCCCAGTGCAGGCTGTTGCTCACTGGCTGTGTGTCCTGGGCAAGTTTTGACTCTGTTTCTCCTTCTGTAAAATGGGGACAACAACGGCCACCCTTGCCTTAAGTCTGTCAGTTGCTCTTAAATGGAAAGTGTCAGAATGCCTGCAGCGGAAAGGGCACCGGCCAGTGCTGAGCATACGGTTGTTGTTTAGTTGCTAAGCTCTGTCTGACTCTGCGACCCTATGGACTGTCACCCACCAAGCTCCTCTGTCCATGGGATTCTCCAAGCAAGAATACGAGAGTAGGTGGCCGTTTCTTCCTCCAGGGGATCTTCTGAACCCAGGAATGGAACCCAAGTCTCCTGCATTAGCAGGTGGATTCTTTACCACAGAGCTGCGAGGGAAGCCTGAGCATACAGCGATTGGCTCATTAAATGTTAGCTGCTGTCAGCTGTGTCCGCTGGCACACCCGTCTGCCCCTGTGACGCTGCTCTGTCCTCTGCCCAGGTCGAGACTGCCTGGGCTGTGCCAAGACGGGCAGCGGCAAAACAGCCGCGTTCGTCCTCCCCATCCTGCAGAAGCTGTCCGAGGACCCCTATGGTATCTTCTGCCTTGTGCTGACACCCACCAGGTGAGCCCCCGCCACACACACACCCCGGCCTCTTGGTGAGTTTAGCGGCTGTGTTCTCTTGAGCACATGCCTTCACCTCTCTGAGCACACTTGCCACATGTGCAAAATGGGAACGGAAATCATGCCCACCTCTTGGAGGCGCTGAAGAATTAGCAAGACGGTGTGTGAAACGTGCCAGGCTCGGGGCTTGACTCAGGGTGAGCAGGAAGGCTGGGAAGTAGGGACCTGGGCTGAAGAAAGACCTGGGTGGACCTGGGTCTGGGGGCAGAGAGGAGGGGACTTGGCCACTGAGTAGCCTTGAAGGCAGGGGTTGACACTTGGTTGGGTCTCAGGCTTTGATGACTGTGGTGTCCAGGCCATTACTGAGGACGTGGGGTGAAGAAAAGCCTATTTGAGTGGGATTGGCAGGGGACAAGCTATGTGCTATTCAGGGACCCAGTCTAGTGAGAGGGCAGAGGCCACAGTGGGCCTCCAACTGTCCGCATCAGAACCTTTATCCAGAAGGGATTGGGAGCTGCAGAGGATGTGTGAACACGAAAGATCCAGGTCTTAGGGGTGGATATGGGAGTGAGAAGCATGCCATAAACCCCATCTGACCCCGTCTGGCTCATCATGCCCACAGAGAGCTGGCCTACCAGATCGCAGAGCAGTTCCGGGTCCTGGGGAAGCCTCTAGGCTTGAAAGACTGCATCATCGTCGGCGGCATGGGTATGGGGGACCCAGGGAGGCTCTGTACGTAGGGTCCCCGCAGCCTCGGACCATCCACCCAGCCCCACCTCTCGCCCTCCACCCACAGACATGGTGGCCCAGGCTCTGGAGCTCTCCCGGAAGCCACACGTGGTCATTGCCACCCCGGGGCGCCTGGCTGACCACCTCCGCAGCTCCAACACCTTCAGCATAAAGAAGATCCGCTTCCTGGTGAGTCAGCATGGGGCCCTGATTCATCCACAGGGGAACTGTGTGTCCCACAGGCCATCCAGTACCAGGTTAAGAATGGTGACAAGGACAGCTCAGGGACCAACGAAAGGGGGACCGTCCTGGAAAAGACGGGCTTCCCAGGTGGCTCTGTGGTAAAGAATCTGCCTGCTGATGCAGGAGACAAGGGTTCGATCCCTGGGTCGGGAAGATCCCCTGGAGGAGGAAACGGCAACCCACTCCAGTATTCTTGCCTGGAATGTCCCATGGACGGAGGAGCCCGGTGGGCTACAGCCCATGGGGTAGCAAAGCGTCTGAGACTTCTGAGCATGCGTGCAGTGGAAACGATGGCTGGGGCAGGGCCTTTCTGAGGAGGCAGCACTGAAGCTGAGTTGGGTGAGAGCAGGCCCCCAAGACCTCGAGGGAGCGTGCTCTGGGGCGCACGTCTAAGACCAGGAGGGGGGCACACGGGCGAGGTGGGTTGGGCCCGGGCGGGCGGTCAGGCTTCGGACAACGTGCTCACCCCAGATCCCTCCCTGCCGCCCCTCGCGGCCAATGCTGCAGGTGATGGACGAGGCGGACCGGCTGCTGGAACAGGGCTGCACCGACTTCACCGTGGACCTGGAGGTCATCCTGGCGGCCGTGCCGGCCCGCAGGCAGACGCTGCTCTTCAGCGCCACGCTGACGGACACGCTGAGGGAGCTGCAGGGCCTGGCCACCAACCAGCCCTTCTTCTGGGAGGCGCAGGCCCCGTGCGTCCATCGCGTCATTCCTGGGGGTGGGCAGGGCGCGCGGGAGGCAGGGGCGGGTGTCACATCCAGCAGAGGTTATCGCCCACGGGCAGGAGGGCTCCTGGCCTCATTCCACAGAAGGGGAAACAAGTCCTGCCGTCCCCAGGGTGCGCACCGTAGAACAGCTGGACCAGCGCTACCTGCTCGTGCCAGAGAAGGTCAAGGATGCCTACCTGGTCCACCTGATCCAGAACTTCCAGGAAGCCACACGTGGTCATTGCCACCCGGCGCTGGCTGACCCCCCCCTCCGCAGCTCCAACACCTTCAGAAAAGTTTAAAGAAGATCCGCTTCCTGGTGAGTCAGCATGGGGCCCTGATTCATCCACAGGGGAACTGTGTGTCCCACAGGCCATCCAGTACCAGGTTAAGAATGGTGACAAGGACAGCTCAGGGACCAACGAAAGGGGGACCGTCCTGGAAAAGACGGGCTTCCCAGGTGGCTCTGTGGTAAAGAATCTGCCTGCTGATGCAGGAGACAAGGGTTCGATCCCTGGGTCGGGAAGATCCCCTGGAGGAGGAAACGGCAACCCACTCCAGTATTCTTGCCTGGAATGTCCCATGGACGGAGGAGCCCGGTGGGCTACAGCCCATGGGGTAGCAAAGCGTCTGAGACTTCTGAGCATGCGTGCAGTGGAAACGATGGCTGGGGCAGGGCCTTTCTGAGGAGGCAGCACTGAAGCTGAGTTGGGTGAGAGCAGGCCCCCAAGACCTCGAGGGAGCGTGCTCTGGGGCGCACGTCTAAGACCAGGAGGGGGGCACACGGGCGAGGTGGGTTGGGCCCGGGCGGGCGGTCAGGCTTCGGACAACGTGCTCACCCCAGATCCCTCCCTGCCGCCCCTCGCGGCCAATGCTGCAGGTGATGGACGAGGCGGACCGGCTGCTGGAACAGGGCTGCACCGACTTCACCGTGGACCTGGAGGTCATCCTGGCGGCCGTGCCGGCCCGCAGGCAGACGCTGCTCTTCAGCGCCACGCTGACGGACACGCTGAGGGAGCTGCAGGGCCTGGCCACCAACCAGCCCTTCTTCTGGGAGGCGCAGGCCCCGTGCGTCCATCGCGTCATTCCTGGGGGTGGGCAGGGCGCGCGGGAGGCAGGGGCGGGTGTCACATCCAGCAGAGGTTATCGCCCACGGGCAGGAGGGCTCCTGGCCTCATTCCACAGAAGGGGAAACAAGTCCTGCCGTCCCCAGGGTGCGCACCGTAGAACAGCTGGACCAGCGCTACCTGCTCGTGCCAGAGAAGGTCAAGGATGCCTACCTGGTCCACCTGATCCAGAACTTCCAGGATGAGCACGAGGACTGGTCCATCATCATCTTCACCAACACCTGCAAGTGAGCACGGGCAGGCCTGCCGCTCCCGTCCCCAGGCCTCCCTCCCCCGCCCTCTGTGGAGGTCCAGCAGGTGGTCTGAGGCTGGAGACGTAAGGCACACAGCCGGTCTCGGCCCGCCGGGGCCTCTGCTCCGCCCATCAGATTCAGGGGATCCACTCAAGGAGGCTTAGAGAGGCCCAGCAGCTTGCGGAGGTCACGCCCCAGAAAGCAGAGCCAGGATTTGGGCTTCCTCAGACCTGCCCTTCTCTGGCGGCTCCGATGGTGGAGAATCCGCCTGCAGTGCAGGAGACCCGGGTTCGATCCCTGGGTCAGGAAGATCCCCTGGAGGGGGGCATGGGCTGCTCATCCAGTATTCTTGCCTGGAGAATCGCACAGACAGAGGCCTCTGGTGGGGCTGCAGTCCCCGGGGTCGCAAAGAGTTGGACACAACTGAGCGGCTAACACTTTCACTTTTCCAGACCTGCCCTTACCCAGAAGGGCCGAGGGCCTCAGACTCTCCCCGGGAGACCCCTGCCGCAGCCGGGAAGGCCCTGGAGCAGCCTATTCACTGATCTCTTGGTGGAGGGGCTCACTGAGGCCCAGCGCGTCACCAACACCTAGGGCCGTCCTCTCCATGGGCCAGGGGATTTCAGAATCCTCTCATGTTGCTGGGGGAGTGTGAAGAGCTGGAGCCTGGTCTAGCCTGAGCCAGGGGCGGAGGGCAGTCCACAGCACGTAGACGAGACCTCCTGACTGCTCCCCCAAGAATTTCTGAGCTACCAGAAAAGTCTGAAAGTAGGACGCACTCTTGCTGGCTTAGGCCAGGGGAGGGATCAGCTGGTAGGACGCTGCACCCCTACTTCTTCCCCAGCTGGGCAGGGCCACCTGCTTGGGGTCCCGGGGGTGGGAGGGGCAGAAGCGCCTTCCCAGGACCGCAGTGCTAGATGGACCAACAGCCTGTCCTTCCCGCCAGGACCTGCCAGATCCTGTGCATGATGCTGCGCAAATTCAGCTTCCCCACCGTGGCTCTGCATTCCATGATGAAGCAGGTGAGGCGGCTGGCGGCCCCACAGACCCCTCCCCACGAGCCTCGCCCTGGCGACTCCCCGCCTCAGGGCTTTCGCTCAGGCCCTCTCCTCTGCCTGGAACCGTTGTCCTGCCACCCTGTCTGGCCGCCTCAAGGTCATCTCCTTCCCTGAACTGTGAGCCCCTTGAGAGCAGAAACCATCCTGGCCTCTGCCGTGTCCCTTGGCCGCACACAATAAGTGTAAGCGCTGAAATTTCTTTGCTTTTTTTTTAATTGATGTTTGATTATACCGGGTCTTTGTTGCTGCACATGCACTTTCTCTAGTTGCAGTGAGCAGGGGCTCCTCTCTAGTTGCAGTGCATGGGCTTCTCATTGTGGTGGCCTCTCTTGTTGCAGAGCATGGGCTCGAGAGCCCAGGCTCAGTAGCTATGGCACATGGGCACTTAGTTGCCTCAAGGCATGTGGAATCCTCGGGCTCGAACCCACATCCTCTGCGTTGGCAGGTGGATTTTTTTTTTAAATATATTTACTTATTTGGCTGTACCAGGTCTTAGCTGTAGCATGTGGGGATCTAGTTCCCTGACCAGGAACCGAACCCAGGCCCCCTGCACTGGGAGCTTGGCATCTTAGCCACTGAACCACCAGGGAATCCGGCAGGTGGATTCTTAACCACTGGACCACCAGGGGAGTCCTGAAATGTTTCTTGAGACACTACCTGACACACACACTCCCCTTGCCCGCTTTCTCTCCCCAATTCGGCACAGAAAGAACGCTTTGCTGCCCTGGCCAAGTTCAAGTCCAGCATCTACCGGATCCTGATTGCGACAGACGTGGCTTCCCGGTGAGCTGCCCCAGGGCGCTCCTTCCCCCACAGAAGCCCCAGAGAGGGAGGGCTGGCTTCAGGTAGCCCCAGCTTCACCGCTGAATGACCTCGGGTGAGTCTCCCAAGCTCAGTGTCCCCGCGTGGACAGAGGTGCTGACTGACCTCTGCTCCCAGGGGCCTGGACATTCCCACGGTGCAGGTGGTCATCAACCACAACACCCCTGGACTCCCAAAGATCTACATCCACCGCGTCGGCCGGACAGCCCGCGCAGGTGAGCAGACGGGGCTGGCAGCCTTTGGGCACCCGTCCCTCCCTCCCGCCTGCCCCACAGCAGGAGGAGCCTGAGTCACGAGCTGGCGGGAGGCGGGAGGGCCACAGGTGAAGGATGCTCGAGGCAGCGCTTGTGGCTGGCGGAATCGGCCTTTCAAAACCACCGGTGGGGCCTTCCTGGTGGCCCAGCGGTTAGCGGACACGGGTCGATCCCTGGTTGGGGAAGATCCCATGTGCTGTGGCCAAAAAAAAAAAAAACCAAAGCAAACAAAAAATGACACAGGCTGGGGTACTGTGTCTCCCCCTCATGATCCAGGCAGCACTAGCTGAGCGGTGTGGCTGTCGCCTGGGGACACAGCACACCCAGCCCACGTCCTCCCCTCTCCCGGTAGCCTCACCCAGGCCCACTTCACCTGCCAGGGCTGCCTGTCCAAGCATGGGTGAGCGGATCCTGGCGGGTCAAGATGCTGTCCTGTGGGGCTTGGTGTCCGAGTCCATCCACTTGCTGGGACCCCGGCCGGGAGCCAAGGAGGTCTTCTGTGTCTGGCCCCCAGCCCCGCCCAAGAGGCGCCAGGGGTCCGTGAGCGTTTTGCACACCTGGCTTGGGCAGAGCTGTGCTTTCTGGGGCCAACCTGGGTCTGGCTCTTCTCTCCTGCCCTGTGGCCTCAGGTAAGTCCCATCAACTGTCTGGGCCCCCACTGTGGCGTCTGGTCACGGGTCACAAGAATGGGACGCCTGTTTGGGGCTGCTCCGAGGGTCTCGGGCCTGGTGGGCTGCCAGGGCTGTTCTAGCGCGAGTCATTGTCTCAGGGAAACCAGGAACAGAGAAAGCGGCGTGTAGCGATCGGAGCTGAAGCCCGTCGGGGGTCTTTGCTGACAGAGCTGAGCCTGAGCTCCCTGGTAGCCACACCGAAAGGGGAAATCAGCCACATCACCGGCCCCTGTATAGGCCTAGCTGGCAGGAGAGCTGCCTCTCCCTGGGGTCCCGCGGCTCCCCTGGGACAGGCCTGCCTGCCACCCAGAGGTCAAGCAGGGGGTTGAGACGTGAGCTCTGAGCTTCCTTCATTTCCACTCATTCCGCCGCCCTCCACGAGCTTCTGTACTGCTCCCCTCGATCAGGAGGGGCCCCGAGCCACCTAGTGGTTGGGACCTGCCAGCGCTGGCCCTCCTGATGGCCTCCAGCCCACGGCCTGGGTGTGTCCCCACAGGGCGCCAGGGCCAGGCCATCACGCTGGTGACACAGTATGACATCCACCTGGTGCACGCCATCGAGGAGCAGATCAGTGAGTGGGGCTCAGGGGAGGGTGGTGCCCCGGGGACACGAGGAGGCTTAAGCTGCACTTTCCGTCTTGTGCAGCCCCCGGAGAAGTTTCTTTTGCCCAGCTGAAACAGAAACTCCGACATGGCCTCCAGCAGCCCAACGCCACATCCAATGGGAAGGGACTTTGGCTTCTCAGGCAGGGTGTATGGGTGGTCCCTGCGGATGAGTCAGAAGTCCCAGGGCTGGGGCCTGGGCCTGTTTAAAAAACCCCTTTAGGTGGTTTAATGTGTAGCCAAGACCCAGACGCTCTGGGGCATCCCCAGCACTGTGCAGACTGTGCTGAGATTCAGAAACATCTTGACGTTAAAGGACACGGTTTCCAGAGGGGAGAAAAATACTTCCAGTGAAATTCATAGTGTTGCTAACAACCAAAAAACGAGAGCAGTCTGTACCTTCCTCAGGTCTGAAATCCTAGCTGTTGCCCACCTGACCCTTATCTAATAGGACTCTGTAAGCCTTGCATGCCCTGCTGCTTGGGGAACTCACTACCTGGTTGAACTCCTGTTCCCTGCCCTGCCCCCTGGCCTCTGTCCCCAGAAGAAGCTGGAGGAGTTCTCCGTGGAGGGCTGCCAGGGCTGTTCTAGCGAGTCATTGTCTCAGGAAACCAGGAACAGAGAAAGCGGCGTAGCGATCGGAGCTGAAGCCCGTCGGGGTCTTTGCTGACAGAGCTGAGCCTGAGCCCCCTGGTAGCCACACCGAAGGGAAATCAGCCACATCACCGGCCCTGTATAGGCCTAGCTGGCAGGAGAGCTGCCTCTCCTGGGGTCCCGCTCCCTGGGACAGGCCTGCCTGCCACCCAGAGGTCAAGCAGGGGTTGAGACGTGAGCTCTGAGCTTCCTTCATTTCCACTCATTCCGCCGCCTCCACGAGCTTCTGTACTGCTCCCTCGATCAGGAGGGGCCCGAGCCACCTAGTGGTTGGGACCTGCCAGCGCTGGCCCTCCTGATGGCCTCCAGCCCACGGCCTGGGTGTGTCCCCACAGGGCGCCAGGGCCAGGCCATCACGCTGGTGACACAGTATGACATCCACCTGGTGCACGCCATCGAGGAGCAGATCAGTGAGTGGGGCTCAGGGGAGGGTGGTGCCCCGGGGACACGAGGAGGCTTAAGCTGCACTTTCCGTCTTGTGCAGCCCCCGGAGAAGTTTCTTTTGCCCAGCTGAAACAGAAACTCCGACATGGCCTCCAGCAGCCCAACGCCACATCCAATGGGAAGGGACTTTGGCTTCTCAGGCAGGGTGTATGGGTGGTCCCTGCGGATGAGTCAGAAGTCCCAGGGCTGGGGCCTGGGCCTGTTTAAAAAACCCCTTTAGGTGGTTTAATGTGTAGCCAAGACCCAGACGCTCTGGGGCATCCCCAGCACTGTGCAGACTGTGCTGAGATTCAGAAACATCTTGACGTTAAAGGACACGGTTTCCAGAGGGGAGAAAAATACTTCCAGTGAAATTCATAGTGTTGCTAACAACCAAAAAACGAGAGCAGTCTGTACCTTCCTCAGGTCTGAAATCCTAGCTGTTGCCCACCTGACCCTTATCTAATAGGACTCTGTAAGCCTTGCATGCCCTGCTGCTTGGGGAACTCACTACCTGGTTGAACTCCTGTTCCCTGCCCTGCCTGCCCTCCCATCCCCGGGCCCCTGCTGTCCCCACAGAGAAGAAGCTGGAGGAGTTCTCCGTGGAGGAAGCCCAGGTCTTACAGATCCTCACACAGGTCAACGTGGTGCGGAGGGAGTGTGAAATTGTGAGTGTTGGGAAGGGGTGTGCCTCGGGGACCCAGGGTGCTTCCTTCAAGGTGGCCACCCCATGATGGCCTCTCCCTCCCCTCCTCCCCAGAAACTGGAGGCAGCCAACTTCGATGAAAAGAAGGAGATTAACAAACGCAAGCAGATGATTCTGGAGGGGAAGGTGAGGGCTGGGCTGGGAAGTGTGGCAGGGGCGGGGGGCAAGCGTCCCCAGGGAGGAGGATCCCTTAGCCACCTTCCGGTGCTCCCCATTGGCAGGACCCCGACCTGGAGGCCAAGCGCAAGGCCGAGCTGGCCAAGATCAAGCAGAAGAACCGACGCTTCAAGGAGAAGGTGGAGCAGACGCTGCAGCGGCAGAAAGCCGGCAGGGCCAACCGCAGGGGGCGCCCACCCCGGGCCCGGCCCGAGGCCCCCTCGTCCCCGGCATCCACCCAGGGTCCAGCCTGAGCTCCACACAGCGCCCACCTGCCCAGCCTGGCACCCCTTCATCAAGCCGAGAGTTGACGCATTCTCCCCGGGGGACTGTCCCCTCTCCCAGTCTTCCAGAGCCCAGGACACGCACCCTGTGCGGTGCACAGCCCCCCACGCTGCAGCCTCTGGTGGGCCCTGTTCAGAGCCTTGGCCAGGAGGTGGGCTGCTGAGGAGGAAAGAACCCTGGCCATCTGGCTTGGCCCAAGTCTGCGCACAGTGACCTCAGCCCAGGGTCTCCCTGTGGGGTGCCATGAGCAAAGGTGTGTCGCTTGCGAGAGGTGCTCAATAAATGAGTCCTTTGACTTCTGCCTTCTGACTCTGGGGGGCAGGGGCAGAGGGAGGAGGGTCCCCCAGAACATCACGTTACCACCCCAGTTCTCCTGTCCTGTCGGACCAGGCCCAAAGCTTTGAACCGTAGCGCTGACCATTCCAGCCAAGTGACCTGGGATGGGCAAGCTCCTTCTTCAGGCCTTGGTTTCCTCATCTAGGAAATGGGTATAGCAGTCCCCCTGCCTCCAGATGCAGACGTGATATTTGAGGGGAGATCAATTCCATGCCTAGCGAACGTAGCCATGTTCTGGGAGCTTCCCCACCTGCCCACCTGGTTGCATTTGGGGTATGCGGCCAGAGTGCAGTGGAGGTGGGGGGCTTAACTGGGGTCCACCTTAGTCCGAGACGGTCCAGACAATATGGACAGAGCTCAAGGAGACGGCAGCAGAGCCATGTGGCCTGGACATGCCGTCTCAGGCTTTCTGAGACTCACCCTCGTGTCTGAATGGCTTACCAAACCCTCCACAGACTGAGGGCAGACGGACAGAGGGTCCAGTGATGGTGATTAGGTATACCCGGCTGCTAAGACACCACACAGACAAGGCCACGCTTAGAAATGTAATTTGGGCACCAGCACGCGCCCTGGGGAGTCTAGAAATTCTACACAATGAAAAGCTCAAAAACAGCCCCTGAGCTGTGAACAGCTAGGGCCGGCTGAGAACTGGGGACCGCCCGTCCCCCCCGGCTGAGTCGGGCCCCAGGGGGATGCCAGGGGGATTGGCCCACTGCGCCGCCGGCGGCCTGGCCCGTGCCCCAGGCGGGAATCGTTCAAGTAAAACCGGCTCCCACGGGCCCCTGCTCCCACGCAGACCCGGAGGCAGGACTCAGGGCGCGCCCTCAGCCAGGCGGGCCAGGCCCTCCCGCAGCTCGCTCAGCTCAAACAGCCTGACGTCCAGCAGCTGCGCGGCCCGGCCCACCTCGGCCCGTGCCCGCTCCCGCTCGACCCGCGCCTCCTCCAGGCTCCGCTCCGTGGCCCGCAGCTGGTGCTCCAGCTCCGCGTTTCGGGTCTCCAGGTCCTGGAGGGAGAGGGCGGGCAGTGTCAGAGGCCCCAGCTCGTCTCGAGAGTCCAGCATCTCAAAGCGGGTGCTGGGGACTCCAGCCTCCACTCCGGGCCAAGCTCTCTGCCTCCTGGCCTCCTCCCAGCCACCTGTACCTGAGATCATCCCTGGTCCCCCAACCAATATGAACAGACCACATTTATCTGCTCAAAATCCTCCAGTCACCCATCACGTTGGGAATGAAATTCAGACCCCTCCCTCCTCTCCTTGCTCATTCCAGCTCAGCCTTGCTGGCTTCCTTGTGGTTCCCTGAATGCTTTCTCCCCACCTCAGGGCCTTTGCATATGCTGTGCACTCTGTCCAGGAAACTGGGGCGTATCCCCCAACTACCCTCTCAGCACCACATCCTTTCACTTCTCCTCCTGCTGAACTCCCATGAACATTTCTCAGATAAAGTCTTCAGTGGAGGCCAGGCCCATCATACCTGGGTACAAATGTAAGCTCAGGCATGGGAATGCGTGAGGATCTAATCGCGGTCAAGCACGGAAATTCCACAGAGACTCAAAAACTGCTTGTTGCATGAAAGGAAAGAGATGAAGCCCTGTACTAACACCCATAGTTTATAAATCACCCAACTGTGACTCAGTCATTTGAGGCACTGGGTCACCGAATCCCTTCACCTCCTTAGATGCCTTCCTGACTGCTGATAGGTGAAGAAAGCGGGGCTCAGGGAGGCACAAGGCTGCCCAGAACTCATGGGAAGGGAAGATGAGGTCTGTCCCCTGCCGGGGGCTGGCTGCCACCAGCAGCACCCGCCCTCCACAGCACCCCCACACACCTGCACCTTCTGCTGCACCTCCTCACGTTCAGCGGTGTCTGGGGCCTCACGGGACCCACCACTCTGGCTCTTCAGCGTCTGGATCTCCTAGTGGAAAAGTTCCCGAGTCTATTCTGAGGGCCCGGGCTCCCCTGCGGGAGATCCAGGACGGCAAGGCCCGAGGAAACGCACAGGCTCACAGACAGGCTCACACACCTGGTCCTTAGTTTGCACGAGTACCTCCAGCTGCTCCAGCGACTGCCCCGGTCCCTCCTTTTCACTGACTGCGGGCGGCTCAGCAGCAGCCTGGGCCTCCAGCTCAGCCACCTGTGCCAGTAAGAAGGTCAGCGGCTGATGCCCCAGTCTGCACCCTCCGGACCCCTGGGGAATACGCCTCCTGATCAACGAGTCCACGGCTGGGAATTCATCCCTTCCGGTTGGGCCACTAGCTCGCCTCTGGCGAGTAGGAGGACTTCAGGATCTGACAACCCTCTGAGACCGACATTACTTCAGACCCATACGACAGAGCAAGAAACTAAGGCTCAGGGAAGTGCCCTGCCGAGATCACACAGTCAGCCAGTGAACCCAGGACACTGGGGAGGCAGCGGCTTCACAGAGGCGCGGGCCACTTGGGGTGTTTGGAAAGGAGGGGCTTCCTCACCCGCTGCCTCAGCCTTTCAGCCTCCGCGCGCTGGGCTTCCAGTTGCTGCCTCCACTGGGCGGCGGCCGCGTTGGCCTCTCGCAGGGCGCCCGCCAACTTGTTGTTACTGTCCTGCAGCGCGAAGAACTCGGCTTCCCACTGCACCTCGCCCACGGAGCTGCAGGAACGCCGGAGTCGGCAGAGGGCGGGGCGGGGCCTCACTGGGCCAGGGGAGGGGCGGGGGCTTGGGGCGTGGTTGTGGGCGTGGTCAAGAGGCCTTGAGACAAGGGGATTGGGCATGTCCCGGGAGGCGGGGTCTTCCGGGGGGTGGGGTCAAAGTAGGCGCTATTGTGTCCGCTCCGCGAGACACAATCGGAATGGCAAGCAGTTATCAGCCCACGGCACGTGGATAGAACGGGGTGGGTGGGGAGGCACCCATTGGTTTCGGTTAGCTGGATGGAGGTGTGGACGGGCCAGGGTTATCCCCAAGGAGTGGATGAGGCAGAGAGAGTCGGCGGTGGAAGGGTGACAATCTGGGTGTCTCCTCTCCAATCCTAGGCCTGTACTGGGACCCCAGGCAAGGATCAAGAGATTCCGACTCTTGAGTCCCAGCAGTTTCTGAGAACCTCCTCTCCCCTCCTCTCCCTGTTTCGTCCTGCCACGCCCCTGTGCCTCGCCCTACCCCCTCACCCTTCAGACAGCATCTTTTTGAGCCGCTCGCGTTCAGCGGGGCCCGGGGCATCCGCGCTCTGGCTGCGAAATAACTTCTCGTCGCCGGGGCCATTGGCGCTGACCAGGGGGCTCGGAGGCACCTAAGGGCAGGACAGAAGTGAAGGCACAGTAGGACGTGGCTTCAGTGAAGGGCCAGTTAGGTCATGGTTGGGGTCAGGGCTGATGTTACTGAGAGGGGGTAGGAAGTCCTTCCCAGCACTGGGATCCAATCGTTTCTCTCGCTTTCTCACCCACCACCCCATGGCACCCCATGGCCCCTGGGCTGGAGTTTGCAGCCCTATCCCCCCTTGCCGGCTGGGCGCTCAGCATCGCCCCAGGGACAAACCTGTCACAGCTTCGCCTAAACCCAGGGAGATACTTAGAATCAGCAAAGTGGGGAGCAGTCTGAAACCTCAATGCTATCCCCTCACCACAATGACCTTCGCTGGGGCCAAATTTCAGCAGCTCTTTAAAATTCCTACAGGGACCACCTCACACTGGTCAGAATGGCCATCATCAACAAATCGACAGACAACAAATGCTGGAGAGGGTGCGGAGAAAAGGGAACCCTCTTGCATTGCTGGTGGGAATGTCAATTGATACAGCCTCTATGGAAGACAGTATGGAGATTTCTTAAAAAACTAAAAATAGAAGCACCCTATGACCCAGCAATCCCACTATTAGGCTTATATCCAGATGAAATCAAAACTGAAAGAAGCACCTGTACCCCAATGTTCATTGCAGCTCTCTATACAATAGCCAGAACATGGAAGCAACCTAGATGCCCATCGACGAATGAATGGATACAGAAGCTCTGGTACATATATACAATGGAATACTACTCAGCTGTTAAAAGAAATGCAGAAGACTCAGTCCTAATGAGGTGGCTGGCTCTAGAAACTATCATAAAAAGTGAAGTAAGTCAAAAAGAGAAAGACAAGTACAGTATACTAACTCATATATATGGGATCTAGTAAGATGGTCATGATAATGCACACAGTGAACATCATGAAAAAACAGATAGACATAAAGACATTGTGGAGACTGAACAGTGGGAGGGAGGCATGGAGGGAGTAACATGGAAACCTATACTGTCATGTGTGGAAAAGATAGCTATTGTCATTGTGCTAAGGGAATAGAAGTACCTACAACCACTTGGGGCTATGGTCTGGAGGGGTGGGAGGTGGGGAAGTGGGTAGGGGGAGGGTCCAGGGATATGCATGCATATGAATGATCTGGGAACATACATGTTGGTGAACAACAAAACTCTGTAAAATCTTTAAAATAAAGGAAAACAAAATTCCTACAGGGAACCCACTCCATTAGGCTAAATTCATTATGAATCCACCTGCTGCCTGAACCACAGCTGGGAGAGCGGGGATCAGCCTACTTTTTCATCTTAACCCCTGTCCCCGGGCCTGGCACACAAGGAGAAGGTCAGTAAATGATGCTGAATCAGTTAGTGGGGGTGGGGAGATGCCCAGGGACAGTTTTTACCCTACCCCGCTACTGAGGTCTGCCCAGGTGGTGCTAGTAGTGAAGGATGGACTGCCAGTGTGGGAAGCATAGGAGAACCAAGTTCGATCCCTGGGTTGGAAAGATGCCCTAGGGGAGGGCATGGCGACCCACTCCAGTATTCTTGCCTGGAGAATCCCATGGACAGAGGAGCCGGCCGGGCTACAGTCCATAGGGTCGCAGAGAGTCGGACATAATTGAAGTGACTTAGCACGCAGCGTGCACCACTGCTTGGCCATTTCAGCTTTCACGCTTCAGCTCTGCCACGTGAGCTGGTGTCCTGGCCTTCCTTGATCTAATGCTCAGGCAGGCCTATGCCCTGCTCCCGTGACACCCATGGCCCTCTTCCACGGTCCCTGCCGTGGATCTAGTTTTACATCACCTGGCACAGCATTTAGACCCCCACCCCCATATCCGTTGAGCTCCTGGCAGGCATGGGACACGGAGTGCTGACCTGGTGGGCGGCGAGCCCCAGGGCTGGACTGGTGAGTTCTCCACCATCCTGAGATTTCTCCCGGGCCAGCCGCGCTGCTTCCTTCACTTCCTGGAACTTCTCAGCAAACTGACAAGACAGGACAGGACAGTCAACAGACTCCCAGCCCCACCGCCAGGGCCCCACCACAGCACTCCCCCCCCCCAGCGGCCAGCTTTGTCACTTGGAAGGAGCTTTGGAGACTATGGGGGGGGCATAACTGTCATGTGTGGAAAAGATAGCTATTGTCATTGTGCTAAGGGAATAGAAGTACCTACAACCACTTGGGGCTATGGTCTGGAGGGGTGGGAGGGAACTGGGTGGGGAGGGTCCAGGGATATGCATGCATATGAATGATCTGGGAACATACATGTTGGTGAACAACAAAACTCTGTAAAATCTTTAAAATAAAGGAAAACAAAATTCCTACAGGGAACCCACTCCATTAGGCTAAATTCATTATGAATCCACCTGCTGCCTGAACCACAGCTGGGAGAGCGGGGATCAGCCTACTTTTTCATCTTAACCCCTGTCCCCGGGCCTGGCACACAAGGAGAAGGTCAGTAAATGATGCTGAATCAGTTAGTGGGGGTGGGGAGATGCCCAGGGACAGTTTTTACCCTACCCCGCTACTGAGGTCTGCCCAGGTGGTGCTAGTAGTGAAGGATGGACTGCCAGTGTGGGAAGCATAGGAGAACCAAGTTCGATCCCTGGGTTGGAAAGATGCCCTAGGGGAGGGCATGGCGACCCACTCCAGTATTCTTGCCTGGAGAATCCCATGGACAGAGGAGCCGGCCGGGCTACAGTCCATAGGGTCGCAGAGAGTCGGACATAATTGAAGTGACTTAGCACGCAAGCGTGCACCACTGCTTGGCCATTTCAGCTTTCACGCTTCAGCTCTGCCACGTGAGCTGGTGTCCTGGCCTTCCTTGATCTAATGCTCAGGCAGGCCTATGCCCTGCTCCCGTGACACCCATGGCCCTCTTCCACGGTCCCTGCCGTGGATCTAGTTTTACATCACCTGGCACAGCATTTAGACCCCCACCCCCATATCCGTTGAGCTCCTGGCAGGCATGGGACACGGAGTGCTGACCTGGTGGGCGGCGAGCCCCAGGGCTGGACTGGTGAGTTCTCCACCATCCTGAGATTTCTCCCGGGCCAGCCGCGCTGCTTCCTTCACTTCCTGGAACTTCTCAGCAAACTGACAAGACAGGACAGGACAGTCAACAGACTCCCAGCCCCACCGCCAGGGCCCCACCACAGCACTCCCACCCAGCGCCAGCTTTGTCACTTGGAAGGAGCTTTAGAACTGAGTGCATCCCTTTAGCTCATGACCTGAAAGAATGGGAAGAAGGCCTGGAGAAGGATGCCCAGTGAGTGGATGGAGGGAGGGGATGGGATACTCCTGGAGGCCACCCTGGGAAAGGCATCCCCTTCCCCTCTCAATCAGGCTTGTTTTAGCAAGGAGAGCCTCAGATGGGTGCTCATCTTTTCCACCTAGGACACTTGTGAATATCCTTTATGACAAAGAGAAAGCAGATCTTGGGCTGGGAGCCTCTGACAGGCACCTGTAGCCAGTGAGAAAATAATCACTCTTTCTCATTTTTGTTCTGTGATAGTTTACATTTACCTCCCACACTTAGTTTCCAGCTAGAGGAGGATATACTTCTCTCTTTTTTTTCCCATTTGATTACTTATTTTTGGCTGCGCCAAGTGGCTTGCAGGATTTCAGTTCCCTGACCAGGGACTGACCTGGGCTATGGCAGTGAAAGTTGAGAATCCTAACCACTAGACCATCAGGAAACTTTTTTATTATTGATTGATGATTGGTTTTTGGCTGTGCTGGTCTTCATTCCTGCTCAGGTTTTTCTCTAGTTGCAGTGAGCAGCGGATCCTCTCCTTGCAGTGTTCCCTTCTCATTGCAATGGCTGCTTTTGTTACAGAGCACGGGCTCTAGGGCACGTGGGCTCAGCTGCTGCAGCTCCCGGGTTCTAGAGCATAGACTCTAGACTTCACTGCTCTGTGGCATGTGGGGTCTTCCTGGCCCAGGGTTCAAACCCATCTCCTGCATTGGCAAGTAGATTCTTTATCACTGAGCCACCAGGGAAGCCTTAGCCCCCCTTTTTAAAAAAAAGAAAAAAAAAGGTTTAAAATAAATGTTTTTAGCTTGAAAGTACTTTTTAAAATTTACAGATATACAGTCACTTGATTTGTGCAAAAGGGCCAGTGCAGTTCACTGAGGGTGTTGGGGGCTGGGAATTAAAAGAAAAAAAAAAAAATTAGGATTTCTCTGGTGATCCAATGGTTAAGATCCATGCTTCCAATGCAGGGGGTGCAATTCTTGGTGGGGGAACTAAGATCCCACATGCCGGATGGCATGGCCAAAAAAAAAAAAAAAATCCCCAAAGCAACTGAATACTCATATGTGGGGAAAAAAAAAAAAAAAAAACACTCCTACTTTCTACCGCCCGCAGAAATTAATTCAGGATCTAAATTTGAAAGGGAAACTAATGATTTGAGAAGAAAAGCATCTCAGAGAGCATGCACCATAGAGGAGAACAAAGGATGAGACCGTGCGGAACTCTCGAAACAGTAGAGCGTGGAGGGAGGCGATAATAAAGGGGTGCCAGCAGTGTGGGGAAGCACCCAGCCCAGCCCAGGTACCCCGAGAGGAGCAGCGTGTCCGAAATCAAAGCAAGTGGCCGGCTGAGCCGGGATGTGGACCACAGAAGTGGTCAGGGGCTAGGGGCTTGTCTGATTCCGTAGACCTCATTCTGTAGCCGGGACAATGGAGGCCCAGCATCCGTCCAGGGTCCCCCAGGGCCCCCAAGAGAAGAGCCAGGCCCAGCGCTCTTCCTCCCTCCGTGTACCCCCGCAGGCCCACCTGAGTCAGATGCTGTTCCGAAGCAAAGCCCAGGCCATAGACCGTGTTGGCACGACTGTCTGCCCACTGGCCGAACTTCTGGGAGGTTTTGGTGAAGGTCATGTTGGGAGTGACAGTGCTGTTGATGATGGCCTGGAGGGAGGTGGGGTGGGGGAGAGGAGGTCGCGGTGACGGGACTGATACTAATCAACAGGTGCCCCCCAGGGAAAGTTGCTTTGTATTCGTCCAGCTGTGTTCATCAGTCGTGTCCGATTCTTTGTGACCCCATGGACTCCAGCCTGCCAGGCTCCTCTGTCCATGGGATTCTCCAGGCAAGAATACTGGAGTGGGTTGCCATGCCCTCCTCCAGATCTTCTCGACTCAGGGATCAAACCCATGAGAGTGTCTCCTGCATTGGCAGGCCGGGATCGAATCAATCTCATGTCTCCCGCATCGGCAGGTGGGGTCTTTACCAGTAGCACCCCTTGGTCTACTGAGCCATCTCAGGAGGAAGAATGAGACCCAGAAAAATTCAGGGCGACACCAGGCCCTCAAGACACACCACAAGGCAGTAAATGGACCCAGAGCCGCCCCTGGGATCCTGGACACCGGCCACCCCACCCAGGCCCTGCCGGGACCTTGGCACCCCCAAGGCTGATGATCCGGTAGACGTTGCGGGTGGCATCGTAGAAGTAGGAGACAGTGAGTGCGTGCTTGCCCGCGGGGATCCAGTTCCGCTTGGTGGCCGGGTCGATCTGGAACACGTGCGCCCGTGTGCTGAAGATGGGCTGCTCCCTGTGTCGGGAGAGGGTGCTCAGTGGGAGCCAGGCACCCTCCCCGCAACCCCAGGGAACTCGGAGTCAAGCTGGCAGAAGCAGGGGCTCACCTGGCTGTGGACATTGGTCAGGCTGGTCTGGGCAGGGGGCTCCAAGCGGCAGCCAGGGGATGGTAGGAGTGGCAGGTTTGGTTCTGGATGGAGAAGGGGTTTGTGAGTGTCCCCCCAGGCCAGGATGAGGGAAGCCACGTGTGTCCACTCCAGGACCCACGAGCAACCACACCATGGATAGAGTTTCGATCCGAAAGTGAAGAAAGTGTGCTATTCATTCAGTCGTGTCTGGCTCGTTGGGATCCCGTGGACTGTAGCCCACCAGGTTCCTCTGTCCATGGAATTCTCCAGGCAACAGTGCTGGAGTGGGCTGCCATTCCCTTCTCCACGGGAGCTTCCCCACCGGGGAATTGAAGCCAGGTCTCCTGCATGGCAGGCAGATTCTTTATCGTCTGAGCCACCAGAGAAGCCCCAAAGGAAGGAATCCCTCAGCAAAAAGGCCCCAACTCTCTCCATTGGGAGGAAACGCCTGCAGCATTCAGGGCAGGAGAGGCCTCTGACCGGGGCCAGGTGGCACCTGACATCCCAGCATAAACCCCACATCTCCCTGCTTCCTGGACCCCTAGTGAAGGCTTCTCCATCTCTGGGTGAGGCCCAGGAGGCCACGGCCAGCTCCTGTTAAGTACTTTCCGACACATTCAGCCATGGCGCCTCAAAGCAGGGCCTCCATCAAAAAGTGGGTTATTGCCAGGTGCCCCTCACTGGACCTACAAAGAGCCCCCGCAGCTTCATGTCTCCGCATCGGCAGGTGGCTTTACCAGTAGCAGTCTACTGAGCCATCTCAGGAGGAAGAATGAGACCCAGAAAAATTCAGGCGACACCAGGCCCTCAAGACACACCACAAGGCAGTAAATGGACCCAGAGCCGCCCTGGGATCCTGGACACCGGCCACCCCACCCAGGCCCTGCCGGACCTTGGCACCCCAAGGCTGATGATCCGGTAGACGTTGCGGGTGGCATCGTAGAAGTAGGAGACAGTGAGTGCGTGCTTGCCCGGGGATCCAGTTCCGCTTGGTGGCCGGGTCGATCTGGAACACGTGCGCCCGTGTGCTGAAGATGGGCTGCTCCCTGTGTCGGGAGAGGGTGCTCAGTGGGAGCCAGGCACCCTCCCCGCAACCCCAGGGAACTCGGAGTCAAGCTGGCAGAAGCAGGGGCTCACCTGGCTGTGGACATTGGTCAGGCTGGTCTGGGCAGGGGGCTCCAAGCGGCAGCCAGGGGATGGTAGGAGTGGCAGGTTTGGTTCTGGATGGAGAAGGGGTTTGTGAGTGTCCCCCCAGGCCAGGATGAGGGAAGCCACGTGTGTCCACTCCAGGACCCACGAGCAACCACACCATGGATAGAGTTTCGATCCGAAAGTGAAGAAAGTGTGCTATTCATTCAGTCGTGTCTGGCTCGTTGGGATCCCGTGGACTGTAGCCCACCAGGTTCCTCTGTCCATGGAATTCTCCAGGCAACAGTGCTGGAGTGGGCTGCCATTCCCTTCTCCACGGGAGCTTCCCCACCGGGGAATTGAAGCCAGGTCTCCTGCATGGCAGGCAGATTCTTTATCGTCTGAGCCACCAGAGAAGCCCCAAAGGAAGGAATCCCTCAGCAAAAAGGCCCCAACTCTCTCCATTGGGAGGAAACGCCTGCAGCATTCAGGGCAGGAGAGGCCTCTGACCGGGGCCAGGTGGCACCTGACATCCCAGCATAAACCCCACATCTCCCTGCTTCCTGGACCCCTAGTGAAGGCTTCTCCATCTCTGGGTGAGGCCCAGGAGGCCACGGCCAGCTCCTGTTAAGTACTTTCCGACACATTCAGCCATGGCGCCTCAAAGCAGGGCCTCCATCAAAAAGTGGGTTATTGCCAGGTGCCCCTCACTGGACCTACAAAGAGCCCCCGCAGCTTCAGCTTGAGAGCAGAGGCACACTCTGGAGTCAGAGCCCCCAAATCCCCAGGGAGCCTCCAGCCTAGTTAAAAAGACAAGATGGGGCTGAACGGGCCGACCCATCACCAGGGAATCCCAATACTTAGGCGGTGGCGGGTGGGATCCAAGTCCAGAGCGGGTGGAGGGGCAAAGAGAGGGAAGGGAGGCCGGGCCTCAGTAGCCGCTGTGGTCAGAGTGGGGAATGCCCTCCTCCCCGCAGCTCTGTCCTGGGCAGCTGCTGTCCCGGTCACTGGGTCTGAAACCGGAGCTCCGGGGTGGGGGAGGGGCAGTGACTTTGGCCGGGGTTAGGGGTGGGTCGAGCCGGGGGATCCAGGAGCAGGGGTCCCAGAAATTCAGGTCCCTCCCTCCAGCCCGCCCGGATGCTCCTGCCGCGACTTGCTGCATTGGAGAAAGTTACTCACCAACCAGTCATGCGACTCGGACGCTGCCGGCCGCGGGGCTCCCGAAAGGGAGCCCGCCCCCGCCCGGGGGTGTCCGGGATCCAAAATTGAGGGCGGGGGGTCGAAGCCCCTGGCCATGAGTCCCAACCCGGGGGATCGGATATTCAGTTAGGATCAAGTCCCCAGCTGCGTCAGGGCCGGGATGCCCTACGCGAGCCCACACTTCGGTAAGTGTCGACCCCTGCTCTGGAACTTCAAGATCCCCGCAACAGCCCCCCAACACTCCGGGTCCAGAACTTCGGGGACACCTTATCTACCTCCTGCAACCGCAGATCCAGAATGTAGGGGATCCTCCGCACTGTCCCTGACTCCTGAACTCCGTGCCATCCCTCCATCCCCAGGTCCGGCATTTCGGGGTCCCCTAGCGGCGCCCCGGCGCCCCAGGTCCGGAACTCCGGAGACACCTTCACAGCCGGAACTTCAGGACCTCCTCGCGATGTCCCCTCCCGGACCCCGACTCCGGAACGTCGGGGTCCCCCACCCTCTTAAGCACTGGAACTTTGGGGTACCCCCAGCTACCCCCAGCCTACGTACCCGGAACTTCGGGGACCCCCCCAGGACCCTCTCCCCGGCCCTGGAACTTCGGGGCCCCCCACGCCCCAGCGCTGGCTTGGTTAGCCGGGCTCACCCTGCCGGCGCGGCGCCCCGCAAGTGTCCGGGCGCGAGACGGGTGCCGCCCCGCGGCGCCGACTCCCCGCAGCCGGGCGCCCCGCTCGCTCGCTGGCTCCGGGGCCCGCGCCCTCCGCGCCGCCCTCCGCGCCGCCCGCGCCTTTGTCTGCGCCGCCGCCGCCGCCCGCGCCGCCTCCGGTCCCATCGCGGCCGGTCCCGACGCGGCCGCCGCCCGCCCCGCCTCCCCGGGCCGCCGAGGCCGCCCGCAGCGCCCCCTGCCGGCCCTCCGCGTCGGGGGCGGGAGAGCGAGAAGGCGGGGCAGGGCGGCAGCGAGAGGACTGGGGACCAGAGGTTAAGAAGGGTGAGGGAGGGGTCAGGGAGTAGGGCAGGGACGGAGACCCAGACCCAAAGCTGGAGAGGTGGAGGACGGGGGCAGAGACGCAGGAGAGAGACAGACCTCGCAGACAAAGGAGAATGTGGCCTCCTTCTCTTTCCAAGGTTGTGGGGCGATGCCCGACCCTCTGGGCCACTGTTGCTTTTGCCTGTGATGGGGGATCAGGTCTCTCTTCATCCGATCGGAGCCCACGGGCAGGGCACATCTGCTGCCTTGGTGGACCCAGGCGCCTGCACGCAGTAGGTCCTCAGTGCCCGTATCTGGAAAATGAAAGAGACCTCGGTAGAGAGAGGGCTTTAAAGATGAGAGAGGCAGACAGTAAGCACTTAATGGGGCTTGATCCCAGGGACCCTGATCAAAGTCCTTCCTGCCTGCTCTCCCGCCCCACCCTGATCCCCACCTGGGGGCTTCTGTCCACTTCGGGGCTTCTGTGGCCCCCCAAACAGCTGCCACAGTGCTGATGGGGTTGGATTCAGATGATCGTTGCTGTATTACAGGGTGGGGGGAGTGTCAGCGTCCACTTGCCACCAAATGGATGAATTGGCTGGAGGCCCACAGGCCTGGGTTTGTCCCTACTGGTCAGAGAGAGAGACCATGCCTTTCCTACATATCTGGGAAAAGGTCGTTCTAGAGCTGAGGCAGGATCTCCTGGTTCAAGTCAGCCTGCGGAGCCCACTTGTCTGTCCCACGTCCAGTCCCATATCCGCCCTTTCTCTGGAGACTCCTGCAAAGTCACACAGTGCCATCAGGTTCAGAGGCACTGAACCACAGCCTGCACTTCCGGGACGCGCTGAGGCTCACAGGCATGCATGCTAAGTCGCTTCAGTCATGCCTGACTCTTTGTAACCCTGTGGACTGTAGTCTGTCAGGTTCCCTCTGTCCACGGGATTCTCCAGGCAAGAAGACTGGAGTGGGGCTTCCCTGGTGGTCCAGTGGGTAAGGACTCTGCCTTGCAGTGCAAGGGGCGCCGGTTTGATCCCTGGCCTGGAAAGATCCCACGTGCCGCGGAGCAGCTGGACCGATGTGTCCAACGACCGAACCGGAGCTCTGGAGTGCATGTGCCCAGAGCTGGTGCTCTGCAGCAAGGGAGGCCACTGCGATGGAAGGCCCACAGGGGCCAAAGAACAAAGATGGATGAAAAGAGATAAATGAAAGACTAATAGAAGTGGCCCACCCACCCCACCCCTCCCCAATCCATCCCCCCTGCAAAAAAAAAGAAGACTGGAGTGGGTTGCCATGCCCTCCTCCAGCAATCTTCCCGACCCAGGGATCGAACCCACCTCTCTCTGTCTCCTGCATTGGCAGGCAGGTTCTTTACCGCTACCACCACCTGGGAAGCCCAGGCGTTTTGCTTTTCCTCTCCTCTGTCTTCTTTCCCTGTTCTTGTCTGTTTCTCCTGACCAGATTTGCACATCTGAGCTGGTCATTCCCTTCAAATCACCTTTAGATGAACCCCAGGTCATGTCATGCATGGAGACGTAGTCCCAGGCCAAGATCTGAGTTTTCCTTCCTCCAGGCCTTTGCCCAAGCTGTTTCCTCCACCCAGAACGCCCTTCTCAAAGGCGTCTGTTCTGTTTTGTCTTTCTAGACTCAACTCTGCTGCCCCCTTGCCTCCCGGAAACTTCTCTGAGTATTCTGGGCTTGGAAAGGACCCGGCTCCCCCTGCTCCATCACCCCATACCTTCTGTGGGATCCCTGATGTGTTTGTGGGTTTGGCGGTGGCCAGAGCTGGCCCATCCTCGGGCCCTAGCCTCCCTCAGTGTAAGAGAGACTGTCATTCCAGCTCGGGAAACAGAGCCGCAGACTCAATTTCTCCACCTGCCTTTAACTTCACACGGCATCTGCGTAAGCGAAAGATTTGGCGTCGCTCTCAGGCCCAAAGCCACAAAATGCTTGAACACTGGAGAGAACAAAGAAAATACCGTCTGTTCTGTGCAGAGAGTGACTTTTCCTTATTACCAAAAAAAAAAAAAAATTAAAAAAAATAAAAAAGTAACTGGAAAGGTGCCGGCAGGGCCGAGGCTTTTGGAAGCCACTCAGTGCATGCTGAGTGCTGGCCGGCTGGCTCTAGAGCTGGGGTCAGGTGGCTGTGCTGTGGGGGTGGCGGGGCGAGGAAACTGGGCAAACTTTACCCCTTGTGTGGGCAGGAGGCCACAGCGTGCCAGAGAAGGGGCTTCCCTCTCAAGTCTCCAGGAAGGACTGGGATGGGGCTGGCCTTGAGCAGCCCTGACCTGAAGTTGTCTCCGTCCAGTTCAAATTGAGGGAGTGATTCTGTTCGCGTAGACTCAATTTTCTTGCTTGAAAATGGGGTGAAGCTCTCAGGGCCGGGGTGGGTGGGGGAAAGCAAGAAGGATCTAGGCAACATCAGCAGCTTCTCACTGTCCCCTGGGCATAGATGGGTAGGGACTGCCCTGCTGGTCACTCCCGCCCTAGCCTGAGCCTTCTTCTGCCTGGTCCTTGGGCGTCTCCTGAAGAGACTGAGAATGTCCTTGAGGGGCGAACAGAGGCCACCAACCCACGGTGGCTGACTAGAAATGACAGCTTCCCCTGGGGGCTGAAGAAAGACAGGAGGGAATGAGCTTCCTGTCACAGGAGGAACCAAGCAGGAAATAGAACAGCTCATAGGGGAGCCACCTTTACAGAGTGGCTCCTACAGGTCAGACTCCAGTCCCTGCGTACTTAGATCTGACCCAACCTTTGGGCTGAAGTTACACCGTCTCTCCTCCCTGGAGTGTTCCTATCCGACCAGAGCGGGGAGGTTTGTCACTCTTCCCCAAAGCCACATGCCCCACCTCGTGGCATGGGTGACAGTGGCCTCTTACGGCTGTTTATGTCATGGTTTGGTTACTGTCTCCTTCTTCGGCGGCTCTGTCCCAGTGCCTAGAGCAAGCCTGACGTGCAGCCGGAACTCCGTAAATGCTTCCAGAAGAAAGGGGTCCCCAGGGCCCTGCCTAGGTCCTTGGTGGCCTGCACCAGCACACGAACCAGGAAGAGAACCCCAGCCCTGCCTCCTACCAGCGGGGTGACCTTAAAGAAGTCCCTCTCCTTCCCCGTACTTCAGTTTGCCCATCCATAACATGTGCCCAAGAATGGTGCCCACTTCTGAGGTTTCCTGTCAGGCTCCTATATGTCCTGGCGTGAAGAGGCCATGACCCTAGGAGCTTAATAAATGCTTGCTAGTTATAAACATCATCGTTATTCTTGGCTGTCTGGGCAGGTGGTTTTGATCTTGAGCTAAGTTCTTTAGATTTTCACTTTCAGGGTTTGAAGAGTCCCCACTAGATGTGAGTTCTTGAGGACAGAAATGGGTCCATCCTGGCGTGATATCCTCTCCCTCTTTAGCTCTGGGCCCTTCCTATGCATCTCTTCCTTCTCCTTCTCCTACCCTCCTTCTCCTACTCCTGATTCCCCTAGGCTTGCCAGTTGGGGGCAGCCCCTAGACCTAGCCTCCTGGCAAACTCCTATTCATTCCTCAACCCTCCACCCCCATTGCCTTCTTCTCTAAGAAGCCTTCTTTCCTGCTAAACCCTCCCTAATACCCACCTTCCTTCTAGCCCAGCCCTGACCCCAGGGTTGATCTTGGGCCCCTTATTGTTCTTGTTCAGGGGATGTTCCTAGATATTCTTGCATACTAAAGTTCCTATCCTCTTCCTTGTGACTCAGATGGTAAAGAATCTGCCTGCAGTGAGGGAGACCTGAGTTCAATCCCTGGGTTGGGAAGATCCCCCAGAGAAGAAAATGGCAACCCACTCCAGTATTCTTGCCTGGAGAAGCCCATGGACAGAGGAGCCTAGTGGGCTATAGTCCATAGAGTTGGAAAGAGCTGGATAGAACTGAAGCGACTTAGCACGTATGAAGCCATCTCAAGGGTTCAACTGAGCCCTCTCTCGGGTTTGGCATCTCCCAGCAAGGGTTAGATTCAGGGGGTCATGGCCGAGGAAAGTTTGATGATTCAGTATTGGTGGATTTTGTTTATTTGTTTGTTTGGGTTGCACTGAGTGGCATATTGGATCTTCGTTCTTTTTTAAAAAATATTTTATTTCCTTATTTATTTATTCTTGGCTCTTCTGGGTTTTTCATTGCTGCAGCAGGCTCTTCTCTAGTTGCAGGGAGTGGGGGCTACTCTCTAGTTGAGCTGAGCAGGCTTCTTGTTGTGGTGACTTCTCTTGTTGTGGAACTTGGGCTCTAGGCACATGGGCTCCATTGTTGTGGCTCTGAGGCTCTAGAGCACAGGCTCCATAGTTGTGGCTCACGGACTTAGTGGCTCCGCAGCATGTGGGAACTTCCCAGATCAGGGATCAAACCTGTGTCTCCTTCATTGGCAGGTGAGTGCTTTATCACTGAGCTACAAGGGAAACCCTGGATCTTAGTTCTTTGACCAGGAATCAAACCTGTGTCCCCTGAAGTGGAAGCACAGGGGAGTCTTATCCACTGGGCAACCAGGGAATTCCATATTGGTGACTTTTTAATCATGTAAAAGTGACCCCAGGACTTTCCCGGTGCTCCAGTGGTTCATACGCTTCATTTTCACTGTCAGGGGCACGAGTTCAACCCCTGGTTGGGGAACTAAGACTCCAGATGCTTTGGGGGCATGGCAACACACACACAAAGTTAAAAAAAAAAAAAAAAGCACAAAACACCAAAAACTCACACACAGACAAAAACTGACCCCACTTTAAATTCAGATCCATTTCAATTTCTGCCCAAGACCAAGGTTAATTCATTAAACAGCCTCCAGGAAGTCCTGGAGCCAGGTCCCTTCAGGCCCAGGCATGAAGGGAGACCTGAGTTCAATCCCTGGGTTGGGAAGATCCCCCAGAGAAGAAAATGGCAACCCACTCCAGTATTCTTGCCTGGAGAAGCCCATGGACAGAGGAGCCTAGTGGGCTATAGTCCATAGAGTTGGAAAGAGCTGGATAGAACTGAAGCGACTTAGCACGTATGAAGCCATCTCAAGGGTTCAACTGAGCCCTCTCTCGGGTTTGGCATCTCCCAGCAAGGGTTAGATTCAGGGGGTCATGGCCGAGGAAAGTTTGATGATTCAGTATTGGTGGATTTTGTTTATTTGTTTGTTTGGGTTGCACTGAGTGGCATATTGGATCTTCGTTCTTTTTTAAAAAATATTTTATTTCCTTATTTATTTATTCTTGGCTCTTCTGGGTTTTTCATTGCTGCAGCAGGCTCTTCTCTAGTTGCAGGGAGTGGGGGCTACTCTCTAGTTGAGCTGAGCAGGCTTCTTGTTGTGGTGACTTCTCTTGTTGTGGAACTTGGGCTCTAGGCACATGGGCTCCATTGTTGTGGCTCTGAGGCTCTAGAGCACAGGCTCCATAGTTGTGGCTCACGGACTTAGTGGCTCCGCAGCATGTGGGAACTTCCCAGATCAGGGATCAAACCTGTGTCTCCTTCATTGGCAGGTGAGTGCTTTATCACTGAGCTACAAGGGAAACCCTGGATCTTAGTTCTTTGACCAGGAATCAAACCTGTGTCCCCTGAAGTGGAAGCACAGGGGAGTCTTATCCACTGGGCAACCAGGGAATTCCATATTGGTGACTTTTTAATCATGTAAAAGTGACCCCAGGACTTTCCCGGTGCTCCAGTGGTTCATACGCTTCATTTTCACTGTCAGGGGCACGAGTTCAACCCCTGGTTGGGGAACTAAGACTCCAGATGCTTTGGGGGCATGGCAACACACACACAAAGTTAAAAAAAAAAAAAAAAGCACAAAACACCAAAAACTCACACACAGACAAAAACTGACCCCACTTTAAATTCAGATCCATTTCAATTTCTGCCCAAGACCAAGGTTAATTCATTAAACAGCCTCCAGGAAGTCCTGGAGCCAGGTCCCTTCAGGCCCAGGCATGAAGGGGCTGGGGCAGGAGGTCTGGCACTGGATTGTGGACTCGACCTCCCAGGACCAGGGTGGGTCGGGGCTTAGGGAGGCAGCCCTTGAGCTCCCTCCCGCTCTAAACCTGGATCTGCGGTTCGGTTCCCACAGACCTAATTACCCTCATTTGCCACCCGCACTAATTACCTCCGTGGTACCAGGTGGCTGGGCGGGGCTGTCCCACTTTGGGGAGGTAGGTCGGGGCCTGATTATTTTTGGCTGTGCCGTCCTTGAAGGCGCCACCGTCCGCTCATGTGAAGGGCAGAAAGTGGGGCAGAAAAATCACGGCCACATCAGGAGGGACAGTGAGGGACCTGAGCGTCAAGTTGGCCCAGGAGCTCCCTGAGCAGAGGGTTTGGGCCTGAGGACTGAGGGTCGTTGGCACCCATCTGGGGCAGCGAAACCTGGACAGGCTGGGAATCATTCATCTCCACGGTGGACTGGTCTGGAGGCCTGTTTTGAATGTGGCACCATCGGTGGGTGAGGGCTTGGATCGGGGGCTGGGTAGTCAGACAGGTCTGGGTATAAATCCTGACTCATCCCAACTTGAGGTGTGTTCCTGGGCACATGACCCTCTCTCTTTGCACCTTTCCTGAGGGATCAAACTGGGATAATAAGTCACAAAGAGTGCTCCGGGCAGAGGGCGCAGCGTGTGCAAAGGCCCTGAGGTGAGGATGGGCGAACGTGCTGGCCTCCTGGCTAGGAGGCCAGTGTGGTCAGAGGAGAGTGAGTGGGAGGAGAGTAGGGGGATACTGAGGGCTAAAGGGGGCCACAGGAGCCAAGTGGGACCTCATGGGTGGTGATGAGGTAGGTGGGCTTCCCTCTGAGGGTACTGGGAGAGTATGGAGCCAGTGAGAGAGGGGTGTGATCAGGTGCACCGCAGGCGGGTGGGATCTCGGATCCCTGACCAGGGATGACACCTGGGCCCTTGCTTCCCGGGTAGCTCAGCTGGTAAAGAATCCGCCTGCAATGCAGGAGACCCCAGTTTGATTTCTGGATCAGGAAGATCCCCTGCAGAAGGGATAGGCTACCCACTTCCAGTATTCTTTTTTTTTCACTCCAGTATTCTTTTTTTTTTTTTTAATTAATTTATTTATTATTTTGGGCAGCGGTCGGGTTGGGGAGGGAGGGGAGCGGGCGGGCCACTTCTATTGGTCTTTCATTTCTCCATTTTCATCCGTCTTTGTTCTTTGGCTCCTGCGGGCCTCCCATCGCGGTGGTGTCTGTCGCTGCAGAGCTCCGGCTCTGGGCGCATGCGCGCCAGAGCTCCGGCTCAGTGATTGGACACATCGGTCCAGCTGCTCCGCGGCACGTGGGATCTTCCCAGGCCAGGGATCGAACCGTCACCCCTTGTACTGCAAGGCGGTGTCCTTACCCACTGGACCACCAGGGGAAGCCCCACTCCAGTATTCTTGCCTGGAGAATTCCATGGCTTGTCCATGGGGTCGCAAAGAGTCAAACACGACTGACCAGCGTCCACGTTCACTTGGCAGTGAACCGTGTGGAGTCCTAACCACTGAACCATCAGGGAATTCCACAGAATTGCAACTCTAGGAGAGAACTCGGTATCGATCTGGGCTTCCCAGGTGGCACTAGTGGTAAAGAATTGCTTGCCCACGCAGGAGACATAAGAGATGCGGGTTTGGTCCCGGGGTCAGGAAGATCCCTTAGAGAAGGACAAGGCACCCACTCCAGTACTCTTGCCTGGAGAATCTTGTGGATAGAAAAACCTGGAGGACTGCAGTCCATAGGGTCTCAGAGTGGGCACGACTGAAGTGACCTGGCCCACATGCAGGTATCCATACACCGTGCAGAACAGGGGCAGATCCCGCCACTCTTGGGGCCTCAGTTTCCCAGTCCCGGAGTCCAGAGACTTTGGTGGCCCCAGGACACTCTGGACCCTCGGCCAGAGAACCGCCTCTTCCCCCGAGCTCCCAAATTCCGGCCCAGCAGCCTACGTGGCCTCCCATCCTCCTGCCCTCTCCTCCCACTCGCCTTCTGTGGCCTTGAAGGAACAGCTGGGGGAACAGAGAGCGGGAGGCCGCGGGGAAGGCTGCGTGGAGGGGCTCCGGGGGCAGTGTTCCCGCCGGCTGACGGCCCATGTGGGGCCGCTGGGTGCCGAATGTTCTTGCTGGAAGCGAGTGACTCAGATGCCACATCCTCCTCCCTCAGTCTGCCGGGGGAGGTCGTTCCTGGTCCCCAGGAACAGGCTGGAGTCAGGATGGACTCCTCTGGGCCGCCCCCAGACCAGCATCCCCACCCCTGGGGACCCCTGACTCGTGGTTGTGGCTCACCTTCCCACTCCTGCACCTTCCGTGAGTCTCCTGGCGGCTTCAGAGGGAGAATTCAGGGTCTCGATTCCATTGGCCAAGTCGCCGAACCCCATGTCTGAATCTCTGCACTTGACCTCATTTCTGAGCTTCTGTACCTGACTCCGTCGACGGCCTGGAATTCCGACGCTGCTACTTCCTCCTCCTGGAAGCCTTCCCAGACTCCCTCTACTGCCCCAAGCTTGGCCTTCCAGAACTCAGGGGATATCTCCCTCTGGCTTTGTCCCTGCCCCAGACTGGGAGTTCCTCAGAGTCCTAATTTGGGTGAAGGCCTCTCAGGGGCTCCATTGTCCCCCAGTGTGGGGGGTACAAAGAAAGAGGGAGACACCTGCTGTGCCCGCCCAAGGCAGGATCTCATAGGCTGCCTCTCTGATCTGACCTCTAACTTTATTTTCTTTTGTTGGTCCCACTGCGTGACACGTGGGGTCTTCATTCCCTGACCAGGAATCAAACCCACATCCCCTCCAGTGGAAGAACTGATTCTTCACCAGCGGATTGCCAGTCAAGTCCCTCTGGCTTAGTCTCTAAGTCGTGTCTGACTCTTTGCGACCCCATGGACTGCAGCCTGCCAGGCTCCCCTGTCCTTCACCATCTCCCAGCATCTGCTCACAGGCATGTCCATTGAGTTGGTGATGCCATCCAACTATCTCATCCTCTAACTTTGTTTTTATAGAAGAGGAAACTGAGGCTCAGGGGGCTCAGGCCAGTTCTCCAAATTAAAAACCAGCTGAGTGGAGACACTTGGCCTGAAACCTGAATCTGACAGGTCAGGCTCTGCTCCCTGCAACCCCTGCGTCCTTCATTTACCAACAGACAGGAACAGGGGCGGGCGGGGGGGGATGTTCCCGCGGCTGACGGCCCATGTGGGCCGCTGGGTGCCGAATGTTCTTGCTGGAAGCGAGTGACTCAGATGCCACATCCTCCTCCCTCAGTCTCGGGGAGGTCGTTCCTGGTCCCCAGGAACAGGCTGGAGTCAGGATGGACTCCTCTGGGCCGCCCCCAGACCAGCATCCCCACCCCTGGGGACCCCTGACTCGTGGTTGTGGCTCACCTTCCCACTCCTGCACCTTCCGTGAGTCTCCTGGCGGCTTCAGAGGGAGAATTCAGGGTCTCGATTCCATTGGCCAAGTCGCCGAACCCCATGTCTGAATCTCTGCACTTGACCTCATTTCTGAGCTTCTGTACCTGACTCCGTCGACGGCCTGGAATTCCGACGCTGCTACTTCCTCCTCCTGGAAGCCTTCCCAGACTCCCTCTACTGCCCCAAGCTTGGCCTTCCAGAACTCAGGGGATATCTCCCTCTGGCTTTGTCCCTGCCCCAGACTGGGAGTTCCTCAGAGTCCTAATTTGGGTGAAGGCCTCTCAGGGGCTCCATTGTCCCCCAGTGTGGGGGGTACAAAGAAAGAGGGAGACACCTGCTGTGCCCGCCCAAGGCAGGATCTCATAGGCTGCCTCTCTGATCTGACCTCTAACTTTATTTTCTTTTGTTGGTCCCACTGCGTGACACGTGGGGTCTTCATTCCCTGACCAGGAATCAAACCCACATCCCCTCCAGTGGAAGAACTGATTCTTCACCAGCGGATTGCCAGTCAAGTCCCTCTGGCTTAGTCTCTAAGTCGTGTCTGACTCTTTGCGACCCCATGGACTGCAGCCTGCCAGGCTCCCCTGTCCTTCACCATCTCCCAGCATCTGCTCACAGGCATGTCCATTGAGTTGGTGATGCCATCCAACTATCTCATCCTCTAACTTTGTTTTTATAGAAGAGGAAACTGAGGCTCAGGGGGCTCAGGCCAGTTCTCCAAATTAAAAACCAGCTGAGTGGAGACACTTGGCCTGAAACCTGAATCTGACAGGTCAGGCTCTGCTCCCTGCAACCCCTGCGTCCTATTTACCAACAGGAACAGGAGGGGGGCGGGGCGGGCATTCCCTTACCTGCAGGTAGACTTGATACGATCTAGGCTCAGACTCAAAAGTTTCCCGTGGCCCCACCTCCATGGATACACTGGGGGCTTCTCTGGCTGTTTGTTTCTGATCTCTTTCTCTCTCTCTTTTTTGTTTGGTTGTGCCATGCAGCTTGTGGGATCTTAATTCCTGGACCAGGGGTTTGAAGCCGGCCCTTAGCAGTGAGAGTTTGGAATCTTTTTTTTGCCACTTCTATTGGTCTTTCATTTATTTATTTTCATCCATCTTTGTTCTTTGGCCCGTGTGGGCCTCCCATCACAGTGGCCTCTCTCACTGCAGAGAACTGGCTCTGGGCGCATGCGTTTCAGAGCGCTGGCCCAGTAGTTGGACACATCGGTCCAGCCCCTCCGTGGTACGTGGGATCCTCCCAGGTGGGGGATCGAACCGGCGCCCCTTGTGCTGCAAGGTGGAGTCCTTACCCACTGGACCACCAGGGAAGCCCGAGAGCTTGGAATCTTAATCATTGGACTGGACTGCCAGGAAATTCTGTGCTTCCTCCTCTTTAAGATGGAGCTTGTTTATTATTATTATTTTTTAAATATTTATTTGGCTGTGATACGTCTTAGTTGTGGCATACAAACTCTCTAGCTGTGGGGCTTCCCTGGTGGTCCAAAAATTTTTGGATAAAGAGACTGTTTCCCCACCAGCGGATTGCCAAATTTTTTTCCCACAATTTCCCTCCCCCCCCAAAAGTGGAAGAACTGATTCTTCACCAGCGGATTGCCAGTCAAGTCCCTCTGGCTTAGTCTCTAAGTCGTGTCTGACTCTTTGCGACCCCATGGACTGCAGCCTGCCAGGCTCCCCTGTCCTTCACCATCTCCCAGCATCTGCTCACAGGCATGTCCATTGAGTTGGTGATGCCATCCAACTATCTCATCCTCTAACTTTGTTTTTATAGAAGAGGAAACTGAGGCTCAGGGGGCTCAGGCCAGTTCTCCAAATTAAAAACCAGCTGAGTGGAGACACTTGGCCTGAAACCTGAATCTGACAGGTCAGGCTCTGCTCCCTGCAACCCCTGCGTCCTATTTACCAACAGGAACAGGAGGGGGGCGGGGCGGGCATTCCCTTACCTGCAGGTAGACTTGATACGATCTAGGCTCAGACTCAAAAGTTTCCCGTGGCCCCACCTCCATGGATACACTGGGGGCTTCTCTGGCTGTTTGTTTCTGATCTCTTTCTCTCTCTCTTTTTTGTTTGGTTGTGCCATGCAGCTTGTGGGATCTTAATTCCTGGACCAGGGGTTTGAAGCCGGCCCTTAGCAGTGAGAGTTTGGAATCTTTTTTTTGCCACTTCTATTGGTCTTTCATTTATTTATTTTCATCCATCTTTGTTCTTTGGCCCGTGTGGGCCTCCCATCACAGTGGCCTCTCTCACTGCAGAGAACTGGCTCTGGGCGCATGCGCTCCAGAGCGCTGGCCCAGTAGTTGGACACATCGGTCCAGCCCCTCCGTGGTACGTGGGATCCTCCCAGGTGGGGGATCGAACCGGCGCCCCTTGTGCTGCAAGGTGGAGTCCTTACCCACTGGACCACCAGGGAAGCCCGAGAGCTTGGAATCTTAATCATTGGACTGGACTGCCAGGAAATTCTGTGCTTCCTCCTCTTTAAGATGGAGCTTGTTTATTATTATTATTTTTTAAATATTTATTTGGCTGTGATACGTCTTAGTTGTGGCATACAAACTCTTAGCTGTGGGGCTTCCCTGGTGGTCCAGTGGATAAAGAGTCTGCCTTGCAGTGCAAGGGGCATCAGTTCGATCCCTGGCCTGGGAAGATCCCACATGCCCAGGAACGGCTGGACCAGTGTGTCCAATTACGAGCCAGTGCTCTGGAGCGCATGTGCCCAGAGGCGGTGCCCTGCCAATGACAGAGGTCGCTGCCATGGGAGTCCCACACAGGCCAAAGAATAAAGATTGAGGAAAAATAAGCAATGACTTAGAAGCCAAAAAAAGCACAAAGTTGGGCTTCCCTGGTGGTGCAGTGGGTAGGGACACCGCCTTGCAGTGCAAGGGGCGCTGGTTCGATCCCTGGCCTGGGAAGATCCCATGTGCCATGGAACGGCTGAACCGATGTGTCCAATTACCAAGCCGGAGCTCTGGAGCGCATGTGCCCTGAGCTGGTGCTCTGCAACAAGAGGGGCCGCTGCTATGGGAGGCCCACATGGGCCAAAGAATAAAGATTGAGGAAAAATAAGCAATGACTTAGAAGCCAAAAAAAGCACAAAGTTGGGCTTCCCTGGTGGTGCAGTGGGTAGGGACACCGCCTTGCAGTGCAAGGGGCGCTGGTTCGATCCCTGGCCTGGGAAGATCCCATGTGCCATGGAACGGCTGAACCGATGTGTCCAATTACCAAGCCGGAGCTCTGGAGCGCATGTGCCCTGAGCTGGTGCTCTGCAACAAGAGGGGCCGCTGCTATGGGAGGCCCACATGGGCCAAAGAACAAAGATAAGTAAATGAAAGATCAATAGAAGTGGCCAAAAAAAAAAAAAAGCAGCAAAAAGCAAAGAAACTTGGCCCTGAGACTACTCTTGGGGCTTCCTTGGTGGCTTAGACGATAAAAAAAAAAAGCACAAAATTCTTAAAACAACTCTTAGTTGTGGGATTTAGTTCCCAACCAGGATCAGACCTGGGCCCCCCCGCCCTGGGAGCTCAGAGTCTTAGCCCCTGGGCCACTAGGGACATGCCTTCTTTTGTTAACTTAGGTTTATTGAACACTTATTACATGCCAGCACTGTGGCCGGCTCTGCCCTCAGGGGGCTCAGCACCCTGGTGGACAAAACGGGTGACAAACTGAAGACAGAGCAGGCTGGCTTCAGTCAGCAGTCTGTGAAGGCAAGAAAACCAAGCAAAGCAACCGGAAAAGACAAGTCATTGGCAAAGGCTGCTCTGAGACGGTGATTCAGGGGGAAGAGTGCGAGCAGAGGCGCTGGGATGGGGACACACTCGGCTGCTTGGAGCGCATCAGCGGGGCAGGTATGGCTGGAGCTGGGTGAGTGGGGGACACAGGGGGCCACGTGGGGCGAGAGTCCCATAGGCTGGAGGTCAGGAGGCGCCTCTGGGCCCCAGTGGAGAATGGGAACTGGGGAGCCATGGGAGGCTTTAGAGCAGGAGAGGGACAGACTTTGCTTTTACAGGTAGAGATAAGATTCGCCAAGACGCCACATGGCGAATGGGCTGAGGAGGGTGATTCTCAGACCTTCCTCTTCGTTTATCACAAAGCAGAGCTTGAGACACATTGTTATCAACTGTATCATTGTCTCTGGGACGGTCACAGGCTCTGCGCGTGCGTCCCTCCCAGGAGGAAGCAAAACTCCACAAGCCCCTTTCTGCTTGGTCCGGTCTTCCTCTTTCTCTCTCAAAACCTCTTGATGCTGGCTCTGGTCTTATCACTGAAATCCCAGGCCTCCAAGAGGCCGGAAACATCTGGTTTCCGAACACGTGGATCCTGTAGCCCCAAGGGAGGTTACAGAGGCGCTTGCGTGGCCCTGGCCTGGAGGAGAGGGACCACTAAGGGCCAGAGGCAGGGTCGCACCCTGGACACCAACCGCGTACACAGGGGAGACTCCACCTCCAGGCCATTGTCAGGGGCCTGGGTTCAAATCTATGCATGTGTACCGAGGTGCTCAGTCGTATCTGGCTCTTTTGCGATCCCATGGACCATTGCCCACCAGGGTCCTCTGTCCATGGATTCTCCAGGCAGGAATACTAGAATGGGTTGCCATGATCTCCGCCAAGGGATCTTTCTGACCCAGGGATTGAACTGGTGTCTCTTGTGTCTCCTGCATTGGCAGGTGAGTTCTTTACCAGGAGCGCCACCTGGGCATCCTCCTGACACAGCTCAAATGCTTGCTGATGGATGCAATGGGAACATTGTCGTCTTGTGGTTACAGGACCCGGTGCCGAAGGAACATACAGGGCTCCTTGCCAAAAAATTATTCGGATCTTTAAAGATGGTGACATCAGGGTGGTAAACGCGGAAGCTGGCCCCTCCCACTCCTGAAGATGTGGTGAGTAGCGTGGGGGCAGTTGGACTCGGACTCCTCGTCTCACCTTGGGGATCCCCAAAGATGTGGAATTTTTCTCAAAATCCTTTAATTCTCTATTATAACAAATCTCAAAGTGAGCAGGGAACTCAGACTCTGGGGCAAGGGCGTCAGTCTTGCCACATCAACTCTTGGGAGTCTCTTGGACTTCCCGGCTGGTACAGTAGATAACAATCTGCTTACCGATGCAGGAGACGCGGGTTCAATCCCTGGTCCAGGAAGATTCCACATGCCGAGGAGCATCTAAGCCTGTGCCCTCCAACTACTGAGCTCCTCCTCGAGAGGCCAGGAGCCACAGCTACTGAAGCTCATGTGCCTGGAGTCCACGCTCTGCTGCAAGAGAAGCCACTGCGGTGAGAAGCCTGTGCCCCACACTGAAGAGCAGCCCTTGCTCACTACAACTAGAGAGGGCTCATGTGCAACAACCCAAGACCCGCACAGCCTCTTGATGCTGGCTCTGGTCTTATCACTGAAATCCCAGGCCTCCAAGAGGCCGGAAACATCTGGTTTCCGAACACGTGGATCCTGTAGCCCCAAGGGAGGTTACAGAGGCGCTTGCGTGGCCCTGGCCTGGAGGAGAGGGACCACTAAGGGCCAGAGGCAGGGTCGCACCCTGGACACCAACCGCGTACACAGGGGAGACTCCACCTCCAGGCCATTGTCAGGGGCCTGGGTTCAAATCTATGCATGTGTACCGAGGTGCTCAGTCGTATCTGGCTCTTTGCGATCCCATGGACCATTGCCCACCAGGGTCCTCTGTCCATGGATTCTCCAGGCAGGAATACTAGAATGGGTTGCCATGATCTCCGCCAAGGGATCTTTCTGACCCAGGGATTGAACTGGTGTCTCTTGTGTCTCCTGCATTGGCAGGTGAGTTCTTTACCAGGAGCGCCACCTGGGCATCCTCCTGACACAGCTCAAATGCTTGCTGATGGATGCAATGGGAACATTGTCGTCTTGTGGTTACAGGACCCGGTGCGAAGGAACATACAGGGCTCCTTGCCAAAAATTATTCGGATCTTTAAAGATGGTGACATCAGGGTGGTAAACGCGAAGCTGGCCCTCCCACTCCTGAAGATGTGGTGAGTAGCGTGGAGGCAGTTGGACTCGGACTCCTCGTCTCACCTTGGGGATCCCCAAAGATGTGGAATTTTTCTCAAAATCCTTTAATTCTCTATTATAACAAATCTCAAAGTGAGCAGGGAACTCAGACTCTGGGGCAAGGGCGTCAGTCTTGCCACATCAACTCTTGGGAGTCTCTTGGACTTCCCGGCTGGTACAGTAGATAACAATCTGCTTACCGATGCAGGAGACGCGGGTTCAATCCCTGGTCCAGGAAGATTCCACATGCCGAGGAGCATCTAAGCCTGTGCCCTCCAACTACTGAGCTCCTCCTCGAGAGGCCAGGAGCCACAGCTACTGAAGCTCATGTGCCTGGAGTCCACGCTCTGCTGCAAGAGAAGCCACTGCGGTGAGAAGCCTGTGCCCCACACTGAAGAGCAGCCCTTGCTCACTACAACTAGAGAGGGCTCATGTGCAACAACCCAAGACCCGGCACAGCCAAAAATTAAAAAGGAAAAAGACTTGGGGTCTCCTTGCTCCTTGGGGTCTAGGCAGGATGTGTCTAGTAGCTGGGCAGAGTTCTTGAGGTGTCTCTACTGTTCTGGGGGCACCTTCCAGGGAGAGGAACAGAGATGAGAGGGAGGAGGGTCTGAGTGACCCCCCATAGGGTTGGCTGAGTGGTCCGACAGTGGTTTGGAGTGGCCTGCTTTGTCTTATTTATCCATCCACCACCCCGACACTGTATCCGTCCATCTACTCATCCATCCATTCATCCTCCCAGCCACTCACCATCCATCTACCTGTCCTCCCGTCTCATCTTCACTGCATATTTTCTAGAAAGCCCTGCCCAGCTTCAGACCCCAGGAGTTGGGATGTAAAAGCTTCGCTCTGGACGAGAGGCCCAGAGGAAGTAAACTGGAGGAAAGGAGTGGGCGGCTGGGCAGATAGACAGCAATGATGACGGGTGAAGAGAGCATGAAACAGACACACCTACACTTTCTAAAGGAATTAGCTTTATGTGTTTTCTCTTCTGATTGCCAAAGTAATATGCTCAGTGTAAAAACAGTTTCAGACAACACAAACAAGCGAACCATAAATAATCTTAATAGGTCCTTTGTTATAGCATGTAATTTCCTGAGTGGATTTTTATTATGCATCAATGATATGCCCATTGCTCACTCTTACGTTAAAAAACACTGGCAAAGTTTTGAGTGAATGAAATTTTTATTTATTTACTTGGCTGTGCTGGGTCTTTGTTCCCGAGCGAGGTTGCTGCGAGCGGCTGGTTTCTCCTTGTGGTGGCTTCTCCTGTTGCAGAGCACGGACTCTAGACCGTGCGGGCGTCATTAGCGGTGCTGCACGGGCTCAGTTAGCCTGCAGCCTGTGGAATCTTCCCAGACCAGGACTCGAACCCATGTCCCCTGCACTCACAGGTGGATTCTTTTTTTTTTTTTTAACTTGCTCATATATCTTTTAAATTTTTCTAATTTTTATTTTTACTGGAGTATAGTTGCTTACAATGTTGTGTTAGTTTCTGCTGTATAACAAAGTGATTCAGCTATATACATATAGATATGCATATATTCTTTCTTAGAATCTTTCCCCTTTTAACTTTTATAGAATATGGAGTAGAGTTCCCTGTTCTATATAGCAGGTGACAGGTGGATTCTTAACCACTAGACCACCAGTCAAGTGCAGTGAATAAAATTTTAAAAATAAAATTAACACCCCAAAACCATTGTTAAACCAACACGATTGTCTATTTCACTCTGAATTTTTTCTTTATTTTTCTCAGCCACAGTAGAATCACATTATATACACAATTTTTCAGCCAAGACCCACTTTCCATATTGATCCACACCATTCTACCTTTTTATGTTGAAAGACTTCATTATTGTCCAGCTAGAGGCTCCTCCATGATTTATGAAACTGATTCCCTGTGGTCGGGCATCTAGGTTGCTTCCTCAGGGGATGCTTTTTGGAGAGAGCCTTAAAAGTGGAATCACACATTTTTCAGGGTTTCTTATGGATACTTAGAGCCATACCTGCTTCCATATTTCCATATGAGATACCCATATCTCACTCCAGTCCCATCAGGGGAGTGTGTCCATTTCTTTCTTTCTTTCTTTTTTATTGAGCGTTACATTTTATTTGGCGGAAATTTAGGACAAGCTGAGGAGACAGCATCTCAATAAACCCTGAGAGAACTGCTCTGAGGAGGCAAGGGGAGGAGGCAGGTTATATAGAAGTTTTGCAACAAAAGATAGGCAGTTTGATCGTCAAAGGATGATTTTTTTTTTAAAGATTTCTTTATTTATTTATTTTGGCGGTGGGGTGGGGTGGGGAGGGAGGGGAGCAGGCGGGCTACTTCTATTGGTCTTTCCTTTGTCTATCTTCATCCATCTTTGTTCCTTGGCCCATGTGGGCCTCCCATCGCAGTGGCGTCTGTTGTCACAGAGCACCAGCTCTGGGCGCATGCGCACCAGAGCTCGGGCTCGGTAATTGGACACATCAGTCCAATCGCTCCGCGGCATGTGGGATCTTCCCAGGCCAGGGATCGAACCGGCGTCCCTTGCACTGCAAGGCGGTGTCCTTACCCACTGGACCACCAGGGAAGCCCCAGGATGATTGTTAATGAAAGATAACCAGTGGCTTCCCTGGTGGCTCGGTGGTAAAGCGTTTGCCTGTCAACACAGGGGACATGGGTTTGATTCCTGTTCTGAGAAGTTCCCACATGGCGTGGGACAACTAAGCCCATGTAAGACAACTTACTGAAGCCCTCGTGCCTAGAGCCTGTGCTCTGCAACAAGACCACCCACTGCCATGAGAAGCCCACGCACCACGCCTGGAGTGGCTCCCACTCGTCACAGCTAGAGGAGGCCCGCTCACAGCAACGAAGATCCAGCACAGCCATACATGCATACATACATAAAATCTTTTTTTTTTTTTTTTTTTAAATAAAGGGAATGAAAATCAGATATCCCAAGTTAAGGAATTTAGTGCTTTCTATGTCTGGGAAGATGCAAAAGTCTAGGCTCATTCCTTTGATGTGCACCTCAGCTCTCTGGGGCCAGTATCCTGTTTTCACATCCTGAGTTCCCCGGGGTTCACTGGCTGCAGTCTGATGGCTGCTAGGTAGCAGGTGTTCTTCTCCTTCCTGAATTTCCTCAGGACTCACCAGCTCACCCTGGAGGGCTGCAATGGCTGATGACCATGACATCCTTGTTTATTGGTATGGCAGGAAATATTCCATTTCTTAGCTCCTCCGCTTGGTCCAAAATTTGACCTATGTTTGGGAGACACTGACCATCTCTGTGAGCGTTTGGTGCTTGCAAATAAATATTAGAGACATTTACTTTGCAAAATGTGGATTAAAATCATAGTTTCTGGGCTTCCCTGGTAGTCAGTGGGTAAAGACTCCACCTTACAGTGCAAGGGGCACTGCTTTGATCCCTGGCCCTGGAAGATCCCACATGCTGCAGAGCAGCTGGATGGGTGTGTCCAATTAGGAGCCAGTGCTATGGAGCGCATGCGCCCAGAGCCGGTTTTCTGCAACGAGAGAGGCCACTGCAACGGGAGGCCCACACAGGCCGAAGAATAAAGATGGATGAAAGTAAATAAATAAATCAATATTAAAAAAAAAAAAACTGTATTTAAAAAGAAAAATCAGAGTTCCCCAGGGAGGCCCAAAGGGGCACGGGGAGTCACTGCTTAATAGGTAAGGCGTTTCTTTTGGGGGGTGATCTCACCAATGTTCTGGCAGTAAATAGAGGTGATGGTCGCACAACATCGTGATGGTACTAAATACCGTGGAATTGTACACTTCACAGCAGCTCATTTCTTTTTCTTTTTTTTAAGATTTATGTATTTTTGGCTGTGCTGTGTCTTTAATACCGGGCTCTGGCTTTCTCTAGGTGCTCTGCACAGGCTTCTCCCTGCAGTGGCTTCTCTCATTGCTGAGCACGGGCTTCCGTAGCTGCACGTGCTCGGGCCCAGCTGCGGCACGGCGTATGGGAATCTTCTCAGACCAGGGATGGAACCCGAGGCCCCTGCACTGACAGGCGGACTTCTGCCCGTTGGACCACCAGGGGAGCCCTACGATGGACAATTTCATGTTATGTGAATTTTACATCAAAACCAACCAACTAGTCAACGAAACAGAGGCCCTAACCTGGGGTCTCTGGCTTCCAGAAAGCCCCCGAAACCCTGCTCACATACCCTCTAGGAAGCCTCTCCTCATGTCCACAGCCAAGCCCCTGTGCCCTTCCCAGCACTGCATCTGTCCTCCTGTCCACGTAACTTTCATGACTCCCTGGCATTCATTCATTCACCCATCCGCTAGCCATGCTGGCCACACGGTAGATCCTCAGCAAAGATTTGTTAAATCAATATTTATGAAAATCATTTGACCTATGTTTGGGAGACACTGACCATCTCTGTGAGCGTTTGGTGCTTGCAAATAAATATTAGAGACATTTACTTTGCAAAATGTGGATTAAAATCATAGTTTCTGGGCTTCCCTGGTAGTCAGTGGGTAAAGACTCCACCTTACAGTGCAAGGGGCACTGCTTTGATCCCTGGCCCTGGAAGATCCCACATGCTGCAGAGCAGCTGGATGGGTGTGTCCAATTAGGAGCCAGTGCTATGGAGCGCATGCGCCCAGAGCCGGTTTTCTGCAACGAGAGAGGCCACTGCAACGGGAGGCCCACACAGGCCGAAGAATAAAGATGGATGAAAGTAAATAAATAAATCAATGAAAAAGGCCAACATTTAAAAAAAAAAAAAAACTGTATTTAAAAAGAAAAATCAGAGTTCCCCAGGGAGGCCCAAAGGGGCACGGGGAGTCACTGCTTAATAGGTAAGGCGTTTCTTTTGGGGGGTGATCTCACCAATGTTCTGGCAGTAAATAGAGGTGATGGTCGCACAACATCGTGATGGTACTAAATACCGTGGAATTGTACACTTCACAGCAGCTCATTTCTTTTTCTTTTTTTTAAGATTTATGTATTTTTGGCTGTGCTGTGTCTTTAATACCGGGCTCTGGCTTTCTCTAGGTGCTCTGCACAGGCTTCTCCCTGCAGTGGCTTCTCTCATTGCTGAGCACGGGCTTCCGTAGCTGCACGTGCTCGGGCCCAGCTGCGGCACGGCGTATGGGAATCTTCTCAGACCAGGGATGGAACCCGAGGCCCCTGCACTGACAGGCGGACTTCTGCCCGTTGGACCACCAGGGGAGCCCTACGATGGACAATTTCATGTTATGTGAATTTTACATCAAAACCAACCAACTAGTCAACGAAACAGAGGCCCTAACCTGGGGTCTCTGGCTTCCAGAAAGCCCCCGAAACCCTGCTCACATACCCTCTAGGAAGCCTCTCCTCATGTCCACAGCCAAGCCCCTGTGCCCTTCCCAGCACTGCATCTGTCCTCCTGTCCACGTAACTTTCATGACTCCCTGGCATTCATTCATTCACCCATCCGCTAGCCATGCTGGCCACACGGTAGATCCTCAGCAAAGATTTGTTAAATCAATATTTATGAAAATCAAATCCACAACCCAATACTGCTATTCTGCCCAGCAAAAAGGCCAGACACCATATACCACAGAGAAATCTCAGCCAGGCAACAAAAACCAAAATGCACCCAAAAAGAGTCATTCTAGCTGAGGAGGGAGGGGTAGGGGATCCAAAGGAGTCGAGGGGTTGGAGTGCAAAATTCTCAGCCCTCCCTGATTGTATTTTCCTCCTTTTTTTTTTTTTTTAATATTTGCTTATTTTACCGCACTGGGTCTTAGTTGCAGCATGTGGAATCTTTTAGCTGCATGTGGGATCTAGTTTCCTGACCAGGGATTGAACCCAGGCTTCCTGCATTGGGAGCATGGAGTCTTAGCCACTGGACCACCAGGGAAGTCCCTGTTTTCCTCCTTTTTTAAAAAAATGTATTTATTTATTTGGCCGTGCCATATCTTAGTTTTGGCATGCTGGATTTTTAATTGCAGCACCTGGGATCTAGCTTTCTGACCAGCGATCAAACCTGGGTCACTTGCATTGGGAGTTCATTGCCTTTGGACCACTGGGGAAGTCCCAAGTATTTTCCTCATTTCTGTCTTTTCTTTTTAAATTTTGGCCTCTTTTATTTTATTTTTTTATTATTTTTAATACAGCTTTATTCTTTGGCCTGTGTGGGTCTCGCATTGCAGTTGCTTCTTTCATTGCAGAGCCCTGGCTCCAGGCGCATGCGCTCCAGAGCTCTGGCTCCTAATTGGATACACCTGTCCAGCCGCTCCGCGGCATGTGGGATCTTTCCGGGCCAGGGATCGAACCGGTGCCCCTTGCACTGCAAGGCGAACTCTTTACCCACTGGACCACCAGGCAAGCCCCATTTCTGTCTATAAAAAGCCAAAGGGCAAATGAATTGTGTGCGTTTAATCACATAGAGTATCGGAGATGGGACAAATTTTTCTGGAGGGGCTCCCTACGGTAAAAGGGGAGGGAAAGAAGGTGTCTTTGGTGACAAGTTGGGGACTCTGGGCCAAGGGAGGGTGGGGCGTGGTTACACATGGTGGGCGGGGCGGGGTTCTCTGTGCTACGGTGTTTGGTGGTTTAGTCTTTCAGTCGTGTCCGGCTCTTGCGACCCCATGGGCTGCAGCCCGCCAGCCTCCTCTGTCCATGGGCTCTTCCAGGCAAGAATATGGGAGTGGGGGGCCACTTCCTTCTCCAGGGGATCTTCCCGACCCAGAGACTGAACGGGGATCTCCTGCATTGCTGGCCGATTCTTTGCCGACTGAGCAACAAGGGAAGCTATGGAACGATGTTAGTTTGCCAAACAGTTGAGAATAGGCTAGGGGCGGGATTAGACCGGCCAACCACACGTGGCTGCGCGTGAACGACGGCGTGTGTTCTGGCAGCTTCCGCAAGATGCCGCAGGGCCACGTCGTCCTCGCACTGTGGCCGCGAGGGGGCTTCCAGCCCAGGCTCCTCTTCAAGGAAATGGGATCCCCACCCCTGGTCTGAGCCCCACTCGTCTTGGTCTCTCTAAGCCTCGGTCTCCAGGTCTGACAAAATATTTGCAACGTATATCACAGACAAAGGGTTAATCGACCTAATACAGCGTTTCCAAAAGTAAAGAAGAAAATCAATTACCCTGTATTTCAAAATGGACACAAGATCCCATTAAATAAAGGCAGTAGCCCTGAAGACATGCTCAACTTTGTTCTAATAAGAGAAATGGAGACTCGAACTACACAGAGAGCACTCTCTTTGCTCCCTTCTCTATACCATCATCGTTCCTATGCCTGGAAGGCAGGTGTGATGGCTAGAGATGGGGCAGTCATCACGAACCATGAGACATTAGGCATGAAGGCCGCCAGAAAGCAAGGCTGAGTCCCAGAGGACTTTGCAGAGCGGTCACACCCCCTGCCCTGGACTGGCGATCTCTGGACTTCTACAAGATAGAACATCAATTTCCATTTTGTTTGAGGAAGAAACTACATGGAAGTAGATGTATGACCCTGCATCCCTGGTGAGGCTGTGAAGACGCAGGTAGTGAGGGTCAGTGCTGGTGAGGAGGGAGAATGGTGTAAGGGCCTGGTGGATGTATGTAGTGAGTTTCTGACTGTGCTGGGTCTTTGTTGCTGCACACGGGCTTTCTCCAGTTGCAGCACTCAGGCTTCTCAACGTAGTGGCTTCTCTTGTTGCCGAGCACAGGCACGTGGACTTCTTTAGCTGTGGTGCCCAGGCTTAGCTGCCCCATGGCAGGTGGAATCTTCCTGTACCAGGGATCAAATTCCTTCCCCCTGCACTGGTAGGCAGATTCTCAACCATGGGGCCACCAGGAACGGCTCATGTTCATCTCTCCTTTGAACCAGCAACTCTGCTTCTAGGCATCTTGTCCAAAGAAATGTGTGGGAAATGCATGATAACAGAGACTGGACACGGCCTAGAGGGGATGATGAGTGGAATCCACCATTGTGCAAAAGAACAGTGTGTAAAAGCCCTGTGTTACCGGAGTCATCTCCAAGATATGTTATAAAGTGTAAAGGGCAAGGTAGGGAAAAGGGTACGTACTGGTACTAGGCTCTCGTTTATCTGGGCTTCCCTGGTAGCTCAGCTGATAAAGAATCCGCCTGGAATGCAGGAGACCCCAGTTTGATTGCTGGGTTGGGATGATCCCCTGGAGAAGGGATAGGCTACCCATTCCAGGAATCTTGGGTTTCTCTGGTGGCTCAGATGGTAAAGAATCCACTTGTAATGTAGGAGACTTGGGTTTGATCCCTGGCTTGGGAAGATCCCCTGGAGAAGGGAATGGCAACCCACTCCAGGATTCTTGCTGGCGAATTCCATAGCTCGTCCATGAGGTGGCAAAGAGTGTGGCACGACTGAGTGACGTTCATTATCCTTTATCTAAGGAGAACTATGCATGTATATTTACTTGCTTATATTTAAAATGGAAGAAGAAACCTCAGCACTTGGAAACAGGATGAAAGGGACACGCTAAAAGTTGACTTATCTGAGTTTGCCTTGTTCTGCACATGTGACTTTGGGATCATACAAATGTTCCGAAACAAAATTAAGTAAAAGAGAGAGGCCGAGAAAACTTGAAATAAAAATGAGACAAATGGGGAATCGACTGACCATCCAGTGGTTAGGTTGTGTGCTTGTATTACCAAAGGTCAGAGTTCAATCCCTGGTCCGGGAACTAAGGTCACACAAGCCAGGCAAGATGGCAAAAAAAAAAAAAAAAAAGAGAGAGAGAGAGAAAGACAAATGAGGCTAATTGTGCTTTTGCGTTTGTGGCTTAACTACACAAACAATTATTTTGGATGACTTTAGAACACAGTCATTTGAACACAGTGTAAGTACATAAAGCACGTTTTCTAATGGGGAATCATAATGTTAGTAATAATATTGAGGCTGCTCTTCTGAAACTATTACACATATTTTTAGATAAAGCAAATAAGTCATTTTGTTAATGTAGCAATCCCAGATTCTCAGTGTCAGAAGATGTACAAAGAGAGGAAATAAGTAAAATTCTGCAATCCTGGATAATTGAATTGGAAAATCAGTAAGAATACAGCACGCATTGTCTCTCATACAGAAAAAGTATGCTCTCTGTCTCTGTCGCCACCAAAAAGGTCTAGAAACAGTGACCAGATCTGCCGCAGTGAGCACCCCCCGATGCCAACCTTGGTCTGTAATTACCATTTCCCATGAAGGAAGCCAGGGCTTCTGGAGGAATGGATGATTCCAGTCCTGGCGGGAAATGGGCCAGAGGATCCAAGAGCATCTTGTAAGGCCAGAAAGCAAGGAAGCTTATAAAGACCTGCGGGGAGGAACTTCCCTGGTGGTCCAGTGGTGAAGAACTCCACCCACCCAATGCAGGGAGCTGGAATTCCATCCCTGGTCAAGGAACTAGATTCCGCATGCAGCAGCTAAGACAGGTGTGGCCAAAAAAAGAAAACCCTTTGGTGTCTTTAGTGGAAAGAAGAGAGAGAAGGAGGCAAGAAAGGAGGAGAGGAGGGAGGAAGGAAGGGGCAACCTCCTGGGTGTCTATTGAAAGGTGCTCAGAGTCACCCCACTCTGCTACGAGCTGGACTCTTACACTTTGACACCTGTCGGCATTCCGAAGCAGGAATGATGTTTGACCTGATATTGCTGTTGTCCTGCAGGGCACAGAGCCAGCCTGGGCACGCCTTTATCTCAGGAGGACCCCGGCTTTGCCCCTTCCCACTCTACCTCTGGGTGACCAAGGTAACCTCTCTGAACCTTGGCCCCCAGATGCCATCCTCAGCCTGTACTGGAGAGGTCCACTGGGGCATCCGTTGGAAGACCCCCACTTTCGCTTCCTTCTTCAAGGCTGGGCAAACCGGGAAGCCCCTCTGGGTCTCAGTTTCCCCTTCTGGGTGGCCGTGAAGTTCAAGGATTGTGGATGTTCCGTCCCTGGGGTGAGGTGGGGTGGGGGCCCCAGGGTCCAAATTTGCCATCTCGTCTCCAATCTAGGGGTTCATTTAGAGCAGTGGGAGCCGAGAGATGACACACACCCCTAAAGCAGGGGGAAGGCAGGCAGAGAGAAGCAGCCAGAGCTCTGCCGACTAAGAGGCCAGAGGAAGCGTGGAGTGTGACCATGACTCTGCTCAACACTGATGAGACACCAGCCTCCCTGGTGCATGCATGCTCAGTCGCGTCTGACTCTTTGCAACCCCATGGACTGCAGCCACTCAGGCTCCTCTGAGTATAAGATTCTCCAGGCAAGAATACCGGAGTGGATTGCCGTTTCTTTCTCCAGGGAATCTTCCCAACCCAGGGATCAAAGCCGGGTCTCCTGTATTGACAAGCAGATTCTTACCAAGCTGGGCTTCCCCCAATTTCCCGGTGGCTCAGTTGTAAAGAATCCGCCTACAATGCAGGAGACCCGGCTTAGACCCCTGGGTCGGGAAGATTCCCTGGAGAAAGAAACGGCAACCCACTCCAGTATTCCTGCCTGGAGAATCCCATGCTCAGAGGAGCCTGAGTGGCTACAGTCTATGGGGTTGCAAAGAGTCGGCCATGACTTGACTTATCGACTCAGCATGCACGCCCCCTGATCTGGGGAAACTTGCGGGACAGTGGGTTTGACGGTGGCCTCGTAGCCTCATGGTCACCTCTCCCAGTGGACCAAAGTGCTGGATGTAGGCAGGAACATGAGCTTCCCATTGGCAAAGACACACAGAGCCTTCTGCCCTGGGGTTGCAACACACAGTCAAGGCAGCCACCTTCCTCCTCAGAAGAGGGCAGGAAAAGGAAAAAAAAAATTAAATGGTGGTATCCGAGCAGACAGGAGACAGAGAGAGATTTCACCATCCCTACAGGAAGGGTGACCAAGGTAACCTCTCTGAACCTTGGCCCCAGATGCCATCCTCAGCCTGTACTGGAGAGGTCCACTGGGGCATCCGTTGGAAGACCCCACTTTCGCTTCCTTCTTCAAGGCTGGGCAAACCGGAAGCCCTCTGGGTCTCATTTTCCCCTTCTGGGTGGCCGTGAAGTTCAAGGATTGTGGATGTTCCGTCCCTGGGGTGAGGTGGGGTGGGGGCCCCAGGGTCCAAATTTGCCATCTCGTCTCCAATCTAGGGGTTCATTTAGAGCAGTGGGAGCCGAGAGATGACACACACCCCTAAAGCAGGGGGAAGGCAGGCAGAGAAAGCAGCCAGAGCTCTGCCGACTAAGAGGCCAGAGGAAGCGTGGAGTGTGACCATGACTCTGCTCAACACTGATGAGACACCAGCCTCCCTGGTGCATGCATGCTCAGTCGCGTCTGACTCTTTGCAACCCCATGGACTGCAGCCACTCAGGCTCCTCTGAGTATAAGATTCTCCAGGCAAGAATACCGGAGTGGATTGCCGTTTCTTTCTCCAGGGAATCTTCCCAACCCAGGGATCAAAGCCGGGTCTCCTGTATTGACAAGCAGATTCTTACCAAGCTGGGCTTCCCCCAATTTCCCGGTGGCTCAGTTGTAAAGAATCCGCCTACAATGCAGGAGACCCGGCTTAGACCCCTGGGTCGGGAAGATTCCCTGGAGAAAGAAACGGCAACCCACTCCAGTATTCCTGCCTGGAGAATCCCATGCTCAGAGGAGCCTGAGTGGCTACAGTCTATGGGGTTGCAAAGAGTCGGCCATGACTTGACTTATCGACTCAGCATGCACGCCCCCTGATCTGGGGAAACTTGCGGGACAGTGGGTTTGACGGTGGCCTCGTAGCCTCATGGTCACCTCTCCCAGTGGACCAAAGTGCTGGATGTAGGCAGGAACATGAGCTTCCCATTGGCAAAGACACACAGAGCCTTCTGCCCTGGGGTTGCAACACACAGTCAAGGCAGCCACCTTCCTCCTCAGAAGAGGGCAGGAAAAGGAAAAAAAAAATTAAATGGTGGTATCCGAGCAGACAGGAGACAGAGAGAGATTTCACCATCCCTACAGGAAGGAAGCGAGTTAGAGCTGGCCTGAGCCTCCCCACCCTGCTTCCTCTGGCAAGGGCTCTAAAAACGTCATTCCATTTTGCTGACAAGGCAGAGCTCGCCCAGCTGGCGAGCCCTGAGGACGGCCCACCGGGGCCCTGGGGACGGTTCTGGGTTGAGTCAGATGTTTCTGGGTTGGAATCCCTGTCCCGTCCCTGGTTACCCACGAAACCATGACAGTTGAGAAGTCTGCTCAGCAAATCAATGAAATAGACTGAAAACTGCAACGCCTGCCGTCAGCATGAATCAACAGAACGGGCCAAATTCTCCTCTGAGACAACGCCCAACCACACGTTGCACAACTGACACCTCAAAAATGGAATGAAATATGTATATGACTGATCTGGGAACGTGCATGTCTATGAACAACAAAACTCTGTAAAAACTTTAAAATAAAGAAATTTTTAAAAAAAGTTGAATGAATGAATGAATGAATGAATTGGGCTATGACGGTTTCCCTCATCTGCCATATTCAGCTGACCTCTCGCCAACTGATTATCACTTCTTCAAGCACCTTGATGTCTATTTGACGGGGAAAACAGTTCCACAAGCATCAGGACACAGAAAAGACTTTCCAAGGGTTTATCAAACTCCAAAGCACAGATGTTTAGGCTACAGGAATAAAAAAAACTTATTTCTCGTTGACAAAAACGTGTTGATTGTAATGGTTCTTATTTTGATGAAGAAAGATGTGTTTGAGCCTAGGTATAATGACTTAAAATTCAGAGTCTGAAACCTCAAGTACTTTTGTACCAACCTAATAACTGCATATGAATCTAGAATTATTTAAAAAAAAACAACTAATGAAAATTGGACTTCCCTGGTAGCTCAAGTCAGAACATAATCTGCCTGCATATTCAAATATATATATTTGAATCACTGTGCCGTATGCCTGAAACTAACTCAACATTGTTAACCAACTGTACTTCAATTTAAAAAAAAGAAGAAGAAAAAAACTTGAAAACAAAAGCAAGAACAAGTTTGTAGCTGTTGTTCAGTCACTGACTGATTCTTTGCAACCCCATGGACTGCAGCACACCAGGCCACCTTCACCATTTTCTGGAGCTTGCTCAAGCTCATGTCTGTTGAATTGGCGCGCCTGAGCCTCCCCACCCTGCTTCCTCTGGCAAGGGCTCTAAAACGTCATTCCATTTTGCTGACAAGCCCAGCTGGCGAGCCCTGAGGACGGCCCACCGGGGCCCTGGGGACGGTTCTGGGTTGAGTCAGATGTTTCTGGGTTGGAATCCCTGTCCCGTCCCTGGTTACCCACGAAACCATGACAGTTGAGAAGTCTGCTCAGCAAATCAATGAAATAGACTGAAAACTGCAACGCCTGCCGTCAGCATGAATCAACAGAACGGGCCAAATTCTCCTCTGAGACAACGCCCAACCACACGTTGCACAACTGACACCTCAAAAATGGAATGAAATATGTATATGACTGATCTGGGAACGTGCATGTCTATGAACAACAAAACTCTGTAAAAACTTTAAAATAAAAGAAATTTTTAAAAAAAGTTGAATGAATGAATGAATGAATGAATTGGGCTATGACGGTTTCCCTCATCTGCCATATTCAGCTGACCTCTCGCCAACTGATTATCACTTCTTCAAGCACCTTGATGTCTATTTGACGGGGAAAACAGTTCCACAAGCATCAGGACACAGAAAAGACTTTCCAAGGGTTTATCAAACTCCAAAGCACAGATGTTTAGGCTACAGGAATAAAAAAAACTTATTTCTCGTTGACAAAAACGTGTTGATTGTAATGGTTCTTATTTTGATGAAGAAAGATGTGTTTGAGCCTAGGTATAATGACTTAAAATTCAGAGTCTGAAACCTCAAGTACTTTTGTACCAACCTAATAACTGCATATGAATCTAGAATTATTTAAAAAAAAACAACTAATGAAAATTGGACTTCCCTGGTAGCTCAAGTCAGAACATAATCTGCCTGCATATTCAAATATATATATTTGAATCACTGTGCCGTATGCCTGAAACTAACTCAACATTGTTAACCAACTGTACTTCAATTTAAAAAAAAGAAGAAGAAAAAAACTTGAAAACAAAAGCAAGAACAAGTTTGTAGCTGTTGTTCAGTCACTGACTGATTCTTTGCAACCCCATGGACTGCAGCACACCAGGCCACCTTCACCATTTTCTGGAGCTTGCTCAAGCTCATGTCTGTTGAATTGGCGACGCCATCCAGCCATCTCATCCTCTGTCGTCCCCTTCTCCTGCCCTCAACCTCTCCCAGCATCAGGGTCTTTTCCAATGAATCATTTCTTCGCATCGGGTGGCCAAAGTATTGGAACTTCAGCATCAGTCCTTCCAATGAATAATCAGGATTGATTTCCTTTAGAAAAAGTTTAATGTAAGGGTGAAAAAAGACTTGCAACACTGAGAAGTTAAGATCATGTAGGGAAAATAATCGAAAACAATAAAATTTTTTTTTAAAGTGAGGGTCAGTGGGCTTCCCTGGTGGTCCAGTGGGTAAAGAGTCTGCCTTGCAGTGCAAGGGGCACTGGTTCAATCCCTGGCCCGGGAAGATCTGATGTGCCACGGAGCAGCTTGACCGGTGTGTCCAATTAGGAGCCAGAGCTCTGGAGTGCATGCGCCCAGAGCCGGTGCTCTGCAATGAGAGAGGCCACTGCGATGGGAGGCCCACACAGGCCAACGAATAAAGATGGATGAAAATAAATAAATGAAAAACCAATAAAGGAGGCCAAAATTTTAGAATTAATGCAGTTTACACACGTTCTTGGATGTAAGCCATACTGCAATAATAAAGAAAAAAACATAAATTTATGTTTCACAAAAAATTTGAAAAAATTACAAAAAATGTCAATGGGGGATTAAAGTGGTCCATTGAAAGAAAAAAATGAGACAGATCTATGTGTTTAGATGTGCACATACATTCCCAATGGAGTATGTGAACAAAACAATTTGCAGATTAGTATGTAGAGAAGAAACACATTTCTGTAAAAATAATACATATTATAAGAAGAATATATATGGGGCTTCCCTGGTGGTCCGGTGGCTGAGACTCTGCACTCCCAGGGCAGGAGGCCTGGGTTCGATCCCTGCTAGGGGAACTAGACCCCACATGCTGCAACCAAAGATCCTGCATGCCACAACGAAGGCTCAGTGCAGCCAAACAGATACATAAAAATATTACAAAGAATATATACACATATTATAATGTATATATAAATATCATGTAATAATTATATATGTACAATTTCTGTGTATAGGTATAAACTACCTGGTTGGGTCCTTATATAACGGCTCTCCAAAGGGTCCAGTGAAGGCTCTCTTTATTCAACAGAACTCTGTAAATTTGCATCTTTCACATTGACCATATCATATTTTTGTATTTAAAATAAAATCACAAAAGGAAAAAAACCTAAGAATTCACTTTTTTCCTAATCATTTGACTCATCTATGTAATGGATCAAGCCTGGACCCAGGGCAAGTCACCGATTCCTTTCTGGGTCCCAGTTTCCTCTTCTGCAAAACGGAGAGAGATATTCATTAACAGCCCCTGTGAGGTCAGATTTAGATACATGAGCCACGCCCCCTCACCTCTGGGTGAGACAAGCTCTGGGGTGCTGTTCACACTCTGGGCTCCCCGTGGGATCAGGCTGAGATTGGACGTCAGCTCTTCTCTTGCCCTAACTTGCTTTCGGCTGAGCTTTGCTGGGTGGGGCTGCCAGCCTGTCCCTTCCTATTAGCTGTTGCTACTTGTGTGTGTGTGTGTGTGTGTGTGTCTATTTTTGTGTATATAGTATGCACATCTTATCTTTGTAAGCAGAGGAAAGAAATATAAAAACCAAAAAATGTTCTGGGCAAAACAAGCTCGTTATCTCGATCGCCACTGTGCCATAGAAGTACAATGGCCATCCTTCCTGTTGTACAGATAAGAAAATTGATGGCCTTTCCTGGTTGTCCAGAGGCTGGGGGTCTGCCTGCCAGGGCAGGGAATGCGGGTTCAATCCCCGGCCCAGGAAGATCCCACATGCTGCAGAGTAACCAAGCCTGTCGCCACGACTATCAAAGCCCACACTCCGAGAGCCCATGCTCTAGGAGTAGCCCCTGTTTTCTGCAACGAGAGAAAGCCTGTGTGCAGCAACAAAGACCCAGAGCAACCATAAGTAAATAAATCACATTGAAAAAACAAAAAACTGAGGCCCAGAGAAGCAAAAGTACTTGTCCAAAGTCACAGAGCCAGTGGACAGAGCTAGGATTTGGACCTAAACTGTTAGAGTCCAGAGTCTTTGCTCGTAATCATGTGTTGTTCTTCATCTCATGAGCATTCGCAATGTGAAGAAACCACAGCACTGGAGTTAACCAGGCTCATCTCTGGGTGAAGGAATGAATAGACACGGTTCCGCCTTTGATTTGACACGAAGTGTTGTTGTGTACCGAGAAAAATCAATACTTTAAAATAGCAAAAGTTCTTGTTGTGGAAATGAGAGGTAATTTCTGCTTATTTTTGCTTTCTCCTTATCTCGCCCATTGCTTATTCTCCAGAAGAGTCACTTTTTCCTAATCATTTGACTCATCTATGTAATGGATCAAGCCTGGACCCAGGGCAAGTCACCGATTCCTTTCTGGGTCCCAGTTTCCTCTTCTGCAAAACGGAGAGAGATATTCATTAACAGCCCCTGTGAGGTCAGATTTAGATACATGAGCCACGCCCCCTCACCTCTGGGTGAGACAAGCTCTGGGGTGCTGTTCACACTCTGGGCTCTCCGTGGGATCAGGCTGAGATTGGACGTCAGCTCTTCTCTTGCCCTAACTTGCTTTCGGCTGAGCTTTGCTGGGTGGGGCTGCCAGCCTGTCCCTTCCTATTAGCTGTTGCTACTTGTGTGTGTGTGTGTGTGTGTGTGTCTATTTTTGTGTATATAGTATGCACATCTTATCTTTGTAAGCAGAGGAAAGAAATATAAAAACCAAAAAATGTTCTGGGCAAAACAAGCTCGTTATCTCGATCGCCACTGTGCCATAGAAGTACAATGGCCATCCTTCCTGTTGTACAGATAAGAAAATTGATGGCCTTTCCTGGTTGTCCAGAGGCTGGGGGTCTGCCTGCCAGGGCAGGGAATGCGGTTCAATCCCCGGCCCAGGAAGATCCCACATGCTGCAGAGTAACCAAGCCTGTCGCCACGACTATCAAAGCCCACACTCCGAGAGCCCATGCTCTAGGAGTAGCCCCTGTTTTCTGCAACGAGAGAAAGCCTGTGTGCAGCAACAAAGACCCAGAGCAACCATAAGTAAATAAATCACATTGAAAAAACAAAAAACTGAGGCCCAGAGAAGCAAAAGTACTTGTCCAAAGTCACAGAGCCAGTGGACAGAGCTAGGATTTGGACCTAAACTGTTAGAGTCCAGAGTCTTTGCTCGTAATCATGTGTTGTTCTTCATCTCATGAGCATTCGCAATGTGAAGAAACCACAGCACTGGAGTTAACCAGGCTCATCTCTGGGTGAAGGAATGAATAGACACGGTTCCGCCTTTGATTTGACACGAAGTGTTGTTGTGTACCGAGAAAAATCAATACTTTAAAATAGCAAAAGTTCTTGTTGTGGAAATGAGAGGTAATTTCTGCTTATTTTTGCTTTCTCCTTATCTCGCCCATTGCTTATTCTCCAGAAGAGTCACATTCCTTGAATAAAAACAAAAATATAATATGAACATTTTTTTAAATGTTGAGAGGCAGTACATGAAATGTCAGGGGAGATTATCTCTGAGCTGAATGACTGTGGGAGAGATCGTGTCTTTTTTTGTTTGCTTGTTTTTCTGCTTCTTTAATTCTCCATCAGGAAATTGCTCGACCTTTTTATAATTAGGAGAAAACGATGGTGCAAAACCCTGGGGTGGGGCCGTTACTCCAGGTGTTGCCTCTGGCCAGGACTGACCTTGAAGGGGAGTCTCAGCCTCCTCCCAGTTTGACTTGGGGTTGGGGGAAAATGGGTGTAGGTGAGGGGGGCGGGCTCTGCATTACCTTGGAGGCACCAGCACTGTGACCCCTCACCCTCTCTTGGGGACTTCCCTGGTGGCCCAGTGGCCAAGGTTCCTCACTCCAAATGCAGGGTCCCAGGCTCCATCCCTGGTCAGGAAATGAGATTCTGCATGCCACAACGAAAGACCCGGCCTGCTGCAAAGAAGATTGAAGATCCCACGTGCGCAGCTGAGACCTGCTGTAGTCAAATAAATAAGAGCAAAAAACAGAGTCTCTCAGAAAAAAAGAATCCTCCTCAAGACTTCAACATAAGGGACTTCTCTGGCGATCCAATGGCTACGATTCCACACTGCCAACGCAGGGAGCCAGGGTTCGATTCCTGATCAGGGAACTAAGAGCTCGAATGCCATAAAGATAAAAAAAAAAAAAAAGGATCCCCCAAGTTGCAACAAAGATTGATGATCTTGCGTGCTACAACTAAGACCTAGTGCAGCTAAAGAAATAGATATATATTTTTGGAGTCGGGGGGGTGGGTTGGGTGGGGGAGGGAGGAGGGCGGGCAGGCCACTTCTATTGGTCTTTCATTTATCCATTTTCATCCATCTTTGCTCTTTGGCCCGTGTGGGCCTCCCATCGCAGGGGCCTCTGTTGTCGCAGAGCACTGGCTCTGGACGCATGCACTCCAGAGCTCCGGCTCAGTCATTGGACACATCAGTCCAGCCGCTCCGCGGCATGTGAGATCTTCCCAGGCCAGGGAATGAACCGGTGCCCCTTGCACTGCAAGGCGGTGTCCCTACCCACTGGACACCAGGGAAGCCCTAGATATATTTTTTAGTATTTATTTTATTTATATTTGCGGGGGGCGGGTTGGGGAGAGAGGGGAGCCAGCGGGCCACTTCTATTGGTCTTTCGTTTCTCCATTTTCATTCGTCTTCGTTCTTTGGCTCCTGTGGGCCTCCCATCGCGGTGGCGTCTGTCGTTGCAGAGCACTGGCTCTGGACGCATGCGCTCCAGAGCTCCGGCTCGGTGATTGGACACATCAGTCCAGCCGCTCCGCGGCGCGTGGGATCTTCCCAGGCCAGGGCTCAAACCGGTGCCCCTTGCACTGCAAGGCGGTGTCCTTACCCACTGGACCACCAGGGAAGCCTGATATATTTTTTAAAAAGGCTACAACACAGAAACCCTAAGCCAATTCCCAAACATAAATCTCTTCCTATATATAATACACATACACAGGTTTTTATTTACTTATTTTAGTTTTGGCTGTGCTGGGTCTTTGTTGCTTTGTGCCAGCTTTCTCTGGTTGCAGCAAGCAGGGGGCTTCTCTTAGTTGCCCTATGTGGGCTCCTCATGGCTGTGGCTTCTCTTGTCGCAGAGCACAGGCTCTAGGTGCATGGGCTTCAGTAACGGCAGTACTGGGGCTCGGCAGTTGTGGCCCATGGGCTGAGTTGCTCCATGGCATGTTGAATCTTCCTGGACCAGGGATTGAACCCATGTCCCCCGCATGGGCAGGTGGAATCCGATCCACTGAGCCATCAGCAAAGCCCCTACATGTATCATGTTGATTCTGTTTCTCTGGAAAGCCCTGACTGATAGAGACACCCAGAGGCCTGGCAGTCAAGGGAGGCAGGCTTACTTTTTATTTGGTCATGCAGCATGCAGGATCTTAGTTCCCTGACCAGGGATTGAACCTATACCCCTTGCACTGGAAGTGTAGCATCTTAATTATGGACCACCAGGGAGGGTCAGGGCTTGCATTTCAGGGAAGAGATTTCCTCAGCAAAATGAGGGCCTCTAGAGGCAAGAACAGCCTACCTCAGCCTTTCCTGACGGGACACAGACCAGTTTCTTGGCCTCAGATGCCCCCCAAGACACCTACAGGCCAACGACGTGCACGTGAGGCGTCAGATTTCATGGTCCTGGGCACAGCCCACCCCCAACATGCTGACCCAGCCCGACACCCTCAACCAAAATAAACCCAGGGCAGGGTCCCTCGAGATCAGCCCCCCAACCCCAACAAAATCCCAAGACCTGATCCAGATCACACATCTGGGTGTTTCCAGTCTCACAGACGGGGTCGGCCCTGGTTCCAAAAGCCCTGAGGGACGGATCAGTTAGCCACAAAACAAAAGACAGAAAAATTTCATTTTGGAGAGACTCCAAGAGAGCAGAAGTGATTATACCAGCTGGCAATGAGCGGGCACTTTCTACTCATGAAACTCTCAGGCCTCTCCCAGGTGATCTGAGGAATGCAGGAGCCTCTGAGGTCCTCGTCACGGACGAGCCGGTGGGAGATTCCAGCCCTCATTCCTGATTTCAGAACCTGAAGGGCTGGATCATTCATCCATTCAACCCAGGTGACTATTTTTTTTTAAATTGGAGGATAATTGCTTTACGATATTGCAGTGGTCTCTGCTGTACATCAACATGAACCAGTCATAATTATAGATATATCGCCCCTCCCTCTTCAGCCTCGCTGCCCTTGTTCCACCCCTCTAGGTCAGCCTAGAGCACCAGGCTGGGCTCCCCGTGCTGTATAGCTGCTTCCCACCAAACAACGGATGCTTTCAAACTGTGGTGCTGGAGAAGACTCTTGAGAGTCCCTTGGACTGCGTGGAGATCAAACCAGTCAAGCCTAAAGGAAATCAACCCTGAATATCCACTGGCAGGACCGATGCTGAAACTGTAGCTCCGGTACGTGGGCCAGCTGAGGTGAAGGGATGATTCACTGGAAAAGACCCTGATGCTGGGACAGCTTTGAGGGCAGGAGGAGAAGAGGGCTGCCGAGGAGGAGTCGGTTGGATGGCTCCACCAACTCAATGAACGTGAGTTCTAGCGAACTCCAGGAGACGGTGAAGCACAGGGAAGCCTGGCATGCTGCAGTCTGTGGGGTCTCGAAGAGTCAGACACAACTAAGTGACTGAACAGCAACAGCTAGTTCCTGGCTTTACACAAGCGTGTACACGTGTCAGTGTTACTGTCTCAGTTTCTCTAGCCTCTCCTTCCCCCAGTGTATCCACAAGTCCCTTCTCCATATCTGTGTCTCCACTTCTTCTCTGTAAATAGTTTCATCAGTACTGTTTTTCTAGATTCCACGTGCTAATATACGAATCAATACACTGTTTTTGTTTCTGCTTTCTGACTTATTTCACTCTGTGTAACAGGCTCTAGGCTCATCCACCTCACTACTATGGACTGAAATGTATTCCTTTTTTATGGCTGAGTAGTGTTCCTTTGCACATATGTACCATAACTTCTTTATCCATGCATCTGTCGATGGACGTCTAGGCTGCTTTCATGTCCTGGCTATTGTAAATAGTGCTGCAATGAATATTGGGGTACATGTGTATTTTTGAATTGTGGTTTTTCTCAGGGTATATGCCCAGTAGTGGGATTTCTGGGTCATATGGTTAGCTTTATTCCTAGTTCTCCATAGTGGTGACTATTTTTTAAAATTAATTAATTACTCAATTTGGTTGCACCAAGCCTTATTTTTTTTTTTTTTGAGGGGAAAGTAGAGTTTGTTAGTGTGAGGGAAGGGAGAGTCACTGCCAGTACAGCAGGCCAGCTTAAGGGAGAAAGTAGAAGACGCTGCGGGTCAGGTCAAAGGAGAACCAACCTGTACCAGGTCTTAATTGTGGCCTTGGGATCTAAGATCTTTGTTGAGGCATGTAAACTCTTAATTGTTGCCTATGGGATCTAGTTCCCTGATCAGGGACTGAACCCAGGCCTCCTATATTGGGAACAGAGAGTTTTAGCCATTGGATCCCAGGTGCTTATTTTTTTTAAAGTCTTTTTTTGGGGGGTGGCGGGTTGGGGAAGGAGGGGGGTGGGTGGACTACTTTTATTGGTCTTTCATTTATCTATTTTCATCCATCTTTGTTCCCCAGCCCGTGTGGGCCTCCCACTGCAGTGGTCTCTGTTGTCGCAGAGCACTGGCTCTGGGCGCATGCGCTCCAGAGCTCCGGCTCGGTAATTGGGCACATCGGTCCAGCCACTCCGCGGCACGTGGGATCTTCCCAGGCCAGGGATCCAACCGGCGGCCCTTGCACTGCAAGGCGGTGTCCTTACCCACTGGACCACCAGGGAATCCCCCCAGGTGCTTATTTGACTGCAGTTTAACAGGGTTCAGTATAACCAGGAAATACTTACTGTCAGTACTTAGGACATGCCTAAGAGAAGTGAAAACATCCACACAGACACTGGGACGTGCACGTTCACAGCAGCGCCATTCACAGGAACCAGAAGGTGGAAACACCTTGAGTGGCCATAGACAGAAGAACAGGTGAACAAATTGTGGTCTAACCACACCATGGAATATTACTCAGCCATCAAAAAGAATGATGCACTGATACATGCTACCATGTGGATGAACCTTGAAGACGTGCTTAGTGAGAGAAGCCAGACACAGAAGACCATATGTAGTATGATCCCATGCATATGATACTATTTACATGAAATGTCCAGAACAGGCACGTCCATGACACAGAGAGTGAATAGAGGTTGCCCGGGGCCGGGGGGAGGAGTGGCAGTGTCTGAAATGGACACAGGCTTTACTTGGGAAGTGGTGAAAGTGTTCTGAAATTGACCATGGTGGTGGGTGCACATATCTGTGAATATCCTAAAACCCACTTTGGTTGCACCAAGCCTTATTTTTTTTTTTTTGAGGGGAAAGTAGAGTTTGTTAGTGTGAGGGAAGGGAGAGTCACTGCCAGTACAGCAGGCCAGCTTAAGGGAGAAAGTAGAAGACGCTGCGGGTCAGGTCAAAGGAGAACCAACCTGTACCAGGTCTTAATTGTGGCCTTGGGATCTAAGATCTTTGTTGAGGCATGTAAACTCTTAATTGTTGCCTATGGGATCTAGTTCCCTGATCAGGGACTGAACCCAGGCCTCCTATATTGGGAACAGAGAGTTTTAGCCATTGGATCCCAGGTGCTTATTTTTTTTAAAGTCTTTTTTTGGGGGGTGGCGGGTTGGGGAAGGAGGGGGGTGGGTGGACTACTTTTATTGGTCTTTCATTTATCTATTTTCATCCATCTTTGTTCCCCAGCCCGTGTGGGCCTCCCACTGCAGTGGTCTCTGTTGTCGCAGAGCACTGGCTCTGGGCGCATGCGCTCCAGAGCTCCGGCTCGGTAATTGGGCACATCGGTCCAGCCACTCCGCGGCACGTGGGATCTTCCCAGGCCAGGGATCCAACCGGCGGCCCTTGCACTGCAAGGCGGTGTCCTTACCCACTGGACCACCAGGGAATCCCCCCAGGTGCTTATTTGACTGCAGTTTAACAGGGTTCAGTATAACCAGGAAATACTTACTGTCAGTACTTAGGACATGCCTAAGAGAAGTGAAAACATCCACACAGACACTGGGACGTGCACGTTCACAGCAGCGCCATTCACAGGAACCAGAAGGTGGAAACACCTTGAGTGGCCATAGACAGAAGAACAGGTGAACAAATTGTGGTCTAACCACACCATGGAATATTACTCAGCCATCAAAAAGAATGATGCACTGATACATGCTACCATGTGGATGAACCTTGAAGACGTGCTTAGTGAGAGAAGCCAGACACAGAAGACCATATGTAGTATGATCCCATGCATATGATACTATTTACATGAAATGTCCAGAACAGGCACGTCCATAGACACAGAGAGTGACTAGAGGTTGCCCGGGGCCGAGGGGAGGAGTGGCAGTGTCTGAAATGGACACAGGCTTTACTTGGGAAGTGGTGAAAGTGTTCTGAAATTGACCATGGTGGTGGGTGCACATATCTGTGAATATCCTAAAACCCACTGAAGTATATATTTTAAAATGGGTAAATTGATACGTGAATTATATCTCAATAAAGCTGTTTTTTTTTAAAAAAATATTCCCCCGAAGTTCCACATTTATTGAGGACCCACCATATGCCAAACACTGAGATAGATGCTAGAACAGAGCCCAGAGCAGGAGACAGGTCGTAAGCAGATGACCAGAACACTGGAGGATTCCTCTTACATTACAGCGAGGAGAGATGGAGCATTTGTGTGGACAGATGAAGGATGAAGGCGGGAGTGTGTGTGTGTTGGGTTTTGATGGTTGAATAAGAGTCTGCCAAGTTGAAGTTTGGGCTGAGGGTGAATTCAATTTTGTAAAATCTAATAAACAGGGAAAACTTACAAACTTTATATATAAGTTTATTTTATTCTGTTCATAAGCTCATAGGGGAGGCTTCCCTTGTGGCTCAGATGGTAAAGAGTCTGACTGAAGTGCAGGAGAACCAGGTTCGATCCCTGGGTCAGGATGATCCCCTGGAGGAGGGCATGGCAGCCCACTCCAGTGTTCTTACCTGGAGAATCTCACAAACAGAGGAGCCTGGTGGACGACAGTCCGTGGGGTCGCATAGCGTCGAACGCACCTGAGCGACTAACACACACGTGTATTTTTTGGCCACGCACCGTGCAGAACTTCTGGACAGGGATCAAACCCAAGCTCTCTGCATTGAAAGTATGAAGTCTTAGCCACTCGACCACCAAGGAAGTGTCAAATGTGATTTTAGAAAAATGAAAATGACCCCACCCTTGCTTGTCTGTATGAACTGAAAGAGCGTGTATCTGAACATTTCTCAGCCTATCCAGACCATGCCTGGCTTCCGCGTGTCCGTTTCTGAGGGATGTTGTTTATGTCCACAGCAAAGACAGTGCTGTCAGCTGGCACGTCGGCCTCTTTGTTCATCAAGAGGGGAGAGATCCAAACATTCGGCCGCCTGTGCTCGTAGCTGCCTCTAGTAAACCAAAGATCGGCAGGCCTGATGGAGACCCTCCTGAGAACCCGCCTCCCTTAGACACAGAGAGTGACTAGAGGTTGCCCGGGGCCGAGGGGAGGAGTGGCAGTGTCTGAAATGGACACAGGCTTTACTTGGGAAGTGGTGAAAGTGTTCTGAAATTGACCATGGTGGTGGGTGCACATATCTGTGAATATCCTAAAACCCACTGAAGTATATATTTTAAAATGGGTAAATTGATACGTGAATTATATCTCAATAAAGCTGTTTTTTTTAAAAAAATATTCCCCCGAAGTTCCACATTTATTGAGGACCCACCATATGCCAAACACTGAGATAGATGCTAGAACAGAGCCCAGAGCAGGAGACAGGTCGTAAGCAGATGACCAGAACACTGGAGGATTCCTCTTACATTACAGCGAGGAGAGATGGAGCATTTGTGTGGACAGATGAAGGATGAAGGCGGGAGTGTGTGTGTGTTGGGTTTTGATGGTTGAATAAGAGTCTGCCAAGTTGAAGTTTGGGCTGAGGGTGAATTCAATTTTGTAAAATCTAATAAACAGGGAAAACTTACAAACTTTATATATAAGTTTATTTTATTCTGTTCATAAGCTCATAGGGGAGGCTTCCCTTGTGGCTCAGATGGTAAAGAGTCTGACTGAAGTGCAGGAGAACCAGGTTCGATCCCTGGGTCAGGATGATCCCCTGGAGGAGGGCATGGCAGCCCACTCCAGTGTTCTTACCTGGAGAATCTCACAAACAGAGGAGCCTGGTGGACGACAGTCCGTGGGGTCGCATAGCGTCGAACGCACCTGAGCGACTAACACACACGTGTATTTTTTGGCCACGCACCGTGCAGAACTTCTGGACAGGGATCAAACCCAAGCTCTCTGCATTGAAAGTATGAAGTCTTAGCCACTCGACCACCAAGGAAGTGTCAAATGTGATTTTAGAAAAATGAAAATGACCCCACCCTTGCTTGTCTGTATGAACTGAAAGAGCGTGTATCTGAACATTTCTCAGCCTATCCAGACCATGCCTGGCTTCCGCGTGTCCGTTTCTGAGGGATGTTGTTTATGTCCACAGCAAAGACAGTGCTGTCAGCTGGCACGTCGGCCTCTTTGTTCATCAAGAGGGGAGAGATCCAAACATTCGGCCGCCTGTGCTCGTAGCTGCTGCCTCTGACGGTAAACCAAAGATCCAGGGCCAGGCCTGATGGAGACCCTCCCCTGAGAACCCGCCCTCCCTTAGCCGGGCTGGCCTCCCCTGGCCTCCCCCTGGCCTCCCTCCTCCCAGTGTGGCCAGCGCGTGGCTCTGGCGGGTGGCCACGAGAGCGAAGAGGACCGTCATTCTCGTCCAAAAATAAATCACAGCTCTGAACGAGTAAACAAGAAACTAGGGCGGAGGAGGGGACCGGGGAGGGGCTGGGGGGAAAGAGAACTGTGATTTTCCTGGGAAGATGAATGCGGCCTTCAGAGGCTGGCCTCCCGGGGCTGGGCTGAGGGCCAGGTGCTGAGCCTCTGCTGTGCCCCCAGCTGCTCCCAACCTCCTGACACCTTCCCTGCTGCGTCCTGACCCCTGAGCCTCTCTCCGTGTGGACTCCATCAGCACTCAGAAAAGTCCTTTCCTTACAACTCTTTTTGTCAACCCAGGGTAACCTTTGGCTGTTCCCTGGGTTCAATAGGTGCCCTGCTTTGACCCATTTCACAGAGGAGGAAAGTGAGGCTCAGAAAAGGGAAGAGAGGACTTCCCTGGTGCCACAGTGGCTAAGAATCTGGTTGCCAGTGCAGGGGAAACGGGCTCGAGACCCGCTCTGGGAAGATCCCATGTGCTGAAGTGAAAGTGTTCTACCTCAGATTGAGACTTAAATCCGGGGCCCAGACTTGATCAAACCCTGCTGAGGACTTAAACCCACGTGGCTAGGACTCAATCCAGCCAAAGCCCTGTCTGAGACTTGAACCCACACAGCTGGAACTCAATCCAGCTAAAACCCTGTCTGGGATTTGAACCCACGTGGCTGGGGCTTAATCCTGCCAAAACCCTAGTCTCGAGCAACCTTTGAATTAAAATCACTCACCCAACATGTGGACCCAGTGAGGCTCAGTTTCTTTGTGTCTCAACGCAGAAGGAATTCAGCAAGAGGCAGAGTGATAGGCAAGACGAGAATTTATTAGGATAGGATGCTTGTAAGAGATGCAAGTGGGCAGGCGGGAAAGCTCTGCTCTCCCATTGGGTGGGCAGCAATATAGAGAGGAGGGTAGAAGACCGCCTTCTTCAAGTAGACTAGGTGCAGACATAAGGCATACATCATTAGCTCCGCCTTCTCTAGCTCTTCTCTCATTAGCTGTTTATACGTAGTCAAGCCTGCTTTATTGAATAAGGAGCAGCTTTCTTGAGTTATTGTTAACTTACTGGCCTCCCAACTTTTCTTAGGTTTTACCATTCTACCTACAGGCTCCTGTAGGACTTTAGAACTATCTAACTATTCTATTCTGTCCCTATCAGAAGGAGCAATTAAGCCCGTGCGCCACAAGGATGGAGCCCACGTGCTATAACTACTAAAGCCTGAGTGCCTATAATCTATGCTCCATAACAAGAGAAGCCACCACCACGAGATGGCCGAGCACTGCTACAAAGAATAGCTCCTGTTCCCCTGCAACTGGAGAAAGCCCATGCAAAGCAGCAAAGACCCAGCGCAGCCAAAAATAAATACATAAATATAAAATTTTTAAGAATCACCAAAGGATTAAAAAAAGAAAAGGGAAGAGAGCAGAGATTGGGATTCTGTGGTCAGGGGCTCTGCGGATCCTCCCCAGGCCTGATTTTTGGCAGTCTTGAAGTGGGAGGTATCTGAAAGGGCAGATGTGCTTGGTCAAAAGCCTCTGAGGGGCTTCCCCTGGTGGTCCAGTGGGTAAGGACACCGCCTTGCAGTGCAAGGGGCGCCAGTTCGATCCCTGGCCTGGGAAGATCCCACGTGCCGCGGAGCGGCTGGACCAATGTGTCCAATCACCGAGCCGGAGCTCTGGCATGCGTGCGCCCAGAGCCGGTGCTCTGCGACAACAGAGGCCACCATGATGGGAGGCCCACACGGGCCAAAGAACAAAGACGGATGAAAATAGAGAAATGAAAGACTAATAGAAGTGGTCCGCCTGCTCCCCTCCCTCCCCAACCCGACCCCTGCCCAAAAAATAAATAAATAAATCTTTAAAAAAAAAAAAAAAAAGCCTCTGAGATCAATCGATCAGTACAGCTCCGGGTGAAGGCTCGGGCTTCCAGCCTGGCTCTGCCCGTCTGCAGCCTCCTTCTGGGCTTTCCTTCATAGCTCAGTCGGTAAAGAATCTGCCTGCAGTGCACGAGACCCAGGTTTGATTCCTGGGTCAGGAAGATCCCCTGGAGAAGGAAATGGCAACGTATTCTTGCCTGGAGAATGCCATGGACAACGGAGCCTGGTGGGCTACAGGGTATGGGGTCCCAAGAGTCGGACATGAGTTAGTGACTAAACCACCACCTCTGGGAACAGCATCTTGGTGTGCATAGGGCTGACCGCTCCCTCTCCATGCCCTCCCAATCCATCAGTGTGTTGGGGACCCTTTAACCACTGTCACTGGTTTGAAGAGAGAGGCGCTGAGTCAATAGAACACATTCCCAGTGCTTTTCCTATGCGTGTGTACTCAATTGCTTCAGTTCTGCCTGAAGCTTTGCAAACCCGTGGACTGTCGCCCGCCAGGCTCCTCTGGGATTCTCCAGGCAAGAATACTGGAGTGAGGTGCCAGGCCCTTCTCCAGGGGACTCTTCCTGACCCAGGGATCAAGCCTGCGTCTCATATGGTGCTTCTATTTTTAGTTTTTTAAGAAATCTCCAGACTGTCTTCCATAGAGGCGGTATCAATGTACATGACCCAGCAATCCCACTCTTAGGCTTATACCCTGATGAAATCCAAAAAACCCGTACCCCAATGTTCATTGCAAGCTCTGGATCCTCCCAGGCCTGATTTTTGGCAGTCTTGAAGTGGGAGGTATCTGAAAGGGCAGATGTGCTTGGTCAAAAGCCTCTGAGGGGCTTCCCCTGGTGGTCCAGTGGGTAAGGACACCGCCTTGCAGTGCAAGGGGCGCCAGTTCGATCCCTGGCCTGGGAAGATCCCACGTGCCGCGGAGCGGCTGGACCAATGTGTCCAATCACCGAGCCGGAGCTCTGGCATGCGTGCGCCCAGAGCCGGTGCTCTGCGACAACAGAGGCCACCATGATGGGAGGCCCACACGGGCCAAAGAACAAAGACGGATGAAAATAGAGAAATGAAAGACTAATAGAAGTGGTCCGCCTGCTCCCCTCCCTCCCCAACCCGACCCCTGCCCAAAAAATAAATAAATAAATCTTTAAAAAAAAAAAAAAAAAGCCTCTGAGATCAATCGATCAGTACAGCTCCGGGTGAAGGCTCGGGCTTCCAGCCTGGCTCTGCCCGTCTGCAGCCTCCTTCTGGGCTTTCCTTCATAGCTCAGTCGGTAAAGAATCTGCCTGCAGTGCACGAGACCCAGGTTTGATTCCTGGGTCAGGAAGATCCCCTGGAGAAGGAAATGGCAACGTATTCTTGCCTGGAGAATGCCATGGACAACGGAGCCTGGTGGGCTACAGGGTATGGGGTCCCAAGAGTCGGACATGAGTTAGTGACTAAACCACCACCTCTGGGAACAGCATCTTGGTGTGCATAGGGCTGACCCGCTCCCCTCTCCATGCCCTCCCAATCCATCAGTGTGTTGGGGACCCTTTAACCACTGTCACTGGTTTGAAGAGAGAGGCGCTGAGTCAATAGAACACATTCCCAGTGCTTTTCCTATGCGTGTGTACTCAATTGCTTCAGTTCTGCCTGAAGCTTTGCAAACCCGTGGACTGTCGCCCGCCAGGCTCCTCTGGGATTCTCCAGGCAAGAATACTGGAGTGAGGTGCCAGGCCCTTCTCCAGGGGACTCTTCCTGACCCAGGGATCAAGCCTGCGTCTCATATGGTGCTTCTATTTTTAGTTTTTTAAGAAATCTCCAGACTGTCTTCCATAGAGGCTGTATCAATTTACATGACCCAGCAATCCCACTCTTAGGCTTATACCCTGATGAAATCAAAACTGAAAGAAGCACCTGTACCCCAATGTTCATTGCAGCTCTCTATACAATAGCTAGAACATGGAAGGAACCTAGATGCCCATCGACGAACGAATGGATCCAAAAGCTCTGGTACATATATACAATGGAATACTACACAGCTGTAAAGAGAAATGCAGAAGAATCAGCCCTCATGAGGTGGCTGGATCTAGAACGGATCATCAAAAGTGAAGTCAGTCAGAAAGAGAAGGACAAATACAGTATATTAACACATATATATGGAATCTAGTAGGATGGTGATGATGGCACATGCAGTGAAGCGACAGAAAGACAGACATGGACAGTGGACATATGGACATTTTGGGGAAGGAACAGTGGGTGAGAGGCGTAAGGGAAGTAGCATGAAGGCCTGTACTATCATAAGTGAAGAAAATAGCTCTAGTCATTGCTCTGTGAGAAAAGGGGATCCTTCAGGGGTGCTGTGTGATGGTCGGGAGGGGAGGGAAGGGGGGGATATACATGTGACTAATCTGAGAACATGCATGTCTGTGAACAACAAAACTCTGTAAAAGTTAAAAGTAAAATAAAGGTTTAAAAAAAAACAAAACAAAAAAAACCTGCGTCTCCTGCATTGGCAGGCAGACTCTTTACCTCTAGCGCCACCTGGGAGCCCCTGCCTCTGCTACAGCCAGAGGAAGACAGAGCTCTTTTGCGTTGCTAAAGTGTGTAACTGTCTGCTCAGGGCTGCTGGCCATCAGCTTGCCTGCCTGGAAATGGAGCTGACGCAGTCCGCAGAGCCAAGAGATGGAGAAAGATGCTGCCCTAGGGAAGCGGGTCAGGCGCCTTGATTCAGCGGCGCCTGGAGCGATCCTTTTCAATCCTGTTAACCAACTAATTCCCCTTTGACTTCACACAGCTAAAAGAGTTCTCATGAATCTAGCCCTTAATTAAGGGTTTAACACCCTTCATCACAGTATGATAAGAGCTGTTCATTTCCCTAAGCCTTGGTTTCTTTAAAACAAGTTATGCCTGTCTGCGTTGGAAGGGACACGAGTCATGAGTGACCTGTATGAGGGCCCTACGCTCTGCCTGCTGTTTTCGGTTTATTCTGGCTGCTCCATGTGGCTTGCGGGATCTTAGTTCCTTAACCAGAGACAGAACCTGTGTCCCTTGCACTGGCAGCGTGGAGTCTTAACCACGGGACCCCCAGGGAAGTCCCCTGTGCCTGGTGTTATAAAACCTCTGGAGTTCTCTGGGACTCCTCCAGCTCGCCCTGGGCGCCTCCCGATGCCGATGGAGCTTTTCCGAGTTGATGGGGGTGAGGCCAGCAATGCCTACCCGCTGCAGCAACCCACTGAGAATGCTCAAGGTCAAAAGGACGGACGGAGCGGACGTCTCAGGCTGGGCTCTCGAGCCCGAGGTTTCAGGGTGGGCAGTGGAGAGGCAAGCCATTCCTAGAAAGGACGGGCTGGCTCTGGATTCCCCGGAAGTGACTTTCCTGGGGCTGGGGCTGGGGCGGAGCCTGCCACGGTGTCTGCAGCCCTGTTCCAGGTCACAGCGGGAGGTGGAGGCTGTTTTGACAGCCCCCAGGAGACAGTAGCATTGACCCGCTAGTGGAACTGCTTGAAAAATCCTTCCTGGCAGTTGTTTTGCGAAACTGCTATGTGTTCAGCACATGGGGTCTTTTGCTCTGTGTGTCCTGGCCCACCACAGGCCAGGAGTGGTGTGCACATTGGCTTGGAGGACATAACACACTCTGCCCTGGCCTTTCACACCTGTGCCTGGCCCCTGGAGCAGAGCCTGAGAAGAGGATGTGTGGGCAAGTGATTTTTTTTTTTTTTAAATTTACTTATGCATTTATGTATTTGGCTGTACCCGGTCTGAGTTGCAGTGTGCAAACTCTTCATTATGGCATGTGGGTTCCCTGACCAGGGATTGAACCTGGGCCCTCCATGTAGGCAGTGTGGAGTCTTAGCCACTGGGCCCCTAAGGAAGTCCCTCAAGTCAATGTTTTCCCCTCAAATGATTTTTTTAAGAAAATCCCAGGATAGGGAAGGGGAGCTGTGAGCAGGTGGAGGGAAGGAACACGTCAGGGTGTGCATCCACCAGAGTCCTTGGAAGGGGACTGGGCTCTGTTCATCTGGGAGGTCTGGAAACACCTTATGCCGTTGATTGGGGCTGCCCTGGGGATGTTGACTCAAGGCGCTCCTGGCCCTCTGGTGCGCGTGCAGGCAGGCCAAGGGTTCGCCAGGAGCCTGGGGCATCCCCCGGCAATCACAGGCGGTCACACAGGTGTCTGTTGTTCAACCACGGGACCCCCAGGGAAGTCCCCTGTGCCTGGTGTTATAAAACCTCTGGAGTTCTCTGGGACTCCTCCAGCTCGCCCTGGGCGCCTCCCGATGCCGATGGAGCTTTTCCGAGTTGATGGGGGTGAGGCCAGCAATGCCTACCCGCTGCAGCAACCCACTGAGAATGCTCAAGGTCAAAAGGACGGACGGAGCGGACGTCTCAGGCTGGGCTCTCGAGCCCGAGGTTTCAGGGTGGGCAGTGGAGAGGCAAGCCATTCCTAGAAAGGACGGGCTGACTCTGGATTCCCCGGAAGTGACTTTCCTGGGGCTGGGGCTGGGGCGGAGCCTGCCACGGTGTCTGCAGCCCTGTTCCAGGTCACAGCGGGAGGTGGAGGCTGTTTTGACAGCCCCCAGGAGACAGTAGCATTGACCCGCTAGTGGAACTGCTTGAAAAATCCTTCCTGGCAGTTGTTTTGCGAAACTGCTATGTGTTCAGCACATGGGGTCTTTTGCTCTGTGTGTCCTGGCCCACCACAGGCCAGGAGTGGGTGTGCACATTGGCTTGGAGGACATAACACACTCTGCCCTGGCCTTTCACACCTGTGCCTGGCCCCTGGAGCAGAGCCTGAGAAGAGGATGTGTGGGCAAGTGATTTTTTTTTTTTTTAAATTTACTTATGCATTTATGTATTTGGCTGTACCCGGTCTGAGTTGCAGTGTGCAAACTCTTCATTATGGCATGTGGGTTCCCTGACCAGGGATTGAACCTGGGCCCTCCATGTAGGCAGTGTGGAGTCTTAGCCACTGGGCCCCTAAGGAAGTCCCTCAAGTCAATGTTTTCCCCTCAAATGATTTTTTTAAGAAAATCCCAGGATAGGGAAGGGGAGCTGTGAGCAGGTGGAGGGAAGGAACACGTCAGGGTGTGCATCCACCAGAGTCCTTGGAAGGGGACTGGGCTCTGTTCATCTGGGAGGTCTGGAAACACCTTATGCCGTTGATTGGGGCTGCCCTGGGGATGTTGACTCAAGGCGCTCCTGGCCCTCTGGTGCGCGTGCAGGCAGGCCAAGGGTTCGCCAGGAGCCTGGGGCATCCCCCGGCAATCACAGGCGGTCACACAGGTGTCTGTTGTTCAACAGGGAACGGGATGGAGGGGTGTTGATCAAGCAGCACCAAGCTTGTTTCCATTCCTGTCCTTCCAATTCGTTCTTTTTGAAGTATACACCGGAGAAATCAGATACAAAAGGGCACATGCTGTATGGACCCATTTACATGAAATGTCCAGAAAAGACAGTCCGTAGAGACAGACAGCAGACTGGCGGTGGTCAGGGGCTTGGCGACAGGGAGCGACTGCTTTGGGGGAGGGGCTCCCTTTGGCAGTGAAAGTCGCTCTTTGCGACTGTAGCCCATCAGGCTCCTCTGTCCGTGGAATTTTCCAGGCAAGAATCCTGGAGTGGATTGCCATTTCCTCCACCTGGAGGGTTTCCTTTTAGGATGGTGAAAATGTTCCGGAGCTACCGAGTTAGCCAAAAGGTTCATTTGAGTTTTCTTCGTAACATCTTATGAATAACCTGAGCGACCTTTTCAGCCAACCCGATACACAGAGGTGGTGGGTGTACAGCATGGTGAATGTGCTAGATGCCGTGGAATTACACACTTTAAAATGGTGGCTTGGGTGTTATGTAAATTTTACCACACTTTTTAAAAAATCACAAACAGGGACTTGCCCCTGCCGTGTTCTGAAGCCTCCCATGATGTCCCCCTGTGTTAGGGCACCATCTTTACTCACGCCCCACCCCAGAGCCCCTCACCCTCAGCCTCCCTCCTCTCTTCATCGCCCACCTCTTCCCACAGCGGCGACCATTTGCACCACAGGGCCTTTGCACATGCCATTCTCTCTGCCTGGTATGCTTTTGTGCATCCTTCCCAGGCTGGGCTCCGGGAGAGCCGTTTCTCTGCACCTTGGGTGGTTCCTTCCGATCACTGATTGCAGTTGGTAATTTCATTGTGGTTTTAGATCTTGGATGGAAAGTTCCACTAGGAAGGAGCGATTAGGTGTTTCTCAGATGTGTAGAGAATGAATAAGCAAATGAATGCGTGACTGAATGAATGAGGGAGTGATGAATGAATATGTGAGTGAATGTGATTGAATGGGGATGAATATATGAAGGAATGAATGCATGAGTGAACCAACAGAGATGGACAGAGGCTAGCTACCCAGGTGGGGTCAGATTCTGCAGGGATTTTCATGGCAGCTTACAAACAACAGTCCTGGAGGAAGCGCTGTCTCATCACCCATTTGACATGGGAAGAGAAGGTCTAGATTCACATCTGGTCCCTCTTTCTCCTAAGACTGCAGCTGCCTCTGAAACAAAGACCGGCAATTGCCGCCAGCACCGACTCTGTCATTTTTACTTCCTTTGAATGTCTTCAGTGGGTTTTCTTTTCACACTGCCTAGGCATTCGCTCTCGCTGTGCCACGGTGCTTGGCTGGGGGAGGGATGGGTAGAGCTTCTGCCCCACCCCCACCGCTTCCCCTGTGAATCTGAAAGTGCTCTACCTTGGATTGGGACTTAAACCCGGGGTCTAGACGTAATCAACCCCTGCCTGGGACTTGAATCCATGTGTTTGGGACTTGAACCCAGCCAAACTGCTTGGGATTTGAACACACGTGGCCGGTACTCAACCCAGGCCAAAACCCTCCCTGGGACTTGAACCCACGTGGTTGGGGCTAAACAAAACCCTGAGGTTTGAATCCACATGGCAGGGGCTCAGACCTGAGCAAACCCTGCTTGGAACTTAAACCCACGTGGCTAGGACTCAATCCAACCAAAACCCTGTCTGGGACTTGAACCCACGTGGCTGGAACTCAATCCAGCCAAAACCCTAGTCTCGCACTCAACTGTCATCCAAACCCACTGAGGCTCAGGTTCTTCCCACAGCGGCACCATTTGCACCACAGGGCCTTTGCACATGCCATTCTCTCTGCCTGGTATGCTTTTGTGCATCCTTCCCAGGCTGGGCTCCGGGAGAGCCGTTTCTCTGCACCTTGGGTGGTTCCTTCCGATCACTGATTGCAGTTGGTAATTTCATTGTGGTTTTAGATCTTGGATGGAAAGTTCCACTAGGAAGGAGCGATTAGGTGTTTCTCAGATGTGTAGAGAATGAATAAGCAAATGAATGCGTGACTGAATGAATGAGGGAGTGATGAATGAATATGTGAGTGAATGTGATTGAATGGGGATGAATATATGAAGGAATGAATGCATGAGTGAACCAACAGAGATGGACAGAGGCTAGCTACCCAGGTGGGGTCAGATTCTGCAGGGATTTTCATGGCAGCTTACAAACAACAGTCCTGGAGGAAGCGCTGTCTCATCACCCATTTGACATGGGAAGAGAAGGTCTAGATTCACATCTGGTCCCTCTTTCTCCTAAGACTGCAGCTGCCTCTGAAACAAAGACCGGCAATTGCCGCCAGCACCGACTCTGTCATTTTTACTTCCTTTGAATGTCTTCAGTGGGTTTTCTTTTCACACTGCCTAGGCATTCGCTCTCGCTGTGCCACGGTGCTTGGCTGGGGGAGGGATGGGTAGAGCTTCTGCCCCACCCCCACCGCTTCCCCTGTGAATCTGAAAGTGCTCTACCTTGGATTGGGACTTAAACCCGGGGTCTAGACGTAATCAACCCCTGCCTGGGACTTGAATCCATGTGTTTGGGACTTGAACCCAGCCAAACTGCTTGGGATTTGAACACACGTGGCCGGTACTCAACCCAGGCCAAAACCCTCCCTGGGACTTGAACCCACGTGGTTGGGGCTAAACAAAACCCTGAGGTTTGAATCCACATGGCAGGGGCTCAGACCTGAGCAAACCCTGCTTGGAACTTAAACCCACGTGGCTAGGACTCAATCCAACCAAAACCCTGTCTGGGACTTGAACCCACGTGGCTGGAACTCAATCCAGCCAAAACCCTAGTCTCGCACTCAACTGTCATCCAGACCCACTGAGGCTCAGGTTCTTCATGTCTCTGTAGAGAAGAATTCAGTGAGAAACAGAGTAATAGGTAAGAAATGGATTTATTCAGATTCAGAGAAAAGCGCACTCCACAGACTGAGTATGGGCCATCGCAGAGCCAATCAAGCAGCCCCGAAAATGGTGTTCTCACCTTTTATGGGCTGGGTAATTCCATATGCTAATGATGGGAGGATCATTCCAGCTCTTTTGGGGAAGGGGCAGAACTGTCTTGGCGCATCTGGGTGTGTCATTTAGCTTGCTGATTGAGGATCAAGATCTGGTCTGCCATCTTGGACCCATTTGATTCTAATGTGTTTATGCTGTGTCCTTGGGCTATGTTATTTTTTTCAAAAATTGTGCCCTGCCCCTTTTCCTAACCCTTACATTAGTGACTCGGACAGTTTGGAGCAGACCTTTCTCTCTTTGCACGTGGGGGATCTGCCTACATTTTATATATTATATTTTCTACAAAGATCACACTGCACATTGCAATGTTAGCTTTCGGTTTCTACAAAAAAAAATCACATTTTTGGATTTTGTCCTCCAGGGTCTAACTCCTTTATGAAAAGCTTCATCGTATTTCACATCCTTAATTTCTCCCTGTGCTCAGTCCCTTCAGTCGTGTCTGACTCTTTGTGACCCATGGACTGTAGCCAGCCAGGCCCCACTGTCTGTGGGATTCTCCAAGCAAGAATACTGGAGTGGGTTCCCATGCCCTCCTCTAGGCACTCTTCCCGACCCAGGAATCGAACCCATATCTCCTGCATTGCACGCAGGTTCTTTACCCACTGAACCACCTAGGAAGCCCTACCTCCCCTCAATGTACTCTGCTCCCAAGGTTCCACCTCACATCTGTGGACATTGAGAGTCATGCCCCAGGCTGACCGCAGTGGGTTTGCCCCATGAGGGAGAACATCATGGCTTTTAAAGACAGTGGCCCAGATCAGGTGGGAAAAAGGCTGGACTATGGAGCAACCCATTGGTTCCTTGGCAGTTCCTCAAAATATTAAATACAGAGTTGCTACAGGATCCTATTGCTCCACTTTTAGATGTAGACCCCAAAGAACTGAACAGGTCCTCAAAACTTGTGCACAGGTGTTTCAAGCAGCACTATTCACAACTGCCAAAAGGAGGAACCAATCCATGTATCCAGTGACAAATGAATGGATGAACAAAATACAGTCCAGTCACACAGTGGAACATCACTCAGCCATAAAAAAGGCATAGAGCACCAGCACATGCTGCAGTGTGAGTGAGCCTTGAAAACATCCTGCTGAATGGAAGAAGCCAGAAACATAAGGCCACATGATACGTCATCAATTTCTATGAAATGTCCAGAACACACAAATTCACAGAGACAACAATCAGAGAGAAGAGGTTTTTAAGAGTTGGGTGGGGGACTGGGGAGTGACTGTTCACGGGCATGGGGTTTCCTTTGGGGTGATGGCAATGTTCTGGAACTAGATAGAGATGGTCCTTGCACACCATGGTGAATGTATAAAATGTCACTGAATTGTTCGCTTAAAGATGGTAAATTTCCAGACGTCCCTGGTGGCCCACTGGTGAAGACGCTGTGCTCCTGAGGCAGGAGGTGAGGATTCAGTCCCCTCTCTGGGGAACTAAGACCCCATGTGCCCTGCGGCGCAGCTGAAACTCTTAAAAATAAGTAAAATGGTGGATTTTATGTTATGTGAATTTTACATCAATAAGAAACAAAAAATCAAGGTGATCCTCACAGAAGCCAGCAAGAAGGGAGGCGCTGTTCCTGCCAGCACAAGCAACCGCTGAGCGTTAGAGGCTCAAACGCTTGTCTGGGCTTGTGGTCAGCGAGGCCGCCTCTTCTCAGGGAGTTGTGGGCTGCCTGCATTGCATTCTCTCAAATCTCTTGCTCATACACCCTTCTCCGCTGATGCTCCAGGATGGGGTTAATCCTTATTTTGAAAAGTGAAAGTGAGAGTCTCTCGGTCGGGTCCGATTCTTTGCGACCCATGGACAAGCCATGGGATTCTCCAGGCAAGAATCCTGGAGTGGGTAGCCTTTCCCTTCTCCAGGGGATCTTCCCGACCCAGGGATTGAACCCAAGTCTCTCGCATTGCGGGCAGATTCTTTACCAGCTGAGCTACCAGGAAGGTCCCATTCTTATCCTACAAATGAGGAAACTGAGGCTCCCAGGGGGTGAAGTGAATTTTCCAAGATCACCCACTGTGGCCTTTCCATCACATCACCAGCTTGGGACTTGGGACTTTGTCTTTAGAGGAGAAGCAGGCTGACAAGGAGCCTCAGTGACAGGCTCCCTGCATGATGGCAACAGTGCAGTGAGTATTCGTGAACTTCGAAGCACACTGGGCTGATTCTCAGAAGCCTGGCGGTAGGTACTACCATCCTCCCGTTTTATAAATGAGGCAAATAAGGCTCAGAGAGGTGGATCACTCTTTTAGGTCCACATGATACGTCATCAATTTCTTGTGCAGAAAAAAGACAACAATCAGAGAGAAGAGGTTTAAGAGTTGGGTGGGGGACTGGGGAGTGACTGTTCACGGGCATGGGGTTTCCTTTGGGGTGATGGCAATGTTCTGGAACTAGATAGAGATGGTCCTTGCACACCATGGTGAATGTATAAAATGTCACTGAATTGTTCGCTTAAAGATGGTAAATTTCCAGACGTCCCTGGTGGCCCACTGGTGAAGACGCTGTGCTCCTGAGGCAGGAGGTGAGGATTCAGTCCCCTCTCTGGGGAACTAAGACCCCATGTGCCCTGCGGCGCAGCTGAAACTCTTAAAAATAAGTAAAATGGTGGATTTTATGTTATGTGAATTTTACATCAATAAGAAACAAAAAATCAAGGTGATCCTCACAGAAGCCAGCAAGAAGGGAGGCGCTGTTCCTGCCAGCACAAGCAACCGCTGAGCGTTAGAGGCTCAAACGCTTGTCTGGGCTTGTGGTCAGCGAGGCCGCCTCTTCTCAGGGAGTTGTGGGCTGCCTGCATTGCATTCTCTCAAATCTCTTGCTCATACACCCTTCTCCGCTGATGCTCCAGGATGGGGTTAATCCTTATTTTGAAAAGTGAAAGTGAGAGTCTCTCGGTCGGGTCCGATTCTTTGCGACCCATGGAAAAGCCATGGGATTCTCCAGGCAAGAATCCTGGAGTGGGTACCCTTTTCCCCTTCTCCAGGGGATCTTCCCGACCCAGGGATTGAACCCAAGTCTCTCGCATTGCGGGCAGATTCTTTACCAGCTGAGCTACCAGGAAGGTCCCATTCTTATCCTACAAATGAGGAAACTGAGGCTCCCAGGGGGTGAAGTGAATTTTCCAAGATCACCCACTGTGGCCTTTCCATCACATCACCAGCTTGGGACTTGGGACTTTGTCTTTAGAGGAGAAGCAGGCTGACAAGGAGCCTCAGTGACAGGCTCCCTGCATGATGGCAACAGTGCAGTGAGTATTCGTGAACTTCGAAGCACACTGGGCTGATTCTCAGAAGCCTGGCGGTAGGTACTACCATCCTCCCGTTTTATAAATGAGGCAAATAAGGCTCAGAGAGGTGGATCACTCTTTTTTAGGTCACTCAGCACAGGGACAACATAACAGGACTGAGGATTCAAGCCCTCAGATTCTGCTCTGCTCTGAACTTCCTCTGAGCAAAAGCAGATTATCAAGAAGTAGGCACTGAGATCCTGAAGCTGAAGCCTTGGATCTGACCCTTAGACCAGGAACTCCAGAAACTGAGAAGTGGTGCTCCCATAAACGCCCCCAGAGGAATCTCTGGAGAAAAATCAAGCAAAGTAAAACTCAGCTCATGAGGTCCCCCTCCTGGGGTCCTGAAGGAAGCAGCTGAAGGAGGAGATAGATGGGCCCCTGGGCCAGGCAATTGATATTTGTCAAATAGAGCAAAACTGAAGTTTTGCCTCCAGCCAGGTAAGAACGATGCTGGTTTTCCTTTTTCCATTGATGTGGAGCAAATAAAGTAACAGGGGAGTTTGTTGCAGCAAAAATAGAAATGAGTGAAGAGCCTTTGGCACCTAGCAGCCAAACAGGACTACAAGAGTTAAACAATCTGGGCTATTCTTTAGCTGTTATTACCAGCAAACAGGCTTCCCAGGTGGCACTAGGGGTAAAGAACCCACCTGCCAGTGCAGGTAGACTTAAGAGACACAAGTTCGATCCCTGGGTCAGGAAGATGCCCTCGAGGAGAGCATGGCAACCCACTCCAGTATTCTTGCCTGGAGCAGCCCACGGACAGAGGAGCTTGGCGGGCTGCAAGGTTGCCCAGAGTCGGACACAAGTGAAGCGACTGAGCAGGCAGGCAAGCACTCGTAGGTGGATTGGTCCTTCACGAAGCTAATGACTCCCTGTCTCCATAGAGACGGCACTCTGCCCTCTACAGTCCCTTGTAGCCTTCTGCATTTCGGAAAGGTCAGGACAGTAACTTCAGGGACACCAGACCCAGTTGCTGAGCTGCCTGATGCTAGCTGTGTTCATCTGAAACTTTGCAAAAGAAAAAAAAGAAAAATCAAGACCTTCAAGATGGTATTTAGGCCTGGCGAGGACACATCCCCGTATTGAGGCAAATAAGGCTCAGAGAGGTGGATCACTCTTTTTTAGGTCACTCAGCACAGGGACAACATAACAGGACTGAGGATTCAAGCCCTCAGATTCTGCTCTGCTCTGAACTTCCTCTGAGCAAAAGCAGATTATCAAGAAGTAGGCACTGAGATCCTGAAGCTGAAGCCTTGGATCTGACCCTTAGACCAGGAACTCCAGAAACTGAGAAGTGGTGCTCCCATAAACGCCCCCAGAGGAATCTCTGGAGAAAAATCAAGCAAAGTAAAACTCAGCTCATGAGGTCCCCCTCCTGGGGTCCTGAAGGAAGCAGCTGAAGGAGGAGATAGATGGGCCCCTGGGCCAGGCAATTGATATTTGTCAAATAGAGCAAAACTGAAGTTTTGCCTCCAGCCAGGTAAGAACGCTGCGGGTTTTTCCCTTTTTTCCATTGATGTGGAGCAAATAAAGTAACAGGGGAGTTTGTTGCAGCAAAAATAGAAATGAGTGAAGAGCCTTTGGCACCTAGCAGCCAAACAGGACTACAAGAGTTAAACAATCTGGGCTATTCTTTAGCTGTTATTACCAGCAAACAGGCTTCCCAGGTGGCACTAGGGGTAAAGAACCCACCTGCCAGTGCAGGTAGACTTAAGAGACACAAGTTCGATCCCTGGGTCAGGAAGATGCCCTCGAGGAGAGCATGGCAACCCACTCCAGTATTCTTGCCTGGAGCAGCCCACGGACAGAGGAGCTTGGCGGGCTGCAAGGTTGCCCAGAGTCGGACACAAGTGAAGCGACTGAGCAGGCAGGCAAGCACTCGTAGGTGGATTGGTCCTTCACGAAGCTAATGACTCCCTGTCTCCATAGAGACGGCACTCTGCCCTCTACAGTCCCTTGTAGCCTTCTGCATTTCGGAAAGGTCAGGACAGTAACTTCAGGGACACCAGACCCAGTTGCTGAGCTGCCTGATGCTAGCTGTGTTCATCTGAAACTTTGCAAAAGAAAAAAAAGAAAAATCAAGACCTTCAAGAGGATATAAAACCTCTCCCTTTTCCCGAGAGAGTCACAGTTCTCGAGGCGCTAGCCGGCAAAAATAGTAAAGACACTCTTCTATTTCCTCTGAACTCCGTCTCTGTGTTTCTATTTGACATCGGTGGACAGGGAGCAAAGACTTTGGCAACAGTGAGACCAACGGCAGATCCTGATGTTTAGTGTGAGTATGGAGTCAGATCCCCCAGACCTCAGCGTCTCCCCTGGGAAATGGGCTGGCTTCTGCTGGATGGAAGATCAGAGTCCAGGGAGACCACTGGAAGGAGACTGACTGGTCACAGCAAAGAGTCTGGGATCCAGGCTCCGAAGCTGACCCCTGTGATCTCCCTTGATTCTCCAAGCAAACCCTTAGTTTATCATCCACATGTTCACAAACCAGGGTTTCCCTGGTAGCTCAGCTGGTAAAGAATCCACCTGCAGTGCAGGAGACCCCAGTTCGACCCCTGGGTTGGGAAGATCCCCTGGAGAAGGGCTAGGTGACCCAGTTCAGTATCCTTGCCTGGAGAATTCCATGGCTCGTTCGCGGGGTCGCAAAGAGTCAGACTCAACTGAGTGACTTGACTTTCACTTTCACAGACCATGAATTTTGTCACTCTAAAATCATACCAGCAATAATTTCGAACAATACAGAAATGTGTGAGGTAAATAGAGGAAACTCTATCTGCAGCTCAGCCCGCCTCCCATGGAACCCTTGTGCATAGGTGGATGTGGAGTTTTCCAGAATTTGTGATGATGCAGGTATATATTCTGAGTTTGTATCTCTATCTCCCTATATCTGATAGTGTATTAAAATGACTATGTGTGGGAATTCCCTGGTGGGCCAGTGGCGAAGACTCAGTGCTTTCACTGCCCAGGGCCCAGGTTCGATCCCTGGTTGGGGAACAAAGATCCCGCAAGCTGTGTGGTGTGGCTAAAAATTAAAAATAGGTAAATAAACCAGTACTGTAAAACACTGGAGAAAAGTGGCTTTTTGATTTGCGATACACTTTGGACTCTCTAAACTCAGACTTCCTCATCCGTGTTATAGCGACTTTCCAGGCCACCCCTTTGGACTTCTCTAATCGACTCAAAAAACTTTGCAACCAGGTTTTTTGAGAGAGTCACAGTTCTCGAGGCGCTAGCCGCAAAAATAGTAAAGACACTCTTCTATTTCCTCTGAACTCCGTCTCTGTGTTTCTATTTGACATCGGTGGACAGGGAGCAAAGACTTTGGCAACAGTGAGACCAACGGCAGATCCTGATGTTTAGTGTGAGTATGGAGTCAGATCCCCCAGACCTCAGCGTCTCCCCTGGGAAATGGGCTGGCTTCTGCTGGATGGAAGATCAGAGTCCAGGGAGACCACTGGAAGGAGACTGACTGGTCACAGCAAAGAGTCTGGGATCCAGGCTCCGAAGCTGACCCCTGTGATCTCCCTTGATTCTCCAAGCAAACCCTTAGTTTATCATCCACATGTTCACAAACCAGGGTTTCCCTGGTAGCTCAGCTGGTAAAGAATCCACCTGCAGTGCAGGAGACCCCAGTTCGACCCCTGGGTTGGGAAGATCCCCTGGAGAAGGGCTAGGTGACCCAGTTCAGTATCCTTGCCTGGAGAATTCCATGGCTCGTTCGCGGGGTCGCAAAGAGTCAGACTCAACTGAGTGACTTGACTTTCACTTTCACAGACCATGAATTTTGTCACTCTAAAATCATACCAGCAATAATTTCGAACAATACAGAAATGTGTGAGGTAAATAGAGGAAACTCTATCTGCAGCTCAGCCCGCCTCCCATGGAACCCTTGTGCATAGGTGGATGTGGAGTTTTCCAGAATTTGTGATGATGCAGGTATATATTCTGAGTTTGTATCTCTATCTCCCTATATCTGATAGTGTATTAAAATGACTATGTGTGGGAATTCCCTGGTGGGCCAGTGGCGAAGACTCAGTGCTTTCACTGCCCAGGGCCCAGGTTCGATCCCTGGTTGGGGAACAAAGATCCCGCAAGCTGTGTGGTGTGGCTAAAAATTAAAAATAGGTAAATAAACCAGTACTGTAAAACACTGGAGAAAAGTGGCTTTTTGATTTGCGATACACTTTGGACTCTCTAAACTCAGACTTCCTCATCCGTGTTATGGAAAAGGAGAGGGCGTCCTAGAGGCCCGGGCTGTGCTCCAGGCCACCCACGGCCATGCCCTCCTTCAGGACTTGACTTGGGTCTGCGTGTCCACCCCAAGTACACTTGCTCATTGTCCTTTCACGAAACCCTCGTTTACCGCTGGGGATTCAGACAAGAAGGCCCAGGGAGGGAGCCCTCAGCCCGGGTGAGACAGAGCAGGACTTGGATGCCCCAAAGCAAGGGTGTAGGGGCAGACCTGGGGAAGCCAGAAGAGCAGCCAGGCCTCTGGTGGGGAGAGCGGGGAGGGCCGCCTGGGGGAGACCCAGGAGGCAGGCCTTACAGGCTGAACAGAGACGCTGCAGGCATAAGGGGGCCTGGGGCAGCGTGGAGAGTCACCCCAGCTGGGCACAGCTCCCTTACACCTGCCATCAGGAGGAGGGGCCCGGAGCCAAGCCCAGGGTTCAACCGTCTAAAACCTGGATCCGAAGGTTGCTGCCTGCTGCAGCACAGTGCCAGCCCTCCCTCTCCGGAGGGGGAAACTGAGGCTTGAGCAGGTACGGAGGCTCTGGAGAGCTCACTGTGCAGCCTGGGTCTGGGCTCTGCCCTTCGTGGGTCTCAGTTTCCCCATCTGTACAACAGGTACAGGACAGCTGGCAGTCACGCAGCTGGGCAGGAGTTTGGCTCCAGACCCAGCAGTAACTGTCATCCCTGCTCCCCTCCTTGGGTCCAACCTGTGCCCAAACACACGGGAGTGCGACAGACTGCCCCTCTTCTGGGGCTGGACCCTAGGCCTCAGCCCCTCCTCAGTGCAAGAGGGGCAGTTTGGGGTGTGTGGCTCTGCCCATGGGGACGGATGAGGAGGGCACTCGGTGAAGGGCATGGGATCCTCACGGACAATGTCTGCTTCACAGGTGGGGAAACTGAGGCCCAACAGGCTGGGGTACAGGAGCATCGGTAACAAAACCAATGCCTTTAAACCCTCTCTAAATGTGGGCCGGGATGACCCTGAAAAGTGGCTTTTGATTTGCGATACACTTTGGACTCTCTAAACTCAGACTTCCTCATCCGTGTTATGGAAAAGGAGAGGGCGTCCTAGAGGCCCGGGCTGTGCTCAGGCCACCCACGGCCATGCCCTCCTTCAGGACTTGACTTGGGTCTGCGTGTCCACCCCAAGTACACTTGCTCATTGTCCTTTCACGAAACCCTCGTTTACCGCTGGGGATTCAGACAAGAAGGCCCAGGGAGGGAGCCCTCAGCCCGGGTGAGACAGAGCAGGACTTGGATGCCCCAAAGCAAGGGTGTAGGGGCAGACCTGGGGAAGCCAGAAGAGCAGCCAGGCCTCTGGTGGGGAGAGCGGGGAGGGCCGCCTGGGGGAGACCCAGGAGGCAGGCCTTACAGGCTGAACAGAGACGCTGCAGGCATAAGGGGGCCTGGGGCAGCGTGGAGAGTCACCCCAGCTGGGCACAGCTCCCTTACACCTGCCATCAGGAGGAGGGGCCCGGAGCCAAGCCCAGGGTTCAACCGTCTAAAACCTGGATCCGAAGGTTGCTGCCTGCTGCAGCACAGTGCCAGCCCTCCCTCTCCGGAGGGGGAAACTGAGGCTTGAGCAGGTACGGAGGCTCTGGAGAGCTCACTGTGCAGCCTGGGTCTGGGCTCTGCCCTTCGTGGGTCTCAGTTTCCCCATCTGTACAACAGGTACAGGACAGCTGGCAGTCACGCAGCTGGGCAGGAGTTTGGCTCCAGACCCAGCAGTAACTGTCATCCCTGCTCCCCTCCTTGGGTCCAACCTGTGCCCAAACACACGGGAGTGCGACAGACTGCCCCTCTTCTGGGGCTGGACCCTAGGCCTCAGCCCCTCCTCAGTGCAAGAGGGGCAGTTTGGGGTGTGTGGCTCTGCCCATGGGGACGGATGAGGAGGGCACTCGGTGAAGGGCATGGGATCCTCACGGACAATGTCTGCTTCACAGGTGGGGAAACTGAGGCCCAACAGGCTGGGGTACAGGAGCATCGGTAACAAAACCAATGCCTTTAAACCCTCTCTAAATGTGGGCCGGGATGACCCTGAAAATCGGCTGTACCATTTCACTGGAGGAAACTGAGGCCCTGGCTCCCTTTCCCCTCCCCCACTGTCAGCTGGCCCTCATGAAGACTGTCCGGCAGTCATCGGATAGAAGGGGAAGCCATGGCCTGGAGACGCAGGGTCCCCGGCCCAGGCCGACGGCCCCGCTGAGGACAAGGTCACCCACTACAGCTGCGCTGGCGCCGCAACCATCAGGACTCGTCAGAGGACCCATGGGAAGCCAAGAGTGGGGGCAGCGGGACGTGTGTCTGGAACATAGTGCAGGCACACGGTCCGGGTTCAGGGTGACAGGCTCTGGTTTGTGGCGGAGCACGCCCTGGGCTCCACAGCCCTGCTATGCCCTGGCAAGGCAGGCGCGGCTGGGGAAGCGAGGGCACCCCCAGAGTTGGGCGACGTGGGAACGCTGCGGAGGGAAGCAGCGAGGCAGCGACCCCAGGGAGAACTCCAGACACGCTCCTTCTAGGGCTTTCTCCACAAGGGTGATCCACGATGCCAGGGTCAGTTTCCGGACAACCCATGTGGCTACGGGTGGGGATCTTGTGGGATCACGGACAGGCCAAGGCACGTGCGCTGTGCCTGCTCAGTCACGCCCGGCTCTCTGAAACCCCAGGGACTGTGGCCCCACAGGCTCCTCCATCCATGGGATTCTCCAGGCAAGAACACTGAAGAGGGTAGCTGTTCCCTTCTCCAGGGGATCTTCTCAACCCAGGGACCAGACCGGGGTCTCCTGCATGGCATGGAGATTCTTCACCAGCTGAGCTACCAGGGAAGCCCTTTTTAAGAAGGGTTGTAGGAGCTTCCCTGGTGGTCCAGTGGGTAAGGACACTGCCTTGCAGTGCAAGGGGCGCCAGTTCGATCCCTGGTTTGGGAAGATACCATGTGCCATGGAGCAGTTAGACTGATGAGTCAATTACCAAGCTGGAGTTCTGGAGCACACGTGCCCTGAGCAGGTGCTCTGCGACAACAGAGGCCACTGCAATGAGAGGTCCGCACAGGCCAAAGACCAAAGCTGGATGAAAAATAGATAAATGAAAGACCAGTAGAAGTGGCCCGCCCACCCCCTCCCTCCCCAACCCGCCCCCTCCTCGCCCCCAAAAAGAAGGGTTGTATCTAAAACATGCCCATACATAAAATCATCTGCACACAGGGATAGGAGACCTGGGTGCCACGGGCTGTGGAAAACTATTTTCCCATGGAACACACTTCTCTGCACTTTGACTTGAGCCAGGCATTACTTTTAACAGTACTTGAAAAATACTCATATGGACAGACTGTTGAGACCGTGAGGAAGCGAGTCTCTAGGAAGCATGCATAGTGAGTCTTAAATTTTTTAATTTATTGTTACTTTTACATGGGAGTGGGAAAGAGGGGAAACCCCCGTGCTTTGTTTTGCATCTGTCTGGGTTTTGCATTTTAAAAAATCTCTTACGAAGAAAACATACTCACAGTGAACGTGTGTTTGCATGTATTACCTGCACCATGTTATTATGTAGGTCCACTGGAGACTAGAGTGTCTTCGGGAGCACCCTCTGCCTTTCTCAAGGTCCTGGTCCAGAAGGCTTCCTAGGAGAAGGGAGGCTGAGGGGGGAGGTAGGGGTGGGGAGGGCCCTCCACACTGATAATGGCGTGTTCAAGTTGCCATTAGCCCTAAATGACAAGGTAGCAGAGGAAATTTTACCTTCCAAACTGGAAGATATCCTGCCCAAATCAGAGGCGGAACAGGCCTGAGGTGGAGAGACCTTTCTGAGGTCAAAGCCTGAACCTGTTGTCCTGGGCTGGAAAACCTCGTTCTGTGTGCCTTTGGCTAAGGGATCTGCTCAGCCCTGCACAGTGACAGAGAGGAGCTGGGAAGGGGGTCTTCCAAGAGGGAGAGGCACTGGGGGCCCTTGCAGGTTCTGAACGGCTTCCTTAGGGAGCAGCACTAGACCGTGGCCAGACACCACAGGTAGTGGTGATGGCAGCACACGTGCGGCAAGTTCTAGGCTGACAAGAGTTCCCACCATGATCGTGTGGGTCCCCCGTCACTCCTGAGTGTCCTCTGGAGGGAGAAGATAGGCTCAGGGGTCCCTCCCCAGCTACCTAGGGGGCCCCTCCTCCATCTCTAACTTGCTGACAAAGCTCCCCAAGCCCTTCCTGGGCTCCCTTCCACCGGGCTCCCTACCACCCTGGGCACCTTCCCCCAGGCTCCTGGCCATCAGGCTGTGCTCAGATGGAGGTCCCTACAAGTCCTGCAGGTGCAGGCTCGCCCACCTATGTACTCTGGCCCCTCCCTCCTCACCAGAAAGGCCAAGGGGCTGGTGACGGAGGAATCAGACCCAGACTGGGAACAGCAGGGAGCTTTGAAGGTATACCACAGGTCGGCTCCTAAGTCAGGGGGAAGCCCAGGTGGTTGAACTCTTGGCAGCTGGAATCCCAACCCTGGGAAGGCTGTGAGGCAGGCAGGTGACCTGTGGGCAGCTCAGGTAAAGCTCCCATATCCTGACCCCCTCTCAAAGGCCGATTTCTGTACCCAGGAATGAATCCCTTGTTCTCCATAGGAAACAGGGTGGACCCACCCCCTACGCTGGGCCCTGATCTCCACCTGCTCCCTGGCACTGTTTCGGCTCCCTGGGTGGCTCTGCAGCTGCAGCAGGGCGGTCACGGCAGCGAAGTTTACAGCCTGCTTCCACGTGGGCCGCCCGGTCCACCGTGGGCTTCCCAACCAGTATGATTTAAAAATGCATCCATGGAGGCTATAGAAAATTGGGTTTTCTCTACATTTATTTCAACTGCTAAATGATTAACAACATCCACAACGTTTTAGGTTAAAAAAACCCCAAACCCCCAAAACTTCCATTTTGTAACATCACAAATGTCTTCTAGGTTTTTACCAAGGACCAAAAACACTAAAATTCTCTATATGATTTCCAGTGATGGAAACAAGGCAGAGACAGTAAGCACCCAAAGTGGCGAGTTAGCACTTTCCGGATGCCTGTCGTCCTCACGGGAGGGACCCTGGAACTGGAACGACAGAAAAGACGCTGTGACTTTGACGCGGCCACGCAGCGGTGCACCGTGCCTGCCTGCACGCGCCCCGGCCGAGCGGCCTCCGCCGGCGAGCGTGAGGGCAGGCCTGGGGCCAGCGGGCGGGTCCCCGGCTGAGCGCCGGTACAGGGACACGCCGCCACGCTCCGCCCCGGCCCCCACGCCTTCAGGCCTCAGTACCGTCTGTCTCCACAGAGGTGTTGCCTGAGTGTTTATAGGACTGTCCAGGCTCACGAAGTAGGCGCTTTGCCAAAGGCACACAGTGTCGGTTAAGCAGGACACCCCCAGGAGAAGGAGTGGCAGGAGGCTGTGGGGACAGGGCTCGAACCCTGGGATTTCCTTTAGTGTTTCACTCATAAATAAAAGCAGAGAAAGTCAAGAAGGAGTGCACTAGGACAAAGTGGCGATGACGGTCAAAGCCACGGCTGAAGAGCTGGACGCCTGCCGGGGCGGGGGGTGGGCACACCTCAGCGCCGGGGGCTCCTCGCTGAGAGGCCATGGGGGACCTGAGGCCCAGTTCTCTAGAGTTCCATCACTCTGCCTGACCCACAGCCAACCTGGAAGGCTGCTGGAAGGACTGGAAAAGAGAGGAGGTAAGTCCCCAAACCACAGCACCCCAGAGGCGCTTTCAGCTGCGGAAGAACCTCCAACAGGCCCACGGCCATAAAGATCTGCCAGCTGCCAAAACAACAGAAGTCTGACCGGAAGCGAGCCGAGCCCTGGGGACTCCCCATGACATGAAGAGCGGCATCCGGTGGGCAGGTGAGCTGCTGGCACAGGCCCGTGACGCTGTGCCAGGGAGCGCAGGCCAGACAGACTAGAGACCCAGGGGGACCTGCGGCCACAGCCCAGGAGAGCTGAGGCTCTGAGAAAGCGCGGACTTCACAACAGCCCATTGAAGTGGCTGATGGGGTAACGCCTTGCTGTGTACCCCAAGCTCACAGTATCAACAGGATCCTGTTTTCCAGATTTTGACACGTATTTAACACTTCAACACGGCTGCTTTATGAGGAAGGGCTGAGATCCCCATAGCCTGAGAATTTCACACGTAGCGGCAAGAGGCAGTGTGAGAAGCCGGAAGGGGCGGCTGTCACGCGTCTTGAAACAGCTAACAGATGCAGAACCCCCACCCGCAAGAGGGTCCTTTCTGGTCCGCACAAAGGCCCAAAGAAAACAATTCTTTACATTGCCACACGTGCAGACAATGAAGTCTTGAAGAGCTTACACCTCCTACCCCTTTGTAGGAGCACTCTGAACAGTGATTTAAAAACACTGTTCAGTTTGCTTTGTGGATTCTAAAGAGACATGTAAAGGTGGGGGAAGTTTCACCGCTGTAATGGTCACTCCCCACTGAACAGAGCTGCGGAATACACTGATGAGATCCCATTAAGTTTCTTGGGATGCGTTTAAGAGATGGGACTCCATACGGACAACGTGTGCATCAACTCCACTTGTTTAAAGCGCTTCAGCACTCAGGAGTGACAGGCCGTGGGGCCGGATCACAGACTTGATGATTCCTGATTTACGTTCCCTATCTGAGCCTGGGGAGACCCGACCTGTGGCTGCTGTGGTGACTGAGTTGGCTAACAGGTCACGTTTAGAGAGCCGTGTGTCCTGGGCCAGGAAAACCAACAGGAGCTGGCCCCGAGCACGTGAAGGGCACTGGTGTTGTCACGGGCAGCCCCGCCTTCTGAGCAGAACCAGCGGAGGCCTGGACAAGACCGGCTGCCACAAGCATGTGGAAGAGGGGCGAAAGGCAAAGGCACATTGAAACGGTGCATTCTGCTGTTTTTAAGAAAAAGAAAAGCCAGCGGGTAGAACCTCCACACCGGAAATTGCAGAGACGTCTGTCTTCCACGTACACACCAGACCTACTTGGGCACTGGTTCCAGGGCACATCCGGGACAGAGGTGGCGTTTAAGAGTAATTGCTGCTTCAAGCCTTATTTTTCTCACCAATGGTTTTCATCTATTCAGGGAGAGAACGGTTTTGTTCAAAACTGAGTTGGAAATTATGAGTGGGGAGAAAGATAAGGAGATTTATAGGCCAAAGGCCCTTGGGAAAGAGAAGGATTTGAAGGCCCTCGGAGCGACGAGGCAGAGTGGTGTCCTCTGCAGTGCCAGCTTCAGATCCCCATAGCCTGAGAATTTCACACGAGGGCAAGAGGCAGTGTGAGAAGCCGGAAGGGGCGGCTGTCACGCGTCTTGAAACAGCTAACAGATGCAGAACCCCCACCCGCAAGAGGGTCCTTTCTGGTCCGCACAAAGGCCCAAAGAAAACAATTCTTTACATTGCCACACGTGCAGACAATGAAGTCTTGAAGAGCTTACACCTCCTACCCCTTTGTAGGAGCACTCTGAACAGTGATTTAAAAACACTGTTCAGTTTGCTTTGTGGATTCTAAAGAGACATGTAAAGGTGGGGGAAGTTTCACCGCTGTAATGGTCACTCCCCACTGAACAGAGCTGGAATACACTGATGAGATCCCATTAAGTTTCTTGGGATGCGTTTAAGAGATGGGACTCCATACGGACAACGTGTGCATCAACTCCACTTGTTTAAAGCGCTTCAGCACTCAGGAGTGACAGGCCGTGGGGCCGGATCACAGACTTGATGATTCCTGATTTACGTTCCCTATCTGAGCCTGGGGAGACCCGACCTGTGGCTGCTGTGGTGACTGAGTTGGCTAACAGGTCACGTTTAGAGAGCCGTGTGTCCTGGGCCAGGAAAACCAACAGGAGCTGGCCCCGAGCACGTGAAGGGCACTGGTGTTGTCACGGGCAGCCCCGCCTTCTGAGCAGAACCAGCGGAGGCCTGGACAAGACCGGCTGCCACAAGCATGTGGAAGAGGGGCGAAAGGCAAAGGCACATTGAAACGGTGCATTCTGCTGTTTTTAAGAAAAAGAAAAGCCAGCGGGTAGAACCTCCACACCGGAAATTGCAGAGACGTCTGTCTTCCACGTACACACCAGACCTACTTGGGCACTGGTTCCAGGGCACATCCGGGACAGAGGTGGCGTTTTAAGAGTAATTGCTGCTTCAAGCCTTATTTTTCTCACCAATGGTTTTCATCTATTCAGGGAGAGAACGGTTTTGTTCAAAACTGAGTTGGAAATTATGAGTGGGGAGAAAGATAAGGAGATTTATAGGCCAAAGGCCCTTGGGAAAGAGAAGGATTTGAAGGCCCTCGGAGCGAGACGAGGCAGAGTGGTGTCCTCTGCAGTGCCAGCTTCGAGGTCACCCTTACACCTGCAGGACACAAGGCCACTCCCGCGGCAGCTTGTTCCCACGAGCGCTGAGGCCCCGCGTGGGCGACACGCAGCCGTTCCGGCGAGCTGGGGGCTCGCTCCTTCAGTCAAACCTGGAAGGTGAGAGAGGTGGGACGCAGCCACAGCCACACCTTCCTTCTGTTTCCCTCACAGAACTTTATGATGTTTTTGAGGGAGTGGGTGATATTCTGACATTTGGGTTTTGAGGAGTGGGGTACACTGACTTTTCTGGAACAAGCTTCTCTGTGTACCAGAGTGCCCCCCACACTAGCTCGCCCACATACCTATTTGTTGGCCCGTTTGTGTCTGTACATCTGCATCATCCTCTGGCGGAACACGTCAAACGTGTCTTCTTTGTGCTCCTGCCCGTCGGCGCCCAACCCCTCCCCTTCAGAGGCAGTTCCCCTGAGGAGCAAAATGGAGAGTTAGCCACACCGGAGCCCACAGCCCGACCACCGGGGGACGGAACCCAGCCCGAGCCGTCGAGGGGGTCAGAGGTACGAGGGGCACACAACACTGACAGCAAAAGAAAGGGGAAATACAGACACAGTTCAGGGTGAGGGACAGGGATACTCACCTGTGCGGTGTGGGGACCTTCTGAGAAGCGTGCTCAGAAGCCAGCCCGACTAGAGCAGGGAGCCTCCCCAGCAGGCGCTAAGCTCAGTTTTGGGTGAAATGCTGGCTGCATGCTAACAGGGCTTCATCAACTCAAGGCCTGCTCTACCCCGTGTAGTCCGAGCGTGGGCTCCCGGAAAAGGCAAGTGGCTGTTAGCCTAACCACCCGGGACTGCCACTCAGCCTTTACGACAATAATGACTGTGGCCAAAGACCAGGGACCAAGTCTACGCAGGCGCAGCCTGGAGCCGCGTGAACACCCGCGTAGGTAAATGACCTGCTATAAAGCCACATTCAAAATGAGGGACGCCAAGGGCTGTCGGTCAAGGGAGGTGGAGCCAGAACGCCCCAGAGAGCCTACCTCCCCGGGCAGGGCTGCCCACCCCCACCCTGGCCCCCTGCACCCGCGGCGTACACGCTGACGGGCTCCCTGATGCCCTTCCCACAGGAGCCCAGGCCGTGGCCCTCCTTCCAGCCCATCTTCTGCAGCATCTGGAACCCCAGGTTCTTGTCGGTCAGCTTCTGCTGGGCGAAATCAAAGTCCTTGGGTTTCTAAGGACAGAGAAGAGGGTGGCATGTGAGGGGCAGCAAAGCATCTGGAGCAAGAGTCTGCCCTGAGCTGCACGGGGACACGGTCCAGTACTAACCCCCCTAATGCCTCCCTGATGCCCCGGATGCTCAAGATCAAGCCATGGTCTTGGAACTAATCCCTGGGTGAGCTGGGACTTCTAAAGGCAGGAGGTCACCAGCCTGGGGTGTCGAGAACTGAGCCAGACCAGCCCCCCAGGCTTTGCTGCCACCGCTCCTGCTGCAGTGTTGAGGCTGTGAACTAAACTCCGTGAGGGGAGCGTGGCTCCTTGGCCCAAAAGGTGAGTGGGAAGAGCCCAGCGCGAAGACCTGGAGAGACAGAGCGGCGCTGTGATGACCAGAGGGCACCCCCCAGGCTGGGGGGACAGAGCACAGGCCTCGAGGCAGGAGTGAGAGGGGAGGCAGGACTATGGCAGAAGGGGTCAGACCAGGCAGTGGAGAGAGGCTGTACAGAAAAATTGGCTCAAAGGGCCCTCTCTATTCAGCCTCCACTCTTCTCCCACTGTTTCATTCATTCCCATGAGCTTCCAAAATGCTTAGCAGTGACTCCACCCTTGAAGCCCCCCTGGCTACTCTCAGGCGTCGCTTACCACACCTGACGGATGACGTGGCAGTCTGGTCCTTCCCAGGTCTGACGCTCTGAGCGCTCCCCAGGGGCAGGGACCAGGTTTTACCTGGACTCTGGGACGCATGTCTAACACAGAGCGGACCTGAGAGCGGGTACAGCGGGGAAGGATGAGGCCTGGGCACGACCTTGTGTGTGGAGAAGTAAGAAGCAGCTCTGGAGGAGATCTGAGCTCCAAAGCTGGCTGTGGGAAGACAAAGGAGAAGGCCTAGAGGCCTCTAGAGAAGAAGCCTGCCCCGTGTGAGCTATGGGGATTTCCATTCTGTTGTGAATATTCATTAGCACCGACTGCGCGCTGGAACTGCTGGGTAGCTAGGGGCTCACACTCCCTGCCGCCTGAGCCTGTTTCTTTAATCCATTTACTAAACACTGAACACAGCCTGGGGAGGCTGAGGGGGCTGCGCGTGCTCCGGGGGAGAAGGTTCCTCTGTCCTGATGAGGCCAGTGGGAGCAGCAGCGAGGGCACAAGTGTGGGAGGGGAGAGGGTGGAGAAGGGACAGGAGAGGCTGGTCACGGGTCCCCAAAGGGTGAGCTCGCAGCCCCCTTCAGGAAAGTGCTCGGGTGGGAGCAACAGAGGAGCAGGGGTCCACTCAGCCAGACGGGTCGTGGTGAGTGCTCAACTGTGTCTACGAATCAGTCCGCCTGGTCTCCTGGGGCTGCAGCAAAAGCCGCGCACCTGGGGCGAGGCTGCGGTGTGCACAGAGCGCCACAAGGGACACGTCCTCCCTGCCTGCAGTTCCCCAGAGAGACCCACACCTGCAGGACACTGGCGGGCTGCACCCTGGGTTCACACCGCTCCATTTAATCCTAGGGGTGTCTCCTACCCCACTCAACAGATGCACAAACAGAACCTCATGCCAAGATCAGATGGCCAGGCTAAGCCCGAAACGGCTGCCTTCTCACCAGGCTGTGCCTCATGGGACAGGTACCGGGGTGCTGGCTCAGCTTAAAACCCGTCACTCCACTCCAGGCACAAAGAGCTCCTCCCTGCTGCCCTGTGACCCATCGGGGCTTCTTTTAGGCCTACCCACCTTATTCCTCGTCTGCCTTTGACCTGCTTCTCTACGCCCACCATTGTTGGTCCTTCACGCTTCTGTTGCTGATGGCCCTGCTCGAGTCTACTAAATCTGAACTTCTCAAGGGCTGAGACATTATCATGTTCATCTCTCCAATTCACTGCACATATCAGGCCTCACCCAACCGTTAAACAGACTAATGACTCCACGGTGTGCTTTGGGCAATGCCAAACAGTTTCAAGGTCTCGGGAGAGATAAGCCTGTGTGCTGTGCTTTTCATGCTGACACCTGGCCTGTGGTGTGAGCATAGCTCACAGCCAGCGCCCCTGAGAACTCTGGCAAACTCTATGACACCCGTGAGGACTTACAGTCATGCTCACCTTCTTCTTGGACACGGGGCGACCCCGAGGCCTGTCATAGGCAATTCGAACTGGTTCATGAACTGGAAGACAAAAGAAATGTATATACATATATATGCACATACATGTGCCTTCCCCATACTATGAATACTGAGAAGACGAAAATGCTGTTGTCTTGGCTGACAGCCGCTCTGCCGACAGGAGGTGGCAAGGAGTTGTGCCGCGGGACCAGCCTTTTGGAGCGCAGAGGCAGGACACAGAGGCTCATCTAAGGGCTCCCATGCTGTGGGAGAATCTACTGAAGTGTGACTCCCATGTGGATGACAAAGGACCTGACACATGGACTGCATTCCATGACCATAGGAGTACATTTTGCTTCAACAAATGACCTATTTGCAACACTGCGCCCTTTCCGTGTCTCTTCGAGTGTTCCACAGATAAAGAACAGTAAGTCCACACGGAACTTTCCAGTAAAAACCACCATGCTTCTCATACAGAGCACCAAATCACGTGATTACTATATATGTTATTATATTAACATTGTTCTTATCATTACATTTGATAAAGAAGAGACCAGCAGGTCTCATCAATTACCCTATCAAATAATTGAGAGCTTCTAACACAGGAAGAATTTCACTTTTCCCCCAAGAAGGCCATCGTAACACGCATTCTGACGTGCTGCCGTCTCTGTTAAGTTCTGAAGGACCTAAGAGTTCAGTAGAGAGTTAGCCACCCACTGTTAACACCAAGGTTTCCAAATAGAAACCGTCAGCAGGAGGAGCCATCCTGACACCGCTGGGTGTGAATCTGATGGTCTCAATAACGTAGAACACACGCGCTCTCACACACCATGGAGCATTATGGGCCCTAAGCATCTCCTCACAAGCCTTGAAGCACCAGCCCCACAAGAAACACGGCCTGGGCCTGGCTGTGTGGAGAGCTGGGTGGGCAGCAGGTGGCCCACCGAAAGAGGCACATGATGTGACTCACCTGACAGTCCAGAAAAGGCAAAATCACAAGGTCAGAACATGGTTAGTGGTCGTCAGCTACGGGAGGAGACCACAGAGGGATACAGACATTTCTAGAAGCTCTGGCTCAGCCGTATTGCGGGGTTCATGCCTATACCCCTTTGCTGAAACGCTGAACTGTCCACTAGAAAAGGTGTCACTTTCATTGCTAGCAAACTGCACCTCAAGAACCTTGACCCACTCCACAGGCGAGCAGGAGATGGTCTTCCGTGGCCGAGGTCAGGAGAGCGTGAACCGCACCGCTCCCACTACCTGCTGCCCAGGACTGGTCCCGCTCTGCGTCCCCCTACCCCATCATCACTAAGCAGCTGTCTCTACTCTGGGGCCTTGTGGGAGGGGCACTCAGAAAGTTGGCACCCCTCAAGATCACAGGGAGAAAACAGCCAAGATGACCCAGGGCTGTTCCTTCCACCGCCACGAGCCCCTGCTGGGAGCTGAGCAGCACTGGCGATAACAAGCAGCATGCAGGCTGCTCAAGGCCAACGCAGCGTCTCCTTAGAATGCCAGCTTCAGAACAACTGGAAATCTCTGTTTTAATGAGCATTTTGGACTGTGCAAAACCTGTAGGACTATTTTAGGTTAAAAAAACAGAACCAAAGAACCCCATGTTGTGTTGGCCCTGGCGGGAGGAGGGCGGGGGGTGGATTCTAACAGGTAGCGTCTAGGTTAGCTGGAGTAATGAGAGGCAGCACGGGTGCCAGGGGCCAGCGGGTCACCTTACAGCTGAACCTGGGCTGAAGGCCAGGAGAGTTCTTCACAAGGGGCAACGTTTCAGTAACTTCCTGTGGCCCACAGCTGAGCACCATTCCCCCTCAAGTGTTAAGCAGAAACCCACACTGGGCTCTGTGCTGACAGCCAGGCACTCACCTTTGGGCTCCTGGATGAGACACAGCCTCTTGGGAGCCGGGATCATGCCGACTTTCAATGACTTGCTGCTGACCCTCTTTCGGGGGAAGCAGGCCCCTGAGGAGGCCTGTGACAGGGTGGGCCCACCAGCAGGGCCGTCCTCGGCTGCCTCGCTCAGGAGGCCATCACTGGGGGGGCTGCCCTCCGAGCCCTCGGACTTGGACCCTCCTGGCAGCCTGGAGGCGCCTGCAGGAGCAGCGGGCCCCTCACCCCCCGCCTCGTCCTCCTCCTCGTCCTCCTCTTCATCCTCGTCCTCCTCAGGCACCACCTCTGGGCTCTCCAGCCCGGCCTCATGCTGAGAAGGTTCATCCTCCAACTTTCCTTCCCCTTCCATGGGCTCTGGCGGGTTCTCCTGAGGACCGGCGCTATCGCTGGCATGGAGGTTGAGTGGAGATGACGTAAAGGAAATTGACGGGCACAGTTCAAATACCTTCTTTCGATAGAATTTGAATGCTGAACTATTTTGGTCATGTAGAAACCTAGGATAAAGATGAAGCACATTCATATGACTAATCTGGGATTATACATATTTGTAAACAATAAAACTCTGTAAAAGTAAAATAAAAATTAAAAAAAGAAGAAGAAGAAAAATAAAGATGAAACACACTGGTTAACCAGAGGGTTCTCTAAACATTCCTATTTGCTAGAACTGTCCAGATGGACCTGACAGAGCCGGGCGTGGCACAAAGAAGCAGATATATGACCTCTTTCTACCAGCTGGGGTTGATGATCTGCCTTACAGTAAGAGTTTAGAAAGCCTGAGTATTAGTAATTTAACAAAGGAGCCAGAAACCTAAGAAGCCTAACTGCTTTCAGGGTGAGGGAGTTGGAGAACAAGGTATGCAACAACAATCAGGGAACATGCTGGAACGAGCCTAACAGCACACCCAGGAGTTTGGCCTGGGCCTTACCTCACCTCTTTCTAGTTAGGCCAGTGGCTGCTCTGGGCCTGCGCGTGCTCGTTCGGACTCTGGTCACTGTGACTCCGGCCCTCCAGCCGTGAGATGGAGAAAGGTGTATGACCCACAGCACCTCCTGCCCCATGTCCTGCAGCAAAGCTGCATGAACGTGGTGGCAACAAGGCCTCTCTGTGCCTCTGGCTTCAGTGGCCTTAACCATGGCTGGGAGCTGCAACTTTTGTTGAGAAACCAAAAATACAAAATATACTTGGGCCAAGGGAAATACAGCCCTCGTTCTTGGATGAGACATCTCAGCCTCCTAACAAAGTCGATTCTTCCCTAACTAAATATTAATCTATAAAAGTAAAAGTATCTTTTTTCTGGATCAGAACATGATTCTTTTTTTTTTTTAATTTTGGCCTTTTATTGTTTTTTTTATTTATTTGTTTTCATTCATGTTTACTCCTTGGCTTGTGTGGGCCTCCCATTGCAGTGGCCTCTTTTGCTGCAGAGCACTGGCTCTGGACACATGTGCTCCAGAGCGCTGGCTTGTAACTGGACACATCAGTCCGGCTGCTCCACAGCACTTGGGATCTTCCTGGGCCAGGGATCGAACCGGCGTCCCTTGCACTGCAAAGCGGACTCTTTACTCACTGGACCACCGGGGAAGCCGTGAACATGATTCTTGAAGTTAGTGAAGTGCTAGTCTCTTAGTCGTGTCCAACTCTTTGCAATCCCTCCAGGCTCCTCTATCCATAGGATTCTCCAGGCAAGAATATTGGACTGGGTCGCCATTTCCTTCTCCAGGGAATCTTCCCAACCCAGGGATCAAACTCAGGTCTCCTATATCACAGGCAGATGCTTTACCGTCTGAGCCACCAAGGAATCACAGAGAAACGTAAGTATGCAAGAGTATCTAGGAACACCCCCTGAACAAGATCAACAAGGGGCCCAGGATCTGCCACATATTACAAGGTGTGTTAAGTCTCTATAGTTAAAACAGTATGACCCTGGTCTATGGACAGAAAGACCAAGAGGAAGATCAGAAACACAGGATCTGATGAAGGCAACCTCTCAAACAACTGTGAAAAAGAACCTTTTCAACAAATGGTGTTGGGATAGTTACACAGATTTTTAGAAAAATATTTAAATTGCATCAGTTAATATTTTTAACTGTTTTTTCTTCCCCCATAATCAAAACTTTACCGAGAAACTGACAATAAAATAGGACAGCACTGTTGTATACTTTACAAAATTAAACATCGTTATATTATCTAGGTAGATTAACTGGAATTACTACACTGATAAGGCTTTCTACGACAGAACACAAATTCAGGAAGTTGTGTGGATCATTATCGTGGCCTTCTTCTGAACGAACACCCTTCTGTGAGTCTGGTCTTTCCTCCTACTGGCTGGCACAACACTGCTGAACAGCTTACACAAAGCACCGCTGTCTAGTTAATCTATAAAAGTAAAAGTATCTTTTTTCTGGATCAGAACATGATTCTTTTTTTTTTTTAATTTTGGCCTTTTATTGTTTTTTTTATTTATTTGTTTTCATTCATGTTTACTCCTTGGCTTGTGTGGGCCTCCCATTGCAGTGGCCTCTTTTGCTGCAGAGCACTGGCTCTGGACACATGTGCTCCAGAGCGCTGGCTTGTAACTGGACACATCAGTCCGGCTGCTCCACAGCACTTGGGATCTTCCTGGGCCAGGGGTCGCACCGCCGCCCCTTGCACCCCACAGCGGACTCTCTACTCACTGGACCACCGGGGAAGCCGTGAACATGATTCTTGAAGTTAGTGAAGTGCTAGTCTCTTAGTCGTGTCCAACTCTTTGCAATCCCTCCAGGCTCCTCTATCCATAGGATTCTCCAGGCAAGAATATTGGACTGGGTCGCCATTTCCTTCTCCAGGGAATCTTCCCAACCCAGGGATCAAACTCAGGTCTCCTATATCACAGGCAGATGCTTTACCGTCTGAGCCACCAAGGAATCACAGAGAAACGTAAGTATGCAAGAGTATCTAGGAACACCCCCTGAACAAGATCAACAAGGGGCCCAGGATCTGCCACATATTACAAGGTGTGTTAAGTCTCTATAGTTAAAACAGTATGACCCTGGTCTATGGACAGAAAGACCAAGAGGAAGATCAGAAACACAGGATCTGATGAAGGCAACCTCTCAAACAACTGTGAAAAAGAACCTTTTCAACAAATGGTGTTGGGATAGTTACACAGATTTTTAGAAAAATATTTAAATTGCATCAGTTAATATTTTTAACTGTTTTTTCTTCCCCCATAATCAAAACTTTACCGAGAAACTGACAATAAAATAGGACAGCACTGTTGTATACTTTACAAAATTAAACATCGTTATATTATCTAGGTAGATTAACTGGAATTACTACACTGATAAGGCTTTCTACGACAGAACACAAATTCAGGAAGTTGTGTGGATCATTATCGTGGCCTTCTTCTGAACGAACACCCTTCTGTGAGTCTGGTCTTTCCTCCTACTGGCTGGCACAACACTGCTGAACAGCTTACACAAAGCACCGCTGTCTGAGCAGGGCTGAAACCCACGGTCATCCTGGAGCAATCTGGACCTTTCACATCCATAAAGTAAGCATTTGGACTCTGACCAGGTGTGTTTTTTTTGTTTGTTTTAACAGAGAGAAAGGATGGGAATGGGGAGCTCAAGACCTCTTGGGTCAAGGCCCTGAACACATTCACCGGTCCACTTTTATTGAGAGCTTAAGCCTCCAGGTGTTTGCAGGGAATGATATTAACACAGGCTGGGACCCTCTCACAGCTCTGATCAATCATCACCCTCGTGACTCTAAGAATGGAAGGGGCGTGTTGTGGCTGGGGGGCAATCAGACTGGCAGGAAGTCTGTTCTGGGTGCGCTGGCCCAGCGTTCCTAAGTCCCCAGCAGATCTCCTACCCGTTGTTGATCAGTATGACCCCAGCTAATAAGCCCATGTGAATTGAATCACTTGTTTTGGTCTTAGTTCTTTCTCATTCCCCATTTGCTTTTCTTCTGGCTCAGCCAAAGCTGCAAAAACCTCTACCAGCTTGTTTCCCAACAGATCTTGATCAGAAATAATTGGTTCCAGGTCCTCAAACAGTATCATTGGAGCTCTTTCTTTCCATGTCTTGGGTCTGATTGTTCTTTGACCAGGCGTTTCTTTTCACATTTTTTTTTTTCCAAGGAAGGATGCAGTAAAAACTCCTGCCAAAGGCACGCTGATCCTTTTGCTAGCCCAGCCCATGAAGATCTATTAATTGTATCCTTTACTCTGTACTTATTTTAAAAATTAAATTAAAAACTTTAAGAGCCTCCAAAGAGATTTTCAGCAAAAACAAAAGGAATTGGACTGTATCAAATTGATGACACGACCACCAACTCAACATGAATGAAGTCAGGCAGTGCTGAGCACATTAGAGGTACGATTCTTCTAAAGAAAAGAAACAAACACAGTCACCTTGCCCTTTCCTAAGCAGGTGTGCTGCTGGATGCAGTCATTTTCAAACCACGAGCACTAGGGGAGAGGGTGAATCACCCCGCCTAGCTCCCTCTGCGGGGGACAAGGGAACAGCACCTTCTGAGGAACGGTGCTCAGAGAAGGCTGTCACAGAGATGAGGAGTAATGGCAAACCCTGCCAGTGCCAAGTGAGCAGGACAATGCAGAATTCTCTTTCACGCTGTAGTCCCCATTGGAGGAAGAAAAGAAAGCTGCTGAAAGGCTCCTGGCTGCTCTTCACTGAGCTGTCCCCTTTGCCTGGCCCTGTGGGTGTGAGGTCCTGCATGCAGTGGCTGCCCGATCTTGAGATCTGTAAGGTCCACAGTCCCAAGGCCTGTGAAAGGCAGAACTAGGCTGAGTACCTGCAAGGCCGTCACTGCTCCGTGTGGCTGGTCTGAGTCTCACAGGAAGCAGGAGGCACCCCCAGCACAGGACCTACCCAACGTCCCAAACAAGCTAGAAAGGCAGGCTTAGTCATACTTGATCCAGAAATGTGCCAGGAAATGTAAACTTTCTAACTGTATCCTTAAGTAAACTAAGGCCCAACTCGCTAGCACGTTGGGAGTAGGGCAAGGGTCCCAGCTGGCGGTAGGATGCAATCCATACAGCAGGGGATTCCTGCTGACTCGCTTTCAAAGGGAGCCCAGCCGAGTTCAGGCTCAGTCCTGGGAACACTCGGCCCTCAGGCGGCCTCCCCCTGGAGAACTGGCACCCCTCAGGCAGTGTGGGGCTCCGGTGCTGTGGCCTTTGGGCTACGTCATGTTGAATGGCCACCCCTGTGGAAGAATGGGGAGGATAATGGCCCTCCTCCCGGCACAAGGGCGCCAGGCCACCACCGCAGAGATGTGCTTGTGGCTCACAGCTGGGCCAGGACCCACCATTGTGCTACACAAGCAGCACGCTCTCCTCCTGCCCAGAGCCGCCCACACCAGCACCGCCGGGGACGGCGCCCTCCTCTTCAGACTCACGTGCAAGGACACACTCTCCTCTCGGCCTCTGCAAAGGTTCTGGGGAACCTACAAGTCCCTCTGCCGGGGCACTCTCTCCCCCTTCCCCTGTGGAACACCCACAGAGCCTCTGGATCCAGCTTCAACTTCCCTCTGGGGGCAGCTTTTTCTGATGCCCCAGAGGAGGGCAGGTCTCCCAACAACCCCAATCAGATGCTCCTCTCGAAAGGCCCTAAGCTCAGTGCAAGAGAAGTCGCAATTTATGCTTAGGGTGCAACGCCCTGTGGGCTCTCAGGACACTCAGGGGGTGAACGCCAATTAAAAGAGTGTGACGGGTACGTACCAAAGGTCAGGGTTGTCAGTGCTGTTTTCTATGCTGAACTGTTCGATCTCTGGTCCCACCTGAGCGACAAATTTGGCCAGTTTCTCTGCAGTCTCCATTGTCTTCGTATCGACTACAAAATAAAGCAACCGTCATGGATGGGTTCTGAGCTGCCAATTCCCACGTGAACCTGCTGGGTTGGTGGACACTGATTACAAAGATGGCCTGCCATCGTGCTCTTGCGCTTTGCCACGTGCCTCTGAAGCTCCGTCCAGCAGAGGTGGGCTCTCTTCTCTCCCCTTGAACTGGGGCTGACTCTGGGACTCGTGCTGACTGAGGATGTGACAGAAACGGAGAGCTGCGGCCTGAGGGGCCTCAGGCACTTCCTCTGCCTCTCCTGGATGCCCAGACCCAACCGTTAGGTGAACTGCTTGGGGGGTGACAGGCATGCTGCCCACTACCTCCATCTCCTCAGCTAACAGTCCCAGACAGGTGGCCGCTGCCTGCAATTTTCAGGCCCAGCCCAGCTGACGTGAAGCAATTCCAGATGCTGTTTGAAGCCACAGTTTGGAGTGGCTTGTTAGATAGAAGTAGCTAGAGACATGGAGCAGTTATGAAGATTTTCTCCCTCTACTTTCCCATCTAGTGCTCAAGGGGAAGCACTGGCCATAGGGCAAGCCTGTTGTGGAAAGAGAAGGTAGCGGCTGGGAAAAACAAAAGAAACTAACCCTACGGAAGAAAACACAGAGACTTTGGCAGGAAAGAGGAAACAGAGCGAGAACCAGGGCAGTCCTATGGGAAGTACAAAGGGCAAGGATAGAGAGCTCAACGCTGCAAGCACATGGCACACCCTGCTGGCCGACTGGGGGACTGTGCAGGGAAGCAGAGCGTCCACAGAGAGCACCTGTGTCAGCTCCCAGAGGAAGGACGCAACAGGACTCCAGGTCAGCCTCTCGAGGAAACAAGAGGAGACTGCCTCTATGTGCACCATCCTGGCCAGGTCCCTTTTGCTGCTGCCTGCTGCCCAGTCCAGCCCATCTGCAGAGACCCCTGGAGACTGACCAGAGTTGGGGCTGGGGCCCAGAGGAGGGGGACAGGAGTGAGCACTCACCATCCATAGACGGGCAGGAAGAAGAGGTCTGAGCGGCTTCGGAGACATCCATGCCTGCTGGCTTAGGGGATGGCTCCGTGGCTTCTGGGTTGGGGTCGCGAGGCGAGGGTCCAGCTGGGTCTGGCGGGCAGTCCTTGGCAGCATCATTTCCACCTGGTTGGGGCGGCTTGCCCTGCAGGGAGCCTGGAGCCGGCCGGCCATGGTGTTTTACTTTGGTGCCTGAGGGGAGGAGGGTCTGGGTCCCAGTGGTCGCTCTCCTCACTTTCCAGCCCCGGAGCCCCTGAGCTCGAAGCAGTCCCCGCCGCCGCCCTGGTACGAGCCTCTTCTTGAGGTTCCGGACCGCCCGGGCGTACAGCATGGCTCGGACCGCACACTCTGCTGCCACTGGCTTCTGATCTGCTCCTGGCAAGTTCTGGCTCATGCGCTGCACTTCTGCCAGCTTCAGCTTATAATATTTATACTCCAGACTACTGTCATCAGACAAAAACCTACAGAACAAAACAGGAACAGCAGGACATTGGTGAGCACACCAGCACAACCAAATGGCAGTCGTAAATACACTTCTGCAAACCCTTTCTGCCTGGCGGCCTCCCTGCTGACGAAGAGGCTCTGCCCAGCTCCTCCAAGGACCCAGCACTGGGCCCTGGCCATCTGTCCTGCTCAGGTGACCACAGGGTGATCAGCTCTGACGAAGCACATTCCTTCTTGATTTCAGCAGCCATGCAGGCGCTCACAGTGCCTGGTGGCCTCACAATACAGACCTGTTACCAGGAGCTGTGGAAGCCCTCCACTGCCAGAGAGCGGCAGGCATTGCTCCTGGATACCGTTTTCAAGAGGTGACACCTTCACATGGTGGATGCCCAGCAACCTTGCAATTACACCATCAAGGCCAGCGTGCCACTGGTGTGAAATCACATGCCAGAGTCATAGTGAGACCAATGCAGAAAAGAGGAGTCTGAGTTACATGTATTGACATAAAAAGAGATCCATGATACAGCCCGTGGAAGGCAAGCTACGGAACACCAACATCGAAAAGCACTATATGAAACTGCTTTGTGTACATAACCTCCACGTATATTGCTCTTGTTCATATAAGTCAAAAGAGTATAAAGCAAACATAAGAATTTGCTCTAAGGAGTGGGTGAGAAAGGGGGAAGGAGGGGACTTTTACATTATTTACTTTGTAGGCCATTTCATTAGTACTTTCTCCCATCTCTATTAACCCTTCCCTCCCAAGTCTCTGGGCTTTTTTTTTTAACCATTTCTTTGTCTCCTGAATTGAATGCTAAATCTTCACTCTTTTTTTTTTGTTTTTTTAAGAAAAGCACTTTATTTATTTACATTTTGATTTTTGTCTATTCTGGGTTTTCCCTGCTGCCATAGGCTCTTCTGTTGTAGGGAGTGGAGGCTACTCTCTCGTTGAGGTGAGCAGGCTTCTTGTTGCACTGACTTCTCTTGTTGTGGAACTTGGGTGCTAGGGCACACAGGTTTCAGTAGTTGTGGCACATGGGCTCAACAGTTGTGGCTCTGAGGCTCTAGAGCACAGACTTGATAGTTATGGCTCATGGGCTTAGTTGCTCCGCAGCATGTGGGATCTTTCCGGATCAGGGATCAAACCCGTGTCTCCTGCAGTGGCAGAACTCTTTACCACTGAACTACCAGGGAAGCCCCCTAATTTTCACTCTTTTTTTTTTTTTCATGAGAGAGGTTTTTTTTAATCTTGGCCTCTTTTTATTGACTTTTTTATTTATTTATTTTTCATCCATCTTTACTCTTCAGCTTGCGTGGGCCTCCCATTGCAGTGGCCTCTCTCGTTGCAGAGCACCAGCTCTGGGCACACGTGCTCCAGAGTGCTGGCTCATAACTGGACACATGGGTCCAGTCGCTCTGCAGCATGTGGGATGCTCCGGGGCCAGGGATTGAACCAGTGCCCCTTGCACTGCAAGGTGGACTCTACCCACTGGACCACCAGGGAAGTTCCCTAATCTTCACTCTTTATTTCTTTTTTTTTTAAAGATTTATTTATTTATTTATTTTGGGCGGGGGTCGGGTTGGGGAGGGAGGGGAGCAGGCGGGCCACTTCTACTGGTCTTTCATTTCTCTATTTTCATCCGTCTTTGTTCCTTGGCTCCTGTGGGCCTCCCATCGCGGTGGCCTCTGTCGTTGCAGAGCACTGGCTCTGGGCGCACGCGCGCCAGAGCTCCAGCTCGGTAATTGGACACATCGGTTCAGCCGCTCCACGACACGTGGGATCTTCCCAGGCCAGGGATCGAACTGGCGCCCCTTGCACTGCAAGGCAGTGTCCTTACCCACTGGACCACCAGGGGAAGCCCTTCACTCTTTATTTCTGATAAATACATGCAAGGTTGCACCTTTCCCCCAACCTGCTACTTCCTTCTGAATAGTTTCTAATTCCAATTCTCTTTCATACAAAAGTTATTTAGAAGACTGTTTTATTTTGGCTGTCGCTGGATTCAACTTTTATGGATTGCACAGTGTGGCCCGTGTGATTTTTCTTTCCTGGGATGTTCTGTAATTTTCTCCAGGACCTCAATCAAGACAAGGTTTTTGTAAATGTTCAACTTCAGTTTGTGTTCAAGCAGAACAAGCCGTGTCTGGTGAATACGGGAGTATTTCATGTGGCTTCTGGACTCCCTGATGTTGAGATCACATATTAGGTAAGGTTCCCCACTGCCAATGCCAGAAGCTGACTGGCCCTGAGACGGCAGTGCACAGCAGGACCCTGGCAGCCTGGTGGGCAGTTCCGTATGGAGTTCCTGGTGATGCTCACTGCGTCGTCAAGGTCTGGCTGGATCCGAGGAAACAGGCCGTGCTGGTTCCTCTCTGCTGGGCCAGTGTCCTATAGCAGTGTCCTATAAGACCGCACCCTAACAAACATAGGTTCCCCCATAAGGGAAAGTGGACCAACACGGATGCTCCAGTTCTCAAAACAAATGCAGCCCCCCATCCAGGGCAGACAGTGGCGTAAATGCTCATGGGACCTGAATCCCCACAGTGTAAGTCTGTTTCCCCTGGTTGATTCTAATGCCAAGGGCAGTTGCAACGCATCAGTCACAAGCTCATCTCCCCCAGTCCCAATGGAGTATAACATCAAACGCACAGAGTACTCCTAAGCTAGCCTGCCAGACGTAACATCAAATACACAGAGTACTCCTAAGCTAGCCTGCCAGGTTCAAATCCCAGTGCAGTCAATTACTAACAGATTTTCCGAATTGTGTCTCAGTTTCTCCATCTGTGAGATGGGATGAGTGATAATGGTAAGTTATTTCATCGTATTGCCGTGAGAACTGAATTATATACTTTTCATGAGAAGGAAAATGCTTTGGGAAATTCCCTGTGGCCCAGTGGTTTGGACTCGGTGCTTTCACTGCCAGGGCCTGGGTTCAATCCCTGGTCAGGGAACTAAGATCTAGTAAGACACATGGCAAGGACAAAAGAAAAAAAAAGCAGCATAGGCTTATCATCTCCTGAGATACAGAGGAACTATTAAAAGTATTCTGAAGAATTAAAAGTGACTGTCTCCACGGAGTAGAGTCAGGGGAAGCTGGAAGTTCAGTGGTGAGACTCCTCTCTTCCACTTCAGGGAGCATGGCTTCCACACGAAGATCCCACAGGCCACAGGGCATGACCAAAGTAATGGAGTGGAACTGGCATGAGAATGGATCATGGCAGAAACACATAATCTCTTCAATTAACCAAAGAATGTGAAGTAAAACATCACATTATGAAGCTATCTTTAAGTCAAACCCTCGTGCGGGGGCACGGCCTGTGTACAGAGGGGCAGCGAGGGCATCAGTCAGGACAAATAACTCATGGAAAGTCATCCGGTGACAGGGATCAATGGTCTCCCCCAGGGAACACTCCTCTGTCCCTGAGGGAACACGGGGTAATGTCTGAAGGCACCTGGGGCTGGGATGGAGGACTCTACTACATCGAGCTGGTGAAAGCCAAGGATGCCCACAACAGTCCAGACCAGAGAAGTTTCCAGCCGCAATCATCCATAATGCTGAGAAACACTGACACAGATCAAAAGCCTCTAAAATGAGTTTTCCTTCTAGACCATCAATTTCACTCCCAGATATTACCATAATGAACAGAAATGCAGACATAAATAAAAGCAAAACCTCACTCAGCATAACAGGATTAGAATCTAAGAATCCACCAACGGACAATGGGTGAGTGTGGCACACTGTATATGAAGGAAGAGTGTACATTCACTGATAAGAAGGGCAATTATGCTAAGTTTAAAACACAGGACACAACTACAGAGCACACACTGTGGAGGGATGTGGGAGACCTCTGAGTAATTCCATCTTTGCCTTTTTAGTTTTCTCTATTTTTACAAAGGGCATATGCCACTGTGATCATTTTTTTTCTAAATGTTATAAAACCTTTCCACTTTCAGCAATCTAGAGAAAATCCTAAACACAGACAAAAATGCCACGATTAATTTACAGAAAAAATTTAAAACAGTGTACAATCAAAAACATTACAGGGACTTCTCTGGTGGTCCAGTGGTTAAGAATATGCCTGCCAATGCGGTGGACATGGGTTCAACCCCTGGACTGATTCCACATGCCATGGGGCAATTAGGCCTATGTGCCACAACCACTGAGCCCACATGCTGCAACTACTGAGGACTGCAGTCCTAGAGCCCATGATCCGCCACAAAAGAAGCCACACCAATGGGAAGGCCGTGTACCTCAATGAAGAGTAGCCCTGGCCTGACACCGTTAAAGAAGGCCTGCGCACAGCAACAAAGACCCAGAGCAGCCAAACATAAATCAATAAATATCGAAAAAGAATCTAAAATCTACCCTTCAGTACAGGAGATGTGAGTGCTACACCTGGTCAGGGAACTAATATCCCACTTGCCACAACTACTGAGTCAGACGCCAGAGAGTCTGTGTGCCTCAAAGATCCCACATGATGCAGGGATCAATGGTCTCCCCCAGGGAACACTCCTCTGTCCCTGAGGGAACACGGGGTAATGTCTGAAGGCACCTGGGGCTGGGATGGAGGACTCTACTACATCGAGCTGGTGAAAGCCAAGGATGCCCACAACAGTCCAGACCAGAGAAGTTTCCAGCCGCAATCATCCATAATGCTGAGAAACACTGACACAGATCAAAAGCCTCTAAAATGAGTTTTCCTTCTAGACCATCAATTTCACTCCCAGATATTACCATAATGAACAGAAATGCAGACATAAATAAAAGCAAAACCTCACTCAGCATAACAGGATTAGAATCTAAGAATCCACCAACGGACAATGGGTGAGTGTGGCACACTGTATATGAAGGAAGAGTGTACATTCACTGATAAGAAGGGCAATTATGCTAAGTTTAAAACACAGGACACAACTACAGAGCACACACTGTGGAGGGATGTGGGAGACCTCTGAGTAATTCCATCTTTGCCTTTTTAGTTTTCTCTATTTTTACAAAGGGCATATGCCACTGTGATCATTTTTTTTCTAAATGTTATAAAACCTTTCCACTTTCAGCAATCTAGAGAAAATCCTAAACACAGACAAAAATGCCACGATTAATTTACAGAAAAAATTTAAAACAGTGTACAATCAAAAACATTACAGGGACTTCTCTGGTGGTCCAGTGGTTAAGAATATGCCTGCCAATGCGGTGGACATGGGTTCAACCCCTGGACTGATTCCACATGCCATGGGGCAATTAGGCCTATGTGCCACAACCACTGAGCCCACATGCTGCAACTACTGAGGACTGCAGTCCTAGAGCCCATGATCCGCCACAAAAGAAGCCACACCAATGGGAAGGCCGTGTACCTCAATGAAGAGTAGCCCTGGCCTGACACCGTTAAAGAAGGCCTGCGCACAGCAACAAAGACCCAGAGCAGCCAAACATAAATCAATAAATATCGAAAAAGAATCTAAAATCTACCCTTCAGTACAGGAGATGTGAGTGCTACACCTGGTCAGGGAACTAATATCCCACTTGCCACAACTACTGAGTCTGCACGTCACAGCCAGAGAGTCTGTGTGCCTCAAAGATCCCACATGATGCAACTGAGACCTAAAATAGCCAAATAAATAGATCAATCTTTTTTTTTATTAAAATAAGAAAAGGGCATGCTATTTTTAAAAAAAATTCTAATAATCCCACAGAGAGGAATGGTTAAATACACTGACCACCTACTCTGCACACTGGTCAACACAGCCATCTGAAAACTAGGAAACATAAGTACTTTCCTGGGTAGAAGAAGTAGGTACACCGTAGCATAATCACAACGGTGCTAAAAAACCAAACAGTCCACAAGGTGCAGAAAGATTGCCAGCAAACACCCCAAAATACCAGCGAGTGTCGGTAAGCACACAGCTGGCTTCGCTCAGTTTTCCATTCTTCTTTACCTTCTCTAATAGCAAATTCTGTACTTACGGCAGAAACCTTAACTTTACAAAGTTGTTCTATTCAGACAGAGGCAGTAAGACAATTTAACAAACAGTAGCAACAAATCACAAACAACTGCCATGACATACTTCTCACCTTACACTCAATCTTTGCATGCACCTCTCACGTTATTCAGAGAAGGACATGGCGACCCACTCCAGTCTTCTTGCCTGGGAAATCCCATGGACAGACGAGTCTGGTGGGCTGCAGTCCAAGGGGTTACGCAGAGTCACACACGACTAAAGTGACCAGGAGGCGGCAGCAGCTCACCTTATCCTCACCCCAGCACAGCAGGGACAAGGAGCTTGAACCGTATCAACCCGACCCACCCTCACACTCTCCCTACTGATGGACAGCACAGCTCAAAATGCACACTTCACCTTCTTCTCTGGACACCATCCAAGTGACAAGAACATGGCGGTGTACTTTACAGGAAGGAATCAGAAGAGCAACATTTAAGGACCTACCAGTAAGCAGGGTCCTCCTTGAGAAGAGCTCTCTCTTTGGGGGCCAGGCTGCCTCCAACGACACGTGCGACCAGCTGATCAATGATGTCCACCACCTTGTGATCTGCTCGCCGGGGGACCTCTGGAACACACAGAAGGGCCTCTCTGAGAAATACACTGGACCATGAGGGGCCTGGGAAGATCAGGATGGAATCGGGGGCTTAGGATGGAGCCTAAGGCACCAGCAACAGAAGTCCTCCTGCAGGAGAGGCCAGCATTGAGGAAAAGAGCCCGCCATTCTAGATACCAGTATACAAAATATCCTCTCACAAACTACAATAGCATAACCACTAGGAGAGACACAGTCGCAAAACTTAAAATGACTGTACAGAGTAAGAGTCTACAGGAGGAAATGATACGTAGTAACTTCGTGCCACTTTCTACAAATAGCTTAATGTGAATGTTCACAATATGAAGGGGAAAATAGATATACAATGTAGCTAAGTATAAAATATGTAAAAAGTATATCTAAACTGTGATTTGCAATATGAAAAAATGGAAGAGATACCTAAATACAGACACACAGAGAGAAAGATCAGAAGGAAATATACCAGAAAGTTAAGAGATAAGGTAATCTGTGGGTGCTAGACTTATGGATTTCAATTTTGTGTGTGCTTTATCTATATCTATATATTAAAAAACAAAACAAAACGTGTGATTTGTAATCAGAAACATATATATAAACTCACAAAGAAAAATTTCCCAACTAAAAAACTTAATATTAAAAAAAATCAATAGTTTCAAGGTAGGTGTTCATAGAAAGTATCTGTTAAATGTTTTGAAAAGGAAACATTTTTTTCAAGTGTGAATTTCCTCCAGTAGGACTTAAAATTTACGATGCCACCAGCAACCAAGAGCATTATGTCCTTAAGTAGGAAAATTGTGTAGTTTTTTCATACTTGCAAGTTTCAAAGCACAACTGGTCTATTTGTTCATTCATTCAATAAAAATCAGCCCTGAACTGGAGAGCTTTTCCGGTTTGTTGTGGAATGGTATTGATATTTTCTTTTTTTTTTTTTTTTTAAACCTTTATTTTATTTTTAACTTTTACAGAGTTTTGTTGTTTACAGATATGTATGTTCTCAGATTAGTCATATGTATAACCCCCCCCCCCTCCCCTCCCGACCATCACACTGGTATTGATATTTTCAACATCAGTGTGAATTCTTAACACAGAAAGAGTCAGTCCTTCAATTGTCCTATTATTTCCCCTCTGAAATTATTTTTTCTTGTTGTTGGCTCTCACTCTATAGAACTGCTGGTTTTACGTGATTTTACAAAAGAGTAAGAGCTTTAAAGTCAGAGGCTTTCAAAGACAATGAAATTTCTCTAGAAAAGATGACCACAGGAAGGGCCAGAAAGTGGGTCTCACCTTTGGCCCAGCAATCATTCTGCAAACATTGCCTTTAAAGGAGGAGTCAAATTTTTTTAATGAAAATAATAGTAATAATCAAGAAATTAAATCAAAAACGTCATCCTAGCATTTCTTATAAATTTATTTAGCTGTGGCTGGCTTTAGCTGTGGCTGGCAGGATCTCTCATTGCGGCACGCAGGATTCTGCTTCTCTCTAGTTGCATCGCATGAGCTTAGTTGCCCCGTGGCATGTGGGATCTTAGTCCCCTGATCAGGGATCAAACCTGTGTCCCCTGCATTGGAACGTGGATTCTTAGCCAATGGACCACCAGGGAAGTCCCCCATCCCAGCATTTCTAATAATAATGGAAGTAATGGAGGCCCGTGCTCCATAAGATGTGGGCACTGATGCCATCTACCTGTTGACCAGACATGAAGCCAATGCTTTGCAGATGCCAGTTTCATGGGAACCCAGCTTTGCTCAGTCTCGGAAGCCTCTAGTAAAAGGCACTATGACTCCAACATCAAGGGAGAGGTGAAGTCAGTTTACATTTAGTCATGATGCAGAAACACAGAAAAGAGCCTTTGATACTCCTGTAAAGGAAAACTGTAGCATTTTCAGGACAGCAAGATGGTAGCTACAGGCCACCTGCACAGACAGAAGCACAACCAGGGGACAGTGATGACGAGTAACTTTAGGTTATGTGGGACTTTTTCGTCCATCTTACAGTTCTTCAGTATCATTGTTACACAGATTTTCCATCCCACTATTTGGGGGGATGTGAGGATGAGAAGTCCCACTTCAGCCCTGAGCCCCCTTCTGAAAGGCTCCCTTTTCCGGAAGTAGGTATGGCTGCCCCGAGGGGACTTACCCAGTGCTTGATGCAGGCAAGGCTGCCCTAGAACTGAAGAGAGACCTGAAGAGATTCAGGGACGAATGCAACTTCCCAACTTGGCTGGAAGAATGGAAGCTGAAAACTGTTTCAGAGGGAAAGGGACTTCTTCTATGGCCACGTGCCCAGTAGGTACACTCATGACCTCCGGGCTGTCTGGGTTGTGAAAACATCCATCCTGGGAGTGAAGGGGGAGGGGGAGGGGATACCCAAACAGCCCTCACTCCTATTCCTATTACCTTTGTCTTTGTCTTTCTCCTCCCCAGTTAACTCATGAATTGGAGGTTCATAGGTATACCTAAGCGATCTCTTGACCTCTAGCCAGATTAGAAAAGTGAAAGTCGCTCAGTTCTGTCCGATTCTTTGCAACTTATGGACAAGCCATGGAATTCTCCAGGCAAGAATACTGGAGTGGGTAGCCTTTCCGTTCTCCAGGGGATTGTCCCAACCCAGGGATCCAACCCATCTCTCACACTGCAGGCAGATTCTTTACCATCTGAGCTATGACGGAATCCCTCAGTCTAGAAAAGTGAGCAGACAAAATGGTGCCTTCAGCACCTGTCCCTCAGAACAGTTCAAACATGGCCTGGAGAGCCCCAGGAGGGGCTGGATTTTGTGATTTCTTGCCCTGTGAAGTCTGGGGAATCCTTAAGAGACTGTGGCTCTACCTTTAAGTACTGACTCGGAGTAAGGGGGAGCACAGAGAAAGGGTGCTGTTAGAACAAGACTTCTTTGTGTGTTTTTTTGGCCACTTCTATTGGTCTTTCATTTATTTATCTTTGTTCTTTGGCCTGTGTGGGCTTCCCATCACAGTGGCCTCTCTCGTCACACAGCACTGGCTCTGAGCGCATGCGCTCCAGAGCTCTGGCTCGGTAACTGGACACATGGGTCCAGCCGCTCCGCGGCACGTGGGATCTTCTCAGGCCAGGGATCGAACCGGCGCCCCTTGCACTGCGAGGTGGTGTCCTTACCCACTGGACCACCAGGGAAGCCCGGAACAAGACTTCTTAACCTTGGCTGTAGGATGGCACAAACAACCTGTGTACAAACAGGCATGCCCACCCACGCATATACAGTGAGTGGCAGGCACGTATACTGGTCACCGTGAGATTTCTCCTAAAATTCTGATTTGTTTCCAACTGGCTAAAGAACTTCTGTGTACCCGAATCAAAGAGAAGGAGAACCAGTACAACAAAGCAAACAGATCACAACAAATAGAAACTGTTGCCGGTTTCCTTACCATCACTCAGAGCCTTGGCCTGAATTTCTGGTTTGGTAGGAGGAACGGCTTTTTCCTCTGCTCGAGCTGGCCCGGATTCAGGCTTCTTGACCTGGAGTGGACACCCGCTGCTGACCAGCCAGGCCTTCAGGTGATCGATGTACTCTCTCCCAAACAAAGTAGAGTCCTCAAAGTTTGGAAATGCAGCAGGAGACGGAGCTATATCTTGGAGGCCCACAGCTTCTAAGATTTTCTCTTGCCGGAAGGAAGAGGCCAAGGAGAAGGTCTGTCCCAGGAGAGCTAAAGACTTCCGGCAGAGAGAATTGGTGGTCTCCAGGGCAATAGCCAAGTCCAGGGGGTTAGTGAGCGTCTTCATCTTGACACTCAGCTCGTAGGCATTGCAAGCCATGAGCAGGGGTGTGACACTCTTCAGCAGTCGGTCTTGTAACCTCATGATGTATTTATCAAAGGGCTTTATGATTTCAAAAAAGCAATTTTTGGTCATCACAGCACCTTTGTCTAAAAGCATGTTTAAAAACTCGTTATCAACTCTGGGTGTTTTCAAAGCAGAGTGCTTTAAAAATTTGATAGTAAAAAAGCAAAAATCTCTGTGCTCCGGCTTTAAGGAGCATTTGAATGAGGCGAGCATTTTAGCACAGGTTTCGGTTTCAAGTTCGAAGAGAGTCTGGAAAAGCTGGGAAAATTTAACATCATCTTTGATGGTGTGGAATCCTGCCCATTTGATGATTTCTATTCCAAATCTTGAGAAGACATCAGACTTATCTATGATGTCGAAGCTCATTTTTCTTCTGGGGAGCCGAATATCCTTCAGATGAAGCCCCAGAGGGAGTTTCTGAGTGGGGAACTGGATCTCTTCTGTCCCTGGGTTTGTTCCCGGGGTCACATCAGGACTTGGGGTGGTTTTCTGGATTTGGTTAGTGCCCTGAGTTTTGGGAGTGACACGACTTATCGTGGGTACCTTTTTCGCACTCACGTTTCTCAGTGTGACCAGTTTCCCAACCCCTGCTTTAGGAGTTAGCAGGCCTTGAGTGTCCCCCTTTCCCAGGAGGGCACCCTCCTGGTCAACGATGTTTAGACCACGGCCTCTACCTTGGACTTGACTGCTGCCCCTGAGCACAGAGTCTGCCTCCCCTGGACGGTCCACACTGTAATCCCGACTCTCCTTCTCCAAACACTCTTTCTCAATCAGCCTGGAGGAGCCAAACTCCCCCAGTGATGCTGAAGGACCAAAACTGTACTCCTGTGACCAAGAGGATTCTTGAGAAACCGAATGGGCAAAGTCTTGTTCCCAAGAGCCCCGGAGTGCAAATTTCCAGTCCTGAGATCGGAAATGTCCCAATTTCCGGTGGCTGAATGCCTGGTCTCGGGAGTCAGGGTGGGAAAATTCCAGATCCCGACCACACTCTTTGCGAAAGTAGCTGTCTTCACTTACAGTAGGGTTGCTTGACCTGAAGGAAGGTCCCGGAAATACATCACCTCTCAGGCCTTCTCTCCCACTGTCTCGAGGATGAGCCACCGATGTGCCTAGAGTGTATCTGCTGTCACTGTGAATGTCATCAAACATACCTGCCCTGGCTCTTGGGACTGTCCTTAGAAGATCTGAAAGAATCCAGAAAGAAACACAAAGGTACTTTAGACCACAAGCTGCAAATGGATGATCCACAGACCCCCAGCCAGCAGGGGGAGCTTTACCAGTCAGAGCGCATTGTAGAAACTCGGATTTGTTGCCAACATTTAAAATGCATGTGGTTTCACTTAAAAATCTAGGTTTGGGCTTCCCTGGTGGTTCAGTGGGTAAGGACACCACCTTGCAGTGCAAGGGGCGCCGGTTCAATCCCTGGCCTGGGAAGATCCCACGTGCCGTGGAGCAGCTGGACCCATGTGTCCAGTTACCAAGCCGGAGCTCTGGAATGCATGCGCCCAGAGCCAGTGCTTTGCGACGAGAGAGGCCACTGTGATGGGAGGCCCACACGGGCCAAAGAACAAAGACGGATGAAAATGAATAAATGAAAGACCAACAGAAGTGGCCTGCCTGCTCCCCTCCTTCCCCACCCCAACCCCCACCAATAATAAATAAATAAATAAATCTTAAAAAAAAAAAAAATCTAGGTTTATTACTTCTGAACACAGAAGATCAATGAGTACGGGGCCCATCTTTGGCCTGAAGACAGTCCGTGGCAGTTGGGCAACCGTGATGCTCCCTCATTCAGATCTGCTGCCCTCGCTTTCTTTCAGACCCAGGGACAGGTATCATGTCCCCAGATAACCCGGACCTCTTTGTTGCCACCAGAACACTTGTGTATGTCTACTTCTGCACACAGCAGACAGGTCTTCTAGACGCTGCTTGCCTCCCCTGCTTCTCATAAGCAACTCTGGGCCCACAGTGTTACCGAGGCAGAAGCCACATCTGACACTGCACCCACCACGGGCGGCTGGACCTTGGCTGAGCACCTGACCCGGAGAGGGCTGATAGGCTCCCTCAGAAAGGGCCATGAAGCCCAGTGATACCTGAAAACCCAGAAACTGAGGCAGAGAAGAGGAAGGGCAGAAGTTAAAACAAGCCACAACAACAGAAAGGGAAACAGAACAGTATGTGTTTTTGTCCTCCTCTGTGCGAAGTGAGAAAAACAAGCAACCATATTTGCGTGTGCTCACTCATGCATAAAGAAACTGTAAGGAATTCCCGGCTGTCCAGTTGTTAGGCCTCCAGGCTTTCACTGCCGAGGACCTGGGATGATCCACAGACCCCCAGCCAGCAGGGGGAGCTTTACCAGTCAGAGCGCATTGTAGAAACTCGGATTTGTTGCCAACATTTAAAATGCATGTGGTTTCACTTAAAAATCTAGGTTTGGGCTTCCCTGGTGGTTCAGTGGGTAAGGACACCACCTTGCAGTGCAAGGGGCGCCGGTTCAATCCCTGGCCTGGGAAGATCCCACGTGCCGTGGAGCAGCTGGACCCATGTGTCCAGTTACCAAGCCGGAGCTCTGGAATGCATGCGCCCAGAGCCAGTGCTTTGCGACGAGAGAGGCCACTGTGATGGGAGGCCCACACGGGCCAAAGAACAAAGACGGATGAAAATGAATAAATGAAAGACCAACAGAAGTGGCCTGCCTGCTCCCCTCCTTCCCCACCCCAACCCCCACCAATAATAAATAAATAAATAAATCTTAAAAAAAAAAAAAATCTAGGTTTATTACTTCTGAACACAGAAGATCAATGAGTACGGGGCCCATCTTTGGCCTGAAGACAGTCCGTGGCAGTTGGGCAACCGTGATGCTCCCTCATTCAGATCTGCTGCCCTCGCTTTCTTTCAGACCCAGGGACAGGTATCATGTCCCCAGATAACCCGGACCTCTTTGTTGCCACCAGAACACTTGTGTATGTCTACTTCTGCACACAGCAGACAGGTCTTCTAGACGCTGCTTGCCTCCCTGCTTCTCATAAGCAACTCTGGGCCCACAGTGTTACCGAGGCAGAAGCCACATCTGACACTGCACCCACCACGGGCGGCTGGACCTTGGCTGAGTACCTGACCCGGAGAGGGCTGATAGGCTCCCTCAGAAAGGGCCATGAAGCCCAGTGATACCTGAAAACCCAGAAACTGAGGCAGAGAAGAGGAAGGGCAGAAGTTAAAACAAGCCACAACAACAGAAAGGGAAACAGAACAGTATGTGTTTTTGTCCTCCTCTGTGCCGAAGTGAGAAAAACAAGCAACCATATTTGCGTGTGCTCACTCATGCATAAAGAAACTGTAAGGGGAATTCCCCGGCTGTCCAGTTGTTAGGCCTCCAGGCTTTCACTGCCGAGGACCTGGGTTCAATTCCTGGTCAGGGAACTAAAATCCCATACACAGCATGATGCAGCCAAAAAGAAAGAAGAAACTGTAAGAAGCCAGGAACAGCAGTGAACAATGGGTATATGGGAACAAGGGGCCAGAGGCTGGCTCATGGGCTGGTGCAGCAGCAAATGGCACAGGCCCAAAGAAGGCCTGGAAGAGGCCCACCCTGAGCCGAGGAGCACGTACATGGTGTAAAATCGACCCCCAGGCCGATGCGGGCCTCCTGGGGGAAGACACCTGTGAACTAGGTCTAAGTGCCTGAGGGAATTAACTATGCAGAGCTGGGCTGAGGGATTCACAACACAGGCAGGTACACCACTGCAACAACAGGCCTGAGGCAGGGGCTAAGAGCTAGGAGCCTCGTGCGCCCTGGCGAGGGACCTCCAAGCTGTCCTGCAACCTACATGGGGACCATTTTGGATTCTGCTGATGTGATGCTTCAAAACTCGGCAAAAAGAATGTTTTCAGGCAGGGCCTACATTCAGCAGCTCCACAAGCCCCCAAGGCCCTCCGATCTCGTATACAGGCTATCTGGCTGCTCCAGCGCTTGTCTGCTGATGGAAACCCAAACAGGGTGCCCCAAGAGCCCAAGCAGGGCCTTGGTCCAGCACAGTGAGCATTCACAGGTCTGTGGGGAGAGCAGATTGAGGGTAAGAAGCCAGAAACAGAAAAACCATTCAGGAGGAGGCTATAGATAAAATCAAGATAAGAAGTGTCAAACCTGGGTAGTGTTACCGAGGCAGAAGCCACATCTGACACTGCACCCACCACGGGCGGCTGGACCTTGGCTGAGCACCTGACCCGGAGAGGGCTGATAGGCTCCCTCAGAAAGGGCCATGAAGCCCAGTGATACCTGAAAACCCAGAAACTGAGGCAGAGAAGAGGAAGGGCAGAAGTTAAAACAAGCCACAACAACAGAAAGGGAAACAGAACAGTATGTGTTTTTGTCCTCCTCTGTGCCGAAGTGAGAAAAACAAGCAACCATATTTGCGTGTGCTCACTCATGCATAAAGAAACTGTAAGGGGAATTCCCCGGCTGTCCAGTTGTTAGGCCTCCAGGCTTTCACTGCCGAGGACCTGGGTTCAATTCCTGGTCAGGGAACTAAAATCCCATACACAGCATGATGCAGCCAAAAAGAAAGAAGAAACTGTAAGAAGCCAGGAACAGCAGTGAACAATGGGTATATGGGAACAAGGGGCCAGAGGCTGGCTCATGGGCTGGTGCAGCAGCAAATGGCACAGGCCCAAAGAAGGCCTGGAAGAGGCCCACCCTGAGCCGAGGAGCACGTACATGGTGTAAAATCGACCCCCAGGCCGATGCGGGCCTCCTGGGGGAAGACACCTGTGAACTAGGTCTAAGTGCCTGAGGGAATTAACTATGCAGAGCTGGGCTGAGGGATTCACAACACAGGCAGGTACACCACTGCAACAACAGGCCTGAGGCAGGGGCTAAGAGCTAGGAGCCTCGTGCGCCCTGGCGAGGGACCTCCAAGCTGTCCTGCAACCTACATGGGGACCATTTTGGATTCTGCTGATGTGATGCTTCAAAACTCGGCAAAAAGAATGTTTTCAGGCAGGGCCTACATTCAGCAGCTCCACAAGCCCCCAAGGCCCTCCGATCTCGTATACAGGCTATCTGGCTGCTCCAGCGCTTGTCTGCTGATGGAAACCCAAACAGGGTGCCCCAAGAGCCCAAGCAGGGCCTTGGTCCAGCACAGTGAGCATTCACAGGTCTGTGGGGAGAGCAGATTGAGGGTAAGAAGCCAGAAACAGAAAAACCATTCAGGAGGAGGCTATAGATAAAATCAAGATAAGAAGTGTCAAACCTGGGTAGTGATGGTGGGCACACAGCCAGGTGATGTATGTAAGAACTCTTCTTTAGGTGGGGGAGAGTGCCTGGGGAAACGCTCTGAATAATAAAGATACCTCCTTCTACATAATGATCTGACAAGTGGACCAAGAGAAAATTTTATCTCCCCTGAACAAATAAGAAGGTAGACTGAGGAGTTGCAAATCAGGGTCTTGCCCCAACCCTAAACGCATGCTCCACCCACCCGCCTTGTCTCCCCTCAAAACAGGCACTTATTACCTTGCGCTTTAAACTGAAGAGCTTCACCTACAGCCTCGCCACTGGGGTCCATATACCTGTTAGCCTTTTCCTGCAATACAGCATCCAGAGTCTCCTGTGGAATTCTCCTAGCTGCCATGCTCTTCTGACCTGTAGTGAGAAGAGTAGAGGAAAAAAGACACTAAGAGTGCCAACTAATGCTCACAGAGCCTGATCTATTCCACTTAATCCTCACAGTCACCAAGCAGTAATCCATAATCTGGAAGGACACCTCCCAGGAAGGCCGGTTTATTTTAAGGGGACCTCTGCCCTCCTAAACCTCACAGGTGCGTGCTGGCTGAGAAGGAGCAAGACAGGTAAGGGGATCTTGGACAATCTATTTTGCTTTTCTGAGGCCATTCTCTCAGAATCTCTCAAAAGAAGCTATATAAAAGCAGTTCTGTCTCCTGGGGCTGCTAAAGGGCCATATGAAGCAACTCACAGGAGCACAAGCCTTTGCCAATAGTGGTTAGAAAAGACATGATCTTTCCCCTTTCTATTCTCCTATGTCACAGACATGGTGAAGAGGCTCTGAGATCTAACTTCCCCTCTGAGAGGGGCGTCTCAACAAGTGGGCGGAGAAAATCCCTGACCAGTGACAACGACCTACTGGCAGAGTTTACTCCGTGCCAGGTGCTGGTGAAGCAGAAGAATCTCCCACGGTCCCGTTGACTTCTTGCAACAACCCAATAAGCAAGTGGGGCTTATCATGAATGAATTACACGAGAGTGCCAAAAGGGAGATTCAGGCTGAGTGACCCGTCCAAGGTCAGCCAGCCTGAGTGACCCGTCCAGTGCCACCTGGCAAACAGGGGGCACTGGTAAGGAGGGGACAAGACCGAGTCGAAAAAGACTGAGAAGCAACATTGAGAAATCCACCGGCGGTGTCCCTACCCACCGAGATCTCCCTTCCATTTTGAAACCTCCAGCCTGGAAACCCAAGCCTGCCCCTGCCTTACAGCCATTTCTCGGAACCACTGACCCCTTTTCTTCTTCTTCGGCCCCTTTCCCCCGCCCCCTGGCTCTCTGCTCCCGCAGGGCAGGGTCTCCAGAGCAAGTGGCCCAGGCTTCCTTTCCAGTGGCCTAACCTCTCCGTGCCTCCGCTTTAAACTGAAGAGCTTCACCTACAGCCTCGCCACTGGGGTCCATATACCTGTTAGCCTTTTCCTGCAATACAGCATCCAGAGTCTCCTGTGGAATTCTCCTAGCTGCCATGCTCTTCTGACCTGTAGTGAGAAGAGTAGAGGAAAAAAGACACTAAGAGTGCCAACTAATGCTCACAGAGCCTGATCTATTCCACTTAATCCTCACAGTCACCAAGCAGTAATCCATAATCTGGAAGGACACCTCCCAGGAAGGCCGGTTTATTTTAAGGGGACCTCTGCCCTCCTAAACCTCACAGGTGCGTGCTGGCTGAGAAGGAGCAAGACAGGTAAGGGGATCTTGGACAATCTATTTTGCTTTTCTGAGGCCATTCTCTCAGAATCTCTCAAAAGAAGCTATATAAAAGCAGTTCTGTCTCCTGGGGCTGCTAAAGGGCCATATGAAGCAACTCACAGGAGCACAAGCCTTTGCCAATAGTGGTTAGAAAAGACATGATCTTTCCCCTTTCTATTCTCCTATGTCACAGACATGGTGAAGAGGCTCTGAGATCTAACTTCCCCTCTGAGAGGGGCGTCTCAACAAGTGGGCGGAGAAAATCCCTGACCAGTGACAACGACCTACTGGCAGAGTTTACTCCGTGCCAGGTGCTGGTGAAGCAGAAGAATCTCCCACGGTCCCGTTGACTTCTTGCAACAACCCAATAAGCAAGTGGGGCTTATCATGAATGAATTACACGAGAGTGCCAAAAGGGAGATTCAGGCTGAGTGACCCGTCCAAGGTCAGCCAGCCTGAGTGACCCGTCCAGTGCCACCTGGCAAACAGGGGGCACTGGTAAGGAGGGGACAAGACCGAGTCGAAAAAGACTGAGAAGCAACATTGAGAAATCCACCGGCGGTGTCCCTACCCACCGAGATCTCCCTTCCATTTTGAAACCTCCAGCCTGGAAACCCAAGCCTGCCCCTGCCTTACAGCCATTTCTCGGAACCACTGACCCCTTTTCTTCTTCTTCGGCCCCTTTCCCCCGCCCCCTGGCTCTCTGCTCCCGCAGGGCAGGGTCTCCAGAGCAAGTGGCCCAGGCTTCCTTTCCAGTGGCCTAACCTCTCCGTGCCTCCGCTTCCCCGTCTATGGAATGGGCAGCTCCTGCCGGGGGCTGCGGTGGGGGCGGAGCCAGTTAAGAAAAATGGCCGAGAGGCGGGTTCAGCGACCCGCCGCCGTTATCACCCCACCGGAGGGGCCGCTCCCAGCTCAGGTCGGATGAATGAATGAACGAACGAACGCATGAACCCCTGCAGGCGCGGCCAGCCCCCTCCCGGCCTTCGAGGACGAAGACAAGGGGGCGCAGGCGCGCGGAGACCGCAGGTCGCCCCCCGGACTGACCCGGCCGCCGCGCAGTCCAGGGGCCGAGCCCGCTGCGCCATCGTGGAGACTCGGGGTTCCCGGGATCAAGGTCGAAATCCCTCCACCCCCAGGTCCACCCGCCGACGACGCCCGCACCCGGGCCTCACCCCGAGCCCCCCGCGCGCAGAGCCGCCCCCGCCGGAGCCCCTGGCGCCTCACCCGCCGCCGCCACCGAGCGAGGCGGGGACATGCAAATGAGCCAACGGTCTCCGCAGCGCCGCGCCGCGCAGGCGCAGCCCGCCGCCGCCGCCCCCTCCTGCGCAGGCGCACTGCGCCGTCTGCGGGCGGGAGCCCGAGGCCCCCCCAAACTTCTCCGCCTGGGCCGGCCGCAACGGGAAACGACCCGGAAAAGGCGACAGAGACGCCGCCGCCGCAAACCTGTGGGCCCTCTCGGCTTTACCTGCACACGCAATCCCCGCCGGTCACCCCAGGAGCGGTGAACAGGGCGGAGGGCGGCCTAGGCGAGGCGGCGCCAAAGCGCCTGCGCGCGGACGGCGGCCGAAAGGGACCAGTAGGGGCGCAGCGGGTGTCAGCCGCGAACCCCACCCTTACCCCACGTGGCCACGAAAACCGGGTGAGAAGCGGAGGCCACGGGGCCTCCTCGCGCGAGGAGCCGGGCGTGGACGCCGCGGGGCTGGACGTGTGACGGGGGCGCGCCCCTCGGGACCTCGGTGTTGGGGTGGGGGCGGGGAAGGAAAGTGTGACGGAAGCCACTCGGGGACAAATTGCCCACTTTGCCTTTCGCTTTCTTTTCATTGATTCATGCTTTCAGCACTTGCGTCTGTATTGAGTGCCTGCTGCATGCCCGGCCGCCTCCTAGGGCAGGGGGGTTGTTTAACAAGACGAACCCCAGCTCTCATGCAGATTAAATGTCACTGGGGAGGAAGCTAGTCAGTAAAGGCAAATAAATAGATGCAGCGACCCGCCGCCGTTATCACCCCACCGGAGGGGCCGCTCCCAGCTCAGGTCGGATGAATGAATGAACGAACGAACGCATGAACCCCTGCAGGCGCGGCCAGCCCCCTCCCGGCCTTCGAGGACGAAGACAAGGGGGCGCAGGCGCGCGGAGACCGCAGGTCGCCCCCCGGACTGACCCGGCCGCCGCGCAGTCCAGGGGCCGAGCCCGCTGCGCCATCGTGGAGACTCGGGGTTCCCGGGATCAAGGTCGAAATCCCTCCACCCCCAGGTCCACCCGCCGACGACGCCCGCACCCGGGCCTCACCCCGAGCCCCCCGCGCGCAGAGCCGCCCCCGCCGGAGCCCCTGGCGCCTCACCCGCCGCCGCCACCGAGCGAGGCGGGGACATGCAAATGAGCCAACGGTCTCCGCAGCGCCGCGCCGCGCAGGCGCAGCCCGCCGCCGCCGCCCCCTCCTGCGCAGGCGCACTGCGCCGTCTGCGGGCGGGAGCCCGAGGCCCCCCCAAACTTCTCCGCCTGGGCCGGCCGCAACGGGAAACGACCCGGAAAAGGCGACAGAGACGCCGCCGCCGCAAACCTGTGGGCCCTCTCGGCTTTACCTGCACACGCAATCCCCGCCGGTCACCCCAGGAGCGGTGAACAGGGCGGAGGGCGGCCTAGGCGAGGCGGCGCCAAAGCGCCTGCGCGCGGACGGCGGCCGAAAGGGACCAGTAGGGGCGCAGCGGGTGTCAGCCGCGAACCCCACCCTTACCCCACGTGGCCACGAAAACCGGGTGAGAAGCGGAGGCCACGGGGCCTCCTCGCGCGAGGAGCCGGGCGTGGACGCCGCGGGGCTGGACGTGTGACGGGGGCGCGCCCCTCGGGACCTCGGTGTTGGGGTGGGGGCGGGGAAGGAAAGTGTGACGGAAGCCACTCGGGGACAAATTGCCCACTTTGCCTTTCGCTTTCTTTTCATTGATTCATGCTTTCAGCACTTGCGTCTGTATTGAGTGCCTGCTGCATGCCCGGCCGCCTCCTAGGGCAGGGGGGTTGTTTAACAAGACGAACCCCAGCTCTCATGCAGATTAAATGTCACTGGGGAGGAAGCTAGGCAGTAAAGGCAAATAAATAGATGAATCATTTCACTCCGCGTTGAGAGAATATTAAAATACTATGAGAGAGTGATGCAATAGGATAGCGGGGGCTGCTTTAACAGACCGGCTATGAAGGATGTCCCTCGGGTAGCTGGGAAGAATGAGAAAGAAGCGGGGAAGCCCAGGTGAGAAGGTCCAGGTAAGGAAAGTGCGGGAAAGGAGAACTGGGTTTTGTTCTGAGAACGCTGGGAAGCCACTGCAGGGTTTTGAAGAAGTGAATGAGGTGGTCTCTGCTTTCCAGTCTCGCTTTGGCTGCCTTGTGGAGAACAGAGGCAGGTATACCTGGGAGGAAGCAGGCGAGGCCACCTGAACCAAGGTGGGTGTGGCAGCTGGAGGAAGATGAAACATTCAGGACCCCTGGCCGCTTCTTCTTCTTCTTCTTTTTTTTTTTTTGGTGGTTGAAGTTTGAGAAGCATTGGGCGCTTCTTGATAAACAGAACCGTGGCTTGGAGAGGGACGTGGGCTGTGCGCTGGGACCCTTACCCCCAGCATGCCTTGGACACAGTGTGAGGGTTGGTAATACTGTTTCTCTCCCCTTTCCCGGTCTGGGCTGCTCCCCAGGTGGCCATTCCTGGGCACCGTCTTTCTCCTGAGCTCCAGCTCCCCCCACAGGCCTGTGCTGGACGTACAGGACCCTGGAGGACTCTCCCAAGTGGTGGTTCCAGAGTCAGACATGGACCTTCGCAGCTCAGGGCTCTCAGGGCTCAGCAGAGGGAGATCTTGAGGCAAGGAGGAGCCAAGATACACAGGCTCTGTCTGATGAGCGAGGTCAGGCTCCTAGGAGGAGGCAGCCTGGATGAGCTAGCGGAAGCTCCACAGAGGAACTGGGTGGAGAGAAAAGGTTAATGAGACAGAATGGAGGCCTGGCCAGGCTTCTTGCTGCCTTTGAGCTTCAGATTCCTCGTCCTTAAAGTAAACAGAATGACGTTCCTTTAGGACTGCTTCTGTGACCTAGGGACCACTCGTCATTGGCCCCTTGGGTCTGAAGCACGCCCAGGGTGGAGGAAGCTGTCATGCAGCACTTGCGTCTGTATTGAGTGCCTGCTGCATGCCCGGCCGCCTCCTAGGGCAGGGGGGTTGTTTAACAAGACGAACCCCAGCTCTCATGCAGATTAAATGTCACTGGGGAGGAAGCTAGGCAGTAAAGGCAAATAAATAGATGAATCATTTCACTCCGCGTTGAGAGAATATTAAAATACTATGAGAGAGTGATGCAATAGGATAGCGGGGGCTGCTTTAACAGACCGGCTATGAAGGATGTCCCTCGGGTAGCTGGGAAGAATGAGAAAGAAGCGGGGAAGCCCAGGTGAGAAGGTCCAGGTAAGGAAAGTGCGGGAAAGGAGAACTGGGTTTTGTTCTGAGAACGCTGGGAAGCCACTGCAGGGTTTTGAAGAAGTGAATGAGGTGGTCTCTGCTTTCCAGTCTCGCTTTGGCTGCCTTGTGGAGAACAGAGGCAGGTATACCTGGGAGGAAGCAGGCGAGGCCACCTGAACCAAGGTGGGTGTGGCAGCTGGAGGAAGATGAAACATTCAGGACCCCTGGCCGCTTCTTCTTCTTCTTCTTTTTTTTTTTTTGGTGGTTGAAGTTTGAGAAGCATTGGGCGCTTCTTGATAAACAGAACCGTGGCTTGGAGAGGGACGTGGGCTGTGCGCTGGGACCCTTACCCCCAGCATGCCTTGGACACAGTGTGAGGGTTGGTAATACTGTTTCTCTCCCTTCCTGGTCTGGGCTGTTCCCCAGGTGGCCATTCCTGGGCACCGTCTTTCTCCTGAGCTCCAGCTCCCCCCACAGGCCTGTGCTGGACGTACAGGACCCTGGAGGACTCTCCCAAGTGGTGGTTCCAGAGTCAGACATGGACCTTCGCAGCTCAGGGCTCTCAGGGCTCAGCAGAGGGAGATCTTGAGGCAAGGAGGAGCCAAGATACACAGGCTCTGTCTGATGAGCGAGGTCAGGCTCCTAGGAGGAGGCAGCCTGGATGAGCTAGCGGAAGCTCCACAGAGGAACTGGGTGGAGAGAAAAGGTTAATGAGACAGAATGGAGGCCTGGCCAGGCTTCTTGCTGCCTTTTTGAGCTTCAGATTCCTCGTCCTTAAAGTAAACAGAATGACGTTCCCTTTTAGGACTGCTTCTGTGACCTAGGGACCACTCGTCATTGGCCCCCTTGGGTCTGAAGCACGCCCAGGGTGGAGGAAGCTGCATTTGGTGGCAGAAGCAGAGTCCCAGTAGCACCCAGCCCTAGAACTGGCCAGGAGCACTCCCCACTGCCCCCCACCAGTGCAGGCTCCCCACTGAGAAACTCTTACCTTTTTTTCTCAAAAATCATTTTATGCTTTATTTGGCCGCATCGAGTCTTAGCGGCAGCACCAGGATCTTCATTCTGTCATGAAGGATCGTTTGTTGCAGCACACAGACTTGAGCTGGAAAAACTCTTCACCTTGAAACAGAAAATCCTTATACTTTTTCTTCCACTTTTACTTTGGAAATCCTCAGCAACCACCAAAACAGGCTCCCTGTTCTGGGGAATAAAGAAGAGATCTGCAAAGGGAGAGGCGAGGCGGTGGATGCCTGTAAGTCCCCCCACCCCCTAATGAACTAGCCGAGGTACCTTGAGAAGAGAGGACCAGAACAACTGGGTGACGTTTACTGAGCTCTGTGCCAAATCCTGTCCTAAATGCTGGGTAGAAATTGATGGGTTGAATTCTCACTGCACTGTAGGAGGTAGGTTCTGTGTTTGTCCGTATGTCACACCTGAGAATTGACCAGCAGTGAGATTCAGTGGAAGGCTTGGGAAGTGAGCCTCCCGCCCACCCCACTGCCCCTGCTGGCCCTGGAGCCTGTCCTCTCCCCGCCCGACCCCAAGCATCTACACAGACCCAGGTGGAACAGTCACGTCCTGTGCTGCTCCCCAAAGAGCAGTGAGGGCTTGGGTTACCTGTTTCCCCCGCGGCCCACATGGCACATGCCCCTGCCACTGGCCCAGTGTTCCCTGTGCCTTTGTCCCTTTAATACCTTTTCTGTGCCTTCTGGGATGTGTGATTCTGGAAAACACCCAGGACCAGAAAAAAACAAAATTGTTTTAAAAGACAGTATTACAACAATCAAGAAAGTTTGTCATGTACTGTATGTTAAAAATAGCCTTGTTGTCAGTGTTAAATTGCAGTTGTGCTGTGAGTGTATAGGAGAGTGTCCTTTTTCAGAAAATTTTTAAAAAATATTTATCTATTTGGCTGCCTTGAGTCTTAGTGGCAGCACATGTGATATGTGTTACAGCTTATGGGCTCAGTAGTTTGTTTTTCTAATGCTCACTTATCCTGTCTTTTGCTAGCAGGTGTCCCTTAGGGTTGGCTCCTGAGTCCTTTGATGTGACCCCATTGGTCTTTAGGCACTTCTTTGCTTTCTGGTCTCCCTTGGTGCTCCTGGCTCCTCTGGCCCGTTTCCTGCCAGAACTAGAATTATCTCTTACTCTAAGAGCCCTGGTTTCTTTGGTGGAAAATGGTATTTAGAGACCACGGTTAGTGCTCAGGGGGCACATGGCTGCTGTTGCAGTATCTCCTCTAGGCATTTTCAGTTCGTATTGCTAGAAAATTGGTTCTTTATTTGCTCAAGAGAAGGTGCATCGTGAATTCATATCGTATTTCCAGTTCAAATTTAGGAGTTCTGAGTTTTACTTCTTTGATTTTATGTTTCAGTCTTTTCTCATTTTATAGTGGTTTCTAATGATATAAACATCATTACTTACTTGCTATTTACTATATTGGTAATCATTTCTAAAGAATATTATTGATGTGGTTTCTGAGAGCATGATTACTGAAAAGTATTGAACATTTTCTTTTGTAGTTCTATCTTCAGGGTAAGTCCCAGTTAGAATATACTGTCATATCACTGTGTTTTAAAATTGCCTGAAATGATCTCATCCACATAGACATACTGTTAGGTTCATTGGTTTCATGGTTTCATTTTGCTCTTAATTTTTAGGGATTGCTTTGTTTTTTTTTTTTAAATTTTGGTCTCTTTTTATTGTTTTTTATTTATTTATTTTCATCCATCTTTATTCTTTGACTTGTGTGGGCCTCCCACTGCAGTGGTCTTTCTCATGCACTCCAGAGCGCTGGTGCATAATTGGACACACTGGCCCAGCTGCCCTGCGGTACGTGGGATCTTCCTGGGCCAGGGATCGAACTGGCGCCCCTTGCACTGGAAGGCGAACTCTGTACCCACTGGACCACCAGGGAAGCCCTATTATTATGTTTAAAATATTTGTTTATTTGGCTGCTCTGGGTCTTAATTGGGGCATGCGGGATCTCTGCTCCTCATTGTGGCATTGGGCTCTTTAGTTGTGGCATGCAAACTCTTAGTTGCAGCATATGGGATCTAGTTTCCTGAGCAGGGATCAAACCCAGACCCCCTGCACAGGGATCATGGGTCCTAGCCACTGGACCACCAGGGAGAGTCCACAACATAACATTATTTAAGGTATTTAAAATAATACTTTTACTTTACTACTGTTACTTTTCACTATTGGGGCGTCCCTGTTGGCTCAGCAGTAAAAGAATCCATCTGCTAGTGCTGGAGACAGGTTTGATCCCTGGGTTGGGAAGATCCCTGGAGAAGGAAATGGTAACCCACTCTAGTATTCTTGCCTGGAAAGTCCCATGGGCAGAGACTGGTGGGCTACAGTCCATGGAGTCAAAAAGGGTCGTACACAACTGAGTGACTAAGCAACAGCTTTTTTACTATTAGGACATACATTATATTAACACTTCCCTTTCAGAGAAAATCCACTAAACTACCTGCCCTCCTCTGTACTTTTAGACATGCCATGGTGTTAGGCTATCACCCTTTCCTGTGACTCAGGTTGTAAGGATTGTTCCAGGGCAGTTATAGGCTCTAGCCTCTTGGTAGATGCTCTCTGAATGGCAGCCAGGTTCTCACTTGCCCAGACCCTTAAGTCTAACTTCTCACCTTCACAGTTCAAGAGCAACCGTTGGGTGCCCGTGGCTCCTGCGCAGAGGAGATGAAGATGGCCTCCAAACGCATCACCCAGGAGACCTTTGATACAGCGGTTTGCGAAAACATCGAGGAGTTTGAGATGGGGCCAGAGGAGGCGGTGAGAGAGGCTGTGGAGCAGTTTGAATCCCAAGGTAGGGCAGCGGGGCTTGGCCTCAGCGCCGGTCTGGCTCTTTGCCCCGGAGTCGCCCTTCCTTCCACGGCTGTGAACGTTGTCAGAGAGTGGCGTCCTGCCATGACCACGTCCCTCCTGGCATGACAGCCCTGGCCACCCACTCCCATCTCACTGGTGCCCACCCTCTACCCACCTAGACCTCACCCTGACATCCACAGGGCTGCACCCTTCAAGGTGGGGGTCTCATTTTAACTGTTGCTTCCTTGAAGGAACTTTTCTTGACCCCCCTCCCAAGAAACACGGCCACCTGTCTCCCTGCCCCACCTGCACACCAGCTTGAGGTCATGGAGGCAGAAGGATGTTGGTCACCAGGCTCTGAAAACAGGGAGCATGCTCAAGCCTGGCCGGGGGGGAGTGTGGTCCAGAGGGAGCTGTTTGCAGTAACGTGGGCAGGGGTGGGAAACCCTGCTGGCCCCAGCACGGACCTCCCCTCTCCCAGGACAGGCCGAGGCGAGGGATGCAGGTCACTGACAGGAGCAGAGGCAAGGACCTCCGGATGAACACCCTGCCCTCCACTCCTCCTGCCTCTGATCTCAGATCTGGCTTCCCATCAGCCAGACCCAGTCAGATGTCAGTGGGCAAGGGAGTCTGGGGGTCCGGCCTTTGCAGGCACGAGCTGGCATCTGGGCGCAGAGTAGAGCCTACACACTGGACGGGGCCAGAGGCGCACCGGGCGTGTTCTGCACAGGGGAGTCTTCCATGGGGGGGCGGGATGCAGCCAGGGTGAGGAACAGTGGGGGCCCCAGGGAGAAGGCCGTGGGCTCCACTCCTGCCTCTCAGCCCACCAGGCTGAGTGTGTCCGTCACTGCAGCGCTGGTGTGCCGTCTCCCTGCTCCTCTGCCCCGTTGGCTGGTCAGGGCCAAGGTGCAGAGACCCCTCTGACCCCCAGGCCCGTGTGGGCGTGGCTGCTGGGGACCCTAGCAGCGAGGGAGGTGGCGCGTGAGGAGCTGGGCAGATCCCGAAAGCCTCCAGAGTAGGGTGGCCCCAGCAGCCCACAGGGGACAACCGTCCCTTGTTTCCTCACTGCGCTGCCCACCCACAGGGGTTGATCTGAGCAACATTGTAAAGACGCCGCCAAAAGTCTCTGGGATGGACCCCAGGAGCCCACTCATGACATCCTGCAGGTAGGAGGGCAGCCTGCCATGACCACGTCCCTCCTGGCATGACAGCCCTGGCCACCCACTCCCATCTCACTGGTGCCCACCCTCTACCCACCTAGACCTCACCCTGACATCCACAGGGCTGCACCCTTCAAGGTGGGGGTCTCATTTTAACTGTTGCTTCCTTGAAGGAACTTTTCTTGACCCCCCTCCCAAGAAACACGGCCACCTGTCTCCCTGCCCCACCTGCACACCAGCTTGAGGTCATGGAGGCAGAAGGATGTTGGTCACCAGGCTCTGAAAACAGGGAGCATGCTCAAGCCTGGCCGGGGGGGAGTGTGGTCCAGAGGGAGCTGTTTGCAGTAACGTGGGCAGGGGTGGGAAACCCTGCTGGCCCCAGCACGGACCTCCCCTCTCCCAGGACAGGCCGAGGCGAGGGATGCAGGTCACTGACAGGAGCAGAGGCAAGGACCTCCGGATGAACACCCTGCCCTCCACTCCTCCTGCCTCTGATCTCAGATCTGGCTTCCCATCAGCCAGACCCAGTCAGATGTCAGTGGGCAAGGGAGTCTGGGGGTCCGGCCTTTGCAGGCACGAGCTGGCATCTGGGCGCAGAGTAGAGCCTACACACTGGACGGGGCCAGAGGCGCACCGGGCGTGTTCTGCACAGGGGAGTCTTCCATGGGGGGGCGGGGATGCAGCCAGGGTGAGGAACAGTGGGGGCCCCAGGGAGAAGGCCGTGGGCTCCACTCCTGCCTCTCAGCCCACCAGGCTGAGTGTGTCCGTCACTGCAGCGCTGGTGTGCCGTCTCCCTGCTCCTCTGCCCCGTTGGCTGGTCAGGGCCAAGGTGCAGAGACCCCTCTGACCCCCAGGCCCGTGTGGGCGTGGCTGCTGGGGACCCTAGCAGCGAGGGAGGTGGCGCGGTGAGGAGCTGGGCAGATCCCCGAAAGCCTCCAGAGTAGGGTGGCCCCAGCAGCCCACAGGGGGGACAACCGTCCCTTGTTTCCTCACTGCGCTGCCCACCCACAGGGGTTGATCTGAGCAACATTGTAAAGACGCCGCCAAAAGTCTCTGCGGATGGACCCCAGGAGCCCACTCATGACATCCTGCAGGTAGGAGGGCAGCCTGTGCGGGCCTTACGCACACGATCCTGCATCACCCCGTTACCCTGTCAGGGGCAGACACGGGCTCAGAGAGTCAGAGCCGGCCCGGGAAGCACAGGCAAGCCTGAGTCTGCAGCCAGGGCTCCTTGAATCCGCGTCAGAGGGCCTCATAGGGGCCCCCATGCTCTGCCCACCTACACAGGTGCCGCATTCTGGGATTGGAGCCAACAGAGTGGACGGGGAGTGGATAGCACTGTAGGCCTAAGGGGCAGACTGTGTTCATGTTTGTCCTGGTCTTGGGAGCCTCAGGGTGGAGGGCCCTCTCGAGGAGCCTCTCTTGGGCCCCTCAGCCACTGAAGTTGCTCGGTGAGGTGAACAGGAGTCCCAGGAAAGAGAGGCACTCCTAGGCTGTCACTTCCTGAGCGCCCACTGTTTGCTAGCGCATTACCGCCCCTTCTCATCAGCTTTAAACTGGCTTGCGGGATAAGTGATGTCATCCCTGGCTTTCTTTCTTTCTTTCTTTTTATTAGTATTTCTTTTTGGCTATTCTGGGTTTTCACCGCTGCCACAGGCTCTCCTCTAGTTGCAGGGAGTGGGGCTCCTCTCTAGTTGAGGTGAGCAGGCTTCTTGTTGCGGTGACTTCTCTTGTTGTGGAACTCAGGCTCTAGGGCACACGGGCTTCAGTAGTTGCAGCACATGGACTCCATAGTTGCAGCTCCGAGGCTCTCGAGCCCAGGCTCCATAGTTGTGGCTCACGGGCTTTGTCGCTCTGCAGCATGTGGGATCCTCCCGGATCAGAGATCGAACCTGTGTCTCCTGCATTGGCAGGCGGACTCTTTACCACTGACCTACCAGGGCAGTCCTGCCCCTGGCTTTCTGATGGGCAAACAGAGGCTTGGAGCCTGTCCTTGCTCTCCGATAATCCAAGCAAGGAAAGTTCAGTTCACAGAGGTTCAGTCCTTTCTTTAAGGTCATCCATCAACCTGGTAAGCTGTTGATAAACAGCAGAAGCTTCTAGTGTTTACCAGAACCAGCTGTGGACTCAGTTCTGTGCCAGGCACCTTCCTCGTGCTGTCTCAGTTATTAACCCAAAGATACCTGCAAGGGTGGGATTATTATCCCCATTTATCAGATGGGAAATTCGAGATCCAAAGAGAAAACATGGCTCACCTAGCAGCAAAAGAAAGCAGTGATAAAAGGGGAAGCTGGAGGAGACGGCTCTGGATGTGAACCTAAGGGAAATTATACAGTATTTGTCCTTTTGTGACTGGTTTATTTCACTTAGCATGATGTCCTCAAACTACATCCGTGCTACACTACTTGTCAGAATTCCATTCCTCCTTATGGCTGAGTGGTATTCCGTCTATGGAAACACAACATTTGTTTCTTCACTCATGGATGGACATTTGTGTTGCTGCTGTAAATAGTGCTGCTGTGAACATAGGTGTGCCAGCATCTTTTTGAGCTTCTGTTTTCAGTTCTCTTGGGTATATATCCAGGAATCATAGTGCCTGGATCCTTGGTTTAATTTTTTGAGGGACCACTATACTGCTTTCCACAGCAGCTGCACTATTTTATATTCCTGCCAACTCTGCACAGGGTTCCAGTTTTCACCGCATCCTTGCTAACAATTGTTATTTTCTGTTTGTTTGTTTATTAACAGTAGCCACCTTGATAGGGGTGATACTATCTCCTTGTGGTTGTGATTTGCATTTCCTTAATGATTAGTGATGTTTCATGTGCTTAGTGGCCGATGGTGTGTGTATCTTTGAAGAAACGTTTATTCAAATCAGACATTCTAGTTTTAACAGATTTCTTAATATTCGTTTCTTCATAACGTATGCTTCGTTAAGTACACACATTTGAGCTCAGCGGGGGCTGGTGACAGACGTCCTTGACTTTTGTGGCAGTCGAGGCCACATCTCCGGTTAAGCCCCCCTGGGCAGGCGGACTCTTCCACTGACTCAGGGCAGTCCTGCCCCTGGCTTTCTGATGGGCAAACAGAGGCTTGGAGCCTGTCCTTGCTCTCCGATAATCCAAGCAAGGAAAGTTCAGTTCACAGAGGTTCAGTCCTTTCTTTAAGGTCATCCATCAACCTGGTAAGCTGTTGATAAACAGCAGAAGCTTCTAGTGTTTACCAGAACCAGCTGTGGACTCAGTTCTGTGCCAGGCACCTTCCTCGTGCTGTCTCAGTTATTAACCCAAAGATACCTGCAAGGGTGGGATTATTATCCCCATTTATCAGATGGGAAATTCGAGATCCAAAGAGAAAACATGGCTCACCTAGCAGCAAAAGAAAGCAGTGATAAAAGGGGAAGCTGGAGGAGACGGCTCTGGATGTGAACCTAAGGGAAATTATACAGTATTTGTCCTTTTGTGACTGGTTTATTTCACTTAGCATGATGTCCTCAAACTACATCCGTGCTACACTACTTGTCAGAATTCCATTCCTCCTTATGGCTGAGTGGTATTCCGTCTATGGAAACACAACATTTGTTTCTTCACTCATGGATGGACATTTGTGTTGCTGCTGTAAATAGTGCTGCTGTGAACATAGGTGTGCCAGCATCTTTTTGAGCTTCTGTTTTCAGTTCTCTTGGGTATATATCCAGGAATCATAGTGCCTGGATCCTTGGTTTAATTTTTTGAGGGACCACTATACTGCTTTCCACAGCAGCTGCACTATTTTATATTCCTGCCAACTCTGCACAGGGTTCCAGTTTTCACCGCATCCTTGCTAACAATTGTTATTTTCTGTTTGTTTGTTTATTAACAGTAGCCACCTTGATAGGGGTGATACTATCTCCTTGTGGTTGTGATTTGCATTTCCTTAATGATTAGTGATGTTTCATGTGCTTAGTGGCCGATGGTGTGTGTATCTTTGAAGAAACGTTTATTCAAATCAGACATTCTAGTTTTAACAGATTTCTTAATATTCGCTTTCTTCATAACGTATGCTTCTTAAGTACACACATTTGAGCTCAGCGGGGGCTGGTGACAGACGTCCTTGACTTTTGTGGCAGTCGAGGCCACATCTGAGCCCTTTGGGCTAATGATGTCTGTAGCCCTGCTCTCACGAAAGCTGGATCCAAATGATGTCACAGACTCCAGGGACATGGGTTCATCTTGGGCTCCAGCTGAGGCCAGTCCCAAGGTCATGGCACCGAGTGGCCGCTGGACTCGTCTGCGCTGTTCAAGTTGTCTCTCATTATAATTTTTTTCCCCAAGGGCTTCGAGTTGAGCCTGCATATACCAGCCATGTGTACAGTGTGGTTTCATTGGGCAGTTGCTCAGTAAATATTGGTGGAGCAAATGAGAGAGACCAACAGGAGGAATATGATACGGGCAGGACTGGTGAAGTGGCTTTCACCTTCCTTAGAGAGCTGGCCGTTGGTGGGTGTGTCAGTTAGTTATGACTGCATAACAAAACAACCCAGACAGTCACCATTTTATTGTTTCTGGTGATTTTGCTGGGCTGCCTGATCGCAGCTGGATGGTCCTCCTGTCTCACTTGGGGCCTCACGCAGCAGCCTCTAGGGCTAGAGGGGTTCACGTCTGTACTCCTGTGCGCATGGCTCCTTGTCAGGGTCACTGAGATGGCGAGGCCTCTGTCTCTCTCCTGCACGGCCTCTCAAGCTCGCAGGCTCCTAAGAGCACAGGTGTGGGAGCTACCACAGCTGGAACGGGCCCCGCAGAGGTTCCACCAAGGCCCCGCTCCCGACAGAGGAATCCCACAGGCGAGCACCCACACTGGTCGGAGCTGTATTTTATATTCCTGCCAACTCTGCACAGGGTTCCAGTTTTCACCGCATCCTTGCTAACAATTGTTATTTTCTGTTTGTTTGTTTATTAACAGTAGCCACCTTGATAGGGGTGATACTATCTCCTTGTGGTTGTGATTTGCATTTCCTTAATGATTAGTGATGTTTCATGTGCTTAGTGGCCGATGGTGTGTGTATCTTTGAAGAAACGTTTATTCAAATCAGACATTCTAGTTTTAACAGATTTCTTAATATTCGTTTCTTCATAACGTATGCTTCGTTAAGTACACACATTTGAGCTCAGCGGGGGCTGGTGACAGACGTCCTTGACTTTTGTGGCAGTCGAGGCCACATCTGAGCCCTTTGGGCTAATGATGTCTGTAGCCCTGCTCTCACGAAAGCTGGATCCAAATGATGTCACAGACTCCAGGGACATGGGTTCATCTTGGGCTCCAGCTGAGGCCAGTCCCAAGGTCATGGCACCGAGTGGCCGCTGGACTCGTCTGCGCTGTTCAAGTTGTCTCTCATTATAATTTTTTTCCCCAAGGGCTTCGAGTTGAGCCTGCATATACCAGCCATGTGTACAGTGTGGTTTCATTGGGCAGTTGCTCAGTAAATATTGGTGGAGCAAATGAGAGAGACCAACAGGAGGAATATGATACGGGCAGGACTGGTGAAGTGGCTTTCACCTTCCTTAGAGAGCTGGCCGTTGGTGGGTGTGTCAGTTAGTTATGACTGCATAACAAAACAACCCAGACAGTCACCATTTTATTGTTTCTGGTGATTTTGCTGGGCTGCCTGATCGCAGCTGGATGGTCCTCCTGTCTCACTTGGGGCCTCACGCAGCAGCCTCTAGGGCTAGAGGGGTTCACGTCTGTACTCCTGTGCGCATGGCTCCTTGTCAGGGTCACTGAGATGGCGAGGCCTCTGTCTCTCTCCCTGCACGGCCTCTCAAGCTCCGTCAGGCTCCTAAGAGCACAGGTGTGGGAGCTACCACAGCTGGAACGGGCCCCGCAGAGGTTCCACCAAGGCCCCGCTCCCCGACAGAGGAATCCCACAGGGGCGAGCACCGTCACTGCGACCGTCTGAGCTGACACGGAGGTTTCTCCCGTGTCCCCTAGGTCCTGGATGACCTGCAGGAGTCTGTGGCCCGCTCTCACCCCCAGGAGGTATCAGCACACCTCGCCCGCTTTTGCGAGCAGTGCAAACAGCAAAAGGCCTGCCGCTTCCTGGCAGCCGAGAAAGGGGCCTACCCCATCCTCCTCACCACCTGGACGTTGGCCACCACAGGTGACCAGGGCCTCCTGCTTCAGGCCCTCAATGCCCTGTCCGCCCTGACGGATGGCCAGCCCGACCTCCTGGACACCCAGGGCCTGCAGCTGCTGGTGGCCACGCTGGCCCACAACGCTGACTCAGCCAGCGTGACCTGCTCGGGGATCCGCTGTGTGCGCCACGCCTGCCTGAAGCACGAGCAGAACCGGCAGAGCCTGGTGAAAGCCGGCGTGCTGCCCCTGCTGACCGGCGCCATTGCCCGGCACAGCCACTGCGCCGATGTGGTCAGGGAGGCCTGCTGGGCCCTGCGCGTCATGACCTTTGATGATGACATCCGTGTGCCCTTCGGCCATGCCCATGACCACGCCAAGATGATTGTGCAGGAGAACAGAGGCTTAAAGGTGCTCCTTGAAGCCGTCAAAGGTAGGAGCAGATGCGGCCAGAGTGAAGAGGCAGGGCTTGGGACTGCTTCAGGTCTGGCTGGCTCCAGACCCGGTCATACCTGTCGGCTGGGTCCAACCGACGTGGCAGCCCCAGCAGGACAGGGCTTTTGTACCAAGTCGGTCCAGGAGAGTTCTGTGCCAGCGCCCATAGGCCTGGCCCATCCCATGTGCAGCCCTAGACCCACTTGGGGATTAGACTCTGCCCAATAATGCAGACTGAGCATGGGAAGGGAAGGATCCTCAAAGGGAGAAATAAGGGTACTGTTTCCCAAAGGTGGGGGAGTGCTGCTGGCCTGTGACCGCTCCCAGGCGGAGCTCTACACTTTGGCTCCTATGTGGCCGCCAGTTCTGTGCACGTTTGTGCCTGATTCAGAGGCGGCCCCGACGCGCCGGCCATGGGAGGTCGCCGCAGAGACAGTCGGGCGCCTGGGCTGCGGCTCGCTGCGCCCACTGGCAGAGGCCTAGTGGGGATCCAGCACACAGAAGGTGCTGGGAGAATGAGTTCCCTTTCCCAGCCTGCCCTAGGCGGGAGTGGGGCCTGCCTCAGTCTCCTCTCCGCACCTCGAGAGGGTGGAAACAGGGCCTGACCAGCTGCAGAGTTGGGCTGCTTTCTTCTGAGGGGTGGTTTGTATCTTCCTGGCTGTATATTATACACACATACGCAGATTCATTGCAAAGGACTGGCTCCTGGTTGTGGGGCCTTCGAGTCTGAAACTCTAAGGCTTGGGCAGGAGCCGACACTCGAGTCTGCTGGCGAGCTTCCTCCCCTTCGAGGAGACCATTGTTTCCCTCTCAAGGCCCTCAGCTGATTGGATGAGGCCCACCCAGGCCGCCGGGGGTCCTCTCCTTTCCTTGAAGTCAGCTGGTTGGGGTTGTCACCGCCTCTCCAGAGCACCTCCAGGGCACACACAGGTCACCATTCATGGGGTCCCTGGGGACTGTGGCCTGGCCAGGGGTCCGTATAAACTGACCGTGACTGAGCTCTGTGTCACGTGTCTCTCTGTGCCCCCCAGAGTCCCTGCACTTCCTCCCCACTGTCGTCCCCCGGCAGACCTCTCCTCCCTGGTGCCTCTGAGCTTTGTCTTCAGCATCTGTGTTTCATTTCTGCCCAGGTCAGCTCTATCCATTCCTTCTGCAGCTTCTAGGTGTCCTGTTGTGCTTAAAAAGGTCATTCCCAACTCAAGATCACAAAAATAGTCTCGGGTGTTTTATTATGCCGCTATTATGGTTTTTCTTTTTTTAGTCGAGATCAACAGTTGGTCTGGAATTTATCTGGGGCACAGTGGAGGGGATGGTGCCTTCCCGTGTCCTCCCCAGCAGCCAGCAGGTGGCACCGCCAACCTGGGCAGCCCCAGTGGTCCCTCCTCTCCCCGACCCACTCCCCCCAGGTGGGGCCCCCCAGCCAGGCAAAGGGGCCGGGTGGAGCGGGATTCAGGGTTCCCCCCAGGAGTGCTGACTGGGAACTAGGGCTGGGTCTCCCGCCCTCACGCTGGGGTTTCCTCCACCCACCTCTGCAGTGTTCCCTGACAACCCGGACATCCTGAGCGAGCTCTGCAGCACCCTGTCCCGCCTGGCCGTCCGCAACGAGTTCTGCCAGGAGATCGTCGACCTCGGGGGCCTCAGCGTCCTGGTGGCCCTGCTGGCTGACTGCAGTGACCACCAGGTGGGCGTCCACAGCTGTCTCGCCTGAGTTTCTTGTGTTGATGTGTTGATTCTTGGCTGCCCTGTGTGTTTGTGCGCGGGCTTTCTCTAGTTGCAGCGGTGAGCAGGGTGACTCTCTAGCTGCAGTGAGCGGACTTCTCATGACAGTGACTTCTCTTGTTGCGGAGCATGGGCTCTAGGGCACGCAGGCTCCGTAGTTACGGTGCACAGGTTTAGTTGCCCCTCAGCCTGTGGGGTCTTCCCAGACCAGGGCTGGAACCCGTGTCCCCTGCATTGTCAGGTGGATTCTTAACCACCGGACCCCCAGGGAAGTCCCGTGCCTGAGTTTCAGTCTGTCACTTCTCTCAGTATCTGGGGAAGGCCCTGGGCCTCCCAGTGACCTCGGCTCCTCTGGGTCAGCCAGACAGCCTTGCATTAGAACACGCCGGCTCTGACGACTGAGCCCACAATCAAAGTTCGCTTTTTACTTGTCATGACTCTTGAGAAGGAATTAAAGTTGAGGGGAAACAGCCCTCCCCACTGGCTCTCACCGTCCTTTAGCACCTTTGCGTGTTCAGTCAGAAGGGGGAGGAGCAGACTGGGTGTGGTGGGGCCCGCTGGGGTGTGTGATGCTTGAGAGAGGCCCGCCATGCCCTGGCTGCTGGCCTGAGCCACGTGACCCTCTGTGTGTGTCTGCTGGGGGCTTGGGTGGGGTTACGGGGGTTGGTCAGTCATCCAAACAGCCTGTCCTGGCCACAGGTGGCCCAAGCCTCAGGGTCCGCCTCCCCTGCCTCCTCCGTACAGCCAGTGATACAGCGTGAGCCCACCTGTTGTTCAGACAGCAGACATTGAAACAGCCCCAACCCTCCCTGGAGACCCCTCCCACGATCCAGCAACCAAAGCACTTACTGCCTGGGCTCTGCTTGGCAGGAGAGGGGGTGAGCTGTGCATTGCCCCCTCTCCAGGAGCTGGTGAAGCAGGTGCTGAGTGCCCTGAGAGCCATCGCAGGCAATGACGACGTGAAGGATGCCATCGTCCGCGCTGGCGGGACCGAGTCCATTGTGGCTGCCATGACCCGGCACCTGGCCAGTCCCCAGGTACCCACCCCAGGGCGGGGCGGACACGAGGTGGGACAGCGCAGCTGGAATCCCGTATCAGTATCTGTAGCTACATGATGGTTTTCCCCATCTCCAGAAGCCAGGCCAGGCCTAGGATGAGACCAGCGAGCCAGAGGCTGGGGGGCAGAGTGAGTGAGGGCCAAGGTGGGGCGCGCCCGTCACCCCTCAGAGCTGGGTGCGTGCATCCTGGCATCGTTTCTGTTGCTCCTGGTCCAGGACACACGTGATCTGTCCCAGTGGGGTCACAGAGCACTCACTTGGAGAGCCAGTGGAGAGGGTCTGCCTGCCTCCTCTCAGCCATCCCTGTGACCCACCCCGCAGGTGTGTGAGCAGAGCTGTGCAGCCCTGAGCGTCCTGGCCCTGCGCAAGCCAGAGAACAGCCGGGTCATCGTGGAGGGTGGCGGAGCCCTGGCCGCGCTGCAGGCCATGAAGGCACACCCGCAGGAGGCTGGCGTGCAGGTGGGCGTGGGGGACGCGGAGAGAGGACGGAAGCCTGGGGGCCAGGTGGGGCAAGAGGCCAGCGTCCTGGCCACGGGGGTGAGCAGGGCAGAGGGTGCGGGTCCTCCTTGCCCCTGTCTCATCCCCATCCTGACCCGAGCCTCCAGGGTGTCCAAAAAGCCCCTGGTGTCCTGCATCTCCGTCCCAGCCTCCAAAAACGTGCTGAGCTCTCCCCGCTGCTGTCTTCTCTCCCATTGCTTTGCTCTTCCTGAGTGTGGTCTTTTCCTTCCCTAACCGCCTGTCTGGAGGAATCTGGGGAGGAGGAGGAGGTGGGGGAACCAGCAGGTGGGGCTCTGCTGGGATGCCCGGCTGTCTGTGTTCTGAGTGCAGGGCCACTGTCTGCACGTGGCTGGGCGTCAGCCGAGAGGAAGCACACACAAGGCAGTGCACACCCCTGCCCGCAACCCCCCTCCTCCCTTCAGCCGCCCGGCTCTCTCCCCGTCCCGCCTTTCACACCCTCTCCGCAGTGGGAGCTCCTGATCGGTCCTGAGACACATCAGGCTGGCTCCCCCCGGGGGCCTTGGCTCCCTCCCCTGGGACGCTGCGCCCTTGGCCTGCCCATCCCCTGTTGACTCCTGACCACCCTGGCCGGGCGGGCCCTCACACCTCGCCGGCTTCTCATCTGCTCTTCCGCACCGGGATGGTTCTTAGCGCTCTCGCCCGGCAGAGACACCTCACAGATGCCGACTGGCGCAGTGTCATTGACAGAGGGACCCTGGCCACAGCTCCGCGCTTCCACGGTCTCCCTGAGCTCCTTCCCTGACCAGACTCTTCCCAGCATCCGAAGATGTAGCTCAGAGGCTCTGTATCCCACCCTTGAGGGATCGGCCCCACCTGCCAAACCCTCAGCCACCCTGAGCTTCAGTCTGCTCTCCTGAGAGCTGAGGGGATGAGCCCTGCCAGGCTGCCGAGAGGCTGCAGTGGGGGCGTGAGCCTAGCCCGATGAGTCACGGGGAGGCACCCGCTGTGGTGCTGCCTGCGATCGTGCTGTCTTGTGGTGACCCCGAGGTCAGAGGGCCCCACGCCCTGGCTCCCAGCCTCTCACTTTCTGCTTTCCTTTCCAGAAACAGGCCTGCATGCTGATCCGAAACCTGGTGGCCCGCAGCCAGGCCTTCTCACAGCCCATCCTGGACCTGGGGGCCGAGGCGCTCATCTCACGGGCCCGCGCCGCCCACCACGACTGTGAGGACGTGGCCAAGGCCGCCCTGCGGGACCTGGGCTGCCACGTTGAGCTCCGAGAGCTGTGGACTGGCCAGAAGGGCGACCTGGCGCCGTGACCACGGGCTCTGCGCGAGCGGTGGCACTGGGTGAGTCATGTGGCTCAGGAGCAGCCTGGGGGCGGGCTGGCGACCCGTGTCCTGCCACTCTGCCCCCAGCTTCCACCCCCGGCCACCAGAGGTGCTTTCTGGGGGGCATCAGGTAAAGGCAGGGAGTAGGAAGGGAGCTTGAAAGCAGCACTGGGTCCTCGCCTCCCCGCACTCTCTTCCCTCGTTCACCGGCGGACAGCATTGGCTTCCTCCATCCGGGACCAGCCCCCTGCCACTCCACCGCCCTTTCCCAGTAGAAGAGCTCCCTCGGCATGGCTTCTGGCCGGAAGTCTGTCTGAAGCCATACGGAACTCCGTACTGGCCGGTCTCCGGGCAGGGCAAGGTTGCCAGTGCTGTTGCTGCAAGGCCGTTCTCATGCCTGCTCCTGGTTCTGGTTCTCACCTGGGCCTCGCCGTGCTGAGCAGAGGGCAGGGACCACGGCTCGTGGGTGTCCTGGTGTCCCAGGCCAGCCAGCGGGGCCTGGTAATAAAAGGCTGTTGGTTGAACAATGGTGAGGTCTCTTCCGTAGCACCACAGGCACGGCAGCCACAGCCAGTGGCCTCAGAGGACGGGGGAGAGGGGTGGTGTTTGGGGAAGTCACAGGTTCACTGAGGAAAGCGAAGGGCTTTTGAGAGCGGCCTGGGATATGCGGTTCCCTGTCACCCTCAGAGGGGTGGACTGGGGGTCACTGCAGACTTGGGATCTGCAGGTGCCAAGGTTGCTGTGCCTGAATGTGTGTTGGGGTCGCTGGAGCACTCAGTGTCCGGCCCCCACTTTGCTCTGAGGTGGCTTTGAGCTGGTGACATAACCTCTCTGAGCCTTGACTTGCTCCTCCATAAAGTGGGGCGAGGGGAGAGGATAGAGCCCCCTCTGAACAGTGTTGGCGCAGAGCTGGGTCCGTGGGAGACACCCAGTCATCTCCCTTCAGCACCCGATTCACCCCAGGAGACCCGTCCTGTGCTTTCCTACCTGGCTGCACCAGGGTCCTCGCTCACTGGCTGGCTTGGGCAGCTGGCTTTCCCTCTGTGAGCCTCAGTTTCCCCATCTGTAAAGTGGGCATCCCTGTTGCTGCCCCCAGGGCCCACCCTCCGCAAATGTCGTGGGGTCGCCAGGCAGCCGCGCCTGGCAGACCCAGCTCTCCTCCTCTGCCTTCACCCTCTGGCAGCCCGCGTGGCCCAGTCAGGGTCCGGGCAGCCTCAGGCCGCAGGTGGGCTCCTGGCGTCATGCCTGCAGCTCCAGCCCCTCCTGACACGTAAGGAGCCCTCTCGTTCCTCCCACCACCCTGCTTGTCGTTTGCCACCTCTAGGCTCAAGAATGTCTGAATTCAGTCTCCACGTCAGCTCAAGTCCTTTCCCAGAAGGCTCCTAGTCCCTGTAGAAGCTGGCCCGTGGGAATAGCTGGCGGGGGGAGCATCAGTTGGTCACACCTCTAGATGGGGAGGGCCCAGCCAGCTCAGGGGGGCCAGTGAGAACCTCTGCCCTGGTCACCCGGGCCTGTCCTCCCTCCATGGGGACTCAGCCAGTGTGTGGAAGGAGCCATACCTGCTCCAGGCTGCCCTGACTTGACTTCTAGGTTGGCAGCCACGTGACCTTGTATCTTTGGAGGCCCCGTGAGCCTCCCGTTCCTCCATGTGTCTTGTGGGTGGAAGGTACTGCTCATCCATTCCTGGGGAAGCCTGAGGCGCCAGCCCTGGAATGCCTGCCTCAGCTCTGTGCTTAGACCCCTGTGGTTCCCCGTGAAACCAAGCCATCCTCCAGACTCTCCCCACCTCCCTCCCTCCTCTTCTCCCTGCTCTTCTTTTTTTTATTATTTTATTTTATTTATATTTATTTGGCTGTATTGGGTCTCACTTATAGCACGTGGGCTCTAGTTCCCTGACCAGGGATCAAACCTGGGTCCCCTGCATTGGGAACACAGTGTCTTAGCCACTGGACCACCAGGAAATTCCCCCCACCCCGATCTCCTTTAATCACAGTTCCAGTCACTCTGGCCTCCCTACCTCAGGGCCTTTGCACATGTTGCACGCTGCATGGACCATCCTTCCCCAGCTTTCTGCATGGCTGATTCCTTCTTGGCACCAGGTTCCAGCTCACAATTTGCCTTCTCAGAGAGAGTCCCTCTTGTTCCCCTGCCCTGGCGCCCCAGGCCCATTACCACTTGTACTGTGTCCTTGCTCTGCGCCAGCTTCCCATACATGCTTTTGAAAGTACACCTGAATAAGTGGACAGGTGCACAGGGTGGTGGGAGGGAAGGGCTCTACCCCTGCAGCCCCAGTCCCTCCCCTGGAATCCCGGCCAGCTTTCCCACAGCCGCAGCCTTCTTCCCGGAAGGGGCGTGGCTCCTGCCTATTAGTCCTCCCCACCTTGGCTGAGAGTGCTTCAGTGGGTGTGGGTCAGGGCCTGTCTGGACATCCCCAGGCTGGGTGGGGCACGACCTCCAACCGAAGAGCCCACATTTCATTGAGGTCCGCTGGGCCCACCTTCCAGGCCTTCCTCTGACCCCTCAGGTGACCCACCACCTCCTCACCTGGAAATGGGTTGTGTTGCTGCCTGGGGCCATGGCCTCCAACACGGCCTGGCTCGGGGGGTGCTGGACACACAGTGCTTTTCCAAAAAGTACTTGTTGACCCGTCCTCACGGATGGCACAGAAATACAGGCTGAGGAGGAACCTGCTCTAAGGGAAAGGCTGGCACGTTCGGTGCTGCCTCTGTTGCGGTGTGCTTTGAGAGGAGGGGCCTGCTCTCTCTGAGCCTCTGAGCCACCGAGCAAGGCTGCCCTGACACCAGTCAGTCTTGACCGTCCTCCCTGGGGCGCCCAGGGTGTCAAGGATGTGTCCCTGCAGCCGGGGAAGGGCTCAGGGTCCTGGGAAAGGAACAGTGTTGCTTTTTCACTGCCAACACATGTGAGAGGCAGGGCCTGGGAGCCCCATTTTCCAGATGAGAAACAGATTCGCCTGCTTTCGAGGGGCTGAGACGGGATGAGAACCCGGCCCGGCCTGCCTCTGTGCCACTCCTCTGTTGCCAGTGCTGCTAACCTGACCTTGGGCAAATGGCTCTCTAGCCTTGGTTGATTAAGCCCTTGTCACTGTGCCCAGGCCTGGCTCACAGCCGTCGTGTCAGATGATTTCTGGGATTCCCTGGACATAGAGGGAACTGGGGGTGCAGAGAGCCAGTGTCCTGCTCAGGGGGGCCAAGCGGACTGGAAAGAGCTGGGGCACCCCAAGCTCCCTGGCCAGATACAGCTGGGGTGCCCATGATGGGGGGATGTTGTTGCTGATGCCAGGAGGCACTGTCTGCCATTGTTGGGAGGTGGGCTGGTGCCAGCTTGCTGATGAGCAAACAGAAGCCAGAGAGCCCAGCTAGCACCTCCAGCACTGTCAGGAGAGGCAGCCCAGCGCTGGGCCACTGCCCGAGCCTTGCCCTAGTTGGCACTAGCCTTGGGGGTACTGTGGGACTTTCCAAGAGGTTGCTGCCTCTCTCACAGGACCTGGCAGGTGGGCATTATGGGTGAGGACTCCTCTAGTATAAATATTTCCCTCTTTGTGTAGCAAACCATACCCGTAGTTGGTCTATGCCTACATTCCATCAAGTGCTATTTACTTGGGAGGGAAACAGAGGCCCCGAGAAGAACGGTGTATCTATTCAGCAGGCACTCCCTCACGGTGACCAACGCGGTTATGGTTTGCTCCCATTCGTTTTATTAATGCTCACATCAGCAGCATTAGAAACTGACGCAAGGGAGTTTGAGTCACTTGCAGAAGGTCCAGTGGCCAGCAAGTCAAGAAAAGTAAGGATTCAAACCCAGCCCCAGGTCCGCCCAGCAAGAAACACCTGTTGCACAAAGCTCAGTTTCTCACATCTGAAAAATGGGCATCATCACCCCCCATCTGGAAGTCAGGTTGTAAGAAGGTGTTCGAGAAATGGCTGGTTCAGCAAAGACACCTGGCAGGTGTTTATGCCGCTTCCTCCTCTTCTCTGGAGGGCAGAATGGAGACCAGGGCCTGGAAGTTGCAGGGAAGCAAATCACAGCTGGGAGATACTTGAGAAGAGGCTCAGGTGGGATTATCAGAAGTCAGACGGTAGCCCCATGGTAGTGACTCCCACTTGTGAGCCCCCAACTCTTTCCTCACAGGGACCCTTTGAGAAGTTACACATCACGCATTTAGCAGGGGTTTTTCACAGCCCTGAAACATGAGCCGTTTTCCACGGCCTAGCTCAGCCTTGCTCTCTCCCAGCCTTCCCTGGCTCTAAACTTGATCACCAACCCCAGCCCACACCTAGAGGAAATAGGAGCCACGATCTGGAACGTTTGTTAATCCTCTCTGCCCTGGCACTCAGTGAGTCAGAGGATGGGGTGGGCTCGAGGCAGGTGCCAATGACACAGCCTGACCCTGGACAGCAGCTGCCTTCCTAACTGCAAATAACCCTGTGACCCCATACCTCACAAAAAAGCTGGGGCCCCCAGGCCAGATGTGACCTGCAGAGGGTCAAAGGCTTTCACTTGAAGGTCAAGGGGAGGACTGGAGTATAAGCTCTCCCAGAGGAGCAGCCCCAGGAGAGGAAAGGTCAAGGTGTAGGAAATGTCCCATGAGGAAACTGAGAACCTTGCTCAAGGTTGTGCAGCAGCCAGTGGCTGGTCACTCAGGCCCCCAGCTGGTTGAGCTCTGACACTGCTTCACCCCCTTTCCAACAAGTGCTGTGTGACTAGAACCAAGGAGCTTGACCTCTCTGTGCTCTGGTTTCTGTAAAGTGGGGCCAGTGGTCGCTTTGACCTCATGGGCTTGTGATCAGGATTTAGTTTATTCACCAAAGGCTTAGCATGGAGGTGGCCAGACCGGGATGTCATTTGAACCTGTGGAGGAGAAAACTTAAAACGCGGAATATAAAATGAGAGATTGTCAAAGAAAATCATGAAGCGTGTGAGTAGGGTTCCACCTCCTCGCACTATCTGGCGCTGCAGCTGAGTGACCTCCTCCTATCATTTGCGGTGGGACAGTGGGAAGTGAGATGAATTACCCACGAGTCTTTCGGCCGTGATGGCTAAGTTCACGACCCAACTTGGAGGTCCTGCTTCTGCGTTAGGTGGCCAGAGGGTATGACTTCAACACTGCCTCAGGGTACCCTGCGTAGGACGCTCGAGGCCACCTCCGGCCACCGCGTTCAGAGCCAAACGCTACACCTCCTTTGCTCCAAGTCTGGTCCGCACGGCTCACGACCCCTACGACTGGCCGCCGGCCCTGCCCGTCTTTGGTTTCGTAACCAATCTCCGTCGCCCTCGGGGCTACGCCCTCTATTCCTCTAGTGCCAGTCGCGCCCGTTTCTTCGGAGCCCCGCCCTTGACCCCCAGCGATTGGCCCGCAGGGCTGCCCGTCTTCTTCCACGGCTCCAATCTCCGCCCGCCTCCGGGCCCTCGCCTCCCAGCACCTAGCGCCCAGCTGGACCACCCGGGGGACCCACGGTCTCGCCTAGTAGCCCCGCCTCCGCGCCTCAGTGATTGGCTGCAGGGGATGCCCGTCCGCTGCATGCCCACCAATAGCCACCGCCTCCAGAGGTGGTTGGCCAGCACGCAGCCAATCGGAGCGCGGCTTGGACCCCTCCCGCGGCGCGCGAGGAGGGTGCGCGAGGCGGGGCTGTGGCGGCTGAAGGTGGCAGCGGCGGCGGCGACACGTCCCAGCCGGTGAGGGGGCGCGGGGGGCGCGGGGGGGCGCAGGCGTCGAAGGGGCCCGCGCCTCTCGGGCCGACCTAGGGCCAGCCGTAGTCCTGTCATGGGCCCTGGGCGGGGGCGGACGAGGCGGGGCGTGACAGCAGCAACGCGGGGACTGGGAGAGGTTAAAGCCCTTCCCGGACCCCCACACCCCGCATCCGGTGCCACCTCGGAGCCCCCACGGCCGTATCCGAGACCCTCGCCGTCAGCCCACACAGACCTGACCCCGCATCCCTTCTCGCCGACTTCTCCCGTCAAACACCTGACACTGTCCGCCTCGCTGACATCCCCCCCGCCCCCCGCCCCGGGGCCGTGCCACCAGGCACCCCGCACGGTTGACTCTGCACCCCTCCGCCACCTGACTCGGTGCCCCGACTTCACGCACCTGACGCCACGCCCCCACTCACGAACACCTCCTCGCACGTCGTTTGAGACCCTCCCTGATGACACCCCCGCACACCATCCGGCGTTCCGCTCCCTCCTCCCGTCCTCCGCGCCGCCAGACCTCGGCCTGCACCTCCACCCCCACGCCCGAGCCGGTGACCCCCAAACTCACCATCCCCCCCTGATGTCTGGACTTGTTCCTACTCCCTCACTGGCTTTTCTCACACCCGAGTCCCCTGCCCCCGGCTTCAGTGATCTGGGTCGGCGCCCTCAGATACTCCGCCGCATCTGCACACACCTGCTCAGCGCCCCGCCTGGCAGCCCCTTCCGACCTGAGCATCCCCGGTCTGCGGACCCACCCGTACTTTCTTCCACATGCACCTGTCTTTGTGCCCACTCCGTAATCCAGGTTTTCCAGCATTCCCCCAAGCCCAGCGCCACCACCCCCCTACAGAAAAGCCCATCCAGATGTTATCTTTTCATTTATGACGGTCTGTAAAGTCGTTTCCGGGCTTAGCGTAATCCCATCAGCCAGAAGTATTTCCATTTTACCCGCTACAAACCTCAAGCGATTTGAATTGGTGTGGCATTGCCCACCTCTTCCCAAGCATGGCTGCTGACCCCTCTCTGCGGACCTCTCCCACTTTTGCCCATCTGTTGTGTTTATCTCTGAGGGGGTGACAGGGGAGGGGGACTCCCCCCTCCAGGTGTTGCTCAGAAGTCATGACTTTGACTGGGTCAGGAAAGGCTGAGCTGCAAGGGGCAACCTGGGTTGCTTTCTGAGCACGTGTCTCAGGAGTCCTGGGGCTGGTGGGGGCGGGGCGTTGTGGCAGCTGGGCTCTGCCGCTTAGGGTGCCTCAGTTCATAGGGTCACCTGCTGGCAGGGGGTTGCTGGACTCTGGAACTCTGGCTCCGGCTCTTACAGGCTGAGGCTCCTTGCTGACACGGGAGAGCTCCTTGGGCCCTTGAAGCTGATAAACCCAGAGAGTAAAGAAACGCTCTTCAGAGTGAGAAAGCTATCGTTTTAGCTGCGTAGAGATAAACTGCAAAACGGGAGCCTCGCATGGTGCTGGGGATAAAGATTCTTCTGGAACTTTTTCAAGTTCCCTGGAGTAGGCTTTGCAAGTGTACAGTATGGAAGGAGGCAGGTGGCTTTATTGTTCGAAAAGCAGTAGCATGCCGTTTCCTGTAAGGCTTGCACAGTACTTCTCAGCACCCACTCCCCTCCCCCTCTCCCGCAGAGATGGTGCTGGAATGTTCTGGTGGGTCATGTCACCTTCAGTTGTGGAAACTGAAGTCATTGGGGTTTTCTGTCCAAATTCAAACGATGTCTGGACTTGTTCCTACTCCCTCACTGGCTTTTCTCACACCGAGTCCCCTGCCCCCGGCTTCAGTGATCTGGGTCGGCGCCCTCAGATACTCCGCCGCATCTGCACACACCTGCTCAGCGCCCCGCCTGGCAGCCCCTTCCGACCTGAGCATCCCCGGTCTGCGGACCCACCCGTACTTTCTTCCACATGCACCTGTCTTTGTGCCCACTCCGTAATCCAGGTTTTCCAGCATTCCCCCAAGCCCAGCGCCACCACCCCCCTACAGAAAAGCCCATCCAGATGTTATCTTTTCATTTATGACGGTCTGTAAAGTCGTTTCCGGGCTTAGCGTAATCCCATCAGCCAGAAGTATTTCCGTTTTACCCGCTACAAACCTCAAGCGATTTGAATTGGTGTGGCATTGCCCACCTCTTCCCAAGCATGGCTGCTGACCCCTCTCTGCGGACCTCTCCCACTTTTGCCCATCAGTTGTGTTTATCTCTGAGGGGGTGACAGGGGAGGGGGACTCCCCCCTCCAGGTGTTGCTCAGAAGTCATGACTTTGACTGGGTCAGGAAAGGCTGAGCTGCAAGGGGCAACCTGGGTTGCTTTCTGAGCACGTGTCTCAGGAGTCCTGGGGCTGGTGGGGGCGGGGCGTTGTGGCAGCTGGGCTCTGCCGCTTAGGGTGCCTCAGTTCATAGGGTCACCTGCTGGCAGGGGGTTGCTGGACTCTGGAACTCTGGCTCCGGCTCTTACAGGCTGAGGCTCCTTGCTGACACGGGAGAGCTCCTTGGGCCCTTGAAGCTGATAAACCCAGAGAGTAAAGAAACGCTCTTCAGAGTGAGAAAGCTATCGTTTTAGCTGCGTAGAGATAAACTGCAAAACGGGAGCCTCGCATGGTGCTGGGGATAAAGATTCTTCTGGAACTTTTTCAAGTTCCCTGGAGTAGGCTTTGCAAGTGTACAGTATGGAAGGAGGCAGGTGGCTTTATTGTTCGAAAAGCAGTAGCATGCCGTTTCCTGTAAGGCTTGCACAGTACTTCTCAGCACCCACTCCCCTCCCCCTCTCCCGCAGAGATGGTGCTGGAATGTTCTGGTGGGTCATGTCACCTTCAGCTTCTGTGGAAACTGAAGTCATTGGGGTTTTCTGTCCAAATTCAAACAGAGTCATTTAAAATGTGTGTGTGTGTGTATGCAGATATGTGGATGTACATATATATACATTTTAAATGTATGTGTGTATGTGCCTATATAGTATATACATATGCAAATATATGAATAAACTGAAAATATAACTGATATGCATGGTTCAAAAATAAATTAAATCAAACAAGTACAAAGGATGTAAGAGTAAAAACCAGGCAGGTCCCCCCATACCTGAAACTCCATTCCCCTCTGGAGGCCCTCACTGTTAATAGCTTCTTCTGTATGATAATGTTCCCCTCTAGAGATGGTCTGGGCTATGGGAGAGACTTGTAAATCCCCCTCATCACCCCTTTTAAATGACTGCTAAATTTGTATCAAATTGTATCAAAAGCATGACTTTATAACCAGTTCCTTATAGGTGGTTATTGAAGTTGTCGCTTCTATTTGGCTTTTTTACAGAATATTTATTTAGTTTTTATTACTTATTTATTTGACTGCACTGGGTCGTATTTGCGGCTGTATGGCAAATATGTGTTAGGTTTGGCATGTGGGATCTATTCTCCCAACCAGGGATTGAACCCGAGCCCCCTGCATTGGTAGCATGGAGTCTTAGCCACTAGACCACCAGGGAAGTCCCTCAATTTTTTTTCCCCCAATTTTGTTTTTACAAACCAAAGGGCATAAGCGAATGCATAGTAAAAGTGCGTGGGGCTCCAGCTGAGCTCAGACACTTGGAAACCTCTCTGTCTTCCCAGAGTTGAACATCCACTGCAGCAACTTCCCAGGATTGGCCAGGCCAAAGGACACGCCCATTAATGTTTAATGTTCTTCCATGGAGGCTGTGCTGTCCTCTGTATTCTCAGCTGTGAAGCTCGAAGGCCGGTCTCCTCCCCAGCAGCCATCATGTATTATTATCAAGAGTGCTGATTTCTTGGGCTTCCCTGGTGGTCCAGTGGGTAAGGACACCGCCTGGCAGTGCAAGGGGCGCCGATTCGATCCCTGGCCTGAGAGGATCTGGACCAATATATCCAACTACTGAGGTGGAACTCTGGAGCGCATGCGCCCAGAGCCGGTGCTCTGCAGTGAGAGAGGCCACTACAATGGGAGGCCCACACGGGCCAAAGAACAAAAATGGATGAAAATAGATAAATGAAAGACCAATGGAAGTGGCCAAAAAAAAAAAGAGTTCTGATTTCTCCGCTCTTCCTGTCTGTCTCTGAGGTGTTCTTGGCCGTAGTAGGTGGTGATTAAACATTAGATTTCTGTTTCTCTTCCAGAGTCTAAAGTTCAGTTCAAAAAATATTTGAGGCCCTCCTCTGAGAAGCTCGAAAGGAAAACCATAGGGGTTGGCAGAGGGGGAGGCGGTCCTTTCTAGAAGATGCAGGGACTGTCTGGAGGGGAGGTCCAGGATATTGACTGCTGCTTCCTTGCCTTTTTTTTTTTTCAAACTTGGATCCAGCAAAAATCTGAGACAAGTCACAGATGTTAAAGCTATTTGGGAAGCTATTGCGAGACTTTCTTAAATTGTCCGTGATTTCCCACCGTTGCATGCCGGGGGGTGGGCATTGCCAGACCAAACGCAGGCCTTTTCGTATTTGTCATCCCATTTTTTATTCTTCTGTTTTTGGCAGTTAGACGTCAGAGGAATATTGAGATGATTAGAGCTGTTAGGTTGTTTGGGTTTCATAAGCCGGTGCTTTTGAAAAAATGCATTTTATTTTTTAAGTGTGAAAAGCTTCTTAGTAATAATAGTAATGTAATGGGCACATGAAAAGCAAGAAGGTAGAAAAAAATAAGGAAACCAACACTCCGTTTAAAATGTAGCCTGTTGCCCCAGCAGCCCCTCCCTGGTCCCTGTGCTATTTTTAAAATACGCTTGTCAACGTTTGTTTTCTTCACGGAATACCCTTCTGCTGCTGCTGAGAGTTTGGGTTTCAGGGTCTCAACAGAGACCAGAAGAAGCCAGGTTTTCTGTTGAAGCCTGGCCAGAGGGACAACCTATGGGGTCCAGAGAGCGGTGCAATGACCTCAGGGCCGTGGCCTGGTCACTAGCTGAGGCCCAGTCTGCACTTGGGAGACTCAGACTCCTGCTCTCTTAATTTCCTGGGACTGTCATAACAGATAGCCCCAGATTGGATGGCCTAAGACACCAGAAGTTTATTCCATCGTGGCTGTGGAGTTCAGAAGTCTACCATCAAGGGGCGAGCAGGTGTCGTGGATGGAATGCATGCGTCTCCCCTGAAATTCATATGTTGAAACTTAATCCCCCATGTGATAGTATTAGGAGGTGGGGATTGGGGAGATGATTTGGTTATGAGGCCAGAGCCCCCACAAATGGGACTAATGGCCTTTTAAAAGAGGCCCAGGAGAACCCCCTGCCCCGTCTGCTGTGTGACAACCCAGAGAAGCGGCCCTCTGTGGCCCAGGAAGAGCAGCTGAACAGACACCAAGTCTAGCCAGCGCCCTTTCCTTAGACTCCCCAGCCTCTGGACCCGCAAGACGTGTATTTCTGTTGTTTACAAGCCACCCAGCCTGTGGTGTTCTGTCACTGCAGCCAGAACTGGCTGAGGCAGCGGGGCTGCGTTCCCCCCGGGGCCCCTGCGGGAGACCCCGTCCTTTCCCCTGACGGCTGCAGGCAGCCCTTGAGTTCCCCAACAGGCAGTTCTCGCACCCTAAACTCCACCTCTGTCTTCTAAAGATTTTTTTTTTTAATTAAAAAAATTTTGTCATATTTATTTATTTAACCACGCCAAATCTTAGTTGCGACACACAGGATCTTTGGTCTTTGTTGTGGCAGGCAGGATCTTTAGTTGGGGCATGCAGGATCTTATAGCTGAGATGTGTGGGATCTAGTTTCCCAGCCAGGAATCGAACCCAGGCCCCATGCATTGGGAGGGCAGCGTCTTGACACCTAGACCCCCAGGGAAGTCCCTCCACCTCGGTCTTCACGTGGCCTTCTTCTCCGTGTGTGTGTGTGTATGTTCTCTTAGAAGGAGGCCCATCATTGGAGTTAGGGTCCACCAAATGCAAGATGGCCTCATCTTGGTATCCTTAACTAATTACACCTGAAAGACCCTCCCGAGGTCCTGGGTGGATGTGAACTTCAGAAGACCTTGTTTAACCCCTACAGCCATGAAGCCAGCATTCCTGTCAGGACATTATTATTTTTTAAATTGTATTTATTTATTCTGTAGTCGTGGCAAGTGGGGGCCACTCTTCGCTGTAGTGTTTGGGCTTCTCGCTGCAGTGGCTTCTCTTGTTGCGGAGCACAAGCTCTAGCTATGGGCGTCAGCAGCGGCAGCACTTAGTTTCAGTCATTGTGGCACACAGGCTTAGTGGCTCTGCAGCGTGAAGAATCTTTCCGGACTGGGGATCAAACCCACGCCCCCTGAACTGGCAGGTGGACTTTTATCCATTGCACCACCAGAGACGTCCAGGACGTTACTGAAGGAGCAGCTTGTCTGGGCGCCTCGGCTGTTTTGAACAAGGCAAGCCAGCAGGGTGAGAGCACTTTTCTCGGGCCCTCCAGGTGACCTGTGTGCACAGCTCCCGTGGGCCCCTCCCTCACCTGGCTCCCTGCTGGAAGGTGGGAGCATCTGCTCAGTGCTAGCAAGGACCCAGACAGGTGAACGGGATGGCTTCATTCTGCTCTTTGCCAGCCCTTGGCACGTACTCACCGAGCTATGAGCTCGGTCCTAGATCATCCCAGTCTTAGAGAAGGCTGACTAAGCCGTCAGGGGACCTTTGTCCAAGGATGCAAAGGGAGAACGTGGGAAGGCTAGGACAGACCTAGGTTGTCTGGCTCAGACCCTGTCCTCCTCCAGATGCGTCAGCTGTAGACTGTGCTTCCCACCACTGTCAGACACGGGCCTTTAGACCACGTCCTGGAGTGCCACCATGATCACAGCCCCGAGGACTAAACAGACCTGAAGCCTCGCAGCACAGCCTCTCTATAAGCTGTAACTATCTCTGTGCAAGGGTCAGGGACAGCTGTGGAGGAGGCAGCAACACCGGCTCAGAAGGATACGGGACTTGGGTGTGGCTCAGACCTCCCCCCGAATGACTGGGGCGCTGTATCTGATGGGTCCCATCATTGGAGTTAGGGTCCACCAAATGCAAGATGGCCTCATCTTGGTATCCTTAACTAATTACACCTGAAAGACCCTCCGAGGTCCTGGGTGGATGTGAACTTCAGAAGACCTTGTTTAACCCCTACAGCCATGAAGCCAGCATTCCTGTCAGGACATTATTATTTTTTAAATTGTATTTATTTATTCTGTAGTCGTGGCAAGTGGGGGCCACTCTTCGCTGTAGTGTTTGGGCTTCTCGCTGCAGTGGCTTCTCTTGTTGCGGAGCACAAGCTCTAGCTATGGGCGTCAGCAGCGGCAGCACTTAGTTTCAGTCATTGTGGCACACAGGCTTAATGGCTCTGCAGCGTGAAGAATCTTTCCGGACTGGGGATCAAACCCACGCCCCCTGAACTGGCAGGTGGACTTTTATCCATTGCACCACCAGAGACGTCCAGGACGTTACTGAAGGAGCAGCTTGTCTGGGCGCCTCGGCTGTTTTGAACAAGGCAAGCCAGCAGGGTGAGAGCACTTTTCTCGGGCCCTCCAGGTGACCTGTGTGCACAGCTCCCGTGGGCCCCTCCCTCACCTGGCTCCCTGCTGGAAGGTGGGAGCATCTGCTCAGTGCTAGCAAGGACCCAGACAGGTGAACGGGATGGCTTCATTCTGCTCTTTGCCAGCCCTTGGCACGTACTCACCGAGCTATGAGCTCGGTCCTAGATCATCCCAGTCTTAGAGAAGGCTGACTAAGCCGTCAGGGGACCTTTGTCCAAGGATGCAAAGGGAGAACGTGGGAAGGCTAGGACAGACCTAGGTTGTCTGGCTCAGACCCTGTCCTCCTCCAGATGCGTCAGCTGTAGACTGTGCTTCCCACCACTGTCAGACACGGGCCTTTAGACCACGTCCTGGAGTGCCACCATGATCACAGCCCCGAGGACTAAACAGACCTGAAGCCTCGCAGCACAGCCTCTCTATAAGCTGTAACTATCTCTGTGCAAGGGTCAGGGACAGCTGTGGAGGAGGCAGCAACACCGGCTCAGAAGGATACGGGACTTGGGTGTGGCTCAGACCTCCCCCCGAATGACTGGGGCGCTGTATCTGATGGGTCCTGAGCAGAGGCTAGGGGTGCTAATTAGGGGTGGGGGTGGGCAGGAAGGCTCCCTGAAAGCCAGCGAGGAGTTAGCTGGGTGACAAAGCGTTATGAGCAAGGAAATGAACAAGCCTGACTGTGGCAAGACCCAAGAGAAGGCCACGGGACTGGGGAACCCGAGAGGGTCCTGAGAGGAGACTGGGTTGAAGGACCTGGGCTGTGGTACTGGGGAGAGACGCAGGAGAGGGTCTCACATCGAGGCCCGTCCACTGCAGGGAGGCCACGGTCAGACCCAGGCTCAGAACCTCTGACCGCGCATACCTCTCCGACTTTGAGATGAAGACCAAAACAGGAGACCTACCTTGTGAGTGGTTTTGAGATTTCCAAGATGGAAACGTGCTCGCACAGAGCTCTGGATGGATGTCAGAGCCGTTGCTCTGTCTCCACGTGATATGCCTTTGCCATGCGATGGGTTGACAGCATGTGCTTATCATTCGCTATTCATTCGTCATGCTGACCCACGACCTTCCCAGTCTCCAGGCTCCACGCACTTCGCCTCGCCCTCGCCCTCCCTGTCTACAGGGCTGATGCCTGGGTCTCACCCTCTGGTGGCTCTGATTTAAGTCTCAGGGCAGAAGGCCTGCACAAATGTCACCAGAGATGCCAGGACCGGTGCGCCTGGGGGTTTATTTGAGCCCCTACCCTCCCCTGCTTTGGGTAGGTCTCTGCAGCCGTGAGAGGGGCGGGGATGGGGTGGAACGTGTGGTTTATAGCCTTGTTGGTCACACCTTAGCCAGTGTCTGGTCTGGTCTCCCATTAGAGACGAGGTACCTAAGAGCCAGGCCCTGAAGAATGGGCAGGTACGAGCCCCATTTTTTGGGCCAACCCCACATGGCATGTGGGATCTTCGTTCCCCAACCAGGGACGGAACCATCGACCCCAGTGGCGGAAGCGCAGAATCGTAACCAGTGGACCGCCAGGGAAATCCCCCTGTGAGCCCCTCTTGCCTGGAGTACGTTGGTCAGAGCCGGATGCTGGCCAGCCCTGAGTGTCAGAGTTGGAGGCTGCGCTACTGACGGCGGCTGGCAGAGGTGGCAGCGTGGCCACGGGCCTGGTGGAGACCAGGTGCTTCCTAAACTGCCGTCACTTGATGGGCCGTGGGATGCTGCTCTACAGAGGTTGTTTAACGCTTTGAGGAGGTGAACCTGGAGGAGGCAGAGTCGGGGGCTGGATGCCACAGAACGACACTCAGCCCTCCGGGAGGCCCCCAGGGAAGCTGGGGAGGCCTGCCCCGTCGTGGGAGCTGGGGAAACACTGTCTGCAAGGACCAAGGACAGTGACTGCCGTCGGATATTCCGGATCTTTCAGGATGGGGATGTCTGACCCGTAGCGACCGCTGCGCAGCTTGGCTCGAGGTGGTAAACCAGGGTTTACCTGAAAGCACAAGCAGCCGGGAGAAAGCGCTGCCGCTGCCAGCTGGGTCAGGGTTGAGAGGGAAAGGCCATTATGTAAGAGGCCTCCCCTCACTGAGGCCCATTAACTGGAAAAGAAAACAGCCTTTATCAACAGGCAGATAGGATGTTAATTGGCTTCCGTTTACCCAGAGATTACGGGATCTGGTCCGTGGCTGCTTGTAGCCTCCCATCTCCCGAGAAACTGCCCTCCTGTTGTGTGAACACTTCACCTCTTCCTCCTGCGGGTGGAGTGGCCAGCTGCCAGGGCGCCTGCCTCACACGGGCACAACTGGTCACCCTGGCCAGGGAGCTGCCTGTGAGTCTGAGTGAGGAGCAGCTGCAGCACAGAGCCCGTGAGACCGGCCGCGTAAGATCCTCTGACCCCAGGCTCCTGTTTCTTTTTGTGTATGGATCTGTGCATTTATTTATTTGGGGCTGTGATGCGTCGTTGCTGCAAGGCACGATCTCTTCGTGGATGCAGATAAGCTTTCTCTAGTTGTGGAAGTTGCGCTGCTCTCTGGTTGCAGTGCCTGGGCTTCACCCTGGAGTGGCTTCTCTCGGGGGCTCAAGAGCTCCAGCTCCCGGGCTCAGTTGCCCCAAGACATGTGGAATCTTCCCAGCCCAGAGATCGAACCTGTGTCCCCTACGTTGGTAGGTGGATTCTTCACCCCTGGATCACCAGGGCAATCTGACGTTCATGTGTCTTAAGACAGTGCTGTCCAGTAAGTTACGTTGCCACATGGCATCCTCACCCCTAATCCCACTTCACTTTAATTTTTGTTTAATGAGTGATATAGAAATAACATGTGAAAAGATGAACACTTTTTTTTCCTTTTAAAAACTATTGATTTATTTATGTGACTGGACCAGGTCTTAGATGCAGCATGCAGGATCTTAGTTGTGGCACGTGGATTGAACCCCGGCACTCTGCATCAGGAATGCGGAGTCTTAACCACTGAACCATTGGTTCCAGTGAATACTTGTTCACTGGAACAAGTGAAGTTCCAGTGAATACTTGTTATCTGGACAAAAACCCATCTCAAACTGGCTGAACTGAAAAGGGGCTTTGTGGGCTCCAGGGTGGAAAATTCCAGGTGTCTCTTGCACCTTCTGGGTTCTTTGGCCCTGCTGGGTCCCAGGCCACCCCGAGCCAGCTGGTGTCTGCCTCCCTTTCCTGGCCTTGCCTCACGCTGACTTGCCTTGGTCTACGACTTGGCCTGACTACCGCCCAAAACCTCCTCACTGAGGCCCATTAACTGGAAAAGAAAACAGCCTTTATCAACAGGCAGATAGGATGTTAATTGGCTTCCGTTTACCCAGAGATTACGGGATCTGGTCCGTGGCTGCTTGTAGCCTCCCATCTCCCGAGAAACTGCCCTCCTGTTGTGTGAACACTTCACCTCTTCCTCCTGCGGGTGGAGTGGCCAGCTGCCAGGGCGCCTGCCTCACACGGGCACAACTGGTCACCCTGGCCAGGGAGCTGCCTGTGAGTCTGAGTGAGGAGCAGCTGCAGCACAGAGCCCGTGAGACCGGCCGCGTAAGATCCTCTGACCCCAGGCTCCTGTTTCTTTTTGTGTATGGATCTGTGCATTTATTTATTTGGGGCTGTGATGCGTCGTTGCTGCAAGGCACGATCTCTTCGTGGATGCAGATAAGCTTTCTCTAGTTGTGGAAGTTGCGCTGCTCTCTGGTTGCAGTGCCTGGGCTTCACCCTGGAGTGGCTTCTCTCGGGGGCTCAAGAGCTCCAGCTCCCGGGCTCAGTTGCCCCAAGACATGTGGAATCTTCCCAGCCCAGAGATCGAACCTGTGTCCCCTACGTTGGTAGGTGGATTCTTCACCCCTGGATCACCAGGGCAATCTGACGTTCATGTGTCTTAAGACAGTGCTGTCCAGTAAGTTACGTTGCCACATGGCATCCTCACCCCTAATCCCACTTCACTTTAATTTTTGTTTAATGAGTGATATAGAAATAACATGTGAAAAGATGAACACTTTTTTTTCCTTTTAAAAACTATTGATTTATTTATGTGACTGGACCAGGTCTTAGATGCAGCATGCAGGATCTTAGTTGTGGCACGTGGATTGAACCCCGGCACTCTGCATCAGGAATGCGGAGTCTTAACCACTGAACCATTGGTTCCAGTGAATACTTGTTCACTGGAACAAGTGAAGTTCCAGTGAATACTTGTTATCTGGACAAAAACCCATCTCAAACTGGCTGAACTGAAAAGGGGCTTTGTGGGCTCCAGGGTGGAAAATTCCAGGTGTCTCTTGCACCTTCTGGGTTCTTTTGGCCCTGCTGGGTCCCAGGCCACCCCGAGCCAGCTGGTGTCTGCCTCCCTTTCCTGGCCTTGCCTCTACGTTGACTTGCCTTGGTCTACGCACTTGGCCTTCCCAGAGAAAGAGGACTTACCCAGCACAGGCTTCCTCAAAAGCCTCTGTCTCTGGGTCCAGTACCCCAGTGACCCGACCACGGTCACCCAGGTCACCCTGGAGTTGAGGTGAAGGTCAGCACCCCCTTCTCCAAGGTGACAGAGAGTGAAATTGGCAACTGCCCAGGGTGTGGCCTCCAGAAGGGAGCTGGGCGTCCACTGCCCCCGTGTCCCACCTTCCAGAAGCTTAAACGTCTCCTCCATTCTGTCCGTCATCAGCAGGTATGTCCTCTGTAGGTGGGAGGGAGGGTGAGCAGTAGTGAGCAGCACATGTCACCCCCAGATGCCTTCAGAGCATTGGGGAGTCTGAACTCAGTTGGCTTTGGAGGGGCCAAGATTTGTTTCTGTTTTGTTTTACAGTTTTAAAGGTTTTTATTGCCCTGTCATTTATATATAGTAAACTGAGTAAGTCATAAACGTACAGCTCAGGAATTATTATGTCCATTCACATGTGAAACCTGATCAAAATACAGAACCTTGGGCTTCCCTGGTAGTCCAGTGGGCAAAGGGTCCGCCTTGCAGTGCAAGGGACACCGGTTCAATCCCTGGCCTGGGAGGATCCCACATGCCGAGGAGTGGCTGGACGGATGTGTCCAATTACGAGCCAGCGCTCTGGAGTGGCTGATCCCAGAGCCGGTGCTCTGCAACCAGAGAGGCCACTGTGATGGGAGGCCCACACATGCCAAGGAATAAAGGTGGATGAAAATAAATGGGTAAAAAATCAATGAGAAGAGGCCAAAAATTAAAAAAAAAAAAAATACAGAGCCTTTCAAGCCCCCCAGCTGGCCTCTCCACACCCCCTTCTGGCCTTACCCCCAAAGGTGACCCCATTAGGATCTCAATATCACAGATGCATTTTGTCTGTGCTTGATTTTCTTTTTTAATTGTGTTAAGATATATACAACGTACACTACGGCTTCCCTGGTGGCTCAGTGGCAAAGAATCCACCCGCCAGTGCAGGAGACGCTGGTTCGATCCCTGGGTCGGGAAGATCCCCGGAGGAAATGGCAACCCACTCCAGTATCCTTGCCTGGAAAGTTCCACAGACAGAGGAGCCTTGCCGGCTGTCATCGGCCTCTCTCTCCACTGCCCCGTCTGAGAGATCTATCTTCCTGTCATGGCAGCAGCTTGCCCCGTGCTGTCACGCGGCCTACCTTGTGCGACTGTACCGCCTGCGCAGACTCGTTCTCCTGCGGGTGACTTGGGGCGGCGTCCGCAGGGCGTGCTCCTCATCACTGTGACAGCAGGTATTCAGAGCTCCCCAGTGACCCAGACTCAGCCCCAGGGTCGAGGACACTGAGGAGAGGCCCTGGGCGAGGCGTGCAGAGGGCACTCTGGTGGGGCCGGGGCAGACGCGGAGCTCCAGAGCGGGGAGGTCTGGCAGCCGGGCCGGGGCCGCGACGGGAGCGCTCCTGCCCGCACAGTCTCAGACGGTCCACCCCACGCAGCCTGCCTCTGTGTCCTGAGTAGCCTGAGCTCACTCCATGGCGGCTGTGTGGGGAAGCGGGGCGGCGGGGGGCTCCTCTTTGCTGCTGTCACATCGAATCCCACCCTGCCCCTCACCTCTCCCCCGACACAGAGCTCCTCGGGGTTGTCCCGTGGAGGTCGTCTGCCCACATTCCCCACCGTCTCCTTGGTGCCACCACCAGTGTGTGTACACGGGGCCATGTGTGTTAGAGTGTGTACATGGGGCCGCGTGTGTTAGCTGCTCAGTTGTGTGCAACTTTCCCCTGACCTCTGACAGCCATTACTCTGCTTTCTGTCACTATGGATTGATGTTGTGGCCACTCTCTCTATATATTTGGAATCATGTAGCATGTGGCTGTTTGTGTCTGCCTTCTTTCTCTCTTTTTTTTAAATTTATTTATTTATTTATTTTTGGCTATTCTGGGTTTTCAGTGCTGCCGCAGGCTCTTCTCTAGTTGCAGGAAGTTGGAGCTCCTCTCTAGTTGAGGTGAGCAGGCTTCTTGTGGTGGTGACTTCTCTTGTTGTGGAACTCGGACTCTAGGGCACACGGGCTTCAGTAGTTGTGGCACATGGGCTCCATCACTGTGGCTCCGAGGCTCTAGAGCCCAGTCTCCATAGTTGTGGCTCACGGGCTTAGTGGCTCTGCAGCATGTGGGATCTTCCCGGATCAGGGATTGAACTCTTGTCTCCCACATTGGCAAGCACACTCTTTACCACTGAGCTACCAGGGAAGCCCTGCCTTCTTTCTCTTGATGTAAAGTTTTCAAGGTTCAAGCCTCATCTGGATTGCAGCTTCCTTTTCAGGGCTCAGTAATATTCCACTTAATGGATGGACCATATCTTGTCCTTCCACTCATCTGTTGAGGGACATGTGGTTTGTTTCCAACTTCTAGCACCTGTGACTAGTGCTGCTCCAAACATGGTGTGCAAGGGTTTGTTTTCAGTTCATCGGGGTGGAGTAGAATTTGGGGGTCACATAGTAACTCTGTGCTCAAGTAGTTGGAGAGCTTCCAGACTGATTTCCACAACAACCCTAGCATACCTTGTGGAACATGAGGGTTCCAGGTTCTTCAGGCGAGTTCAGGCGGACCTCGGCAAGATGAAATCAGGAGAACAGGGTTCTTCATGTTCAGGCTCGCTAACCCCAGGTTTGGCCAAGCCCAGCTCACAGGTCAGGGAGCCCAGGCCCCAGGAGCTCGGGCACATGCCCAAGGGCGTGCACCTTGTGGGGGGCGGAGCCAGCCTTGAACCCATGACTCTCTCTTCCCAGTTATACTTCCCTGACAGGTGTCCGAGGGACGCCCAGCAGCAGACCCATAACTACAGGAGCTACAGGAATACCGGCTGGGAGGCCAGGGTGAGTGCTGAGCCAGAGGGGGCGGGGAGCAGGGGAGAGGAAGCAGCACCCCCACACAGGACAGACACTAGGTCGTTTCCAGCACAAAGCCACTGGGTCTGGGTTTGTTTTTTTTTTTAATATTTATTTATTTGTCTGCATTGGGTCTTAGCTGCAACATGCAGGATTTTCAATCTTGCTTGCAGCATGCCAGCCCTGTATTTGAGGCGTATGGGCTTGGTTGCTTCATGGCATGTGGAAACTTAGTTCCCAGACCAGGGATCAAACCTGTGTCCTCTGCATTGAAAAGCAGATTCTTAACCACTAGACCAGCAGGTAAGTCCCCCACTGGGCCTGTTTTTAATGAACCTTGGGTGTGTGGTATATTTTGCCCTCACATCCTCCCCTGTGATGTCATGGGACCACCAGATACTACCAGAAGTTCTGACAACCTCTTCTCAGTCGGGAAGCTCAGGGAATCAGGCAAGATTATCTGCTGTGGGTGGGGCTCTGGGCACAGGGACCACCTGCCCTCCTTTCTCCCCCCATCAGCCCCACCCAGGCCTCCTTGTCCCAGAAACCAACCCCACCACTCCTGGGTCTCAGGCAGAACCCAGGCAGGTAGGTTCCTGGGTCCTTCTCTAGATTAGACTACATCCCACCAAGTGACCCCACGGCAGCCTCTCTAGGCCTCCTTAGCCCGTCCCTGGCCTCCCCACTGCCTGTCCAGAGTCACCGTCTCTCCTCTCCTCTCTGGCTGACTCGCTCCTGCTTGGAGGCCTTTTGCACACCCGTCTCATGACTGGAATGCAGCACCTGCCAACCCCTCACCACGCACCCCCTACTCCACTTATTCCAGCCTCAGCTCCCACACACCCCTCAGGGAGGCCAGCTTGGCCACCCAGTCTCAAATCTAGGTCCTCCTCTCCCAGTTCCCTCCCTTCCTCGGTGTGACAGTTCAGCCCCCTGAATCGTCTTGCTTGCTTCTTAGGTGTGCCGGCTCACTGCCGCATCCTCGCCTGGCCCACACCCAGTTATACTTCCCTGACAGGTGTCCGAGGGACGCCCAGCAGCAGACCCATAACTACAGGAGCTACAGGAATACCGGCTGGGAGGCCAGGGTGAGTGCTGAGCCAGAGGGGGCGGGGAGCAGGGGAGAGGAAGCAGCACCCCCACACAGGACAGACACTAGGTCGTTTCCAGCACAAAGCCACTGGGTCTGGGTTTGTTTTTTTTTTTAATATTTATTTATTTGTCTGCATTGGGTCTTAGCTGCAACATGCAGGATTTTCAATCTTGCTTGCAGCATGCCAGCCCTGTATTTGAGGCGTATGGGCTTGGTTGCTTCATGGCATGTGGAAACTTAGTTCCCAGACCAGGGATCAAACCTGTGTCCTCTGCATTGAAAAGCAGATTCTTAACCACTAGACCAGCAGGTAAGTCCCCCACTGGGCCTGTTTTTAATGAACCTTGGGTGTGTGGTATATTTTGCCCTCACATCCTCCCCTGTGATGTCATGGGACCACCAGATACTACCAGAAGTTCTGACAACCTCTTCTCAGTCGGGAAGCTCAGGGAATCAGGCAAGATTATCTGCTGTGGGTGGGGCTCTGGGCACAGGGACCACCTGCCCTCCTTTCTCCCCCCATCAGCCCCACCCAGGCCTCCTTGTCCCAGAAACCAACCCCACCACTCCTGGGTCTCAGGCAGAACCCAGGCAGGTAGGTTCCTGGGTCCTTCTCTAGATTAGACTACATCCCACCAAGTGACCCCACGGCAGCCTCTCTAGGCCTCCTTAGCCCGTCCCTGGCCTCCCCACTGCCTGTCCAGAGTCACCGTCTCTCCTCTCCTCTCTGGCTGACTCGCTCCTGCTTGGAGGCCTTTTGCACACCCGTCTCATGACTGGAATGCAGCACCTGCCAACCCCTCACCACGCACCCCCTACTCCACTTATTCCAGCCTCAGCTCCCACACACCCCTCAGGGAGGCCAGCTTGGCCACCCAGTCTCAAATCTAGGTCCTCCTCTCCCAGTTCCCTCCCTTCCTCGGTGTGACAGTTCAGCCCCCTGAATCGTCTTGCTTGCTTCTGTGTGAGGGCTGGTGCCGGCTCACTGCCGCATCCTCGGGGCACAGCAGGGCCTGGCACAAGGCGGCTCTGGGCACCTACCATGATCTGCAAGCCAGTCCTCCCTGGGGGCAGTGGTTGGGCTGTGAGCAGAGTCGGAAATGCTCTCAAAAAAGGTGTCGCAGGAGGAAAACAGAAAATCGAAAATGGCTCGGCAAGGCAGTGTTGACTTCCGAAGAACGGTGCGCTACAGACAAAGATCTGGGGGCAGCAAACAGAGTGGGAAGTCTGGTCGCCTTTCATCCCTAAGACACAGGGCCCCTCCCCTGGCTCCTCATAGGTTGAGGACCACAGAATTACAGTCGTTCCTGGATGTCCCCATACTTTTTTTTTTTTTTTAATTTTTGTCTCTTTTATTGGTCTTTCTTTTACTTATTCTCATCCATCTTTGTTCTTTGGCCTGTGAGGGCCTCCCATCGCAGTGGCCTCTCTTGTTGCAGAGCACTGGCTTGGGGCACATGCGCTCCAGAGCAAGGGCTTTTAATTGGACACACTGGTCCAGCCGCTCCACAGCACATGGGATCTTCCCAGGCCAGGGATCGAACCGGTGCCCCTTGCACTGCAAGGCAGACTCTTTGCCCACTGGACCACCAGGGAATCCCTCAATACATTTTTTTTCCTCAATACATTTTTATTGGATGTTTGATGACTTTTTCCCCACGCTTTTAGTTCTTTGCCCATCCAGGATAACAGACCTAGCCCGTCAAAATGTCCTTATGAGGAAAGAGAATAAGGAAGTGAAAAGAGCAAAGGATAGGTGACTAGCCACAGTTTTAGGAATTTTCTTCACAATAGCTTTGAGCTGTTCAGACTGTTTTTTCCTTGCCCCCCCTTGTCCGGGGAGTCACCGCCTCCTCTCCTCTCTGGCTGACTCGCTCCTGCTTGGAGGCCTTTTGCACACCCGTCTCATGACTGGAATGCAGCACCTGCCAACCCCTCACCACGCACCCCCTACTCCACTTATTCCAGCCTCAGCTCCCACACACCCCTCAGGGAGGCCAGCTTGGCCACCCAGTCTCAAATCTAGGTCCTCCTCTCCCAGTTCCCTCCCTTCCTCGGTGTGACAGTTCAGCCCCCTGAATCGTCTTGCTTGCTTCTGTGTGAGGGCTGGTGCCGGCTCACTGCCGCATCCTCGGGGCACAGCAGGGCCTGGCACAAGGCGGCTCTTGGCACCTACCATGATCTGCAAGCCAGTCCTCCCTGGGGGCAGTGGTTGGGCTGTGAGCAGAGTCGGAAATGCTCTCAAAAAGGTGTCGCAGGAGGAAAACAGAAAATCGAAAATGGCTCGGCAAGGCAGTGTTGACTTCCGAAGAACGGTGCGCTACAGACAAAGATCTGGGGGCAGCAAACAGAGTGGGAAGTCTGGTCGCCTTTCATCCCTAAGACACAGGGCCCCTCCCCTGGCTCCTCATAGGTTGAGGACCACAGAATTACAGTCGTTCCTGGATGTCCCCATACTTTTTTTTTTTTTTTAATTTTTGTCTCTTTTATTGGTCTTTCTTTTACTTATTCTCATCCATCTTTGTTCTTTGGCCTGTGAGGGCCTCCCATCGCAGTGGCCTCTCTTGTTGCAGAGCACTGGCTTGGGGCACATGCGCTCCAGAGCAAGGGCTTTTAATTGGACACACTGGTCCAGCCGCTCCACAGCACATGGGATCTTCCCAGGCCAGGGATCGAACCGGTGCCCCTTGCACTGCAAGGCAGACTCTTTGCCCACTGGACCACCAGGGAATCCCTCAATACATTTTTTTTCCTCAATACATTTTTATTGGATGTTTGATGACTTTTTCCCCACGCTTTTAGTTCTTTGCCCATCCAGGATAACAGACCTAGCCCGTCAAAATGTCCTTATGAGGAAAGAGAATAAGGAAGTGAAAAGAGCAAAGGATAGGTGACTAGCCACAGTTTTAGGAATTTTCTTCACAAGCTGGCCATATGCCTTTCTGTTCAGCTGTTCTAAGACTGAATCCCTTCTTTATCTCTTAGAACTTCTGCTTTGATAGAAAAGACCATAGATACCTTTCTCACAGCAGGGCTGGCCACCGTGGTCTGCGCATCGTCTTACGCTGACCTGGAGTCGGCCTCCTGTGACTCCCCAGCGCCGTCCCCCAGCGCCACTGCCCCAGCTTCCTGGGGACAGTCAGTGTCAGTCTCCCGTGGCCGGTCTAACACCCTGTCACACGCCCAGGGACTGAAAGCCACACAAGCTCAGGAGCCCTTGGTTCCGGAGGTCAAATGTCGAAAATGAGTCTGCAGGGCTGGAGATCTCAGAAGAGGGTCTGTTTCCCCTGCCTTTTCCAGATTCCAGAGGTCCCCTGCCTGCTCCCACCAACGGCCCCTTCTACAGCCTTCAAACCGGGCAGTGCAGCATCTTCAGACTTTCCAAAATCTGCCTCCATCCTCACATTGCCTTCTTTGATCTTCCTGCCTCTCTCTCTCTCTGTCATTTTTTGAAAAAGGTATTTGGTTGCACCGGGTCTTAGTTGTAGCGTGCAGGATCTCCATTGCTGTGTGTAGGCTCTTAGTGGTGGCATGTGGAATCTAGGAGTCGAACCCGAGCTCCCTGCATTGGGAGTGTGGCGTCTTAACCACTGGAACAGCAGGGAAGTCCCTTTTCTCTCTTAGGAACTTGTGACGCCATTGGGACCATCCTGATAATCCAAGACAGTTTTCCTATCTCAAGATCCTTAATTTGACAGCACCTGCTGTCTACAGCCATGCCACCCTGAACGCGCCCAACCGCGTCTCATCACACCCGCAAAGTCCCTTTTGCCACGTAAGGTGACACCCCCAGGTTCCAGAGGGTTAGGACAGACATCTCTCGGGGCCATCATTCAGCTCCCCACAGGCCTGTAATTACTGGGCCAGAGTGGACTTTACGGCCCCCCTTTCTAGGACCGTTGCCCCAAGTGTGAGGGCCAGCAAGGGTCCCAGGCCCTTTGGTCTCTGCTCACGGGCCTTCCACCCTGTCCTTCCTGGTGGCACCACTCCCCTTGTCCAAGGTCCTTACACCCAGAGTGAAGGTGTGGATTCCCCTCAGTTCCACTGCCCAGGGGCTGGTGGGTGCCCAGAGGGCTGTCTCGTGATCCAGGCAGCACGGTGAGCACTGGAGTGGAGGGAAGAGGTGAGAGCAACGAGGACCCGGAAGTGGAGCGGTGGCGCTGGCCTCAGGCAGGAGCACGCCCCTGCCCTGCCTCCCGCCCACATCTGTGCCATCAGGGCTGGGGCCCACGGGTGCACATTGATGTTTGTTCTTTAAGAACACCCAGTTTTTGATGAACGCCCAGAGTCATCTCTCCTGGGTTAAGTCTGTGCCCTCAGGGCCCCCTGATATAATGTTTTGGGGAATCCCCACCTCCATGTACCTCCTGAAACGCCACAATCCAGGCTAATGGTGAGAAAATACATCAGACAAACCCAGACTCGGAGGTGAGGGGAATTATCCAGCAAGACTAGGAAGGCCTTGAGCTCATGTGAGATCCTGGGGGGAAAAGGGAGATTCAGGGAATGCCTCATGAAACTGAAAAGAGCCGGGAGTTCAGCAGACGTTGAGCTGCTCTGTGGCTCAGACAGTAAAGAATCCACCTGCAGCGTGGGAGACCTGGGTTCAACCCCTGGGTCAGGAAGATCCCCTAAGAACGGAATGGCAGGAAAGGTCTCACCGACGGGGTCAGCCCAGGCTCCCTTTGTGTGGCCACCCCCTCAGATCCGTGGGCGGTGCACTTGAGGGTCTCAAGAGGCTCCTGCTTCTTTATTCTATCAGGTGCTGCCGTGTGTCACTGCCCACCTTCCCTCATTCACCTCCACGGCCGTGGGTGGTCCATAGGAGGCCCTGCGCTCAGAAGACAGGGCACTGGAGCTCGAGCCAGCTCTTCCCTGGTGGACGGCTCATGGGCATTTTCCAATGTGGCATCCTCTCTGCCCTCCTGTGTGGGGTGGTTCTCTTCCTTGCATGTGGCATCTGGTCTCCCCTTGTGCCTCATTTTCTCAGGTTGGTCCAAAATAGTATATTTTTTAAATTCCGCAAGGCCCAGGGCATCATCTTTTTCCCAGGCAGAATCTCTGCTGGCTTTTTCCAGACCTCGGAGCCAGCAGACGGGGGCCACCTTCTTCCAACTTCAAGGCTGGAAGTGCTCAGGCGGCCAGGCACCAGGGTCCCCTCCCTCCAGGGCTCCTGCCCACATCTTCCTTCCACCCAGCAGCCCTAGGTGTGAGTCCCTGCCAGGGACTAGTTACCCAGGGTCCCTACTGCTGACTTCTGTCCGCTGCCGACTGCTCAGCTGGCCCCTCGGCTGCCTCTTCCAGGCTCATCTCTCAGGAACTCACGGAGTTTGGCCTCTGGGGTCGCAGGATATTTTGGGTCCCTGCCCTTTGGCTTCAAGTTCTGCATGACTTGGCGGGGTATAGCTCAGTGGTAGAGCATTTGCCTGCAAGTCCTGTGTGGCTTTGGGAGTTTCCCCAGGAGCCGGCTGAGCGTAGCCAATCCCTTGCCCCTGCCTAAGACTGAGCAAAATCTTTAGTCAGGGGCATGTTCTTCTCTAGAAATCTAGAACCCAGACTCGGAGGTGAGGGGAATTATCCAGCAAGACTAGGAAGGCCTTGAGCTCATGTGAGATCCTGGGGGGAAAAGGGAGATTCAGGGAATGCCTCATGAAACTGAAAAGAGCCGGGAGTTCAGCAGACGTTGAGCTGCTCTGTGGCTCAGACAGTAAAGAATCCACCTGCAGCGTGGGAGACCTGGGTTCAACCCCTGGGTCAGGAAGATCCCCTAAGAACGGAATGGCAGGAAAGGTCTCACCGACGGGGTCAGCCCAGGCTCCCTTTGTGTGGCCACCCCCTCAGATCCGTGGGCGGTGCACTTGAGGGTCTCAAGAGGCTCCTGCTTCTTTATTCTATCAGGTGCTGCCGTGTGTCACTGCCCACCTTCCCTCATTCACCTCCACGGCCGTGGGTGGTCCATAGGAGGCCCTGCGCTCAGAAGACAGGGCACTGGAGCTCGAGCCAGCTCTTCCCTGGTGGACGGCTCATGGGCATTTTCCAATGTGGCATCCTCTCTGCCCTCCTGTGTGGGGTGGTTCTCTTCCTTGCATGTGGCATCTGGTCTCCCCTTGTGCCTCATTTTCTCAGGTTGGTCCAAAATAGTATATTTTTTAAATTCCGTAAGGCCCAGGGCATCATCTTTTTCCCAGGCAGAATCTCTGCTGGCTTTTTCCAGACCTCGGAGCCAGCAGACGGGGGCCACCTTCTTCCAACTTCAAGGCTGGAAGTGCTCAGGCGGCCAGGCACCAGGGTCCCCTCCCTCCAGGGCTCCTGCCCACATCTTCCTTCCACCCAGCAGCCCTAGGTGTGAGTCCCTGCCAGGGACTAGTTACCCAGGGTCCCTACTGCTGACTTCTGTCCGCTGCCGACTGCTCAGCTGGCCCCTCGGCTGCCTCTTCCAGGCTCATCTCTCAGGAACTCACGGAGTTTGGCCTCTGGGGTCGCAGGATATTTTGGGTCCCTGCCCTTTGGCTTCAAGTTCTGCATGACTTGGCGGGGTATAGCTCAGTGGTAGAGCATTTGCCTGCAAGTCCTGTGTGGCTTTGGGAGTTTCCCCAGGAGCCGGCTGAGCGTAGCCAATCCCTTGCCCCTGCCTAAGACTGAGCAAAATCTTTAGTCAGGGGCATGTTCTTCTCTAGAAGTATCACTCAGGATGGGATGGGATGGAGGTCATCAGGGGGCTGGGCTCTGTGGAGACCGATTCAGCTCTGGCTTTGGAGTCCTGCGTCAAGGCTGGGGCTCCTTCTGCTTCTTGGTCTGGCCACGCTGCTCCACATCTCGTCAGCAAAAGCAGGGAGATAAACCAGTGACCGTGACGCCCCCTGTCATCCGCTGTGGTGATTGTCACCATGACGGTCTCCAGCGAGGACTCACGCTGCCTCAGCTTCCCCATCTGTCAGGCAGCACCCATGGGCGCTAGTTAAGGCTCGACGGAGAAGACGGGGCAGAAGGATTTAATGAACAGCCACGGTTGTTCCATTGTGTTGAGCATCTGCCTTCACCGCATTCTCACCCCCACGTGCAGAGCCAAAGGCAGAGGGTGAAGGCCTTGGCCCGAGGAGAAGGGACGGTCAGGGTGCACCTGCCAAGAAGGACCTCAGTCTCCTTTCAAACCAGACAACCCTAATCCCTCATGTAGGGCCGTAGCTGCCAGCACCCGTCCCCAGCCCAGAACTTGGAGACCCTGGCCCAGAGGCACCAATTGGGCAGGGAGGGGCCAGGTCACTGTGCCAGCCGCTCTGCAGCCACAGACCTCTGACGTGTTTCTTTAAGACCTTTGGCTATCCCAGAAGCTCCTGGTTTTCTCAGCAATTTTTTTTTTTAAGCTCTGTGGGAAGTTAAGTGAAAGGGTCTTCGGTCTTACAAAGCATTTCCAAGGGAATGGCCAGCTTTTGGAAGGCTGTTTTCTCTAGTTGCAGCGAGTGAGGGCTACTCTCTAGTTGCAGTGTCCGGGCTTCTCATTGCGGTGGCTTCTCTTCTTGTGGAGCTCAGGCTTTAGGGCTCTCGGGCTGTGGCACACGGGCTCAGTTACCCCACAGCATGTGGAATCTTCCGGGAGAGGGATCAGACCACATCCCCCACATTGGCAGGAAGATTCTTAGCCACTGGACCATCAGGGGGTCCCACCCATGGTTCTTGATGGCAATAGTGAACACCAACATTTGCCTATTGGTGATTTTTGTGTCCATCATTCCTTATACATTTTTTCAGTGAAATTCTACCATAAGGAAGAGTTGTCTCTTCTTCCCGATTTGTGCAGTTTCCTGTGGAAATAAACAAAGGCCACTCCAGTGAAAAGAGCAGAGGCTCGCTAGAGCTAGGGGGTCAGCTGCCACCACCGTATTTGGGAGAGATTCAAAGGCAGGCTGGGGAGAGGGAGCTTTATGGTTGAGAGGGGAAGGGTCCGGTGTGCCCCTTGAAGGCTGCTGGCAAGAGGAAGCGGTGTGAGCGGATGGCAGCCGAGAAGCGGTTGCCTCCCTGGATGGTCAGGGAGGCATGTTAAGTTTTTTTGGTTGTGCTGAGTTGGAAGTAGGAACAAAAATTAGGGAAGGAGCAGTCACCAGCTAGTCTCGAACCATTTGAGGCCGATTGCTGGAGGGCTTGTGGTTTGCTTGCCTGGCTGGCTACTGCAGAGGTCTCGGGTCAGAGTTCTACCATCAAGCATGATCTGATGGTCATTGTCCCTGTGTATGTTCCGTCTCTCTGACACGAAGAATTTTGGGTTTTGTTGTTGTTGTTGTTTCACTGAGAACTTTTTTCTTTTAAGGTATAGCCGATTTACAATATCGTATTAGTTTCAAATGTATAGCACAGTTATTCGGGTATATATATTTTTTCCAATTATTTTCCATCGTAGGTTATTACGATCTATTGAATTTCCCTGTGCCATACAGTAAATCCTAGTTGCTTATCTATTTTATGTATAATAGTTCCTATCTGTCAATAGGGGTGTTTTTTTTTTGCATTTTTTTTTGAGGTATAATTGACATATTGTAGTCATCCATTGTTATCATTGGGTTTCCCAGGTGGCGCTAGTGGTGCCAATGCAGGAGATATAAGAGACGTTGGTTTGATCCCTGGGTCAGAAAGATCCCCTGGAGGAGGGTGCAGCAACCCACTCCAGTCTTCTTGCCTGGAGAATCCCCTGCACAGAGGAGCTGGGCAGGCTACAGTCCATGGGGTTGCAAAGAGTTGAAAAAGACTGAAGTGACTTAGCATGGACATTGTTATCCTCAGGGGATTGGGTTCCAGAATCCCCCTCAGATATCAAAATCTGGGTGTGCTCAAGCCCCTTATTATAAAATAGTATAGTATTTGCATATAATATCCTCCAGTCTCCTTTAAATCATCTCCAAGTTACTTACAATACCTATTAAATGTAAGCGTTATATAAATAGTTGCCTTGGACTGTAGATCGCCAGACTTCTCTGTCCATGGGATTTCCTAGGTAAGAATACTGGAATGGATTGTCATTTACTATTCCAAGGTATCTTCCCAACCCAGGGATTGAACCCGGGTCTCTTGCATTGCAGATGGATTCTTTACCACCGAGTCACCTGGGAAGCCCCGGTGCACAGTAAATTCAAGTTTTGCTTTTTTGGAACTTCCTGGATTTTTTTTTCTTTCTTTCTTTTTTACTGTTGTCAGTCTTCAGTTGGTTGAATCCATGGATACAGATCCTATGCATACAGAGGACTGACTGTATATTAGTTTTAGGTTTACAACAGTGACTCAATATTTGTGTATACTGCAAAATGAGGACTGCAATAAATCTAGTTAACGTAAGTCATCACACTTAGTTATAAATTGTTTGTGTGTGTGTGTGCTGAAGATATATATTTAAAATTTTTATTTACTTTTGGCCGTGCTGGGTCTTCATTGCTGTGTGGTCTTTTCTCTAGTTGCAATCTGTGGATTTCTCATTTGGATGGCTTCTCTTGTTGCTGAGCACAGGCTCTAGGGTGTGTTGACTTCAGTGGTTGTGGCATGTGGATTCAGTAGCTGCCGCTCCCAGGTTCTAGACCACAGACTTTAATAATTGTGGCACACAGACTTAGTTGCTCCGAGGCAGGTGGGATCTTTCTAGACCAGGGATTGAACCTGTGTCTCCTGCATTGGCAGGCGGATTCTTTACCGCTGAGCCACCAAGAAAGCCCATTGTGCTAAAGATATTTTTAAGGCACGATCTCATATCACTTCCAACCTATCCTCCCCCCCAAAAAAACCCTCATCTAAATTCCATTCACCACACAGCGTTTTTCACCAGAGCCTAGTTCCTCTGCACCACCTAAGAACAAGCTGGTGGCTCACTGGAGAGGTTGCTGGACTTCCCTTCTGAATTGAGGAATGTGCACTTGAACTTTAAAAAAGATTCTCTCCTGGAAGGAGAGCCTCGGGCAGTGAGCTCAGCAGAGTGACTGCCAGGGTGTCGTTTGTGGTAAATGTTAACAGAAAGAACTTCTAGCCCGAGAGCTGGCCCAGTCCGTAGGATGTTCATGAACTTCAGGAGGAGGCTGGAGCACTGAGGGTGACCGCAACTCTCCTCGTGAGCAGGCCTCCAGAATGTGGGACTGAGAGGTTGGTCCCCAGCTGAACGCGGAGACCTGCAGACAGCCAGTGTTTCCAACCCAAGGAACGGGGACGTGTACATGTACCTCCAGGCCCTGGGACCCAGGTGGTCGTGCACCAGACTCGCAGTGTCCCAGGAGATCAGACATGCCAACAAGAAAGCCGAGAGAGGCATGGCCGCAGGAAGTCCATAGCCCTGGGGGCCCCGAGAACATGCCGGGGTACAGAGCTGTCAGCTCTCCGCCATCTTTTCCAAAAGATCATTTTTTAGGAGGCTACATTTCCAACTGACCTAATCTATAATACATCTTTGAACTTGTGAACGACTTGCATTTTGAGAATTTTAAGTGTGGATTGTTTTTTTGTTTTTTTGTTTTTTTTTTTTTTTGACCACTTCTCTTGGTCTTCTGTTTCCATCCTTGTTCTTTGGCCTGTGTGGGCCTCCCATCGCAGTGGCCTCTCTTCGCTGCAGAGCACCAACTCTGGGTGCATGCGCTTCAGAGCCCCAGCTTGGTAGTTGGACACATGCAGATCCATGATCCTCCCAGGCCTAAGTGCTTTAATAATTGTGGCACACAGACTTAGTTGCTCCGAGGCAGGTGGGATCTTTCTAGACCAGGGATTGAACCTGTGTCTCCTGCATTGGCAGGCGGATTCTTTACCGCTGAGCCACCAAGAAAGCCCATTGTGCTAAAGATATTTTTAAGGCACGATCTCATATCACTTCCAACCTATCCTCCCCCCCAAAAAAACCCTCATCTAAATTCCATTCACCACACAGCGTTTTTCACCAGAGCCTAGTTCCTCTGCACCACCTAAGAACAAGCTGGTGGCTCACTGGAGAGGTTGCTGGACTTCCCTTCTGAATTGAGGAATGTGCACTTGAACTTTAAAAAAGATTCTCTCCTGGAAGGAGAGCCTCGGGCAGTGAGCTCAGCAGAGTGACTGCCAGGGTGTCGTTTGTGGTAAATGTTAACAGAAAGAACTTCTAGCCCGAGAGCTGGCCCAGTCCGTAGGATGTTCATGAACTTCAGGAGGAGGCTGGAGCACTGAGGGTGACCGCAACTCTCCTCGTGAGCAGGCCTCCAGAATGTGGGACTGAGAGGTTGGTCCCCAGCTGAACGCGGAGACCTGCAGACAGCCAGTGTTTCCAACCCAAGGAACGGGGACGTGTACATGTACCTCCAGGCCCTGGGACCCAGGTGGTCGTGCACCAGACTCGCAGTGTCCCAGGAGATCAGACATGCCAACAAGAAAGCCGAGAGAGGCATGGCCGCAGGAAGTCCATAGCCCTGGGGGCCCCGAGAACATGCCGGGGTACAGAGCTGTCAGCTCTCCGCCATCTTTTCCAAAAGATCATTTTTTAGGAGGCTACATTTCCAACTGACCTAATCTATAATACATCTTTGAACTTGTGAACGACTTGCATTTTGAGAATTTTAAGTGTGGATTGTTTTTTTGTTTTTTTGTTTTTTTTTTTTTTGACCACTTCTCTTGGTCTTCTGTTTCCATCCTTGTTCTTTGGCCTGTGTGGGCCTCCCATCGCAGTGGCCTCTCTTCGCTGCAGAGCACCAACTCTGGGTGCATGCGCTTCAGAGCCCCAGCTTGGTAGTTGGACACATCAGTCCAGACGCTCTGCGGCATGGGGGATCCTCCCAGGCCAGGGATCGAACCGGTGCCTCTTGCACGGCAAGGCGGTACCTTACCCACTGGACCACCAGGGAAGCCCTAAGTATGGGTTTTGAAGTGAAACCAAAGGTCTCCCTCTGCTCCCCACCCAAATAATGCTAACGAGGTTCTGTCTGGGCTGGAAGTGCATCTGCTTGTCAGGGAGCCCAACTGTCACCCTGAGCAAAGGGCTGCCCGGACCTCGCCCTCACCCTTGACCCAGAGCCGTGTCTCAGTTTCTGCCCTGGAGCTCCTGGGCCACAGAGAGCCTGACTGGATGCACAGACTTCCCAGCAGTTTCCTGGCCCCTGTGACCTCTTCATGAACAACAGAGCGAGGACAGAGCCCGCACGTGGCTGCCCCTCACCCGCGCAGTGCCCTTCCCTGGGCAGACGTCTTTCCCCTGCACGCCCCACACTGTCCCCTCCCCTGTCCTGTGAGTCCCTGTCCCCGTTGACAGCCCTCTGTAAACACCTGGTCTGGGGCTTCCCTGGTAGCTCAGTGGTAGAGAGTTCGCCAGCCAATGCAGGAGACATGAGTTCGATCCCTGACCCGGGAAGATCCCACATGCTGTGGAGCAGCTAAGCCTGTGAGCTACAACTATGGAGCCTGTGCTCTAGAGCCTCAGACCCACAACTATGGAGCCAATGGGCTGCAACCACTGAAGCCCGTGCGCCCTAGAGCCCGAGTTCCACAAGAGAAGTCACTGCTACAAGCAGCCTGCTCACCTTAGCTATAGAATAGCGCCATTTCCTGCAACTAGAGAAGAGCCTGTGGCAGCAGTGGAAACCCAGAATAGCCAAAAAAAACAAAACCCTGGCCTGCGTCCGGTCTTTGCATCTGGACAGCCTCCCACCTAGGTTCAGTGGGTTCACACATTAGTGGCAGGGCTGGGTGGCGCCCTCCTGTGAGGGCTGAGGCCACACATTCTCCCTGGCCTCCTTTCTTCCCCATCTCTCCCCCATGGCTTCCCATCCAGACCATCATCCTTGCACGGGGACCAGCCCCTGGCTGTGGCCTTACTGGCCCACGGGGCTCCACACTCACCTGTCAGGGGCTCAGCACACATTCTAAGACATGTGCCAAATCACCTGTCGAGAGCTGCATCCCACGGCCTCCTCCTTGCCTGCCCGTCTTGGCCTCCAGTCACAGTACGGTCCCCACACGGGCCAGCAGCCACCCACCAAGGGCTGAGCCTTCTTTTCTCCTTATGAGTGCAGTCGGGTACCTGTCATTTATTTATTGATTTGGCTGCACCGGGTCTTCGTTGCAGCATGCAGAATCTTTTTTTAGTCCCCTCACCAGGGATGGAACCCAGGCTCTCTGCCTTGGGAGCATGAGTCTTCACAACTGGAGCACCAGGGAGGTCCCCATATCATATTTTTGAGTTACGTTTTTCCTTCCCAGTGACTCGGTTATTTCTTTGCCTTTGTCTTGAATTGTTTGTTTGTTTCCGTTTTTGTTTTTTGAAAGGACAAAGGCTAGAAAATTAGAGTTTGACCTGAGAGGCAGAATCTTGAGACCTCCCCCGCCGCTCTCCCATGGGAGGAATCTCCTCCTCTCTGTCCTGCAATCCTGGGGAGCTTCCTGGAGGCGCCGGGCCCTGGTGGGAGCCCCTTGCAAACTCTGGCTGCCCCTTCTCGGAGTTGGGGAGCCAGGGGCCCCCCACATTCTCCTCCTAAGAAGGTCTTAGTTTCCTCTGACCACTGTGACAAATCACTACCAGCTGGCTTGAGAAGAGAAGAGATTTATTCTCTCACAGTTCAGGAGGTCAGAAGTCCCAAAAGCATCCTCCGGTAGAGCCGCTCCTCAGGCTCTGGATGGTTCCTCCTATCTCTTCCTGCTTTTCCGCCGCAGATGCCCCTTGGCCGGTGGCCACGTGCATCCTTCTAATCCCTGCCTCTGTCTTCACACGGCGCCCCCTGCCTGAGTCTGCTTCCCTGTCTTTTAGCAGATCACTTGTCCTCGATTTGAGGACCCAGCCTCACCTAGGGTAAGGATCGCCAGGGCCTTATCTTCATGACACCTGCAAGGATTTTCAAATAATGGCACATTCACAGGCTCCGGGGGAACGACAGGTCTTGGGGAGGGGGCGCCAGTCAGCCCCATACGGACCAGCCTGGCTGTGGCCAACACTCACCTGTCAGGGGCTCAGCACACATTCTAAGACATGTGCCAAATCACCTGTCGAGAGCTGCATCCCACGGCCTCCTCCTTGCCTGCCCGTCTTGGCCTCCAGTCACAGTACGGTCCCCACACGGGCCAGCAGCCACCCACCAAGGGCTGAGCCTTCTTTTCTCCTTATGAGTGCAGTCGGGTACCTGTCATTTATTTATTGATTTGGCTGCACCGGGTCTTCGTTGCAGCATGCAGAATCTTTTTTTAGTCCCCTCACCAGGGATGGAACCCAGGCTCTCTGCCTTGGGAGCATGAGTCTTCACAACTGGAGCACCAGGGAGGTCCCCATATCATATTTTTGAGTTACGTTTTTCCTTCCCAGTGACTCGGTTATTTCTTTGCCTTTGTCTTGAATTGTTTGTTTGTTTCCGTTTTTGTTTTTTGAAAGGACAAAGGCTAGAAAATTAGAGTTTGACCTGAGAGGCAGAATCTTGAGACCTCCCCCGCCGCTCTCCCATGGGAGGAATCTCCTCCTCTCTGTCCTGCAATCCTGGGGAGCTTCCTGGAGGCGCCGGGCCCTGGTGGGAGCCCCTTGCAAACTCTGGCTGCCCCTTCTCGGAGTTGGGGAGCCAGGGCCCCACATTCTCCTCCTAAGAAGGTCTTAGTTTCCTCTGACCACTGTGACAAATCACTACCAGCTGGCTTGAGAAGAGAAGAGATTTATTCTCTCACAGTTCAGGAGGTCAGAAGTCCCAAAAGCATCCTCCGGTAGAGCCGCTCCTCAGGCTCTGGATGGTTCCTCCTATCTCTTCCTGCTTTTCCGCCGCAGATGCCCCTTGGCCGGTGGCCACGTGCATCCTTCTAATCCCTGCCTCTGTCTTCACACGGCGCCCCCTGCCTGAGTCTGCTTCCCTGTCTTTTAGCAGATCACTTGTCCTCGATTTGAGGACCCAGCCTCACCTAGGGTAAGGATCGCCAGGGCCTTATCTTCATGACACCTGCAAGGATTTTCAAATAATGGCACATTCACAGGCTCCGGGGGAACGACAGGTCTTGGGGAGGGGGCGCCAGTCAGCCCCATGCAGGTGCCTTCCCCGTGACTCAGCCTTGGCGCTCTGTCCCCGGCAGTGACACGCTCTTGCAGGCCTGCGTTGGTTTGTGTGGGTGACTCAGCTTCTGTCCACGATCACCACACCGGGGACCCATCATGTTTCGCTTCCTTCAGGGCTGAGCATCTGTGTAAATTCTTCAGCCCTGGAGGTTTGTCTCTTCTCCCTCACTGGTGTGTGTTTCAATCCTTTGTTTATGTCTGTGTGGACTTGTGGGTATTTGTTTTACACTTCGGGTTATAATCCAACACTGCTGAGGCTTCCTCGGTGGTCCAGGGATGGAGACTCTGTACGTCCACTACGGGGACGAGGGTTTGAGCCCCGATTGGGGGACCACGATCCCACCTGCAGCAGTGCCATCGAAAAAAGAATGATAATCAGCACTGCTCTATTGATTTGGTTGCTCACCGTGTTCATGCTTTGGCCCCGGGGAGTTCTCTGATCTGCCTCTGTGTCCCGTTGGCACAGCCCCATGGGATTTGGTTCCTCCCTAGCAGCACAGGGTGGCTCAGACCCATCCTTAAGCCTCCAGCCCCATCGTAGACTGTCCCCATCAGGACAGTTTGAGGTAGAAGGCCAAAGCAGAGCCTCCTAGGCATAGAATCCTGCTTGTGCTTCTCAGGTTGTGCCGTACTAGCAGGTGCTTGGGAGGTCCCAGAGGGCCGGAGGGGCTTCCACAGCCAGCTCAGGGGGCATCTGCCTCATTTGCATCATTTTACAGGAAAGCATGGGACTTCCCAGGTGGCTCAGTGGTAAAGAATCCCAATGCAGGAGACTCGAGTTCGACCCCTGGGTCAGGAAGATCCCCTGGAGGAGGGCATGGCCACTCACTCAAGTATTCCTGCTGGGATGGACAAAGGAGCCTGGCTTGCTAAGTCCGTGGGGTCACAAAGAGTCAGACACAGCTGAGCAACTGAGCACAGGAAAGTGTATATTTTTAAAAGTTTTTATTTTGGGCTATGTCAGGTCTCAGTTGGGATACCTGATATCTTCATTGCTGTATGCGAGCTTCCCTCTAGTTGTGGGGCAGACTCAGCAGCTGTGGCGCAGGGGCCCAGCTGCCCCGTGACGTGGGGGATCCAGGTCTCCACATTGGAAGGTATATTCTTAACCACTAGACCACCAGGGAAGTCCCTGGAAGATACGCTGACTCATTGGGTGATTGTAACACATGGGAACTGAGACCTCAAGACACACAGGTGCCCCATTGGCATCTTGGTGACTCCAGTCCTTCATTTTGTACATTTCTCCTCCTAGTTCCCTCCCTGTGGTTGGCTGAGCTTTGAGTGCACTTCCACTGCAAGGTTAAACGTAGGTTTGTGACCCCCAAACCGGGTTCACCTCTTGATGGATGTCATCTGAAAAGACACAACCCAGTCAGAGATGGGGAGAAGGAAGGATGTATTACTTGAGGTTGTTAGGGGGGACCCTCATCCAGGAGGACTGGGTGTCCTTCCAAAGAGGGGAAAACATCCTTTTATAAGAGGAAATTTGGACTCAAGCCTGGCTTTCCTGAAAACTGGGTGTGCCTCTTCAGGGGTGTCGAGCCAATAGACACAACCAAGCCAAACATGGGGAGAAGCAAGGATTTATTACCTTCAGCAAGTCAGGGGAACACCAGGGACCTTTTTCAAAGCAGTCTCCTCCCTGAACAGCAAACCTGGGGATCTTTTTTTTTTTAAAAGATTTATTTATTTATTTATTTTGAGCAGGGGTTGGGGAGGGAAGGGGGAATGGGCGGGCCACTTCTGTTGGTCTTTCATTTCTCTATTTTCATCCGTCTTTGTTCTTTGGCTCCTGTGGGCCTCGCATCGCGGTGGCATCTGTCGTCGCAGAGCGCCAGCTCTGGGCGCATGCGCTCCAGAGCTCCAGCTCGGTGATTGGACACATCGGTCCAGCCGCTCAACGGCACGTGGGATCTTCCCAGGCCAGGGATCGAACCGGCGGCCCTTGCACTGCAAGGCGGTGTCCTTACCCACTGGACCACCAGAGGAAGCCCCTGGGGATCTTTTAAGCTCAGGGTGCATGCATATTTATGAGGGGGCTTGAGCAGAGAAGAATGGAGCATAGAACTGGGGGAGAGGTCCACAGGGTCCAAGCTTTAGTTGATTGAAGTCCGGAGACCTGGTTGGGGGCTTTAGGTTCCTGTAGAACTCAAAGGTGTATTTACTAAGGAGATCCTTTGAGGAGGAACCAGACCTCTGTTTTTCTGCTGCACTATTTCAATGCCTTTTCTCTGTTCCTGCCTGCCCTTGTTCCCTTAAGGTCAGTAATTACTGAAGCCTGCTCAGGGGCAATCACTGGTTTAGATCACAGAATGTCAAGAGAGCTGCTATTCCTGATTCTCTTTCTCCAGGGACTCCCTACCTTATCTGCTTACAGTTTTCCAGGGAGAAATCCTCGAGTGTTAAGGACACTTGACTATAAGCTTGGCTGCAAAGGGCAGACCAGCCACACAGTAGGACAAAGATTGCACGCGAAGTCGCTTCACTTGTGTCCAACACTTTGCAACCCCAGGGACTGTAGCCCATCAGGCTCCTCTGTCCACGGGATTCTCCAGGCAAGAATACGGGACAAAGGTTAATTTTCCTTTTTCTTTTTTTTTAATTCTCCTTTTTTAAAAATTAATTTTATTCATTAATTTTGGCTGAGCTGTGTCTTTGTTGCTGCAAGCGAGCTGTCTCTAGTTGCAGTGAGCTGGGGCGGCTCTTCCTTGCGGTACTTGGGCTTCTCTTGTTGCGGAGTACGGGCCCGAGGCACGAAGGCGTCAGTAACTGCGGCATGTGGGCTCACGCTGAACACTGGCTCAGTAACCGCGGTGCACAGGCTTAGCTGGCCTGCGGCATGTGGGGTCAGGCACGTCCCCTGCATTGGCAGGTGGATTTTTAACCACTGAACTACCAGGGAAGTCCAAAGATTAATCTTCTATAAGTATTTCTGAGAACAGAATCTCAGGTCCAAGCTGACCTAAGCCCCGAGGGCACTGGGCTCCAGGGCAGGTGGAGACTTCCAGCCTCCACACTCTAGAGCCCACCACGCCCCTCCTTCAGCTGTGTGACTGGCGGGCAGCTTAACCTCTCTGAGCCCATCTAGGCTGTCGGTACTAGGTGAAAAATAAAAACCAGAGGACTCACAGGCCTGTTTGTGATGATGAAATAAAAGCTCTGGAGGAAGAGCTCTTGTAAATGATTAAGCCGTTGAGGTAGGAGACTCTGGCATTGCGGTGCAGGGCCTGGCGTCTTTACCTTGCAGGGAGGCTGAAGTCAGGTTAGGAGAAGCGTGCCGCTGGGGCAGTGCCGGCATGGGGCCTTGAAGATGACTCACAAGCCCCAGGCTGGTGGAGGAGGCCGCCTTCTCACCTCACCCCGCTTTGCTCCCTCCCCAGGGCTGAGCCTCCGCCGTCCTGCGCAGGCCTGGAATGGGTAGTGGTGTAAAGGAAGGCGTGGTGCGCTTGCGTGATGATGCGGAGCCCGTCCTACCCTCGCACGTCTCTTCAAAGGCAAGTACCCCGGCCCCTCCGTGGGCGTTCTCACCTGTCCCCTGTCCTGGGCTCACACCCCATTGTAAATCACCCCTCCCACAGCCAGGGCTGGGGCGGTTGCGGGGGGTGATGCAGGCCACCTCCTATTGCATTTTTATAGCCCTGTCCTTGCTGCGGATCCAGCTGCCCTGCCACTCCACGAGAAGCCAGAACCTCACCCCAATGTGGCAGAGAGGTCAGAGATGTCCTGGGGCCTCTCTTAGGGCTCAGATTGGCCAACAGAGAGGAATTAGCCAAAGGCAGGGTGGACTGCGTGCGGGGCGTTCCTTGCTCCCAGGAGGAGTTTACCTGCAGCTCTGAAGTTCTTCCCCACGACACCTTTCAGATGAAGACAAAGGTTTACTCCCTCATAAAGAAATGTGTTCAAGCCCGTGCTCGTTCACCACGTGAGTTCTCCTAACAGAGCCTAGAACACAGATTACCCACCCTCACTGCCAGGCTGACTCAGGTGCTCAGGCAACTCTCAAAGTCCACGGGCTCAAAGGCCAAAGCAGTGTCAACCTCTGGCCCTCCTCACCTTTCCCCAAATTCCAGGTTGCCCTGTGGAGTGCCAGGCGGGCAGGAAGCCCGGTTCTCGGGGCCGCCGTCACCATGCTGAGGGGGGAGGGCAGGGGGCGAGCCCCAGAGCGGGCACCCGTCCATCGCAGTTTAGTGAACTTCATAGCGGTAGGAGGGAGAGGTGGCCCTCCTTCCACTGGCCAGGAGGGATCCCGCCAAGCGGATGTGCCTGGCAAAGGGCCCCCGTACCTGCACGCACTGAGACACACACGGCACTGATTTTCCTCTGGGCTGGCTGGCACAACCCATACCAGTCTGGCCGCCGTGACTAGCCCAGTGCAGGAAGCTCACTCTACAGAGTCCTATTTCTTCGTTTAAGGAGCCAGGCATCTTCCCGTGGTGTTCGCTGCTCGTGCGGATCCCATCTGTGGATCACCCGTGTCCTTGCCGTCAGGGTGCCCGCCTCGCTCTTCATTTGCAGGATCTCTCGTATTACAAGAAGTTAGAACTGGACATGGAACAACGGACCAGTTCCACATTGGGAAAGGAGTATGACAGGGATGTATATTGTCACCCAACTTATATGCAGAGTACATCATGCAAAATGCTGGGCTGGATGAATCACAAGCTGGAATCAAGACTGCTGGGAGAAATAGCAATAACCTCAGATATGCAGATGACGCCACCCTTATGGCAGAAAGTGAAGAAGGACTAAAGAGCCTCTTGATGGCGGTGAAAGAAGAGAGTGAAAAAGCTGGCCTAAAACTCAGCATTCAAGAACCTAAGATCATGGTATCCAGTCCCATCACTTCCTGGAAAATGGGGAAAAACTGGAAGCAGTGACAGATTTTATTTTCTTGGGCTTCAAAACCACTGTGGATGGTGACTGCGGCCATGACATTAAAAAATGCTTGCTCCTTGGAAGAAAAGCTATGACAAACCTAGGCAGCATATCAAAAAGCAGAGACATCACTTTGCTGACCAAGGTCCATATAGTCGAAGCTATGGTTTTCCCAGTAGTCATGTACAGATGTAAGAGTTGGACCATAAGGAAGGCTGAGAGCCAAAGAACTGATGCTTTCAAAATGTGGTGCTGGAGAAGACTCCTGAGAGTCCCTCAGACTGCAGGGAGATCAAACCAGTCCATCCTAAAGGAAATTCACCCTGAATATTTATTGGAAGAACTGATGCTGAAGCTGAAGCTCCAATACTTTGGCCACCTGATGCAAAGAGCCAGCTCACTGGAAGAGACCCCAGTGCTAGGGAAGATTGAAGGCAAAAAGACGGTGGAGGATGAGATGGTTAGATAGTATCACCGAGTCAATGGACGTGAATTTGAACTCCAGGATATAACAAAAGACAGGGAAGCCTGGTGTGCTGCAGTCCGTGGGGTCACAGAGTCAGATACGACTGAGTGACTGAACAGTAACGACTCATGTGATGGACATGGAAACTTTGACTGTTCCTGATGCCTGAGCCAACCAAGTTCTCCTGTGTCATTTGAGAGTCCCTGGGAGCGTCTGCTGAAGGTGGCTGCTGCCTCCTCTACTAAGTATGCGACGAGGGCTCACTGCGTGTCCTCAGACCACCACACTGAGGGTTAGGCAGTGCTTAAGGACGTGTGTCCCCGCGTGTGCAGAGCTGGCCTTGTGACAAGAACCGCAGACTGCCCAGGAAGTAACCCAGTGAAGGAGATGGCAGGGACACACAGGCTCCGGCTCTAGTGCCCATGGGGCGCCTGGACTGGCCACAGGGCATCCCTGCTGCTCACGGTGGCTCAAGGTCAGCCGTCACCACATTGATTCGCAGAGAGGACACCAAGGCAGAGGGCCAGTTGGGCCTCGAAGCCAGCACCACACCACTGAGCCTCCTGGCATCTGATGTCCATGTCCCTGAAAGCCAGTGGACCAGATGACCAGAACCTTGCTGTGTGACCAGGAAAGGCAGGGGTCCCCTGTGATGGATCTCTGTGAAGCAAGAAGATAGGACCCCTGTGGCAAAGCTCAGCCTCATCCAGAAACTGGGACAGGAACACGCCACTGTGGAAAAGTTTGTTCTTTTAGGAAGAGGCGGACTGGGCTGGTGAAGGGGGTGCTGGGGGTCGTAAGAGGAAGGGGCCAGGTCAAGGGGCACGTGGCCCCGGAGACATCCACTTGGGATAAAGTCTGGGACCTGGGCCAGGCATTAGGTCCTCACTGTGTCAAAGATGATGAGATCAGAGCCCATCCAGTCGTGGTGGTCAGTCAGGACAGAGCCCTGGCTCAGGCCCGGAGTGTGGGAGTCCCGAGCCACGCCCTGAGCACACTGAAGCTGAAGCTCCAATACTTTGGCCACCATGCAAAGAGCCAGCTCACTGGAAGAGACCCCAGTGCTAGGGAAGATTGAAGGCAAAAAGACGGTGGAGGATGAGATGGTTAGATAGTATCACCGAGTCAATGGACGTGAATTTGAACTCCAGGATATAACAAAAGACAGGGAAGCCTGGTGTGCTGCAGTCCGTGGGGTCACAGAGTCAGATACGACTGAGTGACTGAACAGTAACGACTCATGTGATGGACATGGAAACTTTGACTGTTCCTGATGCCTGAGCCAACCAAGTTCTCCTGTGTCATTTGAGAGTCCCTGGGAGCGTCTGCTGAAGGTGGCTGCTGCCTCCTCTACTAAGTATGCGACGAGGGCTCACTGCGTGTCCTCAGACCACCACACTGAGGGTTAGGCAGTGCTTAAGGACGTGTGTCCCCGCGTGTGCAGAGCTGGCCTTGTGACAAGAACCGCAGACTGCCCAGGAAGTAACCCAGTGAAGGAGATGGCAGGGACACACAGGCTCCGGCTCTAGTGCCCATGGGGCGCCTGGACTGGCCACAGGGCATCCCTGCTGCTCACGGTGGCTCAAGGTCAGCCGTCACCACATTGATTCGCAGAGAGGACACCAAGGCAGAGGGCCAGTTGGGCCTCGAAGCCAGCACCACACCACTGAGCCTCCTGGCATCTGATGTCCATGTCCCTGAAAGCCAGTGGACCAGATGACCAGAACCTTGCTGTGTGACCAGGAAAGGCAGGGGTCCCCTGTGATGGATCTCTGTGAAGCAAGAAGATAGGACCCCTGTGGCAAAGCTCAGCCTCATCCAGAAACTGGGACAGGAACACGCCACTGTGGAAAAGTTTGTTCTTTTAGGAAGAGGCGGACTGGGCTGGTGAAGGGGGTGCTGGGGGTCGTAAGAGGAAGGGGCCAGGTCAAGGGGCACGTGGCCCCGGAGACATCCACTTGGGATAAAGTCTGGGACCTGGGCCAGGCATTAGGTCCTCACTGTGTCAAAGATGATGAGATCAGAGCCCATCCAGTCGTGGTGGTCAGTCAGGACAGAGCCCTGGCTCAGGCCCGGAGTGTGGACGGAGTCAGCCTTCCCCTGAGCCACCTGCCCAGCTGAGCACACTCGGGCCATCGCCCTGGACCCCACCGGGCCCGCTCAGAAACCCAGGCCGCCAGTCAGACCCCTCAGATGCCCCCTCATCGCTCCCCTCTCGCAGCCTCTGCCGTCTCCAGCCCGAGTTTCACAGGAGCAGCCTCTTGTCTGGTTCCAGTTAAAATAACCTGCTCACCTTCCCCGCTTCTCCAGCAGACACCAGCTGCCTTGTCAGCCCCCATGCTCTGTGGGGGTCCAGCCCCACCCACCTCTGTCTCCGCTGTGCCCCTCCCTGTCCCTCTGTCAGCCCCCCGCCCTCCCTGTGGTCCCGCAGGGCCCCGCTCCTTCTCACTGGGGCCTCTGAGTGTTGAGTTCCTCCTCCTTGAGTAGTGTCTCTCACACACACACACACGCACACACATTCCAGCGTGCACCCACGCCCTCCTCTAGGTGCGCCTCCTCATTCAGCCTCGGCCCTTTACCCCTCACCCCACATCTCCTGGAACTCCAAGCCCCCTGCGCACAGCCCGTCTCAGGCTGGGGCTCTGCACACACTTATCTGAAGAGTTAGAGCGGCCCTCCGTGGACTGGCCGCCCTGGAGGGGCGTGGTGGGCTGTCCCACCACTGCCCCGCACCGTGTGTCCAAGCCCCTGAGGGCACCTGGTCCGAGTGGACATCGGATTCCCAGAATCCCCAAGCCACCAGCTCCTCACCGTCCTTGCTCGCTGTGGTGAGGACAGGTGGGGCGCGTTGGCACAGAGCTCCCAGAAAGCTCTATGGCTGAGTTAGCAGGGGTGGAGGCGGGGGCGGGGTGGGGACGGAGACTCCAGCCCTGTGAGCAAACGGCTTCCTAAGCTCCGACTCGGGGCTCCGTGGGCCTTAAGGGACAAAGGGCTGTTGGAGCCAGGGCTCAGGGCGCCACGGGAAAACTCTGGAGAGCACTGACCCTGAGCCTGGCCATAGGCGCACAGAGAGCAGGTCAGCCACGTCTGTCACCACTGCCCTCGCCTGGGCGGGATGCAGAGCCACACCGGCCCCTGAAGTCCTGGTAGAAAGTTTCGGCAAGGGGACACGCTGAGCACAGTCAGGGTCTGCTGGCCTGATACCCGCCACCCCTCCCACCAGGAACCTTTACCCTGAAACACCGGCTCACGAGGCCCTCGCACACGGCGATGGGCGGAACCAAGGCTTGAAAGTAGGACAGGTCAAGGGTGACCTTCTGTTTGGACCTGATCCCACTGTCGGCCCTCTCTGAGAACTGGACATCTCGCGAGACAGCCCAGCCAGTGCGGTACCACTCACAGGATGGTCCCTGTGACCCCGGAGGTTCTCCTTGGGCCCCGCCAGGCTGTGGGCTGTGTCCCTCCGGCCGCGGTATGCCTGGCAGCCCTGCCCGGGCCCGGGGGAGACGGAAGACGCCCCTCCTGGAAACTGTTCGGAGCAGAGCGGACACCTCTTCGCCCTCTCTAACGGCAGAGTGTGGTTTCCTGTGCTTCCTTGCAGAGTGACCACAGGCAGGTCCTCAGCTCCCTGCTCTCCGGGGCCCTGGCTGGTGCTCTTGCCAAGACGGCGGTCGCTCCCCTGGACCGAACCAAAATCATCTTCCAAGGTAAACGCTGCCTGCGATCTGCCCTGTGTGACAGTGACGCTGCCAGGCAGCCACCACGCCTCCTCCAGGACCTCTCACACTGCACTGCAAAGGGGTGTCTAAGATGCCACTTTAAAAAATATATTTATTTGTTTATTTATTTGGCCTCGCCAGTCTTAGTCGCGGCACGAGTGATCTTCGATCTCCATTGCAGCCGACGGCGTCTGGAGTTGCAGCACGCGACCTCTTAGTCCTGTGGCACGTGGCCTCTAGTTCCCCAGCCAGGGCTAGAACTTGGGCCCCTGCACTGAGACGGGAGGAGTCTCAACCACTGGAGCACCAGGGGAGTCCTTAACATGCCTCTTGGGAATCCGCCTAGAAAGCCGGCTCGTGTTCAGGACTGGGGTCACCAAGGACCACAAACCAGGCGGCTTAGCATGGCAGGAATTCGTTCTCTCACTCCCGGGAGGTCAGAAGTCCATGTTCAAGGTGTCCGTAGGGTTGGCTCCTGCTGGGGCCCCGAGGGAGGACCCGTCCTTGCCCCTCCTGGCTGCCGGTGGCTCCAGGCATCCTTGGCTTGTGGCTCTGTGTCTAGGTCCTCTCCTCTCGTAAGAACCCAGGTCACTGGATTGGGGCAAACACCTTACTCTAGCATGACCTCAGTTTAGTTGCATCTGCAAAGAGCCTGTCTCCAATAAGGTCTCGTTCACGGGCACTGAGAGTGAGGACATGGCCATTTGGCCACTGTGGAACTGAGCCAGGCCCCTCCCACTTGCTCAGGCTGGCCCTTACCTCTGGGCCTCAGTGTCCTCAGCCATATAACTGTTGGTATCAACCTCCTGCCTACCCCGGAGGTTCTCCTTGGGCCCCGCCAGGCTGTGGGCTGTGTCCCTCCGGCCGCGGTATGCCTGGCAGCCCTGCCCGGGCCCGGGGGAGACGGAAGACGCCCCTCCTGGAAACTGTTCGGAGCAGAGCGGACACCTCTTCGCCCTCTCTAACGGCAGAGTGTGGTTTCCTGTGCTTCCTTGCAGAGTGACCACAGGCAGGTCCTCAGCTCCCTGCTCTCCGGGGCCCTGGCTGGTGCTCTTGCCAAGACGGCGGTCGCTCCCCTGGACCGAACCAAAATCATCTTCCAAGGTAAACGCTGCCTGCGATCTGCCCTGTGTGACAGTGACGCTGCCAGGCAGCCACCACGCCTCCTCCAGGACCTCTCACACTGCACTGCAAAGGGGTGTCTAAGATGCCACTTTAAAAAATATATTTATTTGTTTATTTATTTGGCCTCGCCAGTCTTAGTCGCGGCACGAGTGATCTTCGATCTCCATTGCAGCCGACGGCGTCTGGAGTTGCAGCACGCGACCTCTTAGTCCTGTGGCACGTGGCCTCTAGTTCCCCAGCCAGGGCTAGAACTTGGGCCCCTGCACTGAGACGGGAGGAGTCTCAACCACTGGAGCACCAGGGGAGTCCTTAACATGCCTCTTGGGAATCCGCCTAGAAAGCCGGCTCGTGTTCAGGACTGGGGTCACCAAGGACCACAAACCAGGCGGCTTAGCATGGCAGGAATTCGTTCTCTCACTCCCGGGAGGTCAGAAGTCCATGTTCAAGGTGTCCGTAGGGTTGGCTCCTGCTGGGGCCCCGAGGGAGGACCCGTCCTTGCCCCTCCTGGCTGCCGGTGGCTCCAGGCATCCTTGGCTTGTGGCTCTGTGTCTAGGTCCTCTCCTCTCGTAAGAACCCAGGTCACTGGATTGGGGCAAACACCTTACTCTAGCATGACCTCAGTTTAGTTGCATCTGCAAAGAGCCTGTCTCCAATAAGGTCTCGTTCACGGGCACTGAGAGTGAGGACATGGCCATTTGGCCACTGTGGAACTGAGCCAGGCCCCTCCCACTTGCTCAGGCTGGCCCCTTACCTCTCTGGGCCTCAGTGTCCTCAGCCATATAACTGTTGGTATCAACCTCCTGCCTGAGCAGGAGGAGGAGTGAGCTGACATGGGAAAGGGCGGCATGCGGCTGAGCACGCATCTCCTCCCTCAGCTGAGCTGTTCCTGGAGCAGGTGCTCAGGGTAGCGCCCCATGGGAAGCTGAGTTTAACTCCAAAGGCAGGAGCTGTGCCTACGACCCCACAGAGGGAGGGCAGAGCTCTCCTGGGAATGCAGCAGATGCCTGGGAAGTGAGGGGTGGGGTGCTGCAAGGCCGAGACCCCTCAAGACCTGAGATTCTGGGTCCTCCTGGCCACCTTGGTGGAACTTACTGTGGCCTGTTGAGGCGGGGGAGCCAGGCAGCCCTGGAGGGCAGGGGAGTTAGGGCCACCTGCGCCTGGCCATGGAGAAGAGAAGGCCGATCCCAGACATCAGACACCCCCCGAGCCTTGCCCTGGGGGAGCCAGGCCACTTGGCTGACGCCCGCGTGGCTGGAGACTGGGATGCCTCCCCTGAAGGGATGTGGGGGAGATGAAGTCCAGCCCGGGTGGGGGCTGCTGGGTGGCAGCCCCCCGGAGAGGTGTGCCCTTCCACAGGCCCTCACTGTCCTGGGGGGTCAGGCGGCAACGGGACTCCCCTTCCTGAAGAAGGTGAGAAGTTGGTGTGCAGAATGGCCTGGCTGTGGGGGGTGACGAAGAGGTTCCGGTGGGGGTGACTTTGTGGGGGATGCCCGTCACTTCGGCCCTTGTAGGGGTAAGGGGTCCCTGCCCAGGGGAGGCGCTCACTCCCCGTGCTCAGACTAGACCCCTGTGGTGGGGGTCACCCAGACTGGGGCAGGGTGGGGTGGGGTCCCATCCTTCATATCCAACAACCTCTGTTGTCTTTTGTGTTTTGTTTTTTGTTTTTTTTTCAGTGTCCTCAAAACGATTTTCTGCCAAGGTGAGCCGCTAGGTCATGGACCCCTGGCGCTGGGGCCTTCACCTCTGCCCTACTGGGCTGGCAGAGGCAGGGGAGGTGGGCGGGTGGGCAAAGGCTTTTCAAGGGGCTTTTCCCCACTGGTTCCCTGACCCCCACCCCAGGCCAGCTGCAGGGCTGCCGGGTGACCAAGGCCTCCCCTGCCAGGCGCCAGGGCCAAGGCCATCTGTCCACACCCTGAGCTCTGCCTGGGCACAGCCCACTCTGGGAATCGACAGGAGACCCCACCTACCCTCCGGCTGCTGGTGGTGAGGGGACTTGGTGGTCTAAACTCACAGGTTTCATATTTGATTTATTTGTAAACCCAGAGCAGGGGTTGTTGTTTGTTATTGTTTTAGCCACTAAGTCCCATCGGACTTCTGCAGCCCCATGTACTGTAGCCCGCCAGGCTCCCCTGTCCGAGGGATTTCCCGGGCAGGAATACTGGAATGGATTGCCATTTCCTTCTCCAGGGGATCCTCCCCACCCAGGGATCAAATTCGCTTCTCCTGCATTGCAGGTGGATTCTTTACCACTGAGCCACCAGGGAAGCCCACAGAGCAGGTGTTGCCTTCTTAATAAAGGAGAAGAAAGCATATTTCTAAAAGCTAGACTACCAGACTGCTCCAAAATACCCTCCATGGGACTGAGTCCGCTTTGCAAGCCCTGCTTTTCCCGTTTCACCTCGTGATTCCCAGGCTTGGAGGACTGGGGTTAGGGGTCCTAGCGCAGAGCCCAGGGCATGCGCGGGAGCCACAGGCTGGGCAAAGTAAGGCGAGCTGAGAGGGCCACCGCACTCGGCCGGTAAAGGCATGGCTCAGGTGGAGGCCAAGGGCCCTGACGTTACCCCTCTCCCCGGCCCGCCCCCCAGGAGGCCTTCCGGGTTCTCTACTTCACCTACCTCCACGAAGGCTTCCTCAGCCTGTGGCGCGGGAACTCGGCCACCATGGTGCGCGTGGTGCCCTACGCCGCGATCCAGTTCAGCGCGCATGAGGAGTACAAGCGGATCCTGGGCAGCTACTACGGCTTCCGCGGAGAGTGAGCCCCCTTCCCGCCCCCCCAAATCCACCAGCTCAGCTCTGTCCCGTCCCCCTGTGCTCCCGTTTTCCACCCGTTCACCGCGTCAGAACTTCTCCTGCTGACCCCGTCTGCCCTCAGAACCTAAGTCCAGGGCCGGTCAGGGTCCCACCTGCGCCCCGGAGCAGATGGAAAAGATGCCTGCCGGTCATTCATTCATTCAAGCCGGGGGCCAGGGGAATTTCAAAGGGCGTCCACGGAGAGACCTCCCCTGCCAATCAGCTTCTCCCCCGCCAATCAACTCCTCTCCCTGTTCCTCCATCTCCCCTCCCAGACCTGTGGGCACCCAGAGCCTTGCGGGGTCTCACCTTCTTCCCCTCGCTTTTCAGAGCCCTGCCCCCCTGGCCCCGCCTCGCGGGTGCGCTGGCAGGAACCACAGCCGCCGCTGACCTACCCCCTGGACCTGGTCAGAGCACGGATGGCCGTGACCCCAAAGGAGATGTGAGTCCTACCACGGTGACATTTTCACCAGCACCGGGGCCTCGCATGTTTGTTATTGTTTTAGCCACTAAGTCCCATCGGACTTCTGCAGCCCCATGTACTGTCCCAGGCTCCTGTCCGAGGGATTTCCGGGCAGGAATACTGGAATGGATTGCCATTTCCTTCTCCAGGGGATCCTCCCCACCCAGGGATCAAATTCGCTTCTCCTGCATTGCAGGTGGATTCTTTACCACTGAGCCACCAGGGAAGCCCACAGAGCAGGTGTTGCCTTCTTAATAAAGGAGAAGAAAGCATATTTCTAAAAGCTAGACTACCAGACTGCTCCAAAATACCCTCCATGGGACTGAGTCCGCTTTGCAAGCCCTGCTTTTCCCGTTTCACCTCGTGATTCCCAGGCTTGGAGGACTGGGGTTAGGGGTCCTAGCGCAGAGCCCAGGGCATGCGCGGGAGCCACAGGCTGGGCAAAGTAAGGCGAGCTGAGAGGGCCACCGCACTCGGCCGGTAAAGGCATGGCTCAGGTGGAGGCCAAGGGCCCTGACGTTACCCCTCTCCCCGGCCCGCCCCCCAGGAGGCCTTCCGGGTTCTCTACTTCACCTACCTCCACGAAGGCTTCCTCAGCCTGTGGCGCGGGAACTCGGCCACCATGGTGCGCGTGGTGCCCTACGCCGCGATCCAGTTCAGCGCGCATGAGGAGTACAAGCGGATCCTGGGCAGCTACTACGGCTTCCGCGGAGAGTGAGCCCCCTTCCCGCCCCCCCAAATCCACCAGCTCAGCTCTGTCCCGTCCCCCTGTGCTCCCGTTTTCCACCCGTTCACCGCGTCAGAACTTCTCCTGCTGACCCCGTCTGCCCTCAGAACCTAAGTCCAGGGCCGGTCAGGGTCCCACCTGCGCCCCGGAGCAGATGGAAAAGATGCCTGCCGGTCATTCATTCATTCAAGCCGGGGGCCAGGGGAATTTCAAAGGGCGTCCACGGAGAGACCTCCCCTGCCAATCAGCTTCTCCCCCGCCAATCAACTCCTCTCCCTGTTCCTCCATCTCCCCTCCCAGACCTGTGGGCACCCAGAGCCTTGCGGGGTCTCACCTTCTTCCCCTCGCTTTTCAGAGCCCTGCCCCCCTGGCCCCGCCTCCTCGCGGGTGCGCTGGCAGGAACCACAGCCGCTTCGCTGACCTACCCCCTGGACCTGGTCAGAGCACGGATGGCCGTGACCCCAAAGGAGATGTGAGTCCTACCACGGTGACATTTTCACCAGCACCGGGGGCTCTGCGTCTAGTGGGGATCCCAGGTGGGCTCCCTCCGACGAGCCCCTGGGGGTTGGGGTTGGGCCTCCGCCTGCGGCTGCCGATGCTCTGCTGTTGCAACCTCGCTAGGCACCCCGGGCGGCCAGGTGTGCGACTCCGCGGTTGTTCCAAAAAGTCTGTGATTAGGTCTCTCTGCCTGGGGGGCTGTTTCGGCTTCCATCAAACCCAGAGCCTTCCTGTTGAGCCAGGCACAGACGTTGACCATGCATCTGAGTAAAACGCCAAGGCTGAGCTCAGCGGAGAGAGCCCAGTGAAGGTGGCCTGTGGCCTGTGACCTTGGGCGTGCACGGCCCCCTCTGATGCCAAAGCTTCCGCAAGATGGTTCTCTCAACATCCGGGCCGGCTCCTGCTGACATAGGAGGAGCAGAGAGTTAGTGAGGTGCGGTTCGCAGCCCTCACCCCTAACCCCGCACCACCCTGCCTCGCAGGTACAGCAACATCTTTCACGTCTTCATCCGGATCTCGCGAGAAGAGGGGCTGAAGACCCTCTACCACGGATTCATTCCGACCGTGCTGGGGGTCATTCCCTATGCCGGCCTGAGCTTCTTCACCTACGAGACGCTCAAGAGCCTGCACAGAGGTGAGGAGCAGGGAGCCAGGCGGCACCGCCCCGGCTCACACAGACCTGGAGGCGGGTAGAGGCCAGCGGAGGGGTGGAGGCGAGAGGCGGGAGAGGTAGGCTGGAGGCCCCGGGTCTGGATCGGCAGACAGAAACCAAGCGACCCCACTGATACCTGCTACTCGGTTCGATCAGGCATTAACCATCTGCCTTATCTGCTCCAAGATGGGTGTGTTTTTTTGGTTAAAGAAGGAAAACTGCCCTGGTAAGGCTGAGACCCCGGGGATCCAGGCCCTCTCGCGTCTCCCCTGCCTCCTTATTAGGGTTCAGCTCCACCTCTCACCTTCACTGGCAACCCTTCTACCTGCGCTTGTGTGTAACAGGGACAAGCCTTTGTGCTGTTTCTGGGTGATGGGCAATCACAGAGGGGTCGCCTCCTGCACTTCCGGCGGTGCAACTCTGAGCCCCCTTTTTGGGGAAGGGTGACCCTCGATGGGGGACAGTGAGGCTGTTGCCGGTCTCCTGTGATCCGTTTTCATCCAGGAGCTGCTCTCTCCTCGTGTGGGTGTGAGACCCCGTTTTTCGATTTAGCTTTTCCACCCTCTGCTGCTCCAGGGGCTGCCTCTGCACTGGGGCCCGGCTCCCTGCTCACCGGCTCACGGGGCTGACAAGTTCCATAATGTTTTGCCAGGCGGCTGAGTGAATAGGGCGTCTCTCTCTTTTTAATTCCTAGTTTCGAATTTCCAGCAGCGAAATTTCTAAAGAACCCCTGTTGCTGCTCCATCCTCCCTCGGGTTCCAGCCGAGTGTTATTTCTCTTTCTAAACTAGAGGGCTGGGTCTGAGCTCGTCCTGGGTCTGATACTTGGTTATATGATTCTGCGTGCTTTTCTGTCATGTAAAAATCTGTCGCTTCTCAAATTTGATTAACAACAAGAGATCAGTAGACGAGAAGGGAAGCCATGGCCCCGAGAGCCGGTCAGGTCCTGACATACAGCTGTGACCCAGAGGGCACGTGTGGGTGTGGGGTGCCGGCGCCTCTGGCCGCCAGGGCGCCCTTCCCATCGCCCTCACCGCCCCTCCCCCCTCCCCCTGCAGAGTACAGCGGCCGCCCGCAGCCCTACCCCTTTGAGCGCATGGTTTTCGGGGCCTGTGCCGGCCTCATCGGGCAGTCGGCCTCTTACCCGCTGGACGTGGTGCGGCGGCGCATGCAGACGGCCGGCGTCACCGGCCACCAGCGCACCTCCATCGTGCGCACCATGCGCACCATCGTGCGGGAGGAGGGCGTGGTGCGCGGCCTCTACAAGGGCCTGAGCATGAACTGGCTCAAGGGCCCCATCGCCGTGGGCATCAGCTTCACGACCTTCGACCTCATGCAGATCCTGCTGCGACACCTGCAGAGCTAGGGGCCCATGGGCTCGGCCAGCCGAGCTGGAGCTTCAGTCGGCGGTGGACCGCTGACCCCTTCTGTTTCTGGGCCCAGGAAGCAAGGGTGTGCTGGGTTCCACCCGGAAGGTGCACGGATGCGCCTTGTGGAACAAGCTAGGGGGCCTGGGGTGGCCTGGGTTCGGCGGGGCATAGGGCCGAGGGGAGAGCCAGGCGCCCTGAAGTGCATTATTAGGAGGGGCCCCCGGGCTTCCCATGCTCCCCTCTTCCCACCTCAGCAGGGCTGGAGCTGCCCCTGGAGGTGTTACCATGAAAGCCCTGAGTGGGGAGTGCCCAGCACTGCCTCCTGGTGTGCTCTTTCCCCTGGACAGGCTCCTGATTCTAGTGACCTGGTCCCCACTGGGCTCAGAGCCAGACCTCGCCTGCGCCTTTTTCTTAAATCTATGTTCTTGGGCGGAGGTAAGAGAAGGTGGGGGTGGAGCCCCAGAGTGTGTAGGGCCGAGGCCTGGCCTCCTGCAGGTCCCCATGAGGCCAGCCTCCTGCTCAGCCTCTCGCCCTGCCCTGCCCACCCCGCCCCTCCCGCCTTCACTGCTTCCCAGGTGACACGACTTCTCCTCTGCCCCCAGAGCCTGTGGCTTCTCCCAAGAGTGCCATCCTGATCCCAGACTCTATCCCAGGCCCTGGAATTGGGTCTTTCCCTCTGTTGCCCAGCCACCCAGGAGGGTCACGCCTCCTTCAGGCAACAGGATTTGAGGAATTGCCATGGGTTTGGGTCTGAGCCCCACACCGGGGGCATCTGCCTGGGTTGCCAGGAAGCTCTTGTGCCCACCCCACTGGCTGCACTTCCAGAGGCTGGGCCTCAGGCCCTGACCCTCTGCCCCTAGGTATGGGTCTTCTTGGGGTGGGGGGACCTAGGGCATCAGGCACATTGCTGGATCCCCACCTAAGCGGTTACTTGGCTCGGGCACGGGGCAGTTTAAGGCCCATAAGGCTGTCTGATTTCCCATGAATGGAGTACACGGAGGCAGCCGGCAGCCTTGATTCTCCCAAAGTGAGAGCTCGAGACAGCACCTGGGCTGGGGCGGGCAGCTGCAGAGAGTCAGGGTCTCCCAGGGAGCCGGTCTCACGGAGGAGTCCCCCAGGGCCCACTGCGAATCACGGGGACTCGGAAACACCTGTTTCCTAATGACGTTTGGAGTCTGATTTTTGCTTTTGCTTTTTGATTCGGCTGGCCCTGAGTCTAGACACTGTGAACCCTGACCAGTCCAGTCTGGTTCCAGAGCCAGGAAAACCCGGTGGTGGGTTTTGACAGTGGGCTCAGTCGCCACGGTGTGTGAAAGGGTTTGAGAGCGTGCCTTTCTGCCTCCCGCACATTTCTAATTGTGACTTCTGTTTCCTCCTCTCATTCTGTGCTGTTTGTTTTTCTTGCCTTAGTCCCGTGGGTGCAGAGACCCCTTTTTCTGTCCTTCCTGCATGTTCCCACCAGCCAACCCGACTCTTGTTCCCAGGGGCCCAAGCAGCTTCGGATGGCTGTCCCGTTGGTGCAGCGTCCCGCCCACCTTCTCTCCCAGCCTTGGCCCACCGCTCGGGAGAGGCAGGGGGAAACCCCCCACAGGGAGATGGGGTGGGAACATGAGGGTGCCCAGGCGAGAGCAGCAAGGGCTGGGGGTCCACCCCGGTGGGGGAGTCCGAATGGATGGTTCGGCCGTGTCCTCCTTTGAGCGGCAGGCTGGGCAGGAGCAGGGACGGTCCCCCAGGGCTGCCGGCCCCCGTGTGCCTCCCCAAGGTGGCTCGCAGTCAAGTGAACTCGGCAGCACCGACCGCCCCAGGCCCTGCACACAGCCTGACCTTTGCCCTTGGCAGTCACACCCCGTCACTGACGGCCTGGCCTGATTTGGAGTTACATTTTGATGCCATGAAGACACTTTGTTTATATATATAATGTTTATATATTTTAAAGATTTGTGGTTTTGCTCATGTGCCCACCCCACTGGGCCTCAGGCCCTGGACCCTCTGCCCCTAGGTATGGGTCTTCTTGGGGTGGGGGACCTAGGCATCAGGCACATTGCTGGATCCCCACCTAAGCGGTTACTTGGCTCGGGCACGGGGCAGTTTAAGGCCCATAAGGCTGTCTGATTTCCCATGAATGGAGTACACGGAGGCAGCCGGCAGCCTTGATTCTCCCAAAGTGAGAGCTCGAGACAGCACCTGGGCTGGGGCGGGCAGCTGCAGAGAGTCAGGGTCTCCCAGGGAGCCGGTCTCACGGAGGAGTCCCCCAGGGCCCACTGCGAATCACGGGGACTCGGAAACACCTGTTTCCTAATGACGTTTGGAGTCTGATTTTTGCTTTTGCTTTTTGATTCGGCTGGCCCTGAGTCTAGACACTGTGAACCCTGACCAGTCCAGTCTGGTTCCAGAGCCAGGAAAACCCGGTGGTGGGTTTTGACAGTGGGCTCAGTCGCCACGGTGTGTGAAAGGGTTTGAGAGCGTGCCTTTCTGCCTCCCGCACATTTCTAATTGTGACTTCTGTTTCCTCCTCTCATTCTGTGCTGTTTGTTTTTCTTGCCTTAGTCCCGTGGGTGCAGAGACCCCTTTTTCTGTCCTTCCTGCATGTTCCCACCAGCCAACCCGACTCTTGTTCCCAGGGGCCCAAGCAGCTTCGGATGGCTGTCCCGTTGGGTACGCGTCCCGCCCACCTTCTCTCCCAGCCTTGGCCCACCGCTCGGGAGAGGCAGGGGAACCCCTCACAGGGAGATGGGGTGGGAACATGAGGGTGCCCAGGCGAGAGCAGCAAGGGCTGGGGGTCCACCCCGGTGGGGGAGTCCGAATGGATGGTTCGGCCGTGTCCTCCTTTGAGCGGCAGGCTGGGCAGGAGCAGGGACGGTCCCCCAGGGCTGCCGGCCCCCGTGTGCCTCCCCAAGGTGGCTCGCAGTCAAGTGAACTTCGGCAGCACCGACCGCCCCAGGCCCTGCACACAGCCTGACCTTTGCCCTTGGCAGTCACACCCCGTCACTGACGGCCTGGCCTGATTTGGAGTTACATTTTGATGCCATGAAGACACTTTGTTTATATATATAATGTTTATATATTTTAAAGATTTGTGCCAAAAGAGTATATTTAATAAAAACTAAAATGATTTTTTTTCTCCTGTGCATGTCTCTTCTTCAGCTCTGACCCTCATTCACCAGGAACCAAAAACAGAGTTGAAGTTATTTTGACAGATTTTTGAATAACTTTTTTTTTTTTCATATAATTGCTGTATGATGGTTAATCCTGACTTTGGTTTGCTAGAAAATGCCAATTGCATGAGGAGGTTACCGTGAAAAGTAGGTCTGCCTCCCCGTTCCCTTTGCAGGGATATCTCCCATTACCAGCACCTCCTCCAGAGGGATCCTGTGTGCACACACATGTGCCTTTGGGGCCGTTAGTTGGGATGGTCTGTGACCTGCTTCAGCGAGCTCGGCTGCCCAGCCCACGGTTTCTCCGGAGCCCTGGGTGTGCTCCATGAAGGGCTGAGTGTCCCTGTCTGCAGGGGCAGAAGGATGAAGCCACCAGAGGGCTCCCAGGGGCCTCTGAGACTCACTTCACCAGCAGCCCATCGTCCTGAATGCCTTGTGGGGCTCACCCAGCCTGAGAAGTGCTGTGGGCGCCTCCACGCGCTGGGGAGAGGTGGGGCCGGGCGAGAGCATGTGCGCATGTGCGGAGTTAACCGCGGTCGGTGAGCACTCGGCTAAGCTGCTCTGCGTGCTGCCTTGGTTCATCCAGCCGTAGGGGCTCTTAGCGCCTAGGCAGGTTTCAGTAGTTGCAGCACATGGGCTCAGTTGCTCCACAGCATGTGGGCTCCTATCCAACGAGGAATCGAACCTGTGCCCCTGCATTGGCAGGCTGATTCTTACCCACTGCACCACTGAGGAAGTCTCCAACCTCATTTTAATGTAATCACCTTTAATCCCTGTCTCCAAATACAATCACAAATCCTGGGGGTTAGGACTTCAGCCTAGGAATTGGGAGGAAGACACAATACAGACCATAAACACTAGCCTTTCTGATCTTCCATCATCTGACAAGACACAATTGGCATCTCACAATTTAACACTACCTGCTTTTTTGGTTTTTCCTTCATATCCATCTGAGAGCGCGTTCCTTCCAAGAACTCAATATTTTTCATGTAGCTTTTCCCGTTTCTGTACTTACTCCTCTGGCAGGTTTCTACTGGGCCTTCGCCCCTTCCTTCCAGGCCTTTGCTGTATTCTTGCTCGTCATTCCCCTCACTCAGCGCTGCAGGCCTCCAGGCCGCCCTGCACCACGTGACCCACCGCATGCAGACAGCTGCCTCCCAGACCACCTGAATCCTGTTTATAAAACGCGGCTTCTTTATTTCTTCAGAAGAATACGCCCTCCCACGCCCCATACCTCCCACTGCAGTCAAACTGGACACGTGCAGTCTGGGAACAATGACTGGCCATGGGACTGACCGCCTGCCACTGGGCCCGGGGAGGCAGTTTCGAGCCTGAAGCTCAGTGTCCAAGGCGGGGGCGCCCACAGCCCAGGCACTGTGGTGAAAGGGGGCCTGCGCAGCAGGGATTCCCAGGACTGCCTTGCCCCTGGCAACACGGAAGAGGTGGCGCGGGCCCAAGGGCCAGACCCTGGGCCAAAGCAGTGTCTGCAAGCAGGCTAGGAGCCCGCCAGGTGCCGGTGGAAGTACAGGCCAAAGAGGCTGCACAGCAGCTGGCAGGCGGCAATCCACCAGATGAGGAAGGCAAGGACGCCGCGGAGGAAGAGGCGCGTGAGCAGGCTGCCCAGGGCCCCGGCGATCAGGGCCGCAGTCTGCTGAGCCTCATCCTCCTCAGGGCCGATAGGGCCGTCGCGGGCTGAAGACGGGGTGGGGGACAGCGAGGGGACCGGGCCGAGGCCCCAGGAGTAGCCGCCTAGGAGAAGAAGGGAAAGGGAAAGGCGGGTGGAGGCACAGGTGGGGCCGGCCTCGGGCATCCCGGCCTCCGGGACCCCGACCCCTGCTGACACTCAGCCGCCCCACCCCGACTCTGCCCCCACGCCATCGTCGGGCCCCATCTCCAGGTTCCCATCCTCCGCCCAGCTCCGTCGCTCCGTCGTTGCCAGGCCCCGATCCATCTCTACTATCGGCTCCCACTCGCAGCCCCAATTACAACCCCAGCCCCGAGCCCCGCCCTGCTCCAACCCCAGACCCCGCCCCAGGCTCCGCCCCCGGCCCCAGCTGGTTCGTCTCACCCAGGGTTTTGAGCAGCAGCGTGCAATTGAGCGTGAGGATGAGCGGAGTCAAGTACTGCAGGCTCACGACCGTCACGTAGCAATACACGCGCACCACCTGGCGGGCAGGTAGCAGTGGTTGCAGCCCGGAACGTCAGGCTCCGGGTAGCCCAACGCCCCAGGGACCAGGAGCCCCGCCTCGAGCCCCAGGCTCCCTCCCTGCCCGCGCCGGTACCCGCCGCTGGATCTCTCGCGCCTCGATGCGGCCGGCCTCCCGCCGCAGCTGCTCCACTCGGGCCTTGGCCAGGCACAGGTAGGCCTGCAGGTGGGGCCGGGTCACCGCCAGCCGCAGCAGGCACAGTACCACCAGCACCCAGAGGCGCAACGAGTCGAAGGCGGAGTCGGAGAGCCTGCACCGAGATGGGGTCAGGGAGCTAGTGAAGCCGTCCTCGGTTCCAGGATCCTGCTCCAGGACCCAGGGCTCCTCCCTTACCCTCAGAGTCCGGGGTACCCTAGGCGCCCCAGCTGCCCTGCCTCCCAGCCCCGCTGCCATACGCACAGAGAGAGGGACGTTTTCCCAAAGGGAGCCTGGTGCAGGAAGTCCCGAGCAATGGGCTTGACCCAGAGCCACAGGACCAACAGGGGGGACAGGAAACTGGTGTGCAGAAGGAACCTGGGAGCAAAGTGCAAAGCGGGTAGGTTCGGGCACCCACCATCCTCCTCGTCCCCGCCTCCCCTAGGCTCCCTAACCCCTCACCCGCCCGGTCCCGCACGTAACTGCAGCATGGGCCGGTCTTCCGACATGGTCAGGGCATCATGGTGGGTCTGGGCCAGCCGCAGGCCTGGGAAGGTGAGGAAGGCACCCAGTATGGAGCCCACGACTGCCAGTCCCACGCGGACGGCCAGCTTGACCAGAGGAAGACTGGGGGAAAGAGAAGCGTCAGGGGGCTCCCGTGACAGGTCAGCACCCTGCGGGGGGTCACAGCTTGCCGCCGCTCTCCCTCCCCCCCCAGAACTCACGCCCAGTCCCAGCCCTGCATCTTCAGAAGCGGCTCCAAGTTCTGGGTCATACTGTCCAGGCCTGGGGAAGACAAAAGACAGCAGTGTCCAGTAGATCCCCGGCGCCTCGGAGCCCACGGCAGCCCCGCCTCCCAGATGTCCGTTAGCTCCCTGGGTAAGAATGTAACTAAGGGTAGCCAGGCCCTGTGACAAGCAAGGGACCAATGTTGTTCTCCATTTATGTACAGCTGGGAGAATGTGCGAGGCAGACACCTGACTGGGCGAGGGGACCTGGAGGCAGAGGGCACGGAGTCTGAGCTTCCTGGAAGCTGGAGGGTCAGGAAGGGCTCCAAGGGAGAAAATTAAGGTCCTGGGAAGAATCCTTGGTTCAGGCCCCCACAGCTTTCCATGGAGGAAAGGCAAGTCTGTATGAGTTCACAACCCAAACCACCAAACAGACAAGGAAACAAAGCCCCGTGAAAGCGCATCAACAGATTAAAAAGATAAGCTTAAATCCCAAAGACTTTAGAAATTGGCATTATCAGTTCTGTGTGAAATGACTGGGAAAAGTAAAAATTGGAGTCACAGAACAGGTAACATGACTACCTCAGAGGACCAGGTGGATTTGCAAAGGACCCAGGGCTCCTCCCTTACCCTCAGAGTCCGGGGTACCCTAGGCGCCCCAGCTGCCCTGCCTCCCAGCCCCGCTGCCATACGCACAGAGAGAGGGACGTTTTCCCAAAGGGAGCCTGGTGCAGGAAGTCCCGAGCAATGGGCTTGACCCAGAGCCACAGGACCAACAGGGGGGACAGGAAACTGGTGTGCAGAAGGAACCTGGGAGCAAAGTGCAAAGCGGGTAGGTTCGGGCACCCACCATCCTCCTCGTCCCCGCCTCCCCTAGGCTCCCTAACCCCTCACCCGCCCGGTCCCGCACGTAACTGCAGCATGGGCCGGTCTTCCGACATGGTCAGGGCATCATGGTGGGTCTGGGCCAGCCGCAGGCCTGGGAAGGTGAGGAAGGCACCCAGTATGGAGCCCACGACTGCCAGTCCCACGCGGACGGCCAGCTTGACCAGAGGAAGACTGGGGGAAAGAGAAGCGTCAGGGGGCTCCCGTGACAGGTCAGCACCCTGCGGGGGGTCACAGCTTGCGCCGCCTCCCCCCCCAGAACTCACGCCCAGTCCCAGCCCTGCATCTTCAGAAGCGGCTCCAAGTTCTGGGTCATACTGTCCAGGCCTGGGGAAGACAAAAGACAGCAGTGTCCAGTAGATCCCCGGCGCCTCGGAGCCCACGGCAGCCCCGCCTCCCAGATGTCCGTTAGCTCCCTGGGTAAGAATGTAACTAAGGGTAGCCAGGCCCTGTGACAAGCAAGGGACCAATGTTGTTCTCCATTTATGTACAGCTGGGAGAATGTGCGAGGCAGACACCTGACTGGGCGAGGGGACCTGGAGGCAGAGGGCACGGAGTCTGAGCTTCCTGGAAGCTGGAGGGTCAGGAAGGGCTCCAAGGGAGAAAATTAAGGTCCTGGGAAGAATCCTTGGTTCAGGCCCCCACAGCTTTCCATGGAGGAAAGGCAAGTCTGTATGAGTTCACAACCCAAACCACCAAACAGACAAGGAAACAAAGCCCCGTGAAAGCGCATCAACAGATTAAAAAAAGATAAGCTTAAATCCCAAAGACTTTAGAAATTGGCATTATCAGTTCTGTGTGAAATGACTGGGAAAAGTAAAAATTGGAGTCACAGAACAGGTAACATGAGACTACCTCAGAGGACCAGGTGGATTTGCAAAGGACCCAATTAAGCTCTTCCAAAAGGAAAACTGAATTATTGAAATGACAGGGTGTTAAACAGCATACTAGAAAAAGCCAAAGGAATCACAGATGAACTGGATTTAAAGAAATCACTAGGATTTCAACTCTAAAGGATAAGAAAATGGGAAATATAAAGGGAGATTAAGTGATAAGGGGTGCAGAATAGGAAATTCAACCTAAGTCAGAGCCCCAAAGGGAGAGAAGAGAGAAAATGGAGGAAGAGCATGATGAAAAGTCTGCAGAATGCATGATACATACGAAGGATATAAAACTAGATAAATACCAAGAAATTCATACCTAGACACAGCACAGGGTAACTGCAGAATACCAGAAACAAAGAACTCACAAAGCAGGCAGAAGTTATGACAGATCACCTAAAAGGAAGGACATTTAACGCTGGCCATCACTATCAGCAACAACAACAGAAAAGCTACAAACAAGTGAAAATGGAAGATGGTTGAAAGAAGGCTGAATATGTCCTAAATCACAATAAATGTAAGTGGATTAAACTTTTGAAGGTAAATGATACAGATTGTTTGACTTGACTACTTTTTAAACAAACCTCAACATGAGGTCACTAGACGGTTGAAAGGGATGTTCAAAAGACATAATGAACACTAATCAAAAGAAAGGTAGTACTATACACTTGAAAGTTGCTAAGCGAGTAGATATTAAAAGCTCTCATCACAAGAAAAAAACAGTATGTAACCATGTGCAGTGATGGAGGTTAACTAGACTTACTGTGATAATCATTTTTTGCAATCTACACAAATACTGAATTGTGTTGTACACCTGAAACTAATACAGTGCCATCTGTCAATTATATCTTAATTTAAAAAGGAAGGAAGGAAGAAAGCTGAGGCTATACTGATACCAGACAAATTAGGCTAAGGTAGAAGTTCTCCTAGAATCAGGAGTCAGTACATCATGAAAATAATGGCTGATTTGACAGGAACATATAATTAAACGTGTAAATACCTTGTCAATTAGTTTCAGAATACATAAAGAAAACACTAACAGAGAAGAAATTAAAACCTCCACCATCCCAGAGGGAGATTAAGCCTTTAATGACTGAAGTTAGGAAAGATGGAAATTTGAACTTATCGGACACGTAGAGGTAGGGAATATATATTAATCAAGAACACATGGGGGGGCTTCCCCTGGTGGTCCAGTGGGTAAGGACACCGCCTTGCAGTGCAAGGGGCGCCGGTTCGAGCCCTGGCCTGGGAAGATCCCACGTGCCGCGGAGTGGCTGGACTTATGTGTCCAATTACCGAGCCAGAGCTCTGGGGCACATGCGCCCAGAGCCAGTGCTCTGCGACAACAGAGGCCACCGCGATGGGAGGCCCACAGGAGCCAAAGAACAAAGATGGATGAAAATAGAGAAATGAAAGACCAATAGAAGTGGCCCGCCCGCTCCTCTCCCTTCCCAACCTGTCCCCCGCCCTAAATAAATAAATAAAATAAAATCTTAAAAAAAAAAAAAAAGAACACATGGGGGCTTCCCTGGTGGCTCAGTGGTAAAGAATCCACCTGCCAATGCAGGAGACATGGGTTCAATCCCTAATCTGGGAAGATCCCACATGCTGTGAAGCAGCTAAGCCCGTGAGCCTGGGCTCTAGAGTCTCAGAACCACAACTGTTGAGCCCATGGACCACAACTATTGAAGCCCGTGTGCCCTAGAGCCTGAGTTCCACAACAAGAGAAATCACTGCCACAAGAAGCTTGCTCACCTCAACTAGAGAGTAGTCCCCACTCCCTGCAACTAGAGAAGAGCCTGCAACAGCAGTGAAAACCCAGAATAGCCATACAAAAAAAGCCCCCAACAAATAAAATAAAAGTTTAAAAAAATGATAATTCTTTAAAAAGGCGGGGGGGCTTCCCTGGTGGTCCAGTGGGTAGAGTCCGCCTTGCAGTGCAAGGGCCACCACTTCGATCCCTGGCCCGGGAAGATCCCATGTGCTGCAGAGCGGCTGGGCCAGTGTGTCCAATTACGAGTCAGAGCTCTGGAGTGCATGCACCCAGAGACAGTGCTCAGCAACGAGAGAGGCCACTGCAATGGGAGGCCCACACAGGTCAAAGAATAAAGATGGATGAAAACAAAAGATGACTTAGAGGCAGTAAACAAAACACCACACATGGAGCACTTTACATGGTCAATTAATCTACAACAAAGGAGGCAAGAATATACAATGGGGAAAAGACAACCTCTTCAATTAATGATGCTGGTAAAACTGGACAGTTACATGCAATAAAATCAAAGTGGACTAGATCATGGCATCCAGTCCCATCATTTCATGGCAAATAGATGAGGAAAAAAAATGGAAGCAGTGACAAATTTTATTTCTTGGATTCCAAAATCACTGCAGTGAATGCAGTCTTGAAATTAAAAGATGCTTGCTCCTTGGAAGAAAAGCTATGACAAACCTAGACAGCATATCAAAAAGCAGAGACATCGCTTTGCTGACAAAAGTCTGTATAGTCAAAGCTATGGTTTTTCTAGCAGTCATGTATGGATGTGAGAGTTGGACCATAAAGAAGTCTGAGTGCCAAAGAACAGATGTTTTCGAACTGTAGTGCTGGAGGAAACTCTTGAAAGTCCCTTGGACAGCAAGAAGATCAAACCAGTCAATCCTAAAGAAAATCAATCCTGAATATTCACTGGAAGGACTGATGCTGATGCTGAAACTGAATCTCCATTAGGTTGGTACCTGATGCAAAGAGCTGACTCACTGGAGAAGACCCTGATGCTGGGAAAGACTGAGGGCAGGAGAAGGGGACGACAGAGGATGAGATGGTTGCATGTCTTCACCAACTCAATGGAGGTGAGTTTAAGTAAACTCCAGGAGACAGTGAAGGACAGGGTAGTCTGTGGGATTGCAAAGAGTCAGACACGACTTAGCAAGTGAACAACATCTCTGTCTGATGGGCGACTTTCCAACCTTATTAAAGTGACAAATGCACTTTCTTGCATGAGAAAGTCACAGGCACAAGGTTGTTCCTGTACAACACTGTTGGACAACAGCATAGTTTTGTGCAACAGCATTTAATAGGGGAAAGAAAGACATAAATCTCCTTTAATTTGGACCTAGTTAATCACAGTGAATCCATGAAGTGAAATATCGTATAGCTGTTACAAAGTCCAGCATCAAGTCACTGTTGTTACGCCACCAGAACAGTTTAAGACTGTAGGCAGCATGTAGGGACAATGGTCAATACTTGCTTCTTTTTAAAAAATTGAAGTACAATTAATTTACAATGTTGTGTTAGTGTCAGGTGTACAGCAAAGTGATTCAGACATAGATTTTTTTTCAGATTCTTTTTCATTATAGGTTATTATAAGATATTGAATATAGTTTCCTATGCTAGACAGTAAGTTCTTATTGTTTATATATTTAATACATAATAGTATACATAGGTTAATCCCAAATTCCTAATTTATCTCCCCCTCCCCACCCCCTCTGGTAACCATAAATTTGTTTTCTACGCCTATGAGTCTCTTTTTGTTTTGTAATACGTTCATTTATATCATTTTTTAAGATTCCACACATACATGGTATCATGTGATATTCGTCTTTGTCTGACCTCACTTACTATGACAATAAAACTGTTTCTGTGGGGAGAAGACAAGGTAGAGAGCCATACACACTGTTCTATCTGAATATGGAATGGAATGCCCTAGGTTTCCCTCGGGAGGAGACCCAGTGTGGAAGGATAATTTCATTCTGTAGCCTTTTGTATTGGGTGACTATTATACTATGTATCTATTTTCTCTCCCAAATTAAATTAGATAGGTACATATTAAATCCCCGTGGCTACCGGGTGAGGCTAGGCCAGAGGGGCACAGCGGTGCCCATGTCAAGGCACAGGCACCCATCGGTGAGATGGGATATTCCTTCTCCTCAAAGCCCAAGGGGGCGCCCAGGGTGGGAAGCCCCCACAGAGACTGCTTGGGCTCCAGGGGTCCCTTCCTCCACCTGCTGTGTGGAAAAGCCACTTACACTCCACCCGCACCAGCTTACACAAGGGGGTGATGCAGGTGGCGATGCCAGGCCCCCAAGACAGCACGCACCTGGCTCCAGGCCCAGCTCGAGGGTCTCCTCCCGCACCACCTGCACCAGCATGGCCAGGAGCAGGAAGAGGAAGGCGAAGGTGAGGCAGACGGAGCGCTCGCCCCCTTCCTCCGCACTGAAGTACAGCCGGGTCACGGTCAGGAACACCTTGCTGGAGGCAGGGCTAAGGAGGCCTCCCGCGCCTGTAGGGACCCACCCCTCCCCCAGCCAGTGACCCCCTCCAGCTCCAGGCCACAAACATGGAAGTTCAGGTCTGGAGTCCTGGAGAGCCGAGACCAAGAAGCGTGAGCCGCTGGGAAAGCCAGGACACAAGGCTCACAGCTGCTGATAACAGCAAGGGAGTGGGCCCGAGTCAGGCCTCCAGCTTGGCCTCATCACTCTGTCTCTGGTCAGTTATAAATGCCCAAGGGCCTCCCCAGTGGTCCAGGGATTAAAAATCTGGCTCCCCATGCGAAAGACACCGGTTTGAGGCCTGACTCGGAAAGATCCCGCATGCCTCGGCGGAGCTAAGCCCCTGCCCCACCACTATTGAGCCTGTGCTCTAGAGCCTGTGGCTCAGCACCAAGAGAAGCCACTGCAATGAGAAGCCCACCCACCGCAAGGGAGAGATCCCCCGCTCGCTGCAACTAGAGGGGAAAACCTGCGCACAGCAATGAAGACCCAGAGCAGCCAAAAACAAGTGATGACTACCTACAATGGAATAAAAACATTACAAAAAAAGAGACACGGCCACCAACTCTGTCTCTTCAGGAAATCAAGTCTCCGTGACCCACTCAGCCTCCTGGCTGCATCCACAGCTCCTGAGTTTCCTGTTTCTCCCAGAGGATACCAGCAAAACAGGTTTTATCTCCAATCTACCCTGAAAGAGACCTTGCAGGGCTTCCAGAACCCGTGTGGGCTTCAAGATGGATTGCCCTTCTTTGCAAGCCCATTCCACAGGGAGGCTGTCTCCGACGTGGTCCTCAAATACAGTTTTGCCTCTGTTCTCTGCGCATCTTAATACAAAAATGACAGCGTGGGGGGCGTCTCTTTGCCAGCCCCTGCATCTAGGATGGCCTGATGAGTTGCTTTGACCCAGAGAATGGACAGGGATGGAGTGGACACATTTCAGGTAAAGCCTTAGGGGGTCTGCAGCGCCCCCTTTTCCTTCCTGACCACTGTGGTAAGGAAGCTTGCTCTAACCTTGCTGGAAGACAAGCCTGTTTGGAGCAGAGACGAGGCAACCCTGCGGAGCTGGGCCAGGAAAACAAATACAATAGCCACTGCTTTACCTCCACCGCGTTTGGGGCCGGTTTGCGGCACAGCCATCCTTAACTGAGGGACCCAGTGAGTGGGGACCAGGAGCCTCTGGTCTCGCTCGCCCACCAGGCGGAAGGATACATAGAGAAGGCGATGGTGAGCAAGCACCAGAACACGGCGATGTTGGTCTCCTTGGCGGGCCCCAGCACGTAGTAGTAGGCCTCCGTGAAGAGGTACACGCCCCCCGAGTACACGGCGAAGTCCACGAACCACTGGTACTCCAGGAAGAATCGCAGGACTGCGGGAGCGCGCGACTCAGCCTGCAGGTGATTAGCCCGCCCAGGACCGACGCCACCGGGCTGTGCGCCGCAGGAAGGGGGCGGGGGAGCGGGGCAGGGACACAGCTCTTACCAAGCGCATCGACGGCTGTGAGGGGACAGGTCTCCAGCTGGAAAGGGGTGTCTCGGGGCACAGATAACGGCTTCTCCTCGCTGCAGCCATTGGACCACCTGGGACAGAACAGCATCAACATCCTCCGCCCTCCCCTTCCCGGGCAGCGGTGGCGGCCCACCCCGCCCCAGTCTGGGAGGCTCTGCCCTGTCACCCTCAGAGCACGGAAGCTGACCTAGGAGGTATCTTCTCCCCCAGCCTGGGTGGCCCCCGAATGCCAGGATGTGGCCCCCACCCACCCTCAGGGCTGGCCCAGAGCGAACCTCCAATAAGCATGAGATGCTAACGTCAGACACGCAATGAAAGACAACGACTATCTCCTCAGCCTGGGGGCTGCCCGATTCTCTGGGGGTGTCCCCAGTTCACCTGTGCCCTCATGGCCTCCGCTAGAAGGGAGCCACTTACCTAAGGGCGGGGGTCACTCACCGCTCCTTCCTGCCTCTGGGCTTCTGTTTCCCCGCCAGGGCCCGGAGCTCTTCCTCAGAAGGGTGCTTGTATCGGAAGAGACTGCAGGCAAAGACAGGCCGTCAGGAAAGCTTAGACATGGAGGGGATCAAAGCAGTGAACCTCAAAACTTAGGACTGCAGAGGGAAGTCCGCCCTGAAAAGCCTGGGACAAGATGGGTAGGGGCCATCGATGACCAGAGCAAGTTGGGGGAGATGGGCAGGGGGTTGATGCGGGAATGCAGCAGGGGTCCTAGACACCCTAGAATCTGCTGGCTAAGCCTCCTGGTGGAACTGGCATGTGAACTGCCCTGGAAAGAGACTTCACAATTTCCACCAGGTTCTCAGAATGCGGACACAGAGTTTCAGGAAACAAGATCTAAAACTAGAGTAGGGAGGAGGCAGAGCACGAGAGGGTAAGCCTCTCTTCTGACTGTGGAGAGGGCCTCAGCGAGGTGTACAATCTGTCAAAACTGATTCAGCGGTGTGCTTCAAATATCAGCCGTTATTGTGCGTCACTTATCCCAGTAAAGTGGATTAAAAAAAAAACCCTCGGATCCTGCAGGGGCGGGATGGGAGGGATATACATATGACTAGCCTGGGATCATGCATGTCTGTAAACAACAAAACTCTGTAAAAGTAAAAAGTAAAACAAAAATTTTAAAAAATAATAAAATAAAATAAATCCCTTGCCTCGCAGGGCGTGAAGTGGGGCTGGGGAAAACCAGGAGGCGGGACTCCAAAAGCCCCGCCCCCGCCAGGGGAGGGGGCGTGGCTCACCTGCCATTGCAGAGCAGCCAGCGCGCGAAGGAGCAGTGCGGCGCCAGCCTGTGCATGAGGGTGGCCGTGAGCAGCGTCACCACCAGCTGCACTCCAAGGACCGCCTGCGGGGAGGAGATGTGAAGGGCAGCGCCTGCCAGAGGGTCACAAGCTCGCGCTTCGAAAGCCTGGCTATTTATAGAGAGACGCCGGGCCAGATGAGGCAGGGAGGTCCTCCCTGGCTCCAGCAGCTTCTTGGAGAAGGGTCTAACAACCCTGGGAGCCCCAGCAAGACGTGGGTCCCACCCCCTCGCCTGACTTGGGTGTGGGGTAGCGGAAACCACATGGTGGAGAGAGTGTTTAGTTCCTCACCGACTCTTCGTGACCCTATGGACTGTAGCCCCCCAGGCTCCTCTCTCCATGGGATTCTCTAGGCAAGAATCCTGGAGTGGGTTGTCATACCTTCCTCCAGAGGATCTTCCCAACCCGGGAATCAAACCGGGGTCTCCTGAATTGCAGGTGGATTCTTTACCAGCTGAGCTATCAGGGAACTGGGGCTCAACCTCCTATGCTTAAGGATTTAAGGTATTCATTTCCATGAGCCAGTTTCCTCATCTGGAAATGGCATGCTTCCAATTTTGCTTTATGTACTCTCACGACTGCCTCCTGGACCTACAGCGAGCGAGGCACATCCAGTGAAAGCGGCTCCTCTCCCAGCCCCCCACCCCTCCACCCCCCAACCCCACCGGCTGTGTCTCAGGTGACCTTCTAGCTCCAAAGTTCACCCAGGTGACTCTGTCCCCAGAGCTTTCCCGTCTGAAATCTGATCACTGAAATCAGTCTCTCTTCCTCTTCCTCCCTTTATAATCAACCCAGGAGGAAAGTAGTCTATTCGGACTCTTTCTGCTGACTTACCTGTTTCAGGATAAACATTTACACACTTGAGTGGGAAGACTTTAAAATTAGGAATGTTCTTACCAGGTTCTACTAGCAACATTTTAAACTATGCATACTACATTTCCACCTACTTATTTTGAAATATTTTAGGAAAAAAAAGTGTTTGGAAATCAGTCTGAAGCTGGGTTCCCCTGTTTGAATGCTGTAAATACCAACTTGCTATTGGTACTAAGTTGCTAGGTCGTCTTCGATTCTTTGCGACCCCAGGGACTGCAGCCCACCAGGCTCCTTTGTCCATGAATCCTGGAGCAGATTGTCATTTCCTCCTCCAGGGGATCTTCCCAACCCAGGGATCAAACCGGCATCTCTTAAGTCTCCCGCAGGTAGTTGCTTGAGTATTAGCGCCACCTGGGAAGCCAAGTTGCTATCAGTAATTATGTAAAATTGAGTGCTCAAGAGGGTTGCCTGGTAGTATTATGATATTAACAAGTAAATGAAATCAAGATTATGTTATTATGAAAACGAATTATTAAAATTTTCCTTTAATCAGGCAAAAAAAATAAGCTAACTTCAGTAGGAAAAGCTCTAAAGTGACGGCTATCGGACCTAGCACTGTAATTCAAAATGACTGAAAAATCTATCATTAACATGAAAGGATTAAGAGGATTATGTTCTCTTCATTTTGACTTGCAAACTGAGACCAGGAACATTTTTTCAGTGATGAGGTGGGGCGGCATCTTTCTGGTCTCACTGCTCACCCTACCCAAGTGCAGGCTGATTGGCGGGCATGAATAACCAAGAGCACTGTTGGCGGGCAACGAGCCCAGTGGGCGGGCCCTCTTAGCAGCCCCGCCCTTCCCCACCGCCCCCCCACCTCCACTCCTCCCCGGGAAACCCAGCACCTCCCAGCAGCTGCTCTCCCGTCTCCCTCGCTCTCCAGAAACCTCTCCCTGTGACCTGTCCCCTGGCGGGGTTTTAACCACCGACACAGCCCAGCACGACGCCAGCCCCGCAGCACCTGCAGCCAAGATCTCTCTGATGAGCTCGCAGACCATGCCTCCTCCAGGCCCTTCCCTGGAGCCTCAGCACCCACTCATCGCTCCCATGGACACAGCTCCTCCTGGCGGCCCAGGACCTTCCCGGTTCCACAGGAAACGTACAACTCCACTCCTCAGTCCACAAGGCCCGTCACTGCCCAGCTCTCTCTCCCCTTCAGCGCCCTCTGCGACCAACCACCGGGGTCTCAGAGATCCTCCCAGACCCCAGGGGTCTCTCCACCGCTGACCTCATTACCCTGGACAGCTCTCAAGGAGGAGACCCATGGTTCAAACTGCAAGTCCAGCAGCTAGGAGAAGAAGGATGGGAGAAGAGAAGGAGGGGGAGAGAGGAAGAGGAGGAGAGGTTGAGAAGAAGAGAACGAGAGGGAAGAAGGATGGAAAGGAAGGAGAGAAGGGAAGGAAGGCATGCATTCGTCATCTAAGGCTCCCAAGGTCCATCCGGGGGTGTTTCTCATGTCCGGCCCCCAGCAGCCTCGGGTCTTAGGGTGTGTGCCCTGCAGATCTCCAAAGCAACACTCTCTAGAGCCTCCCAAAAGCCCTTACCCCTCCTCTGCTCAGAGTCCTTCCCTAGATCTGTGATTCCAGAATCCTGCTGAATAACCGGTTCAGTGGTAAAGAACCCGCCTGCCTATGCAGGAAACACAGGTTCGATTCTTGGTCTGGGAAGATCCCTGGGAAAAGGACATGGCAACCCACTCCAGTATTCTTACCTGGAGAATCCCATGGACAGAGGAGCCCGGCGGGCTACAAACAGTCCATTAGGTCTCAAAAGAGTCGGACACGACTCAGTGACTAAACAACATCCGTGGGACTTTCCTCCATCCCATTTAGGAGAGGCCTGCCCCTCGCCTCCTACAACTCCCATACTCTGGAACAACATCCGCTTTCATCAACCCCTTCCATCAATGCTCTCACTTCAAACCCTCCTCTGGGACGCCCCCCACTCTAGGCAAGGTCAGGCCCCTTTCTGGTCCCTCCAGTCTCTCTCTCCCTCTGTCAAGTCCTAGAAACTGGGGCGGGGAGGGGGAAGAGAGGCATCTCTGCCCTCACTCAGCACCAGCCTGGCCCACAGAGGCCACGATGAGCTTGAAGAATAAACTGCATAGGCTGGACCCAGAACCACGTAAGATCCGAAGGTTCCAACCGTGTTGTCTCCAATTCTGAGACCCTTGCCCACCCTGAGACTGCTTGGATCCCTTCAGCATGGCCCCCTCCTCTCAAGATTGTCCCTGGTCCTTCAGCACACGCCATACATACCCCGAGGAGCCCCTGATGGACCCTCGGTGAGGTCCCCACGGTCCCGCAGGACACCGTGCTCCGGTGGACCCCCAGATCTCCCTCGCGGGGTTCTGAAACTGTTCAGATCCCCAGCACACGCCAAGGGACGGCCCCTCAGCAAGACCCCAGGCCCCTAGAAGGCCTTCTAGGGACTTGTCAGAAGCCCAGAACGCTCAAGGCCTTTCAGTTCCCTTGCACAACTCCGGACCCTCTCCTAGGTCCCGCAGAGAGACTCTAACCCCAGAAAGGGAAACACAGTTCTCAGCGCGATCCCGAGGCCCTCAAAGTCCTCAGTCCCCACAAGGGATCTGTTACCTCGATATTTCCCTGGACCCCCACCCCGCCTTGGCGGAACCCGTAGCCTCTCAGAGGCCGCCTGGCTAAGAGTTGCGGGCTTACCATGTTGCGGGCTGGAGCGCGGCGCCGGGAGAACCTGGAGTTCAGAGCGCAGCGCGGAATTCGACCAATCCTGCTGAATAACCGGTTCAGTGGTAAAGAACCCGCCTGCCTATGCAGGAAACACAGGTTCGATTCTTGGTCTGGGAAGATCCCTGGGAAAAGGACATGGCAACCCACTCCAGTATTCTTACCTGGAGAATCCCATGGACAGAGGAGCCCGGCGGGCTACAAACAGTCCATTAGGTCTCAAAAGAGTCGGACACGACTCAGTGACTAAACAACATCCGTGGGACTTTCCTCCATCCCATTTAGGAGAGGCCTGCCCCTCGCCTCCTACAACTCCCATACTCTGGAACAACATCCGCTTTCATCAACCCCTTCCATCAATGCTCTCACTTCAAACCCTCCTCTGGGACGCCCCCCACTCTAGGCAAGGTCAGGCCCCTTTCTGGTCCCTCCAGTCTCTCTCTCCCTCTGTCAAGTCCTAGAAACTGGGGCGGGGAGGGGGAAGAGAGGCATCTCTGCCCTCACTCAGCACCAGCCTGGCCCACAGAGGCCACGATGAGCTTGAAGAATAAACTGCATAGGCTGGACCCAGAACCACGTAAGATCCGAAGGTTCCAACCGTGTTGTCTCCAATTCTGAGACCCTTGCCCACCCTGAGACTGCTTGGATCCCTTCAGCATGGCCCCCTCCTCTCAAGATTGTCCCTGGTCCTTCAGCACACGCCATACATACCCCGAGGAGCCCCTGATGGACCCTCGGTGAGGTCCCCACGGTCCCGCAGGACACCGTGCTCCGGTGGACCCCCAGATCTCCCTCGCGGGGTTCTGAAACTGTTCAGATCCCCAGCACACGCCAAGGGACGGCCCCTCAGCAAGACCCCAGGCCCCTAGAAGGCCTTCTAGGGACTTGTCAGAAGCCCAGAACGCTCAAGGCCTTTCAGTTCCCTTGCACAACTCCGGACCCTCTCCTAGGTCCCGCAGAGAGACTCTAACCCCAGAAAGGGAAACACAGTTCTCAGCGCGATCCCGAGGCCCTCAAAGTCCTCAGTCCCCACAAGGGATCTGTTACCTCGATATTTCCCTGGACCCCCACCCCGCCTTGGCGGAACCCGTAGCCTCTCAGAGGCCGCCTGGCTAAGAGTTGCGGGCTTACCATGTTGCGGGCTGGAGCGCGGCGCCGGGAGCCAAGGGCCTGGAGTTCAGAGCGCAGCGCGGAATTCGACCAATCAGAACCCGACCTGCGTCTGAAAAGCAGCCCATCTGACCAATCATCAGGCTTGAAGTCGGGCAAATCGCGAGGACCTGGAGTCACTCGCATTGCATGCCGGAAGTTGTAGTTCAAAGATGCTCAACGAGCTCGGACGGGATCTCTCAGACCCGCTGTCTCAGAGGTTCCTCGCCTGAGCCTGTTTCGCAGGTTTAAGGCGAATACACGTATTCATCAAATCACTGTCTCACGCTAGAGAGTTCTGAGCGTGGAACTCCACTGATCAAGAACATTTCGGTGGCCCCCGCTGACTACTCAGACTGAATTCAAATCCCTCTGCCTAACTTCAATCTACCGCCAACACTATAGTACAGCTACCCTCCATCCATGCTTTCTTATATCTTACCCCTCCACCCCCCAACCACCAACATTTTTGCTTTCACCGGGCAAAAGCCCTATTCATCTCTGGTCCTAGGGAGGCGAGGAGGCCAATCTAAATGGGGTCCAGCAATAAAGGGAAAAATCTGGCTCGTGCAAAAACTCCAAAAGGATTGTCAGCTTCAGGCATGGCTAGATCAAGAACTAAATGTCAGCCTGATCGTTTCTGTTTGAAGTTTTGCAGCTGTGTTTCGATGGATATACGGTATGTCTGCCTGAACGTGGACCCATTATGTGGGTGTGACAGTCTGCAGATCTTTATGGGGCCTGTGGGTAAACGGTGTATAGTTGATGTCCTTGTCTCTGTGTTTCTGTCTTTGTATATGAGCATATGTGGATGTCTGTTTGCAGGAGATTCGCTCTGAGACCGTGGTCCTCTGGGCTCACCGTGTCGGCTCGAGAGAGGGTGACAGTGGCTGTGAGGACCCCTGGGACTTCACAGGCCATCCACGGGGGTCATGAGACATCCCTCAGGGCTACAGCTGCCAGGTGGGATCCAGAGAAGCTGGGGTTTGGGGAGGGTGTCAGAGAAGGTGGACCAATAAGAAAAGGAGACATTTTCTGCAGGTTCATGGCTCACCGTCCTGGGGGACTGACTCGAGGGTTTTCTTCAGCCGACCAAGGGGCTGGTCAATTGTGTCCATTAACTTGATAAAGATAGGGAAACTCTGAGAGGCCCAGATCTCTTAATTCACACCCTGACTTCTCCTGGGGACCCAGGGTTTAGGAGTCTAGGCATCAGAGCGCCCCCACGTGGTGAGCCAGGCAGCTCACACACACCCTGGCCCTGGGAGCTCTTTCCTTGGCAGCCTCGCCCCCTTTGCGGAAAAGGCAGCTCCATCGTCCACGTGCTGATCCTCAGACTCTGAAGTTGGCCTGGAAGTCTTTTGCTCCATACCTGCCCTGTGAGCCCCTCTTGATGGCTTCTCCTTCCAAGTGCCACCACTGTCCCACCCAGCTTCCCTCCCTCCCTTCGCAGCCTCTGCCTAGTCCAGCCGGTCATCTCTCACCTACCGTCCCCTCCTCCCTGGCCTCTGTAGCCTCCATTCCGTCTTCCCCACCCACGGCAACGCAGTCCACAAACTTTGACCGTGTCGTGTCCCTCCCCTGGAATCTGGGGCTCCAAAGCCCCCATTGCATGGAGGATGAGGGAGATGAGGACTGGGAAGGTCAGAGGACAAACCCCAGGCTGGACCTGGCACAGGGCGCTGCATATACGGCTGTTCAGACAAATGCTCTCACTTCACAAGAAAGGTCTGTCCCTTTACCCACTTTTCCCTCTCTTCCCCTCAAAAGAGTAGGTGACAGATTTGGAAGCCTGCGCACACTTTGCCTCTGTATCCACATCCAGGCTGTGTGCAATAAACGTGGAATACAAGGCTTCAAATTTTACTGAGAAAAGTCCACTGTGGCATGCTGGGGTGACAGGGGACAGAGATTTTGTTTTGTTTGGGGTTTTTTTTTGGCTGTTTCAGGTCTTAGTTGTTGCATGCAAACTCTTAGCTACAGCATGTGAGATCTAGTTCCCCGACCAGGAATGGAATGGATCTATTCTGACCGGGCCCATTGCCTCGGGAACATGGAGTCTTAGCCCCTGGACCACCAGGGAAGTCTCAAAACAAGGGTCTTGAAATGATCGGTCAAGGTGACTCACATGCCCCCTGCCAAACTGGACTAATCAGCTTTGGATCTCGCTAGAAAGATGGTGGGGTGGGACGCATATAAACCTTATAAATGCTGGTATCAACACCGTGTGTTTTTCACACTCCTGTCGGCATCAGTGACCTCCACTAAGCAAAGCTGTTGAGGGCTGTCAGAGCCATTTCTCAGCTTGAGGCAGTGCCGAGGGCTTCCTGGAGGAGAGGACATGGAGCTGGGCCTTGAAGGGCAGGAAGCAGTCTTAAAAGGAGGCCAGCTGGGGATTGCAGGAGGTGGTCCAGGAGGAAAGGCCAGCATGGCCCTAGCTTGGAACAGCAAGTATTTCTAGGAGACTGCAAAGGCAGGGACAGAGTAGGAGGGGTGGGGGTGGAGATTGAAGTACTGGGGAAGGTCAGGGGTCAGACCAGTTATAAAGATTTCACTGAGACCACCTGGGGAATGACTGGAGGGGAGGAGCAGAGGGGCCCCTCTGGCTTCCCTCTGGACCCCCAAGTCTGCCCTCTCACAGGACAGGCCAAACTGGGTGGATAAACGCCTGGCTCCCACCTCCATCCGGTGGAATGAAATCGTTGAGTCAAGAGATCAAGTGATAGACCCATTTAAAAGATGAACAGTGTACCGGCCACTCCAGCGTGCCCTTAACTGCTTCACAGTTCACAACTGCTGCTTCTTTTTTCGCTGTTTTAATTTTGGGCGTCTTTTTGTTTGTTTGTTTGTTTTCATCCATCTTTGTTCTTTGGCCTGTGCGGGCTTCCCATTGCAGCGGCCTCTCTCGTTGCAGAGCACCGACTCTGGGCGCATGCGCTCCAGAGCGCTGGCTCGCAATCGGACACACTGGTCCAGCCGATTGGCGGCATGCGGGATTTTCCAGGGCCAGGGATCGAACCGGTGTCCCCTGCACTGCAAGGTGGACTGTTCACCCACTGGACCACCAGGGAAGCCCCTCAACTGCTTCTTGCTGCAAGCAATTGCCACGCAGCCTGAGCTCTGAACCCCACACACCCAGAAGCTGGAGGGTCAACAGCCCAGCCCACTGCCCCTGGGGTGGAATCACTCTAGGCGCCCACACTCGGGGTCGCTCCCCTAAGGCCCTTGGGGCACTCGCTGCCATGGGAGTCACCTGCTCCTTGGCGCCCCTACAGGGCCTCTCCCCTCAGACACCCCTTCCCAACCTGCAAGGGAGTCCCCTCTTGCGTCGGATTTGGATTCCGGAGTGGGTACCCAAACCAAGACAAGACAGAGGCAGCTGCAGAAGAGATGCAAAGAGCCGGGCAGGGGTGTGGCTCTGAGCAGCGATAGCTTCCTCCACGGATACCACGTGTGTTTTATTGACGGATACACACACGCACATGGGAAAGAGGAAAGGAGCCCCGCCATCGTGGATCCGAACACAGCCTCCCCCACTCCAGGGCGCCACCACGGAGACAGTTGTAACTGCTGGATCTTCTCCAGCAGGGAGGGAGGCTGGGACCCCACGTGCCCTCGCCCGGCCTGACATGAGGGTCAGAACCGATGCCAACCCGGACCTACTACCGGGACCAGCCTTCGGCAGCGGGCAGCCGGCGCAAGGGGGGCCCCGGCCGTAGGGGCTCTGCCAGGGGCCGCGCCAGGAGCAAGGGGTACGGAAAGGTCTTTGGAAAGTCGCCGGGGCCTCCGGGGGCCGGCGAGAGGCGCTCGGACTTGATGCTGACTGGGGGGGTGGGTGAGGAGGCACCTCGGGCCGGGGGGCCTTCCTCGCCCAAGCTGCGGCCCCCGCTGCAGACAGAGAGAGAGAGAGGAGCGGAGCCGTGAGCTCAGCGAGGAAGCCAGGGAGGTGGCATGGTTTGGGCAAAGGCTGGGCAGGAGGACCTTGGGAAAGGAGGGGGTGGCGGTCCCGCTGGGGCCTCTAAAATAGCCGCCCATCCCACCAGGACCCGTTGGGAGGGGCTGAGTGCAGAACCAGGAGTGGCCACCAGGGGTCAGCAGTGGCCAGCGGCTTTGGGAGCTTTGGAGGGGTCCCACCAGGAACACAATCTGGGATAGTGGAGGCAGGTGGGGCACTTACCTGGGCTGGGTGGGCGTGGCCAGGGGGCCGTCAGCCCTGGAGGGTTGCCAGGGGGTCAAGGTGGGGGGCTGCAGCAAGCCTGGGGGCGGAGGGGGGTCTCCCAGGCCGTATTCTGCTGGAAGGCAAAAAGAGTAAACTGAGGCCCTGACCTCAGGGAGCCCCTTCCCATCCCACCCGCCAGTTTTCAATCCCACTCCTACCCCAGCACCCACCGCAACACACCACCACCGCCTACCACCCACCACCATCGCCCCTGTCCTGCAGCCCCCGGCAAGCAGGTGCGTGAGTCCCTCCCAGAACGAGTGCGAGGGCATACCTGGGGGGCCTGCAGGGAGGAATGAGAAGCTCCCGAGCGGGGGCCCTGGTGTGGCTGTGGAGCAGGGGCTCTGCAGGCTACCGTAGAGGCCTCTCTGTGGGGAGACCGCGTGAAGGGGACAATGAGACCCACACCCGGGCCGCCCTGCCCCCAGCCCTTCCAGCCCGTCCCCTCACTCACTGAGGCGCTCAGTCCCCCTCGGGTCCCAGCCAGGCCACCAGGCAGGTCTGGCCTCCGCCCATCCGCGGCCAGGAACAGGGGGGGCGGGGTCTTGCTGGCGAGATGGCTCGGTGAGAAGAGAGGGTGTGCCAGGCCTGGGGAGCAGAAGACCCCCAGAGAGGGGGCAGGTGGCCACGTCATCTCATGAAGTCTGAGGTCCAGAGTGATGCCACAGCCAAGCAGGGCCAACATTTGCCCGCTACGTGGCCATCCCCCGCCCGGAGACCTCCACCCCTCCTCCCCCAGGGCCTACACCCCATGCTCACCTGGGGGCCCAGCTTTGGGAGCTGCTGGCCGGAAGGGGGATGGGCGACTCTGAGCAGGTAGGGCCTCCCCAAGCCCGCTGGGTTCACAGCCGGGTGGGGGCAGGGCCCCATATACCATATCCGGGCTGGGCATAGTGGGCTGCTGGCTGAGAGCAGAGGCGACAGGATTGGTTGAGGAACGTGGAGATGAGAGCATCGATCCCACACAGAAAATCCCAATGAGTTCAAGGCAGCCTCGACCCAGAACGCCTCTGGTCTGGTCAACAGCCGATGACCCACCAGGAACACAATCTGGGATAGTGGAGGCAGGTGGGGCACTTACCTGGGCTGGGTGGGCGTGGCCAGGGGGCCGTCAGCCCTGGAGGGTTGCCAGGGGGTCAAGGTGGGGGGCTGCAGCAAGCCTGGGGGCGGAGGGGGGTCTCCCAGGCCGTATTCTGCTGGAAGGCAAAAAGAGTAAACTGAGGCCCTGACCTCAGGGAGCCCCTTCCCATCCCACCCGCCAGTTTTCAATCCCACTCCTACCCCAGCACCCACCGCAACACACCACCACCGCCTACCACCCACCACCATCGCCCCTGTCCTGCAGCCCCCGGCAAGCAGGTGCGTGAGTCCCTCCCAGAACGAGTGCGAGGGCATACCTGGGGGGCCTGCAGGGAGGAATGAGAAGCTCCCGAGCGGGGGCCCTGGTGTGGCTGTGGAGCAGGGGCTCTGCAGGCTACCGTAGAGGCCTCTCTGTGGGGAGACCGCGTGAAGGGGACAATGAGACCCACACCCGGGCCGCCCTGCCCCCAGCCCTTCCAGCCCGTCCCCTCACTCACTGAGGCGCTCAGTCCCCCTCGGGTCCCAGCCAGGCCACCAGGCAGGTCTGGCCTCCGCCCATCCGCGGCCAGGAACAGGGGGGGCGGGGTCTTGCTGGCGAGATGGCTCGGTGAGAAGAGAGGGTGTGCCAGGCCTGGGGAGCAGAAGACCCCCAGAGAGGGGGCAGGTGGCCACGTCATCTCATGAAGTCTGAGGTCCAGAGTGATGCCACAGCCAAGCAGGGCCAACATTTGCCCGCTACGTGGCCATCCCCCGCCCGGAGACCTCCACCCCTCCTCCCCCAGGGCCTACACCCCATGCTCACCTGGGGGCCCAGCTTTGGGAGCTGCTGGCCGGAAGGGGGATGGGCGACTCTGAGCAGGTAGGGCCTCCCCAAGCCCGCTGGGTTCACAGCCGGGTGGGGGCAGGGCCCCATATACCATATCCGGGCTGGGCATAGTGGGGGCTGCTGGCTGAGAGCAGAGGCGACAGGATTGGTTGAGGAACGTGGAGATGAGAGCATCGATCCCACACAGAAAATCCCAATGAGTTCAAGGGCCAACCTCCGCCTTCTGGAAGCTCTCAGAACGCCCCCTCTGGTCTAAAGCCACATGGCTTCAGGAGCCTGGGTCTGCCTCAGTTTCTCAGCTAGGCCCAGAGATGAGGCTTTTTGCTCAGCAAACAGTTGGCCCTGAGGGGGCTTTCCAGGGTTTGACACATCAAAGGAAAAAAAGAAGGACCGGTCTTGCCTGGTGAACTCTTGTCCATCCTTCAAAGCCCCTACTCTAATGCCCTCTCCTCTAGGAAGCCGTTCCTGCCCACTCAGGCAGAAACCTGCCCCCTAACTCTAGGAACCCTAGCCTTAAGACCCTCTCTCAGTATCAGCCTCAGGCACTCGGGCCACAGAAGTTGGGGGAGGGCCCCATTCAAGGTGGGGCGGGGAGTCACTTACATAGAGCCGGGGCCGGGGCAAGGCTGGGTCACCACCGTCCCCTGCCAGCCTCCGTAGCTTCTCCCCCGGTCCCTCCAGCCCCTCATCTGGCTCCAGCTCTGGCCCATCAAGGCCCACGCCCCTCCTCTTCAGTGTCTGTGGAAAGACGAGACGACAGGATGTTACTCCCTCCATCTTGGCCGGGAGAGGGGAGGACCTATCCCACCCAGATCTGTGGGCAACCTGCTCCAATGAAATCCCAGTAACCAAAGCCCTCCGTGAGTTATTCCCTAGTAAGTCCCAGCTCACTAGGGAGAGAGGGACTGTCCCGCCTTGGGACCAGAGAGGCCCAGGTCACACAGCAGGTGCAGAGATCCACCAGGCCCGCTGGGATTGTCCTAATACACCTTCTGAGTGTGATTCGGTTCCTCCGTTCCGTGCCCAGGGGCAGCCTCAGAGCCTGGCACGCAGTAGCTGCTTAATGAACTTCAGCGGAGGGAGCGCCTAAAGGCACCTGACCGACTCTCTTAAGCTGTCCTCTCCCCTGGGACCAGTGACCTGCACACTCCTGGACCCTGCCTCTCCTCTGCGAGTTTCTCCCCACTGTCTGTCACCGTGGGGCTTCCCAGGCACAAGCCCACCGCTTCCTAGCCCGCCGCTCTCTCTGCCCAGTGGCTTCAGCTTCCCGTTGCTGGGTAGAGATGCTCAGATCCAAGGGGACAGTGATCTCCACGCCGCTACAACTGAGCCCGCGCGCTCTAGAGCCCATGCTCCACCAGAGAAGCCCGCTGGCGACAGCTAAAGAAAAGCCCATCGCTACAAGGAAGACTCCGCGATCACCCAGTGAAGCCAGAAATCAAAGTAACTGCGATCTTGCCTATCCTGGGTGGTGGACGTGAGGGCTGAGCCTCCCAGGGCAGGGCTGCTCCTGCTTCTTCGTGTCTGATTCTTGAGACCCCACGGACTGTAGCCCACCAGGCTCCTCTGTCCATGGGATTCTCCAGGCAAGAATATCCGAGTGGGTGGCCATTCCCTTCTCCAGGGAATCTCCCTGACCCAGGAGTCGAACCCAGGTCTCCTGCATCGGCGGGCAGATTCTTTACCGACTGAGCTACGAGGGATCCAGAGGTTCAGACAAAACCACTCCTGGACCTCGGGAGGTCTGTTTGCTTTGTGGCACCTCTTCTTCTCTGTCTGTACTCACCGAATGCGTAACAGGGGCAAACGAGGTGGCCTGTGTGAGGGGCACGTGGTACAGTCCTTTATGTTTTTATTCCAACTCTCTGAGCACCCGCCCCTGGAAGGGACTCTTCATTACCTCGGAAGACCTGCTTGGACGGGTTGTGTGTGTGTGTGTGCTCAGTCGCTCAATCAGGTTCAACTCTTTGCTATGCTATGGACTGTAGCCCGCCAGGCTCCTCTGTCCATGGGATTCCCAGGCAGGAACACTGGAGTGGATTGCCATTTCCTCCTCCGGGGGATCCAGCAAAGCCACACTGCCAACGCTCATCTTCTGTGCCAACCAAGAGTCCCTAGGCTCCGAGCACGCAGAGCACGTGCTGGGTCTCACGGAAGCAGGGAGGAGGGCCCCAGGGGTACCTCGAGGATGTCGGTGTTGGTGCGGCTCTCGTGGGGCTCGCTGTACTCCGTGTACTTGAGGAGCACCCGGTCCATGTCTGTGCTGGCGTACTGGAAGAGGCGATTGGCGCTGTTGAAGATGATGAGGGCGATCTCACAGTCGCAGAGCACGCTCAACTCGTAGGCCTTCTTCATCAGCCCGAACTTGCGCTTGGTGAACGTCACCTGGACGCGGCACCCACAGGCAGGGCAGGAGGAGACAAAAATTGGAGGGTGGTTAGAGGGGAGGTGGAGGCGCCTGGTTTTCCCCTGAACGTGCTTCTTGCCTTTGTGTGTGCTGTGCTTTCCAACGGGACTACTCCTTCTTGCTTCTCAACCTGGCAAGCTCCTATGGATGTTTCAAAACACAGCTCAAATGCCCTCTCCTTTGGAAAGTTTTTCTTGGCCTCCAGGCAAAGCCCCCTCTCCCTCTCTGAGCTTCCCCCTTTCTGTGCCTCAGCTGGTCCAGTGCTCTGAGTTGGCGGTGTTTGTGTCAAGTTGTCAAGGTCTGGGCTTCCCTGGTGGTCCAGTGGGTAAGGACACCACCTTGCAGTGCAAGGGGCGCCAGTTTGATCCCTGGCCTGGGAAGATCCCACGTGCCACGGAGCGGCTGGACCGATGTGTCTAATTACCGAGCCGGAGCTCTGGAGCACGTGCGCCCAGAGACAACAGAGGCCACTGTGATGGGAGGCCCACATGGGCCAAAGAACAAAGATGGATGAAAATAGATAAATGAAAGACCAATAGAAGTGGCCAGCACCCCCAACTCCCTCCCCAACCCGCCCCCCCCAACAAAAAAAGAGGTAAAATGAAATTTAAAAAAAAGTTGTCGAGGTCCATCTCCCCTGTAACTGGGGCTCCAGTCCTCAAAGAGAATTAGTGAATAAATCATCATGAAGCTGAGTACATGCTACATTGGAAGCTCCTGACACGACATCGAGTCTCCTTCTCCCCTTGCCAACTTCCCCAAATGGCCAGGCCTTTGTCCAGGCCGCGTTTCCCCAGCCAGAAAAACCTCCCCCGACCCACCGCTGTTCCACCCAGCAGACTCACCTGCCGATTCCTTTGGTCCAAGATGCGTGAGATCTGAATCTTTTTCCTCCCCATTGTTCTAGGCTGGGTGGAGTATCCTTGGCCTGGAGGTCAGGGAAGAGGGGAGAAGAGGACACAGGAGACGGGTGGAGAGTGGGGACAGGCACCCCAGCGTACCCCCTCTCTTCCTCCTGTCCCTGCCCAGAGACGATGCGGGGAGATCAAGGCGGGCTCGGCCACCCCCAGAGCCCACACCCTCAACCAGCCCAGGAGGCGTCGAAGGCTCACTGAACACCGTCAGACCACTGCCTTATAAGGAAAAGGCTGACCAAGGGGGGAAAGATCGAGAGGTACAGGTGCCCCCAACTGAGGCCTGAAAGCAAAACAAGCTGGTAATTGTGGGACCTCAGGGGAGCCTGACCCCCCTGTCTGTGCAGTGGAATGTCAGCGAGGTGCACTGCCCAGTGGTACTGGAGCATAAAATGAGCTAACCCACACGGGGCATTCAGATCAGCCCCGCAGACAGCAGGTGCCGGGTGCGCACTGCTGTGAACACTGGCGGCCGCCTGCAGGTTCTCAGCAGGCCAGGCTGCAGGGCCATCCGACGCCGGTAGCCAGCGGTGCTCAGTGATCCTGAAAGCCAGCCCGGTCCACACAGCAGACCCTTCTCAGCTCATTCAGTCCACCTACAACAGGCCTTTGGGGGGCTGTGGTTACCAGAAAACATCCATGAAAAAATATATAAAACATATACGTAAACACTGCATTGAGGGTGGAAGAAAAAGCGTAGAAGGAAATGCTCACGTTGGCCGTCAGCATTGGGTGGAAATTTATGGGTGAGTTTGTGCCCCCTGTTTTTAAAACTTGAGATGCAATTCACATAACATAAGTTTCGCCATTTTAACATGGGCTGTTGTCGAGGTCCATCTCCCCTGTAACTGGGGCTCCAGTCCTCAAAGAGAATTAGTGAATAAATCATCATGAAGCTGAGTACATGCTACATTGGAAGCTCCTGACACGACATCGAGTCTCCTTCTCCCCTTGCCAACTTCCCCAAATGGCCAGGCCTTTGTCCAGGCCGCGTTTCCCCAGCCAGAAAAACCTCCCCCGACCCACCGCTGTTCCACCCAGCAGACTCACCTGCCGATTCCTTTGGTCCAAGATGCGTGAGATCTGAATCTTTTTCCTCCCCATTGTTCTAGGCTGGGTGGAGTATCCTTGGCCTGGAGGTCAGGGAAGAGGGGAGAAGAGGACACAGGAGACGGGTGGAGAGTGGGGACAGGCACCCCAGCGTACCCCCTCTCTTCCTCCTGTCCCTGCCCAGAGACGATGCGGGGAGATCAAGGCGGGCTCGGCCACCCCCAGAGCCCACACCCTCAACCAGCCCAGGAGGCGTCGAAGGCTCACTGAACACCGTCAGACCACTGCCTTATAAGGAAAAGGCTGACCAAGGGGGGAAAGATCGAGAGGTACAGGTGCCCCCAACTGAGGCCTGAAAGCAAAACAAGCTGGTAATTGTGGGACCTCAGGGGAGCCTGACCCCCCTGTCTGTGCAGTGGAATGTCAGCGAGGTGCACTGCCCAGTGGTACTGGAGCATAAAATGAGCTAACCCACACGGGGCATTCAGATCAGCCCCGCAGACAGCAGGTGCCGGGTGCGCACTGCTGTGAACACTGGCGGCCGCCTGCAGGTTCTCAGCAGGCCAGGCTGCAGGGCCATCCGACGCCGGTAGCCAGCGGTGCTCAGTGATCCTGAAAGCCAGCCCGGTCCACACAGCAGACCCTTCTCAGCTCATTCAGTCCACCTACAACAGGCCTTTGGGGGGCTGTGGTTACCAGAAAACATCCATGAAAAAATATATAAAACATATACGTAAACACTGCATTGAGGGTGGAAGAAAAAGCGTAGAAGGAAATGCTCACGTTGGCCGTCAGCATTGGGTGGAAATTTATGGGTGAGTTTGTGCCCCCTGTTTTTAAAACTTGAGATGCAATTCACATAACATAAGCTTCGCCATTTTAACACGGGCTGTTCAGTGACGTTTCGAGCATTCATGATGTTGAACAAACATCTCTCTTTAGTTCCAGAAACGTTTTACTCCTCCCAAAAGGAGACCCCGGGGACTTCCTCTGGACCCCAGGGCGGTCCAATGGTTAAGAATCCATGCTTCCCCTCTAGGCAGCTGGGTTCAATCCCTGGTCAGGGAACTAGGAGCTCACACGCCACTCGGCAAGGCCAAAAACAAAACAAAATAAAATAAAACCCCAGAAAACAAAAACCAAGAAGACCCCAGCCCCACAGCGGGCACGCCCTCTCCCTCAGCCCCTGGCAACCACTAATCTGCTTTCTGTCTCTGTGGATTTGCTTGTTCTCAAAGTTTCTTATAAATGGAATCATACATGTGTATGGCTTTTTCTTTTTTCCGTTTATCTTCTGAATTTTCTACCTCTCCTCCCTCACTGACTATAGATTTCTATCTAAAAAACTGACTGTGTTGCTGGGGGCGGAACTTCCTCGGCAGTACAACGGTTAAGACTCTGTGCTTCCAATGCAGGAGCACAGGTTCCAACCCTGGTCAGGGAAGTAAGATCCCATATGCTGTGCGGCACAGCCAAAATGTAGAAATAAAATGCCAAAAGTGGCGGGAAGCATAACAGAAAGTCCATTCCTGCCGTACTTCCCAGTGGGAAGAGGTGGAAGGCCCTGGAAAGACTTACGCTTGGATCCTTCAGACTGGGAGGAGGGATGGGCGAGTGAGAGAAAGCTGGGAGCCTCCTCATGGAGATCTCGGATCTCCTGGTAGGGGCCCGAGGGTGAGAATGGGCGGCTCAGTGAGGGCGCGTGGACCCGAGACCTGGTCCAGGTCCTGTCTCAGCTCATTCAGTCCACCTACAACAGGCCTTTGGGGGGCTGTGGTTACCAGAAAACATCCATGAAAAAATATATAAAACATATACGTAAACACTGCATTGAGGGTGGAAGAAAAAGCGTAGAAGGAAATGCTCACGTTGGCCGTCAGCATTGGGTGGAAATTTATGGGTGAGTTTGTGCCCCCTGTTTTTAAAACTTGAGATGCAATTCACATAACATAAGCTTCGCCATTTTAACACGGGCTGTTCAGTGACGTTTCGAGCATTCATGATGTTGAACAAACATCTCTCTTTAGTTCCAGAAACGTTTTACTCCTCCCAAAAGGAGACCCCGGGGACTTCCTCTGGACCCCAGGGCGGTCCAATGGTTAAGAATCCATGCTTCCCCTCTAGGCAGCTGGGTTCAATCCCTGGTCAGGGAACTAGGAGCTCACACGCCACTCGGCAAGGCCAAAAACAAAACAAAATAAAATAAAACCCCAGAAAACAAAAACCAAGAAGACCCCAGCCCCACAGCGGGCACGCCCTCTCCCTCAGCCCCTGGCAACCACTAATCTGCTTTCTGTCTCTGTGGATTTGCTTGTTCTCAAAGTTTCTTATAAATGGAATCATACATGTGTATGGCTTTTTCTTTTTTCCGTTTATCTTCTGAATTTTCTACCTCTCCTCCCTCACTGACTATAGATTTCTATCTAAAAAACTGACTGTGTTGCTGGGGGCGGAACTTCCTCGGCAGTACAACGGTTAAGACTCTGTGCTTCCAATGCAGGAGCACAGGTTCCAACCCTGGTCAGGGAAGTAAGATCCCATATGCTGTGCGGCACAGCCAAAATGTAGAAATAAAATGCCAAAAGTGGCGGGAAGCATAACAGAAAGTCCATTCCTGCCGTACTTCCCAGTGGGAAGAGGTGGAAGGCCCTGGAAAGACTTACGCTTGGATCCTTCAGACTGGGAGGAGGGATGGGCGTAGTGGAGAGAAAGCTGGGAGCCTCCTCATGGAGATCTCGGATCTCCCTGGTAGGGGCCCCGAGGGTGAGAATGGGCGGCTCAGTGAGGGCCGCGTGGACCCGAGACCTGGTCCAGGTCCTTCCCAGAAGTCCCCATGCAGGGCTCCTTGGAGGCAAGGAGTCACATTGCCTGTCCTGCAGCCTCAGTCCCCCATGTAGAAACAGTTGCCCAGGGCCCCACGACCCCCTCCACCAACGTAGGACCACGCTCCACCCCCAGGCTACCCCACAGGCCTGCCTGGGGTGAAGCGGGCCGTGTTCCGGTCCCAGCCCGCCTCAGGTCAGAAGAGTGGTCTTTAGCAAGGGTGGCCTCTCCCTCCTCAGCCTCAGTTTACCGTTCTGTGAATGGGATGGGTCTGAAATGCAGAGTACCCCACACCAGGCCTGAGAATGAGCTCTTGGGAAGTGTAAGGAAATGCAAGTCTGTGTCTCTGTGAGCAGCAGACCTGCCTCCCACACCCCAGCCGAGAGAGCCCTGGGCGGGGTGCGAGCGTGGGCGTGGGGAAGGCACGCTACCTCTTCCCAAAGACCCAGGGCTGGGAGCGTGAATGTGGGCCCAGATACACCCTCCACCTTCCCCGGGCTGGGTAGTCATGACTTGCTAGAGTCCAGGCTGGCGAGAGCCCCCACCTTGGCCCCCCAGCTCCAGCCTGACAGGCTAAATTTAACCTTTGGAGCTAATTTTAATCCCAGTCCAGAATCCGGCTAGTTCCCACGGCCGGGATGCGTAATCCCCGCCCTGGCGGCCCCGGGGGACAGGAGGAGGGCCCCGGCCCGGCGGTCTCGGTGCCAAGATGATTCCGGAAATGCCCCCCACGCCTGGGGTCCCATGGGAATGTGGGACTTGGATATGAGTCTCTGGGCCTGGAGGATCCAACTTTGGCCCTTTCTCCATCTGTCCCCATCTGGGGTCCAGAATGGTCAGAAGTCGGGGTCTCTGAACTGGAACTCAAAGAAAATGTAGAAATAGAAGGCCAAAAGTGGCGGGAAGCATAACAGAAAGTCCATTCCTGCCGTACTTCCCAGTGGGAAGAGGTGGAAGGCCCTGGAAAGACTTACGCTTGGATCCTTCAGACTGGGAGGAGGGATGGGCGTAGTGGAGAGAAAGCTGGGAGCCTCCTCATGGAGATCTCGGATCTCCCTGGTAGGGGCCCCGAGGGTGAGAATGGGCGGCTCAGTGAGGGCCGCGTGGACCCGAGACCTGGTCCAGGTCCTTCCCAGAAGTCCCCATGCAGGGCTCCTTGGAGGCAAGGAGTCACATTGCCTGTCCTGCAGCCTCAGTCCCCCATGTAGAAACAGTTGCCCAGGGCCCCACGACCCCCTCCACCAACGTAGGACCACGCTCCACCCCCAGGCTACCCCACAGGCCTGCCTGGGGTGAAGCGGGCCGTGTTCCGGTCCCAGCCCGCCTCAGGTCAGAAGAGTGGTCTTTAGCAAGGGTGGCCTCTCCCTCCTCAGCCTCAGTTTACCGTTCTGTGAATGGGATGGGTCTGAAATGCAGAGTACCCCACACCAGGCCTGAGAATGAGCTCTTGGGAAGTGTAAGGAAATGCAAGTCTGTGTCTCTGTGAGCAGCAGACCTGCCTCCCACACCCCAGCCGAGAGAGCCCTGGGCGGGGTGCGAGCGTGGGCGTGGGGAAGGCACGCTACCTCTTCCCAAAGACCCAGGGCTGGGAGCGTGAATGTGGGCCCAGATACACCCTCCACCTTCCCCGGGCTGGGTAGTCATGACTTGCTAGAGTCCAGGCTGGCGAGAGCCCCCACCTTGGCCCCCCAGCTCCAGCCTGACAGGCTAAATTTAACCTTTGGAGCTAATTTTAATCCCAGTCCAGAATCCGGCTAGTTCCCACGGCCGGGATGCGTAATCCCCGCCCTGGCGGCCCCGGGGGACAGGAGGAGGGCCCCGGCCCGGCGGTCTCGGTGCCAAGATGATTCCGGAAATGCCCCCCACGCCTGGGGTCCCATGGGAATGTGGGACTTGGATATGAGTCTCTGGGCCTGGAGGATCCAACTTTGGCCCTTTCTCCATCTGTCCCCATCTCCCGGCAAGGGCAGGGTTCACAGAATGGTCAGAAGTCGGGGGTCTCTCTGAACTGGAACTCAGGGGCCGAGACAGGAAGTAAGTTCCAGACAGAAGGCATGACAGGTGCCAAGGCCCTGAGGAGGGAGGAGACGCATCGTCAAAGCCGAAGTGAGGGGCCAGCAGGAAGAGGGGCAGGAGCGGGGCCACCCTGGACCCTCGGACGGGCAGAGAGGCCTCTGGGTTTTGGTTGAAGAGCCGTGGAGGGCCATGGCTGGAGTAGGGGTGGGAAGGAGGGGCAACTGAGCAAGAAGGGACACTCCACTTCAAAAATTTGGCCATGGGGACTTCGCTGGGGTCTGGTGGTTAAGACTCTGGGCTTCTAAAGCAGGGAACCTGGGTTCAACGCCTGGTCCCGGAACTAGACACTGCATGCTGTAACTAAGATCCGGTGGGCTGCAACGAAGGCCCCATGCAGCCAAAAAAACACAAAAAAAACATGGCCATGGCTGCCACGGGGGAGCAGGACTGTGGGAGGCAGGGAAGCAGACAGGAAGCCCCAGGGAGGCCAGGGCTCTGTCCCTCTGGGCAGAGGGTGAGGATGAGGCCCCTCTGTTCTGTGCCTGCATCTCCTACGTTAAGTCACTGTGCTCCAGGGCTCTCTGGGTCCTCTACAAGCCACCAGGTCCCCAGCCGTCTCTGAAGGCAGGCCCTTACATGGTTTGAGTCTTCTGATCCTTGATGACCTTGGCACCCCCAATCGGCACCCAGGCACCAAAATCATCCCCTGTTCTGGCCCTGGAGGGATATGTCGCGCACACAGCTCATGCCCCTTCCTGATCACACACTCCTTAAGGCTCCCTACTGCCCTCAGGAAGAGGAGGCTCTAGTCCTCAGTCTGGCATTCAAGGCCCTGCCCCCATCAGCTCCTGCCCCCTGTTCTCTACCTTCAACAAAAGTGTCTGCTCGAAAAAGTCTCGTTGCCACTTCTGCACCTGACCAACTCCTAGTCATACTTCAAAAACCCAGCTCAGGAAGTCCATTCCTCCAGGAAGCCCTCCCTGCCCCCTCACTCTGGTCTCCCACCATTGTCCCTCCTGCTCCAGTTCTGACTCTGTAGGATTGGGGGCACATCCAGCTCTCTCCCTCTCCCCTAGACTGGGAGACCCCCCCACTCAGGACCAAACATAGCGGTGGCTGGGAAGATACGGTGAACAGAGCGGGTCAGCAGGGACACGTCTGAACTCCCCCGAGCTTCCCTCAACAACTTCCTCTCAGACTCCCCCCAGCTGACTCCCTACCCAGAAATACACGCGCATGCAAATCCAGCCCTCCAGCGGGGACCTGCCTCAGGCCCAGGTGTGAAGGGCTGGCCAAGGAATGCGGAGGCGGTGGGAGGCCCAGGGTGTGCATATATATTTGTCCTCACATGCAAATCCCCACCCTGAGCCGCAGACAGACCTGGCGGCTGGTTCTCCAGATGTTGGCCTGAGCGTGATCGGAACTGCTTGGGGCGGGGTGGGGGTGCTGAGTGTGCAGGGCACGAGGAGGGAGGCTGAGGTTAGGAGAGGCTGAGGTTGGAAGAGGCGGAGGTCCAGGGAGCCTCTTCTGTACACATATCCCCACCCCCCCGGAGTTCCGAGAACCTGCAGCATCTGCTCAGCAGCAAGGCAGAGAGGGGCCCATCGACCCAGCAGAGGGAAGAAGGGCCAGGAGAAATCCAAGAGGGCATCTCAGCGGTGGAAGCACGTAGCTGGGGCTCAGTGGAAGGGCTGGATGGGGAAGCCCAAGGTCAGGGGCGTGGGCATTTGATGTCAAGAGTTCAGTATCTCCCCACCCTCACCGTTGCACTGCATTTCTCAAGGATCAACTATGTGCCAACCATCGCATAAACTGACCTCAAAAGAAGCAGAAAGTTTAAGTAGATCCACGACCATGGAAGATGAGAAATGTGTCTCAAGGCCTACTGGGAAAAGGACAACAGGCCCCAGTGGTTTTAGGACTGTTTTATCAAACTTTAAAGGACAGGAAAGTGAGATGTTCTTTAAAAATTAACCCAGACCTTTGGGCTTCTCTGGTAGCTCAGTGGTAAAGTGAGGAAGGTTCGTTCTAATCTAGACCCACTGCTCCCCGAGCCCAGTCTTTTCCCCCTTCAAAAACCCAGCTCAGGAAGTCCATTCCTCCAGGAAGCCCTCCCTGCCCCCTCACTCTGGTCTCCCACCATTGTCCCTCCTGCTCCAGTTCTGACTCTGTAGGATTGGGGGCACATCCAGCTCTCTCCCTCTCCCCTAGACTGGGAGACCCCCCCACTCAGGACCAAACATAGCGGTGGCTGGGAAGATACGGTGAACAGAGCGGGTCAGCAGGGACACGTCTGAACTCCCCCGAGCTTCCCTCAACAACTTCCTCTCAGACTCCCCCCAGCTGACTCCCTACCCAGAAATACACGCGCATGCAAATCCAGCCCTCCAGCGGGGACCTGCCTCAGGCCCAGGTGTGAAGGGCTGGCCAAGGAATGCGGAGGCGGTGGGAGGCCCAGGGTGTGCATATATATTTGTCCTCACATGCAAATCCCCACCCTGAGCCGCAGACAGACCTGGCGGCTGGTTCTCCAGATGTTGGCCTGAGCGTGATCGGAACTGCTTGGGGCGGGGTGGGGGTGCTGAGTGTGCAGGGCACGAGGAGGGAGGCTGAGGTTAGGAGAGGCTGAGGTTGGAAGAGGCGGAGGTCCAGGGAGCCTCTTCTGTACACATATCCCCACCCCCCCGGAGTTCCGAGAACCTGCAGCATCTGCTCAGCAGCAAGGCAGAGAGGGGCCCATCGACCCAGCAGAGGGAAGAAGGGCCAGGAGAAATCCAAGAGGGCATCTCAGCGGTGGAAGCACGTAGCTGGGGCTCAGTGGAAGGGCTGGATGGGGAAGCCCAAGGTCAGGGGCGTGGGCATTTGATGTCAAGAGTTCAGTATCTCCCCACCCTCACCGTTGCACTGCATTTCTCAAGGATCAACTATGTGCCAACCATCGCATAAACTGACCTCAAAAGAAGCAGAAAGTTTAAGTAGATCCACGACCATGGAAGATGAGAAATGTGTCTCAAGGCCTACTGGGAAAAGGACAACAGGCCCCAGTGGTTTTAGGACTGTTTTATCAAACTTTAAAGGACAGGAAAGTGAGATGTTCTTTAAAAATTAACCCAGACCTTTGGGCTTCTCTGGTAGCTCAGTGGTAAAGAGCTCGCCTGCCAGTGCAGGAGACACGGGTTCGATTCCTAATCTGGGAAGATCCCACATGCTGCGGAGCACCTGAGCCCGTGAGCCGCAACCATTGAAGCCTGTGTGCTCTAGAGCCCGACTTCCAAAAGAGAAGTCATCGCAGTAAGAAGCCTGCTCACCTCAACTAGAGAGTAGCCCCCACGCTCTGCAACTAGAGAAGAGCCTGTGGCCGCCGTGAAAACCCAGAATAGTCAAAAATAAATAAATAAAATGCAAAAATAAAATCCCCTTGTATTTCATGCATTGCTGGTGGGAGGGGAAAGAAAGCAGGGTCACTCTGGAAAACTGTCTGGCATCTACTGAAGCTAAGCACACATCTACCCTGCAACCCGGTGATCCTCCTCCTCAGTATTCACCTAAGAGACATGGGTCCATGTTTTACAACACACACACACAAGAATGTTCTCAGCAACTCCACTCATCATAGCCCCAGACTGGAAATGACTTAACTGCCCTCGGTGGCAGAATTGGCAAATACTTTCTGGTCAATTCTATGATGGACTACTATAGAGCACAGAAAAAGGATGCATCCCAGCTCCAGGCAACCACACAGGCAAAGCTCCCAGATCAGGTGCCCATTCAACAATCCTGGGCTCCAAAGAGAGGACACACCATGTGAGTCCATTTATATGACGTTCCAGAGCAGGCAAAAGCCACCTACAGTGAGAGACATGAGCTCAGTGGCCATAGAAGCAGCAGCTGTGACCAGGACAGTGGGAGTCGGAGGGCTGCAGCACGCTGTTCCCTTGGTCCAGGTGTATTCAGTTGGTGCAAGTGTTTGAGCCCGACCCCGAATATTTTTCCATTTCTCTCTATGTGACTTATCCCAACCAAAAGATGTGTGGGTTTTTTTTGGTGGGGGGGCACTTCTATTGGTCCTTCATTTCTCTATTTTCATCCAGCTTTGTTGTCTGGCCTGTGTTAGCATCCCATCGCAGTGACCCCTGTCGCTGCAGAGCACGGGCTCAAGGCGCATGCGCTCCGGAGCTCCGGCTCGGTCGTTGGACACATCGGTCCAGCTGCTCCGCGGCACATGGGATCCTCCGAGGCCAGGGATCGAATCGGCGCCCTTTGCACTGCAAGGCGGTGTCCTTCCCCACTGGATCACCAGGGAAGCCCCCAAAGATTTGTTTTTTAAAAAGCTCCCCCTCTGTTCCTGGTTGCTGTGAGGGCCAGCACCTGCCTGGGCAGGAGTGAGAAGACAGGGCGAAGCTGGATCAGGTGTCCAGGTGAGAGAGGCGGGGCCTGAGCGGGGACCAGGGCTGCAGGAGGCAGAGAAGACGGATGATCCGGTGACAAAGGAGACAGGACGGGATGGTGGCATGCGCCTGGGCTTGGCAGGGAGCCTGGGATCTCAGGCCTGATGCTGTTTGGAGGGCAGAAACTGGGGTACGAAGGAAGATGCCATAAGCAACTGAGCATCACGCGCTCTCTACTGGGACGCCCGTGGTCACTAAGTCCATCAACAAACACCCTTGCTGTCCTTCTGGCCGTGACGGTCACCTTCCTGAAAGTGATGTCTTAGCCCCCTGGTGACAGAGATGGAGGTCTGGAAGGAATCCCACTGATTCTTCACTGCTGGCCTCTTCCTGGAGGCAGACTCAGTTTTCTCATCCATAAATGGGAGCGTACTATAGAGCACAGAAAAGGATGCATCCCAGCTCCAGGCAACCACACAGGCAAAGCTCCCAGATCAGGTGCCCATTCAACAATCCTGGGCTCCAAAGAGAGGACACACCATGTGAGTCCATTTATATGACGTTCCAGAGCAGGCAAAAGCCACCTACAGTGAGAGACATGAGCTCAGTGGCCATAGAAGCAGCAGCTGTGACCAGGACAGTGGGAGTCGGAGGGCTGCAGCACGCTGTTCCCTTGGTCCAGGTGTATTCAGTTGGTGCAAGTGTTTGAGCCCGACCCCGAATATTTTTCCATTTCTCTCTATGTGACTTATCCCAACCAAAAGATGTGTGGGTTTTTTTTGGTGGGGGGGCACTTCTATTGGTCCTTCATTTCTCTATTTTCATCCAGCTTTGTTGTCTGGCCTGTGTTAGCATCCCATCGCAGTGACCCCTGTCGCTGCAGAGCACGGGCTCAAGGCGCATGCGCTCCGGAGCTCCGGCTCGGTCGTTGGACACATCGGTCCAGCTGCTCCGCGGCACATGGGATCCTCCGAGGCCAGGGATCGAATCGGCGCCCTTTGCACTGCAAGGCGGTGTCCTTCCCCACTGGATCACCAGGGAAGCCCCCAAAGATTTGTTTTTTAAAAAGCTCCCCCTCTGTTCCTGGTTGCTGTGAGGGCCAGCACCTGCCTGGGCAGGAGTGAGAAGACAGGGCGAAGCTGGATCAGGTGTCCAGGTGAGAGAGGCGGGGCCTGAGCGGGGACCAGGGCTGCAGGAGGCAGAGAAGACGGATGATCCGGTGACAAAGGAGACAGGACGGGATGGTGGCATGCGCCTGGGCTTGGCAGGGAGCCTGGGATCTCAGGCCTGATGCTGTTTGGAGGGCAGAAACTGGGGTACGAAGGAAGATGCCATAAGCAACTGAGCATCACGCGCTCTCTACTGGGACGCCCGTGGTCACTAAGTCCATCAACAAACACCCTTGCTGTCCTTCTGGCCGTGACGGTCACCTTCCTGAAAGTGATGTCTTAGCCCCCTGGTGACAGAGATGGAGGTCTGGAAGGAATCCCACTGATTCTTCACTGCTGGCCTCTTCCTGGAGGCAGACTCAGTTTTCTCATCCATAAATGGGAGCGTGACACCCGCTGGGGAGTGAGGCGCTGCGGAGGGGCGTTTATTGACCTTGTCTCTAGAGTCCCTGAAGCCAGAAGGGAGACAGGCCTTGAACAGGGGGTGCTGAGTCAGCGTACCATCTTGCAAGACCAGGGGGACCCTTCCTGGGATACGCTGGGCGACAGGAGACCCCCGACTTCCTCCCAGAGCGTGGGTCGCGGAATCCTGAGCTCAAAGGCTTTGCACGGAGGAGCTCAGAGAGAAAAGACCAGAAACCGTCAAGTTCCCCGTCTTGGCTCCCTGTGGGGCTATTCACGAGAGGGACCCTGGAGCCCAGAGGCCAGCCTGGCGGGGGGCCTGGGCTGGGAAGGAGAGGAGGAAAGGAGAAGTGAGAGGCAGGTGGGTGGGGGGGGAGTAGGGGGGAGGTGCGGGCCCACGGGGACGCGGCGTAGCGGGGAGGGGTCGCTGCTCCTGGGCCCGGCAGCAAATCAGGCCGGCGGCCCCGCCTCACGCAACCCTGGCTGCGGTTTCATCACCTGCTCCCCAAGTACCTCATTACAGGTGACAGGAAGAGCCCCTTGGAAAGTCGGGACACCCCCTCCCCTCTCTCGAGGGCCCCAGTGGCTCTGACCCCAGCTGCCAGAGACCCTCCCCATCCCCCGGCTGCCAGGGCCCTGGGCTGCTGCCTCCCCTGGGAGCCCGGGGACGGGGTGGCCCGGGGACGGCGCTGTGGGTGACCTAGGGGTTCGGTGAGCGAGCCCCTCTCCTGCCCTCGGGAGAAGACAACTGTCAGGGACTCCTGCGTGGCGAAACCTCTCTGGACCTCAGTTTCCCAGTCCCAGAAGACGGAGAGAGTTGGGGATACCTGCCTGAGTTGGGGGGATCTCTGAAGGAGGCCCTCTAGAGATGCTGTATCCCTCTTTCTCTATGCAGGCAGCAGAAGGCCTGGGGGTCTCCTCCCCTCAGCCTTGGGGCGCCCGGGGCCCTAACAGACCCAGGAAGGCTGCTGTGGACGAGGTTTCGGGGAGAAAGCCCTTTCCTCACATGTACAGATTGGGGGGGGGGGTTGGGAGATTCCCCTAAACACATGAATCACCCCAAAACACACCTGCATGCATAAGTCCCCAAAACAGTACTTATAGACCCCTCCCTGACCCACATGGCTCGCCAAACCCACACACCCCCAGGCACACACAGAGGCCCAGTAACCCACAGACCCCCGAGACACGCACGCGTCCCCCGCACACCCCAACCCCACGGATGCACACAAACCCTCAGTATAGGCAGACACCCCCAAATATACCAGGACCCCCAACCCCAGGCAACCCTTCCAGACACACACAGAGCTCCCCAGATCCCTGCTAGGGCTCCCCTGATGAGCAGGACTCCACAGGCACACAGAGCCTCTACCCCGGCAGGGGTGCCGCCCAGCCTCGGGGATCCTGAGGCGGGGTGGGAGCACCCCCCAGGCAAGAGAGGTAGGTTACGGGTGGGGTGCGGGGGGTGGGGGCGGCACACGAGGGTCTCGGGGATCATACACGTGGACACTGGGGAACACACTGTGCACGCAGGTGGCAGGGGGTCGTGGGCAGCTTCAGGGTCTTCTCGGGGACTGTGGGGGGCAGGGTCCGAGGGTGAGGCATGTTATTCACATGGGGCTCTGAATTCCAGAGGCTCAGAAGATTCCAGTTGGACAAGGCCTTTTGGAGGGGGTCCCTTTGTCTATCGGTCCCCCTGGCACTCATGGGGAAACTGAGGCCCAGGGGGGCCCCCTCAGACCCCCCTCCACAGATCCCTCTTGAGCCTGCTCCTGGGAGGGACCCAGCGTGGCTGTGTGCTGAGGGGCCGGCCTGAAGGGCCCGGCCAGACCAGGGCGCCTATCCTGGTCCCCTGCACACCTGCTGCCTGGCAGCTCCAAGCTTGTCCCCCGGTTTGTGCAACAGGCCCTGGTACCCACGCACCTGTGCCTCCACTTTAGAAAGGCCTCCTCTATCAGCAGATGCGCTCACTTTCTTCCCCTTTCCTGGCCCCTGAAACACCAGCCCCAGACAGACCTGTCACCTTTCCATCGCCAGGTCTTTACCCCGTTGTGCTCTCTGTCCTGAACACCCTTCTCAGACTCAGCCTGGTCTGAGAGGTTGCTACACGTCCTTCAAGGCTGGGCAGGAATCGCTCTAGTACGGCTAAGTTCCCCAGACCAGATCTCTCTTTCCTGGTGTCACCTAGTCCCACCAGGTCCTCTTGGTGTTTCTTTATTGGTTTCTTTGATGATTGTGTGTGTGTGACTAAGTTGTGTCTGACTCTTTGCAATCGCATGCACTGTAGCCCACCAGGTTCCTCTGTCCTTGGGGATTCTCCAGGCAAGAACACTGGAGTGGGTTGCCATGCCCTCCTCCAGGGGATCTTCCCGACCCAGGGATCGAACCCAGGTCTCTTGCATTGCAGGCAGATGCTTTACCGTCTGAGACGTCAGGAAAACCTCTTTGACGATCATGTCGCCCCAGTAAGAGGTCCATTCCATGAGGGCAGGGATGGAGCCTTCCCAGTGCCCGGCACACAGTAGGTCTGCAATCACCCTTCCTTGAATGAATGAGCCAACAATGGCTTAACAAATGGAAGAAACATCATCGACAGCTGGTTCCGTTTTCTTTCAAGCACATCACAGCTCACAAAACAGATTTGAGGCCCCATCTGGCTCACAGGCTGCCAGTTTGCAAGGCCCCCTGACACCCCCGCTCTTAACAGCCCCTGGAAGTTGTTCATGCTTCTCTCAGTCCCGGGTTCCAGGAAGGCCATGAAAACCTGGCTGCCTTCTCTGTCCACTGCAGGTCCTTCCAGGGAGGCCGGTTTCTCTGCCAGAGCCACTGCAGACAGACTCACTGCCCATTCACCTTGTGCGGGGCTTGGGACCCCTACCCTTGGGGGGTTGGGAGAGACTCTACATTCAGCACCCAGCTCTGCCGTCTCACATGGGTCAGAGCCCCCGCCCACCCAAGGCCCCCAGCGATGTCTCCTAAGCTGCCACGGCAGCTACAGGACCGGCTATAGGTTTCACTCTCTTTGTTCCAGAGAAAGATCTCCCCACAGGGCCCCAGAAATTCATCCCCAGAGGCACGGGCCTCCCTGCTTGGGAAATTAACACATCTGTCAGAGCTAGGCGGAAGGGAGCAACCTGCAGCCCAGCAGACCCAAGACGCACCCGGCAGGGAACCCCACTTTCTTCCCCCAGAAATGTCTGGGAGCCCGCCAAGGTGCCAGGGATACAAGGGCAGGGAGGGGACTGGCCTTGCTCATTGCCCAGTGTGGTGAGGGAGATGACAGACCATCAGCGTGACAGGGACAGAGGCTTTTCACGATGAGATTCTATATATAGGGGAGGCAGCCGGGGGAGGTGGTGGGGAGGGACCTGCTTTGGATGGAGAGGCCTGAAGGGGCTTTCTGCAAAGGAAACCACAAGGACAAGAGTCCACCTGCCATGAGAGGATGTGAGGAAGGGCAGGCACCAAGGCCCTAAGGCGGGAAGGTGCTGGTGGGTTCCAGGTACGGGGCTGGCTGGTATTGTTGAGTATGGGTGGGCAAGGGGCACCTGCCGACAGAGCGGGACAGGCGGCCACCAGGGGCCTCAGAGATCCATGTAAGACAGTGGGCCGTAGAGTCGTTGAGCGTCATGGAGGCTGGGTGAGCAAGGGGTGGCAGTGGGCGTGGTATGACGCAGGCTTTTCAGCGGCCCCCACGGCTGCTGGGCGGAGAAGCCCTTTAGGAGCAGGACAGCCTCTGCGGGAGATGGGCTCTGGTTGCGGAAACTGGACAGAGGCAGGCCTGTGTCACCGCAGCGACTCGTTAGGACAAACTGCTTGGAAGGGTCCCTTCTGAAGGTCTCAGCTCCACCTCTGGGGACCTGGACCTGGAGGAGACCAGGACGGGGAAGCTGACAGGCCTGAGGCCTGCTTGGGCCCTGGGGAGGCGGGGGTGAGGTGGGCCGCGAGGGGGCTCACAGGCACCTAGTCAGGCATAGTTCAGAAGGTCCCTCTTGGGTCTGAGTGCCGGCTGTCTGTGCGGGGCCCACGCTCTGCCTCATTTACACACGGGACCAGCCTGACTCAGATAGCCCAGTGAAGCGGAGACGGCTGCCCTGTTTCACACAGGAGGAAGCGGGCCTCCTCCCAGGGCCGCACAGCAGGACCCCAGGTCCCACCCAAGTGTGGGTTTATACCCCAGTGTTCTGCCACTGTGCCCCAAATCCAGCCCCTCCTAACCCAGTCTGAGAAGGGGGCCTGGGTACTAGTGGGGTCTGAGGCACTCATTTCTGGGCTGCCTGGGGCAATGGGCAGCCGCACAAGTCCCCCCAAGATGCAGGCCCAGGGAAGTCCTTTTAGGGGCTGAGAAATGGGACCCAACTTTTGTGTACATCTGACTATTTGGATTCATAGGCCTGCGCTGGGGTGACCTCTCCTGCCCAAAATGAGATCTCAGGGGTGTGATAAATCCTCTTCAAAAAAATGGCATCTGTCTCCAAGTGCATATGTGCCTCAAAGCTTCCAGAAGGTCAGACCCCCAACATGTCTACACTCATCGCATATGAGTTGGGGTGACAAATGATTTTTAATTCCCTTTCTCCTCTCGTTTGCATTTTCCAGATGTCTGCCTGGTTGGGTAATGATTTAATGAAATCAGTCATTAGTTGGAGATGGGAATTAAGATCGGGCTCAGGTTGCTCGGGTCACAAAGGCAGCCAGAGAGTTTAGAAAGGGGCAGCGATCTGTCTGAGGTCACACAGAGAGGGGTGAGAGGAAGCCGGGGCCGGCCCCTCACTCCTAGCTGCAGGACCTCTAGGGCCTGAGAGGCAGCCTTGAGCCTGTCCTTTCTCTGAGGGCCACTTTACAGTCTTCTCTTCTGCAAAGCGGCAGCTTCACACCAGATAGGGAGTTTCCAGCTCCTGCAGGTGAGACCCAAGACTCTAAATGTCCCCAAATTCCATTCCCCGGAAGCCAAAACTCACTCCTGGACTCAGGTGACGGAACACAGGTATGGGGACAGGAGGAAGCAAGATTGACCTTTCCTGGGCTTCCCTGGTGGTCCAGTGGGTAAGCACACCGCCTTGCAGTGCAAGGGGCGCCGGTTCGATCCCTGGCCTGGGAAGATCCCACGTGCCGCGGAGCGGCTGGACTGATGTGTCCAATGACCGAGCCGGAGCTCTGGAGCGCATGCGCCCACAGACAACAGAGGCCACTTCAATGGGAGGCCCACACGGGCCAAAGAACAAAGATGGATGAAAATAGATAAATGAAAGACCAACAGAAGTGGCCCGCCCGCTCCCCTCCCTCCCCAACCCGCCCCCAACTCCCCCCCGCAAAAAAAAAAAAAAAAAAGACTGACCTCTCCTAAAGCTCCACTGACCTTCGGAATCAAACCCCACACACCCGTCCTTCTGAGTCTAAATACGTTTTTGAACCCCGTTCCTTCACCCCAAGAGTCCGCGAGTTCTCAACGCCCAACGCCGAGGGTCCAGAGGTCCTGACCTTTCCCCATGAGGGTTCTCAGCCAGGTCAGGCAAAAGCCTTCAACTATTTCTGACTTCTTAGGTCTGCAGCTTGGGGACTAGGAATAGCCAGGGACCCCAGTTGGTGACGTCTGCTTCCCAGGACCCTGAGAGAGGCTAAGGGTGGGGACCCTGGCCGTGAAAGTAACATAGCCACTAGCTGGTCACATGCAGACAACCTCAGAGGGCTGTGACCACTGTTCCCATACCCATGTCCCAGATGGGACACTGAGGTACGAGGGGGAAGTGGCCCGGGCAGCTGTGGTCTCCTGCTCGCGGCTCTGTGCCCACCGCCCTGCCCTCCATTACACAGACATCCTGTGGGCCCCCCTGAGGCTCCACGTTCACTGCATAAGGTGCGCACCCCACGAGGTGGGTGAGGGGCACAGCGGTCACGGGCACACGTGCATGTCATGCTACATGCAGGTCTGGGGCTGTGACACACGCGGGCACACCCACAGCAGCAAGGCATGGGGTTGAGGGTGCACACGGGCCCTCTAGGATGCCCAAAGAGGTGTGCCCCAGGCATGGGGAATACTGGAGCTCACAGACGCGTACTAGGGCCTTGTGGCACCATCACTGGAGACACACAACCCCCCAACTGACATCAAAATCCTTAGACACACGCCCTAGAAACCCACAGCCCCTCAGACATAACCCCTGGACATGCAAACCCTGGGATCCTCACCCTTTTGGACACACCACCTCTCAGAAACACAACCCTGGAGCACCTCCCCGAACACATTCCTCAGAGTCCCAGCCCTTGGACGCAACTCCGTTTGAACACACAAGCCCTGGATGCATTGCCTCTCAAATTCACAATGGGAGGCCCAAACGGGCCAAAAAACAAAGATAGAAGAAAAAAAATAAATAAAAGACCAACAGAAGGGGCCCGCCCCCCCCCCCCCCTCCCCACCCCCCCCCCAACTCCCCCCGCAAAAAAAAAAAAAAAAAGACTGACCTCTCCTAAAGCTCCACTGACCTTCGGAATCAAACCCCACACACCCGTCCTTCTGAGTCTAAATACGTTTTTGAACCCCGTTCCTTCACCCCAAGAGTCCGCGAGTTCTCAACGCCCAACGCCGAGGGTCCAGAGGTCCTGACCTTTCCCCATGAGGGTTCTCAGCCAGGTCAGGCAAAAGCCTTCAACTATTTCTGACTTCTTAGGTCTGCAGCTTGGGGACTAGGAATAGCCAGGGACCCCAGTTGGTGACGTCTGCTTCCCAGGACCCTGAGAGAGGCTAAGGGTGGGGACCCTGGCCGTGAAAGTAACATAGCCACTAGCTGGTCACATGCAGACAACCTCAGAGGGCTGTGACCACTGTTCCCATACCCATGTCCCAGATGGGACACTGAGGTACGAGGGGGAAGTGGCCCGGGCAGCTGTGGTCTCCTGCTCGCGGCTCTGTGCCCACCGCCCTGCCCTCCATTACACAGACATCCTGTGGGCCCCCCTGAGGCTCCACGTTCACTGCATAAGGTGCGCACCCCACGAGGTGGGTGAGGGGCACAGCGGTCACGGGCACACGTGCATGTCATGCTACATGCAGGTCTGGGGCTGTGACACACGCGGGCACACCCACAGCAGCAAGGCATGGGGTTGAGGGTGCACACGGGCCCTCTAGGATGCCCAAAGAGGTGTGCCCCAGGCATGGGGAATACTGGAGCTCACAGACGCGTACTAGGGCCTTGTGGCACCATCACTGGAGACACACAACCCCCCAACTGACATCAAAATCCTTAGACACACGCCCTAGAAACCCACAGCCCCTCAGACATAACCCCTGGACATGCAAACCCTGGGATCCTCACCCTTTTGGACACACCACCTCTCAGAAACACAACCCTGGAGCACCTCCCCGAACACATTCCTCAGAGTCCCAGCCCTTGGACGCAACTCCGTTTGAACACACAAGCCCTGGATGCATTGCCTCTCAAATTCACAATCCCGGGACTGCAACTCGGCAGCACCGAGTTGCAGCACTGTACGGCAGCACCCCTCGGACCTTTAAACTCAACTCAGTTCACAGATGCTATTCAAAGGACACTGCCCCAGAACTTGGCACGACGCGACACGCACCTGCTCCACCTGGACCCTCGGACGCTCGCGCACCGATCCGGCAGCAGCGGCTCAGAACTCCGACGGAGCGCGGGGCGGCCACAGGTGCCTTCTGAGCCGGCGGCCCCGCCCCCGGGAGCTGATTGGGCGGGGCGCAAATTTGCATAGAGGGCGGGCTCGCGGGCTGCGATGGGCCGGGCCTTGGGCGTGGCCAGGTCCCGGGAGTTCCGGGACCGGGAATCAGACGCTGGAAGACTCGGAGGCGGGAGAATAGTAAAATGAGGGGGAGGGCCTAGGGGAGGGGCTGAATCAGACCTGCCAGGCGTCCCCACGCGGACAGTGGGCGACCCCGACCTTCCTGCAGAACCTGACCCTGGCTGTAGTCCCTGCTATTTCCTACCTTCGACTTACTGCAACCTGAGTGAACTCGAACTCCCACCCGGGACCCTGAGGCCCCAGACATCGAGACCTTCTCCAAGCCAACCCTGACCCTTGCTCTCACCCGAATACAGGGACCTGCGGAAAGGGGTTCTGGGGTCGCTGCGGGGCCTCACCCAGCTGCGCGCCTCCTGCGGCTGGATGTGGGACCCACATGCTTCGACAGGAGGGTAACAGACCCCTCCGTTCCTGGGCGCCGTGCCCCTTCAAAGCTCAGCTTCTAGGACTCGACCCCTTCCCTGGGATCCCAGACCGAGACGGGGTTCAAAGCAGGATTAGTGAGTGAAAGGATCACAGGATGGGTATGACTTTGGGCCCAGTCTGGAGAAGGCAGACCCTCCACGCGCGTTCTCTGTCCCTGTGGGATCAGGACTGGCCCGGAGGGGTCAGGGAGGGCTTCCCCCAAAGAGGGGGCATTTATAATGGGCCTTGAAGCAGGAGTAAGAGTTTATCACCGGGGGAAGGGTTTTCCTAGACGGAACCCAACTTGCCAAGGGGCAGAGAACATTCTTTGGCGGGGGAAGATGAAGCCAGAGTAGTGAGTGGAAGTAGGTTGGACTGGGCCCTCAAAGAGGGGCTTGGAAATCAGGGGAGGGGGTCCATTTAGAGCAAGTGAAAGGGGAGAACAGGTGGGTAGCTCTGGCCGTCTGGTGTCCATCTTCTCAGAACACAGATGATCGGACCCCTGGGCTCGGTGGGGAATGTGTGGAGATATTTGTATGAGGGACACCAGGAAAGGGCGTGGAAACCCTGGGAGGTTCATGCTTCCTCCCCCCACAGCATCCATGACATGGGCAACTTGGACCTCTAGCCTGGGCACAGATTTCTCTTTGGACAGAAAAAAAACAAACAAATGGGCGGGCTCGCGGGCTGCGATGGGCCGGGCCTGGGCCAGGTCCCGGGAGTTCCGGGACCGGGAATCAGACGCTGGAAGACTCGGAGGCGGGAGAATAGTAAAATGAGGGGGAGGGCCTAGGGGAGGGGCTGAATCAGACCTGCCAGGCGTCCCCACGCGGACAGTGGGCGACCCCGACCTTCCTGCAGAACCTGACCCTGGCTGTAGTCCCTGCTATTTCCTACCTTCGACTTACTGCAACCTGAGTGAACTCGAACTCCCACCCGGGACCCTGAGGCCCCAGACATCGAGACCTTCTCCAAGCCAACCCTGACCCTTGCTCTCACCCGAATACAGGGACCTGCGGAAAGGGGTTCTGGGGTCGCTGCGGGGCCTCACCCAGCTGCGCGCCTCCTGCGGCTGGATGTGGGACCCACATGCTTCGACAGGAGGGTAACAGACCCCTCCGTTCCTGGGCGCCGTGCCCCTTCAAAGCTCAGCTTCTAGGACTCGACCCCTTCCCTGGGATCCCAGACCGAGACGGGGTTCAAAGCAGGATTAGTGAGTGAAAGGATCACAGGATGGGTATGACTTTGGGCCCAGTCTGGAGAAGGCAGACCCTCCACGCGCTCTCTGTCCCTGTCGGATCAGGACTGGCCCGGAGGGGTCAGGGAGGGCTTCCCCCAAAGAGGGGGCATTTATAATGGGCCTTGAAGCAGGAGTAAGAGTTTATCACCGGGGGAAGGGTTTTCCTAGACGGAACCCAACTTGCCAAGGGGCAGAGAACATTCTTTGGCGGGGGAAGATGAAGCCAGAGTAGTGAGTGGAAGTAGGTTGGACTGGGCCCTCAAAGAGGGGCTTGGAAATCAGGGGAGGGGGTCCATTTAGAGCAAGTGAAAGGGGAGAACAGGTGGGTAGCTCTGGCCGTCTGGTGTCCATCTTCTCAGAACACAGATGATCGGACCCCTGGGCTCGGTGGGGAATGTGTGGAGATATTTGTATGAGGGACACCAGGAAAGGGCGTGGAAACCCTGGGAGGTTCATGCTTCCTCCCCCCACAGCATCCATGACATGGGCAACTTGGACCTCTAGCCTGGGCACAGATTTCTCTTTGGACAGAAAAAAAAAAACAAACAAATAGGGGTCCCACAGCATCATAAAGGTGATCGGGCTTCCTGCTGTTCCCACCCTGTCCTTACCGCCCCTCAGCGTCCCACACCGGACACTCAGGCGCCTGTCCCAAGGATGCCCCGGGGCGGCCCAGTCCAGGCTGGGGGCTTCCGCCTGGGTTCCAGGGCACCGAACGAGGCGGCTGGGGAGCCCGGGGCCCCTCGAGGGCCGCTCTGTTTACCCGAGACCGCCCGCCTGCCACTGATGCAACAGGCAGGCTCTGGTTACGTGAGGGCGGCAGCTGCAGCAGCCCTGGGAGCAGCCTGAGTGGAGCCAGCTGGGGCCCCCACTCCGGGCCCCAGCTCCTGTCCCGCCCACCCCTGGGGCTCCTTCCTGGGTCCTCGCCCCCGCCACGCGGCCCCCTCCCCATCCCAGCTCATACCGTCTTCTGTCATTCACGCTCTTCCCCACCACGGGGCCTCCTTTTTGCCTTTACCCTGTTCTTGGCCTATACGCCCCTCCACCACTGGCTGTGCTACCCCGTGTGGGCGACCTCACCCCCTGGGGCAATCGAGAACCCCGACCTCTGTCTTCTCAGAGGAGGGGACACTCTTAGGAGCTGGAGTAAGAGATCAGGGAGTGGAAAGGGAGATTTCAGGGGAGAAGGGAATGGAAATGGCCAGAGAGGGAGAGCTGAGAAGGGGGCCTGGCAGAGGGGCAGGGGAAGGGGGGTCCAGAAGCTCCCCCCAAGTCTCCCTTCTCCAGATGCTCTCCCAGAATGTCAGCGAAGGAAGACTCTGAAGGACCCTCCGGGGCAAGGGCAGGGTAGTCCAGTAGGTAGTGCTCCGGGTTTCGAAGACCCTGGGTTCCCATCCCGGCTCGGACTCCCACTGGCTGTGTGACCTCAGGCCGATCGCTTTGCCCCTCTGAGCCTGTTTGCTCACAGGAAAAGTGAGGACACTGGTGGTCCTCCTCTGAAGAAGAAGTGTTTCCAGTTTGGCCTCCAATGCCCCATCCTTCTCCAAAAGCCTTCACTATCCCCTCTCGCATCCATGACATGGGCAACTTGGACCTCTAGCCTGGGCACAGATTTCTCTTTGGACAGAAAAAAAAAAACAAACAAATAGGGGTCCCACAGCATCATAAAGGTGATCGGGCTTCCTGCTGTTCCCACCCTGTCCTTACCGCCCCTCAGCGTCCCACACCGGACACTCAGGCGCCTGTCCCAAGGATGCCCCGGGGCGGCCCAGTCCAGGCTGGGGGCTTCCGCCTGGGTTCCAGGGCACCGAACGAGGCGGCTGGGGAGCCCGGGGCCCCTCGAGGGCCGCTCTGTTTACCCGAGACCGCCCGCCTGCCACTGATGCAACAGGCAGGCTCTGGTTACGTGAGGGCGGCAGCTGCAGCAGCCCTGGGAGCAGCCTGAGTGGAGCCAGCTGGGGCCCCCACTCCGGGCCCCAGCTCCTGTCCCGCCCACCCCTGGGGCTCCTTCCTGGGTCCTCGCCCCCGCCACGCGGCCCCCTCCCCATCCCAGCTCATACCGTCTTCTGTCATTCCCCCTCTTCCCCACCACGGGGCCTCCTTTTTGCCTTTACCCTGTTCTTGGCCTATACGCCCCTCCACCACTGGCTGTGCTACCCCGTGTGGGCGACCTCACCCCCTGGGGCAATCGAGAACCCCGACCTCTGTCTTCTCAGAGGAGGGGACACTCTTAGGAGCTGGAGTAAGAGATCAGGGAGTGGAAAGGGAGATTTCAGGGGAGAAGGGAATGGAAATGGCCAGAGAGGGAGAGCTGAGAAGGGGGCCTGGCAGAGGGGCAGGGGAAGGGGGGTCCAGAAGCTCCCCCCAAGTCTCCCTTCTCCAGATGCTCTCCCAGAATGTCAGCGAAGGAAGACTCTGAAGGACCCTCCGGGGCAAGGGCAGGGTAGTCCAGTAGGTAGTGCTCCGGGTTTCGAAGACCCTGGGTTCCCATCCCGGCTCGGACTCCCACTGGCTGTGTGACCTCAGGCCGATCGCTTTGCCCCTCTGAGCCTGTTTGCTCACAGGAAAAGTGAGGACACTGGTGGTCCTCCTCTGAAGAAGAAGTGTTTCCAGTTTGGCCTCCAATGCCCCATCCTTCTCCAAAAGCCTTCACTATCCCCCTCTCGTTTGGTGTTCTGATGCCCCCATCCCTCCTTCCATCTCAGCGCTGACCCAGGGGTTCAGGTATGTCTATGTTCGTTTCGGTCTCCTGGAGCCTGGGATTTCCTCGCAGTTGGCATTGTGATGTGGCAACACAAAAAGGGTGTTTCCATGGGTTTCTCAAAGAACTGGCGTCCTGGAGAGGGTCTGAGTAGCACAGGGGTCTGGAGACCGGTCTTGGGTCAACCTGCTGGGGGCTGGGGTGGGGCTGGGAAGGGGTTTCCCAGGGGCAGGACCTTATGAGAGCACAGCGCAGGCATGAGATAAAAACCAGGACCTGGATCAGGGGCTAAGAACAAAACGCCAAAATTCACGTCTGATGCCCATCCTGACCACCGTGGACCAACAGAAGGCACCTCCCTGCCCTCTTGGGCCTCCTTTTGATCCATCCACAGATTTGAAGGAGAGGGGTATGTCGCACAGGTCACCCAGGAAGCTCTTCCAGGTTGCCTCCACTCTCACTGGCACTGGGATCCTTACTTGAATGCCCCTTGGCACGAGGAGCTCCCATTTCTGTGAGCCGGGTCTGGGCATGCCCACACCTTCCACTCCTGGGAATGGGTATGGCCACAGTGCGTGGCAGCAGATGGGAGGTCTGGCTGGGCAATGGCCTCTCGAAGTCTTAATTTGCTTTCTGAAAAATGGGGACAAGAACGCATGAGGTGAAAAAGGGCGAAGGGTCCCTAGGCTCACTCGCCAGGATCAGCGGAAACTGCGGACAACGACGGCTTGGAGGCAGAGAGCCCGGCCAAGGCTTTGCCTCTGGCGCCGCCTGGCGGCCATCAGGGGCAGGACGTTCGCCAGGAGGGAAGGGCACATGGGCCATGCAAACGAAACGCAAACGCATCAGCACCTCCGCGCGCTCAGACGTGGTGAAGGCTGGTGGTGGTAGGATCTGACGACCCCCCCGTCCTGCGCAGACCTCTTTGAGAGTCGTGTTCAGAGGCGCGCACACGTCGTGGGTGACAGGGAGCCTCGGAAGACCTAGGGCACCCTGTGACTGCGCCCCACTAGCGCACAGAGCCTGGCCTACGCAAGGTGGCCCCTGGGATTCACGAAATGACCTCACTGAGCCGCTCGCCTGTCCAGTGGGTCTGAGTTGGTCTGTCTGGCACACCCGAGCGTCCCTGGGGCAGGCGGGTCCTAGCTCCGAGAGATCAGTCGGTGTTTGCTGGATAAATGGCTCCATGATGGGAGGACAGATGGAGGGGAGGTGCCTTCAGAGCGAATGAAGAGAGAGAGAGAGTGCGGGGCGTGCTACACACCAGCCAGGCCCTGAAACAGTGAACCCAAGCCTCCTCCCTCCCTCCAAACTGAGGTGGGGCAGAGCGAAGGCAGGGGGAGACACACAGGCCCCCAGGACACGCGAGCAGAGGAGAGGAGAGCACGCACGGGCCCAGCTTCCTGCTGGTGAGAGGCAGTTATTTCTCAGTACCTCCAGGGTTCACGAACCTCTTCCCGGGCCCGCAGGCCTGTCCACAGCCGACACCCCACCAGCACCCTCTCTCGTCTCCCCTAGGGTGCCCTTGGCCTGTGCCACCCCTCTCTCCCAGCCACGTCACAGTGCCACGCTGCGGGATCCTCCCAGAGCGGAGCCTGGGACCCACCCTGGCTATACCCTCAACAACGCCATTCTGATCGCCCTGATACAGTTTTCTGGGCACCACGTTGGCACCGAAGGTGTACAAACCAGGGACCCTGATCTCCTGGGCTTGGCATCCTCAGGGATCCGTGTGGGCTCTTTGCAGGTCAGCAGAAACAGACTCAAAGCCATTTTGGCAAACGCAGTGATTTTAGGAACTCGTGAAACTGAAGAATTGAGATTTTTCTAGTGCCAGGTACAGTTAGATCCATCTCCTGGAGTAAAGAAAAGATTCTTCCTGGAGAATCCCATGGATGGAGAAGCCCAATGGGCTGCCGTCCATGGGGTCGCTGAGGCGATGAAGGGCACATGGGCCATGCAAACGAAACGCAAACGCATCAGCACCTCCGCGCTCAGACGTGGTGAAGGCTGGTGGTGGTAGGATCTGACGACCCCCCCGTCCTGCGCAGACCTCTTTGAGAGTCGTGTTCAGAGGCGCGCACACGTCGTGGGTGACAGGGAGCCTCGGAAGACCTAGGGCACCCTGTGACTGCGCCCCACTAGCGCACAGAGCCTGGCCTACGCAAGGTGGCCCCTGGGATTCACGAAATGACCTCACTGAGCCGCTCGCCTGTCCAGTGGGTCTGAGTTGGTCTGTCTGGCACACCCGAGCGTCCCTGGGGCAGGCGGGTCCTAGCTCCGAGAGATCAGTCCGTGTTTGCTGGATAAATGGCTCCATGATGGGAGGACAGATGGAGGGGAGGTGCCTTCAGAGCGAATGAAGAGAGAGAGAGAGTGCGGGGCGTGCTACACACCAGCCAGGCCCTGAAACAGTGAACCCAAGCCTCCTCCCTCCCTCCAAACTGAGGTGGGGCAGAGCGAAGGCAGGGGGAGACACACAGGCCCCCAGGACACGCGAGCAGAGGAGAGGAGAGCACGCACGGGCCCAGCTTCCTGCTGGTGAGAGGCAGTTATTTCTCAGTACCTCCAGGGTTCACGAACCTCTTCCCGGGCCCGCAGGCCTGTCCACAGCCGACACCCCACCAGCACCCTCTCTCGTCTCCCCTAGGGTGCCCTTGGCCTGTGCCACCCCTCTCTCCCAGCCACGTCACAGTGCCACGCTGCGGGATCCTCCCAGAGCGGAGCCTGGGACCCACCCTGGCTATACCCTCAACAACGCCATTCTGATCGCCCTGATACAGTTTTCTGGGCACCACGTTGGCACCGAAGGTGTACAAACCAGGGACCCTGATCTCCTGGGCTTGGCATCCTCAGGGATCCGTGTGGGCTCTTTGCAGGTCAGCAGAAACAGACTCAAAGCCATTTTGGCAAACGCAGTGATTTTAGGAACTCGTGAAACTGAAGAATTGAGATTTTTCTAGTGCCAGGTACAGTTAGATCCATCTCCCTGGAGTAGAAGATGGCAACCCACAACAGTATTCTTCCCTGGAGAATCCCATGGATGGAGAAGCCCAATGGGCTGCCGTCCATGGGGTCGCTGAGGCGGACACGACTGAGCGACCCTAGACCCACGGCCCCAGACGATGCTCTCAGGTTCCCCGGCCCGTCTGCTGAGCTTCTCAACCCTAGAAGGAAGATGCTACTCTTTGCACTTTTCCAGAAAAATCTTCAGGGGAGACCTCATCAGATCACATGCCCATCTCAAACCAAGCACTATGACCTGGGAAATGGGGCACTCTGATTAGCCAGGCCAGGGTCCCACGTCAACCCCCGGAGTTAGGTGGCTTCTCCATACGGCCTGCGCCTGGGGTGGGCATTTCTGCTCGAGGTGGAACGTAGTCCAGGCAAGCAATTACATGAACATCTGCCTCAGCCTGCAGAGAAGGTCCAGTCCAGCCTTCCTCGTCAAGATGGAGAAAGGTAGGACCAGAGAGGGTCAGAGCCAGGCCCCATGTCACACAGCGTGTCAGAGGCAGGGCTGGGACCAAATGAGACCAGGCTTTACGCTTCCCTAGCGGTGTGACCCTGCACAGATCACACCACCTCTTGGAGCCTCTCCTCTCCCCTCTGTATTTGGGGTGACATCTCCCATACGGGGCTGCCTGAGGATGAAAGATGACCGTTGTGAAGTCCCCGGCACAGAGCTGGACACACAGCAGGTGCATGGCTGTGGCGGCCGTTACGGATCCAAGGGGCCAGAGCCATACCCATGGCCAGCGAGGGGCAGGCAGGTAGGAATCCAGGGGCAGCAAAGTCTCAGAACATCCATGGCTGCTCGGAGGCCCCGGGCAGGGGCAGGAGGCACACGCGGCCACACGTGCTTGGTCTTCAGCCCCTGCCAAGTCCCACGAGGCTGTGCCAAAGAGCCCAGCTGTCGTCAGGCAAGGCGGGGGGAGAGAGGAGGGTCAAGGGAAGTTCTGAGATGCGCCCAGAGCTGCAGGGGAGCCCTGAGGAGGTGGCATCTGAGGCAGGGTCCTGGGAGGGGAAGAGAGAAGAGGCAACGTGCCAGGAGCTAGAGGGCCTGGGTGTGAGTATCCTGGCGCTTCCGGTCACGGGTGGTGGTCTGGACACGACTCTGAGCCTCCATTTCCTCTTCTGCAAAACGGGCTGTGTGTAGGCCCTGGGCCTGGCGCAGCAGGGGACCAAGACTTGACCCTGGGAAGGTCACCAACACCACTGTCAGGGGGCCGTCTGGGGAACAGGCGGGAGGTGCTTCTCAACCCTAGAAGGAAGATGCTACTCTTGCACTTTTCCAGAAAAATCTTCAGGGAGACCTCATCAGATCACATGCCCATCTCAAACCAAGCACTATGACCTGGGAAATGGGGCACTCTGATTAGCCAGGCCAGGGTCCCACGTCAACCCCCGGAGTTAGGTGGCTTCTCCATACGGCCTGCGCCTGGGGTGGGCATTTCTGCTCGAGGTGGAACGTAGTCCAGGCAAGCAATTACATGAACATCTGCCTCAGCCTGCAGAGAAGGTCCAGTCCAGCCTTCCTCGTCAAGATGGAGAAAGGTAGGACCAGAGAGGGTCAGAGCCAGGCCCCATGTCACACAGCGTGTCAGAGGCAGGGCTGGGACCAAATGAGACCAGGCTTTACGCTTCCCTAGCGGTGTGACCCTGCACAGATCACACCACCTCTTGGAGCCTCTCCTCTCCCCTCTGTATTTGGGGTGACATCTCCCATACGGGGCTGCCTGAGGATGAAAGATGACCGTTGTGAAGTCCCCGGCACAGAGCTGGACACACAGCAGGTGCATGGCTGTGGCGGCCGTTACGGATCCAAGGGGCCAGAGCCATACCCATGGCCAGCGAGGGGCAGGCAGGTAGGAATCCAGGGGCAGCAAAGTCTCAGAACATCCATGGCTGCTCGGAGGCCCCGGGCAGGGGCAGGAGGCACACGCGGCCACACGTGCTTGGTCTTCAGCCCCTGCCAAGTCCCACGAGGCTGTGCCAAAGAGCCCAGCTGTCGTCAGGCAAGGCGGGGGGAGAGAGGAGGGTCAAGGGAAGTTCTGAGATGCGCCCAGAGCTGCAGGGGAGCCCTGAGGAGGTGGCATCTGAGGCAGGGTCCTGGGAGGGGAAGAGAGAAGAGGCAACGTGCCAGGAGCTAGAGGGCCTGGGTGTGAGTATCCTGGCGCTTCCGGTCACGGGTGGTGGTCTGGACACGACTCTGAGCCTCCATTTCCTCTTCTGCAAAACGGGCTGTGTGTAGGCCCTGGGCCTGGCGCAGCAGGGGACCAAGACTTGACCCTGGGAAGGTCACCAACACCACTGTCAGGGGGCCGTCTGGGGAACAGGGGGAGAGGAGGCTGGGGAGGTGCTGGGGGACCAAGGAGGGCTCAAGAGGAGCCGCAGAGCGTCTTGGTCTGAGGCGCGCAGCTGTCGGGGGACAGAGGTGGCTCAGGACGCTCACGGCGGGCCGGGGGCTCGAGGCAGGGGCGAGAGGAGCACGCAGGCGGTGGGGGCGAGGGGGCAGCATCCTGAGGCTCGACGGTTAGAGGGACCAGGCGACAGGAAGGGGAGGCGGTGGGGGGTGGGTCCAGGGTTGCTGAGTACCACCACTGGGTGGAGGAGAGGGGTGGGGTGCTGACCCCCTTGGCAGCCCCTCTTGCTCCTGGCCCTCCCAGATGTCTCCCGAGCGACCCTCCCATCTGTGGGATTCCTCACCCATCTACCCAGAGCTAAGCCCCCATAGGAGCTCTCTGCACCCGCACGAATCCTGTTGTCTCTTGGCTCTCGGGGCCGCTGCCTGAGGAGTTTCGGGGGCCATGTCCCCACCCAGGCCTCCCCTGACCCTCTGAGAAGACCTCCACCAACAGAGCACATCACGGCACATGAGCCACGTGACTGGCCTTGACCAATGGCACATCGTCACTGTGAAGCAAAGGAAGGCTGAATGAGCATGGGCACACCAGGCGCCCAGCCACCGGGAGACGCCCGGGATGGCCCGCCAGGGAGGCCCCACACAGAGCCTGGCACCCGCCACCCTAACAGCGGACAGCACGGGTTAGGGCCAGATGCGAGGTGACCTCCAGTTACCTGGCCCCCTCAAGCTCCCACGAGAGCAGCCCCGGGAGTCCAGCAGAGCTGCCCAGCTGGGTCCAACGCCAGCTGCAGAACAGCAAGCAGGCACACAGTTGGCACCCAAAGCCACTAGGCTCCGGGCTAGCGGTCACGCAGCAGTAGCTGACTGCTCCAGCCCGTGTCACCGGATGCAGCAGTGTCCTCTTTGCTGCCCAGTGACCCGCTGCGACAGAAGGGACAAGCAGAGGCCAGAGTGGGCAGCGACCCGCTCAGGGTCACACAGCAGGATTCCAGAGCCGGGCGGCTGACGGCCGGCGCTCAGCTCTGCCTGAGACAATGATGTGGGTCAGGCTAGCAGGTGGCCCGCGGCAGGGCGGGAACAATGGGGCTCTGCTGTTCTTGAGGGGCAGGGTCCCAGGGATCAAGACAAGGTCTGTGGCCTGGGTTAGGGACAGGGTGACGACAGAGAGCGCGGGGGAGACGGGCTGACGACAGCCCGAGCAGCAGAGGGAACGAGAGCGGCGCACGGACAGAAGCATCAAGCAAGCGCAGGAGAAACCGGGAGGCTGAGTCAAGCGGGCCCGTCTCGGATGCCGAGAGGGCGGGTTAGTTCCGAGCACGGAGCCCGGAGCGGCTCACGGCCCGCCTGGCACTGACCTGGGTCAGAGGGCCCGGGGCACCTGCGCGTCTCTTCCGAGATCAGGATGAGGAGGGTGGGGCGGCTCCTCGGGGCTGGAACAGAACACGGGCAGCGCCTGTGAGGCCGGGCGCCGGGCCACGAGGCCCCCGGCTGGACCGGACTGCGCTCGGGGGTCACGCTCTGGGCCCCCAGGCCCCCTGACCGGAGCCTGCAGGGCCTCCTCTGTAAACACAGGCCCAGCCACCCACTTCAGAGGCCGTGGCTCGGTCTCTGGTAGGACGGGAAGCGCCCGACCCCCCAGGGCAAAGAGAGGCGAGAGCAGGGGAGCGGCGATGACACCAGCCGCGGCGGGGCTCTGTCAGGGCCGAGGGGCATGCTTGCAACAGCAGGTGCAGCAGGGCTTTTGGAAGCACCTGGGAAAGCGAGCTGGAAAGAAGCTCGTGTTTGGTGGCCCTGCTGCGTGTAGGGTCCTGCGCAAAGCTGCACACGGTGAACCCCAGTTCCCGGGGCTGTCGCCTCCCAGGGCAGAGCCACCAGGCGGCTATTCAGGGCACATGAAGCCCCAAGAATCCCCCTCCCGCTGCGCACAGCCCTTCTTACACATTTGCAAGGTTTGTTTGTTTCTGACAATTCTCGCATCTGTTATTATAGACAGCAACACAAGGGTGTTTTATCCTTTTTCTTTCTTTCTTTCTTTTTTGGTTAAGTTATTCATTTATTTGGCTGTGCCAGGCATTAGTTGCGGCATGTGGGATCTAGTTCCCTGACCAGAGATTGAACCCAGGTCCCATGCATCGGGAACACAGAGTCCTAACCACTGTACCACCATGGATGTCCCTGTTTTATCCTTTTTCAACGCCGTTTGGGGGACAGGCATCCCAGAACCCCACACTCCTGAAGCCAGACACATCTGGAGGCCGAATAACAGCTCACAGCAGGTTCTGCTGCTGCTGTTGGGTCACTACGTTGTAGCCGATTCTTTGCGACCCTATGGCCTGGAGCCCGCCAGGCGCCTCTGTCCATGGGATTCTCCAGGCAAGAAGACTGGAGTGGCTGCCACTGCCTCCTTCAGAGGCTCCTCCCAACCCATGGGACAGTCTTGAGTTTCCTGCTTGGCAAGAAGACTCTTTACCACTCAGCCACCTGAGAATCGATAGAGCAGGTAATGTGTGTTCAAATGCCTGTTTATTAAGTTATAATGGAAACAAAGCCAGAAAGAACTACTTTTCCACAGACTCTCTCCCTAGTATGTAAGAACGGTAAGTACTTTTCATTTTTAGACCTGGTCCTTGGCTCAAAGCCTCATTCAGCTCCGGGCACCCTCCCTGCTGCCCTCAGGACCCTGCCATCCCTCTAACCCTCATCTCCCCTCCTACACCCACTTCAGCCACATCCATTTGAGCTGTTTCTCCAACACCCTCAGCTCACCAGGCCCAGAGCCCCGGCCCCGCCCCGCCACGCCTGGAACAGCGACCCCGGTTCACCTCTGCCTGTCGGTCAAGCCTCTGCTCCCACCTCTTCCGCCTCCTCCGAGGGGCCCCTGCAGCCCTTCTCCTCCTTCACGCGGGTCTGAAATGTTCTCATCTGTTCCGTGTTTACCTGGTGGCTGTGGGCCGCCCCGTGAGGCCACTGACCACACCTGTCTCGGTCACTGCCGCACCCTGAGCACCCAGCCCAGGCCCCCAGCGGAGCTCAGGAGCGGGGTGCTGAGGGGCTGAACTCTCCCACTGGAGACGCCAAAGGACAAGAGGAAGTCATGAGCCACCACGAGAAGAAGAAAGGGAGTTATGTAAGGAGCAAGAAGCTGCAGTTCCTGGCTGAGCAGCGAAGGTCCTTAGAGAAAGGGGCAGTGAGCGGCAGCGGGCAGGCGGCCCCGGAGCTACCTGTGGCCCTGGGCCGTGGCGTTCATGTGGTCGCGGATGCTGATGGCCTGTTTGAGGAGACCCTCCACGCTGCGGAAGTAGACGCTGCTGTCGAGGAGGTTCTTCACGGCACTGAAATGGGAGGGCGGACACAGTCAGAGGCCCCACGCTCTCTTCTACCCAAACCAGACCTCAGCGGATGCCCAGCCCAGCCCAGTAGTGTGTCAAGCTGCTGGGGGAATTCCGTGGGCCTCCCTGAGTGCTCACTGTGGGCTAAAAGTTTAGATTTCCCTAGGCACCAGAACACAGGATGGTGAGATCCAATTTTTGCTTGATGGTTGCTAACCAATCTAATGCTTTGAAGAAGCTGTAGGCCTTCAAAGATGACCTCAGAAATAACATGCTTTGGACTTCCCTGGTGGTACAGTGGATAAGAATCCATCTGCCAGTGCAGGGGATACGGGTTCAATCCCTGGTCTGGGAAGATTCCACATGCCGTGGAGCAACTAAGCCCGAGCACCACGATGACTTGAACTGGCACCCTGGGGCCCGGGAGCCACAGCTACTGAGCTCATGTGCCCCAACTACAGAAGCCCGCACACCCTAAAGCCTGTGCTCTGTCACAAGAGAAGCCACATAATGAGAAGCCTGCACACTGCAGCTAGAGAGCAGGCCCCAACGTCCACAACCAGAGAAAGCCCGTGTGCAGCAACAAAGGCCCAGCACAACCAAAAATAAAATAAACACATTATTATTATTATGATCATCATCATTTTGGCCACTTCTATTGGTCTGTCATTTATTTAGCACTCCAGCCCCACGTTGGGCCCCACCCCCCGGAAGCTCATTGGACCTGGTGGCTGTGGGCCGCCCCGTGAGGCCACTGACCACACCTGTCTCGGTCACTGCCGCACCCTGAGCACCCAGCCCAGGCCCCCAGCGGAGCTCAGGAGCGGGGTGCTGAGGGGCTGAACTCTCCCACTGGAGACGCCAAAGGACAAGAGGAAGTCATGAGCCACCACGAGAAGAAGAAAGGGAGTTATGTAAGGAGCAAGAAGCTGCAGTTCCTGGCTGAGCAGCGAAGGTCCTTAGAGAAAGGGGCAGTGAGCGGCAGCGGGCAGGCGGCCCCGGAGCTACCTGTGGCCCTGGGCCGTGGCGTTCATGTGGTCGCGGATGCTGATGGCCTGTTTGAGGAGACCCTCCACGCTGCGGAAGTAGACGCTGCTGTCGAGGAGGTTCTTCACGGCACTGAAATGGGAGGGCGGACACAGTCAGAGGCCCCACGCTCTCTTCTACCCAAACCAGACCTCAGCGGATGCCCAGCCCAGCCCAGTAGTGTGTCAAGCTGCTGGGGGAATTCCGTGGGCCTCCCTGAGTGCTCACTGTGGGCTAAAAGTTTAGATTTCCCTAGGCACCAGAACACAGGATGGTGAGATCCAATTTTTGCTTGATGGTTGCTAACCAATCTAATGCTTTGAAGAAGCTGTAGGCCTTCAAAGATGACCTCAGAAATAACATGCTTTGGACTTCCCTGGTGGTACAGTGGATAAGAATCCATCTGCCAGTGCAGGGGATACGGGTTCAATCCCTGGTCTGGGAAGATTCCACATGCCGTGGAGCAACTAAGCCCGAGCACCACGATGACTTGAACTGGCACCCTGGGGCCCGGGAGCCACAGCTACTGAGCTCATGTGCCCCAACTACAGAAGCCCGCACACCCTAAAGCCTGTGCTCTGTCACAAGAGAAGCCACATAATGAGAAGCCTGCACACTGCAGCTAGAGAGCAGGCCCCAACGTCCACAACCAGAGAAAGCCCGTGTGCAGCAACAAAGGCCCAGCACAACCAAAAATAAAATAAACACATTATTATTATTATGATCATCATCATTTTGGCCACTTCTATTGGTCTTTCATTTATTTATCTTTTTTGTTTTTTGGCCTGTGTGGGCCTCCCATCACGGTGGCCTCTGTCGTCGCTGAGCACCGGCTCTGGGCGCATGCGCTCCAGAGCTCCAGCGCAGTAATTGGACACATGGGTCCAGCCGCTCTGCGGCACGTGGGATCTTCCCAGGCCAGGGATCGAACTGGTGCCCCTTGTACTACAAGGCGGTATCCTTACCCACTGGACCACCAGGGAAGCCCTATTACTATTTTTTTATATCATGTTTTCCTCTGAGGTGACCCATTCCTGCCCCTGAAGGATGTTTGTCAGCTGGACTGTGAGAAGCTCTAAAAGTGAATGTAGACTCAGCACCATTACGGGGGCACTTCTGCGGAGCTGTGCTCAGCTCCGATGTTGGTGCCACGTTGGTGAATGTCTAATAAAAAGGTTGCTTCCAACAGCACTACAGGAAAATATCCACCAAACCCCTTGGGGCCTTGCTAACGCCAGCAAGCTGCCTGTGCACCTGCAGTAAAAATAAAAGGGTCGTTTTAAAGTCCTTCTATGGAAGACAAAGAAATCACTCCCATTTATTATCAGTCAGGGACCTGCTTGAAAATGGCCATGAGATCCAGAGAGGGGAGCGCAGGCCGAAACCCTCTCTGTTAACTTGCTCATCTGACACCATCAAATGCAGTCAGCTTTCCTAGTCTCCATCCACTTGGATAAAAAGCTAACATAAGCTCTCAACTGAATCATTCACCCCAACCAATATACCATATAATACCTTTCAGTTTTATACCAACCGTTAACACGGTAATAGGCATTTTGAAGAACTAAAAGGGTTCAATCCCTGGTCTGGGAAGATTCCACATGCCGTGGAGCAACTAAGCCCGAGCACCACGATGACTTGAACTGGCACCCTGGGGCCCGGGAGCCACAGCTACTGAGCTCATGTGCCCCAACTACAGAAGCCCGCACACCCTAAAGCCTGTGCTCTGTCACAAGAGAAGCCACATAATGAGAAGCCTGCACACTGCAGCTAGAGAGCAGGCCCCAACGTCCACAACCAGAGAAAGCCCGTGTGCAGCAACAAAGGCCCAGCACAACCAAAAATAAAATAAACACATTATTATTATTATGATCATCATCATTTTGGCCACTTCTATTGGTCTTTCATTTATTTATCTTTTTTGTTTTTTGGCCTGTGTGGGCCTCCCATCACGGTGGCCTCTGTCGTCGCTGAGCACCGGCTCTGGGCGCATGCGCTCCAGAGCTCCAGCGCAGTAATTGGACACATGGGTCCAGCCGCTCTGCGGCACGTGGGATCTTCCCAGGCCAGGGATCGAACTGGTGCCCCTTGTACTACAAGGCGGTATCCTTACCCACTGGACCACCAGGGAAGCCCTATTACTATTTTTTTATATCATGTTTTCCTCTGAGGTGACCCATTCCTGCCCCTGAAGGATGTTTGTCAGCTGGACTGTGAGAAGCTCTAAAAGTGAATGTAGACTCAGCACCATTACGGGGGCACTTCTGCGGAGCTGTGCTCAGCTCCGATGTTGGTGCCACGTTGGTGAATGTCTAATAAAAAGGTTGCTTCCAACAGCACTACAGGAAAATATCCACCAAACCCCTTGGGGCCTTGCTAACGCCAGCAAGCTGCCTGTGCACCTGCAGTAAAAATAAAAGGGTCGTTTTAAAGTCCTTCTATGGAAGACAAAGAAATCACTCCCATTTATTATCAGTCAGGGACCTGCTTGAAAATGGCCATGAGATCCAGAGAGGGGAGCGCAGGCCGAAACCCTCTCTGTTAACTTGCTCATCTGACACCATCAAATGCAGTCAGCTTTCCTAGTCTCCATCCACTTGGATAAAAAGCTAACATAAGCTCTCAACTGAATCATTCACCCCAACCAATATACCATATAATACCTTTCAGTTTTATACCAACCGTTAACACGGTAATAGGCATTTTGAAGAACTAAAAGGGTACTTCTGTGCCCATGAAGAAAACAGTCTTTCAGCATTAGAGAAATTCACGTCTCACTAAAGTGCTCAGAGCAGACAGGCTCCCGGCCCCACAAGGCAGTTCCAGTGGAACATTCTGAAACAGGACAGACACGCTCATTATCCACTGAGATGGCCACTAAGCACTTGAAGTGTGGCTTGTGAGACTGAGGAGCTGAGTCTTTCATTTTATTTCATTAACATGTAAGTATAAACAGTCACTCGGGGTCTCAGCTCCTGCAGTTGACCATAGGGCTCAAGGATCTGGGAGAAAACAGAGATTTTGACCTGGTTTTCCTTGAACCTGGGTCTTTCTTTTTTTTTGTAACAACTTTTTTTTTTCTTTTGCCTCTAAGTCATCATTTTTTAAATTTTATTTTTAATCGATCTTTATTCTTTGTCCTGTGCGGGCCTCCCATCACAGTGGCCTCTCTTGCTGCAGAGCACTGGCCCTGGGCACATGGGCTCCAGAGCGCTGGCTCATAATTGAACACACCGGTCCAGCCGCTCCGCGGCACGTGGGATCTTCCCAGGCCAGGGATCGAACTGGTGCCCCTTGCACTGCAAGGCAGACTCTTTACCCACTGGACCACCAGGGAAACCCTCTTTCTTTCTTTTTAAATATTTGTTTTGTTTGGCTCTGCTGGATCTTAGTTTCGGCACACAGGATCTTCAGTTGCAGCATGTGGAATCTAGATCCCTGACCAGGGATCGAACTCAGGTCTCCTGCATTGCAGGCAGATTTGTTTACCACCTGAGTCACCAGGGAAACCCAGTGGAGTGTCCAGTCTCCACCAGAATACCCCACAGCCCACACTAGGGGCAGAGAGAACTCCTAAATCACCAACTCCTAAAGGAAATGGAACAGGCGTGAAATACATGAAATACAGTCATGGGAAACCAGCAGGAGCACCGGTCAACAAAGCTGCAATAGTGGAAGAGGCATCAACTGCTGCTTTTTATTCTTGGGGGTATCTTTCACTTGGGGTTAAAAAATCTGGGTATTCAGAGAAAGTTACACAAACAAAAATAATGAATGGTATACCCATGGTCACAGACGCTTCATTCATAGTAGCTAAAACATGGAAGCAACCCACATGTCCAACAGGTGAATGGATAAACAGAGTGTAGCCATCCTTAATATGGAGGTGGAATATTATTCAGCCTTGAAAAGGAAGGAAATTCTGACACAGGCTACAGCATGGATAAACCTTGAAGATATTATGCTGAATGAAAGAGGACAGTTACAGAAAGAGAAAAAAAAGCATGATTTCACTTCTGTGAGGTCCCTAGAATGGTCAGATTTAAGACAGAAAGCAGAATGGCAGGTGTCAGGAATGGGGGGTGGGTGAATGGTGAGTCAGTGTTTAAAGGGGACAGAGCTTCAGTTTGGCACGATGAACAGAATTCTGGAGATGGGTGGTGAGGATCACTGCCCAGCGATATGGACAGATTTAATACCACTGATCTATGTACTTAAAAAAGGTCAAGATAATAAACTTCCCGTTATGGGCGTCTTACTACAATATAAAAAAAAAAAAAAAAAAAACGATAAAAAATGTTAAATACACAGCCTTGTCTTTGTTTTCGCCCTCCCCGCCGGCTGCCATCCACCCCTCCAGCCAGTCTGTGGCCCTAAGGTAGGTGGGAAATACTGGCCTCTTGAGGAGTAACCCTCACGGCCCCTCCTCGGACAGATGGGGAGGGGCTAAGGGCCACGAAGACGCCTGCCCGAGACACACCGGGGCGCCGTCCAACAGGGAGAAGCGCAGGTCTGGGCTGGAACTCGGTCCCGTGGCTCGGTGAGTCGAGATCCACATGCCCCTAGGCAGGCGGGTTCGGCAGGGCAGGGCTCACCAGGCAGCTGGCGAGGGCGCCCCTGAACGCCCGGGGACTGTGGGGCAACCCTGGCGGGGGCGGCGGTGACGCTCACCTGCAGGCGTACTCCACTGTGTAGATGGCCCCCTGGCTCTGCTCCTCCCACCGCTGCATGTCGGCCTGTGGAGGGTGGGAGGCGGTTAGCAGGGGTGGCTGCCAGCTCTCTGGGATGGAGCCCTGGAACGCCAATCACCGCGGCTGCAGAGACCCGCCCCCTCCAGCCCCTGATCTTTCCTCCTGCAACGCCTGACCCTCCTCAGTCTAGGCTTTCTCTGAACACACGCAACTAGGCCTCAGGGCCTTTGCATAAGCTGTTCCCCCTGCCTGGCACATCCTTCCCTTGGGTCCTCCTGTGGCTGCCTCCTTCTCAGCACACAGGTCACAAGCGATGCAGAGCCTGCCGTCTTCTTCCGCCAAATCTGGCCTAGAGGTGTTCGCCCAGCCCCAACCAGTGACGGTTCGCCTCCCTGCCGGTGTCCCAGCCCTGACTCCTGCATCCACAGCCCCTGCTCCGCCCAGCAGCCCCAGCTCGCGGGTGCAGGCCCTGCGAGAGGCCGGGGCCAGGGTAGGACGCTCACCTTATGCTGGGCCAGCTCAGGCAGAGAGCGGCGCACGTGCTCCTGCAGCCGGTACAAGGCCACGGACGGCTCGTTGGCCAGGACGTAGAGGCTCTCCGTGAACTTGTCTGTGACTGGGTCCAGGGTCGACAGGGGGCAAAGTGGGGCAGGGTTGAGGGGGGCGGGGTTGACAGGGGGTCAAGGAGACGAAGCATCAGACACCTGACTGTTCAACCCATGAGTCCCGCTCGGGTGGAGGAGGGTCCAGTGTCCCTCCCAGCGGCTGGGTCACCTGGGGCCCTGGTGATGGGCTGCGGATGGTCACGGCAGGGCCAGACCACTCCGTCTGGGAGTCACAGAAGGGCTTCAGTCTTGATGACATCAGTGTGTCCAGTGAATTCAAGACCTTTCCCTTCCTAAACCCACTTGCTTGCTGGACCCCGCTCAGATCACTCATACGTCATTCACCCCAGTGACAAAATCCGAGATCCTTCTACTGGAGGCGAGGAGAGCCCAGATCTCAGGCTGTAAGTCAGAACAACTCAGGGGCGAGACTCTTCCCTGTGAGCTTCCCTGTGGGCATAGACCAGGGCTTCCCTCTGCAGTGCTCCACCTGAGGTCGCTCCTCGCTTGGCCTCCTCCCTATCCCCGTCCTGCTTCCCCCGCTCCTCAGCGGGGCTCTCTTAAAGGTGATTAGAGACCACGTCCCATTCCAGGTGGCTTCAACAAGCAGCAGCCAGCGGGTGGCCCCGGCCCTTCCTACCCCTGATCTTTCCTCCTGCAGCTGCCCTCCTGTCTCCTTTGAAAAAATAGGCCTCAGGGCCTTTGCATAAGCTGTTCCCCCTGCCTGGCACATCCTTCCCTTGGGTCCTCCTGTGGCTGCCTCCTTCTCAGCACACAGGTCACAAGCGATGCAGAGCCTGCCGTCTTCTTCCGCCAAATCTGGCCTAGAGGTGTTCGCCCAGCCCCAACCAGTGACGGTTCGCCTCCCTGCCGGTGTCCCAGCCCTGACTCCTGCATCCACAGCCCCTGCTCCGCCCAGCAGCCCCAGCTCGCGGGTGCAGGCCCTGCGAGAGGCCGGGGCCAGGGTAGGACGCTCACCTTATGCTGGGCCAGCTCAGGCAGAGAGCGGCGCACGTGCTCCTGCAGCCGGTACAAGGCCACGGACGGCTCGTTGGCCAGGACGTAGAGGCTCTCCGTGAACTTGTCTGTGACTGGGTCCAGGGTCGACAGGGGGCAAAGTGGGGCAGGGTTGAGGGGGGCGGGGTTGACAGGGGGTCAAGGAGACGAAGCATCAGACACCTGACTGTTCAACCCATGAGTCCCGCTCGGGTGGAGGAGGGTCCAGTGTCCCTCCCAGCGGCTGGGTCACCTGGGGCCCTGGTGATGGGCTGCGGATGGTCACGGCAGGGCCAGACCACTCCGTCTGGGAGTCACAGAAGGGCTTCAGTCTTGATGACATCAGTGTGTCCAGTGAATTCAAGACCTTTCCCTTCCTAAACCCACTTGCTTGCTGGACCCCGCTCAGATCACTCATACGTCATTCACCCCAGTGACAAAATCCGAGATCCTTCTACTGGAGGCGAGGAGAGCCCAGATCTCAGGCTGTAAGTCAGAACAACTCAGGGGCGAGACTCTTCCCTGTGAGCTTCCCTGTGGGCATAGACCAGGGCTTCCCTCTGCAGTGCTCCACCTGAGGTCGCTCCTCGCTTGGCCTCCTCCCTATCCCCGTCCTGCTTCCCCCGCTCCTCAGCGGGGCTCTCTTAAAAAGGTGATTAGAGACCACGTCCCATTCCAGGTGGCTTCAACAAGCAGCAGCCAGCGGGTGGCCCCGGCCCTTCCTACCCCATCAGTGAGCAGACCCTGCTTGTTTCTGTTGCAAAACAAAGCCCCAGACTCACCCCCTCTTCCCACGGCGCTGCCCTCACAGGCTCAAGCATAGCCGCTTCTCACCCAGAGGCCAGACTCGGCTGCTCCCCGGTCTCCCCGCCCGCTCTTCTGCCAACAAGCCAATCCCCACAAAACAGAGGACAGGAGCTCCTACTAAGCACAGCAGACAGGTCTCTCCCTTGGTTGAAACACTCCACGGCTCCCATCAGCTGGAGAATTAAATCTGCTCTCCTTCACGTGGCCCGGAAGGCTCTGTATTTTCTGCGTGCTCTTTCCAGCCCCCACCGCCTTCCCGGCCCTCCCTCCCCGCAACCCGGGGGCACAAGGGCCTCATGGCCGGCCCTTGGACACTCAGCACTGTCCCAAAGACTGTTCTGAGATGAAGGAAGGGTTCTTCCTTCAAGACTGCCCAATACCGTAGTCACCACTAGTCACATAGGACGACGGAGCACTTGAAATGTGACTGATGTGACTCAGAGGCTGACTTTTAAATTTTACTTGATGTTCATGAATTTAACTGAGCAGTACTGTGCCCAGGAGCTGTACTGTAGCACCACTCTGTACCATGTGCCACCTCAGGGCCCTGTACATGTTGATCTGCCAAGGACACAGCCCCGACCCTCGCCCCTCACTTCCCTTCACCCCTCACGTCTCAGCTCCTATGTCACCTCCTGGCCTTTGCTGGTAGCCAAGCTTCATCAGATGTCCCTTCAACCTCACTCTCAACCTCCGCGCTTTGGTCTTATACTTAAGTTCTTATTCTTTTTAAAATTTTATACTGGAGTCTAGTTAACAAGGTTTTGTTAGTTTCAGGTGTAAAACTTCTCATTCCTTATAAGGTTATGTTTCTCTAAAACTTGATTTGTGAGGGCGGGAGTATCTCTGAGACTCAGTTTTCTTATCTGTGAAATGGGAGAACAGAACCCACCTCAAGGTTTGCTACAGAGAGGGACCCCAGGCTATTGCCCACAGCAGTGCAGAGTGAGAGAGTGAACCCATAGGTATCTGGGAGTCAAGGGGGGCTGTGCTTGAGGCTGTGCAGTTTGGGTGTGTCAGCTCACCACTGTGCCCTGCCTCAGGGAAAGCCCAGCCTGCCTTCTCCAGCTCACAGACCTCCTCCTTTGAAAATGAGCAGAGGTAATAGCTTACACCTCACAGTGCTGTTATGAAGGATGTGGAATTCAATGTCCTTGTGACTTCTCTAAATAATTAGCTCATAATAATGTATGTAATACAGTAACGACACTGACAGTTTAAAAATGACCAGTGGCCCTTTGGCTACCACACTGCGGCCATCATGGGTCACGTGCACACCCGGAAGGAAGGGCCTGTTCCAGCGGGCTGCAGCGTTCTGGCCTGGCTGAGCGGACTGACGACACGAGGAGCAGATCTACACCCGGAAGGCTCTGTATTTTCTGCGTGCTCTTTCCAGCCCCCACCGCCTTCCGGCCCTCCCTCCCCGCAACCCGGGGGCACAAGGGCCTCATGGCCGGCCCTTGGACACTCAGCACTGTCCCAAAGACTGTTCTGAGATGAAGGAAGGGTTCTTCCTTCAAGACTGCCCAATACCGTAGTCACCACTAGTCACATAGGACGACGGAGCACTTGAAATGTGACTGATGTGACTCAGAGGCTGACTTTTAAATTTTACTTGATGTTCATGAATTTAACTGAGCAGTACTGTGCCCAGGAGCTGTACTGTAGCACCACTCTGTACCATGTGCCACCTCAGGGCCCTGTACATGTTGATCTGCCAAGGACACAGCCCCGACCCTCGCCCCTCACTTCCCTTCACCCCTCACGTCTCAGCTCCTATGTCACCTCCTGGCCTTTGCTGGTAGCCAAGCTTCATCAGATGTCCCTTCAACCTCACTCTCAACCTCCGCGCTTTGGTCTTATACTTAAGTTCTTATTCTTTTTAAAATTTTATACTGGAGTCTAGTTAACAAGGTTTTGTTAGTTTCAGGTGTAAAACTTCTCATTCCTTATAAGGTTATGTTTCTCTAAAACTTGATTTGTGAGGGCGGGAGTATCTCTGAGACTCAGTTTTCTTATCTGTGAAATGGGAGAACAGAACCCACCTCAAGGTTTGCTACAGAGAGGGACCCCAGGCTATTGCCCACAGCAGTGCAGAGTGAGAGAGTGAACCCATAGGTATCTGGGAGTCAAGGGGGGCTGTGCTTGAGGCTGTGCAGTTTGGGTGTGTCAGCTCACCACTGTGCCCTGCCTCAGGGAAAGCCCAGCCTGCCTTCTCCAGCTCACAGACCTCCTCCTTTGAAAATGAGCAGAGGTAATAGCTTACACCTCACAGTGCTGTTATGAAGGATGTGGAATTCAATGTCCTTGTGACTTCTCTAAATAATTAGCTCATAATAATGTATGTAATACAGTAACGACACTGACAGTTTAAAAATGACCAGTGGCCCTTTGGCTACCACACTGCGGCCATCATGGGTCACGTGCACACCCTCGGGAAGGGAAGGGCCTGTTCCAGCGGGCTGCAGCGTTCTGGCCTGGCTGAAGCGGACGTCTGACGACACGAGGAGCAGATCTACACACTGGCTGAGAAGGGCCGGACTCCCCCACAAATCGGTGTGATCCTGAGAGGCTCACTTGGTATTGCCCAAGGACCTTTGGTGACAGGCAATAAAATCGTGAGAATGCTTAAGTCAAAAGGACTTGCTCCTGATCTTTCGGAGGTCCTCTATCATTTAATTAAGAAAGCTGTTAGTGGGACTTCTCTGGTGGTCCAGTGGCTAAGACCCCAGGCTCCCAAGGCAGGAGGCCTGGGTTCGATCCCTGGTCAGGGAGCTAGATCCCACATACTGCATGAAGACCAAATACAGCCAAATAAATAAATAAATATTAAAAAGAAAGAAAGAAAGAAAGCTGTTGGTGTTTGAAAGCATCTCGAGAGGAACAGAAAGGATAAAGATGCTAAATTCCACCTGAGTGTGACTGCGGGCTGTATTCACCAGATGGCTCTTTATTACAAGACCAAAGGAGTCCTCCCCACCAACTGGAAATACGAGTCATCCACAGCCTCTGCCCTGGTTGCATAAATCTGTTGCACCCAAGCAATAAAATCATTGTTTAACAGGAGAAAAAGCTTGTGGCCTTTCATAACTTGTAACTATGCGGTTTACAAACACGTGCGTGTGTGCAGTCACTCTAGTCCTGTCCGACTCTGCGACCCTATGGACTGTAGCCCGCCAGGCTCCTCTGTCCATGGGATTCTCCAGGCAAGAACACAGGAGTGGGCTGCCATGTCCTCCTCCAGGGGATCTTCCCCACCCAGGGATCGAATCCAGGTCTCTTGCGTTGCAGGCGGATTCTTTACCGCTGAGGCACCAGGGAAGCCCTTACAGATATGTAAATATAAACAAATACATAAACACAAAGGAAACAGTACACACAGCAACTACCACGCCCCCAAGCGGTCTTACTGAATTCTCAACAAAGGAGGGAGGGAAGCTATTCCACTCCCCATTCTACAGATGACAATACCGAGGCACGGAGAAACGCTTCTAAAGGTCTCAAAACTCGTCAGCGGTTGAGCCGGGACCTCTTTGCAGTTCAATCACTGCCTTCAAACGCTCCCTCGGCGCCGTGGCCCCCGGTCGCTCCCGTCAGACCGCCCTTCTGCACATTCCGCCCCGCCCAGGACCCCACACCACCTTTCTTCCCCTTGACCTGCATCTCCGGTTCCTCCATAGTGGCCGCTGCCCTATCCCGAGCACCGGAACCGGAAGTCTGGAGGTGAAGACTACTGCCTAAACCTTCCCTGCTAAACTGGACGCCGCACTGGTCCAGTTCCGGGCCTAACCGGCCTGGCCTCCTCGAGCCTTAGTCTCCCCAGACAGGAGAAGAGTCGTGAGTGAAAGACTGGGAAAAGAGGGGATCGGGAGGTGAGTGAAGAGGGGCCGAAAACCCCTGGAAGCTCCAGGAGAGACGCTCGGGTGGATGAGAGGCAAGGGCGCCCTCCTTTACGGAACCCCTTTTCCGGAGGCAAACTGGGGAAATACTGTATGCACTTGTAACCCCCACGGCTGCCACCAAATCCTTGCAGAGGCTCCTGAGTCCCTAGGAATGCATAGGAGACATTATTAAGGACGGGGGCGGCAGTGGTGGCCTCCCCGACGCCCGCCTGCCTCCCTCCCACCCTCGTGCTAGAGGAAGCTCGGCCCGTCTGTCAGAAGGTGGAGCCAATTGGCTTCGTCTGGGAAAAGCTTGTGGGCGGAGTTTGGGGGGGTGAGGAGCGCCTGAGGCCCCGCCCCTCCCTTGCTACCCTACTATGCTTCCTCCAGGGCAGCCGGGACGAGACTGCACAGGCGCAATTGCAGAAGTCTGCCCCAAGCGGAAGCCACGCCCTTCCCCAAGCCTTAAAGGGCCAGAAACAGCTCCTACTGCTCCAGCCCTTCCGCACTTTTGGGGGGTGGGGGTGCGCAGGCGCAGTGGGAGAAGTCGGGGTGGGGGTAGCGGTTGCGTATCAAGTTGCTCTCTGTCCCAGCAGAAGCAGACAGGGCGAACTACCCCAAGCGGTCTTACTGAATTCTCAACAAAGGAGGGAGGAAGCTATTCCACTCCCATTCTACAGATGACAATACCGAGGCACGGAGAAACGCTTCTAAAGGTCTCAAAACTCGTCAGCGGTTGACCCTGGGACCTCTTTGCAGTTCAATCACTGCCTTCAAACGCTCCCTCGGCGCCGTGGCCCCCGGTCGCTCCCGTCAGACCGCCCTTCTGCACATTCCGCCCCGCCCAGGACCCCACACCACCTTTCTTCCCCTTGACCTGCATCTCCGGTTCCTCCATAGTGGCCGCTGCCCTATCCCGAGCACCGGAACCGGAAGTCTGGAGGTGAAGACTACTGCCTAAACCTTCCCTGCTAAACTGGACGCCGCACTGGTCCAGTTCCGGGCCTAACCGGCCTGGCCTCCTCGAGCCTTAGTCTCCCCAGACAGGAGAAGAGTCGTGAGTGAAAGACTGGGAAAAGAGGGGATCGGGAGGTGAGTGAAGAGGGGCCGAAAACCCCTGGAAGCTCCAGGAGAGACGCTCGGGTGGATGAGAGGCAAGGGCGCCCTCCTTTACGGAACCCCTTTTCCGGAGGCAAACTGGGGAAATACTGTATGCACTTGTAACCCCCACGGCTGCCACCAAATCCTTGCAGAGGCTCCTGAGTCCCTAGGAATGCATAGGAGACATTATTAAGGACGGGGGCGGCAGTGGTGGCCTCCCCGACGCCCCGCCTGCCTCCCTCCCACCCTCGTGCTAGAGGAAGCTCGGCCCGTCTGTCAGAAGGTGGAGCCAATTGGCTTCGTCTGGGAAAAGCTTGTGGGCGGAGTTTGGGGGGGTGAGGAGCGCCTGAGGCCCCGCCCCTCCCTTGCTACCCTACTATGCTTCCTCCAGGGCAGCCGGGACGAGACTGCACAGGCGCAATTGCAGAAGTCTGCCCCAAGCGGAAGCCACGCCCTTCCCCAAGCCTTAAAGGGCCAGAAACAGCTCCTACTGCTCCAGCCCTTCCGCACTTTTGGGGGGTGGGGGTGCGCAGGCGCAGTGGGAGAAGTCGGGGTGGGGGTAGCGGTTGCGTATCAAGTTGCTCTCTGTCCCAGCAGAAGCAGACAGGGCGCAGACGGTCCAGGCTCCATCTTGCTACCTCTTACATCAATTGGAAGAGAAAAGTTTGTGAGTTGGGCCCCCAAGTTTGGGGGTACCCTGACGTGGCAGCGTAGGGTGACAAGAGGAGGCTAGCTGGAGGTGAGTGGACCTCCTGGATTGGCTTGGGAGGGGAGGTTGGGATGCAACCAATCACATTTTTGTTGAGCCCTAGCTCGTTCTAGGGATCCCCCCCCCCCAGCCCCCTCCAGTCCACGCCTCAAAAAAACAACAGCTGACATAGCTTAGGATCTGTTCGGGTATCAGGCTTCCTGCTCAGATATTTTACAGACATGATTTTTTTTAGGCCTCATTTCCCCATTTTATTAATGAAGAAACTGAGGCTTGGAGAAATTAAGTCAGGTCTGCAAGTTTTCACATCATGTAAGTAGAGAGATTCAAACACAGACGGCTGACCCCAGAGCCAAGACTTTTAAGCAATGCATAGTGCCTGTGCTCTGGTGGTGGGGAGGAGGGGCCCTGAAAAGCAGTTAGACTCTGGTATTAATTTTCTGGCTGAGTCTTGAGTTTACCCACCTTTACTGTGTAAGGCTGGGTGGGCAGTCAGTGCCTGCTTAAAGATTGTTGATAATTATTGCCATCTCTTCCCTTTATTCCCTCTCTTCCCTGTTTGGCCCTTCCACCAGCTTCCCCCATGGAGCCCACCCAGCCTGCAGAGGATTTCAACGTAACCCAGCAACCTTCTACCCCAGAATTTGGGGACCCTGAAGATCCCAGGGATGAGGCCCCTGACGGCTCAGACACTGTGGTCCTCAGTCTCTTCCCCTACACCCCAGAACCTGGGACTCCTGAACCAGATACTGCCACCTCCTCACCTCAAGGTAGGCTCCTTCCCTAGGCTCCTGCTTCTGGGATGTAAGAATGATGGAAGGTCAGGCCCAAGACAGGCCCTCGGTCTATAAGTCCCATCACCTTGAATGTGTCTTCCTGCTCCACCCTGTGAGGAATTGCGTAACTGTTTTCTTTCTTTCTTTAATTGTGGTAAAATCCACATAACATAAAAGTTACCATTTTAACTAGACTTGCTTACAGTTCAGTGGCCCTGAGTACATTCACAGTGGTGTGTAGCCTGCACCTCTTTGTAGTTCTAGAACAATTCCTTCACCCCAAAAGGAAGTTCGGTTCCGTTCAGTCACTCAGTCGGGTCCAACTCTTTGCAACTCCATGGACGGCAGCATGCCAGGCTACCCTGCCCTTCATCTTCCGGAGCTTGCTCAAACTCATATCCGTTGACTCAATGATGCCATCCAACCATCCCATCCTCTCTTGTCCCCTTCTCCTTCTGCCTTCTGTTTTTCCCAGCATCGGGGTCTTTTCCAAAGAGTCTTCTCTTTGCATCAGGTGGCCAAAGTATTGGAGCTTCAGCTTCAGCATCAGTCCTTCCAATGGATATTCAGGGTTGACTTCCTTTTAGGACTGACTGGTCTGATCTTGCAGTCCAAAGGACCCTCAAGAGTCGAACCTCAAACCACTCTCCATCCGCTTCCTCCAGCCCCTGGCAACCGAAAAATCTGCTTTCTGTTTCTATGTATTTTGTCTGTTCTGGACATTTCATATAAATGGGTTCACGAAGCATGGAGCCCTTTCCCGTTGGGCTTCTTTCACTCTGCAGGATGTTTTGAGGTCCAGCCACATTGTAGCATGTGTCAGTGTTTCCTCCGTTTTGGAACTGAATAATCTTCCATAGAATGGCTGGACCACATGTAACTTCATTCATTCATCTCTTGATGCACATTTGGGTTGTTCCTCTTTTATTGATTAAATAGTGCTGCTGTGAACATGCATGTTCAAGTTTTTGTCTGAACACACGATTTTAACTCTTTGAGGGTAGCCTGCTGGGTCAGGTGATAATTCTGTGTTTGACTTTCTGAGGACCCAAGGATTTCTTTTGACAGGAATCTTTGGGCCTGTGTTACTCAGTCCCCTCCCCGCCCAGGGCCTTTGTCACTGCTGTTCCCTCTGTGTGAAATGCTTGTCCCACACCTCTCTGGGTTTCTTCGACTGGTCAAGCTCTCAGTGGGTGTCACCTCTTCCGAGTGGTCCTCCCTGACTACTTTCTCTGAAAGGGACTCACTCCGACTCCTGTTTCTAAAATCCACATAACATAAAAGTTACCATTTTAACTAGACTTGCTTACAGTTCAGTGGCCCTGAGTACATTCACAGTGGTGTGTAGCCTGCACCTCTTTGTAGTTCTAGAACAATTCCTTCACCCCAAAAGGAAGTTCGGTTCCGTTCAGTCACTCAGTCGGGTCCAACTCTTTGCAACTCCATGGACGGCAGCATGCCAGGCTACCCTGCCCTTCATCTTCCGGAGCTTGCTCAAACTCATATCCGTTGACTCAATGATGCCATCCAACCATCCCATCCTCTCTTGTCCCCTTCTCCTTCTGCCTTCTGTTTTTCCCAGCATCGGGGTCTTTTCCAAAGAGTCTTCTCTTTGCATCAGGTGGCCAAAGTATTGGAGCTTCAGCTTCAGCATCAGTCCTTCCAATGGATATTCAGGGTTGACTTCCTTTTAGGACTGACTGGTCTGATCTTGCAGTCCAAAGGACCCTCAAGAGTCGAACCTCAAACCACTCTCCATCCGCTTCCTCCAGCCCCTGGCAACCGAAAAATCTGCTTTCTGTTTCTATGTATTTTGTCTGTTCTGGACATTTCATATAAATGGGTTCACGAAGCATGGAGCCCTTTCCCGTTGGGCTTCTTTCACTCTGCAGGATGTTTTGAGGTCCAGCCACATTGTAGCATGTGTCAGTGTTTCCTCCGTTTTGGAACTGAATAATCTTCCATAGAATGGCTGGACCACATGTAACTTCATTCATTCATCTCTTGATGCACATTTGGGTTGTTCCTCTTTTATTGATTAAATAGTGCTGCTGTGAACATGCATGTTCAAGTTTTTGTCTGAACACACGATTTTAACTCTTTGAGGGTAGCCTGCTGGGTCAGGTGATAATTCTGTGTTTGACTTTCTGAGGACCCAAGGATTTCTTTTGACAGGAATCTTTGGGCCTGTGTTACTCAGTCCCCTCCCCGCCCAGGGCCTTTGTCACTGCTGTTCCCTCTGTGTGAAATGCTTGTCCCACACCTCTCTGGGTTTCTTCGACTGGTCAAGCTCTCAGTGGGTGTCACCTCTTCCGAGTGGTCCTCCCTGACTACTTTCTCTGAAAGGGACTCACTCACTCCCTGCACTCCTGTCTTTCTGCCTGTCTTCCACCTGCTTTTCATTTCTCCTGAGCACGTATCTTAGCCTAAGCTTTCATGCTGTTTGTTTCTGTTGGACTCCTGGGCTTGTCCATGGGCCCTTTGCAGGGACGGTGTCTCTTATTTGTGCAGAACCTTGCAGGGGTGGAGGAAAAATACACGCCCAAGGTGTCCAGGAGGCTGGCGTGAGTGGATAATGGAGCCAGGCACTGCCTCTGGTAGTTTCAGGCCCCCAGGCGCTGGCCTTAACGCCCAAGACACACTGAGGGGAAACTGAGGCCCTTTCTGTCTCTCCCAGCAGGCAGCTCCCTGAAACACTCCACGACCCTCACCAACCGGCAGCGGGGCAATGAGGTCTCAGCGCTGCCGGCCACCTTGGACTGTGAGTGCACCCCCGGTCCCCAAGGGGGAGAGACGTCGCAGGGTGGCAGGGGCTGAGGGGAGCACCTTGGACAGGGAGTGAGCTGCGTCACGGAGTAGGGATGGGGCCAATGAGGACTGTGCCTCTCTGGCCCCCAGCCCTGTCCATCCACCAGCTCGCAGCCCAGGGGGAGCTGAGCCAGCTGAAGGAGCATCTCAGGAAAGGTGTGTGCCCACCTACATGCGCTGGTGTGTCCGTGCCCACACGACGTCACCTGCTGGGGGGGGCGCGTGGCTGCTGACGTGACCCGAGTCCCCACCTGGATAATCTTCCATAGAATGGCTGGACCACATGTAACTTCATTCATTCATCTCTTGATGCACATTTGGGTTGTTCCTCTTTTATTGATTAAATAGTGCTGCTGTGAACATGCATGTTCAAGTTTTTGTCTGAACACACGATTTTAACTCTTTGAGGGTAGCCTGCTGGGTCAGGTGATAATTCTGTGTTTGACTTTCTGAGGACCCAAGGATTTCTTTTGACAGGAATCTTTGGGCCTGTGTTACTCAGTCCCCTCCCCGCCCAGGGCCTTTGTCACTGCTGTTCCCTCTGTGTGAAATGCTTGTCCCACACCTCTCTGGGTTTCTTCGACTGGTCAAGCTCTCAGTGGGTGTCACCTCTTCCGAGTGGTCCTCCCTGACTACTTTCTCTGAAAGGGACTCACTCACTCCCTGCACTCCTGTCTTTCTGCCTGTCTTCCACCTGCTTTTCATTTCTCCTGAGCACGTATCTTAGCCTAAGCTTTCATGCTGTTTGTTTCTGTTGGACTCCTGGGCTTGTCCATGGGCCCTTTGCAGGGACGGTGTCTCTTATTTGTGCAGAACCTTGCAGGGGTGGAGGAAAAATACACGCCCAAGGTGTCCAGGAGGCTGGCGTGAGTGGATAATGGAGCCAGGCACTGCCTCTGGTAGTTTCAGGCCCCCAGGCGCTGGCCTTAACGCCCAAGACACACTGAGGGGAAACTGAGGCCCTTTCTGTCTCTCCCAGCAGGCAGCTCCCTGAAACACTCCACGACCCTCACCAACCGGCAGCGGGGCAATGAGGTCTCAGCGCTGCCGGCCACCTTGGACTGTGAGTGCACCCCCGGTCCCCAAGGGGGAGAGACGTCGCAGGGTGGCAGGGGCTGAGGGGAGCACCTTGGACAGGGAGTGAGCTGCGTCACGGAGTAGGGATGGGGCCAATGAGGACTGTGCCTCTCTGGCCCCCAGCCCTGTCCATCCACCAGCTCGCAGCCCAGGGGGAGCTGAGCCAGCTGAAGGAGCATCTCAGGAAAGGTGTGTGCCCACCTACATGCGCTGGTGTGTCCGTGCCCACACGACGTCACCTGCTGGGGGGGGCGCGTGGCTGCTGACGTGACCCGAGTCCCCACCTGGGTCCCTGTGTCTGTACGTGGGTCTGAGCATCTCCACCTGCGTGCATCCATACGGATGCGTCCCCGCCGCACATCGGACCCCAGCCGCGCACGCTGCCCCCAGTTCCGCAGCACCGGGGAAGAGGGGGCCGGGGTGCATCCCAGTGGTACCACCCCCTTCCTGCCAGGCGACAACCTCATCAACAAGCCGGACGAGCGCGGCTTCACCCCCCTCATCTGGGCCTCCGCCTTTGGAGAGATCGAGACCGTCCGCTTCTTGCTGGAGTGGGTGCGTCCCAGCCCGGCTGGGGCTCCCTGGGGACGGGAGGGCGGGACGGGGGTCTCAGCTGAGTCTGCCGGTGCCGTGTCCGTACGATGGAGCTGACGTGGGCACCCCAGGATGGCAGTGGCTGCCCCCACCCTTCCCTCTGCCTCCTCTGCACCCCCCAGGGTGCCGACCCCCACATCCTGGCCAAGGAGCGGGAGAGCGCCCTGTCGCTGGCCAGCACCGGTGGCTACACAGACATCGTGGGCCTGCTGCTGGAGCGGGACGTGGACATCAACATCTATGACTGGGTGAGGTGCCACCCACTGGCCCTGGGCACCTCACGGGGTACCAAGTCTGCCCTGGGTGCTAAGAACCCAAGACAGACCATCCCTAAGCCTCACACAGCTCCCAGACGGGGAGGTGAGCTGACACAGAAAAATAGCTCAGAGGTAGCAGACAGAGCCCAGAGACCGCCTGGAGAACCAAGGGAAGTCAGGGTGGGCTTCCTGGAAGAAGTGGTATTTCAGCTGAGAGCCAGAGAAGCAGCTAGACGGGCGAAGTGACAGGCAGGACGAAGGACATTCAATTGGAGGGTGGGGGGGAAGCGGTTATGAGAATCTGGAAGAGATGGTGTGGTATGCCCTCTACCCCGGTTCCTGACAGAATGGAGGGACCCCACTGCTGTATGCTGTGCGTGGGAACCACGTGAAGTGCGTGGAGGCCTTGCTGGGTGAGTGGAGCGGAGGCCGGCCCCGTGGGAATCCCTGCAGGCATCCTGAGGGCCAGGGAGGGGTCTGAGCTCTGCCTGAACAGCTTCTGGGATGGGTGGCTGCCGCCTGCTTTTTCCCAGAGGATTGACGGAGGTGTTAGGAACAGCGCAGGGGTCTGGCCAGCTGGGTTGAGCCCCCACAGTCGGCATGCCTCAGAGACCCTGCAGGTGGAGATTCCGCTGGCCACAGTCACCAGAGCTCAGGGTCTTGGGCAGGACCACAGAGCACCCGGCAGGTGCCATGCTGTGGCTGCATGGCAGGTGGTCTCTGCAACCTCCGTGCCCCGCCCCCCGCCCCCTCTGGAGCACCTGCTCTGCTTTGCAGCCCGGGGAGCTGATCTCACCACGGAGGCAGACTCTGGCTACACCCCGATGGACCTCGCCGTGGCCCTGGGACATCGGAAAGGTTGGCCTGAGACACACGGAGGCAGGGACAGGGTGCTGTAGGTGGGGGACCCCACAGAGGGTCACGCGGAACATCCCTCTTGGGTATCAGGGGCTGCCCGCCAAAGTCTTTGTGTTAGCACGCACCCAGTGCTGCTGTGTACTTGGCCTGCGTCCATGCTAGTCCCAGCTCTCAGGGCTCCCTGTGTGCTGGGACGGGACACTGATGTGTATCAGTGACAGGGTCCATAGTGAGGGGCACACATAGGCTCGGAGAGGCCCAAAGGAGGCCCAGGCAGGCGGGAGGTGAGCTGACACAGAAAAATAGCTCAGAGGTAGCAGACAGAGCCCAGAGACCGCCTGGAGAACCAAGGGAAGTCAGGGTGGGCTTCCTGGAAGAAGTGGTATTTCAGCTGAGAGCCAGAGAAGCAGCTAGACGGGCGAAGTGACAGGCAGGACGAAGGACATTCAATTGGAGGGTGGGGGGGAAGCGGTTATGAGAATCTGGAAGAGATGGTGTGGTATGCCCTCTACCCCGGTTCCTGACAGAATGGAGGGACCCCACTGCTGTATGCTGTGCGTGGGAACCACGTGAAGTGCGTGGAGGCCTTGCTGGGTGAGTGGAGCGGAGGCCGGCCCCGTGGGAATCCCTGCAGGCATCCTGAGGGCCAGGGAGGGGTCTGAGCTCTGCCTGAACAGCTTCTGGGATGGGTGGCTGCCGCCTGCTTTTTCCCAGAGGATTGACGGAGGTGTTAGGAACAGCGCAGGGGTCTGGCCAGCTGGGTTGAGCCCCCACAGTCGGCATGCCTCAGAGACCCTGCAGGTGGAGATTCCGCTGGCCACAGTCACCAGAGCTCAGGGTCTTGGGCAGGACCACAGAGCACCCGGCAGGTGCCATGCTGTGGCTGCATGGCAGGTGGTCTCTGCAACCTCCGTGCCCCGCCCCCCGCCCCCTCTGGAGCACCTGCTCTGCTTTGCAGCCCGGGGAGCTGATCTCACCACGGAGGCAGACTCTGGCTACACCCCGATGGACCTCGCCGTGGCCCTGGGACATCGGAAAGGTTGGCCTGAGACACACGGAGGCAGGGACAGGGTGCTGTAGGTGGGGGACCCCACAGAGGGTCACGCGGAACATCCCTCTTGGGTATCAGGGGCTGCCCGCCAAAGTCTTTGTGTTAGCACGCACCCAGTGCTGCTGTGTACTTGGCCTGCGTCCATGCTAGTCCCAGCTCTCAGGGCTCCCTGTGTGCTGGGACGGGACACTGATGTGTATCAGTGACAGGGTCCATAGTGAGGGGCACACATAGGCTCGGAGAGGCCCAAAGGAGGCCCAGGCAGGGCGAGGATACCAGGAGGTGCAGTGCACGTGGCCGTGGAGGCCGGCCCCCTCTGTGGCAAGAGGTCGGTGTGCGCAGGGGCTGGAGGCAGACCCCAGTTTGACTCCCCACTTCAGAAAATGGGGAGATCCTAACAGAACTGACCCCTTGGGGGCATGGTGGGGCCCGGATGGGTGGATATCCCATTCCGTCCTTCCTTGATCAAGGTTTTTTTTTTTAAGTTTTTTTATTTTTTGGCCACTTCTGTTGATCTTTCATTTATTTATCTTTGTTCTTTGGCCCGTGTGGGCCTCCCATCACAGTGGCCTCTCTCGCTGCAGAGCACCAGCTCTGGGCGCATGCGCTCCAGAGCTCCAGCTCAGTCGTTGGACACATCCGTCCAGCCGCTCTGCGGCACATGGGATCTTCCCAGGCCAGGGATCAAACCAGCGCCCCTTGCACTGCAAGGCGATGTCCTTACCCTCTGGACCACCAGGGAAGCCCCCCTTGATGGAGTTTTAGTCTACTGAACACAATTTCTCACAGTCTCTTTCACCTTTAAAGGCCACAACTTGCCATCTGTGTTTGGTAAAGAATATTTTTATAACTGAAAAGCCTCCCCAAATGCATTTTTACAAGCTTAGGGGACACTGAGGTTCCTAGGAGTGGATGCCTCTCTTCCCACCTGTGTTCTGGGAGAGGCCTGGATTTCCTGTGTATGAAGTGGGTCCTCCATCCAGGTCCCAGGGCCGAGGCCGAGGGGACCCCTGAGCCAGTTCCTGCTCTGCTTTGCAGCCCGGGGAGCTGATCTCACCACGGAGGCAGACTCTGGCTACACCCCGATGGACCTCGCCGTGGCCCTGGGACATCGGAAAGGTTGGCCTGAGACACACGGAGGCAGGGACAGGGTGCTGTAGGTGGGGGACCCCACAGAGGGTCACGCGGAACATCCCTCTTGGGTATCAGGGGCTGCCCGCCAAAGTCTTTGTGTTAGCACGCACCCAGTGCTGCTGTGTACTTGGCCTGCGTCCATGCTAGTCCCAGCTCTCAGGGCTCCCTGTGTGCTGGGACGGGACACTGATGTGTATCAGTGACAGGGTCCATAGTGAGGGGCACACATAGGCTCGGAGAGGCCCAAAGGAGGCCCAGGCAGGGCGAGGATACCAGGAGGTGCAGTGCACGTGGCCGTGGAGGCCGGCCCCCTCTGTGGCAAGAGGTCGGTGTGCGCAGGGGCTGGAGGCAGACCCCAGTTTGACTCCCCACTTCAGAAAATGGGGAGATCCTAACAGAACTGACCCCTTGGGGGCATGGTGGGGCCCGGATGGGTGGATATCCCATTCCGTCCTTCCTTGATCAAGGTTTTTTTTTTTAAGTTTTTTTATTTTTTGGCCACTTCTGTTGATCTTTCATTTATTTATCTTTGTTCTTTGGCCCGTGTGGGCCTCCCATCACAGTGGCCTCTCTCGCTGCAGAGCACCAGCTCTGGGCGCATGCGCTCCAGAGCTCCAGCTCAGTCGTTGGACACATCCGTCCAGCCGCTCTGCGGCACATGGGATCTTCCCAGGCCAGGGATCAAACCAGCGCCCCTTGCACTGCAAGGCGATGTCCTTACCCTCTGGACCACCAGGGAAGCCCCCCTTGATGGAGTTTTAGTCTACTGAACACAATTTCTCACAGTCTCTTTCACCTTTAAAGGCCACAACTTGCCATCTGTGTTTGGTAAAGAATATTTTTATAACTGAAAAGCCTCCCCAAATGCATTTTTACAAGCTTAGGGGACACTGAGGTTCCTAGGAGTGGATGCCCCTCTCTTCCCACCTGTGTTCTGGGAGAGGGCCTGGATTTCCTGTGTATGAAGTGGGTCCTCCATCCAGGTCCCAGGGCCGAGGCCCGAGGGGAAGTCAGCAGGTCGGCCCATGCCTTGAGCCGCTCCATTCACGGCCCGCCTTTTCCCTGTTCTGCTTTTTCAGTGCAACAGGTGATTGAGAACCACATCCTTAAACTCTTCCAGAGCAACCTGGTGCCCGCCGACCCCGAGTAAACTGCCTCTTCCGGGGACTCAGACACTCAGGGAACACAATGGTCGACCCAGAGCTGGGGGAACCCAGAACTGGCTTCATGAGGCAGCTCCTGGACAGACGGTGGGAGGGGGCCCTTTTCAAGAGGAACCAATAAACCTTCTGTGCAGAACTTGAAGGACTTTGTGGTGCCTTCCCAGAGAGCTTCCTGGAGGAGGCAGCCACCCAGCAGCCTCACACCTTCTTCTCCCCTAGCACCCGCAGGTGGTAGATCACCACTCGGCCAAAGAAATCAGTGGTGTCCTCAAACGTCACCTTCAGCCGGTCCACCTCAGCAGATGGCACAGGGAAGGTGTGAGGGGAGCAGTCAAGGCAAACAGAGGCCTGTATCTCCTCCCACCCACCAACCGCAGCTCAGATCATGTCCAAGGTGCTGGGCGACCCAGCATGCTGTGGGTCCCTTGGAAGCTCTCACACAGAACAGAGTGTTATCAGCCCATTTTACAGGTGAACCCATGGAGACCTAGAGGCCACTTGCTCAAGGTCCCACACCAGGGGCTTTCAGACACACAGATCCATACCTCGCCCGCCCACCCAGAGGCTAGAGCAGGATATCTGAAGCGAGTTGCTGTCCTCAGGGTAAAAATCCACAATCTTGCTAAGAGCCTCACTCCCTTGAGAACCTACAGCAGAGAAAAGGGCAGTGAGGCCCACAGGCCCCCTCACAGCCCCTCCTTTCCAGGGCTTTCCAGTACCTTCTAGGCGGCCCTGGCGACTGGAAAAGCCCCCCTGGAACTGGATCTGCAGCTGGGAGACACAGACACGCTGGGGAAACTCCAGTGATCCCCAAAAAACCCATGGTTCCCCTCCGCTCCTGTGCCTTTCTCTCTCATTCATCGAGCACTGTGAGCAGCTTCTGGGAGAGGGCCTGGATTTCCTGTGTATGAAGTGGGTCCTCCATCCAGGTCCCAGGGCCGAGGCCGAGGGAAGTCAGCAGGTCGGCCCATGCCTTGAGCCGCTCCATTCACGGCCCGCCTTTTCCCTGTTCTGCTTTTTCAGTGCAACAGGTGATTGAGAACCACATCCTTAAACTCTTCCAGAGCAACCTGGTGCCCGCCGACCCCGAGTAAACTGCCTCTTCCGGGGACTCAGACACTCAGGGAACACAATGGTCGACCCAGAGCTGGGGGAACCCAGAACTGGCTTCATGAGGCAGCTCCTGGACAGACGGTGGGAGGGGGCCCTTTTCAAGAGGAACCAATAAACCTTCTGTGCAGAACTTGAAGGACTTTGTGGTGCCTTCCCAGAGAGCTTCCTGGAGGAGGCAGCCACCCAGCAGCCTCACACCTTCTTCTCCCCTAGCACCCGCAGGTGGTAGATCACCACTCGGCCAAAGAAATCAGTGGTGTCCTCAAACGTCACCTTCAGCCGGTCCACCTCAGCAGATGGCACAGGGAAGGTGTGAGGGGAGCAGTCAAGGCAAACAGAGGCCTGTATCTCCTCCCACCCACCAACCGCAGCTCAGATCATGTCCAAGGTGCTGGGCGACCCAGCATGCTGTGGGTCCCTTGGAAGCTCTCACACAGAACAGAGTGTTATCAGCCCATTTTACAGGTGAACCCATGGAGACCTAGAGGCCACTTGCTCAAGGTCCCACACCAGGGGCTTTCAGACACACAGATCCATACCTCGCCCGCCCACCCAGAGGCTAGAGCAGGATATCTGAAGCGAGTTGCTGTCCTCAGGGTAAAAATCCACAATCTTGCTAAGAGCCTCACTCCCTTGAGAACCTACAGCAGAGAAAAGGGCAGTGAGGCCCACAGGCCCCCTCACAGCCCCTCCTTTCCAGGGCTTTCCAGTACCTTCTAGGCGGCCCTGGCGACTGGAAAAGCCCCCCTGGAACTGGATCTGCAGCTGGGAGACACAGACACGCTGGGGAAACTCCAGTGTTACCCACTGGGAAGGACCCTGGAAGCAGAGAAACAGAGGCCCATGGTCACTTCACACTCCGCTCTCCTGTGCCTTTCTCTCTCATTCACAGGGTCTGTCGGGGGTGGGAAGCACAGTGTGAGCACGGGTTCCCCTGCTGGGCAACCTGACCGCCCAGCTGGGGAGGCCTCTACGTTTTTAGGGCACGCTAGACCCCTAACTCATTCATTCTTTGGTGGTGCCGCGCAACTTGGAGGATCTTCGTTCCAAAATCAAGGGTTGAACCCACACCCGCGGCTGTGAAACCGCCTTCTCTTTACTGGGCCAACAGGGAATTCCCTAGAGTCCTCTACGGATTCCAATTCACACGGGGGAGGAGGGTCCAGGGAGAGGGTGCCTCACCTGGTCGGAGTTCCAGCAAGTTTCCTCGTCTTGGTCAAACAGGTGTTTCTTTCCAAACTGCCGGGTGTTCCGATTCAGCACCGAACTCACCCTACAGGCGACCAGAACCAAGGCGTGGCGAGGGCTTGCCCACTTACCGGGCTCACCCAACTCTCACCACCGGTTCCCTCGTTTCTGTCCATTCCAGGCCGAGGGCCCCCTCTGCCAGCGCCCGCCCCCATTCATACCCCACCCCTATCCGGGGCTCTCACCTGCTCACGGTCTCTGGACAAACCAAAGAGTGGGTCATCTCGGTTGCACAAGGCCTCGTAAGGCTCAAGCTGGGCTCAGGCTCGAATCCAGGCCGCCAGAGCACGGCCCCGTCCACGCCTCCGAATCTACACGTCCTCCCCTGTAGATCCGTCTCTCCAGTCCTAAATGTCGCCTTGACCCTTGCTGGAAAAACTTAAAAAGAGTTCCGGGGACACTGCTAACGACCCCCAGGCCAGGCTTTTCACAGGGGGTCCAAGGAAGGGAGACAGGTTTCCCGTCGGTTTCAGGAGCGATCGCTCCTCCTCGGAGCCTCAGTTTCTCGCTTTGGGAACCAAAGTCTAGATCCGGAACCGCGTGAACACCGCGCAGGCGCAGCGTGACTCAGGCGCGCCCAGCCCTCGCTCCCGGGGCGTGGTTTAACTGCGCCCGCGCCTTAAAGGGCCCGATTCAGTGATTGCGGGCTTCCTGGTGACTCACTGGGAAGGCCTGAGAGAAACAGAGGCCCATCACTTCACACTCCGCTCTCCTGTGCCTTTCTCTCTCATTCACAGGGTCTGTCGGGGGTGGGAAGCACAGTGTGAGCACGGGTTCCCCTGCTGGGCAACCTGACCGCCCAGCTGGGGAGGCCTCTACGTTTTTAGGGCACGCTAGACCCCTAACTCATTCATTCTTTGGTGGTGCCGCGCAACTTGGAGGATCTTCGTTCCAAAATCAAGGGTTGAACCCACACCCGCGGCTGTGAAACCGCCTTCTCTTTACTGGGCCAACAGGGAATTCCCTAGAGTCCTCTACGGATTCCAATTCACACGGGGGAGGAGGGTCCAGGGAGAGGGTGCCTCACCTGGTCGGAGTTCCAGCAAGTTTCCTCGTCTTGGTCAAACAGGTGTTTCTTTCCAAACTGCCGGGTGTTCCGATTCAGCACCGAACTCACCCTACAGGCGACCAGAACCAAGGCGTGGCGAGGGCTTGCCCACTTACCGGGCTCACCCAACTCTCACCACCGGTTCCCTCGTTTCTGTCCATTCCAGGCCGAGGGCCCCCTCTGCCAGCGCCCGCCCCCATTCATACCCCACCCCTATCCGGGGCTCTCACCTGCTCACGGTCTCTGGACAAACCAAAGAGTGGGTCATCTCGGTTGCACAAGGCCTCGTAAGGCTCAAGCTGGGCTCAGGCTCGAATCCAGGCCGCCAGAGCACGGCCCCGTCCACGCCTCCGAATCTACACGTCCTCCCCTGTAGATCCGTCTCTCCAGTCCTAAATGTCGCCTTGACCCTTGCTGGAAAAACTTAAAAAGAGTTCCGGGGACACTGCTAACGACCCCCAGGCCAGGCTTTTCACAGGGGGTCCAAGGAAGGGAGACAGGTTTCCCGTCGGTTTCAGGAGCGATCGCTCCTCCTCGGAGCCTCAGTTTCTCGCTTTGGGAACCAAAGTCTAGATCCGGAACCGCGTGAACACCGCGCAGGCGCAGCGTGACTCAGGCGCGCCCAGCCCTCGCTCCCGGGGCGTGGTTTAACTCGCCCCGCCTATCTCCCTGCCTGCCTCTTAAAGGGCCCCGATTCAGTGATTGCGGGCTTCCCTGGTGACTCAGTGGTGAATAATTTGCCTGCAGTGCAGGAAACCTGGGAGATGTGGGTTCGATCCCTAGGTTGGGAAAATCCCCTGGAGAAAGAAATGGCGACCAACTCCAGTATTCTTGCGTTGGAAACTCCATGGGTAGAAGAGCCCGGAGAGCTACAGACCATGGGGGCACAAAAGAATTGGCCCCGACTTATGACTAAACAACAACAAAAGGCTGAAGCTGGAGATGCTTACAAGAGGCAGAGTCTTCCTTCCCTAGGACTTCCCCAAGGCCAGCCCTGCAAGGAGACAGTGACATTTCCCACTTGGGTGATAAACAAGGGAAATAAAGTACCTGGAACCATGGATTTCTACAAGTTAGCCACTGACTGCATGACCCTCAAATCTGGAGGGAAAAGGCAGCCATCTAAAGCAAGAGTATGCCCACTGTGTGGGGGACGCTGTTGGGTATAGAGCACTAGTTTTGGAGTGCAAGAGACATAATGATGTCTTCTGACCCGCAGAATGAAGTCGGCTGAATTCATTCTTTAACTGCAATTCAAGTCTGGGAATTCCTGCACTTCACTGCCTCCCAGAGGCCAAAGGAAGAGTTGATGAAAAGAGGCCATGATGGTAGGAGTACTGGGAGCCTTTATCAGCCTCAAGAGTCACCACTGAGATAAAGAAGTCCCATCTTCCAAATCTGTCTTCTTAGTAAATCCTGCCTGGAACAGGCTTCTTGGAAGAGGGATAATGTTGGGTGGGTTTGGAAGGATGAAGAGGAGTTTGCCAAACTGGATTATACAGAGCCTCAGGTACATTGTCAAAGTTTTGGTTCTCTGGTTCACTAAACAACTCCTGCCACTCCCTACTGCCTAGCCCTGTGCTGCGTGATGCTGAGGACTGTGAGAGACCTCAGTTCCAGCCTCATATCTGATTATCTCCCAATCTGGGGAAGACAGAACCAGTTCCATACAATCCCAGCCCCATGGGGCCAGAGCTGAGTCAGTGGGAGAGGTAAGGCCAGGGTAGCAGAGGGTCTACCTGGAGGGAAGGCTTCCTGGGAGAGGGGATATTGTGCCGGATGGGGAGAAATTCACTAGGGTGAGAATAACGGGGTGGGGGTGGGAGCGGGATGAGCAGGCAGGGTGAACAGCATAAGCAAAGGCCTGGTTGAATACAAGACTGTGAATTTGAATAAAATATGTAGGCCAGATCCTGCTGGGCCTAAAGTGGTCAAGGAAGGTGTTGGAGAAAGGCAGTACCCCCTCCCATCTGCGTGAATGGAGGGTTCTGGGACAGAGCAGCCCCTGGCAAGAGGCTGCAGTTCCTGGCTCTGACTGAATGGTCTGGGTTGCAGCCCCTTTCTTCAAGGGCTCAGGGAATGGTCCTCCTGGCGTCCTACTAGCGTCTGCCCAAGTCCACACCAGGAGTGGGGCTGGCTGGGAAACTGGGACACCAGCGGAAGGGCCGCCCCATCTTCCCCTGTCTGCCAGGACTTCCTGCATTCAGTCATGGCCCAGTGCCATCCAGACCTGAAGAGTATGCCCACTGTGTGGGACGCTGTTGGGTATAGAGCACTAGTTTTGGAGTGCAAGAGACATAATGATGTCTTCTGACCCGCAGAATGAAGTCGGCTGAATTCATTCTTTAACTGCAATTCAAGTCTGGGAATTCCTGCACTTCACTGCCTCCCAGAGGCCAAAGGAAGAGTTGATGAAAAGAGGCCATGATGGTAGGAGTACTGGGAGCCTTTATCAGCCTCAAGAGTCACCACTGAGATAAAGAAGTCCCATCTTCCAAATCTGTCTTCTTAGTAAATCCTGCCTGGAACAGGCTTCTTGGAAGAGGGATAATGTTGGGTGGGTTTGGAAGGATGAAGAGGAGTTTGCCAAACTGGATTATACAGAGCCTCAGGTACATTGTCAAAGTTTTGGTTCTCTGGTTCACTAAACAACTCCTGCCACTCCCTACTGCCTAGCCCTGTGCTGCGTGATGCTGAGGACTGTGAGAGACCTCAGTTCCAGCCTCATATCTGATTATCTCCCAATCTGGGGAAGACAGAACCAGTTCCATACAATCCCAGCCCCATGGGGCCAGAGCTGAGTCAGTGGGAGAGGTAAGGCCAGGGTAGCAGAGGGTCTACCTGGAGGGAAGGCTTCCTGGGAGAGGGGATATTGTGCCGGATGGGGAGAAATTCACTAGGGTGAGAATAACGGGGTGGGGGTGGGAGCGGGATGAGCAGGCAGGGTGAACAGCATAAGCAAAGGCCTGGTTGAATACAAGACTGTGAATTTGAATAAAATATGTAGGCCAGATCCTGCTGGGCCTAAAGTGGTCAAGGAAGGTGTTGGAGAAAGGCAGTACCCCCTCCCATCTGCGTGAATGGAGGGTTCTGGGACAGAGCAGCCCCTGGCAAGAGGCTGCAGTTCCTGGCTCTGACTGAATGGTCTGGGTTGCAGCCCCTTTCTTCAAGGGCTCAGGGAATGGTCCTCCTGGCGTCCTACTAGCGTCTGCCCAAGTCCACACCAGGAGTGGGGCTGGCTGGGAAACTGGGACACCAGCGGAAGGGCCGCCCCATCTTCCCCTGTCTGCCAGGACTTCCTGCATTCAGTCATGGCCCAGTGCCATCCAGACCTGCCTCTGCGGGTCTCTGGGCCGGGGCTGCGGGGGAGTCAAAAAACACCTTCCTTCCTCTAGGAGAATTTAGGAAGAGCATGGACCCTGGAGAGCCCAGAATCCGTTCAAGTCCTGGTTGGAGCACTCGCTCATTGGCTGTGTGATCTTGGACAAATACGTCGACCTCTCTGAGCCTGTTTCCTTATTTGTGAAATTAAGTGAATTCTATTTATGGGACTGCTAAAGAACTCAGTGGACCCTTCAAGCTGATGCATAACAACAGTGGCTGACATTTACTGAGAGACTACCCTGTGTTTCCCTTGAAGTCACGTTTGTCTCCCATCCACTGGATCATTAAATCTGCTATGCTGGTCCCTGTCACTCCCCTTTTCCAGCTGAGAATATGGCCACTCCGTTGTCAGTCACTCAGCGGCCAGGGGTCCCCAGGGAAGATATGCATGGCCTCAGGGCCCCCCTGCCAGTCCTGGTCTTGGCATGGAGCCGCAGTGCCCACTGGGATAAAGCCAGCTCCGTACCCTCTTCCCGCCTCCTCACCCCACCGGCGCCTGGGCATGAAAGAACCTCCTGTTTCTCCAGGGAATTAGCAGCTCTAAGCTCCCAGCAAGGCAGCCAAAAGTGGTCCATTCATTTGCCTTAGAGAAAAAAGACGAGGCATTCCCTCCTCTCTCACCCCTGGCGATGGGGCAGAGGGAGGTTTGGAAAAGTCAGGAACTGAAACTGGTTGGCGGAGGGAAACTGAGGCAAAGAGGTCATTTATCTCAAGTCACCATGGGGAGCAGGGTGCAAACCCCAGTCTCATTCTGGAGTTCCCTCCACAGAGCTGAGTTCTTCATTTTTTAGGAGAGGAAACGGAGGCTCAGAGAGGGTCCTAGATTTGCTGAAGTCACACAGCAAGCATGGGTCTGTAGGGACTCTGGAGAGGCAGCCGCACTCATGGCAGAAAACAGGTCCCACTTCCCATAAGTTTGTCACCCTGGAGTAGGGCAGGGGAAAAGCCCTCGGACTGCTTAGAGACTCAGGTTCCCCCTGGGTCATAAGTATCGTTATTGCCCCGAGGCCCCAGCCTGAGGAGTCTGAGGAGGGGTGCATGTGTGCTAAGTCACGTCAGTCGTGTCCAACTCTTTGCGACCCTATGGATGGTAGCCCACCAAGCTCCTCTGTCCATGGAATTTTCTAGGCCAGAATACTGGAGGCCCAGAATCCGTTCAAGTCCTGGTTGGAGCACTCGCTCATTGGCTGTGTGATCTTGGACAAATCGTCGACCTCTCTGAGCCTGTTTCCTTATTTGTGAAATTAAGTGAATTCTATTTATGGGACTGCTAAAGAACTCAGTGGACCCTTCAAGCTGATGCATAACAACAGTGGCTGACATTTACTGAGAGACTACCCTGTGTTTCCCTTGAAGTCACGTTTGTCTCCCATCCACTGGATCATTAAATCTGCTATGCTGGTCCCTGTCACTCCCCTTTTCCAGCTGAGAATATGGCCACTCCGTTGTCAGTCACTCAGCGGCCAGGGGTCCCCAGGGAAGATATGCATGGCCTCAGGGCCCCCCTGCCAGTCCTGGTCTTGGCATGGAGCCGCAGTGCCCACTGGGATAAAGCCAGCTCCGTACCCTCTTCCCGCCTCCTCACCCCACCGGCGCCTGGGCATGAAAGAACCTCCTGTTTCTCCAGGGAATTAGCAGCTCTAAGCTCCCAGCAAGGCAGCCAAAAGTGGTCCATTCATTTGCCTTAGAGAAAAAAGACGAGGCATTCCCTCCTCTCTCACCCCTGGCGATGGGGCAGAGGGAGGTTTGGAAAAGTCAGGAACTGAAACTGGTTGGCGGAGGGAAACTGAGGCAAAGAGGTCATTTATCTCAAGTCACCATGGGGAGCAGGGTGCAAACCCCAGTCTCATTCTGGAGTTCCCTCCACAGAGCTGAGTTCTTCATTTTTTAGGAGAGGAAACGGAGGCTCAGAGAGGGTCCTAGATTTGCTGAAGTCACACAGCAAGCATGGGTCTGTAGGGACTCTGGAGAGGCAGCCGCACTCATGGCAGAAAACAGGTCCCACTTCCCATAAGTTTGTCACCCTGGAGTAGGGCAGGGGAAAAGCCCTCGGACTGCTTAGAGACTCAGGTTCCCCCTGGGTCATAAGTATCGTTATTGCCCCGAGGCCCCAGCCTGAGGAGTCTGAGGAGGGGTGCATGTGTGCTAAGTCACGTCAGTCGTGTCCAACTCTTTGCGACCCTATGGATGGTAGCCCACCAAGCTCCTCTGTCCATGGAATTTTCTAGGCCAGAATACTGGAGTGGGTTGCCATGCCCTCCTCCAGGGGATATTTCTGACCCAGGGATCGAACCTGCAACTCTTAAGTCTGCTGCATTGGCAGGCAGGCTCTTTACCACTAGCGCCACCTGGGAAGCCCCTGTGAAGGCGAGAGTGATGGAATCCTCTAGGGTGGGCAGCCCTCTTTGGGACGGACCTGGGTCTGATGTATCCACCGGAGCCTGCATGGGCTCTGCAGGGCCCCGCTCCGGATGGAAGGCCGCTCACTTCAACAAGATGTGTTGGTCCTGGCAGGCGGGGACGCCTGGAAGCCTGGGTAAGTGGAGATGACAGGAGGCATGAGAGGGGTGGCCAAGCATGAAGAGACAGAGCTGAGCTCGCAGAAGGGAGCCCCTCGGGCCACGGCGGAGGGTGTTGAGTGGCAAGCATGAGTGGCTGAGCTGCGGGGACGGCCCCGGGGGGACTGTCTCCGGGTTGGCGATGGTGTTGGGTGATCATGGTCGGGTGTCGGCTCTCTGTAGGTGTGCCCACAGCTGTCATAATCGTTCGCGTATAGCAACATGGGGCAAATACGGGCTGTTTGGGGTGGGCCTGGAAGGCTGAGCGTCTGTGGGCCTGCACAGCCATGAGTGTGTTTGAGTGTGCAGTGGCTAGGCGCAGCTGGGCTCACAGCTGCGTGTGCGGTTGTACGGCAGATGCAACTTGTGTGCGGCCTGTGTGACTTATGCCAGGCTCCTCTGCCCTTCACCATCCTGGCATAAATGTGGCCTGGCCAGGCGTGGCCAGGCTGCCTGTGGTGTCGGTGTGGATCTGGGATCAGACTGGATCCGTGGCTGTTGGTGACGTTGTATGTGACAGGTGTGAATGCGGTGGCATGCGCCCTGTCCCTACACCACTCTGGGTATGTGAGAGGCATTTCAGGGGCGAGTGTCTGTCCCCGGTGCCCGGCTCTCTTAGAGGGTTCTGACTCCGTACTTGTGCTCTGGCCCACCAGCATCCGCCTCTGCTGCCGCCCCCAACTCGCAGCCGTCCCTGGCCTAGGACCCAGTGTGGAGGACAGCGAGGGCGTTGGAGGCTGGGGGCGGGAGGCCGCTGGCCCATTCCCAGGGCAGGCCTATAAATAGCTCTTTGAGTCCATCAGATTCCCAGGCAAGGGTGCCTCATTGAAGCCCCCAGCAACAGCCTGCTCCCAGGCCCCAGGCCAGCCTCTCTAAGCTCAGCCCTGGCACCAGCCGGCCAGCCAGGGGACGGGGAGGAGTGGGGAGCGAGGGGGTGGAGGGAGTCAGGGTGGGCATCAGCTTGGTGCTGAAGCCACAGACCTGGACCCCCGCTTGTTGTTCAGTTCCTAAGGCATGTCCGTCTCTTTACGAACCCATGAACTGCAGCACACCAGGCTTCCCGGTCCTTCACTAGCTCGCTGGGTTTGCTCAAACTCATGCCCATTGAGTCGGGGATGCTAGCTAACCATCTCATTCTCTGTTGCCCTCTTCTCCTGCCCTCAGTCTTTCCCAGCATCCGGGTCTTTTCCAAGGAGTCGGCTCTTCACATCAGGTGGCCAAAGTATTACAGCTTCAGCTTCAGCATCAGGGCTCCCACTTGACCCCAACCCATACTCTGCAACCTCAAGGAGGCAGTTCTATGTCCCTGAGCCTCAGTTTTCCCAGCTGGAAAATGGGCAGCCGTGTGATAGCAACTGTGGGTTTACTTCTCTTTTCGTTCTCCCAGAAACCCCGAAAGGTGGTTACTCATCCCTCTTTTCAACAGGAACACTGAGGCACAGTAAAATGAAATGGCTGGTCCAGAGTTAGGGGTTGCAGAGAGGGTTTTTTTTTTTTTTTTTCTTGGTCACGCTGCGTGGCTTGTGGGATCTTAGTTCCCTGACCAGGGACTGAACCTTGGCCATGGCAGTGAAAGTGCCAAATCCTAAAACCACTGGACCACCAGAGAACTCCTCAGAAAGGCGTTTTGACCTCTGGACTTGTGGAGGCCAAACTGCAGCTCGCACGTGTCACCTTGCCCCTTGCCCCTGCTGCCTGTCACCTGCAGACATGTCAGTGTGACTCCTGACCTCCATCCCTCTTCGGTGATGAGAAGTTCCCCGCTGTGTCCCTTTGGTCCCTAGGGAGCCCACTAGCCCACCCCCGGAACTCAGGTGGACACAGACCTTCCAAGGCAGATTCGCTCCCCTGGGGCCCTCCCTCATCCCGCACTCATTCTCACCCTCTTTTGGGTCATCTTGCAGAAATCATCTAGTTTCCTGTTTCTCTGTTTTTCCACCAGTTGAGACCCACCCTCAGAGGTGCACCCACACACACACAGATGCGAGACCCTCGACCAGTGCAGCCCATTCTCAGCACTGAGACACTAAGGCCCTGGGAAGAGAGGCTTGAAGGGGAGAGGACTTCTTTATATTTCCATCCTTCCTTACTTCCATTTGCCATGATGGTAAATTTCACAGAACACACAATTGATCATTTGAAAGCCCATAGTTGATGGCAGTTAAGTCTATCCACATTATTATGCACCAGGCTTCCCGGTCCTTCACTAGCTCGCTGGGTTTGCTCAAACTCATGCCCATTGAGTCGGATGCTAGTCAGTTGCCTCTTCTCCTGCCCTCAGTCTTTCCCAGCATCCGGGTCTTTTCCAAGGAGTCGGCTCTTCACATCAGGTGGCCAAAGTATTACAGCTTCAGCTTCAGCATCAGGGCTCCCACTTGACCCCAACCCATACTCTGCAACCTCAAGGAGGCAGTTCTATGTCCCTGAGCCTCAGTTTTCCCAGCTGGAAAATGGGCAGCCGTGTGATAGCAACTGTGGGTTTACTTCTCTTTTCGTTCTCCCAGAAACCCCGAAAGGTGGTTACTCATCCCTCTTTTCAACAGGAACACTGAGGCACAGTAAAATGAAATGGCTGGTCCAGAGTTAGGGGTTGCAGAGAGGGTTTTTTTCTTGGTCACGCTGCGTGGCTTGTGGGATCTTAGTTCCCTGACCAGGGACTGAACCTTGGCCATGGCAGTGAAAGTGCCAAATCCTAAAACCACTGGACCACCAGAGAACTCCTCAGAAAGGCGTTTTGACCTCTGGACTTGTGGAGGCCAAACTGCAGCTCGCACGTGTCACCTTGCCCCTTGCCCCTGCTGCCTGTCACCTGCAGACATGTCAGTGTGACTCCTGACCTCCATCCCTCTTCGGTGATGAGAAGTTCCCCGCTGTGTCCCTTTGGTCCCTAGGGAGCCCACTAGCCCACCCCCGGAACTCAGGTGGACACAGACCTTCCAAGGCAGATTCGCTCCCCTGGGGCCCTCCCTCATCCCGCACTCATTCTCACCCTCTTTTGGGTCATCTTGCAGAAATCATCTAGTTTCCTGTTTCTCTGTTTTTCCACCAGTTGAGACCCACCCTCAGAGGTGCACCCACACACACACAGATGCGAGACCCTCGACCAGTGCAGCCCATTCTCAGCACTGAGACACTAAGGCCCTGGGAAGAGAGGCTTGAAGGGGAGAGGACTTCTTTATATTTCCATCCTTCCTTACTTCCATTTGCCATGATGGTAAATTTCACAGAACACACAATTGATCATTTGAAAGCCCATAGTTGATGGCAGTTAAGTCTATCCACATTATTATGCAGCCGTCAGGGGTTCCCTGGTGGTCCAGTGGTTAGAGAGTCCACCTTGCAGTGCAGGGGGCACCGGTTGGATCCCTGGCCTGGGAAGATCTCACGTGCCGCAGAGTGGCTGGATCGGTGTGTCCAATTACATGCCAGCGCTCTAGAGCACATGCGCCCGGAGCTGGTGCTCTGCAATAAGAGAGGCCATTGCAATGGGAGGCCCACACATGCCAAAGAATAAAAGATGGATGAAAAAATAAATATAAATAAGAAGAAAGCATAACAGGGGGAAAAAAACTTTTTAAAATTCTGTGTTATGCAGCCATCACCGCTCTCTAGTTCTAGAACATTCCATCACCCCAAAAAGAAACCCTGTACCCATTTGTAGTCATTCCCTCCTACCCAGCCCCTGGTAATCACAATCTACTCTCTACCTCTGGATTGGTCTCTTCTGAACATTTCATATAAGTGGACTCATTCTGTGACCTTTTGTGTCCGGCTTCGTTCCCTCAGCATCATGTTTTCAAAATCCATCAATGTGGTCACATGTATTCTACTCATTCCTTTTTATGGCTGACTAATATTCCATTGTAGACCTTTTAAGATCAGGGATCTCCCAGCAAAGACAGGCACCCACCCCCTGCTCAAAGCAGAAATAGTTCTGTAACAGTAGCACCTGCTCCACAGCAGGAGGTCCATAAAAGCCGACCAGGTAAGAGAAGGAATGAGTGATGGTTTTGGCTAGCCCTGGCAATGACAGCTCTGGGTGTGACACACCTGGTCTCTGATTGCTGTCACCTGTGTTACCTAGAGGCTTCTTTCCTCCCTGAGCCTCGGCTTCCTCTCTAGACGTGGCTGAAGACAGTAACGGTCGCCAACACTGTTTGAAGTGTGAGCCCTGAAAAGCTAGGCAGACCAGGGCTGGAATCCCAGCTCTGCCCTTCCCCTAGGTGTGACCTTGAGGGAGACTTCCTCTCCCTGGGGACTCAGTTTCTCCATCTGTAAGATGGAACAGGCCCCACCTTGGGGCTTCTGGGGACACTTCACGTGGCATCTGCGGCGACGTGAATGGGAGGAAGTCTGGCACGCTCTTCTCCGGAGTGGGGCGAGGGGTCGTAGGAGTCGGGAGGGGGTTTTAGGCAGAGGGAGGCCCCTCCCTCGCACAGTTGGAGGCTTCGGGCTGGCAGGGGCGCATGCGCAGAGCGGCCCCGCAGCCCCTTTATAAGCGCTGAGGCGGCGCTGGGGCGAGCGGAGCGCAGGGCGCAGGGGTGGACCCGGCGCGGATTGAGCCCAGCCAGAGCGTCCTTTGTGCCCGTCGACCGCCCGGGATGCGTCGGAACTAGGAGCCAGGTGGGGATCCGTCGTGGGGAGGGGGCCACGTTGAGGGAGAGGTCCTAGGGGATAGGAACAGAGCTCAAGATTGGCGGGGGGCTGGGACCAGAGAGAAGCCCCCAGCATGGGGTGGGGGTTTCGTGGCGGGGAGGGAAGCCCCGAGTTGGGGAGGGAACGCAAACTAGGAGAGGGCTTGAGAACGTCAGGAGGATTCGGATTTGGGGGTAAGGTTGTCTGAAGAATGCGGAGACCACCCCGCGGTGGGGAGGGGCTGGACTGGGGGTGGGTCTTCGCGCTGGGAAGGCACTGGGAACCGAGGCTAAGGAAGGGGCCCCCCAAGTTTAGAGAGAAGACGGGGACAGCCACACGCTGTGTGTGGCACTCCAGAACAGGACGCCCGGTGCCTGAGCTGTGACACCCCAAGATTTTAAGTGGGGATTCCCAATGTGCAGATGAATGCCGGATTCCAGAATGGACTGCAGTGGGAAGGAGGCCCCCAGACCAGCCTGAGCCCCAGAGAAGGGGGTCTGCCCTGAGAGGTGAACCCCTCCAGGGAAGGGGTGCCCTTCGGTCTCTCTGCCCTTTCGGCTGAGGTCTCGTCACCAGATCCTGACTCAGACACGAGGCTCCGGGGGAGCTCTGTCCAAAGACGGTCCCTGTTGTTCCCTGGGACCTAGAGTTGGGGTGCCGTCCCTTCTGTCAGGGAGCACATTGTGTGTCTGTGGTGAATGCTAGGGGAGAGCCCTTTAGAACCCCAAATGATGGACCCCCAGGACCCATAAAGAGCACCCCGTCTCTAAAGCAGAGCTTCCACGTCTGCCATGTCCTCCCAGCTAGCCACAGACCTTCACCTTGCCCCTTCCATTCTGTCTGTCCATATGGATGCATATGGGAAGTCCTGGATTGGTTTGGGGAACCCGGCACTGGGAAGTAAGGGGCTGGGACCCCAGGCCCAGCTTGGGCAGGAGCGACCCCCATCCCTGTGTGCGGGGCTTTGTTCCTCGGGCAGCATTAATGGGAGACAGCCAGGCTGAGGAGGGGCTGGCGCTGGGCCCCAGCGGGGGGCGTGGGGGAAGGGCAGGGAGGGAAGGCTGGGCGGACCGTGGGACCCCAGAACCCAGCCACCGCGCTGGCTTGTGGACATTCCCGAATGGAAGGTGTCCCCCAGGAGGGAGGGACTTCTGTGTGTCTCTACCCCAGGCGGGGAGGGGGCGTGTGCTTCTGGGGGGACCTCGTGTCCTCTGTGAGTCTAATGTGACCCAGGTGTGTCTTTGTCAGGAAACTTGTGCAGGGGGCCACCTCACCAGGTCGCCAAGTAATGCATCCCCCCCGCCCCACCGCCGTCACCCAGGCCACAGTGTGTCCAGTCCGGTCTGAGCCAGGGGCGGGCAGCTACGTGTGGGAGTGTGTGGGAAGAACCGCGTCTGACCGAGTGGCCTCGTCGAGGGGCGTCTGGGGAGAGCCTGGGACTGTGTGTCTTTGTGCAGAAGACGTGCTGCCCGCCTTGGAGGTGCCCATGTTGTCTCTCTTTGTGAATGTCACCGTGGATCCGTGAGTGTGTGAGTCTCCTGGGCGCTGAGCTTCGAGTGTGCGGCTTGTATGTGTCTCGTGTGCACAGCGAGGGTCCTCTCCGTGTGACTGGCGGTGTGGACCCTGGTGGGGGGAGTGTGAGGTGTGATCTGTGTGCAGACTTGAGGGGTGAAAGTGGGAGACCTTGGCAGGGGGTCCAGGTCTCCGAGGAGCAAACAGAGCTGATTGACTGAGCTCGGCTTCTTCTCTCCTCCAAAGAGTTCCATGCTCGAACCCATGCACACAAATACGCCAGTAACACACACACGTGTGTGCTCAGAGCCCCTGAGAAGCGTGACTGGAACCCGCACATCCAGAGACCCCACTTGGTCCCCCGTGCCCCACCCACGCATGGCCGCTGTGGATGCCCACATGTTCCCACAGCTCAGGCTTCGACTGTCTGTCCATATGGATGCATATGGGAAGTCCTGGATTGGTTTGGGGAACCCGGCACTGGGAAGTAAGGGCTGGGACCCCAGGCCCAGCTTGGGCAGGAGCGACCCCATCCCTGTGTGCGGGGCTTTGTTCCTCGGCAGCATTAATGGGAGACAGCCAGGCTGAGGAGGGGCTGGCGCTGGGCCCCAGCGGGGGGCGTGGGGGAAGGGCAGGGAGGGAAGGCTGGGCGGACCGTGGGACCCCAGAACCCAGCCACCGCGCTGGCTTGTGGACATTCCCGAATGGAAGGTGTCCCCCAGGAGGGAGGGACTTCTGTGTGTCTCTACCCCAGGCGGGGAGGGGGCGTGTGCTTCTGGGGGGACCTCGTGTCCTCTGTGAGTCTAATGTGACCCAGGTGTGTCTTTGTCAGGAAACTTGTGCAGGGGGCCACCTCACCAGGTCGCCAAGTAATGCATCCCCCCCGCCCCACCGCCGTCACCCAGGCCACAGTGTGTCCAGTCCGGTCTGAGCCAGGGGCGGGCAGCTACGTGTGGGAGTGTGTGGGAAGAACCGCGTCTGACCGAGTGGCCTCGTCGAGGGGCGTCTGGGGAGAGCCTGGGACTGTGTGTCTTTGTGCAGAAGACGTGCTGCCCGCCTTGGAGGTGCCCATGTTGTCTCTCTTTGTGAATGTCACCGTGGATCCGTGAGTGTGTGAGTCTCCTGGGCGCTGAGCTTCGAGTGTGCGGCTTGTATGTGTCTCGTGTGCACAGCGAGGGTCCTCTCCGTGTGACTGGCGGTGTGGACCCTGGTGGGGGGAGTGTGAGGTGTGATCTGTGTGCAGACTTGAGGGGTGAAAGTGGGAGACCTTGGCAGGGGGTCCAGGTCTCCGAGGAGCAAACAGAGCTGATTGACTGAGCTCGGCTTCTTCTCTCCTCCAAAGAGTTCCATGCTCGAACCCATGCACACAAATACGCCAGTAACACACACACGTGTGTGCTCAGAGCCCCTGAGAAGCGTGACTGGAACCCGCACATCCAGAGACCCCACTTGGTCCCCCGTGCCCCACCCAGCACGCATGGCCGCTGTGGATGCCCACATGTTCCCACAGCTCAGGCTTCGACCTCCTGGATAGCCCCGCCTGGACACAGCACCCCATGCACACCCAGGCGCGAACGCACACAAAACGCCTGCTGCCACACTCACCCTCACTCTGTGCCTTCTGAGACAGGAGGTGGGTGTGAGGGAGGGGGAGACACACACACACACACACACTTTCTTTTCTCTCTCTCTCTTCTTCCGGGCCACCCCTCCCCCAAAGCCCCACAGGCCCCTACTTGCATATGTATGAGACTCATGCATTATTAATAAGGGGACAAGCCCCAGACAGCTGTGTAAAAATGCTCACCTCTGGTGGCCCTGGGGAAGAGGTATTTTAAGAGAAACGGTGTAGGCGTGTGAGGGTGTGGTTGGAAGGGATGGAGTGTGGGTGGGAAGGCATCGGTGTGCGGCAGGGGAGGGTGCACCTCAGCCTGTGTCTGGACCACCGTGGTATAGTGGAGTGTGTGCCCCAGGGCTTTGTGTTCAAGAAGCCATGATTTCAGTGACCATTCCTTGGACTTCCCAAGTCTTAGCTCATGCTAGTGTCACAGTAACACTCTGAGGTATGTGCTAGGGGGATCCCCATTTTACAGCTGGGAAAACTGAGACGCAGAGTGATGAAGCAGCTGTCTAGGATCATGCAACATGTAGGGAGAAGAGACAGGGCTTGAAGACAAGTCTTGAGGATACAGTCTGAGCTCTTAATCATGCGGGGGAATGTGTGTGTCTGTGCATGAGAATTCTCCACATTTGCCCCCTCCTGAGGCTCTCCTGGGGCAGCCACAGTCCAGAGAGCCATCCCACCCTTTAATCCAGGACTTGAAGAGCCTTCAGAGGACCCTGCCTGCCTCTTTCAGGGTCATGACGAGGTGAATGTGTGTCTGTGCAAGGACAGCTCTGGGAGACCTTGGCAGGGGTCCAGGTCTCCGAGGAGCAAACAGAGCTGATTGACTGAGCTCGGCTTCTTCTCCTCCAAAGAGTTCCATGCTCGAACCCATGCACACAAATACGCCAGTAACACACACACGTGTGTGCTCAGAGCCCCTGAGAAGCGTGACTGGAACCCGCACATCCAGAGACCCCACTTGGTCCCCCGTGCCCCACCCAGCACGCATGGCCGCTGTGGATGCCCACATGTTCCCACAGCTCAGGCTTCGACCTCCTGGATAGCCCCGCCTGGACACAGCACCCCATGCACACCCAGGCGCGAACGCACACAAAACGCCTGCTGCCACACTCACCCTCACTCTGTGCCTTCTGAGACAGGAGGTGGGTGTGAGGGAGGGGGAGACACACACACACACACACTTTCTTTCTCTCTCTCTTTTACTTCCGGGCCACCCCTCCCCCAAAGCCCCACAGGCCCCTACTTGCATATGTATGAGACTCATGCATTATTAATAAGGGGACAAGCCCCAGACAGCTGTGTAAAAATGCTCACCTCTGGTGGCCCTGGGGAAGAGGTATTTTAAGAGAAACGGTGTAGGCGTGTGAGGGTGTGGTTGGAAGGGATGGAGTGTGGGTGGGAAGGCATCGGTGTGCGGCAGGGGAGGGTGCACCTCAGCCTGTGTCTGGACCACCGTGGTATAGTGGAGTGTGTGCCCCAGGGCTTTGTGTTCAAGAAGCCATGATTTCAGTGACCATTCCTTGGACTTCCCAAGTCTTAGCTCATGCTAGTGTCACAGTAACACTCTGAGGTATGTGCTAGGGGGATCCCCATTTTACAGCTGGGAAAACTGAGACGCAGAGTGATGAAGCAGCTGTCTAGGATCATGCAACATGTAGGGAGAAGAGACAGGGCTTGAAGACAAGTCTTGAGGATACAGTCTGAGCTCTTAATCATGCGGGGGAATGTGTGTGTCTGTGCATGAGAATTCTCCACATTTGCCCCCTCCTGAGGCTCTCCTGGGGCAGCCACAGTCCAGAGAGCCATCCCACCCTTTAATCCAGGACTTGAAGAGCCTTCAGAGGACCCTGCCTGCCTCTTTCAGGGGTCTGAGAGGGAGAACAAGGACAGCCTGGGACGGAGGTTGAAATTGCTGAGGTTTACAGGTTGGTAGCTAGGGGCACCATACCAGGACCTGACTTCTGCCCTGCTGTGCAGTCCTAGGCAAACCACTCGCCCTCTCTGAACCCTGAGGCACTGCCCCGAGAGGGCAAGGAGAGTGGGCAGGGCCGCTGTAATGCCACTCCAGGTTCAGCACCACGGACAGGTCCCGGGCCTGCCTTCCTATGGGACCTCTTGAGAGCCAGGAACTGACGAGGGGGCCCCCCATTGTCCCCCACGGGACCTTATTCCGAACTCCATCCACACTCCTCTACTCAGGGCTGTTCATTATCAGAAAGAGGGTGCCAGGGCTGGGTCTGTGGATAATGTTCTAACTTCCCATATGTCCCCACTTTCTGAGGTCCATTGGCCAGGGTAGGGGAAGGGGTGCGGGAAGGGGGGTTCCAGAGGGGTGGGAGGCTTTAGGGAGAAGCCACACCCCGGAGTTTCTAGTGTCCAGGAGAGCACCTGTGTCCCAGTGTCTGTAATGGGCCTTGCGTCCAGGGAGTGCTCGGTATTTGTCCACAGGATGCTCACGTGCCACAGCCCCCATAGAAGTCTGGACCCACAACTGGAGGTTCTCTGTGGACCTATCCTCACCAGTCAGTGTGAATTCAGAGGGAGGATGAGACGGGCAAGGGTGAGGCCCCTTCCTCCAGCTGGGTTTGGACCTAAAAAACCCCTCACCAGTCTTCGAGAAGCCATGATGTGACTTACCCAAGGGGCAGTAACACTCTGAGGTATGTGCTAGGGATCCCCATTTTACAGCTGGGAAAACTGAGACGCAGAGTGATGAAGCAGCTGTCTAGGATCATGCAACATGTAGGGAGAAGAGACAGGGCTTGAAGACAAGTCTTGAGGATACAGTCTGAGCTCTTAATCATGCGGGGGAATGTGTGTGTCTGTGCATGAGAATTCTCCACATTTGCCCCCTCCTGAGGCTCTCCTGGGGCAGCCACAGTCCAGAGAGCCATCCCACCCTTTAATCCAGGACTTGAAGAGCCTTCAGAGGACCCTGCCTGCCTCTTTCAGGGGTCTGAGAGGGAGAACAAGGACAGCCTGGGACGGAGGTTGAAATTGCTGAGGTTTACAGGTTGGTAGCTAGGGGCACCATACCAGGACCTGACTTCTGCCCTGCTGTGCAGTCCTAGGCAAACCACTCGCCCTCTCTGAACCCTGAGGCACTGCCCCGAGAGGGCAAGGAGAGTGGGCAGGGCCGCTGTAATGCCACTCCAGGTTCAGCACCACGGACAGGTCCCGGGCCTGCCTTCCTATGGGACCTCTTGAGAGCCAGGAACTGACGAGGGGGCCCCCCATTGTCCCCCACGGGACCTTATTCCGAACTCCATCCACACTCCTCTACTCAGGGCTGTTCATTATCAGAAAGAGGTGCCAGGGCTGGGTCTGTGGATAATGTTCTAACTCCCCATATGTCCCCCCTTTCTGAGGTCCATTGGCCAGGGTAGGGGAAGGGGTGCGGGAAGGGGGGTTCCAGAGGGGTGGGAGGCTTTAGGGAGAAGCCACACCCCGGAGTTTCTAGTGTCCAGGAGAGCACCTGTGTCCCAGTGTCTGTAATGGGCCTTGCGTCCAGGGAGTGCTCGGTATTTGTCCACAGGATGCTCACGTGCCACAGCCCCCATAGAAGTCTGGACCCACAACTGGAGGTTCTCTGTGGACCTATCCTCACCAGTCAGTGTGAATTCAGAGGGAGGATGAGACGGGCAAGGGTGAGGCCCCTTCCTCCAGCTGGGATTTGGCAGCTCTTCAAAAATCCCAGAAACCAGGAATAGAATCTTGGCGACAACCGAATCCTGGAATTGAAGCTGAGAATCGTGTCCGTCAGCAAACCCAGATTACAAGCGGACTTGGAGGCCAGCCGGCTCCCAGAACCGGAGACCCCAGGCAGATGAGAACTGGCTGCTGCCTTCTAGGAGCCCCCGGTTTGATTTGGGAGGCCAATTTGAAAGATGGGATTTTGATCTTGACTGTGTTAAAGTCAATAATGCCAATAACAGGGCTTCCCTGGTGGTCCAGTGGGTAAAGAGTCCCCATTACAGTGCAGGGGTACCAGTTGGATCCCTGGCCCAGGAAAATCCCACATGTGGAGGTACCAGGGGCCGGTGTGTCCAATTACAAGCCAGCGCTCTGGAGCGCATGCATCCAGAGCCAGTGCTCTGCAATGAGAGAGGCCGCTGCAATGGGAGGCCCACACAGGCCAAAGAATAAAGATGGATGAAAATAAATTCATTAATTTAAAAAAATAAAAGAGGCCCAAATTTTTAAAATAAATAAATAATGACAATAACAGCTGAAATCTACTCCATGCCAGGCAGTGCTAAGCATTTTGCATTTTGTATGTATTGACTGTATCAACTCCTCCATTTCTTCCAACTACCCAATGTTATCCCCATCTGACCAGCAAAGAAACAGAGGCACAGAGAAGCTAAGCTATTTGCTCAAGGTCACACAGCAAGGAACAGGCAGAGAGAGAGCCCAAGGTTTGATTCACTTCTGCACTCATGCTCTGACCGTAAGACTTCACTGCCAGGATTCGTCTGGTCCTGGATTTGGATCCTGGATCAGCCCTTGCTTGCTGCCTGAGTGACCTTGAGGGACACCCTGGCCTCTTCGAGTCTCGGTTTCCAGATCTGGAGAGCGGGAGGAATTGGTCTTTTTTATGCCAACTGTCTAGAAGGGCTGCGCTCACCTCTTCTGCCCTTCCCTTCTCGTTTCAGGTCCAGGATGGGGGCCATGTCTGTCTGGGTCTCAGGCCTCCTCTTTCTCCAGGTGCTCCTCTCTGTGGCTGGGGAGCGGGGTGAGTTGCCGTGTGGGGCGGGAGAGGTCGGAGTCTGGAGAAGTGACCAGATGGGGCAGGCTTTTAACTCGAGAGCCTTCTCCTGCTGGTTCTCTGGCTTAGTCTGAAGAATCAAATGAGAATAGATGAAAAAAAAAAAAAAAATCTTTGAACAGTCAAAAGCGAACAAGACACCTGAAAGGTTATTTTTAGTCAGTGCCAGCGGAGGCTAGAGGTTCCCGCCTCTCACTGTTTTGCTGAGATGAGCTGAAGACAGACAGAATAAGAAAAAGAGGGAGAGAGACTAGTATGAAGATTGACTAGTGATGCCTGCCATGGGTGGGGCAATAGAAATACAAGTCTGGTGCCTGTTCCTGGCATCTCCCCAGCGGTGGTCAAAAAGCCAGGCTTTAGAAGTGCCTTCTGTTGTGCTCTGTGGCCTTACACAAGTATCATGATGTCTCTGAGCCTCAGTTTCCTCCACTCCCTGAGAACAGGATGAGACATGGCTACCTCTGCAGATGGTTATGAAAATCAGATGAGCTGATTGCTATTTATAAAGTGCCTGGTCTAGAGAAGGTACTCCACACACACCGTTTCCCTTCCAATGGTTGCCTCTCGTTTAACTTGGGGGTAAACTGTGGTTCAGAGGAGACCCCTGACTTCTCCACAGCCCCGCAGTGAGTCGGTGATACTGAGCATCAGATCTCTGGCTCCAGGATCTGGACTTTGAGCAGAGGCAGAACTAAGAAAGGGTTCGACCCTGTTGCTCCTCTTCTGCCCACAGACTGGAATGCAGCTCCCAGGTCTGTGTACTGCCTTGCGATGTTGTCCAGGCAACCTAACCTCTCTGGCCTCAGTCTCCCTCTCTGCGAAGTGAGGAAAATGGCCATCTCTGCCGGTTCTGGCCTCTCAATCGGGCCCTCTTCTCCACCTTCTCCACCCCAGGCACCGAGGACGCCACCGTGGCCGCTGCTGCCACGGCGGAGAAGGGGCTCCACATGCAGAAGGTGGGCTCTGGGTCGGTCCGGGCTGCCCTGGCCGAGCTGGTGGCCCTGCCCTGCCTCTTCGCCCTGCGGCCACGGCCGGGTGCAGCCCGAGAAGCCCCTCGGATCAAGTGGACCAAGGTGCGGACGGCGTCAGGCCAGCGGCAGGACCTGCCCATCCTCGTGGCCAAAGACAACGTGGTCCGAGTTGCCAAGGGCTGGCAGGGGCGGGTGTCGCTTCCTGCCTACCCGCGGCACCGGGCCAATGCCACGTTGCTTCTGGGACCCCTGAGGGCCAGCGACTCCGGGCTCTACCGCTGCCAGGTGGTGAGGGGCATCGAGGATGAGCAGGACCTGGTGCCTCTGGAGGTGACGGGTCAGTTGGGGGACGGGGAGGGCCCGAGGCTGGGACGGGGAAGTGCGGTCACGAACCTGCCACCTTAGAAATCACTCCCTGGGGAGCTCCCTGGTGGTGCAGTGGTTAGGACTCTGCGCTTTCACTGCCAAGGGCCTGCGTTCAAGGGCCTGGGAACAATCCCTTTTCAGGGAGTTAAGATCCTGCAAGCCAAACAAAAGACAAGGAAAGAAACAAATCACACCCTGAAGAGTGAGTTACTCTCAGTTCGTCAGATAGAATCATGAAGAAAGTCTCCACGCATACTTCTTTCTCTTAAACATCTTTTTTTTTAGACAAGAGAGAGCATTCTCTGACTCAGTCTCTTATGGACCACAGAATTTCACAGGATTTCATAACCTGAAGTCCACTTCCCCATGAGGCAAAGGATATTGGCTGTGTATTTAAAATAGGATTACAAATTTCCTTTTAAAATAAATACATGTTTTTAAAAAGTGAAGTTCTGGGGCTTCCCTGGTGGTCCAGTGGTTAAAGAGTCCACCTTACAGTGCAAGGGTCACCGATTCAATCTCTGGCTGGGGAAGATTCCACATGCTACAGAGTGGCTGGACTGGTGTGTTCAATTACGAGCCAGCGCTCTGGAGCGCATGCGCCCAGAGCCAGTGCAATGGGAGGTCCACACATGCCAAAGAATAAAAGATGGATGAAAATAAATAGAAACAAAGAGGCATGATGGGGGGAAAAAAAGTGGAGTTCTTTTTAAAAAGTGAATTGAAAATATATATGAAAAGGACTTCCCTTGTGATCCAGTGGCTGAGTGCTCCAAGCTCTCAATGTGGGGGGCCCAGGGTTTGATCCCTGGTCTGGGAACTAGATCCCGCATGCCAAAACTAAAGATCCCAGATGCAGCAACTAAAAGATCTTGTGTGCTGAAATGAAGGCCCTGTGCAGCCAAATAAATAAATAATAAACATTTTAAAAACACAGGTAGAATGAATTTTAAAAATATAAAAAGAAAAAATATATGTATTAGGTAAATAACAATCCTCAAATATGTTTAACCAACTCGCACATTAAATTCTTTGTGTTGAAATATTCAGTGTAGTTTCTGTTTTCCTAACTGATCAAGATGAACAAGGCAAAAGACTATTTTTTTTAAGTATTAAGCCAAAATCCTAAAACAGGGCATAGCACACAGAAGAGGCTCCATTGACATTTGATCCTGCGGACTGCTACTGGGAAGTCAATTTCCTTTAACCTATGTTGAAAAGTGAAACTGTTAGCCACTCAGTCCTGTAGCCCACCAGGTTCCTCTGTCCATGGAATTCTCCAGGCAAGAACGTTGGAGTGGGTTGTCCTGGCTTCCTTCAGGGCATCTTCCTGACCCAGGGATCAAACCCAGTGTCTCCCACATTATAGGCAGACTCTTTGCCATCTGAGCTTTGCATCCTTCACGTGCTTCACGTCCTGGTTTACACGTCAGCTTCTCTAGGAAGCCTTCAGTGCCTCCATTTCTAAGCTGGGCAAGAACCACATTTGATCACCTGCTGCTGTCTTTGCTTCCTCTCTTGGTCCATGGACTTAATTCCTAAAGGGAAGAACTTCTCTCTTCCTCTTCTCCATGCCTTCTGTCCTCTCCAGACCTTAACCCTGGGCATGAAGAGTGCGATCTTTGGAGTCAGATCTGCCTGGATACAAATTCTCGGTCTCTCTTACACTGGTTTACATGGCCCTAGACCTGTCCCTTAACCTTTCTGAGCCTTTGTTTCCTCCTCTGGAAATGGCGATAATCATAGGATTACTGTGAAATTTCAGAGAGGTGATGCTAGTGGTAAAGAACCCACCTGCTAATGCAGGAGACCTAAGAGGCACGGGTTCAGTCCCTGGGTTGAGAAGATCCGCTGGAGGAGGCATGGAAACCCACTCCAGTATTCTTGCCTGGAGAATCCTACAGACAGAGGAGCCTGGCAGACTATGGTCCATAGGATCACAAAGAGTCAGACACGACTAAAGTGACTTAGCACACGTGCAAGCAATGCTTGTAATTTACATAGCAGATATCTAACAAATTCTAACCCTTTATGGCCATTATTCATTTTCTCATCTGTGAAATGGGTGTAGCAGTCTTACTCCCCAGCACCACCCTGCACTGTGCTTGGTGCTAAGTGAAAAGACATGGTACGGGGCAGCAGGTCCGTTACTCTTAGTCTAGGTGTTGGTGGTGCGTTCTCTAAGAGGGCGGGGCCTGTGCTTGAAGATTCCAGCATAAATCAGCCCCTTGTCCTGGATGTTTCCCCACAGGTGTTGTGTTCCACTACCGAGCTGCCCGAGATCGCTACTCTCTGACCTTCGCGGAGGCCCAGGAGGCCTGCCGCCTCAACTCGGCTACCATTGCAGCCCCGAGGCACCTGCAGGCTGCCTTTGAGGACGGCTTTGACAACTGTGACGCCGGGTGGCTCTCTGACCGCACGGTTCGGTGAGGGGGTACCCGGGGTCGGGAGATAGCGAGCTAGCCTCTGGAGAAAGATGTTCTTTGGGAGCCCCAGGAGCACCAATCTGAGAGGGGACCCCACCTTGTCTTGTCAGGTATCCTATCACCCAGTCCCGTCCTGGTTGCTATGGTGACCGTAGCAGTCTTCCAGGGGTGAGGAACTATGGGAGGCGAGACCCACGGGAACTCTACGATGTGTACTGCTTTGCCCGTGAGCTGGGGGGTAAGTCTGGGGTTGGCAGAACTCCCTTCCCTAACGAAGCCCCATCCTTCCCCTAGGCCTTGCCTAGCTCTCCTAAGTGTCATCCCTCTCTAAAGCCCAGCCAAGACCTAGACCCACGGGTTTCCTGAGGTTCCTTCCACTCCCTGAGTCCCTCTCCTTTCGGGTGCCCCTCCCCTTTCTCTAAGTTTCTTAGCTCTCCAATACCTGTCCTTTTCTCTGAGTCTCTCCCCGTCTCTGCCCCTCTCTCCCTCTCCCTACTTCCTTCCTCCTCGCAGCCTCCGCAAGCTCCTCTCTCTCTCGGAAGCCCAACTCGCTCAGGCACCTGAGTTTCCTCATTTGTAAAAAGGAAGTGAAGCCCCTGTTAGCCCTGCGCGAGAGGCAACGACAGTGATGCGCTGGCGATGGGGCTGCCGCAACCCCATCTCGTTGAGCCACAACCCCAATCCCGCCAGATGCGGGCTACTTGGGATGAGATTCCCCCTTCCCGGGCTCCGGGGGAGGGTCCCTGGGACACCTCTGACGTTCTCCCGCGCCTTCCCGCAGGCGAGGTCTTCTACGTGGGTCTGGCCCGCCGCCTGACTCTGGCTGGCGCACGTGCCCAGTGCCGACGCCAGGGCGCAGCGCTGGCCTCGGTCGGACAGCTGCACCTGGCCTGGCACGAGGGCCTGGACCAGTGTGACCCGGGCTGGCTGGCTGACGGCAGCGTGCGCTACCCGATCCAGACGCCGCGCCGGCGCTGCGGGGGCCCCGCGCCTGGCGTGCGCACAGTCTATCGCTTCGCCAACCGCACCGGCTTCCCGGCCCCGGGAGAGCGCTTCGATGCCTACTGCTTCAGAGGTGCGTGCGAGGCCACGCCTACGGAGGGTGCGCCAGGTGGTGGCCACGCCCAAAGGGCGTGCACCTTGCGAACAGCCACGCCCCTGGAAGTTGGGGTTTCCACGGGAGGTGGAGACCAGGCAGGGAAGAACCAGGTTGAAAACGTGCTCCGCGGTGAGCCACGCCCCCAAGGAAAGGTCACGCCCCTGAGACAAGCCCCGCCCCTCCTTGGGACAAGCACTTTGAGAAAGCTTAGGTCTGGAGGCGGGGTGGGGGACATATAGGGAGAGTCTGTTCAGTGCGTGGGCTAGGTCTCCCTGGTGCGGCTAGTGGTATCGAGCTCGCCGGCTAATGCAGGAGACATAAAAGACGCGGGTTTGATCCTTGGATTGGAAAGATCCCCTGGAGAAGGGTATGGCAACCCACTCCAGTATTCTTGCCTGGAGAATCTCATGAACAAAGGAGTCTGGTGGGCTACAGTCTATGGGAGTTGGACACAATTGAAACGATTTAACAGGTATGTCTCTTGAGATCTCGAAGAGACACACCTGGATAAAGTGGTTTTTTACCTGGAACCTTGCCCAAGAGCACCCGCTGGGGAGGAATTTAATGCCTAGGCTAGCCACGCCCCATAAGCAGGGCCACACCCCCAGGGACGGGACTTTACCCCACCCAGGGACGACCCTTGTCCTTGGGTTGGGCCCATACCCTCAGAAGTTGCCAACCTCAAGTCCAAAGGAGCTGAGTCCTATGTGTAATGGCGGGGGCAGGGAGCGAATCTCTTCGTAGGAAGACCATGCCCATTAGGCACTTTCTCTCCCCTGTGGAGGAGCCACGTCCAGGTCTGACCAGCCCCTCTGGGAGCTGACCACTTTCTGAGCTTCACCCACCAGCCAAGCTGTCTCTTGACCCTTTACTGTGAGCAGTTGACTCTGATCCTGACAGTGGGCCCCAGTCTGAACAGTGGGGTTGATAACATTACACCTCCGTCTTTCAGTCAGGGGGATCCCAGAAACAACCCAGAGCAACAGCGAGGCAGAGAGAGAGAGAGATGCATAGAAGATCTGTGCTGCAGCATACTGAAATGTGGATAGGCTTCAGGCAGAACTTCCCACCCAGCTCCTGGGCCTAACACAATCCCTTCTGCTTGCTCCCACAGCTCATCACCCCACATCCCAACATGGAGACCCAGAGACCCCCTCATCTGGGGATGAGGGGGAGATTCTGTCCGCCGAAGGGCCTCCCGCCCGAGAACTAGAGCCCAGCCTGGAGGAAGAGGAGGAGGAGGAGGAGGTAGTCATGCCAGACTTCCAGGAGCCTTTGGTGTCCAGCGGGGAAGAAGAATCTCTGATCTTGGCAGAGAAGCAGGAGTCTCCACGGACCCCCAGCCCTGCCCCTGGGGCTCCCACTTTAGCTTCGAGTCCTGCCCTGCAGGCTGAGGAGATGGCGCTGAGCACGGTGGCCCCCAGCCCCAGCAGCGCGGAGGCAGGCACTGTGGGGGGCTTGCCCACAGAGACGACCCCAGCCGGGACCACGCCCAGGAGGAGGGACCGCTTTAAAGGGCTGAACGGGCGCCACTTCCAGCAACAGGAAACCCAGCGCGGGCGGAAGGGGGCGCTCGAGGCCAGCGTCCAGCCCCCCACCCCAGAGGTTGCTGGGAATTACGTGGAACCTCCCCTCGCCACCGGAGCCACGGATGCCTTGGGGAGTGGCCAGAGCCAAAGCCCCTGGGCTGTGCTGACCAATGAGGTGGAAGTGCCCGGAGCGGGTGAGTGGGGTCCCAGGGAAGATGGGACCAGCCCGGGGATCTAAGGGGGACAGGGGAGGAGGCTCTGGATCCCTGCTGGGTACCCTGGCCTCGCCAAGCCTCAGAAGACCCCTCTTCCTCAGTCCTGGAGCCAAGGAGATCCCCGAAGCTGCGGAGCGATCGCTGTAATTGCTGTTGATATTGTTTCAGGTTCCCCGGGTGGCAGGAGCCCCCCAGAGCCCTGGCTGTGGCCCCCAACCGTGGCCCCACCCATCATCCCAGACCCCCGCAGAGCCCTTGGCCGGGAACGAGAGGAAGCCAGGAGCCCCAGGATGAGACCAGCCACCCCCAACCTCCCTCTGTTCCCCTCAGAGGCCACTCCCGACTCCGCAAGGGCCCCCAGCCCTGCCCCCTGGGAGGCGTCTCCCGTGGTCATTTCTCCAGACCTCCCTGTGGTGGCCATGCTTCGCGCCCCCAAACTGCGGCCCCTGTCACAGCCTACAGCCCTCCCCACCGAGGCCGGCGGGGTCCCGGGGAAGAGGGAGGCCACGGCCGCTGCCCCACACTTCCCTGCCTCCGAAATCGAGGCCAGCCCCCAGGATCTCGTCCATCCGGAAGCGTCTTCCCTGTTCTCCTCGGGCCTGGCAGGACAAGTTGGAGAGGCCACATCCCTGACCTTCAGCAGCCGCTGGAGAGAAAGTCCCACCACCCCATCACAGCCAGCCCCAGACACACCAGTCGGAGCCACGCCTATCTCCTCTGGAGAAGACTTTGGAAAACCTGGGGGGACCAGCCCTTCTGGGCTCAGCCAAGCTGAGCGCCCCGAGTCCAGCCCACAGGCTTCTGTGGATGGGAACGTGGTGGCAAATGACATTCCCACCAAGACTGCCACGGAGCCCGCGGGAGCCACAGGCATCCTGGCGTCTGAGGCTGGGGTCTTCAACACAGCCGAGAGTCCCACTTCCAGCTGGCAGGCCACCGTGGATGAGATGCGGGGAATGGGGACCTCACTGCCCAGTGAAGGGCTGGACCCTCACTCCCCATCTGAACCCTCGGGGATCCCTGAGGTCTCCTTAATGCCCAAGGTCACCCCATATTTGGAGCCTTGGGCTGCTACAGATGGAGGAGGCACAGGGGGTCCAGGGGCTTCCACGGTCACGCTAGATGCCAGCGATGCTGGTGGGAACTGGCAACCCGGATCCCACGTGGCTGAGGGAGCCGAAAACCCCACCTTGAGCCCTCAAATCTCTGTGGATACAAGTGTGGTGACGTCCCTCGTGTCCTTGGACCCTGGGGACAAGGTTGGGGTCCCGGCCCTGTCCACAGTGGCCTCTTCAAGCTCCCTACCCTATCTAGAGCCGGAGGGCCGGCTGGTGACCCACGGAATCCTGGGAGCCCTGGAGCCTCCACAAGACGGCAGCCCCTCAGGGGAGCCCGCCCTTCCTCCCTGGACCCCGACAGCCGTCAGCAGGGACGAGCCCATTTCGGTTTCCTCCGGGGAGCCTACAGTGCCATGGGGTTCCCCCAGCACCCTGCTGCCTGCCTCCCTGGGTCCAGAGGAATTTGAGCTGGAGGTCCTGGCGGGGAGCCCAGGTGTGGAGAGCTTCTGGGAGGAGGCAGCAAGTGGAGAGGAGCCCGCCCTGCCAGGGACCCCTGCAAACGGGACTTCAGAGGAGAGTGAGTTGAAAGCTCGTGGTCTCACCCGGGTCTCTGTGTTTTGTGCTCGGGGACTAGGGGCTGGGGTAACCCGGAGCTGGGAGGAAGGATGGTCCTTGGGTGCCAGGGAAGGTTTCCCCAGAGGCTGATGCTCAAGGTAGGAGTGCACCAGGCAGAGCTGAATTATACAGAAAGGGTGTCTGTGGCAGAGGCACCAGCCTCAGCAAAGGCCAGGAGGTGAAGTTGCATTGGATGCGTTTTTACGCACAGTGAGTCACGAGGCAGTGATGAGCTTCTGGATGGAGTTTGAAATTGTGGAATGACAGTGCTGTGGTGGCAAATGCTTCCAAAGCTGGAGCCACAGGCATCCTGGCGTCTGAGGCTGGGGTCTTCAACACAGCCGAGTCCCACTTCCAGCTGGCAGGCCACCGTGGATGAGATGCGGGGAATGGGGACCTCACTGCCCAGTGAAGGGCTGGACCCTCACTCCCCATCTGAACCCTCGGGGATCCCTGAGGTCTCCTTAATGCCCAAGGTCACCCCATATTTGGAGCCTTGGGCTGCTACAGATGGAGGAGGCACAGGGGGTCCAGGGGCTTCCACGGTCACGCTAGATGCCAGCGATGCTGGTGGGAACTGGCAACCCGGATCCCACGTGGCTGAGGGAGCCGAAAACCCCACCTTGAGCCCTCAAATCTCTGTGGATACAAGTGTGGTGACGTCCCTCGTGTCCTTGGACCCTGGGGACAAGGTTGGGGTCCCGGCCCTGTCCACAGTGGCCTCTTCAAGCTCCCTACCCTATCTAGAGCCGGAGGGCCGGCTGGTGACCCACGGAATCCTGGGAGCCCTGGAGCCTCCACAAGACGGCAGCCCCTCAGGGGAGCCCGCCCTTCCTCCCTGGACCCCGACAGCCGTCAGCAGGGACGAGCCCATTTCGGTTTCCTCCGGGGAGCCTACAGTGCCATGGGGTTCCCCCAGCACCCTGCTGCCTGCCTCCCTGGGTCCAGAGGAATTTGAGCTGGAGGTCCTGGCGGGGAGCCCAGGTGTGGAGAGCTTCTGGGAGGAGGCAGCAAGTGGAGAGGAGCCCGCCCTGCCAGGGACCCCTGCAAACGGGACTTCAGAGGAGAGTGAGTTGAAAGCTCGTGGTCTCACCCGGGTCTCTGTGTTTTTGTGCTCGGGGACTAGGGGCTGGGGTAACCCGGAGCTGGGAGGAAGGATGGTCCTTGGGTGCCAGGGAAGGTTTCCCCAGAGGCTGATGCTCAAGGTAGGAGTGCACCAGGCAGAGCTGAATTATACAGAAAGGGTGTCTGTGGCAGAGGCACCAGCCTCAGCAAAGGCCAGGAGGTGAAGTTGCATTGGATGCGTTTTTACGCACAGTGAGTCACGAGGCAGTGATGAGCTTCTGGATGGAGTTTGATTTGTGGAATGAATATCATCAGCAGGTCACGTTCTTGTCCCCTTGAAGTGGACAGTGCTGTGGGATGCTGGGGTCCTGCCTTCAACAATGCCCCAAGCTGGGGAAGAGGGAGCTGGCCAGAGACACCCCCAGGGGTAGGGCCGGAAGGAAGAGGCGTGGCAAGTGTTGGATTGCAGCTGGAATTCAGTAGTGCGAATCTTGAGGGGCCTCGGGGAATGGGGGTCGCTGGGAAGGGGCAGGAGTGGTGGGCATCACCCCCAGGGGTAGGGCCGGAAGGAAGAGATGTGGCAAGAAGGGCTTCCTGGACGAGTGTGGAATCACAGCTGGAATTCAGTCATGCACATCTTGAGGGGCCTTGGGCCACAGGGAATGGGGGCCGCTGGGAAGGGGCGGGAGTGGTGGGCATCACCCCCATTTCGCAGACAGCAAACTGAGGCTCAGGGGAGTACATCACTACCAGCGAGTCAGTGATCCAGCCTCAAGTCTGCATGTGCCTTAGTTGCTCTGTGCCCAGCGGAGTCCAGAGAAAGCCACCACCCTGTCCTCCTGAGGTCAGGTCTGCTCGTAACTCAGCCTGCAAATTCCAGCCCTTTTATTTTTTAGGTCCTGTGATATTGAGCTGGTTTTTTTTTTTCTCCCCGGTCAAGTGAGCTTTAACAAAGAAGCAGCTAATTAAAGGCACTTTTTTTTTTCTGAGTTGCAAAACACTCTTATTAACACAATTGGTTTTGCACTTTCTTTTCTCCCGGTCAAGGGCTTTAACAAAAAGAAGCTAGGCACGGGACTTCAGAGGAGAGTGAGTTGAAAGCTCGTGGTCTCACCCGGGTCTCTGTGTTTTGTGCTCGGGGACTAGGGGCTGGGGTAACCCGGAGCTGGGAGGAAGGATGGTCCTTGGGTGCCAGGGAAGGTTTCCCCAGAGGCTGATGCTCAAGGTAGGAGTGCACCAGGCAGAGCTGAATTATACAGAAAGGGTGTCTGTGGCAGAGGCACCAGCCTCAGCAAAGGCCAGGAGGTGAAGTTGCATTGGATGCGTTTTTACGCACAGTGAGTCACGAGGCAGTGATGAGCTTCTGGATGGAGTTTGATTTGTGGAATGAATATCATCAGCAGGTCACGTTCTTGTCCCCTTGAAGTGGACAGTGCTGTGGGATGCTGGGGTCCTGCCTTCAACAATGCCCCAAGCTGGGGAAGAGGGAGCTGGCCAGAGACACCCCCAGGGGTAGGGCCGGAAGGAAGAGGCGTGGCAAGTGTTGGATTGCAGCTGGAATTCAGTAGTGCGAATCTTGAGGGGCCTCGGGGAATGGGGGTCGCTGGGAAGGGGCAGGAGTGGTGGGCATCACCCCCAGGGGTAGGGCCGGAAGGAAGAGATGTGGCAAGAAGGGCTTCCTGGACGAGTGTGGAATCACAGCTGGAATTCAGTCATGCACATCTTGAGGGGCCTTGGGCCACAGGGAATGGGGGCCGCTGGGAAGGGGCGGGAGTGGTGGGCATCACCCCCATTTCGCAGACAGCAAACTGAGGCTCAGGGGAGTACATCACTACCAGCGAGTCAGTGATCCAGCCTCAAGTCTGCATGTGCCTTAGTTGCTCTGTGCCCAGCGGAGTCCAGAGAAAGCCACCACCCTGTCCTCCTGAGGTCAGGTCTGCTCGTAACTCAGCCTGCAAATTCCAGCCCTTTTATTTTTTAGGTCCTGTGATATTGAGCTGTTTTTTTTTTTTTTTTCTCCCCCGGTCAAGTGAGCTTTAACAAAAAGAAGCAGCTAATTAAAAGGCACTTTTTTTTTTTTTTTTTTCTGAGTTGCAAAACACTCTTATTAACACAATTGGTTTTGCACTTGCTCTTTTTTCTGAAGGCAAAGTGTCGCAGTGATGGAAGCAGAGGATGCAGGGTTTCATCACCCACCTTGTCATCTCCGGGCTGTGTCTTGGGCCCCAACTTCTTTTCTTAGATGCCCAAGAGACAGGCAGATCCTAGGCAGGGGCACTTGCATTGATAAAGGCAGATGCTTGTGACTGCCTTCGTGTCTGTGTTGTTTTGAGCCCTTCATTGGAATCATCTTGGTTAATCTTTTTATGGAAAAAATTTTATGGAAAAAATTTTTTCTTATCTTTTGGCCACTCTGCACAGCTTGGGGGATTTTAGTTCTCTGACCAGGGACTAAACCCATGTACCCGCCACCCCCACCCTCCACGGGCAGCACGGAGCCTTAACTACTGGACCACCAGGGAAATCCCTGGTAAATTCTTTTACTGTCTTTGAGGAGTAAACTCTAGAATGATTCTCCCTTTACAGATGAGGAAACTGAGGCACAGGGACGTCGAATGACTTGTGTAAAGTCATGCAGCTGGGGAGTCTCAAGGATAAGATTAGAATCCAGACTCTCTGACAACAGTCTCTGTGTCAATCTAAGATGTTGATTTCATTAGCGTTAATTAAAAAACAAAAAAAAAGCAAAAAAACGCCCTGAGGTTTTGAGCAGGGGGGTAAGCTCACCCTGGGGGGTTCCCAGGTGGCGCTAGTGGTAAAGAACTCCCCTGCTAATGCAAGAGATGTAAGAGATGCAGGTTCGATTCCCTGGGTTGGGAAGATCCTCTGGAGAAAGGAATGACAACCCACTCAAGTGTTCTTGACTGGAGAATTCCAGGGACAAAGGAGCCTGGTAGGCGACAGTCTGTGGGGTCGCCAAGAGTCAGACGTGACTGAGCACGCAGACCGTGAAGCTCGCTGTGAGAGGGGGCAGAGAAGAGGCTGGGAGGATGGGCAGAGGGAAGGGGGCTCACTGCCAAAGGAGCCAGGGCAGGAGTGGTCAGAAAGGTAGGAAGGAGACCACATTCGGGGGTGCTAAGGAACAGGCATTGAGAGGCGCCCCCAGGGCCCCAGCTGAATCCATCTTGGACTTTGCTGGGTTTCTGGCTTGAAACTCAAGCCATTGGCAGCCGGGGTTGGGGGGAGGCAGCCAGTGCCGGGGGAGACCCAGGCGCCTACTCACCGACTGCTTGCAGCAGAAATGCTAATGAAGTCAAAAATAAATGGGAGCAGCAAGGGACTGAGTCACCGCCAGCCCGTGGGCAGGTGTCAGTAGCAGGGCACCTGGTGGGGCTTACACGTCCTGGCGCCTGGCGGCCCCAGCGTGTGCACACACGTGCCTGGGCAAGACCAGGCACAAATGGAGCTCAGGCCTGCCTGGCCCTCTGTGGGGCCCAGCCCAATGGAGCCCTCCCATCTTGGTGGGGGGCACCCTGGGCTTTTAGTTCTCTGACCAGGGACTAAACCCATGTACCCGCCACCCCACCCTCCACGGGCAGCACGGAGCCTTAACTACTGGACCACCAGGGAAATCCCTGGTAAATTCTTTTACTGTCTTTGAGGAGTAAACTCTAGAATGATTCTCCCTTTACAGATGAGGAAACTGAGGCACAGGGACGTCGAATGACTTGTGTAAAGTCATGCAGCTGGGGAGTCTCAAGGATAAGATTAGAATCCAGACTCTCTGACAACAGTCTCTGTGTCAATCTAAGATGTTGATTTCATTAGCGTTAATTAAAAAACAAAAAAAAAGCAAAAAAACGCCCTGAGGTTTTGAGCAGGGGGGTAAGCTCACCCTGGGGGGTTCCCAGGTGGCGCTAGTGGTAAAGAACTCCCCTGCTAATGCAAGAGATGTAAGAGATGCAGGTTCGATTCCCTGGGTGGGGAAGATCCTCTGGAGAAAGGAATGACAACCCACTGCAGTGTTCTTGCCTGGAGAATTCCATGGACAGAGGAGCCTGGTAGGCGACAGTCTGTGGGGTCGCCAAGAGTCAGACGTGACTGAGCACGCAGACCGTGAAGCTCGCTGTGAGAGGGGGCAGAGAAGAGGCTGGGAGGATGGGCAGAGGGAAGGGGGCTCACTGCCAAAGGAGCCAGGGCAGGAGTGGTCAGAAAGGTAGGAAGGAGACCACATTCGGGGGTGCTAAGGAACAGGCATTGAGAGGCGCCCCCAGGGCCCCAGCTGAATCCATCTTGGACTTTGCTGGGTTTCTGGCTTGAAACTCAAGCCATTGGCAGCCGGGGTTGGGGGGAGGCAGCCAGTGCCGGGGGAGACCCAGGCGCCTACTCACCGACTGCTTGCAGCAGAAATGCTAATGAAGTCAAAAATAAATGCAGCAGCAGCAAGGGACTGAGTCACCGCCAGCCCGTGGGCAGGTGTCAGTAGCACGGGGCACCTGGTGGGGCTTACACGTCCTGGCGCCTGGCGGCCCCACGCGTGTGCACACACGTGCCTGGGCAAGACCAGGCACAAATGGAGCTCCAGGCCTGCCTGGCCCTCTGTGGGGGCCCATGCTCCCATCCCCCTCTGCCATGGCAGGAGCACCATGCCTATCTTTGTTGGGTTAACAAGCACCTCCTGAATGCTGGCTGTAGTCCAGCGTGTGGCCAAGGCAGGAACTGAACCAGCCTCTCCGATGGCACGGCCGATGGTGGTCACTGTTGTAATTTGCCACTGCTCCACTGTAACCACAGAGGTCACATCAAAAGAGGTTGAGCTCCTAGAATGAAGGAGGGTTCCCACTGGATGGTTCCCAGTGCTGTTCATTCCCCATCTAGAATCTATGTCTACTTTTGCCTCGAAGGATGAGAAGCACGTTGGGGTTAGGGTACGTCTAGAAGAAGGGCATGAGTTAAGGTGGGCATGTAAAACACGTTCTAGGAGAAGACTTGGTGAGAGAGGCTGCATGCATCCCCCCTTTTTTTTAAGAGAACTTTTTTAGTATTTATTTATTATTTTTGGCTGTCTTTGTTGCTACACATGGGCTTTCTCTACTTGCAGTGAGTGGCGGCTGCCCTGTAGTTACAGTGAAGGGGCTTCATCGTGGCAGGGGCCTCTCTTGTTGTGCAGCATGGGCTATATGCACGTGGGCTCAGCAGCCACGGCACATGGGCTTCGTTGCCCTGCAGCATGTGGAAACTTCCCAGACCAGGGATCGAACCCATGTCCCCAGCATTGGCGGGCGGATTCTTAACCACTGAGCCACCAGAGAAGTCTCCCTGTTCTTCTTCTTTTTTTTTTTAACCTTGGTTTCTTTTACATGTTTTTTTTTTTTTTTTTTTTTATCGTTTGGGCACACCCTGAGGCATGTGGGATCTTAGTTCTCCAACCAGGGATTGAACCTGCACTCCCTGGACTGGAGTCTTCACCACTTGATTGTCAGGGAAGTCCTAGGAGTCCCCTTCTAGTTCAGCCCAAAGAAGGATTTTGTCACAGAGAGGGCAGCCAACAGATGCTTTGGGGCAGCTCCTGGAAAGAGTAAGCTCATCACAGCGTCGCATGAGAAGAAGTTAGGGATCACTTACTGAGAAGTTACTGAGGGGACGCCACAGAGAGGGGCTGAGTGAACCAGGCACAAATGGAGCTCAGGCCTGCCTGGCCCTCTGTGGGGGCCCATGCTCCCATCCCCCTCTGCCATGGCAGGAGCACCATGCCTATCTTTGTTGGGTTAACAAGCACCTCCTGAATGCTGGCTGTAGTCCAGCGTGTGGCCAAGGCAGGAACTGAACCAGCCTCTCCGATGGCACGGCCGATGGTGGTCACTGTTGTAATTTGCCACTGCTCCACTGTAACCACAGAGGTCACATCAAAAGAGGTTGAGCTCCTAGAATGAAGGAGGGTTCCCACTGGATGGTTCCCAGTGCTGTTCATTCCCCATCTAGAATCTATGTCTACTTTTGCCTCGAAGGATGAGAAGCACGTTGGGGTTAGGGTACGTCTAGAAGAAGGGCATGAGTTAAGGTGGGCATGTAAAACACGTTCTAGGAGAAGACTTGGTGAGAGAGGCTGCATGCATCCCCCCTTTTTTTTAAGAGAACTTTTTTAGTATTTATTTATTATTTTTGGCTGTCTTTGTTGCTACACATGGGCTTTCTCTACTTGCAGTGAGTGGCGGCTGCCCTGTAGTTACAGTGAAGGGGCTTCATCGTGGCAGGGGCCTCTCTTGTTGTGCAGCATGGGCTATATGCACGTGGGCTCAGCAGCCACGGCACATGGGCTTCGTTGCCCTGCAGCATGTGGAAACTTCCCAGACCAGGGATCGAACCCATGTCCCCAGCATTGGCGGGCGGATTCTTAACCACTGAGCCACCAGAGAAGTCTCCCTGTTTTTTTTTTTTTTTTTTTTAACCTTGGTTTCTTTTACATGTTTTTTTTTTTTTTTTTTTTTATCGTTTGGGCACACCCTGAGGCATGTGGGATCTTAGTTCTCCAACCAGGGATTGAACCTGCACTCCCTGGACTGGAGTCTTCACCACTTGATTGTCAGGGAAGTCCTAGGAGTCCCCTTCTAGTTCAGCCCAAAGAAGGATTTTGTCACAGAGAGGGCAGCCAACAGATGCTTTGGGGCAGCTCCTGGAAAGAGTAAGCTCATCACAGCGTCGCATGAGAAGAAGTTAGGGATCACTTACTGAGAAGTTACTGAGGGGACGCCACAGAGAGGGGCTGAGTGAGAGAGCATTTAGGGATCTGAGCTCTGGATTCCTGATGGTCTGACTCCTTCACACACTGCCCGTCCCTCCTGCAGGCCCCTTGGATCCCTGTGAGAACAACCCTTGCCTGCATGGGGGCACCTGTAGGACCAATGGTACCATGTATGGCTGCAGCTGTGACCAGGGCTTCGCTGGAGAGAACTGTGAGATTGGTGAGTACCCCGGAATCAGGATCTAAACATCAGCTTGTCTGACTGGGAGTCTATCCCGGCAGCCATCTCCAGGAGAGCTCAGGCATCACAAGATGCTGGCTTCCGATGCTCCTTTTCCCTCCCTGCCTCCTTGGCTCCAGTAAATCAGCCTCAGCACCAATGCATCTGAGCGCTCATCCTGGAAGCTGAGACTCTTCTGGTGTGCTGCCTTCCGTTACTACCAGGCAGGGGTGGGAGAGGAGAAGACAAAGGGGTGATACGGCTCAGGCTCCCCACCAGAGAAGGATCTCCTACCTCCTCCTGGGTGGGCAGGGATATAATAGGCACCACCCCCAGAACTGTTAGACGCTAGCCCCAAAGCCCAACACAAGAAATACGACAAATTATGAAATGATAACAATAACTGTAAGTGGCATAATTTCTTGAGCTCTTCTGTTGACCTTCTACTCACAGCCATCATTGAGGTGTTATTATAATCATCGCTTTGCAAAAAAACAAAAAAGAAACTGAGATTCAGACAGGACAAGTGACTTGTCTGACATTGTACGTACCTCAGGCACTGTCTACATGAGGGTTGGTAGGAGTACTCCATGGTTAGCTCTCTGTACCCACAAACAGCTTCATGACTGCAAATCCTTGTAAATGCCCTGGAACCCAATCACCCAGGTTCCACATCCTAAAGACCTTCTGCTTCAGTATTCTGTGGATCTATTTTGCCACCTTAACTGCTCTGGAGTCAGGGGGAACATTCTGCACACTGTGGCCATTAGCCAGCCCCTTGGCATCTGCTTTTATTACTGTAAAGTCATGTCAGTGGTGTGAGGTTCTGCTCCCTTGACTGCCAGGGTCACTGGGTCATCAGTGCAGACCACTGCTGATGTCCTCAGGTCTGGGACAGATGGGTGGGTCATGACTGCATCTTCTGCCTGGTTCTCCTTGGGGAGTGGGTGCCAAGGGGAGGCTGACCTCTGACGCAGCCCCCACTTCCCCTCAGATATCGATGATTGCGTCTCCAGCCCCTGTGAGAATGGCGGCACCTGCATCGACGAGGTCAACAGCTTCGTCTGCCTGTGTCTCCCCAGCTATGGGGGCAGCCTCTGCGAGAAAGGTGAGTCTCTGCCCAGACCCCAGAAACAGTACCCGGAGCAGGGGCGGGTGCTGGGCCCCTAGCTTCCAACACGTGGAGCTCCAGGTGTCTGGTTCCATGGCCATGATTCAGACAGGAGGGAAATATTTTCTTCAGATAAAAAGTCAAATAACATACAATTCACCTTTCTAGAATACACAGTTCAGTGGCATTCAGTCCCTTCACAATATTGTGGAACCACCAGCTCTAACTGCCTCCAGGATATTGACGGCAGGCTCCCACCAGAGAAGGATCTCCTACCTCCTCCTGGGTGGGCAGGGATATAATAGGCACCACCCCCAGAACTGTTAGACGCTAGCCCCAAAGCCCAACACAAGAAATACGACAAATTATGAAATGATAACAATAACTGTAAGTGGCATAATTTCTTGAGCTCTTCTGTTGACCTTCTACTCACAGCCATCATTGAGGTGTTATTATAATCATCGCTTTGCAAAAAACAAAAAAGAAACTGAGATTCAGACAGGACAAGTGACTTGTCTGACATTGTACGTACCTCAGGCACTGTCTACATGAGGGTTGGTAGGAGTACTCCATGGTTAGCTCTCTGTACCCACAAACAGCTTCATGACTGCAAATCCTTGTAAATGCCCTGGAACCCAATCACCCAGGTTCCACATCCTAAAGACCTTCTGCTTCAGTATTCTGTGGATCTATTTTGCCACCTTAACTGCTCTGGAGTCAGGGGGAACATTCTGCACACTGTGGCCATTAGCCAGCCCCTTGGCATCTGCTTTTATTACTGTAAAGTCATGTCAGTGGTGTGAGGTTCTGCTCCCTTGACTGCCAGGGTCACTGGGTCATCAGTGCAGACCACTGCTGATGTCCTCAGGTCTGGGACAGATGGGTGGGTCATGACTGCATCTTCTGCCTGGTTCTCCTTGGGGAGTGGGTGCCAAGGGGAGGCTGACCTCTGACGCAGCCCCCACTTCCCCTCAGATATCGATGATTGCGTCTCCAGCCCCTGTGAGAATGGCGGCACCTGCATCGACGAGGTCAACAGCTTCGTCTGCCTGTGTCTCCCCAGCTATGGGGGCAGCCTCTGCGAGAAAGGTGAGTCTCTGCCCAGACCCCAGAAACAGTACCCGGAGCAGGGGCGGGTGCTGGGCCCCTAGCTTCCAACACGTGGAGCTCCAGGTGTCTGGTTCCATGGCCATGATTCAGACAGGAGGGAAATATTTTCTTCAGATAAAAAGTCAAATAACATACAATTCACCTTTCTAGAATACACAGTTCAGTGGCATTCAGTCCCTTCACAATATTGTGGAACCACCAGCTCTAACTGCCTCCAGGATATTTCCATCATCCCCAAAGGAAATCCTGTTCCCATGAGCGGTCCCTCCCCTTTCCTCCTCTCCAGCCCCTGGCAACCCTGAATCTGCTTTCAGTCTCTATAGACTTGCCTATTCTGTTTCATATAAATGCAGTTCCAGGCTATATGTCTTGTTGTATCTAGCTTCTTTCACTCAGCATGATGTTTTCAGGGTTTGGCCCCATGGTAGCGTGTGTCAGAACATCATTCCTCTCTATGCCTGAGTCATATTCCATTCGATGAGCCATGTGTTGGTCGATCCATCCATGGCGTGATGGGCATTTGGGTTGTTTCTCCTTTGTGGCTCATGGGAATAGCGCTGCTAGGAATGTTCCTACACAAGTTTGGAACATCTGTGTTCCATTCTTTTCTTGCCCTCCGTTCTTTCTGGTGTACCGGGCTTAGAATGGCTGGGTAATATAGGTAATTCTATGTTTAACTTTTTTTTTTTTTTTTTTTGGCCACTTCTATTGATCTTTCATTCATGTGTCTTTGTTCTTTGGCCTGTGTGGGCCTCCCATCTCAGTGGCCTTTCTCGTTGCAGAGCACCGGCTCTGGGTACATGTGCTCCAGAGCTCCGGCTCGGTAGTTGGACACATCGGTCCAGCCGTTCCACGGCACGTGGGATCCTCCCAGGCCAGGGATCGAACCGGTGCCCTTTGCACTGCAAGGCGGTGTCCTTATCCACTGGGCCACCAGGGAAGCCCTATGTTTGACTTTTTGAGGATCTGCCAAACTGCTTTCCAAAGCGGCTACACCATTTTATAATCCCACCAACAAAGCACGAGGACTCCAATTTCTCCATATTCTCGCCAACAATTATTATTTTTGTGGTTCTGATTTATGTTTCTCTTTTCTTTTTCAAATTTCGAACATAGTAAGAATTTTGATATCATAGCCTGATTTATGTTTCTTAATGATTCATGGTATTGAGCATCTTTCCACGTACTTATTGGCCATTTGTTTATCTTTGGGGAGAGAAAGGTCTATTGCAGCTTTTTCCCAGGAGAGAAATCTTAGGCCTTCCAGAGACCATTTCCTGGGTTCTCAGGATGTGGCCAGACCAGAGGAGACGTCAGAGCTGGGACGAGAGGGGCTGGGTGTGATGATCTTCTAGTTGAATCTCTACTTTGCAGCAGAGAGAAGTGGATGTGGGAGGAGGGAGGTGGAAGGGTCGGCGGGGAGAGGGAGGGCGGGAATGGGGCGGCAGATGGGCCCAAGGCAAGGGGTGACTTAGCCCCACAGTGACCTCAGATCGGGCTCCCTCTCTGGCTGGCTGTTGTCACAGCTGGGAAGGCAAACCCCCGCCCGAGGCCAGCCTACCCCCTGCTTTCTTTCCGCCTCCCAGACACAGAGGGCTGTGACCACGGCTGGCACAAGTTCCAGGGCAACTGTTACCGCTACTTTGCCCACCGGCGGGCGTGGGAGGACGCCGAGAGGGACTGCCGCCGTCGAGCCGGCCACCTGACCAGCATCCACTCCCCGGAAGAACATGCCTTCATTAACAGTAGGGACTCTGGGGTGGGCAGGGGTGGTCTGACAATGTCTTTGTCAGGGGAACCCCCTTAGGGTTCTGAAGACGCCACCTTTCTAAGCCAGGTTCATTCACGGCAGCCCTGTGCTGTGCAGTGCTGTGCTTAGTCGCTCAGTCGTGTCTGACTCTTTGCAACCCCATGGACTGCAGCCTGCCAGGCTCCTCTGTCCATGGAATTCTTCAGTCAAGAAAGCTGGAGTGGGCTTCCCTGGTGGTCCAGTGGGTGGAAAGTCCGCCTTGCACTGAAAGGGGCACTGGTTTGATTCCTGGCACAGGAAGATCCCACGTGCCGTGGAGCAGCTGGACCGGTGTGTCCAATTACCAGACAGCGTTCTGGAGCACATGCGCCCAGAGCAGACACTCTGCTACAGGAGAAGCCACTGCGATGGGAGGCCCGCACAGGCCAAAGAACAAAGATGGATGAAAATAAATGAAAGACCAATAAAAGTGGCCAAAATATTTTTTAAAAAAGAAAGCTGGAGTGATGCATTGCTATGCCCTGTTCTAGGGGATCTTCCCAACCCAGAGACTGGACCCAGGTCTCCTGCATTGCAGGCGGATTCTTTACTGACTGAGGTTCCAGGGAAGCCCAGTGCAAGCCCAAACCAATTATTAATTCAACAGTCTGTTTATTCACTTCTCAGTCCGTTCGTCCATTGACTTCATTCATTCATTCACCAACTATTTACTGAGCATCTGCTATGATCCAGGCATTGTTCCAGGCACAGGGACACACATTGTCTTGTCCCCAGGGAGTGAGGTTTTTCCAGAGGATAGAGGCAAATAAGTAAACATCTAATTAAATACATCTGGGCTTCCCAGATGGCACTAATGGTAAAGAACCCGCCTGCCATTGCTGGAGACATAAGAGACGAGGGTTTGATCTCTGGCTGGGGACAATCCCTTGGAGGAGGACATGGCAATCCACTCCAGTATTCTTGCCTGGAGAATCCCATCAACAGAGGAGTCTGGCGAGCTACAATCCATCAGGTTGCAAAGAGTCAGATACAACTGAAGCGACTTGGCCCCCACACATGTACATCCTTTAATTTAGCTGGTGCAGAGTACACTGATGAAATTAAAACAGGGCCAGGGCATATAGGGTGATGGAGAAGCATCTGAGATGTGGGGGATGAAATGAGGGGGCCGCAGAGACTTAGAGAAAGAGGAATGTCTCATAAATGAAATCTATCATTCATGGATCTGATCATTATCCCTTGTGCCCCTTTTCATCTATTTATTCACCGCTTTCCTATCCCATCCCCTGTTAATTCTTTCATTTGTTCATTCTCTGGTTCATGGGCTTTTTTCCTCTATGTAATGAAACACACACGCACCCAGCCGCTTCCTCCTCAGTGACTAATGGGCTCATTTGGACTCAACTGCCGCGCTGTCCAACCCTGCTCGCTGGCTCTCTCATTTCTCCTAAGACCTGATTTGTCTATATTTTTTCCTCTGGCCTTTGGGTTAAGTCACAAACTGTGGTGAGGCCAGGAGCTAAATTCCAGCCATTTCTGTGCTCTACCTGCCTCCCCAGCTTGAGGCCAGCCAGAGCCCCAGCCTCCTAGGGACTGGGGGTGCGGTCTCCAGCTCACGCCCCGCCTAGGCTGGCAGAGAGGCTGGGAGAGGGGCTCTGGGTGGATACCCCTTGATGCTCATCTTCATCCCTTCCCCTTCCAGCCCACCTTCAGCCTGGGGAGGGGGCTGAGTCTCCCCTCCCACACCCTCCACCTGCCTCTGCCAGCAACCTAGGCTTGGGGAGGTGCAGGTACCCAGCTCTCATGACCCCCACCCTACAGGTTTTGGGCGAGAAAACACATGGATCGGCCTGAATGACAGGATCGTGGAGAGGGATTTCCAGTGGACCGACAACACAGGGCTGGTGAGTGGCGGCAGCCTGGGGGAGGGTCCTGCTTAGAGGGGAGAGTTCTGGGTAAAGTGCCGTCCTCAGAGCCTCTGGCTTCACTTTGCTGTCTTATCTTGTGCAAAATCACCACCATGGGTGGTCCTCCAAAGCCCTCAGCAGGGACTGAGGTGGGGATCCCCCGTGGGGACCCTGGCTGTCCAATAGTTAGGACTCCGCCCTTTCACTGCCAAGGACCTAGAATCAACCCCTGAATGAGGAACTGAGATCTCCCAAGCCTCTTGGTGCAGCAAACAGATAAACTGAAAACAAACAAACAAACCAAACCTCCGTGGCTCAGAGATGCTGGAGTTGGCAAAGGAAGCCCAGTGAACCCCCACATTGCCCTTGACTTCCTAGCCCTGTATGCAGCCGGGTCACCAGGGGTTGAGGCTACAAGCCTCAGACTCCACTGGACACCCCATCTTGCTCACGCTGCCTGGTCCACCAGACTAGAAGTCTCCCCTTCCACGAACCGTCCCTCGTCCTCCATCCCCCTGCCGTGCCGCCTCTCTCACGCTTACCTGGACACCTACCCCAGCTCCCGCCAACCACTGTCACTCCTGCCCTTTACCTGGCAGCTATGGGGACATTTTAAAAAATGTGTGGGAAAATTCACGTAACACAAAATGAATCATTTTAAAGTGTGACTCGGTGACTTGAGTCCTTCCACCTTATTGGGCAACCACCATCTTGATCTAGCTCTAGAATATTTTCAGCACCTTGAAAGGGAACCCTGCACATAGGGGCTTTGTATGTTTAGTCTTTTGGCCACACCACATGGCTCATGGGATCTTAGTTCCCCAACCAGGGATTGAACCCAGACCCTCAGCAATGGACGTGCTAAGTGCTAACCACTGAACAACCAGGGAGTTGCCTACAGAAGTCTTTTATAGATCATACATCTGATCAGGATTATCTATGCTTTAAGCCCCCTCAAGATAAAAAAAAATCTACCTCCTCCTACTGTGAAAACAGTCTGGCACTTCCTCAAAAAGTTAAACCCAGAATTATCACATAGCCCAGGAATTCTGCTCCTAGGTAGATGCCCAAAAAACAGTTGCAAGCAGGCACTCAAAGCCATACTTGTACACCCATGTTCACATCAACGCTATTTATAGTCATCAAGTGGTAAAAACAACCTAAATGACCATCCATGGATGAATGGATGAACACAGTGTGATCCATCCACACAGTGAATACAATTTGGTCATTAAAAAAGAATTAAAGGGCTTCCCTTGTGGCTCAGTGGATAAGAACCCGTCTGCCAATGCGGGAGACCCAGGTTCGATCCCTGATTCGGGAAGATCCCACATACTACAGAGCAGCTAAACCCACACAACAAAGACCTAGCACAGCCAAAAATAAATAAATAAAAGGTTTTTTTAAAAAAAAAAAAAAAAAGAATTAAAAAGTACTGATAGGGGCTTCCCTGGTGGTCCAGTGGGGAGTCTGCCTTGCAGTGCAAGGGACACTGGTTCGATTCTTGGCTTGGAAAGATCCCATGTGCTGCGGAGCAGCTGGATTGGTGTGTCCAGTTATGAGCCAGAACTCAGGAGCGCTTGTGCCCAGAACCTGTGCTCTGTAATGAGAGAGGCCACTGCAATGGAAGGCCCACACAGGCCAAAGAACAAAGATGAATGAAAATCAATAAATAAAAAAGCAATGAAAGAGGCCAAAGTTAAAAAAAAAGTACTGATAGCATTGTATGAAAGGAGAGAAGGTTAGCACTTCCCTAAAAAAGAGGCCCTTGGGCCTGGGATGCAAAATAAATACAATGAAGGACCATATAAAGAGGAAAGAACCACCATCTTGATCTAGCTCTAGAATATTTTCAGCACCTTGAAAGGGAACCCTGCACATAGGGGCTTTGTATGTAGTCTTTTGGCCACACCACATGGCTCATGGGATCTTAGTTCCCCAACCAGGGATTGAACCCAGACCCTCAGCAATGGACGTGCTAAGTGCTAACCACTGAACAACCAGGGAGTTGCCTACAGAAGTCTTTTATAGATCATACATCTGATCAGGATTATCTATGCTTTAAGCCCCCTCAAGATAAAAAAAAATCTACCTCCTCCTACTGTGAAAACAGTCTGGCACTTCCTCAAAAAGTTAAACCCAGAATTATCACATAGCCCAGGAATTCTGCTCCTAGGTAGATGCCCAAAAAACAGTTGCAAGCAGGCACTCAAAGCCATACTTGTACACCCATGTTCACATCAACGCTATTTATAGTCATCAAGTGGTAAAAACAACCTAAATGACCATCCATGGATGAATGGATGAACACAGTGTGATCCATCCACACAGTGAATACAATTTGGTCATTAAAAAAGAATTAAAGGGCTTCCCTTGTGGCTCAGTGGATAAGAACCCGTCTGCCAATGCGGGAGACCCAGGTTCGATCCCTGATTCGGGAAGATCCCACATACTACAGAGCAGCTAAACCCACACAACAAAGACCTAGCACAGCCAAAAATAAATAAATAAAAGGTTTTTTTAAAAAAAAAAAAAAAAAAAGAATTAAAAAGTACTGATAGGGGCTTCCCTGGTGGTCCAGTGGGTAAAGAGTCTGCCTTGCAGTGCATGGGGCACCGATTCGATTCCTGGCCCGGGAAGATCCTACATGCTGCGGAGCAGCTGGATTGGTGTGTCCAGTTAGGAGCCAGCGCTCTGGAGCACATGCGCCCAGAGCCGGTGCTCAGCAAGAGAGGCCACGGCGATGGGAGGCCCACACAGGCCAAAGAATAAAGATGGATGAAAATAAATAAATGAAGGACCAATGAAAGAGGCCAAAGTTAAAAAAAAAGTACTGATAGCATTGTATGAAAGGAGAGAAGGTTAGCACTTCCCTAGACAAGGATGGAAGAGGCCCTTGGGCCTGACAACAGGCATATGATTAAGGCAATTTTTCCTACTTCCTGGCATCTAACCACTGTTTTTGTATATTAACCCATGTATGTGGAATCTACAAAAATGGTACAGTTGATCTTACTCATAAAGCAGAAACAGAGACACAGATGTTAAGAACAAACATGGATACTAAAGGGAAAGAGGGGTGGGATCAATCAGTAGATTGGGATTGACATACATATGCTTTTGTTGTTGTGTTCAGTCGCTAAGTTGTGGCTTTTTTGCCACCCCATGGACTGCAGCACGCCAGGCTTCTCTGTCCTCCACGGACGGGCTCCTGGAGTTTGCTCCGATTCATGTCGATTGAGTCAAAGATGTTATCTAACCATCTCATCCTCTGCTGCTCCCCTCTCCTTTTGCCCTGGATCTTTCCCATCATCAGGGTCTTTTCCAATGAGCTGGCTCTTCTCATCAGGTGGCCAAAGTATTGGAGTTTCAGCTTCAGCCTCAGTCCTTCCAGTGAATATTCAGGGTTGATCTCCTTTGGAATGGACTGGATTTCCTTACAGTCCAAGAGACTCTCAAGAGTCTTCTCTAGTACCACAGTTCTGTGCTCAGCCTTCGTACGGTTCAACTCTCACATCCGTACGTGATAACTGGAAAAAACATAGGTCTCACTGTATCAATCTTTGTTGGCAAAAATAATATCTCTGCTTTTCTAATACGGTGTCTAGGTTTGTCATAGCTTTCCTTCCAAGGCGCAGGCGTCTTAATTTCATGGCTGCAGTTACTGGCCACAGTGATTTCAGAGCCCAAGAAAATAAAATCTATGACAGTTTCCATTTTTTCCCCTTCTATTTGCCATTAAGTGATGGGACTGGATGCCATGATCTTAGTTTTTTTATTGTTGTGCTTCAAGCCAGCTTTTTCACTCTTTCTCGCCCTCATCAAGAGGCTCTTTAGTTTCTCATCAGTTTCTGCCATTAGAGTGGTATTATGCATGTCTGAAATTGTTGATATTTCTAGCTTGGAATTTCACACAAAGTACTCTGCATATAAGTTAAATAAGCAAGCGGACAGTATACAGCTTTGTCATACTCCTCTCCCAATTTTAAACCAGTCCATTGTCCCATGTCTGTTCAAACTGTTGCTTCTTGACTCGCATATGTGTTTCTCAGGAGGCCGGTAAGCAGGTCTGGTGTTCCTGTCTCTTTCAGAATTGTCCACAGTTTGCTGTGATCCAGACAGCCAGACGTTTTCGCGTAGTCAATGAAGCAGATGTTTTTCTGGAATGCCTTTGGTTTCTCCATGATCCTGCAAATGTTGGCAATGTCATCTCTGGTTCTTCTGCCTTTTCTAAACCCAGCTGGTACCTCTGGAAGTTCTCAGTTCACATACTGCTGAAGCCCAGCTTGAAGGATTTTGAACTTAAAACCTTACTAACATATGAAATGAGAACGACTGTGTGATAGTTGGAACATTCTTTGGCCTTCCCCTTCTTTGGGATTGGAATGAAAACTGACATTTCCAGTCCTGTGGCCAAAGTATTGGAGTTTCAGCTTCAGCCTCAGTCCTTCCAGTGAATATTCAGGGTTGATCTCCTTTGGAATGGACTGGATTTCCTTCCAGTCCAAGAGACTCTCAAGAGTCCTCTCTAGTACCACAGTTCTGTGCTCAGCCTTCGTGCGGTTCAACTCTCACATCCGTACGTGATAACTGGAAAAAACATAGGTCTCACTGTATCAATCTTTGTTGGCAAAAATAATATCTCTGCTTTTCTAATACGGTGTCTAGGTTTGTCATAGCTTTCCTTCCAAGGCGCAGGCGTCTTAATTTCATGGCTGCAGTTACTGGCCACAGTGATTTCAGAGCCCAAGAAAATAAAATCTATGACAGTTTCCATTTTTTCCCCTTCTATTTGCCATTAAGTGATGGGACTGGATGCCATGATCTTAGTTTTTTTATTGTTGTACTTCAAGCCAGCTTTTTCACTCTTTCTCGCCCTCATCAAGAGGCTCTTTAGTTTCTCATCAGTTTCTGCCATTAGAGTGGTATTATGCATGTCTGAAATTGTTGATATTTCTAGCTTGGAATTTCACACAAAGTACTCTGCATATAAGTTAAATAAGCAAGCGGACAGTATACAGCTTTGTCATACTCCTCTCCCAATTTTAAACCAGTCCATTGTCCCATGTCTGTTCAAACTGTTGCTTCTTGACTCGCATATGTGTTTCTCAGGAGGCCGGTAAGCAGGTCTGGTGTTCCTGTCTCTTTCAGAATTGTCCACAGTTTGCTGTGATCCAGACAGCCAGACGTTTTCGCGTAGTCAATGAAGCAGATGTTTTTCTGGAATGCCTTTGGTTTCTCCATGATCCTGCAAATGTTGGCAATGTCATCTCTGGTTCTTCTGCCTTTTCTAAACCCAGCTGGTACCTCTGGAAGTTCTCAGTTCACATACTGCTGAAGCCCAGCTTGAAGGATTTTGAACTTAAAACCTTACTAACATATGAAATGAGAACGACTGTGTGATAGTTGGAACATTCTTTGGCCTTCCCCTTCTTTGGGATTGGAATGAAAACTGACATTTCCAGTCCTGTGGCCACTGCTGAGTTTTCCAAATTTGCTGACATATTGAGTACAGCACTTTAACAGCATCATCTGTTAGAATTTTAAATAGCTCAGCTGGAGTTCCTTCACCTCCACTAGCTTTGTTCATAGTAATGGTTCTTTTTTTTTTTTTTTTAAGATTTATTTATTTTCTTTGGGCGGGGGTCTGGTTGGGGAGGGCGGGGAGTGGGCGGGCCATTTCTATTGGTCTTTCATTTCTCTATTTTCATCCGTCTTTGTTCTTTGGCTCCTGCGGGCCTCCCATCACGGTGGCGTCTGTCGTTGCAGAGCGCCGGCTCTGGGCGCATGCGCTCCAGAGCTCCAACTTGGTGATTGGACACATCAGTCCAGTCGCTCCGCGGCACGTGGGATCTTCCCAGGCCAGGGCTCGAACCGGCGCCCCTTGCACTGCAAGGTGGTGTCCTTACCCACTGGACCACCAGGGGAAGCCCCGTAGTAATGGTTCTTTTTTTTTTTTTGCCACTTTTATTGGTCTTTCATTTATTCATTTTCATCCATCTTTGTTCTTTGGCCTCCGTGGGCCTCCCACTGCAGTGGCCCCCTAGCCGCAGAGCACCGGCACTGGGCACATGTGCTCCAGAGCTCCGGCTCGGTAGTTGGACACATCAGTCCAGCCGACCCGCAGCACGTGGGAACCCCTCAGGCCAGGGATCGAACCGGCGCCCCTTGCACTGCAAGGCGGTGTCCTTACCCACTGGACCACCAGGGAAGCCCCATAGTAATGCTTCTTAAGGCCCACTTGACTTCGCCCCCCCAGGACGTCTGGCTCTAGGTGAGTGATCACACAATTGTGGTTGCCCGGGTCATTACGACCTTTCTTGTATAGTTCTTCTGTGTATTCTTGCCACGTCTTCTTAATCTCTTCTGCTTCTATTAGGTCCTCACTGTTTCTACCCTTTATTGTGCCCATCTGTGCATGAAACATTCCCTATCTCCAGTTTTCTTGAAGAGATCTTTAATCTTTTCCATTCTATTGTTTTTCTCGATTTCTTTGCATGATTCATTGAAGATGGCCTTCTTATCGCTCCTTGCTATTCTCTGAAACTCTGTATTCAGTGGGGTATATCTTTCCCTTTCTCTCTTATCATTGGCGTCTCTTCTTTCCTAATGGCTATTTGTCAAGTCTCCTAAATATAACATAGATAACTTAGGAGAACCTCTTGTGTAGCACAGGGGACTCAGTGCTCCATGGTGACCTCGATGGGAAGGAAATACAAAAGCAAGGATGTGTACCTATAGTTGATTCACTCTGCAGCAGAAATGGACAGGGCCGTGAAAAGCAAGGACACTGCAATTTAAAAAAAAAAAAAAAAAAAGACAAAAACAGAAAAAGCACTGATACTTGCTACCCTGTGGATAAAACTTCAAAAGGTTATACTCAGTGAAGAAAAGCCAGACACAAAAGGTGTCACATCCCACTTACATGAAATATCTAGAATAGACAAATCCATAGAGAGAGAAAGTAGATCAGCGGTCGCCAGGGGCTGGGGGGAAGGGGGACAGGGAGTGACGGCCTAATGGGTACAGAGTTTCCGTTTGGTGTGACCAGAAAGTTCTGGGAGCAGACTGGTCATGACTGCACAGCTCTGTGAATCCAATGAATGCCGATGAACTGGACACTTAAAATGATTTAAATAGTAAATTATTATAGAATATATATATATATATATATATATATATATATATATATGTATATATATTTCTGCAATAAGGAAAAAATCCACCTCCTCTCCTCTACCATGAGAGCTGGCCCCTGCCCGCTCTCTGACCACATTTGAACTGGATTAAGCAGTGCCAGCCCTCCTGGTCTCTGTTCTGTTCCTCAGACAGGACGAGTCCAGTCCTGCCTCTGGGCTTTTGCACGAGCTGTTCCCTCTGCTTAGAACTCTGTTCCCTTTCCGCATCAGTCTTATCCTTGAGTCTTCAGCTCTCCTGTTGCCTCCTCCGGGAAGCACTCCTGAACTTCCAGTCTAAAGTCACCTTTTGTTCAACTATTTATCTGACAGTGAGTGACCCATAGGGCAAGCTGTCAGGGAGGGAGACAGAAGGCACGAGGACTGGGAGGAGGGTCTCACAGCCTCACACCTAGAAGATTCTATTGTTTTTCTCGATTTCTTTGCATGATTCATTGAAGATGGCCTTCTTATCGCTCCTTGCTATTCTCTGAAACTCTGTATTCAGTGGGGTATATCTTTCCCTTTCTCTCTTATCATTGGCGTCTCTTCTTTCCTAATGGCTATTTGTCAAGTCTCCTAAATATAACATAGATAACTTAGGAGAACCTCTTGTGTAGCACAGGGGACTCAGTGCTCCATGGTGACCTCGATGGGAAGGAAATACAAAAGCAAGGATGTGTACCTATAGTTGATTCACTCTGCAGCAGAAATGGACAGGGCCGTGAAAAGCAAGGACACTGCAATTTAAAAAAAAAAAAAAAAAAAGACAAAAACAGAAAAAGCACTGATACTTGCTACCCTGTGGATAAAACTTCAAAAGGTTATACTCAGTGAAGAAAAGCCAGACACAAAAGGTGTCACATCCCACTTACATGAAATATCTAGAATAGACAAATCCATAGAGAGAGAAAGTAGATCAGCGGTCGCCAGGGGCTGGGGGGAAGGGGGACAGGGAGTGACGGCCTAATGGGTACAGAGTTTCCGTTTGGTGTGACCAGAAAGTTCTGGGAGCAGACTGGTCATGACTGCACAGCTCTGTGAATCCAATGAATGCCGATGAACTGGACACTTAAAATGATTTAAATAGTAAATTATTATAGAATATATATATATATATATATATATATATATGTATATATATTTCTGCAATAAGGAAAAAATCCACCTCCTCTCCTCTACCATGAGAGCTGGCCCCTGCCCGCTCTCTGACCACATTTGAACTGGATTAAGCAGTGCCAGCCCTCCTGGTCTCTGTTCTGTTCCTCAGACAGGACGAGTCCAGTCCTGCCTCTGGGCTTTTGCACGAGCTGTTCCCTCTGCTTAGAACTCTGTTCCCTTTCCGCATCAGTCTTATCCTTGAGTCTTCAGCTCTCCTGTTGCCTCCTCCGGGAAGCACTCCTGAACTTCCAGTCTAAAGTCACCTTTTGTTCAACTATTTATCTGACAGTGAGTGACCCATAGGGCAAGCTGTCAGGGAGGGAGACAGAAGGCACGAGGACTGGGGAGGAGGGTCTCACAGCCTCACACCTAGAAGAGGGTTGAATCAGAGCGCGGTGGCAGCCAGCCTCAGGGCGGCTAGACAGTGCCTGCTGTAGAGACGGGAAGACGGAGTCCCGAAGAATCGGGGGGCCTGCCCAGTGGAGTACCAGAGCGCCAGGGCCAGAGCCTGGGTCGAGCTGCAGGTCCTCTGAGCACCGCCCCACCCCCTCACCCCGCCCCACCCCGCTCCCTATTCTTACAGCAATTTGAGAACTGGCGGGAAAACCAGCCGGACAACTTCTTCGCGGGTGGGGAGGACTGCGTGGTGACCGTTGCGCACGAGAGCGGGCGCTGGAACGACGTGCCGTGCAACTACAACCTGCCCTACGTCTGCAAGAAGGGCACAGGTGCGCCTCCCGCCGGCTCCCGCTCCCGCCTGCCTCTCACTGTTTCACTTAAGCGTGTCAAGGCAGGACTCTGTCCCGCCGCCGTTCTCAGCTGTTCACAGAGAGGGAGGGTACCCTTTTCTCCCCAACCGCGCCAGCTCTGGATGTTCTCATACCTGGTGTTCTTTGTCCATCTACGTCCTGAAAAAGACAGCCTCTCATTGTTATCATATTGGCACATGTTTGAGAATGAGACTAACCAGCTCTTTATATGTTGATAAGCTCTTGGTATGTATTTGATTTCCTGTGACCTGCCACTAATTTTCTATAGGTTCATTGGTCTTACGGACTTGTAAGAGTTCCTTACATGTTAAAGATACATTACATATATATTGCATATTAAATGTATTAAGCAATATTGCTTACTATATTAAATATATTACATATTAAATATATAATATATTGATATATAAATACATATATAAATATATACATATACACAAATGTATATCACATATTAAATGTATAAAGTAATATGACATATGTTATGCATTAAATATATATTAATATATAAACATATATGTTAATGATAGCACATTATATGTATATATAGAGAGAGATATTAATATTATAAATATTATATATATATATATTCTCCTGTCCACCTTTCTCTTATACTTTTCTTCATTCCTGCTTGTTTCTTTGGCAAATTTCATGTCCTTTCTTCCTTGCATTTGCTCATATGATTCTTGCCTCTCATCTCTTTCATTCCTGTCATGCAAGAATTACGGGGTGAGGTGTCCAGGCAGCTCCTGCCCCTAAAGGGCGCCTGGTTTGGGCAGAGGAGACAGACACCTTCACAACTGGGCCAAGGGTGAGATCCGTTAGGGTTCATTTTAACTAGAGATGAAACCAGTTCATCTCTAGTCTCGCCCACTTCTCTCACTGGAGGCTCCTCTGTCCCCAGTGCTGTGCGGCCCCCCTCCCGCGGTGGAGAATGCCTCACCCATCGGTGCCCGAAAGGCCAAGTATAACGTCCACGCCACGATACGCTACCAGTGCGATGAAGGATTTGCCCAGCACCACGTGGCCACCATCCGGTGCCGGAGCAATGGCAAATGGGACCGGCCCCAGATTGTCTGTACCAAACGTAAGTGGCTTCCCCCGGATACCTCAGCACAAGTTTTCACCTGTAGGTATAGTCTCCAATGAAACGTCTCATGACTACACCCATTGACCTGGCTAACTGTGGGCCTGATAATTCAGTCTTGCAGATAAACAATGAGGGATGAGCCTGCCTGGTGTTCCCCCCCTTTCCCCTGCCCCCAAGGAGGCCCGTGCCATCAGGCCCCCCAGCTCTCATCAGCTGTTACTGTGTCCCTGTCCTCCCTCGCTTCCCTGCAGCCAGACGGTCCCATCGGATGCGGCGACACCACCACCACCACCAGCATCACCACCCGCGTCGCCACCACAAATCTCGCAAGGAGCGCAGAAAACACAAGAAGCACCCGGCAGAGGACTGGGAGAAGGAAGAAGGGAATTTCTGCTGAAGAACCAGGCAATTGAAAGCACAATCCCCTTCCCCGACCTCCCCTGGAGCCTTCACCTGGGGAGACAGAGCCCAGAGAGAAACAAGAGGGTCTGGAAGCCCCTTGAACCCCACACCACTTCCCCCACCCCATACACACCCATTTGTAAAAAGTTCCTCTCTCTTCTTTCTTACATACACAAGGTCCTCTTGGCAGGTGCAGCCATGTGTCTGAAAAAGTCCGTTCTAGTGAGGCTGAACTCTGGGAGCATCTCCTGGTGGAGGGAAGCACAAACTGGCAAAGAGGGCTCTTTGCAGTGACTTAGGCTTTTGCTGGCAAGGTTCATGGCCAGTGGTGGACCTCGGGCTTTGATAAGGGTGCAAGAGTGTATGTTTGAATTCGCACTAAGGAATTGCTTTGACCACCAGGATTTCAGATTTAGTTAATTGTCAGATGTCCTAAGGGCAGGCTTAAGCCTTTAGCGAAGGTGCTTGGCTTTGGGAGTAAAAAATCCCCTGGAAGCTCTCTGCTTAAACTTGATGACTCTTGTTCCTTGACCTTGGACTTCAGCCCAAGTTTGGTCTTTAGTCTCGGTGGGTAGACTGAGTGTGGAATTCCTAGGTACTGAATTTTAGGAATCTTTTTAGAACAGCATCCCTCCACGCCCTCGGAGTTAGGGGTCCAAATTGTCAGAGAAATGTGTGGGTAGTGAAGGGAATTTGTATCTCTTGCTCTCCCAGGTGTAGTCCTGTGCTGAGATTTGGTGGTTCTGCATGTGTGGTGAATTTTACACACCCACACACCCACACCCATACACAGATGAGAGGATAGGTAGGGCTCGACAAGCCCAGATTTCTTCCCGCTCCATCTCTCAGGGAGACAAAGGACCTCCTTCACGGACCAAGGAGGTGCCGTGTTTTTTAGCTCAGTGCACATATCCATCCCTCGAGCAGACATTGGTAGTGCAGTGCCCCTGCCCTGAGTCCCTTCCCTACCCCCACCCCACCCCTTCCTCCATTCATTGCCTGGTGGACTAGAAATGCTTAAAACTTGACGTAGTAACATCCACCTGTGGTCACGTAGAGAGATGTGCAGTGTTAAAACCGAAACACACACACACACAGACATACACATTTTTCTCTTAGTTTGCTCATTTTTTAAGTGGTAAAGAACTCACCTTGCCTTCCTCCTCAGAATCTATAGCGTGTAAGAGGTCTCCCTGTGCCAGAAGTCTCGATTCAGCTTCCTGATCTCTGGCAAAGAGAGATCCATAGCTTTTCCTCCATGACCGTTGTCCACTCTCAAACCTGTCTAGTTTGGGTGACATCTGCATATTAGTGTTAAAAAACCACAGTGGCCAATAGCCCCCTGCAGGAAAGAAAAATAAGCCAATAGATGGCCCATCGAAGGCTCCTGTAGAGGTAGAAATGGACTGACTGAGCCTCTATCCCTCCAGGGAAGTAAGAATCACAGGTAACAACTATGGGCTAGGTACTCTGCTAAGGACTTCTACACTGCTCCCCTTGAACCTTCTCGACAACCCAACGACTTAGGAACATTTATGTTCCCATTTTACACAAGGGAACCTCAGTTTTCTGAGGTTTGGGTAAGAGAAAGGTGCTGGCTTGCAAGACAGAAATAAGGATTTGGTCCTGCCTCCGGCTGCCTCCAAACCCTATCTTAGAGGAAGGAGTTCACACTCTAACACACAGGAAGATTTAGGAAAAGATTGAGAAGTGCAAACTTGACCCACATCCTTGACTATGGTCTTGTATCTTCCCTGCAGTAGTCATTATCTTTTATCCCACCTTATGGTATTTGTGGAGAAAACCCAGTGACATAGGTTTGCCTTCCAGCTTGGCTAATTCCTCTAGGTTTAAGAAACATGAAAACAAGAACCCATCTTCCATCATCCATGTCACAAAAGAATTTTCCTCTGCTTGGGGAGGGGTGTGCACTCTGGAGATGCAACCTTTTTGAGGGGTCTTGGTTTATGCTCCTTGCCCTGGGCCCCTTCAGCCCCTTGCCCTGCCTCTATCCCAGCTCCTTGGCTGGAGGGGGCTTTGATCTTTTCTAAAGTGGGTGGTTTGTCTTTTGGTCTTTCCCTTTGAGGTGTGCGTGTGTGTCTGCGTGTGCCACGCGCGTGGCATGCGTGTGTGAGTGCGCGTGAACAGCTTTGGGTTCCGTTGGCTTCGCTGTCAGCTGCAGTGTTCTGTGGGTCTGTGGTATCTGACACTGTGGACATTAATGTACTTCTTGGACATTTTAATAAAATTTTTTAACAGTTCAGCCTGTCTCCTGATACTTTCATTCATTCACTCAGCAAAGACTTACTGGGCAGCTATTATGAGCCGTGGACTGTGCTGGATGCTGAGGAGACAGTGGTGAACACGGACGGCAGTTAGGACATCTGCGAGGAGGTGAACAGGCTTAGTCGCTTGGTTGTATCTGACACTTTGCGACTCCATGGACTGTAGCCCATCCGGCTCTTCTGTCCATGGAATTCTCCAGGCAAGAATACTGAAGTGGGTTGCCATTTCCTACTCCAGGGGATATTCCCGACCCAGGGATCGAACCCGCATCTCTTGAGTCTCCTGTATTAGCAGGCGGATTCCACTCTGCCACCTGGGAAGCCCCTGAAGGGAGCAAGAGTCACCCGCAAAAACAGCCCCAAAGACCAAGCAGGTGATGGGTGAGCACAACAGCTGCGGTGAACCCAGAAGAGACAAGAGCGCCCCTAGAGGAGATGAACGGAATTTCAAGGAAGAGTAATATTAACTGAAGAAGGGAAGAAAGGAAAGGAGTTTCAGCAAGAGAGAAAAGTAAAAGTGAAAATCCCCTTGCAGGGGCTTCCCTGGTGGTCTGTTGGGTGAAGGGTCCGCCTTACAGTGCAAGGGGCACTGGTTCGATGCCTGGCCCAGAAGATCCCACGGGCCGCAGAGAGGCTGGACCGGTGTGTCCAATTAGGAGCCAGCGCTCTGGAGCGCATGCGCCCAGAGACGGTGCTCTGCAGCAGGAGAGGCCACTGCAGTGGGAGGTCCACACAGGCCAAAGAATAAAGAGATGGATAAAAATAAATACAAATAAAGAGGCATGATGGGGAAAAGAAAAAAATATATATATCCCCTTACAGAAGTGAACATGGCTTATTTGAGAAACAATAAAGAGTTCCTAGTGGCTGGACAGAGTAACAGAGGTAGACAGTGAGGGACAGGAGGTCAGAGGGGCAGAGGATAAGTCACTCAGAGCAGTATAGGCTGTAATGAAGAGTGAGGGCCTTGTTCTAAAAGCAGTAAGGACAACAAACAATACAAACAAGGTCAAAAGGCAAATGCCAAGCTTGGATACAATTTTTCAAATTAGAGGTAACAGAATTGTGGCCTTAATATATAAAGAGCTCCAACAAGTCATCAAAGCCATGCTTCCTGCGTTGGCAGGTGATTCTTACCCACCACACCACAAGGGATGTCCTCAGTAGGAAAAACAAAACAAAAAAACAGTAGCCAAATGGGAAAAGGATATTAAAAAAACTCAAAGAGAAGAAAACACAAAATTAAGGCAAAAAAATAAATTTAAAAATGAACAAGAGGGCTTCCCTGATGGCTCAGTGATAAAGAATCTGCCTGCCAATGCAGGAGATGTGGATTCGATCCCTGATACAGGCTGATCCCACATGCTGCAGGGCAACTAAGCCTGTGCACCACAAGGGTGGAGACTGTGCTCTAGAGCCTCAGAATGTAAAGTACTGAGTCCACGTGTTGCAACTACTGAAGCTTGAGTACCTTACAGCTGGGGTTCCACAACAAGGGGAGCCACCACGATGAGAAGCCCATGCACCACCAAAAGAGAATCTCCCACTCCTCGCAGCTAGAGAAAAGCCTGTGCGGCAACGAAGACTCAGAACAGCCAAAATAAATGAAATTATTTAAAAAAAAAAAAAAAGAAAAGAGAAAGAAACACAGATGGCTGTTAAAGTACAACATATGCTCAATAAAATAATACAGATTACCAGGATACACAAATTAGGATATATTAATAAAAGGAAATAAACAATAAATCTCACGCCTGAGCGCATGCGCCCAGAGACGGTGCTCTGCAGCAGGAGAGGCCACTGCAGTGGGAGGTCCACACAGGCCAAAGAATAAAGAGATGGATAAAAATAAATACAAATAAAGAGGCATGATGGGGAAAAGAAAAAAATATATATATCCCCTTACAGAAGTGAACATGGCTTATTTGAGAAACAATAAAGAGTTCCTAGTGGCTGGACAGAGTAACAGAGGTAGACAGTGAGGGACAGGAGGTCAGAGGGGCAGAGGATAAGTCACTCAGAGCAGTATAGGCTGTAATGAAGAGTGAGGGCCTTGTTCTAAAAGCAGTAAGGACAACAAACAATACAAACAAGGTCAAAAGGCAAATGCCAAGCTTGGATACAATTTTTCAAATTAGAGGTAACAGAATTGTGGCCTTAATATATAAAGAGCTCCAACAAGTCATCAAAGCCATGCTTCCTGCGTTGGCAGGTGATTCTTACCCACCACACCACAAGGGATGTCCTCAGTAGGAAAAACAAAACAAAAAAACAGTAGCCAAATGGGAAAAGGATATTAAAAAAACTCAAAGAGAAGAAAACACAAAATTAAGGCAAAAAAATAAATTTAAAAATGAACAAGAGGGCTTCCCTGATGGCTCAGTGATAAAGAATCTGCCTGCCAATGCAGGAGATGTGGATTCGATCCCTGATACAGGCTGATCCCACATGCTGCAGGGCAACTAAGCCTGTGCACCACAAGGGTGGAGACTGTGCTCTAGAGCCTCAGAATGTAAAGTACTGAGTCCACGTGTTGCAACTACTGAAGCTTGAGTACCTTACAGCTGGGGTTCCACAACAAGGGGAGCCACCACGATGAGAAGCCCATGCACCACCAAAAGAGAATCTCCCACTCCTCGCAGCTAGAGAAAAGCCTGTGCGGCAACGAAGACTCAGAACAGCCAAAATAAATGAAATTATTTAAAAAAAAAAAAAAAGAAAAGAGAAAGAAACACAGATGGCTGTTAAAGTACAACATATGCTCAATAAAATAATACAGATTACCAGGATACACAAATTAGGATATATTAATAAAAGGAAATAAACAATAAATCTCACAAGAGAGGGTTTTGCTATTTCAGTGATGACAATGTATTTGAACTGAGAATGATTTAATCAATAACCCACACCTAAGGTCAAAGTGGAGGCTGGTCAGCCTCATGTAACAAGTGACTGGCACTCGACAACCACAAAGAGATACTATGTTTCACCTAACACATTGGCTAAGGTAACAGGTGATAACACATGATGCAGGCGAAAGTGTTAGTCGCTCAGTTGTGTCCGACTCTGCGATCCCATGGACTGTAGTCCACCAGGTTCCTCTGTCCATGGTATTCTCCAGGTAAGAATACTGGAGTGGGTTGCTGCTCCCTCCTCCAGGGGATCTTCCTGACCCATGGACTGAACCCGGATCCTGGGAAGATCCCCTGGAGAAGGTAATGACTACCCACTCCAGGGCTATTCCATGGCTCATCCATGGGCTACAAAGAGCTGGACATCACCGAGCGACTTTCACTTCCACTCACTCCTGCATTGCAGGCAGTTTCTTCACTGTCTGAGCCACCAGGGAAGCCCCAATGCAGGTGGAAACGTATGGAAATATGTCAGTACATCTATTACTTAGAGATGGACTGTAAATTGGCCCCGTCTCTAAGAGTTGGAAATCATTATCAAAATTGCAAGTCTTGAGCCCTTGATCAAACGATTCCTGACATCATCCTCCAGTCATACACACTTGTGTGATGACCCTGGTGCTTCTTACTAATAACAAAATACGAGAAGATGTAAATATCCACCATCAGGAGACTGGTTACAGAAGTGAGGGTGCACCCAAACATCGGTGCCCGTCTTCGAAAGAATGCTGGTGGCAAAGGTCGGGGGGTGATTTTTTTTTTTTTTACATGCTGAAGGAAACCAGTCCTCAAATATATTATTAAGTACTTTGACCGCCTAATGCGAAAAGACGACTCATTGGAAAAGAGCCTGATGCTCGGTGAGGAAAAGGATAGAGGTGATCATGTCACAACACTGTGAAGGCACCAAATGCCAACAAATGGAAGACTTCAAAATGTTTACAATGATGAATGTCATAGTATGTAACTTTTACAACATAAAAAGTATATGCTGGGATGTCGCTGGTGGCCCAGTGGCTTAAGACTCTGCACTCCCAACACAGGGGTCCGGGCGTTATCCCTGCTCAGGGAACTAGAACCCACACGCCACAGCTAAAGGATCCGGCAGACTGCAATGAAAATCAAAGATTCCATGTGCCACAATTAAGATTCAGGGCAGCCAAATAAATAATAAACAAAATTGTATGTTGCACATTTGCATTTGTGTACAAGTGGAGGGAAATGATGTATGAATTTTTGTTTGAATGAATATAAAATTGTTTGAAGGACACGTAAGTAATTTTAATGCCTCTGAGAAATGCACTGGGTGCTGGAAGACAGGAGAGAGACGGTTTTCTGAAAGGGGCTCTCCCACCCTTAGTCTCCTCCAGGTGGGCCTTCAGACAGTGGTCCCAACACTGCAGAGACCCAGCACAAAGAGGGTCCCCTTGATCCTACTGGTCCATCAGAATCCCAGAGACTGGGCTTCCCTGGTGGTCCAGTGAGTAAGGACACCGCCTTGCAGTGCAAGGGATGCCAGTTTGATCCCCGGCCTGGGAAGATCCCACGTGCTGCCGAGCGGCTGGACCGATGTGTCCAACTACCGAGCCAGAGATCTGGAGTGCATGCGCCCAGAGCCAGTGCTCTGCAACAAGAGAGGCCACTGAGATGGGAGGCCCATGCAGGCCAAGGAACAATGATAGATGGAAATGAATAAATGAAGGACCAATGGAAGAGGCCAGAAAAAAAAAGAATCCGGGGCCTGCATCTCATTGGTCTGCCTAAGTCCACGTCAATGCTGGACCAATTGATAACTTGATGGAACCTCTTATGAATAAAAATGCCCGTCTAAAGAATGCTGGTGGCAAAGGTCGGGGTGATTTTTTATACATGCTGAAGGAAACCAGTCCTCAAATATATTATTAAGTACTTTGACCGCCTAATGCGAAAAGACGACTCATTGGAAAAGAGCCTGATGCTCGGTGAGGAAAAGGATAGAGGTGATCATGTCACAACACTGTGAAGGCACCAAATGCCAACAAATGGAAGACTTCAAAATGTTTACAATGATGAATGTCATAGTATGTAACTTTTACAACATAAAAAGTATATGCTGGGATGTCGCTGGTGGCCCAGTGGCTTAAGACTCTGCACTCCCAACACAGGGGTCCGGGCGTTATCCCTGCTCAGGGAACTAGAACCCACACGCCACAGCTAAAGGATCCGGCAGACTGCAATGAAAATCAAAGATTCCATGTGCCACAATTAAGATTCAGGGCAGCCAAATAAATAATAAACAAAATTGTATGTTGCACATTTGCATTTGTGTACAAGTGGAGGGAAATGATGTATGAATTTTTGTTTGAATGAATATAAAATTGTTTGAAGGACACGTAAGTAATTTTAATGCCTCTGAGAAATGCACTGGGTGCTGGAAGACAGGAGAGAGACGGTTTTCTGAAAGGGGCTCTCCCACCCTTAGTCTCCTCCAGGTGGGCCTTCAGACAGTGGTCCCAACACTGCAGAGACCCAGCACAAAGAGGGTCCCCTTGATCCTACTGGTCCATCAGAATCCCAGAGACTGGGCTTCCCTGGTGGTCCAGTGAGTAAGGACACCGCCTTGCAGTGCAAGGGATGCCAGTTTGATCCCCGGCCTGGGAAGATCCCACGTGCTGCCGAGCGGCTGGACCGATGTGTCCAACTACCGAGCCAGAGATCTGGAGTGCATGCGCCCAGAGCCAGTGCTCTGCAACAAGAGAGGCCACTGAGATGGGAGGCCCATGCAGGCCAAGGAACAATGATAGATGGAAATGAATAAATGAAGGACCAATGGAAGAGGCCAGAAAAAAAAAAAGAATCCCGGGGCCTGCATCTCATTGGTCTGCCTAAGTCCACGTCCAATGCTGGACCAATCAGGGTTGTCCAGAGAGAGGAGTCACAGCATTCCTTGTCCAGTGGAGTCAGCCTCTTTGACTCACAGAATGAGACAAGGGAAATGCACATACCCAGGGCAAACCAGGATGTTGAAACCCATGGGAGAAAGGATGTCGGGATGAAAGAAATCACACACCCTCATCTCCAGAAAAATGTCCCTTACCATTCTGCAATTCAAGGGAGCTAAGGCCCAGCTGGAGCCCAAGGCTGTCTAACCAAGGGGCTGGACCCTGGCTTCGGAGGAGTGGTTGGAGTCTCTAGGAGTTCCGTCCTGTCTAATAATGAAGCACCAGCCGTTAAATCGACCACCCCACTTCTCCAACCATATCATTTACCCTTTTTGTTCTCTTTTCTTTTTCTTTGTATCCCAGAAACTCTCCACACTCCCCAGCCCTCGCCTGCACCCCGCCCCAGGGAAACCCTGCAAGTCTCTCTCCTGATGCAAGAACTCAAGATCCAGTTTCACACACTTTTTTCCCAGGGGACTCAGAGGAATGATTGGATTGGTTAGTGACCCACTGGGACGGGGCTGAGAAGGGCCAACTCACAGGAGGTGGCTCGAGGGCATGAAGGTGAGCCTGATGGGGGGAAGCAGAGGAGAGCCTGGGGAGAGGGAGAGAATGGTCCTGAGGAATGAGAGGAGTTTCCCAACCAACCCATCCCCAAGCCCCCATCCTGCAGCTGAAAAACATTTTGTCCACCAACATGAATTTCTGAAGTCACTACCCACCAACTGCCTCATGTTTTCAGTCATCAGAAAAAAAATTCTTTTTTATTTAACCCCTGTTGTAATGCTTTGCACTCACTGGGACCTTAAAACAGCCCTGGTACAGAGGAGGAAACAAGATCAGGGGGTTCATCACTTGGTCACAGAGGCAGAATTCAAAACCAGGCCCACCTGGTTCCAAAACCCATTGATGGGTTTCCTGAAGAGGGATGTGGCCATAGGAGGGCTCCAGGAGGGACACCTGTGGTGCTCCAGCAAAGACCTCGGAACCAGGGTCCCCAACGGCTGGGGTGGCCTTGCTCATGGGCCATCTTCCCTGAGCGAGCTATGAGCCCTGGGGAGTTTGACCGGGTCCTGACCTGTTAGCACACATCGCCCCTTAAAGCCTGGAGTTCAGAGTGAATTTTGAGGTTTATAGACAGTTTCACCTCTCTGGGATATCTAAGAAGGGAAATGTCAGGAGAGGGAGGTTAGAAAAGGAGAGAAGAGCTCAGTGAGAATGGGTTTGTGGTCTCAGAGAGGAACATCGGAGCCTAGGGCTTGGGCAACACAAAGGGTCGAGGCACACTAGGGCCTCAGTTTGCTCATCTGGGTGTTGCAAGGTATCTCGTGCACAGCTGGGGTATAGTTAGCGTGCAAATGCAGGATGTCCAGCAGCCTCAGAAATCCGCCTGGGTCTGGGATGCTGCCTGGCGCTGGGCCCATCTGGTAAAGGGGCAGCCATTAAGCCCGAAGGAGCAAGTTCCGGCCCATGGTAAGAAGTTCCTGAGAACTGGGAAGTCAGTTGTCATGGAGATGACGCTAACAGTCTCTATAGTGACAGTGTGGAGGGGCGGGCCCTCCCTACCAGAGGAAGCCTGGGGGACAGGTGTTCTGCTACCTCAGACACCGGAGGTTGGTCTCCATGGCAACAGCTGCCGGGTCCAAGCCGTTTGGGGGCGGAGCTTGGAAGGTAGCAAGGAGCTGGGGCGCCCCATCTAAAGAAGCCGCCTGTTTGCATGGTGAGAGCTGGAGATCCGCATGCTGGGTCACTCTAAGGACAGTTCGGGGAGAGGGTGGTCTCCATGGCGGGTGGTCAGGGTGAGCAGAGCGGGAGGGAAGTTGTAGGTCTCTGGGGCGAACGCGGGCAAGATGGGCAACGTGTGGGTATCCATGGTTACAGCCGGAGGCGGGAGGCTCTGACTCCAAGGGTGTGACTGGTGAAGGAAGGGCTGTGGGACTCTAGGTGACAGGTCGAAGCTGGGCTGGTCGCCTTGGTAACAGTGGGCAGCAGAGGACATGGCTCTTTCGGGTCCCTGGGCTGGGGAGATGGTCTCTTATGTGCCGGCTAGGAAAGAGGCCATCAGGTAAAGGTGAATTTACCCCCTCAGAGAGATCCCTGAGGGCCGGGCCACGGTTGCCCATCATGCGACCACAAGGGTGACAGACAAGGTGGTCTCCCCTGCAACTGAAGGGGTGGGACTGTTCTCCACAGTGACCTGGAGACCTGGTGTTCTGGAAACTTTGGGGGACTCGTGGGAGAAGGGAGGAGGATGGGAGTAACCAATCCGGAGGTTACCCTAGGGAAGAAGACAGGAGCCCACAGTCTTCATGGGACCACAGTCACATGGTCGATAGATGAACTCAGAGGTTTCTGGTTTCTCTGCAGGTGATGGGGAGGAGGGTTCAGTGACCACGTGACCTTAGGGACCAGGCTTCAGCCTCCGGGGAGAGGCACAGGATTTGTGGCCAGTCTCCAGATAATCCCGGGGGTCCAGCCTCCAGGCGCCCGTGGGGGTAAATTCCGGAAGATTCCCGGAGACGTGTCCGGTGTTCAGGAGATCTCAGGGTCTGCTGGTCTCCAGGGATTCACAGCAGGCGTGCCCTGTCTCCTGGAATAAGGTGGGAGATGAGAGCAGATCCACTGTCCAGGAGAGGTGGGGTTTGGTCGATCTCCAGGAGACTCCAAGGAACTTGACTCTAGGAACTGGCATAGGTCTCTGGGGACCTCAGAGGGTGTGGCCAGGGTTTAAGGACCACGGGAGGTCCGGTCAGCTTGCAGGACACGCAGCGAGCATGGCCCGTCTCCAGGTGTGCGGTCCGTCTCCAAGGAGCCGTAGGGCACTCGGCCAGCCGCCGAGTGCCCCAGCGGTCCACCGTCCAGGTCTAGACGCGCAGTGGGGTCCAGGCGGCGGGGTCTCGCGCGCCTCCGGCCCACCCGCCGCCTCCAGCCCAGCCCCAGCCCCAGCCCCCTGGGGCGGGATCTGGCGCACCCGGCGCGCGGTAGCAGTAGACACCGAAGAGACGGCGCGAGGCGTCTGGAAAGCCCAGGCTGCGCACACCCGGCCGACGGCCGCCGCAGCGCGCACGCGGGTTCACGATAGGGTAGCGTGCGCTCCCGTCGGCCAGCCAGCCCGCGGTGCAGCGGTCCAGCAGCTGCAGCTTCCACGCGGCGAACAGCTGCCCCACCTTGGCCACGGACGCGCCGCGCGCTGCACACGCGCGCGCTGCTCCCGAGAAAGGCACTGGTCGCAGCGGCTTCAAGAAGAACACGCGCCCTGCAGAGGGGTGGGGAGGAGTTAGGGCCGCTCTTGGGCTGGGCCTCCTCGGAATTCAGGAGGCCCTCCCGCCTGGCGGGCTTGCCTGATAGCGCAGACGGTAAAGAATCTGCCCGCAGTGGAGACCTGGATTCAATCCCTGGGTTGGGAAGATCCCTTGGAGAAGGCACAGGCTACCCACTCCCGTATTCTTGCCTGGAGAATTTCATGGCTCGCCAATGGGGTCGCAAGGAGTCGGGCATGACTGCCTGACTTAACTTTCACTTTTTTTTTGTTTTTCCGGGTGTAGCCCAGGACCTCAGCCTCAAGGTTCACAAACACCTCCTCCCCTGTAGCCCGGGACCATGGTCTCGGATAGAGCAGAATTGATTGCTGCGCCTTGGCCACACTAGGGGAAGGGATCTCCTGGTCTGGACCCCCGGAGGACAGGTGTGGAGAGGAAGGGCAGGGTGAGAGAACTGGGCCGAGTAGGAAATAGCCTGAGACACCTGCCTGGGGATGGGGTCTCATGGGTGGGCGAGGCCCAGGCCAGCTGCGGGCAGGACCTTCCTCCCAGGGGTGGGGCCTACGCACCCGGGAGGTTGGACGTGAAGCAGAAGGCGTCGTAGCGTTCCTCGGCGTTATGGCGGTAGCCGTAGTTGCGCACACCCCCTGAGGCTCCGCCGCCAGCCCCGGCGCTCCCGGCCCCGCCCAGGCCGCCGCAGGGCTCCCGCGGCTGGCTCACCGGGTACTGCACCGAGCCGTCGCGCAGCCAGCCCGCGTTGCACCAGTCCAGACCATCGCGCCAGGCCGCGTGCAGCTGCTCAGCGGACGCCAAGATGCCATCCTGCTCAGCGCACGCGCGCTGCGCCTCGGCGAAGGTCAGCTTGTAGCGGCCTCCACGAGGGTGGTAAGGGAAGACTACACCTGAGAGGATACACGAGGGTCAGCTCGGACCCCCAGCTCGCACCCACCTACGTGACATCTGGGATGCCATGTGATTCTTCAACCTAGACCGTTAGTCCACCCCTCACTCTGGTCAGATCTGACGATGACATTCTTCAGCTCACATTCCTCATTCTTCCTTTGCCTTAAGTTTGGGATTCACTTGATTCCCTGCAGCGGCTTCAAGGCAGCCCCTGGGGGGGGGCCGTCTTGGCTGGCCCCGAATTCAGGAGGCCCTCCCGCCTGGCGGGCTTGCCTGATAGCGCAGACGGTAAAGAATCTGCCCGCAGTGGAGACCTGGATTCAATCCCTGGGTTGGGAAGATCCCTTGGAGAAGGCACAGGCTACCCACTCCCGTATTCTTGCCTGGAGAATTTCATGGCTCGCCAATGGGGTCGCAAGGAGTCGGGCATGACTGCCTGACTTAACTGTCACTTTTTGTTTTTCCGGGTGTAGCCCAGGACCTCAGCCTCAAGGTTCACAAACACCTCCTCCCCTGTAGCCCGGGACCATGGTCTCGGATAGAGCAGAATTGATTGCTGCGCCTTGGCCACACTAGGGGAAGGGATCTCCTGGTCTGGACCCCCGGAGGACAGGTGTGGAGAGGAAGGGCAGGGTGAGAGAACTGGGCCGAGTAGGAAATAGCCTGAGACACCTGCCTGGGGATGGGGTCTCATGGGTGGGCGAGGCCCAGGCCAGCTGCGGGCAGGACCTTCCTCCCAGGGGTGGGGCCTACGCACCCGGGAGGTTGGACGTGAAGCAGAAGGCGTCGTAGCGTTCCTCGGCGTTATGGCGGTAGCCGTAGTTGCGCACACCCCCTGAGGCTCCGCCGCCAGCCCCGGCGCTCCCGGCCCCGCCCAGGCCGCCGCAGGGCTCCCGCGGCTGGCTCACCGGGTACTGCACCGAGCCGTCGCGCAGCCAGCCCGCGTTGCACCAGTCCAGACCATCGCGCCAGGCCGCGTGCAGCTGCTCAGCGGACGCCAAGATGCCATCCTGCTCAGCGCACGCGCGCTGCGCCTCGGCGAAGGTCAGCTTGTAGCGGCCTCCACGAGGGTGGTAAGGGAAGACTACACCTGAGAGGATACACGAGGGTCAGCTCGGACCCCCAGCTCGCACCCACCTACGTGACATCTGGGATGCCATGTGATTCTTCAACCTAGACCGTTAGTCCACCCCTCACTCTGGTCAGATCTGACGATGACATTCTTCAGCTCACATTCCTCATTCTTCCTTTGCCTTAAGTTTGGGATTCACTTGACCTTCCGCCTTGACATACGTCATCATGTCCACCTCCTTTCCACGGCTGGAGAGCTTTGTTCATGTTCTTTCCACCTTTCCATCTGTAGAACTCCTATTCATCCTCCAAAACCCAGCTCCCACAATCCTGCTTCCTTCAGTGCTACGTGCTTCTGATATTCTTTCAGCACTGAGACCTGTCTTCTGGTCAAGTTCTGAGCCCACAAAGATGACTCCCCCACTTTGGGTGCCCATGAAAATTTGATCCTGGGCAAAGAGTTCTTTGGTCTCCAGCACTACCCAGGACATTTCCCATTGGTTTCCCATCTACCTGGAATTCTTATAGCTCGTCCCTCATCAAAATCACAGTCAACTCAGTTTACTAGCATCCTGTATGCCTGTGTTTGGGGGAGGAAATTGGGGATGCAAATGCAGATGCACCTCTCAGTGGCTGCAGGAAGGATCAAACAGGAACCAGAGAGAAGAGCTGAGACGTAACAGACTGGAGTTCGAGTCTTGGCTCTGCCACTCACTGGCATGTGCCCTGGTCAGGGCTCTAACGTCTCTGAGCCAATTGTCCATCTGCTAATAATAGTGTCTGGGGCTGTGGGGAGAATTAAGTGAGAGTCTCTAGAGACCTCTTCAGCCAAGCTCCTGCCACACAGATAACACCCAACAAAGGAGAGCTTCTTCTATTATTGTTATTTGCTGCTGTTGGGAAGCTCAGCAAGGGAGGGCTTAGATATTAGCTCTACTAGAGTCTTCCAAGGAAGGCAAACCAAACGGGAGGAAATTCTACAGCGAGAAACCCCACCTCCCATCTCCAGTCAGCCAATCAGAGCAGCCCATCTCCCGGGCACAGTAATTGGCTCGTGGGTAGGCACATGATTCAAGTTGGGCCAATGAGGGACAACCCTGGGACTTTAGGTACCACTTCAAGGAAATCAATGGCCAAGCCGGAAAGGTGGAAGCCTGGCACTACTTTTTGGTTCCATCGGGAAAATTTGCCCAAGGAAAGTCCTCCCAGAGAAGCTGAGCAGAGGGAAGGATTCCTGACATGGGGTGAATGCCTAGATCTTACTGTGCCTGAACCCTACTGCAGGGTTTCCCAGCCTCTTTCCTACAGACGTTGTGGACTGGATTATTTTTTGCTTGGGCGGACCGCCTGCGTGTTGAGGGATATTTCACAGCACGCCTAGCCTCTCCCCCACCGTTTACCACCATAACCTGCTTCTAGACATTGCCAGTATCCCTAGGGAGCAAAATCACGCGAAATCAGAACCACCGTCCTACCCCATCCATCCGCTAAGCTCCTTCGGGCCAACTTGATTGGGTTTCTGTCCTTTGCAACATCCTCCTCTCCCTTAGAAAAACGCGACCCGTCCTGCCCGCTGTCTGCTCACCTTCCAGGTCCAGCGTGACCATGCCCGCGTCGTCCTCCAGCTCGTTCGTGACCTCGCACTCATACCGCCCGTAGTCCTGTAGCGTGACGTTTCGGAGAACCAGGGAGGCGTCGCCGGGCCCGTCGCCCTGCAGCTCAGCCCGCCCGCGGTAGCTGCCAAACGCTCGGTGCTGGGGGCCCAGCGCCACGAAGACGTCGGCGAAGGCCAGCGGGTCCACCACCTTGGCATGTGCCCTGGTCAGGGCTCTAACGTCTCTGAGCCAATTGTCCATCTGCTAATAATAGTGTCTGGGGCTGTGGGGAGAATTAAGTGAGAGTCTCTAGAGACCTCTTCAGCCAAGCTCCTGCCACACAGATAACACCCAACAAAGGAGAGCTTCTTCTATTATTGTTATTTGCTGCTGTTGGGAAGCTCAGCAAGGGAGGGCTTAGATATTAGCTCTACTAGAGTCTTCCAAGGAAGGCAAACCAAACGGGAGGAAATTCTACAGCGAGAAACCCCACCTCCCATCTCCAGTCAGCCAATCAGAGCAGCCCATCTCCCGGGCACAGTAATTGGCTCGTGGGTAGGCACATGATTCAAGTTGGGCCAATGAGGGACAACCCTGGGACTTTAGGTACCACTTCAAGGAAATCAATGGCCAAGCCGGAAAGGTGGAAGCCTGGCACTACTTTTTGGTTCCATCGGGAAAATTTGCCCAAGGAAAGTCCTCCCAGAGAAGCTGAGCAGAGGGAAGGATTCCTGACATGGGGTGAATGCCTAGATCTTACTGTGCCTGAACCCTACTGCAGGGTTTCCCAGCCTCTTTCCTACAGACGTTGTGGACTGGATTATTTTTTGCTTGGGCGGACCGCCTGCGTGTTGAGGGATATTTCACAGCACGCCTAGCCTCTCCCCCACCGTTTACCACCATAACCTGCTTCTAGACATTGCCAGTATCCCTAGGGAGCAAAATCACGCGAAATCAGAACCACCGTCCTACCCCATCCATCCGCTAAGCTCCTTCGGGCCAACTTGATTGGGTTTCTGTCCTTTGCAACATCCTCCTCTCCCTTAGAAAAACGCGACCCGTCCTGCCCGCTGTCTGCTCACCTTCCAGGTCCAGCGTGACCATGCCCGCGTCGTCCTCCAGCTCGTTCGTGACCTCGCACTCATACCGCCCGTAGTCCTGTAGCGTGACGTTTCGGAGAACCAGGGAGGCGTCGCCGGGCCCGTCGCCCTGCAGCTCAGCCCGCCCGCGGTAGCTGCCAAACGCTCGGTGCTGGGGGCCCAGCGCCACGAAGACGTCGGCGAAGGCCAGCGGGTCCACCACCTTGGTCCACTTGAGGCGGACCCCGTCGTGGCCGTGGGCGGCTGCCTCGTAGTGGTAGCGGCAGGGCAAGACGATGGTGCCCCCCCGGTGGCTGACCACCTGGCCCGGGGCTGTCTGCACCACCACCGAGCCCGACTCCCCCTCTGTGGACGATCAAAGAGGGTGAAGAAGAGGTCCTAGGGACGGAGCGGGGGACCTTGGGGAGGGGGGACCAAGGAAGGGGACGTAGGACGAAAAGTTGGGTGAGGGTCAGGAGAAAGGGTCAACCGGCTCCCGGAGGAAGCGAGGGAGGGGCGGGGACTCCGAGCGGGAGGCGCTGGGCGGGGACTGTGGCCATCAGGACGGCCCAGCGACCTCCCTCTTTCCCTCTCCGTGCACCCTGGGGATCCCCTTCGGCCACGGCGTCTGCGGGGTGAGATCCGCTTCCACGGCCCCGACTCACCCAGCACGTGCACCACCTTCTTCCGGCCGCGCTGCGCGGCGGCGGCGGCGGTGAGCAGCAGCACTCCCCACGCGGCCGCCCAGAGCGCGCTGGGACCGAGGGCCGCCCGAGCACACACCTGGGGGCACCGAGCGCTTAGTGCGGCCTCCGGACTTCAGTCTTTCAGAAGACGAGCCCCCTGGCCTTCCTTTCCGGCCGCGAGGACGTCTTACAGGCCCAGTCCCCGGCCCGTCAGGGTCCCAAAGAGGCAGCTAGCAGACCCTCCGCGCTCCTGTCTCCACGCTCCCGAAAACTCACAACCCTTGCCTCTGCGCAAAGCTCCTTCGGGCCAACTTGATTGGGTTTCTGTCCTTTGCAACATCCTCCTCTCCCTTAGAAAAACGCGACCCGTCCTGCCCGCTGTCTGCTCACCTTCCAGGTCCAGCGTGACCATGCCCGCGTCGTCCTCCAGCTCGTTCGTGACCTCGCACTCATACCGCCCGTAGTCCTGTAGCGTGACGTTTCGGAGAACCAGGGAGGCGTCGCCGGGCCCGTCGCCCTGCAGCTCAGCCCGCCCGCGGTAGCTGCCAAACGCTCGGTGCTGGGGGCCCAGCGCCACGAAGACGTCGGCGAAGGCCAGCGGGTCCACCACCTTGGTCCACTTGAGGCGGACCCCGTCGTGGCCGTGGGCGGCTGCCTCGTAGTGGTAGCGGCAGGGCAAGACGATGGTGCCCCCCCGGTGGCTGACCACCTGGCCCGGGGCTGTCTGCACCACCACCGAGCCCGACTCCCCCTCTGTGGACGATCAAAGAGGGTGAAGAAGAGGTCCTAGGGACGGAGCGGGGGACCTTGGGGAGGGGGGACCAAGGAAGGGGACGTAGGACGAAAAGTTGGGTGAGGGTCAGGAGAAAGGGTCAACCGGCTCCCGGAGGAAGCGAGGGAGGGGCGGGGACTCCGAGCGGGAGGCGCTGGGCGGGGACTGTGGCCATCAGGACGGCCCAGCGACCTCCCTCTTTCCCTCTCCGTGCACCCTGGGGATCCCCTTCGGCCACGGCGTCTGCGGGGTGAGATCCGCTTCCACGGCCCCGACTCACCCAGCACGTGCACCACCTTCTTCCGGCCGCGCTGCGCGGCGGCGGCGGCGGTGAGCAGCAGCACTCCCCACGCGGCCGCCCAGAGCGCGCTGGGACCGAGGGCCGCCCGAGCACACACCTGGGGGCACCGAGCGCTTAGTGCGGCCTCCGGACTTCAGTCTTTCAGAAGACGAGCCCCCTGGCCTTCCTTTCCGGCCGCGAGGACGTCTTACAGGCCCAGTCCCCGGCCCGTCAGGGTCCCAAAGAGGCAGCTAGCAGACCCTCCGCGCTCCTGTCTCCACGCTCCCGAAAACTCACAACCCTTGCCTCTGCGCAAAGCTCCCGTCCCTGGACTCAGGCCACCCGCCTGCCTCCGCTAATCCCAGCGACGGAGACTCCGAGCCCCGCCCCCTTCCCTCTCTCTCCGTCTCTCTCTCACTCTCTGGCCCAGGCCGGGGACTGGGGAGGAGGGAGGAGGAGCGGAGGAGCTGGAGCGGCAAGGTTATCCGTGCGCCAGGAGACTGCAGCAAACCCGTGCAGGTGGGGGTGGGGGGCGAGGGGGTGGTAGAAGCAGAGAGAGCGAGAGACACAGAAAGAGGGCGAGAATAGGAAAAGAGACGGAGAGAAAGAGAAAAGCAGGGAGCGATGGAGACAGAAGGAAAGACACACGCCAGAGGAGGGAAAGATGGAGAGGCACGGAGATACACAGGGAGAGAGACAGAGAAGAGTGTCAGAGGGAGAGCCAGAGAAGGGTGAGGAAAGACACAGAGAGAGAGAGACTGAAAGAGAGAAAAGAGAGAGAGCCAGAGGGAAAGAGAAGAGGAGGGTAGGGAGAGACAGAGAGAGGGAGAGAAAAGGAACTAGGGAAAAAACGGGGTGAGAAAAGTCAGGAGAGACCTAGAAGAAGGGGAGAGTGGGAGAGTGGGAGAGAAGGAGATATAAGAAGGTACAAGACAGAGGTGGGAGAGACAAGAGGGGGAGAAGGGCTGAGCAGGGAAACAATGAGGGATGTAGATTCAGAGAGAGCGAGACAGAACCCCAATGGACCTATCAAACCCACGGCCCCACTCACCATCCTGCCGGTGCGGCCCCCGCCCCACGGCCCCTAAGCGCTGGGGCTGCGCTGCCGACACTCCAGGAAGGACTGGGCAGGTCCCTGCAGGCAGCGCAATCCTGGCGTCTGCCTGCAAGGGGAGGAGGGAGGGAGGGAGGCAGGCGGAGGTGGGGGGGCGTTAAAGGGGACGTGGTGGCACCTGCTCTGGGGAAAGGCGGTGATGGGCACACATGGAGGACGGACCACCCTGAATAGTGGGTACCCACCCAGGCCCCGCCCCTGCTGGCTGATCTTGGGCCAGTAGAGGAAACTTTCTGGGTCTCAGTTTAACTATCTTTAAAATAGCGAAGGCGCCTGACATTGCCCCATGTGGGCAGAAGGGCTGAATAACCTGGAAAACAGCTTTCAGGTCTCAGTTTTCCCATCTGTCACTACGTGACCATCAAAGGGTCCTGGGCTCCAGCAGCCACAGGGTGCTCATTCTGGGACGGGTCACACACTCTGCAGAGGGAACCTGCAGCAATGGGTCCAATCTGACTCTGTCCCTCACTCTGTGCTTCAGTTTTCACATCTGCGATATGGAGTTCTGGGTCTTTGGTGAAGATCTAATGGCTGGACATACAGTAGGTGCCCAGTAAGTGTTGGTAGGAGCAGGGAGCTCAATCCCCTGACCCAGAGTGATCTGGACAGGTGTTACCCCTGAACCTGGACCTTCACTCAAGTTCAAAAAGCAAATCATGAGAGGGGACTTCCCCGGTGGTCCAGTGGCTAAGAGTCTATGTTCCCAATGCAGGGCTCCCAGGTTCGATTCCTGGTCAGGGAACTAGATCCCACGTGCCATGACTAAGAGTTTCCACGCTGCAACTAAAGATCTGGCATGCAGAAACAAAGAACCAGTGCAGTCAAATAAATAAAAATAAATATTAAAAACAGGGGACAAGGAGCCCTTCTTTCATCTCCTTGGCTTCCCCACCCCAAAACCCTTCAAGACAGAGGAGGGAGAGACAAGAGGGGGAGAAGGGCTGAGCAGGGAAACAATGAGGGATGTAGATTCAGAGAGAGCGAGACAGAACCCCAATGGACCTATCAAACCCACGGCCCCACTCACCATCCTGCCGGTGCGGCCCCCGCCCCACGGCCCCTAAGCGCTGGGGCTGCGCTGCCGACACTCCAGGAAGGACTGGGCAGGTCCCTGCAGGCAGCGCAATCCTGGCGTCTGCCTGCAAGGGAGGAGGAGGAGGGAGGCAGGCGGAGGTGGGGGGGCGTTAAAGGGGACGTGGTGGCACCTGCTCTGGGGAAAGGCGGTGATGGGCACACATGGAGGACGGACCACCCTGAATAGTGGGTACCCACCCAGGCCCCGCCCCTGCTGGCTGATCTTGGGCCAGTAGAGGAAACTTTCTGGGTCTCAGTTTAACTATCTTTAAAATAGCGAAGGCGCCTGACATTGCCCCATGTGGGCAGAAGGGCTGAATAACCTGGAAAACAGCTTTCAGGTCTCAGTTTTCCCATCTGTCACTACGTGACCATCAAAGGGTCCTGGGCTCCAGCAGCCACAGGGTGCTCATTCTGGGACGGGTCACACACTCTGCAGAGGGAACCTGCAGCAATGGGTCCAATCTGACTCTGTCCCTCACTCTGTGCTTCAGTTTTCACATCTGCGATATGGAGTTCTGGGTCTTTGGTGAAGATCTAATGGCTGGACATACAGTAGGTGCCCAGTAAGTGTTGGTAGGAGCAGGGAGCTCAATCCCCTGACCCAGAGTGATCTGGACAGGTGTTACCCCTGAACCTGGACCTTCACTCAAGTTCAAAAAGCAAATCATGAGAGGGGACTTCCCCGGTGGTCCAGTGGCTAAGAGTCTATGTTCCCAATGCAGGGCTCCCAGGTTCGATTCCTGGTCAGGGAACTAGATCCCACGTGCCATGACTAAGAGTTTCCACGCTGCAACTAAAGATCTGGCATGCAGAAACAAAGAACCAGTGCAGTCAAATAAATAAAAATAAATATTAAAAACAGGGGACAAGGAGCCCTTCTTTCATCTCCTTGGCTTCCCCACCCCAGCTTCAGTTTCTCCCAAATATGAGCCCATCAGACAGTGGAGGCAGGGTTATGGGCTCTGTGTTCCTCCAGGACTCCATGCCTAACACAACTGCATTCAGGTGGCATGACCTGGGACCAGGACCTTCACCTCCTGCAGACTCAGTTTTCCCATCTGGAATATGGGGTGAGATCCTCGTATATGAAAGGTGATTAATAACTGTACCACAGTGTTAGTTAATATAATTTATTGGTGGAGCTTAGACTTTGGACTCTTCTGTCCTGATTGGTCAGAAGAGTCCCAGATTGGTCTCCAGTCCTCTCCGAACTGTGCACACCAACCAGAGACTGACCTCTGCAGTCTGGCACCCCCAATTCCTGATGGTTATGTTGGCAGTGAAGAGTGGGCCCTGGTGAGGTCTGAGGACAGGGACCTTTGCCTCATGAAACACTCAGAGCAACATGTGACACATCAAAAGGGCTTTTACTGAAAGGCTCCATGGAGGGATACTGAGAGGGAGGGTGCCCTTGTGGAGTTTGGGTGAGGTGAGAGTTGAGCATGGCTGTGGCCCTCTCTGCCAGAACACCTGGACCTTGGGCACCCCCGTTCCACCCACGGGCCTGAAATCACCATAGCCAGAACTGAAGGCACCCAGGAACACCCCTCCTGCCTCTCAAAACACCCAACCATCCTGCCAGGGACAGGGCCGGCGGGGCATGTAAACAAGAGCTTTGGGGAGCCCCCAGCCTCCTCAGAGCTGCTTCTCATGGTGGGCTGGGGTACCAGGAGGTGGGCGGAGGAAGAAGGCAGGGCACCACAGGCAGCGGAGGGCCAGCAGGTGGGGGCCCAGTGCATACAGTAGGTTGCTCATGAAGAAGCTGGCCCAGGCATCCTCAGGTACCCGGTAGGTGAAGGGCGTGCGTGGGTGCAGGGAGGCACCCATGTGTGAGAACTGTGCCTGGTGGCCAGAAAGGAAGAATGGATGTCACGGGCGAGAGGACACAGCCCAGCATCCCCGCCATCCCGCCATGGGGAGCCCCAAAGATCCCTATGCCTGTCTCGCTGGCCCTGCTGACCTACCTCTCTCCCTTCTTCAATCCATCTGTCCAAATATCCCTGTCCCCTACATGTCCTGTCTGTTCTTCTCCATTTATCTGTGAGCCTTTATTTCTTATTTTTTTATTTTTAAAATTTTTTAAAAATTTTTAATTATTATTATTATTTTGTCTGCTCTGGGTCTTTTGGGGGGGCGGGTTGGGGTGGAAGTGGGGCGGACGGGCCACTTCTATTGGTCTTTCATTTATCTATTTTCGTCCGTCTTTGTTCTTTGGCCCGCGTGGGCCTCCCATGGTGGCGGCCTCTGCTGTCGCAGAGCACTGGCTCTGGGCGCATGCGCTCCAGAGCTCCAGCTCGGTAGTTGGACACATCAGTCCAGTCGCTCCACAGCACGTGGGATCTTCCCAGGCCAGGGATCAAACTGGCGCCTCTTGCCCTGCAAGGCGGTGTCCTTACCCACTGGACCCCACTCCCAGATTGGTCTCCAGTCCTCTCCGAACTGTGCACACCAACCAGAGACTGACCTCTGCAGTCTGGCACCCCCAATTCCTGATGGTTATGTTGGCAGTGAAGAGTGGGCCCTGGTGAGGTCTGAGGACAGGGACCCTTGCCTCATGAAACACTCAGAGCAACATGTGACACATCAAAAGGGCTTTTACTGAAAGGCTCCATGGAGGGATACTGAGAGGGAGGGTGCCCTTGTGGAGTTTGGGTGAGGTGAGAGTTGAGCATGGCTGTGGCCCTCTCTGCCAGAACACCTGGACCTTGGGCACCCCCGTTCCACCCACGGGCCTGAAATCACCATAGCCAGAACTGAAGGCACCCAGGAACACCCCTCCTGCCTCTCAAAACACCCAACCATCCTGCCAGGGACAGGGCCGGCGGGGCATGTAAACAAGAGCTTTGGGAGCCCCAGCCCCCGCAGAGCTGCTTCTCATGGTGGGCTGGGGTACCAGGAGGTGGGCGGAGGAAGAAGGCAGGGCACCACAGGCAGCGGAGGGCCAGCAGGTGGGGGCCCAGTGCATACAGTAGGTTGCTCATGAAGAAGCTGGCCCAGGCATCCTCAGGTACCCGGTAGGTGAAGGGCGTGCGTGGGTGCAGGGAGGCACCCATGTGTGAGAACTGTGCCTGGTGGCCAGAAAGGAAGAATGGATGTCACGGGCGAGAGGACACAGCCCAGCATCCCCGCCATCCCGCCATGGGGAGCCCCAAAGATCCCTATGCCTGTCTCGCTGGCCCTGCTGACCTACCTCTCTCCCTTCTTCAATCCATCTGTCCAAATATCCCTGTCCCCTACATGTCCTGTCTGTTCTTCTCCATTTATCTGTGAGCCTTTATTTCTTATTTTTTTATTTTTAAAATTTTTTAAAAATTTTTAATTATTATTATTATTTTGTCTGCTCTGGGTCTTTTGGGGGGGCGGGTTGGGGTGGAAGTGGGGCGGACGGGCCACTTCTATTGGTCTTTCATTTATCTATTTTCGTCCGTCTTTGTTCTTTGGCCCGCGTGGGCCTCCCATGGTGGCGGCCTCTGCTGTCGCAGAGCACTGGCTCTGGGCGCATGCGCTCCAGAGCTCCAGCTCGGTAGTTGGACACATCAGTCCAGTCGCTCCACAGCACGTGGGATCTTCCCAGGCCAGGGATCAAACTGGCGCCTCTTGCCCTGCAAGGCGGTGTCCTTACCCACTGGACCACCAGGGAAGCACTCTGTGAGCCTTTATCCAGCTCTCTAGCCACATCCATCTTCATTCTGTTCCGTCTCTGACCTGAGCTGAGTCCAGATCTTCTTCCTGGGCTTCCCTACCCCAAACGACCTTGACACACATCCTCTCAATTCTACCCCTAATAGATAAAACAATAATACCTATAATTTGGGCTTCCCCTGGTGGTCCAGTGGGTAAGGACACCGCCTTGCAGTGCAAGGGGCACCGATTCGATTCCTGGCCTGGGAAGATCCCACGTGCCGCGGAACGGCTTGACAGATGTGTCCAATTACTGAGCTGGAGCTCTGGAGCGCATGAGCCCAGAGCCGGTGCTCTGCGACAGCAGAGGCCGCCACCATGGGAGGCCCACGCGGGCCAAAGAACAAGGACGGATGAAAATGGAGAAGTGAATGACCAATAGAGGTGGCCCACCCTCTCCCCTCCCTCCCCAACCCGACCCCGCCCCCAAAATAAATAAATAAATCTTTAAAAAATAATAATAATACCTATAATTTATATTCTCCTGGTCCCTCTGCTCTGACCAGGATCCTGCCCTTTATTCCTTCCCCTCAGAAACCCAGAAACATGCTTCCAGCTCTGAACCCTCCACGGCTCAGGCAGCTTCTATGGCTCCCCATTGCTCCCAGCACAAGTTCCCAAGCCCAGAGTTCAAAGCCTTGAGCATCTAGCTGTCAATTTATCTGGCCGCAGCCTTGATGCATGTTATGGCTCTAAATCAGTCCTCCTCTGTGCATTTCTTTAGGCTGTTCCCATTCTTGGAATGCCCTACCCTGCCTGAAGAACTCCTACCCATACATCAAAGCCCATGTCCTGGGGCTTTCCTGGTGGTCCAGTGGGTAAGGACACCGCCTTGTAGTGCAAGGGGCACCAGTTCTATCCCTGGCCTGGGAAGATCCCACGTGCTGTGGAACGGCTGGGCCGATGTGTCCAACTACTGAGCTGGAGCCCTGGGGTGCATGCACCCAGAGCCGGTGCTCTGCGACAACAGAGGCCACCGCGATGGGAGGCCCACTCAGGCCAGAGAAGAAAGACGGATGAAAATAGATAAATGAAAGACCAATAGAAGTGCCCCGCCCCCCCAAAAAAGCCCATGTCCCCTCTTTAAATAAATCTGCCCCTCTGGAATCCCTCCCACCCTCTGTACCCCCTCTATTCAGTTTTAAGCTCATGGGAATGGAGTATTTATGTCTGGCTTTTCCTCCCTAACATTAGGAAATCCTGGGATACTGAGCTGGGATCCTACCAAGGGCCTAGCATCACCCTGCTCCAGGTGAGCACAAAAGCAGCTGCTGAGCAGGTAGAGACTTTCTTCTCGATGCATCGGCCCAACCCATCCCAGCCCACCCCACCTCACCTGGCCAATGGCTCCAGCAAATACCAAGGTCCAGTCAGGCAGCCAGGAGCAGCCAGGAAAGATGAGGGCATAGATGGCCAGGCCATAGAAGGGCAGCACATAGAACATGTTCACCAGCATCTGGGGGGCACACAGTTGACGTGACTAGCTGCCCCAGTTGGGCCTCCCGATACCTCTCAGGTGGTGGCCCCAGGGAAGGTCTGGCCAGCCTCAGACTCTACCCAAGACTGGTACTCTGTACATCCCGTCCCTGTGCAAACGTCTCCTTTATTTCCCTTGAGCTTCCTACACCACTCCCACATACTGAGCCCACCCACCTTTCTCTATAGGTATCACGTGACCCTGGCCCAGCTAATCAGAGCATCCCACCCTCCTGGCCGTGATAATCAGCTATGTGTGCATGACTTAAACTTGGCCAATCAGAGCCTGCCTAAGACTTGCACCTAAGCACTGAGGAATGAAGGGCTCTCCTCTGAGGCGGTTAAGCAGGGAGAATGGAAGTCTGGAGCTACCCAGAGCTGTCTCTTCCACCCCACAGAGGCGCCATCTGGGAGTGGAGCACATTCAGAGAGAGCAGAGCACAGAGACAGAACTATCCTTGAGTATCCTGGATCCAGCCATACCTGAAGACCACATCTGTCTTTTTTGGGTAGCACAATACATTTCATGTCAAGCTTTGACCAGCTTGACTTGTGTTTTTTGGTACCTCCTTGGGCCAGGCCTTGAGCCGGTGCTCTGCGACAACAGAGGCCACCGCGATGGGAGGCCCATAGGGGCCAAAGAACAAAGACGGATGAAAATAGATAAATGAAAGACCAATAGAAGTGCCCCCCCCCCAAAAAAGCCCATGTCCCCTCTCTAAATAAATCTGCCCCTCTGGAATCCCTCCCACCCTCTGTACCCCCTCTATTCAGTTTTAAGCTCATGGGAATGGAGTATTTATGTCTGGCTTTTCCTCCCTAACATTAGGAAATCCTGGGATACTGAGCTGGGATCCTACCAAGGGCCTAGCATCACCCTGCTCCAGGTGAGCACAAAAGCAGCTGCTGAGCAGGTAGAGACTTTCTTCTCGATGCATCGGCCCAACCCATCCCAGCCCACCCCACCTCACCTGGCCAATGGCTCCAGCAAATACCAAGGTCCAGTCAGGCAGCCAGGAGCAGCCAGGAAAGATGAGGGCATAGATGGCCAGGCCATAGAAGGGCAGCACATAGAACATGTTCACCAGCATCTGGGGGGCACACAGTTGACGTGACTAGCTGCCCCAGTTGGGCCTCCCGATACCTCTCAGGTGGTGGCCCCAGGGAAGGTCTGGCCAGCCTCAGACTCTACCCAAGACTGGTACTCTGTACATCCCGTCCCTGTGCAAACGTCTCCTTTATTTCCCTTGAGCTTCCTACACCACTCCCACATACTGAGCCCACCCACCTTTCTCTATAGGTATCACGTGACCCTGGCCCAGCTAATCAGAGCATCCCACCCTCCTGGCCGTGATAATCAGCTATGTGTGCATGACTTAAACTTGGCCAATCAGAGCCTGCCTAAGACTTGCACCTAAGCACTGAGGAATGAAGGGCTCTCCTCTGAGGCGGTTAAGCAGGGAGAATGGAAGTCTGGAGCTACCCAGAGCTGTCTCTTCCACCCCACAGAGGCGCCATCTGGGAGTGGAGCACATTCAGAGAGAGCAGAGCACAGAGACAGAACTATCCTTGAGTATCCTGGATCCAGCCATACCTGAAGACCACATCTGTCTTTTTTGGGTAGCACAATACATTTCATGTCAAGCTTTGACCAGCTTGACTTGTGTTTTTTGGTACCTCCTTCAAAGGGACCCAGTGGATCCCTAATCACGGTAGGACCGAGGCCCTCTCCTCCCACCCGCCCTCTCACCTGCACCTTCGGATAGGCCACGGGGTCCCGTAGGTATGGCTCATACTGATAGATGTAGACAAAGCAGGCATCCATGGGGCAGTCAAGTACCACCTAGGGCCCAGAGACAAACCAACAGCCTCAAACATTCCCTCCCATAGGAAGACTTCCCCATGCCCCGGGGAGGGGCCTGCACCCCTTGTTCTGGCCTGTCCCAGCCTTGGGTTCTCTCCTCTGGCTGAGAATCCACAGTTACTGGGGCTGGTGAGAAGGCGACAGGGAAGGGGACTTGGTGATAGAACACTCGGGTTAGATTCAATGAGCTTCTCTGGATGATGAGGTGGGAGAGCAGTGGCCTCTTAGGCACTAGACAAAGAAGGGAGGGGTGGGCTGTGGAGGGGCCTGGAGGCAGGCAGGTGGGCCAGTGCAAACTCACCAGGCCCCGAAAGAGGGTGAAGAGCGCAGCACAGGCGAGGCAGACGATGAGGGCCAGGTCAACAGGGCGCCCCAGAAGGCCCTTTCTCTGCTCCTCCTCCACCTGTCCCGTGAGAAACACCATGGCAAGTCTGGGACCCAGCAGGCATTCAGTGAAGGCCCAGCCCTTCTTCTGTAATCCCCAAGGAGATCTTTCCAAGGAGACAATTTGAGAAGTAACTCAAATAGGGGACATTCAGGCATTTGGCGCAAAGCTGACCTGGGGGCAAGGGACTCACCGTGTTGGGAGTGCAGCAGGTGGGTGCCTGGGTCTGGCTGAAGACCCTCAAGCCAGCCCAGCATGGGACCAGCACGAAGGGAATGGTGAGGAAAAAGGTAGGCCTGATCTCTGAGCTGTATTTGCCTGCCGTGGTAGGAGAGACAGGGGGTCATGAAGCAAGGCTCTCTCAGGCCCAGCTGGATCCCTGAGTGGGGCCACGTCAGAGCCCTGGAGGCTGTGGTTCACAAATGCCATGAGCTCAGGTGGAGCCTCTTTTGGGTAGCACAATACATTTCATGTCAAGCTTTGACCAGCTTGACTTGTGTTTTGGTACCTCCTTCAAAGGGACCCAGTGGATCCCTAATCACGGTAGGACCGAGGCCCTCTCCTCCCACCCGCCTCTCACCTGCACCTTCGGATAGGCCACGGGGTCCCGTAGGTATGGCTCATACTGATAGATGTAGACAAAGCAGGCATCCATGGGGCAGTCAAGTACCACCTAGGGCCCAGAGACAAACCAACAGCCTCAAACATTCCCTCCCATAGGAAGACTTCCCCATGCCCCGGGGAGGGGCCTGCACCCCTTGTTCTGGCCTGTCCCAGCCTTGGGTTCTCTCCTCTGGCTGAGAATCCACAGTTACTGGGGCTGGTGAGAAGGCGACAGGGAAGGGGACTTGGTGATAGAACACTCGGGTTAGATTCAATGAGCTTCTCTGGATGATGAGGTGGGAGAGCAGTGGCCTCTTAGGCACTAGACAAAGAAGGGAGGGGTGGGCTGTGGAGGGGCCTGGAGGCAGGCAGGTGGGCCAGTGCAAACTCACCAGGCCCCGAAAGAGGGTGAAGAGCGCAGCACAGGCGAGGCAGACGATGAGGGCCAGGTCAACAGGGCGCCCCAGAAGGCCCTTTCTCTGCTCCTCCTCCACCTGTCCCGTGAGAAACACCATGGCAAGTCTGGGACCCAGCAGGCATTCAGTGAAGGCCCAGCCCTTCTTCTGTAATCCCCAAGGAGATCTTTCCAAGGAGACAATTTGAGAAGTAACTCAAATAGGGGACATTCAGGCATTTGGCGCAAAGCTGACCTGGGGGCAAGGGACTCACCGTGTTGGGAGTGCAGCAGGTGGGTGCCTGGGTCTGGCTGAAGACCCTCAAGCCAGCCCAGCATGGGACCAGCACGAAGGGAATGGTGAGGAAAAAGGTAGGCCTGATCTCTGAGCTGTATTTGCCTGCCGTGGTAGGAGAGACAGGGGGTCATGAAGCAAGGCTCTCTCAGGCCCAGCTGGATCCCTGAGTGGGGCCACGTCAGAGCCCCTGGCTGGAGGCTGTGGTTCACAAATGCCATGAGCTCAGCCCGAACACCTCGGACTCCTCGGTGCCCCCAAGATGATGCCCATGCTCCTCAGCCTGGCCTGCCTCAATTTACCTTCCTGGACATGGCTCCCACACTTGTTCTCTGCTCCCCCTGGAAACACCCTGGATATTCCCCTTTTAGTGCCATCCCCACATCCCTGGCTGCCTTCTCTGCTCCGCCTCCTAAGATCTACCTACGAAGCTTTAACTCTGCCCTCTGGGTCCACCTTAAGATTCCCTTCGTGTGTCAAGAACATTCTGAGCTAAGTCCCTGGGGAAGAAGTAGAATGTGCTTCCATTCTTCCAAGAGGAAAATGGGAGAGAGGTGAGGGGAAGCCTGCTGACTTAGGCTGGGAATGGAGAGGCATGCCGTTGGGGCAGGGGTGGGGGTGGGGGTGAGCTGCCTTCCACAGACATTGGGGAGGGTTTGGAGGACCCAGTGGGAACTTCCAGATGCAAGGCAGTGACCCAGCCAGGGTGACAATATTCCTCAGAGCCAAGTCCTTACCAAGGATGTTTCCTGGGAGGAACACTAGGAGACTCATGATGAAGGATCCCAGCCAGTAGAGTCCAAGGTTCCGGTACCTCTTCCTGGGCAGGGGGTGGAGGGGTGACCAGCAGATCCCTGTGCCCCCGTCTCAGGAGCCCCCAGACAGGGTTCAGAGACCAATCTGGGCTCCCCAGCGCTGGATCCCTTCAGTTTCACCCAGGACAGAAGGGACAACAGGGTGTTGAATGAGGGAATGAGCAGTCAGACCCTGTGTCCAAGACCATGGTGGCTTCCCAGACCCAGCGTCGTACAAGAGAAGAGAATCGACCACTGTCAACACCTGGGGCATTCCTTGGATCCTTCTTCCAGCCACCCCTGTCTAAGCCCCAGAAAGGCTTCTTGATTTCCCCTACAGACACTTCCGGCTGCACCCTGGCCTAAGATCTCCGGACGAAAACCTTGACCTCCTTCCCCAGGTCCAGGTGCCACCCTGCCTGCCCCGCGCACCTTTTACGGATGGCACCAGCCATGGCCAGGTAGAGGAGGTAGTGAACAACGCCATCCCAATAGCAGATGAAGATGCCATGTGCCGTGCGCAGGTACGGCTCACCCTGCAGGGGCAGGGGCAGAGCTCAGACAGGCAGCAGGGCTGTGGGCATCCCAGACCGCTCCCGACATACCTCCTTGGTGTAGAATGCCATGAAGTTCCCCATGTAGCCGTCTTCCTGGAGAGCAATAAGGAGGTCCACCACCGAGGTGAAGGCGAAGACCGCGAAAACTACAGGGGAAAGTGGGCGGGGCACTGACACGGTGTGGGCGGGGCACATAGTATATGTGGGCGGGGCCTGAGACTTCAGGTTGAAGACTCAGTTTCAAGGCAACGTGGGTGCGGAACTGCCCGCAGGCCCAACCCACAAGTCACATGATCCACAGTCCTGCCTCACTGGGAGACAGTCCCTGCCTGAGGACCCCCAAGCCAGAAGAGGGAGGTCCCCCAATCCATAGGGGTTCTCCAGTCTCTCTCTCAGGTTCTCCGATCTCACGAAGGCCCTTCGAGGGCTGCCAGTCCGATGCAGGAAGCCCTGTCCCCAACAGTCCTCTTCCCCAGGACTTTCCCGCCAACTCACCAGCATACAGAGGGTCATAGTAGATGTCACTTCGGGACAAGCTGTATATCGCCAAGGCGAGCAGACCCAGGATCAGAGTGCTCATCAACACCACCCCCAGGGGGCTGCGGAGAGGAAAACCGAGTCAGGGAGGCCAGGCTCACTCTGAGACCCTACCCGACCCTGATGGGGGCAAGAACAGACTCCAGGAAGCTCCAGGTGACAACGCTGAAAGACCTTGCTTCAAGGAAAGCCATTCCCTGCACCTTCCCTTTCCCAGAACCAGACTTTGGCTTCAGTGTCTCTGCCCCACCCCTGAACTCCTTCCAAAAGTCTTTCCACTTGACAAACTCCTGTTCATCCTACATAGTCCGTCTACATTGCTCTTCCTCCACGGAAGCCCTCCCTGACTCCTCAGAAACATCCCTGTCTGGCGGGTCGGGTACAGAGGGAGCATCTGTCAACCCCTTCCGACCACGTGTGATTTATCCAGTCACCTGCTGATGTGTGTCAGCTTGCTTATTCATTCAACAATGCCAAGACCCTCTGTGGTCAGTCCCCGTGCCCCCACCTGCCAGAGGGTCTCTAGTGCTCAGCTCTGTGCACCTGGTTGTCTGAATTTCCTGCCTCCTCCCAGGTAAAGTCCAAATGTTTCCATCAGCCTCACCCCACCCCTGCCCTGATCGGTCCCCATCAACCTGATAAGGCAGGTCAACCAGTCACAGAGATAACAGAATCCGGGTCTCTGCGAGGACCCCCAACACTTGGCAGATCAAGGCTCAAAGAGGGTGGGAGGCATATCCAAGGTCGCGTGTTCTCCTCCACCCTCTCTCCAGGTCCCTACCTTCTCCAGAACTCCTCAGACCCCTTAGGATCCCCATCCCGGGGTCCCATCCAACCAACGATGGCAATTATAGCAACCAGATGAGACCACACCAGCACCTCGGCACACCGTTCATAGTTCTTAACTTTAACAATGGAATGAGATCTAGGAATATTATGTTCATTACACAGCAAAGAAACAGGCTCCCAGGGGCAACCTGGCTCACTCGGGATCCAGTGGGATGGAGCCAGGAATTTGTACTCAAGAAGCCAACTTCACAGGCAAGACTTCTGGCCTGTACCCCATGTCTCTGGGGGTGCTGGGTTTGTAAATATGGGGGGTTGGTGGCTGGCAGGTATCCAGTGGCTGGATCCACAGGGTTGAGGCCTGGGGTTTAGGAGATTGGGACAGAGGAGGTTGAGGCATGGAGGGGAAACTGAGGCTAGGGACAGGGTGGGTCAGCCCTGAGCCACAGAGAACTTCAGACAGGCGATGGAGGAACCCTGTGGGAGGGGTGGTGCGGCCCAGCGACTGTGTGGCAAGAGCCGGGTCACTGGGCCTTATCTGGGACAATACTTTGACCCTTGGCGACTTTGGAGCCCACGCTGGGCACATCCCTGGGAAAACTCCGGAAACTCTCCAAAACCTTGGCTGGTGAGGGGGTCTGTTTCTCAAAGTTCCTCCTCCCCAGGCCCCACATGTCCCAAGAGCGCCCCCAACTCCACCACACGGCTCCAGCCGGCTGGAAGGGTATTTTCAGTTGGAGGTGGGGCGGCCGGGTGGGGGGCTTCTTCTGATCCGGCCCCCATCCCTCCAGGGCCGGAGCGACGCGAGGACGCTGGGTTCCAGGGAGAAAGCATATCTGCATCGTCCCACCCCTTCGCACGCTCGCACCCCAGCCCGGCCCCGCCGCCCCAGCCCCTGCCCGCACGCACTACGAAAGCACCGAGACGTGGTTGAGCGCGAAGGACAATGGGAGGGCGCCCAGCGACAGAACGGCGATCTTGCCTGCCAGCGGCGGGAGGTCCATGACGGCGGCGCCAGGACCCGGCTGGGTTCCTGCGTGGCTGTGCCTCTGGCCTCGAAGGTGCCCGGGACCCCGCCTGGCTCAAAGGTCGCTCCCTGGGAGCCTCTGAGGCCCCTCCCTCCCCCTGCGGCCCCTCCCCTCTATGGATAGCGTCACCCGACGCTCGGCGGCCCCCGGCAGCAGTTTTCACTGCCCAGCTGGGTTCTCTCTCTACGAAGGCTAATAGAACACGATGCCTCAGCATGCTTCTGTGTTTGCATCCTGGACCCTGGAGGCCCTCGGCCAGCAACTTCCCTCGAAGGGAATTCGTTCTCCGGGCCTCGTTCTGCACTCTCTCTTCACTCTAAGGTACCCGTGCCCCACCTGGAGCCCAAAGGGGACCCTTCTTAACTCTTCACACTCCGCAGACCTCCCTCTAGCCCAAGACCAAGTGGGTACGGCCTATGCGCAGACAGAGGAATCTTACCCGCCTGGGTGCGGAGTTCCCTTTAGTGCCCTTAGGTTTGAGTTCTCCTACGGTGGCCACAGACGATTTAAACTCGTGTCCAGGTGTGAAGTTCTAATCGGCAGGGGGGCAAGGGAGGGACAGTTCAAGGCAGACAGCCACAGCTGAAGGCTGGCAACACCTTGAAGAACTCCCTGAGTGATTCTCTACCGTGTTCCTTCCTTCTAGACTCAACACCTGTTAGTGTGGGCGGGTCTGAAGGCTGGGGCCCCAAGGGGGGCCTAGGATTGTAAGGGGAGGATGGAGCCAGTTGGGTGATGGTGCTCCTGGCAGGGATGAGAACTCAGGCTTGGGGCTGAGCAGCAGGAAGGAGACACGATGGCTAGGGTGGTTTGAACAGCCTGGAGGAGGCTGGGGTCTGTCACGGGACAAATGCAAGAGGCAAAGCTGAATCAGGCAGGGTGTCACAGGGTGGAGGGAGAATTAGGAGGCAGCTGGCAAGCCCTCCGAGCAGCCTCGGATTCCTGCCCATGTGGTACTTGTGGCTGCAGAAAATAGGGTGAGCATGCCCACTTGACTCCTGGCCCATGGAGACCTAGAGGCGCGCCAGGACCCGGCTGGGTAAAATTCGCTGGGGCGCCCAGCGACAGAACGGCGATCTTGCCTGCCAGCGGCGGGAGGTCCATGACGGCGGCGCCAGGACCCGGCTGGGTTCCTGCGTGGCTGTGCCTCTGGCCTCGAAGGTGCCCGGGACCCCGCCTGGCTCAAAGGTCGCTCCCTGGGAGCCTCTGAGGCCCCTCCCTCCCCCTGCGGCCCCTCCCCTCTATGGATAGCGTCACCCGACGCTCGGCGGCCCCCGGCAGCAGTTTTCACTGCCCAGCTGGGTTCTCTCTCTACGAAGGCTAATAGAACACGATGCCTCAGCATGCTTCTGTGTTTGCATCCTGGACCCTGGAGGCCCTCGGCCAGCAACTTCCCTCGAAGGGAATTCGTTCTCCGGGCCTCGTTCTGCACTCTCTCTTCACTCTAAGGTACCCGTGCCCCACCTGGAGCCCAAAGGGGACCCTTCTTAACTCTTCACACTCCGCAGACCTCCCTCTAGCCCAAGACCAAGTGGGTACGGCCTATGCGCAGACAGAGGAATCTTACCCGCCTGGGTGCGGAGTTCCCTTTAGTGCCCTTAGGTTTGAGTTCTCCTACGGTGGCCACAGACGATTTAAACTCGTGTCCAGGTGTGAAGTTCTAATCGGCAGGGGGGCAAGGGAGGGACAGTTCAAGGCAGACAGCCACAGCTGAAGGCTGGCAACACCTTGAAGAACTCCCTGAGTGATTCTCTACCGTGTTCCTTCCTTCTAGACTCAACACCTGTTAGTGTGGGCGGGTCTGAAGGCTGGGGCCCCAAGGGGGGCCTAGGATTGTAAGGGGAGGATGGAGCCAGTTGGGTGATGGTGCTCCTGGCAGGGATGAGAACTCAGGCTTGGGGCTGAGCAGCAGGAAGGAGACACGATGGCTAGGGTGGTTTGAACAGCCTGGAGGAGGCTGGGGTCTGTCACGGGACAAATGCAAGAGGCAAAGCTGAATCAGGCAGGGTGTCACAGGGTGGAGGGAGAATTAGGAGGCAGCTGGCAAGCCCTCCGAGCAGCCTCGGATTCCTGCCCATGTGGTACTTGTGGCTGCAGAAAATAGGGTGAGCATGCCCACTTGACTCCTGGCCCAAGGAGACCTAGTCTTTTTTATTTTTTTTGGGCTGTACCATCAGGCCTTTGGGATCTTAGTTCTCTGACTGGGGATTGAATAGCAGTGAAGTGCATGAAGTCCAATTCCCTAGGGGAGAATTCTAACCTCCCCGCTGCCCCCCGCCAACCCCTGTTCCTGGCCCAGCCAGGGCCCCTTCTCCACAGGCCAGTTGGGTCCCATCTCTGAGTCTGGGGGACAAGATGATCTGGCCACTGACCCAAGAGCTTCCTTCCCCAGGGGCCTGTTGCCCTTGGGGTGGAGTTCAGGTTCCTCTGGCCTGAGCTGGATCTCCAGCCTTCTTTCTTAATTCTGATGGTGCCGGGGCCCTCCATGTCTCTCTCTTCTGTCTGCACCATGCCCCTCCGCCACTCCATGTTTCCTCACCCTTACAGCAGGCCAACATGTTCCGGCCACCAGGTAGCTCTCCTGGTCATTCCAGCCCCATTTCTCCCCGCAGGAAGGCCAGGGACTGGTGCACCTCTGCTAGGGGCTGGCCTGGGAGATGCCGACACACCCACCCAGCAGTTGAAGGCCTCCTCTTCCAACGCTCTCCGACCAGGGCTAACGCCCGTGGGCTGAGTCTGGTGATCCTCTGGCCACTGAGAATTCAGTGAAGGGGTGACCTTGACCTGGACAGCAAGGGGTTAGGGACAGAGCCTCAGGGCTCCGTCTGGCCTCTAGAGCTACACCCGTGTGCTCAGGACTCCGGCTACCTGGGCTGGCTCCACATCAGCCCCTTGTTGTCCCCTGAGAGCATCCACGGAGGGGAGACGGGCGTGTCTCCCCAGCCAGGGGTCTGCGGCGTTTCCCCCTCCACCAGTCTCCGTTACTGTTCTCAATGTTCGTCAGTGTCAGACTGTGTGAAGGGTCTACAGCCACGCCTCGGCAGACCATGGGTCCCAAGGGTAGATTCCATCCATCTGGTTCACAGAGCTCAGTGTTTGCTGAACGTCTGTGTGAAGTGCAGGCTGGCCCGGGAGCCCGGGGCCAGCTTGAGCCCTCCCATCCCGTGAGCTCACAGGGGTGGAGCAGGCCCCACTGGGTACTTGGGGGCAGGCAGGTGGGTGAGTCGTATGGGCCTCCAGTCCCTGATACTCCAAGCATGGCTCCCAGATTTCGGAGACTGTCCGAGCTGCTTGCTCAAGATTCCCAGGTGGTTCTGCACAAATGTGGGGCGTGGCCTCTGGAGATGGGGTCAGCTCTCGGTGCAGACTGTGCTCTGGGTTACCCACGAGCCTCCCCTTCTCAGCAGGTGTGTGGTGTCCCAGCATGGTGTATCCGCCCAGGAGGCTGTCTCCCAAAGGCGTGAGCCCTAGGAACTCACGGGTCCAACCATACTTAGAGGAGCCAGGCAGGGGTGGCGTGGGCTGCAGCATCCCCACAGCCCGGTATGCTGTACATGTGTGGAGAGAACTGGGCCCTGCCCGGGGAGCCCTCCCCAGCCTCCCCCTGCAGCGCAGTGCTAGGCTAGGAGGTCCCTGATTCCCCCGGCCCAGGTGCAGCCAGGTTTTAGCCAGCTGGCTCCCCCTCCCTTTCCAGAGTTCTTCTCCTTGACTCCCCCCAGGCTGAGACAAAGGTCCAGATGATTTCCCAGGATTCCTTGCGCACCTGGGCAGCCTTCACAGCCACATCCTGTTCCCGCCTGGCCACCCTGGCCCTGCCGCTAAAGAACACGAGGGTTTCTGGTGATGGCACGACCAGGCTGCCGTGGCCGGCGGGCTCTGGGGTTTAATACACAGCACGACACTCGCAACAGTGGGGAAGGCGGGCAGAAATTCAGGCCGGAGCACTCCTCGGTCCAGGGACGGTCAGTCTTTTGGAAAGTACACTTGTGCGTTTGTCCAGAATACTCAGTAGTAAGGCCGTCGGGGGTTGTTCTGTGAGAAGCGGGGAGGATAAAATGGAAGGTAGTTATGCTACACTGAAGGGAGATGGCAGCTCCTCCTGCCCAGAACCTGCCAGGGGCCGTGAGCTCCCACCCTCCAGGGAGGAGGGCAGGCTCTGGGGAGGAGTGGGGGCTGGGCATGCTGGTGAGCCTAGCTGGACGGCAGAAGGAGGGACACTTCTGTTACCAGCACCCCTGCCTGCCTCCAGGGGCAGCACAGAGGCGGCTCAGCCAAAGCAAGGCTAGGGGACCGGACGCACGCACCAGGGGGTTGGGCCGGAAGCGGTAGGCCAGCATCATCCTCTTGCGAAAGGCCTCGTACTCGTCATCCTCCTTGGAGAGCTCGGCTGGCCGGTCAATGCCGAAGCCAGCGCCGTCTACCGTAGTGGTCCCCCTGCGTGGGCACACAGGTGGGGTGAGCAGGGGAGCAGGCTGGGTCAGCGGGCAAGGCAGCGAGGGACCTGGGCTTGGCGCAGGGAGGCCCCGCCCGCCCAGGCTGGGCTCAGCAGCAGCCCCTCAGCTCAGCTCAGCTCAACGGGACGCTCAGCTGTCTGGGACACTCCTGACACTCTGGGAAGACGGAGTGCCCAAGACCTAGGCCTCTGCGTGGAGCCCCTCCTTCGCCGTCATCTCCCGCCACCCCAGTGCCGGAGGCCACACTCACTTGTTGACGGGGTTCTTGATCCCCTGGCCCTCTGAGCCCAGGCCGTCGCCCTCCTTCCAGCCCATCTTCATCAGCATCTGGTAGCCGATGTTCTCTATCGTCAGCTTGAACTCCTTGTACTCGGAGTAGTCAGGCTCGGCCCTCCTGCAGGGGAGGAGCTGGCCGTCACCACCAGGGTGCAGCCGCCCCCATTCCAGCTCTAGCCCAAAGAATCCTCGAACCTGCCGTCCCCGGCCGCTAAAGAACACGAGGGTTTCTGGTGATGGCACGACCAGGCTGCCGTGGCCGGGCTCTGGGGTTTAATACACAGCACGACACTCGCAACAGTGGGGAAGGCGGGCAGAAATTCAGGCCGGAGCACTCCTCGGTCCAGGGACGGTCAGTCTTTTGGAAAGTACACTTGTGCGTTTGTCCAGAATACTCAGTAGTAAGGCCGTCGGGGGTTGTTCTGTGAGAAGCGGGGAGGATAAAATGGAAGGTAGTTATGCTACACTGAAGGGAGATGGCAGCTCCTCCTGCCCAGAACCTGCCAGGGGCCGTGAGCTCCCACCCTCCAGGGAGGAGGGCAGGCTCTGGGGAGGAGTGGGGGCTGGGCATGCTGGTGAGCCTAGCTGGACGGCAGAAGGAGGGACACTTCTGTTACCAGCACCCCTGCCTGCCTCCAGGGGCAGCACAGAGGCGGCTCAGCCAAAGCAAGGCTAGGGGACCGGACGCACGCACCAGGGGGTTGGGCCGGAAGCGGTAGGCCAGCATCATCCTCTTGCGAAAGGCCTCGTACTCGTCATCCTCCTTGGAGAGCTCGGCTGGCCGGTCAATGCCGAAGCCAGCGCCGTCTACCGTAGTGGTCCCCCTGCGTGGGCACACAGGTGGGGTGAGCAGGGGAGCAGGCTGGGTCAGCGGGCAAGGCAGCGAGGGACCTGGGCTTGGCGCAGGGAGGCCCCGCCCGCCCAGGCTGGGCTCAGCAGCAGCCCCTCAGCTCAGCTCAGCTCAACGGGACGCTCAGCTGTCTGGGACACTCCTGACACTCTGGGAAGACGGAGTGCCCAAGACCTAGGCCTCTGCGTGGAGCCCCTCCTTCGCCGTCATCTCCCGCCACCCCAGTGCCGGAGGCCACACTCACTTGTTGACGGGGTTCTTGATCCCCTGGCCCTCTGAGCCCAGGCCGTCGCCCTCCTTCCAGCCCATCTTCATCAGCATCTGGTAGCCGATGTTCTCTATCGTCAGCTTGAACTCCTTGTACTCGGAGTAGTCAGGCTCGCGGCCCTCCTGCAGGGGAGGAGCTGGCCGTCACCCACCAGGGCTGCAGCCGCCCCCCATTCCAGCTCTAGCCCAGAATCTCACCCCCAGCCCATGGACTCACTGGCCTCTGGAACCACCTGCCCCTCTGTCTCCCCACCAGCAGGTCAGAGTCTCTGAGAGAAGATCAAGCTGCCGCTTCTTAGGGTCCCCAGGGCCAGAAGCAGCGCTGAGCTCCCTGGTGGCCAAGTCAGTGAGGGCAAGGTGACAGGTCACACAGGCCCTGGCCACTGTGAGAAAGACTAACAGTTTGTCAGAGAAGAAAAAGCCCATGTTCCAAGAGCAACCTGACCACCTCACTGAGGAGATGATGTGCTACAATGTAGCTTTACCAAACCCTGTGGAATGTTCACATCGGCTCTCTCCTGCTGAGCGCAAAGGCGCATGGGTGGCACGGTTTCATTCTGGACAGCCCCATACCTGGGGGCGTCTAACTGAGAGCTGCTCTGCCTGTACACTGCACTTAATTGGCTCTATGAGGCAGAATTAGGCAGAATTTCCCTAAAACTCTGGGAAATGTTTCTAAAGTGCCAGATGAGCTTCTATTAGCCAACTCCCTACACACAGGGCATCTGCCACTAGCAGATGCCTCCCATGGCAAGAGAGCCCAACTCGGGGCCCTGAGGGCACCCCAGGCGCCTGTCCCAGGAGGAGGCGGCTGCAGGCAGCGGGGGCTGGGACCTGCCCAGACTGTCTGCTAGCCAGGCTGATGGCCGGGGCTGAGGCCGGGGGCTCTTCCCACTCACCTTCAGGGCCTTAAAGGTCTCCATGAACTTCTCCAGCTCGTCCGGTGGCAGGAAGTCCCCAATGAAGTGCTTGCCCCTGCCCATCTTCGTCAGCTGCTCTGCCCATTCTGCCCAGAGGTGGGGAAAGGTGAGAGGAGGGTGGAGGGGTGGCGGCCCCACAGCACAAGTATGGGTCCCGGGGGAGTCCGGAGCCACGTGGAATGAGGCAGCGGGCTGAAACCCTGCCACGAGCCCCGGCTCGCCCACGCAGCTTGCCTGTGTTCCATGTTCAAGCGCAGTGAACACGCAGGACTATCCTGTTACCACTGCAGAAAACCAGCCCGAAGAGGCCCAGACCCTCGCCTAAAGCCTTCCGGGTGGGGCAGGGGGCTGACGACCCCAGCGTGGTGCCTCCAGGCCCCTCTGGCACCCGCACTCCCCTACTCGGGGTTCGCGCCTCGGCCCACCTCGAGTCTTGTCCATCTCCATGCGCCGCAGCTGGTGCTCCCAGGTGCCCAGCTCACTGTCCACCTCCTCGTCGCTGTCGTAGCCGTGCTGGTGCTGCTGCAGCGCCTTCTCCCACAGCAGCTGCATGTCCTGCATGGCGCGCTTGTGCTGCATGATCATGTCGTACATCTGCTGCATCTGGGGGCGGCATGCGCCAGTGAGCAAGGCCTGCACTGTGGTGCAGGAGACGCGGCCCCTCCCCGCCCCGCTGCACGCTGGGCACCCTCCGCCCTCCTCGGGGCAGGCACACCAGCAGGGCTCGGAGCAAGTGTTCTGGAAGACACCAAGTCCAGCACCAGGTCATGCCCTGGGTTCCCTGAAATCTCTGTCTTGAGCAGGGGGGACCCCTTTCTGTTTCCTCCAGAGCCTGGCTTGGACTCTGCAATACCCTGGGTGCCATCCCTGTGGCTCACACGACGGGGACGGAGCTCCTGAGCCCTAGGAGGATCGAGGTGATGTGACGGGGCTGCCAGGCTGGAGAAAGTGGCCTGGTAAGTTGTCCTCGCTGTTCCTGCTGTCTACGTCCTGGCCACAGAGCACCCTGCGGAGCCAGCCCGGCTCCCACAATGCCCAGCACCAACTGGGCAACTCTGACATGATTCAGAGCACCGGGTGCCAGACAGGCTTATTCTGAACTGAGGGCTGGAGGGAACGCTAAGGAAAACTTGAATGGAGATTATCCAGTTGGGATCGGCTCATGAGCGCAGTGGGGAGTAGCTGTAGACCATTCACTATGGAGGCTGCTTGGGCAGCTGAAAAGACCTGGGCTGTGGATGCAACCGTGGGCTGGGGAGGGCCCTCAGGGGACGGCACGCCATTGACTGGGGACCAACCTGCCGAAGAGCCTCTCCCTGACTATGGGGTCCATCTGGCATCACAGGGAGGCTCAGAAAGAATACACCATGGGGCTTCCCTGGTGGTCCAGTGGGTAAGGACACCGCCTTGCAGTGCAAGGGGCGCCGGTTCGATCCTTGGCCTGGGAAGATCCCACGTGCTGCAGAGCGGCTGGACTGATGTGTCCAATTACCGAGCTGGAGCTCTGGGGTGCAGGTGCCCAGAGCCGGTGCTCTGCGACAACAGAGGCCGCTGCGATGGGAGGCCCACATGGGCCGAAGAACAAAGACGGATGAAAAATAAATACATGAAAGACCAATAGAAGTGGCCCACCTGCTCCCCTCCCTCCCCAACCCGCCCCCCACAAAGAAACCATTAAAAAAAAAAGAGAGAGAGAGACAAGAATCCTGCCAAAAAAAGAGAATATACCATGACCACCGCGCCACCGGGAAGGGTGGGAAACAATACTCCGCCAGCCCCCATGGAGCCTGCCTGCCCTGCCCCACAGGGTCTTACCTCCTGCTGCTCCTTCAGCTGCTTCTTCTGGGCATCCGAAAGCTCTGTGACACCCACCAGACCCACGGGCTTCCCCTTCTCGTAGCCGAGACCCTTGAGGTCCTGAACTAGAAACAAAACACAGGCTGGTCAGCCACGGGCACGTGGGCCCCGCCACGCACCTGTGCCCGAGGCAGAGACCAACTGCTGACCACACTCGAGGCACCTGCCGTGTGACGTCAGAACAGGGAGTCCGCGTGTCCCCTGATGACCTGGGCAGGGGGTCAGCTCTGCTCTGCCCTATCACGTGCATGCAGCTCCATTCCCACCATCCTGCCCCAGGCAGGCTCTCTGACCCCACGCTGCAGATGCTGACACCAAATTCAAGAGGCCCGGGCCTCACTCAAGGTCACAGAGCTGACAGGGGACAAGGTGGGGAATCTGCAAAGCTGGAGACGCGACACCTGAGTGTGAGCGTCTGTGCATGCACACAGGCTCTTGGACGTAAGCCCTACGGGGAACAGACACCTGGCGCAGACTCACAGGCTTGGAGCCTGGCGTAAGACTCTGTGAGCTCCTCTTGGGGAGGCAGCCAACCATCTTTAAAGCAACGGACATTTAATTGGGCATCCCCTCTGGAGCCTGGCTGGAACCCACCACACTACTGCCCGTGAAGATGCAGTGATGGTTCCTCTCCGGGTGGCGGCGACAACCGCCCCTCAGGCGGTGGCCTCCCAGGGAAGGAGCCAGCCTGGGGGATGGAAACAGCCACCGCAGGAAGAAGCCTGCACACCAGACCTAGAGAGAAGCCCCTGCTCACCGCAAGAGAGAACCCTTGCAGCGAAGAGGACCCAACACAGCCAAAAATAAATTAACTAAAAAACAAAGAATCAGAATCAGCGATCCAAATAGTACGTGTAGCCAGTGTTCACAGCAACAATGTTGACAATCGCTAAAAGGTGAAACCAACCTCAGCGTCTGAACAACTGATGAATGGATAAACAAAATGTTGTCTACTGACACACGGGAATACTATCCAGCTAGGAAACCAGTAAAATTCTAACATGGGCTCCTGTACAGATGACCCTTGAGAACACCACACTCTGGGGAGGAGGCCCGACCCTCCCCAACAGGCCGAGGGAGGGCTGGCCCACCTGACAGAGGCGAGGGGGAAGCGTCGACGTCCCTCTGCACCAGCTCGGCGGGCGGGAGCTCCACCTTGTCCTCTTCCGGCCCCCACCGGCTCTTTCGCTTCCTCTTCACGTTGGCCGGGGCAGCCGGCTTTCCTGGGGCGGCTGCAGATGGGGTGGTGGTGGGTACAGGGGCAGATGAGGTAGGGCAGGCAGTGACCATGGGCACGGACCCCAATGGAGTCTCAGGAGGAGACCTGCGCTTCAGTCCGAGATCAGGTGCTGTGGGGGTGCCCGTGGGACCAGCCTTGGCTTTTCGGAACTCCTCCAGCTTCTGGCGGTAGTACTTGTACCCTTGGCTGTTGGGTTCATACAGAAAGCTGTGAAAGAGAGAAGGCGGCACACTGTCACTGGGCCCCAGCCAGCCACCCCTGATAGACCAGAAGCTTGGGCCTTGCATAGGCACACCCAGGTCAGCCAGGGTCACTTCAGGCTCGTGTCAAGATAAGAGGTCTCCGCCACAACCTTCCTGCCTGCTAGGTCTCGGTGGCAGCCGGCCCTGGTGGCTCAGATTTGAGGAACAGTGTGACATGTCCACAGACGGTCATGATGCGGTTCCTATGGGCTGAGGGTCCCGTGAAGTCCCTCCCTGCCTTTGCTGGATGCCTGTCACACTATCATCGATCCCCTGCTTTCAAGGAAAGGGGGCAGGCTCTCTCAGACCTTCCCCAGGCTTCTTCCCCTGTTGTCCTAGTGAGTGCACCTGATGCCAGAAAGGACATGATTTGACCCAAACCCGACGGCTGGGCACCTCTGTGCTCTTTTCTGATGCGTTCTTGAGAGGCATCAACAGCGGACAGAGAACAAGAATCTGAACCTGGAACAGACAGGGCGCTCCCTAAGACCCTCGCCGGAAGCTGTGGTTCCCCAAGCGCAGAGCAGAGGATGCTGGTGCACAGCGGGCAGACCCTGCAGGTCCTTCTGCACCTGCCCGGCGTCTCTCAGGCTCCACGTGTCCTGAGCCAACAGCCCCACCTCTGGAGCCATCCCAGAGGAAAGAGCCATAGCCCAGCTCCATACAGCAAAACCTGTGCACGGGAGAGATCACGCAGCCCTTGACAAGAAGTGGCTCGACCTGCCCTCACAGACCAGGACACCAGCCGCTGCGCAGGGCTGTTCCATAGAAGCCACATGCGGCTCGAGGACACTGGAAAATCCTTTTGTGTGAAAGTTAGCAGAAAATAAAAAACCACAGACTGTTTCCACAGGACAGCCAGGAGAGGGATGGAAGGACTCCCCGTCCTGCTGACGTGGGTACGCAGGGTTGGATGGTGGTATGGGGAGATGGGCATCTTTGTCTTCCTGGGTCATAGGACAAGCATGCACACGCTTCGGAACACCCGGAAAGAACATTGTAAAAATTAAAGAAACAAAGACCAACCAAATCGTTAAGCCTCTAGCCAGGCTAAGAAAAAAAGAGGACGCTAATTACTAACAAAAGAAATGAAAGGGCAGTCATCACTACAGATCCTATGGACATCAAAATCACTATATATATAAAAAAAAAAATCACACTATGGATTACTACAAACAACTAACTCTATGCACACAAACTCAATGACCCAGATAAAATGGGCCAATTCTTTGAAAGATACAGCTTGCCAAATCACACAAGAAGAAATAGACAAGCTGAACAGAAATTGAATCAATAATTAATAACCTTCCAAATATTCCCTGATGAATTCTACTGAATATATAAAGAAGAAATTATATTGATTCTGTACAATCCTTTTCAGACAACAGAAGCAGACAGAATACTTTCTAACTTACTCAATTAGACTAATACCCAAACCAGACAAAAATGTTATAAGAAAACAAGAGAGCAACATCTTTCATGAACACAGATCTAACAATCCTCAGTAGAGTATTAGCAAACCTCACCATTCATGTACAAAGAGAATTATACACATAACCAAGTGGGATTCGTTTTAGGCATGCAAGACTGGCTCGACATTTGAAAACCAAGTAATGGAATCCATCATGTCAATAGGCTAAAAAAGAAAAAAATCCCATGACTGTACCAATTGCTGCAGAAAAAGCATTTAATGAAATCTAATACCTACTCATTAGAAAACCTCTCAGTAAACTAGGAGTATAGGGAAACTTGCTCTACTTGATAAAGTGTATCTACCCAAAAACATAACTAAAATCATACTTAGTAATGAGAAACCTCAAGCTTTTTCACTAAGAACAGAAATAAGCCAAGAATATGCCACCTCCCCGATGCCTTTCGGCATCACACTGCAAGTTCTAGCTAATGCAAAAAAAGATGAGAAATATGACATGATCATTTGCATAGAAAAGACAGACAAAATAGGCCTCCTCCCAAAAAAAAACCCTAAAACTTCCTAAGCTATTATAGCAAGGCTGCAGGATACAAGGTTAATCTCCAGGGGTCAATCACTTTCCCACATACCATGAACATGTGGAATTTGAAGTTAAAAACATCATACCATTCACATTAGCATCCCCCCAGATGAATTACACAGGTAGAAGTCTAATGGGATATGTACCAGATCTATAGGAGGAAAACTAAAACAACTCTGATGAATGAATTCAAAGAACTAAATAAATGGAGATGCTCCACACTCACAGACAGGAGGACTCAATGCTGTCAAGACGTCAGTTACTCCAAGCGTGATTTCCAGAATCCAGTACAATTCCAGTCAAAATCAGTTATTCCGTACCTACTGACATATTGACTTTAAAGTTTTTTATATAAAGAGATGACAGACCCACAATAGCCAACACAAAACTGAAGAACAAAGTCGAAGGACTGACACTACCTGACTAAAGGGGTTCCTGAAATTACGGTAATCAAGGCGGTGGGGTACTGGAGACAGAATGGACAAACAGACCCACAGAGCAGAACAAAGAGCTCTGAAACAGAACCCCCCCCCCGCCCCGCCCCACAGCCAGCCTACTGTTCTTTGACAAAGGAGCAGAGACAAGTCTTTCCAAGAAAGACTTGCTGAAATTGGATATCCAGATGCCGAAAAGAAAAAAAGAAAAAAACTAGACACAGACCTCAGAACCTTCACAAAAATTAAAAGTAAAAAATATAAAACCTTAAACTGTAAAACATAGAAGACCCTGGGTATGGCAAGGGCTTTTTAGATTCAACACCAAAGGCATGATCCATGAAAGCAATGGATAAAATGGACTTCATTAAAATGAAAAACATCGAAAGAGGCCACTGCGATGGGAGGCCCACACGGGCCAAAGAACAAAGATGGAAATAAATCAAAGACCAATAGAAGTGGCTGGAAAAAAAAAAAAGTTAAAAAAAAAAAACAACAAAAAGAAAAACGTTTGCTCTACCAAGGACAAGGTCAAGAGAATGAGAAGACAAGCCACAGTCTGGGAGAGAGATCTGCAGAAGACTCATCTAATAAAGACTGTTATCTAAAATATACTAAGAACTCAACATGCAACAAAAAGGAAACAAACGAGCCAATTAAAAACAAATGGGGCTTCCCTGGTAGCTCAGTGGTGAAGAGTTCACCTGCCAGTGCAGGAGACACGGGTTCAATCCCTGATCCGGGAAGATCCCACACGCTGCGGAGCAACTAAGCCCGTGAGCCACAACGATGAAGCCTGTGCTCTAGAGCCTCGGAGCCCCAACTATGGAGCCCATGTGCCGCAAGGACTGAAGCCCGTGTGCCCTAGAGCCTGAGTTCCACAAGAGAAGTCACCCCAACAAGAAGCCTGCTCACCTCAAGTAGAGAGGAGCCCCCACTCGCTGGAGCTAGAGAAGAGCCTGCAACAGCAGTGAAAACCCAGAACAGCCAAAAATACATAAATAAATAAAATGCATTTCTTAACAACAACAAAAAAAGTCCAACAACCTTAACATACATCTCCCCAAAGAAGATCCACAGATGGCAGCCCCGCTCCGAAAAAAATCACGGCAAGAGACTTCGCACCACATCATTTGGGAAATGCAAAGGCAAGCAATGGCTATCACAGCACATCTTTCCAAGAACGGCCAAAATGCAAGACACGACATCATCAAATGTTGATATGGAGCAAGTGAAACGTTCATTCATTGCTGGGGGGGGGGATGTAAAAGGTACAAGCCAATCTGGAAGACAGTTTGGCTGTCTCTTAAAAACTGATTATACCACACAATCATCAAACAGTCTCTGGTATTAGAGAGCTGAAAACTTATATCCACCTAAAAACCCTGTACACAGATGTTCACAGCAACTTTATTGATAACTGCAACTTTATTGGTAATGATGACATCCTGAAGGAGCTGAATGGATAAATAAATGGTGATATATCCAAACAATGGAAGATTATTCAGTGCTAAAAAGAAATGAGCTATTAAGCCAAGAAACAAATGCTCAGAGCAACCTTAAACGCATATTACGAAGTGAAGGAAGCCAATCCGAAAATGTAATGTACTATGATTTCGATTAAGTGACATTCTGGAAAAGGCAAAACTAGAGTCTGTAAAACATCAGTGGCTGCCAGGGGACAGAGAGGAAGAAGGGATGGAGAGGCAGAACACACGGAATTTAGGGCAGTGAGCATAGTCTGTATGGTATCAGGACAGGACACCAAGAGTGAGCCCTAATTTCAATGACAAACTTCGGGCGACGACTGTGTGTCAACACAGGTCCATCAGTTGTAACAAACACACTATTCAGTGGTGAAGAGTTCACCTGCCAGTGCAGGAGACACGGGTTCAATCCCTGATCCGGGAAGATCCCACACGCTGCGGAGCAACTAAGCCCGTGAGCCACAACGATGAAGCCTGTGCTCTAGAGCCTCGGAGCCCCAACTATGGAGCCCATGTGCCGCAAGGACTGAAGCCCGTGTGCCCTAGAGCCTGAGTTCCACAAGAGAAGTCACCCCAACAAGAAGCCTGCTCACCTCAAGTAGAGAGGAGCCCCCACTCGCTGGAGCTAGAGAAGAGCCTGCAACAGCAGTGAAAACCCAGAACAGCCAAAAATACATAAATAAATAAAATGCATTTCTTAACAACAACAAAAAAAGTCCAACAACCTTAACATACATCTCCCCAAAGAAGATCCACAGATGGCAGCCCCGCTCCGAAAAAAATCACGGCAAGAGACTTCGCACCACATCATTTGGGAAATGCAAAGGCAAGCAATGGCTATCACAGCACATCTTTCCAAGAACGGCCAAAATGCAAGACACGACATCATCAAATGTTGATATGGAGCAAGTGAAACGTTCATTCATTGCTGGGGGGGGGGATGTAAAAGGTACAAGCCAATCTGGAAGACAGTTTGGCTGTCTCTTAAAAACTGATTATACCACACAATCATCAAACAGTCTCTGGTATTAGAGAGCTGAAAACTTATATCCACCTAAAAACCCTGTACACAGATGTTCACAGCAACTTTATTGATAACTGCAACTTTATTGGTAATGATGACATCCTGAAGGAGCTGAATGGATAAATAAATGGTGATATATCCAAACAATGGAAGATTATTCAGTGCTAAAAAGAAATGAGCTATTAAGCCAAGAAACAAATGCTCAGAGCAACCTTAAACGCATATTACGAAGTGAAGGAAGCCAATCCGAAAATGTAATGTACTATGATTTCGATTAAGTGACATTCTGGAAAAGGCAAAACTAGAGTCTGTAAAACATCAGTGGCTGCCAGGGGACAGAGAGGAAGAAGGGATGGAGAGGCAGAACACACGGAATTTAGGGCAGTGAGCATAGTCTGTATGGTATCAGGACAGGACACCAAGAGTGAGCCCTAATTTCAATGACAAACTTCGGGCGACGACTGTGTGTCAACACAGGTCCATCAGTTGTAACAAACACACTATTCTGGTGGGGGCTGTTGATCATGGGGGAGGCTGTGCCTGGGTGGGGAAGGAGGCACACAGGAAGGCTCTGTACCTTCCCCTCAATTCTGGTGTGAACCTAAAGCTGCTCAAAAAATAACATCTCAAAAAATAGGAGACCAAAGCAAGGAAGTTGTTCAAAGAGGGAAAGGAACAGATGGCTGAATTTTAAAAAAGACTCATGGCAACCAGGACATGGATGTAAAGCGATCTGGCTCCTCTAAGAAAAGCAGACCAGGGAATTCGCCCACTGCGGCGGGAAGGCAGTGCCTAACAGGTGGGTCTTCTCTAGGCTCGTGGGCCTGCCTCTTCCTGTTCCCGCTGAGTGTCCTCCACGCTGCTCTGGGAGGCAGCACCCAGGAGCCCCGCGTGGGTATGCCTGACTGCAAGGCGGGTCCTGGCTCCCTGTGGGCACTGGGCCCACCGCAGGGGATTTTACAGCAAAGACCTCCTCTGGTTGCAGCGAGCTCACCTGCAGAGCTCACCAACGTTAACACTTTTGGTGCATTCCCTCCCAGGCTTATTTTCAGCACAGATTTATTTGAACAGAGGTGTGATTCTACTTTCCATCTCCGGATTTTTTTAAAGTTTCTCAACCCGACATTTGGCTTTCCTGTTAGACTGCAGCATAGCCGGTGGTGAAGGTGTCTCCACAGACTGGCCTCCTCGGCATCCTCACCTGTTCAAGGCCAACGCCAGGGCGCTGTGAAGGACACCATGGTTCACCCAGGCGATGCGTTAAGAACCACGTGTGGCTTGAGGTGTGCTGGCTGCTACACCTTCAACAACCGGCCTTCCGATGGCCATGAGCCCATGGGGGAGATGCAGCTGTAGAGGTCAGCCCACCGAGACTGGACAGTGAGTCACTAATTTTTCACAACTGCGACAGTGCTATGTGTCATATTATTTCTGGGGATGGCAGCTCAGAAGTGGGATGACGGGTCAAAGAAATCTGGGGATCTCCAGCGGCTCTGTTGGCGAGCACAGCTGCTATGTTTGCCAAAACACAGAGCTGCTGGGAGGTCAGGAGAAGAGAGAAGGGCCAAGAGCAGCAGGAAGGCCAGGGGGCTGTCAGATGTGGGCTGAGGGGAGCTGCTCTGTACCCGTCCCCACGGAGAAACGAAACCACCTGCTGGGATGAACCTGCGCCCGATCCTCCCGTCTGGTCTTTCCCCAGCGCGGGGTGCAGTGTCGACTGGGATCAGCTCTGGTGTGGAAAAGGAGCTCCCTGACACCGCCATGGTCACCTTCAGCTACTTCTCGGCCAGACCCCCCGGCTCTGTGCTCACCCCAGCAGTCACCCTGCAGCCTCCACCAAAGCCACACCGACCAGCTGGACACCTGCCGCAACACCCAGGCTCCCGAGGGGCGATGGCCACAGGGCGGGTCTGGAGCCACTCGTGGTGGTAAGGCCTCTTTGCTTTGGCCGGGAAAGGCTCGGCTGGAGCTGCTGAGCCCAGCACCCCTCTGGCCACGGGAGAGCCACCTGCAGAGCTCACCAACGTAACACTTTTGGTGCATTCCTCCCAGGCTTATTTTCAGCACAGATTTATTTGAACAGAGGTGTGATTCTACTTTCCATCTCCGGATTTTTTTAAAGTTTCTCAACCCGACATTTGGCTTTCCTGTTAGACTGCAGCATAGCCGGTGGTGAAGGTGTCTCCACAGACTGGCCTCCTCGGCATCCTCACCTGTTCAAGGCCAACGCCAGGGCGCTGTGAAGGACACCATGGTTCACCCAGGCGATGCGTTAAGAACCACGTGTGGCTTGAGGTGTGCTGGCTGCTACACCTTCAACAACCGGCCTTCCGATGGCCATGAGCCCATGGGGGAGATGCAGCTGTAGAGGTCAGCCCACCGAGACTGGACAGTGAGTCACTAATTTTTCACAACTGCGACAGTGCTATGTGTCATATTATTTCTGGGGATGGCAGCTCAGAAGTGGGATGACGGGTCAAAGAAATCTGGGGATCTCCAGCGGCTCTGTAGACGAGCACAGCTGCTATGTTTGCCAAAACACAGAGCTGCTGGGAGGTCAGGAGAAGAGAGAAGGGCCAAGAGCAGCAGGAAGGCCAGGGGGCTGTCAGATGTGGGCTGAGGGGAGCTGCTCTGTACCCGTCCCCACGGAGAAACGAAACCACCTGCTGGGATGAACCTGCGCCCGATCCTCCCGTCTGGTCTTTCCCCAGCGCGGGGTGCAGTGTCGACTGGGATCAGCTCTGGTGTGGAAAAGGAGCTCCCTGACACCGCCATGGTCACCTTCAGCTACTTCTCGGCCAGACCCCCCGGCTCTGTGCTCACCCCAGCAGTCACCCTGCAGCCTCCACCAAAGCCACACCGACCAGCTGGACACCTGCCGCAACACCCAGGCTCCCGAGGGGCGATGGCCACAGGGCGGGTCTGGAGCCACTCGTGGTGGTAAGGCCTCTTTGCTTTGGCCGCGGGGGAAAGGCTCGGCTGGAGCTGCTGAGCCCAGCACCCCTCTGGCCACGGGAGAGCCACCTGCACTGGAGGCTGGAATTCCACTGTCTCGCCTACTCAGCTTGTGACAGATTTTTAATCAGCTCTTGAGTGACAGGACATTAAGTTGCCTATTTAAATAAACCTACTTGAGTAAATGAAGGAAAGACAAGACACAGGGAAGGGCTGTTAAGTAATGCTGGCTGGAGTAGTGCAGAGGGAGGGCCAGCATCACGACATTGTGAGGAGACCCTGGGTCTTCTGAGCTTTAGACCCGAACACCCCGTGGCCCCCATGAAAGCTCTGAGCTGTCCGGGCACTCGACACAGGGAGACCTGACCCCGCAGCAGCCCTCCACCCCACCTGATGGCTCCCCTGTGCCCCTATGTGTCTCCACCTGGCATGTCTGAGCACCCTCTGCAACTGCGGCCAGATGACTCCAGAAGCACAGCGGGGCGGTCACTCTCTATGCAGACCCTCCAGGGGCTTGGGGTGGACACCTGAGGCCTCTGGGACCCAGCCCTGCCTGGCCCCTGGGCCCGTCTGCACTGTGCCAACACTCATCCCGCCCCCGCCGGGTGGCACGACGCCCGCCATTGCTGCCGTTCACTCAGCGCTGCAGTCCCTCCCGATGCCCTTCACTTTGCTCCACATCTAGCTCGCGCTGGCCCCCAAGTGGAAGAGGCGACTGGCTGCCTGCCCAGCATCCACGCCTGCTCCCTTCTTCCCAAGTCCCTGATGGCACCTGGAGCTGCTGAACCAACCAGCCCAGATGGCTGCTGCTCCCGGCATTTTCTGTCATGAGCGCCATTGCGTCTCCTCACCGACTGAGTGGGAGTTCGTTGCTCGGGGCCCAAAGTGTCCTCAAGGGTGCATCTCACCCACAATGGGTCCAGTGTTCACCTCCCAGACCTGCACCTGGCCTTTCCCTGCAGCCGGGACCACTCTACCCCCGCCCCAACACCCCGCCTCCCAGGCGCCTTCCCCCGTAAAGAGCAGGGCTGAACCCACCCAATGAACGACAGCGGGTGGACCAGACCCCGCCCGAGGGGCCCGGCATGTGACTGCATGGCTGGGGACACAGGGCGGCCCGGCTGCTTGTTCCGCCCGCTGTGTGGAACCTGCACACGGGCTGTGGGTTCCCTCTTCTCCAGAGCCTGAGGTCCCCCCGTTCCCCACCCTCCTGCCATTTCCCCTGTCGTAAAGATGAGAGGAAGCAAACAGTGAACAAGCCTGCGTCTGGTCAAAACCCTGGGCTATCCTGTTACAAAAGGTGCAAGGCAGGTGCTAGAAACCTCCTCCACGAGGCTGCTGGAAACCAGAAGGCCCCAAAGGTCCTCAACACACCTGCCTCAGAGATGATCAGGGACCAGCGGGCACTGGGGGAACATCTATGGGGCGGCAAGGCTAAGCTCTGAGTCAGAAAAGCCTGGACTGGGTCTGGGCCCTGCCGGCCTCCTGCCAGGGGCTCCTCACGTGTCTCCGCAGCACACTGGACCCGCTGTCTCAGTGGGGAAGTGGTGACTGGGCTGGGAGGTGACCTCCCCGGGGGTCCCCTCCCCTTACCTGAATGCCTGGTTTTCGCGGTTGTTCTGGAGCGCGATGGTTTCCACCTCGGGACCCCCATCTGCTATGAACCTGGCCAACTTTTCTGCGAGGCTCTTGACCTCTTCGTCCTCTGGGGGTGAAACTTTAAGCAGGCTGTCAGTACTGAGTTCAACTCACCACACCCAACAGCCTAATGTCTGCTAAGAACCCCACGGGCAACAAGAGGGGTTTATTTTAGGAACAATACAAAGAAAAACAGGCAAATGGGAATCAGATTACTGTACTGGAACCAAGCACCAGAATTCATATAATACTATATCTTGAGTCTCCGCCCCCCACACCGCAGCCCTCCCCACCCCATAGGTCTTGGGGTTTTGGACACACACTGGGATGTGGTATCGGAATGCGAGGGAAGCCTGGGTCCAGGCCTGAGGAGAGACAGCAAGTCCCATCTGGGTCTTTCTGTCGGGAGCCGCCCGCCCAGGTCACGTGGAGGTGATGGGCGTGGCTGCCTTCTCCTGGAGAGAAGGTCAGGGCAAGGGACTGCCAGTGACAGACATAATGAACCGTCTGTGGCCCCCTTTTGGCTTACAGAGAAAGCCCCCCGCGGCCCACCCGCACCTGGCTGGGGTTCCACGCCATCACAGCTGACTCCAAGCAGCATCTCCCCACTCCCGACACTCCTCCAGCCAGCACCTCGCCAGCTGAGTGCCTCCATCGCCTGTCCTGTCCCCCAACACAGGGGTCAGGCCGGCACTCGTCTTTAGGTGTTCTCAGTGCCCAGCACGCCACAGGGGCCCATGAGCCCTTGTGAAAATGACCATGAACCAAGAGGCAAGTGTTTCTTCCCTGCGACCCGTTCCTGTGCACATGACACGGACCTTTACCTTGGCCCTCAGACGTCCCCACTTCCCGGAGCACCGGCCACCAGGGCAGTGCTGGCCCCAGCAGGACCCCAGGGGCCTGGGAGGACACAAACCTGCACTGTCGACGCCATCCCACGCCACGGCGGCTCCAGGAAAGGAACCCCGATTCCACGTGGGGCGTGCTGTGTCCACATGCCTCCCTAGGCCCCCCGCCCCCTGCATCCACCTACCTTTCTGAGGGGCTGCCTGCACCTTCTCTGCTTCCTTTCTTATCTCAGCCACCTTCTTTCTGTAGTAGAGGAATTCCCTGCTATTCTTATCGTGCAAAAACCTGGAGAGGAGTTTTACAAAACAGAGAGGAGAAAATGAGCAACGGGGATGGGTGGGCCCATGCAGCTTCTGAAAACACGGTGTGCGAAAGCGCGCTGGTGAGCAGAGACGCCCTGACAGGGCCCAAGAGGAGGGCTCCACGCAGGAGCTCCTGGCAGTCTCTGGTGGGAACTGGAAAGCGCTCAGAACAGTATCTGGCCCACACGGGGAAGCACCCAGCCCCGGCCAGCCTCAGTCACCACCACAGCCGTCGAGAACGCAGGCACGGACTCATGTGTGGCAAGAACATTAAGTACCAGTGGCTTTCCCCTCCCAGAAATACTTACGAAAATGCCGGGTTATCCTTGTAGTTCTCCATAGCTACTTTTTCTAACTCGGGGCCTCCTTCTGCCACAAAGCGGGCCAATTTCTCTATCACTTTCCGATGTCCCCAGCAGTGCAGGGCAAGGGACTGCCAGTGACAGACATAATGAACCGTCTGTGGCCCCCTTTTGGCTTACAGAGAAAGCCCCCCGCGGCCCACCCGCACCTGGCTGGGGTTCCACGCCATCACAGCTGACTCCAAGCAGCATCTCCCCACTCCCGACACTCCTCCAGCCAGCACCTCGCCAGCTGAGTGCCTCCATCGCCTGTCCTGTCCCCCAACACAGGGGTCAGGCCGGCACTCGTCTTTAGGTGTTCTCAGTGCCCAGCACGCCACAGGGGCCCATGAGCCCTTGTGAAAATGACCATGAACCAAGAGGCAAGTGTTTCTTCCCTGCGACCCGTTCCTGTGCACATGACACGGACCTTTACCTTGGCCCTCAGACGTCCCCACTTCCCGGAGCACCGGCCACCAGGGCAGTGCTGGCCCCAGCAGGACCCCAGGGGCCTGGGAGGACACAAACCTGCACTGTCGACGCCATCCCACGCCACGGCGGCTCCAGGAAAGGAACCCCGATTCCACGTGGGGCGTGCTGTGTCCACATGCCTCCCTAGGCCCCCCGCCCCCTGCATCCACCTACCTTTCTGAGGGGCTGCCTGCACCTTCTCTGCTTCCTTTCTTATCTCAGCCACCTTCTTTCTGTAGTAGAGGAATTCCCTGCTATTCTTATCGTGCAAAAACCTGGAGAGGAGTTTTACAAAACAGAGAGGAGAAAATGAGCAACGGGGATGGGTGGGCCCATGCAGCTTCTGAAAACACGGTGTGCGAAAGCGCGCTGGTGAGCAGAGACGCCCTGACAGGGCCCAAGAGGAGGGCTCCACGCAGGAGCTCCTGGCAGTCTCTGGTGGGAACTGGAAAGCGCTCAGAACAGTATCTGGCCCACACGGGGAAGCACCCAGCCCCGGCCAGCCTCAGTCACCACCACAGCCGTACGAGAACGCAGGCACGGACTCATGTGTGGCAAGAACATTAAGTACCAGTGGCTTTCCCCTCCCAGAAATACTTACGAAAATGCCGGGTTATCCTTGTAGTTCTCCATAGCTACTTTTTCTAACTCGGGGCCTCCTTCTGCCACAAAGCGGGCCAATTTCTCTATCACTTTCCGAGTCTCGGCTCCCTCTGGGGGTAAAACTTTAAGGAGGCTGTCAGTACTGGGGTTCAACTCACACACCCCACAGTCAACAGGCACACTCTCTCTACGGACCACAAGGACAGAGGGGTGGGGGGAGAAGAGGGTGAAATGTGGGAGGCTGCTGGGCATCCCGGGTCCATGCACAAAAGCACCAGGAGGCAGGGCGAGCGGGGCTAGACAACCTTTGTGAGACACGCTTGGGGGAGAACAGTGTGGCAGCCTCCCAATGGCCGCGCCAGGCCCCAGGCTGGCAGAGGGATGTTGGACACCACAGCGAGCCTCCCCTGCCTTTTCGGGAATGCGCCATTCTGTCATTCAAGTTACTTAACTTGAATATCAGTTCCCTTTCATCCTTCAAAGAGAATAAACTCTTTCTTAGAATATCGTTACATACTCTGCTTTAAAGACACGGGCAGCTTCGATCACTGCCGTTACTGCCACCGCCCGGCCCTGGGGCCGGCGGAGCCTCTCCGAGCCGGCTCCGGAGGCCTGCAGCCTGAGCCCAGGAGTCCGCGCCGCCTGCCCACTGTGTGCCGGGCCCGGGGCACTTCAGGATCGTCCCAGGCGCTTCCGGCCCAGACCTAGAGTCAGCCATCTCTCGAGAAGTTCTGGCTTCTGTGAGCGAGAAAGCGTGCTTCCAGACCAACGTTTGGGAGCGAAGGAGGCTAAAGGGGATGGATTTAACTGTTACCTCAGGGCATTTTCAGTGAACAAAGCCAACAGACTTTTGTGTGTGTACTGGCCTGCGGCTGGAGCCACAAGGAACGCTGTCTGGGTTTGCTGCTGGCTTGTGTTTGAGACTGTTAGCCACCATACAGCTCACAGCCTCATAGGAGCGCGCCCAAGAGAAGTTTCTCTTTTTTTTCCCACCAAAAACATTTTTATTGGGGTACAGCCGATTAACAATTTTGTGATAGTTTCAGGTGAACAGTGAAGGGGCTTGGCCATATATATATGTACAAGTATCCACCCTCCAGGAGAAGGTTCCTGATGCCAGGCAGTGCTTAGGAATGTGTGCTTCCCCTGGCAATGGGGAGAGACGCTAGGCCTGCGGCCACGCTGATTCCCCTTTTTGCCTGTACTGCCAGGAAGCTCGGGAGGAGCCGGGGAGAGGAGGGATACAAGGTGTGGCCTAAGAAGGACCTGCCAGCGCTCGCAGGGCCACCTGTGCCCGCCTTTCCCCTCAGCCTCAGCCCTCACCCTCCTACCACACGCCTGGCAACAACCCTGAGCAGGTCGCTGTGCAAGCACAGGTGCTTTTCTGAGGCTCTAGCCACGGCAGGCCACGACAGGCCGCAAGGGCCCTGAGACACCCACCGCCCCTCATACAGCGGCAGGTCCCAGCAGGGGACCTCGGGAACGGCCAGGGCACCTCTCTGAGGAAACACCACCCCCACTGGCTCCGTTTTGACGGAAGCTCTGAGGCTGGAGGCTGGCCACCGACCTGCTCGGACGCACGGCCTGAAGCCAGCATCTCACCCAGAGTAAGAGGTCTAGCCTGTCACAGCACAATTACACGGTCACCTCCATCCATCCTCACAGGCAGGGGCAAGACTGTGCCCGCCATCCCGAAGCAGAGTGGGCCCAGGGCCAGGACCCCACGTAGCTCAGGTAGCACCGAGTCTCGTTCTGAACATGGACACGGTCGGGTACACTGGTGCCGCCCCTGCCCCCGGCCCCTCCGCTCCCCGGGGCCTGAGCGGGCTCCAAGGCCTACGACCGTCCTCCTCAGGGCAGGAACACGTACTCTTCAACCCCTGTGCTCACATCTCTGGCTCCAACTAGTGGAGACACGCAACCCACCGTGAGGACCTTCTCTTCTTGCATCAGATAAGGAAGGGACAAGGAAAAGCTCCCCTGAGAATGCTGCCCCGGTCATGGAGACCAGCCCCCCGCCAAGTGGACAGTGAGTCCCACAGCTCCCAGAATGAGCCTGGACTCTGCAGCCCCTCCCCGCTCCCCACGGTCTACGCCTCACCTCGTCGTGAGGGCCTCACCCTGACCCTTGGCTCTGCCCGGAGGCCTGCTGGCAGCCCCTGACCGCAGCCCCTGACCACAGCCCCTGACCATAGCCCCTGGCAGCCCACAGCCCCCGGGAGCGCTCTCCTGATGACCGCGGATCCTGCCTGGGGAGGGAGGAGCAGCTGGGGAGGGCAGCGGCAGCCCCCGCACCTCACCTTTGATCTCCAGCCACTGCTCACAGTCCTCCTCCTCGTCCTCATCGGGGGACTGGAAGACACTCGGGCGGCTGGCCAGGGGCAGCTGCTTGGCGTGCACGTAGTTCTTTACCTGGCCCAGCGGGCTGGTGATGAGGGGGGGCCTCTTCCCGGCGCGGGGGAGCACACGAGGCGGGGCAGTGGGCGCGCTGGGGGGCGGATCTTGAGATACAAAGGGAAAGAGACCCACGCTCAAGGTCCTGGCGCAAGCTTCTCGTCTCCCTGCTGTACCTGCGTGCCCTAAGCCCTCGGAGGCTGGGTTCTTAAGCTCTAGTGCAATGCTGGTAGTGGTGGTTCGGTAGCACTCAGGAAGCCCGCCACTCCCATTTTACAGACGAGGACCCTTGAGGCTCAGAGGACCGACCGACAGGGTCACCCAGCTGGGGACCAGCAGGTGACCACTCAGCCTGTCACAGTTACAGGTCACCTCCATCCATCCTCACAGGCAGGGGCAAGACTGTGCCCGCCATCCCGCAGCAGAGTGGGCCCAGGGCCAGGACCCCACGTAGCTCAGGTAGCACCGAGTCTCGTTCTGAACATGGACACGGTCGGGTACACTGGTGCCGCCCCTGCCCCCGGCCCCTCCGCTCCCCGGGGCCTGAGCGGGCTCCAAGGCCTACGACCGTCCTCCTCAGGGCAGGAACACGTACTCTTCAACCCCTGTGCTCACATCTCTGGCTCCAACTAGTGGAGACACGCAACCCACCGTGAGGACCTTCTCTTCTTGCATCAGATAAGGAAGGGACAAGGAAAAGCTCCCCTGAGAATGCTGCCCCGGTCATGGAGACCAGCCCCCCGCCAAGTGGACAGTGAGTCCCACAGCTCCCAGAATGAGCCTGGACTCTGCAGCCCCTCCCCGCTCCCCACGGTCTACGCCTCACCTCGTCGTGAGGGCCTCACCCTGACCCTTGGCTCTGCCCGGAGGCCTGCTGGCAGCCCCTGACCGCAGCCCCTGACCACAGCCCCTGACCATAGCCCCTGGCAGCCCACAGCCCCGGCAGCGCTCTCCCTGATGACCGCGGATCCTGCCTGGGGAGGGAGGAGCAGCTGGGGAGGGCAGCGGCAGCCCCCGCACCTCACCTTTGATCTCCAGCCACTGCTCACAGTCCTCCTCCTCGTCCTCATCGGGGGACTGGAAGACACTCGGGCGGCTGGCCAGGGGCAGCTGCTTGGCGTGCACGTAGTTCTTTACCTGGCCCAGCGGGCTGGTGATGAGGGGGGGCCTCTTCCCGGCGCGGGGGAGCACACGAGGCGGGGCAGTGGGCGCGCTGGGGGGCGGATCTTGAGATACAAAGGGAAAGAGACCCACGCTCAAGGTCCTGGCGCAAGCTTCTCGTCTTCCTGCCTAACCTGCGTGCCCTGAGCCCCCAGAGGCTGGGTTCTTAAGCTCTAGTGCAATGCTGGCAGTGGGTGCTCGGCAGCACTCAGGAAGCCCGCCACTCCCATTTTACAGACGAGGACCCTTGAGGCTCAGAGAGGACCGACCGACAGGGTCACCCAGCTGGGGACCAGCAGGTGACCACTCAGGTGCCTCTGACACCTGAATCCACAGACCCGAGGAGCAGCAGCTCTTCCGGGTGAGACCTGAATCCCCCATCCAGCTCCCGCACACTCCCTCTGGCTGTCACATAGTGGCCGGGAGCCAGTCTGTTCGGGGCTTTTTAATCGCAGCTCCCGGCTTGAGACCTTGCAGTGAGGGGCTCCTATAGCCCTTCCTCCCTCTCTGTGGCCTTGGCTTAACGTTCTTAGCCATCACCTGGGAGGCCTGACAAAGATGGAAGCTCGGTTGGTTCACCAGTAACTTTCTTACAGTAAAACAGACCAGGGGGACTTCCCGAGGGATCCGTGGCTCAGAAGCCGCCCACCGATGCAGGGGACACAGGCTCAGTCCCTGGTCTGGGAAGACCACACGTGCCGTGGGGCAGGAGCCGGGGACAGGGTGGCCCAGTGACTGAGCCTGAGCTCTAGAGCCCGTGCGCATGCTCTGCAACCTCTGAAGCCCTTGTGCCTAGAGCCCGCGCTCTGCCACCGCAGTGAGAAGCCTGCGCGTCGCAACTGGTGGGGCAGCCCCATTCCCTGCAACTAGAGGAGCGCCTGCAGCAGCAGTGAAAACCCAGAACTGCCAAAAGTAAATAAATTTTAAAAATGCATTTCTTTAAAAATAAATAAATGCATAAGGCAGGAAAGAAACAAGCCTGAAGCGGGACCTGCTGCTTGTGAGGTGCTGAGGGACCCTCGGAGAGAGCCGGCCCGGGGAGCTCAAGGAGGAGGTGACTCGTGCTTACCTGTGCTGGTCTGTGCCTTCTGCAGCTTCAGAAACTGCTGCAAGAAGCTGCCGTCGTTGGCAAACTTGTTGGAAACGTTCGAGTTGTGTGCGTTTGCAATTCTAGACCGGAGACGGAGGAGAGAGAAGGGGAGTTTGGAGAAGAGGGAAGGCCACACAGCTGCTGTGGCTCCCTCTCTGTGGGCCAAGGCTGAGTGGGCCCACAGAGAGAGAGGAGGGCTCGTGGGCCTCCGTCCTCTCCCCACCCCCGTGTTCTCACCTAAGGGCACCCAAAATGGACCCCCAAAGATGCCGGGGAACCACTGAGGGCAGACAGCAGACTTCAGAGCAGTAAGACGGAGCAATCTGGCTCTAGTCAGTGCAATGCTGCCTGTGACGTATTCTCTCCACCCGCATGCTGACCCTCCAGGTCCAGAGGGCCCGGGAAGCCCCAACAACATGGCTCAGAAGCACCCGCCCTCCTCCTGCACCGCACCTGCCGTACCTATTGTTACTGAGTCACCTGGGCTGTTGCGGGCAGCCACGTCTGTCTTAGCAGCTACGCTGTACAGCGCTCAAAGACAGGGCCTGGGTCTACACCTGCGTGTGACCACAGCTCTGGGCTGAGGTCAGCCAGAACGCGTACGGGTTTCACATGTGCTCAAGAAAACACCCAAAGCAATCTCTTGGTGAGAGAATTACAGAGATATTTCATGTTCTTATTACTTTCTCTCTCTCCTCTTTTTACAAAGCGTATGCTTTTCTTTTTAAGACTGTTTGGTTTTGTTTTTTAAACGTGGACCATTTTTATAGTCTTTACTGGATTTGATACAATACTGCTTCTGTTTAGTTCTTGGTTTTTGGTCACAAGGTATACGGGATCTTGGCTGCCCAACCAGGGATCGAGCCTGCACTGCCTGCGTTGGGAGGTGAAGTCATAACTACAGGACTGCCAGGCAAGTCCCAACTATGTGTTATTTTGAAAAGGAAAATGTATTTTTACTGAAACACACACAAAAGAACCAGAGATTTAAATGTCTAATTTGAATTCCTTTTTCCCTATCATAAAAGTGATGGGGGCTTCGCAGGTGGCTCACTGGTGAAGAAGCCACTTGCCAGTGAAAGGATGGCTACAGTCCATGGGGTCGCACAAGGGTCGACCACGACTTCACAACAGAACAAAGTGCTCCACACTTCAGATCACAGAGGAAGGGGCTTGTCTGTCTGTCAGTCTCCAGCCTGGACGACGCTGTCACCCTGATCCCATCACTCCTGCTCAAAGCACCTGGGTGCCCTCAGCGTTTCTCAAGACCATCAGGAGGAAACCCTACCTGAGCTACCTCTCGCCTGGCTCAGAACAGCCCCAGTGGTGCAGCAGCTCAGCTGGCCTGACACACGGGGCTCGGCCCACTTCCTGGCCTCTGCAGTGTTTTTCTGCTTCCTTAAAGGGCTGGCTCTGCTGGGCCCTTCAGAGCCTCTTCTGCATCTGGGAGCACAGTGCCTCATGTTAGCCACCAGCAGCTCTGTTGGTATCACCTGGGCCTCCTCTCTGCTAGTAGGCTGTGAGCCCCTGAAGGGCAGAGATGGAGTCTGGATTTCTGCCTTGTGGTCCCTGGTCCACGAACAGTCAGCAGTAAATAACCGCTGAGTGACAGAGGCGGCAGCTGTCGCCTGGGCTCCCAAATCCCCCATGTTTCTCTCCTGTCACACTGAGCCCCCCGAAAGAGAGCACCTGTGTCCCTCCTTGTACCTTCAGGTAGACGCCAGAGGCAGCGACACCTCAACTGCTCTCACAAGCAAAGCCCTCTGCTGGTGACCTTTGAAGACCCTAATCCAGCCTCGGGATAGACTTACTCTCCAGGATGTGGGGGCTGAGGGCTGGCCACCTGATTCTGCTTGGCTTTCTGCTCCATTCTGGCCTCAATTTCCCGTTTCTTCTGAGCAATGAGCTCCTCCTGGTGAAGGATGTTCATGTTCATTTTTTCCCGACTTGGCAGGCGCAACCCCGAACCACCGGTTGGCCTTTCCTGCAGAGGGCAAGGAAGCACATCAGAAATCACCTCTGGGGACTTCCTGGTGGTCCAGTGGTTAAGACTCTGGGATCCCAATGCTGGGGCCTGGGTTTGATCCCTGGTCATGGAACTAGATCCCATATGCTGCAGCTAAGACCAAGACCAGCCAAATAAATAAATAATTAAAAAAAAAAAAAGAAATCACCTCTGCTCTGAAGAAAGACAGGTGACCAATAGGCACATGAGAAGATGCTCAACACCGCTCATTTTGAGAGAAGTACAAATCAAACCTACAGTGAGGTACTACTGCCTCAGACCTCTTGGAACAGCCATCATTAAAAGGCTCCAAATAACAAACACTGGCGAGGGTGTGGAGAGAAGGGAATCTCCGACACTGCTGGTGTGAATGTCACCATCAGCACCCCAGTTCTCAAGACCATCAGGAGGAAACCCTACCTGAGCTACCTCTCGCCTGGCTCAGAACAGCCCCAGTGGTGCAGCAGCTCAGCTGGCCTGACACACGGGGCTCGGCCCACTTCCTGGCCTCTGCAGTGTTTTTCTGCTTCCTTAAAGGGCTGGCTCTGCTGGGCCCTTCAGAGCCTCTTCTGCATCTGGGAGCACAGTGCCTCATGTTAGCCACCAGCAGCTCTGTTGGTATCACCTGGGCCTCCTCTCTGCTAGTAGGCTGTGAGCCCCTGAAGGGCAGAGATGGAGTCTGGATTTCTGCCTTGTGGTCCCTGGTCCACGAACAGTCAGCAGTAAATAACCGCTGAGTGACAGAGGCGGCAGCTGTCGCCTGGGCTCCCAAATCCCCCATGTTTCTCTCCTGTCACACTGAGCCCCCCGAAAGAGAGCACCTGTGTCCCTCCTTGTACCTTCAGGTAGACGCCAGAGGCAGCGACACCTCAACTGCTCTCACAAGCAAAGCCCTCTGCTGGTGACCTTTGAAGACCCTAATCCAGCCTCGGGATAGACTTACTCTCCAGGATGTGGGGGCTGAGGGCTGGCCACCTGATTCTGCTTGGCTTTCTGCTCCATTCTGGCCTCAATTTCCCGTTTCTTCTGAGCAATGAGCTCCTCCTGGTGAAGGATGTTCATGTTCATTTTTCCAGACTTGGCAGGCGCAACCCCGAACCACCGGTTGGCCTTTCCTGCAGAGGGCAAGGAAGCACATCAGAAATCACCTCTGGGGACTTCCCTGGTGGTCCAGTGGTTAAGACTCTGGGATCCCAATGCTGGGGCCTGGGTTTGATCCCTGGTCATGGAACTAGATCCCATATGCTGCAGCTAAGACCAAGACCAGCCAAATAAATAAATAATTAAAAAAAAAAAAAGAAATCACCTCTGCTCTGAAGAAAGACAGGTGACCAATAGGCACATGAGAAGATGCTCAACACCGCTCATTTTGAGAGAAGTACAAATCAAACCTACAGTGAGGTACTACTGCCTCAGACCTCTTGGAACAGCCATCATTAAAAAGGCTCCAAATAACAAACACTGGCGAGGGTGTGGAGAGAAGGGAATCTCCGACACTGCTGGTGTGAATGTTAAGTTGGTGCAGCCTCTGCAGAAAACAGTATGGAGGCTCCTCCGAAAACTAAAAACAGAATTACCATATGCTCTGGCAATAACACTCCTAGGCATCTCTCCAGACAAAACTGTACTTCCAAAAGATACATGGGACTGAAGTCCTGTGGGACCCACAAGCATAAACCCCGCTGGCCCCCAGAGCCAGGCAATGTAGAAGAGTCCGCTGGGAGCAGCTGTAAAACTTAAGTTCCTGTCAGACAAGGACATAAGCTCCTTTAGGGAGCCAATGAGGTGGAGCAAGGCTGAAGGAGAGAGCAAAGCCTGCCTGTATAACCAACTTCCATACCCACCCAGTAGAAGGCAATGGCAACCCACTCCAATATTCTTGCCTGGAAGATTTCATGCACAGAGAAGCCTGGCAAGCTACAGTTCGTGGGGTCTCAAATATATGTATATAGGGTTTCCCTGATGGCTCGGTGGTGAGGAATCCACCTGCAACGAAGGAGACCCAGGGTTCCGTCCCTGAGTTGGGAAGAGCCTCCTGGAGGAGAACATGGAAGCCCACTCCAGCGTTCTTGCTTGGAGAATTCCATGGGCAGAGGAGCCTGGTGGGCTGCAGTCTGCAGTCCATGGGGTCACACAGAGTCAGACACGACTGAAGTGACTAAGCAACAGCATACCCCTTCCCCCAGGCCCTTCTTAGGCCATCAGCTGGGCTTTGGGCCAGAAGCCTGTCCCTCAAGTCAAAGCTCCAGGGCAGTTCTTCATGCTGGAAGCAAGGTCACTAGTAACACCAGGTTTGAGGTGAAGAGTATGAGAAGAAGAATGAGATCAAGCCCTGAGCCTTTGGAGTGGGAGGGCTGACCCCAAAACCTTAGACTACCAGAGAACTCCTAACACTAGCGAGTATCTCGTGAGAACTCCCACAAAGGCAAGCACTTTTATACAAGATCTGGTATCACCCGACTGCCAGTAACACCTGTGCAGAATGCCTCATCCAAACAACAAACAAGACAAAACACAAACCCAATCAGCAGCAGACAGGATCACCACCTAACTCAGCTCTGCCCACCAGAGGGGAAAAAAGAAACAACAAACCTACCTCCTCCCACACCCTACACAAAGCTTACACAAACCACTGGACCAGCTTTATGAGGGCAGAAACCAAAAGGAAGAAAGAATGCAACCTTGAAGCCTGGGAAAAGGAGACCTTTTAACACAGTAAGTTAAAGGAAAAAAAGAAAAGGCAGAGAAACACCATGCAAATTAAGGAGTAACCTAGGAACACACAAATCCAAATAAATGAAAATGATATAGGCAAACTATCCGAAGAAGAATTCAGAATGATAGTAAAGATGATCCAAACTCCAGAAATTAAAACGGAGAAAACGCAAGAATCAATTAACATACTGAACAAAGACCTAGAAGAAATGAACAGATACAAACAATATAATTACCAAAATTAAAAATGCTCCAGAAGAAATCAATACCAGAATATCTGAGGAAGAAGAACAGATAAGCGGGCTGGAAGACAGAATGAAAAGATGCACGAATCCCTATGTTCATAGCAGCACTCATCACAATAGCCAAGATACAGAAACAACCCAAATGTTCACGGACAGATGAATGGATACAGATGTCATACATAGGTGCACTGGAATACTACTAAGTCACTAAAAAGAATGAATTTTTTTAAAAAAGGAATGAATTAATGCCATTTGCAGCAACATGGATACAATTAGAGATGATCACACTACGTGAAGTTAAGTCAGAAAGAGAAAGACAAATACCATATGATATCACTTGTACCTGGAATCTAAAATCTGACACAAATGAACCTATCTATGAAACAGAAACAGAATCAGGGACAGAGAATAGACCAGTGGTTGCCAAGGGGGTTGGAGGCAGGAGAGGATTAGACTGGGAGTCTGGGATTAAGATGCAAACTGTTATACAGAAAATAAGTAACAACACACTCCAACTCTATAGCACAGGGAAGTATATTCAATATCCTCTGATAAACCATAATGGAAAAGAATACGGAAAAGAATAAACCCATGTACACAACTGAGTTCCTCTGCTGTACAGCGACGATAAACACAACATTGTAACTCAACTATACCTCAATGAAAAATTTAAAAAACTAAGAAGAAAAAAGGACAAAAAGAAATCACCTGTGCTCCACAAACACGCTCAGCATCTGCTGCCTGCAGCAACTGATGTTCAGATTGACAGTCACACGCCTGTTCATTTATTTAGCAAACATTTACTGAGTTATGTACCAGGTGCTGTACTTGGGGATAAACAAGACAGATGGGGCTCTGCTCATGAGGGAGTCACCTCTGGTTCAGGAGACAACAGACTTGTAAGAAACAAGCGAGTTGCAAAAGCCTGCTGGAAACAAACAAAAGTGAGAAGGAGTAACAGACGAGCACCTCTAAGCTAGGGCAGCCAGAAAAGAACATAAGAAGAGGGGAAGTTGAAGCTAAAACCAGAAAGATAAAGAGCCAGCTTCCTGTAAAGCCACATGGGGAATGATCTGGGCTGAAAGCCCGAGGTACCAGCAAGGGTCCAATGCGGCCAGAAAGGACGGTTCCAGCGGTGGGGTTAGCAGAGTGGTGCTACTTAAAGGGATTTAGGGAGCCACAGCAGAGTATTAAGCAGGTAAGATCCAATCAGCACTTTTAAGCTCATTCTGGCTACTGATTGGACAGAGTGCATAGGCAGTAAAGGGGAGACAAGGAGAAGGCTTACTGGCCATAAACAAAAGATGATGGTGTCTTCAGACCAGGGTGGGAGTTGTGGAGATTCTAGAGAAGACACCCTGAAAATTCCCTGTGGGATTCAAAATAAAATCCAAATTCTGTAAGTCGATTTTCAAGGCCCTGCCAGAGATGGGCCTCCTCCTCGCTTCCATTTCATCCCTGCAATTCCTCAAAATGAAAAACCCTCAAGGCCTTTGCATCTGCTGTTCCTCTCTCCATGAAAGGGTCTGCCTTCCAGGTCTTCCAATAGTTGGCACCTTCTCATCTCAAATGTCTTCTGCTCAAAAAGGCCTTACTTGACCACCCAGTACCAGCAGCCTCCCACCCGCTGTCTCTCGTATCATTAATAACTCACTCTCTGTAAATATTTTCTCTTTGTGCATTGTCTGATGCTTCAGTAGAAAGTCACCTTCAGCAAGGCACGGCACCGTTTTGCATCCCACTGCATCCTAACCAACGAACAGAGGGCCTAGCACACAATGAATAATTGCTGAATGCATCTCATTCTGGGGGCGCTAGAGCTGGGAGACAGGGAAGGATGAGGCCTGGGGTAAAATGGGGGCTCTAAAGGCCCAGGAAAATGTGTACAGGGAGTCCGAGTACAGTTAGGAAAGGCAGCTTTTCCAGAAAGCGGGATACAGGCCTGGCGGGAGCTGCTACAAAGCGAGGGGCGCAGGACAGCCAAAGGTTGCCGCTGGCTAGGGGAGCGGAGCTTGGAACGGCTCTGAAGGCGGTTCAGTCCGAAAGTAGGCGCAGGGCAGATGCTGGCGAAGGTCTTTAAGGAAAGCCTAGCGTCCTAAACAAACCAGCGGTGGGGGCGGGGAGGATAACTGGATCTAGGGGGTCCCAGGAGACTGGGGTGGTGCAGAAACCACCTCTCCCAGCCGCCGGGAGGCCGAGGCTAAGGGCCAGAGGGCTGAGGTAGGGCAGACCGAAGGGCGAAGCAAAGACTCGTAGCCCGAGGACCCAGGAGGACGCTAGAGGGGAGGCGGGGGCTGTTACCTGCAACATCCCGGTTGTCCATCTTGAGACTCATCCAATCCCACAATGCTCCGGCGCCACGGGAGGGGGGGGCTTGTTATAGTGCGCATGGCCTGATGGGAGATGAAGTCCGCCTCGGCAAGCCACGCCTTCCCATTGATTGGAAACGTGGAGTCTTCCCTCTAGCAATCCAAGCCTCAGCCCGTCGGCAGTCTCTGGTCTCCGTTCCGCGGACCGGAGCGTGTCTCCTTTTCGCATACCGTCCCGGAGCCGCCGCCACTCCAGAAACAAACTACATAGTCCAGGATGCTTTGGGCAGCGGCTCTCGCGAGAAAGGCGAGGCGCTCCCGGACCCGCCCCGCGCGCCCGTTTCCGCCTCCCGGTGGCGGCGGCTTGTTGTTGTGCAGGCCGAAATGGCGGCTCAGGCGGCGGCGGCGGCCCAGGCGGCGGCGGCCCAGGCAGCGCAGGCCGAAGCAGCCGAATCGTGGTACCTGGCGCTCCTGGGCTTTGCCGAGCACTTCCGCACGTCCAGCCCGCCCAAGATCCGCCTGTGCGTGCACTGCTTGCAGGCCGTGTTCCCCTTCAAGCCGCCTCAGCGCATCGAGGCCCGGACGCATCTGCAGCTCGGCTCGGTGCTCTACCACCACACCAAGAACAGCGAGCAGGCGCGCAGCCACCTGGAGAAGGCGGTGAGCGCGGGCTCCTTTTCAGGCTGGGGCGGACGGTGACGGACCGCGACCCCGGGACCTGGGGCTTGACTTCCGCACGAGCAGCGGGACCCCCAACGCCGGCAGCCTCTCCGGGGAGCCTAGCGGGGCTCGCCTCGAACCTTGCTTAACGTCTCTGGTGACAGCGGCTCGGCCTCCGCTCAGAGTTATCTGTTTCGGGAGCAACAGGGTCCCCGAACGCTTTAGGTTTTCGGGAAGATGTCTTTTTTTTTTTCTTTTTTTTTTTTTTGGCATCTCTGGGGACGCCGCCAGGTCGGCCAGGGGAGCCTGCGGCTTCAGCCTGAACGCTCCTTTCTGCGGTGTTTCGGGATAGGCGAGGGTCCAGGCATCTCTTGAAAATCTGAAGTTTGGCCTCGGCGGAAATCTAGGAAGGCGTTCTCCCCCGGGACGCGGAAGCCTGAGAAGGGTCTGGAAGGGCTTGGGCCCCCCATCAGGGTTGAGGGGAGTCATGGGTGGGAGGCAGAGCCCTGGGAGGGTCGTTGGGCGTCCTGTGAAAGGCAGAACCGAGGCGGAGGGGGACGTGGGTCAGGACGCCAGGGCTCAGGACTCCTGCTTTCTCCGCGTCCACCCGTGACTTTTCTTCCTCCCGCCATCCACTGGTCCATTCCCCCTTCAGACAGGAGCCTCGTCTTCCCCTGTGAACTTGGGGGTTCTGGGGGCCGCAATGAATGAGGGACAGGCGACCGTCACTCTGCCTTTTCTGGCTCTGGAGTTGTCTCTTCCCAGAGCAAGGCGGCGCACCTGTCAGACCGTGTTCCCCTTTTTCATTTACTCCTCTTTCTTCAGCTTAGAGGAGAGACTTCTTTTTAATGCATTTTAATTTATTTTTTGCTATTCTGGGTTTTCACTGCCGCTGCAGTCTCTTTTCTCCTTGCAGGGAGTGGGGGCTACTCTCTAGTTGAAGTGAGCAGAGAGACTTCTGGAGTACAACCTCCTTGTAAAAAAAAAAATGTCTTGGAGGTAAATCTGAATTCACCTGTGACTAAGAACAAGTTGCCTTTGGGATGGTAATCTGATCTTTACTTTGCACTCCATGGGATGGACACGACTGAGCAACTGAACTGAAAGGGTTGGAAGAGGCCGTTTGTCCCAACTTGATCCACTTCCTTGTTTCAGGAGGGAGGCCCATGCCCAAAGAGGTAAAGTGACTTGCCCAGAGCCACACAGCAAGTTACTAGCAACACTGGACGCACACGTAGGCTCAAGATCACCAGGGTGCATGCCACAACCTTAAGTCATCGTTTTTTATAAAATATTTTTTTCTTTCATTCATGTCATCAGCTCACACTAGGTACCCAGCCCTATTCTAGGTGCTGGGGAATCAGCAATGAGTAACAGTCCCTGCCCACCTGAGCTTGTGTTTTTGTGAGGGAGACAAATATTGACTGTGTAGTGAAAGGGGAAGCTGTGATAGAAGAACCAGGAAGCATGTGGACCCCGGTGAAAATGGGAGATGACAGGGAGCTATTTTTGGCAAAAGTAGTCGGGGAGCCTCTATTTGGAGAAGTGAGGTTGGAACAGAGGCCTGGACGAGGTGGAGGAAGCAAGCCTTGAGACCTGTGCTAGGTTTCAGGTCAGTCCCCAGGAGTACGCCAGTTGTCAGTGACTGCTTGATATCAGGGCTTCTCCTGGGCAGTGACGAGGCTGAGATCGAATGAAGTGTCAGGCTTCTCCGGAAAGGGGACGTCTGGAGGCTGTGACTGCTCGGGCCTGGCCACCCAGGGCCTTCCTTCAGTAGCTGTGCTGGTTCTGAAGCTCTTTCTCTCAGTTAACAACAGTTTCTGCTACCTGCTTTCTCTGGTCTCAGGGCCATTCAGCTGGTTTTCTCTTTTTTTTTAATTGGAAGATTGTGGGTTTTGTTTTGTTTCGTTTGGCTGTGCCGTGCAGCTTGTGGGATCTCAGGTTGCCAACTACGGATTGAACCCAGGCCACGACTCAGTGAAAGCACGAGTCCTGACCACTTGGCCATCAAAGAATGGCCGCTCGCAGTGTCGTTGACATACAATGCAGTAAGTCTCCCAATACAAACAAGTTCTAAGAGCGCATTTGTAAGTCCAGCTTGTTCTTAAGGCCAACCAAGGTAGCCTAGGTACCTGACTAACACAATCAGCGGTATAATCCTGTACCACAATAGGTTTATAATACTTTTCGCACAAATAATACATAAAAACAAACACCAAGAAAGAAAATAGGTTTAATCTTGTAGTACAATACAGTGGAAGTGTTAGTCGCTCAATCATGTCCAATTCTTTACTACCCCATGGACAGCAGCTCACCAGGCTCCTTTGTCCGTGGAATTCTCCAGGCAAGAATACTGGAGTGGGGAGGCATTTCCTTCTCCAGGGGAGTCTTCCTGACCCAGGGGTGGAACCTGAGTCTCCTGCATTGCAGGCAGGTTCTTTACCGTTATGAGCTACCAGGGAAGCCCTTGTTACTACTGTAGGTTTGTAGTATAATTTGAAATCATAGCACAGGGTATCTCCAGCTGTGTTGTTCTTTCTCAAGATTGCTTTGACTATTCGGGGTCCTTTGTGTTTCCATACAATTTAAAAAATTATTTATTTGTTTATGTTTGCCTGTGCTGGGACTTCAGTGCTGTGCAGGCTTTTCTCTAGCTGTGGAGGGTGGGAGCGACTCTCTGGTTGCGGTCTGTGGGCTTCTGATGGCAGTGGCTTCTTTTGTTGCAGAGCATCGGCTCTAGGACACTGAGGCCTCAGTGATCACAGCACATGAGCTCAGTAGTTACAGCTCTCGGGCTCTGGAACACAGGCTTAATAGTTGTGGCACATGGGCTTAGTTCTACCGAGGCATGTGGGGTCTTTCTGTACCAAGGACTGAACCTTTGTCTCCGGCATTGGCAGGCGGATTCTTTACCTCTGAGCCACTAGGGATTGCCCCATATAATTTTCATAGAATTATTTGTTGTAGTTCTGTACCAGATGCCATTGGGATTTTGATTGGGGTTGTGTTGAGTCTGTAGTTGCTTTGGGTTCTATGCTCTTTTTCAGTATTAATTCTCCCAATTCACAAGGACAGAATAGTTTCCATTCATTTCTGCAGCCTTCAATTTCTTTCATTGATGTCTCAGAGTTTTCAGAATACAAGTCCTTTAAGTCCTTGTTTAGTTTTATTCCTAGCTATTTTATTCTTCTTGATGTAATTATAGCTGGGATTCTTTTCTTAATTTCTTTTTCTGATAGTTCATTTTAGTATTTGGGAACACTTTATATTTCTGTGTATTATGTTATTTTTCTGCAATTTTATTACCTAAAAACAAACACCAAGAAAGAAAATAGGTTTAATCTTGTAGTACAATACGGAAGTGTTAGTCGCTCAATCATGTCCAATTCTTTACTACCCCATGGACAGCAGCTCACCAGGCTCCTTTGTCCGTGGAATTCTCCAGGCAAGAATACTGGAGTGGGGAGGCATTTCCTTCTCCAGGGGAGTCTTCCTGACCCAGGGGTGGAACCTGAGTCTCCTGCATTGCAGGCAGGTTCTTTACCGTTATGAGCTACCAGGGAAGCCCTTGTTACTACTGTAGGTTTGTAGTATAATTTGAAATCATAGCACAGGGTATCTCCAGCTGTGTTGTTCTTTCTCAAGATTGCTTTGACTATTCGGGGTCCTTTGTGTTTCCATACAATTTAAAAAATTATTTATTTGTTTATGTTTGCCTGTGCTGGGACTTCAGTGCTGTGCAGGCTTTTCTCTAGCTGTGGAGGGTGGGAGCGACTCTCTGGTTGCGGTCTGTGGGCTTCTGATGGCAGTGGCTTCTTTTGTTGCAGAGCATCGGCTCTAGGACACTGAGGCCTCAGTGATCACAGCACATGAGCTCAGTAGTTACAGCTCTCGGGCTCTGGAACACAGGCTTAATAGTTGTGGCACATGGGCTTAGTTCTACCGAGGCATGTGGGGTCTTTCTGTACCAAGGACTGAACCTTTGTCTCCGGCATTGGCAGGCGGATTCTTTACCTCTGAGCCACTAGGGATTGCCCCATATAATTTTCATAGAATTATTTGTTGTAGTTCTGTACCAGATGCCATTGGGATTTTGATTGGGGTTGTGTTGAGTCTGTAGTTGCTTTGGGTTCTATGCTCTTTTTCAGTATTAATTCTCCCAATTCACAAGGACAGAATAGTTTCCATTCATTTCTGCAGCCTTCAATTTCTTTCATTGATGTCTCAGAGTTTTCAGAATACAAGTCCTTTAAGTCCTTGTTTAGTTTTATTCCTAGCTATTTTATTCTTCTTGATGTAATTATAGCTGGGATTCTTTTCTTAATTTCTTTTTCTGATAGTTCATTTTAGTATTTGGGAACACTTTATATTTCTGTGTATTAATTTTGTATCCTGCAACTTTATTTGATTCACTCATTGGTTCTTACAGTTTCTGATGGCATCTCTGGGATTTTCAGTATATAGTGTCACCTCACGTGCAAACAATGCCAGTTCTCCTTCTTTTCACTTAACCTGTTTCTGGCAGTGGTTTATGGTCACCGTGTCTATCATCCTTGTCATGTTTTTGACCATTGTTGTTGTTGAGGGGAAGGAACCATGCCTTAAATTGCCTCTTTGGAGCTGCTTAGCTTTTGGACCTGTCACTTAAATCCTTATCCTTGTAGAGAGTTTTCCCTTGATTTTATAAAACCCTAAATCTTATGGGGTCTTCCCAGAGCTACAGGGTAATCCCCATAGCTCACACTGTCATTACACCTGGAAGTCCCTCTCTCTGTTGGGTACATCCCTGTCTGAAAGCTTGTCCAGATTTCAGTTAAAATGCTATCCTCCGTATTGTCCTGTTGTCTCTCTATGGTTGTTTTTCTTTTTTTTAATGTATTTATAGTTTATTTATTTTGGCTATGTTGGGTCTTCATTGCTGTTGAACTTTCTTCTAGTTGTGGAGAGCAGAGTCTACTCTCTAGTTGGAGTGTGTGGGCTTCTCATAGAGGTGGCCTCTCTTTTTGTGGAGCACAGGCTCTAGGGCGCGTGGGCTCAGTAGTTGTGGTCCCCAGGGTCTAGAGCACAGGTTCAATAGTTGTGGCAAAAGGGCTTAGTTTCCCTGTAGCATGAGGTTCTTCCCAGACCAGGGATTGAACCCGTGTCTCCTGCATTGGCAGAAGGTGGATTCTTCGCAACAAAACCACCAGGGAAGCTGTCTGCAGTTGTTTCTTGCAACTGAGATTTTTTTTTTTTTAATTTTTTTAAAACATTTATTTATTTATTTATTTTGAGGGGGGCGGGTTGGGGAGGGAGGGTGTGGGCGGGCCACTTCTATTGGTCTTTCATTTCTCTATTTTCATCCGTCTTTGTTCTTTGGCTCTTGTGGGCCTCCCATCACAGTGGCCTCTGTTGTCGCAGAGCTCTGGCTCTGGGCGCATGCGCTCCAGAGCTCCGGCTCGGAAATTGGACACATCAGTCCAGCCACTCCGCAGCACGTGGGATCTTCCCAGGCCAGGGATCGAACCAGCGCCCCATGCACTGCCAGGCGGTGTCCTTACCCACTGCACCACCAGGAAAGCCCTGCAGTTGTTTCTGATCTCCTTTTGTATCACATTGCACGCATGCTTCCTTTGAACTTCATTCTTTAATTGTGCATTTTTTCCAAATCAGGTAGCTGTCAAGTTTTATTCTTTCCTTTTATTCTTTACTAGGTAAAGAATCATGTATGTACTATAGGTAAAAATTTTAATTGATCTCTGAACTTAATACCACATTCATCTTCCATAACTATTATTTTCATCATCTTTGCTTTCCCTGTAAGAGATGGTAACTTTGTTTGTGACCACACATGTGTGTGTATGTATACAGACACACATATGCACGCACATGTATGTATGTTTAATTATTATTTCTGTTTCTTCCACTGTGTTTGTAAGCTTTCCAGAAGGAATGTATGATACTCTCCCATCTGCTTCATTAGTTCATTTGTTAAGGCTTCTGAGGCGTGGAGGGTGTGGGCTTCTCAGAGGTGGCCTCTCTTTTTGTGGAGCACAGGCTCTAGGGCGCGTGGGCTCAGTAGTTGTGGTCCCCAGGGTCTAGAGCACAGGTTCAATAGTTGTGGCAAAAGGGCTTAGTTTCCCTGTAGCATGAGGTTCTTCCCAGACCAGGGATTGAACCCGTGTCTCCTGCATTGGCAGAAGGTGGATTCTTCGCAACAAAACCACCAGGGAAGCTGTCTGCAGTTGTTTCTTGCAACTGAGATTTTTTTTTTTTTTAACTTTTTTGAAACATTGATTTATTTATTTATTTTGGGCGGGGCGGGGTTGGGGAGGGAGGCGTGTGGGCGGGCCACTTCTATTGGTCTTTCATTTCTCTATTTTCATCCGTCTTTGTTCTTTGGCTCTTGTGGGCCTCCCATCACAGTGGCCTCTGTTGTCGCAGAGCTCTGGCTCTGGGCGCATGCGCTCCAGAGCTCCGGCTCGGAAATTGGACACATCAGTCCAGCCACTCCGCAGCACGTGGGATCTTCCCAGGCCAGGGATCGAACCAGCGCCCCATGCACTGCCAGGCGGTGTCCTTACCCACTGCACCACCAGGAAAGCCCTGCAGTTGTTTCTGATCTCCTTTTGTATCACATTGCACGCATGCTTCCTTTGAACTTCATTCTTTAATTGTGCATTTTTTCCAAATCAGGTAGCTGTCAAGTTTTATTCTTTCCTTTTATTCTTTACTAGGTAAAGAATCATGTATGTACTATAGGTAAAAATTTTAATTGATCTCTGAACTTAATACCACATTCATCTTCCATAACTATTATTTTCATCATCTTTGCTTTCCCTGTAAGAGATGGTAACTTTGTTTGTGACCACACATGTGTGTGTATGTATACAGACACACATATGCACGCACATGTATGTATGTTTAATTATTATTTCTGTTTCTTCCACTGTGTTTGTAAGCTTTCCAGAAGGAATGTATGATACTCTCCCATCTGCTTCATTAGTTCATTTGTTAAGGCTTCTGAGGCGTGGAGGGTGTTTCTCCCTAAGCAGCTCTTTCCAGGTTGCAGCCGTTGGTCTCAGTGGTACCTGCCTCTTTGGAGTACCTGCTGGCTGTCTCAATCCCTGGATCTTCTCAGCAGATCCCATAACTATTATGGTTCATGAACAGGGCGCTTCACCTGAGAGCCTTCCCTTTTTGATTATGGTATTGGCAGTGATGTGGATGTAGCAACAGAATTCTTGACTCTTCTGGGACTCCTTGACTAAATCGTTCATGATTGTAAGGGATGTTGCTTTACCCAGAAATCTCTTGGCTGGATGATTTGTGAAGCCATTCCTGCAGATTCTGTCAGACTCTGTGCTTTTGATTTCATTCCTGCCTTGTTATTCCTTCCTCTTGCTGCACACCTATTCCTGTGTGAGTTTTCAGTCTTCTTTCGTCTTATATTCACTGGTTTTCAAGCAGACAGTTTTTTACAGACAGTTCCATTTCAGTCATTTGTGCTTCCACTATGGAATCAAGGATCTGTAATTCTGTACTTAGATGTGTATTTATTTCCCCCTTAACTTTCTTACTTTTGATTATATTGCTTTTTATCCCTTGACCTGGAATGTACATCATTATCCTTGGACTTTGCTGATTTGAAAACCTCAGAGGAGTAAATGCTGCTTCTCTGGAATGGATTGTTCGTTATTTGCTAATAACCCAGGCAGTTGTTCTTTGGACAGTGGGCTTTTCTGACCGCAGCTTCTGTGTTGATGCCTTGTTTGTTTTCTCTGTGTTTGCAGTGAGGCTACTTTTTAGTGGGTGTTTGACTTAGGAAGCAGCTCCAAACCAGGCCAGTCAGACTTCTGCTTCCACGTGTAGCCTGAGAGTCTATAGCTACCTTCTCAGCAAGGAACTAGAAGCTTCCTTTTCTTTTCTTAAGGCCCTAAAAGGCTCACTTTTTGGCCTTTCATCAGCAGGCACAACTGGAGCAGGCCTTTCATTCTTTGGGACAGCTGTGTCTAGCCGGGGACATGGAAGACAATGTTTCCATGGACATGGGATAGTTGTAGGATGATTCAAACATATTATATTTTATTCAAACCATGTGTTTGTAAGCTTTCCAGAAGGAATGTATGATACTCTCCCATCTGCTTCATTAGTTCATTTGTTAAGGCTTCTGAGGCGTGGAGGGTGTTTCTCCCTAAGCAGCTCTTTCCAGGTTGCAGCCGTTGGTCTCAGTGGTACCTGCCTCTTTGGAGTACCTGCTGGCTGTCTCAATCCCTGGATCTTCTCAGCAGATCCCATAACTATTATGGTTCATGAACAGGCGCTTCACCTGAGACCCTTCCCTTTTTGATTATGGTATTGGCAGTGATGTGGATGTAGCAACAGAATTCTTGACTCTTCTGGGACTCCTTGACTAAATCGTTCATGATTGTAAGGGATGTTGCTTTACCCAGAAATCTCTTGGCTGGATGATTTGTGAAGCCATTCCTGCAGATTCTGTCAGACTCTGTGCTTTTGATTTCATTCCTGCCTTGTTATTCCTTCCTCTTGCTGCACACCTATTCCTGTGTGAGTTTTCAGTCTTCTTTCGTCTTATATTCACTGGTTTTCAAGCAGACAGTTTTTTACAGACAGTTCCATTTCAGTCATTTGTGCTTCCACTATGGAATCAAGGATCTGTAATTCTGTACTTAGATGTGTATTTATTTCCCCCTTAACTTTCTTACTTTTGATTATATTGCTTTTTATCCCTTGACCTGGAATGTACATCATTATCCTTGGACTTTGCTGATTTGAAAACCTCAGAGGAGTAAATGCTGCTTCTCTGGAATGGATTGTTCGTTATTTGCTAATAACCCAGGCAGTTGTTCTTTGGACAGTGGGCTTTTCTGACCGCAGCTTCTGTGTTGATGCCTTGTTTGTTTTCTCTGTGTTTGCAGTGAGGCTACTTTTTAGTGGGTGTTTGACTTAGGAAGCAGCTCCAAACCAGGCCAGTCAGACTTCTGCTTCCACGTGTAGCCTGAGAGTCTATAGCTACCTTCTCAGCAAGGAACTAGAAGCTTCCTTTTCTTTTCTTAAGGCCCTAAAAGGCTCACTTTTTGGCCTTTCATCAGCAGGCACAACTGGAGCAGGCCTTTCATTCTTTGGGACAGCTGTGTCTAGCCGGGGACATGGAAGACAATGTTTCCATGGACATGGGATAGTTGTAGGATGATTCAAACATATTATATGTCTTGTGCACTTTAGTTCTATCGTTATTACCCAACGTCCACCTCAGAGCATCAGGCATTAGATCCCGCAGGTTTGGGGGCTCCTGCTTTAGCATCATGACTATGTCCTGGTGAATTCCATGCAATTGTCAGTCAGGAGCAGAATCTTAACCTTGTTAGGCCTCCTCCAGTTTGCGTTTCCATTTTCTTCACTCATTCTGTGGGTCTCCTCTGCCTCCAGAATGTGAAAGATATTGAGGAACCATCACTTCATGATTCTACCCACTTGCCCCATGCTTCCCCTGCAGCCCCTACTTCTTCTGGTTCCTGCCTGGGAATTATTATAGTATGGTTGGTGCCTTCCCTGTGCCAGGCCCAGCTTTCATGCTTCTTGGAGCCCTGTCTCTTCAGGTCCTCACCAAACCCCCAAGTTAGAGACCACTGCCAACTTGGTGATGACGGTTCTCACCAGGCCGCTTATAGCCATAGTCACATGCAGAGAGGCAGGACTGGCTCCTAAACGCTGTGCTTCCGTCCCAGAGGAGTTGAAGTTGATAACTATTTCTACACATTTTGGTGACTTAAAAAAAAAAAAAGGTATTAAAAAAGTTACCTTGGTAATGAGGTATAAGAAGCCTTGAAACATTCTCAGCCCTGTGCTTGCTTCAGCAGCACATATACTAAAGTTAGAACAAGACAGAGAAGACTAGCACGACCCCTGCTCAAGGATGACAAGCAGAGTCATGAAACGTTCCGTATTTTGGGAGCCAGATTCTGTTATTTCATGTGTGAAAAGTGAAAGTCACTCAGTCGGGTCCGACCCTTTGCGACCCAGGGACCGGCCATGGAATTCTCCAGGCAAGAAAACTGGAGTGGGTAGCCTTTCCTTCCTCCAGGGAATCTTCCCAACCCAGGAATCGAACCCGGTCTCCTACGTTGCAGGCACCAGGAAGCCAATTTGCATGTGTAATCCTCTAATAAACTTGGGTGCTCAGAAATTAAAAGAACACTCTTCACTCTGAAGTGAATGCCCTCAGGGATGAGAGGTGGGTTCATCCCCACCCTTCCACCCTTGGGATAGTTGTAGGATGATTCAAACATATTATATGTCTTGTGCACTTTAGTTCTATCGTTATTACCCAACGTCCACCTCAGAGCATCAGGCATTAGATCCCGCAGGTTTGGGGGCTCCTGCTTTAGCATCATGACTATGTCCTGGTGAATTCCATGCAATTGTCAGTCAGGAGCAGAATCTTAACCTTGTTAGGCCTCCTCCAGTTTGCGTTTCCATTTTCTTCACTCATTCTGTGGGTCTCCTCTGCCTCCAGAATGTGAAAGATATTGAGGAACCATCACTTCATGATTCTACCCACTTGCCCCATGCTTCCCCTGCAGCCCCTACTTCTTCTGGTTCCTGCCTGGGAATTATTATAGTATGGTTGGTGCCTTCCCTGTGCCAGGCCCAGCTTTCATGCTTCTTGGAGCCCTGTCTCTTCAGGTCCTCACCAAACCCCCAAGTTAGAGACCACTGCCAACTTGGTGATGACGGTTCTCACCAGGCCGCTTATAGCCATAGTCACATGCAGAGAGGCAGGACTGGCTCCTAAACGCTGTGCTTCCGTCCCAGAGGAGTTGAAGTTGATAACTATTTCTACACATTTTGGTGACTTAAAAAAAAAAAAAGGTATTAAAAAAGTTACCTTGGTAATGAGGTATAAGAAGCCTTGAAACATTCTCAGCCCTGTGCTTGCTTCAGCAGCACATATACTAAAGTTAGAACAAGACAGAGAAGACTAGCACGACCCCTGCTCAAGGATGACAAGCAGAGTCATGAAACGTTCCGTATTTTGGGAGCCAGATTCTGTTATTTCATGTGTGAAAAGTGAAAGTCACTCAGTCGGGTCCGACCCTTTGCGACCCAGGGACCGGCCATGGAATTCTCCAGGCAAGAAAACTGGAGTGGGTAGCCTTTCCTTCCTCCAGGGAATCTTCCCAACCCAGGAATCGAACCCGGGTCTCCTACGTTGCAGGCACCAGGGAAGCCAATTTGCATGTGTAATCCCCTCTAATAAACTTGGGTGCTCAGAAATTAAAAGAACACTCTTCACTCTGAAGTGAATGCCCTCAGGGATGAGAGGTGGGTTCATCCCAGCCCTTCCACCCTTCAGGATGCGTGCTGGCCCTGTGGTGACCCTTGCTTTCCTTAGAACCCCAAGCTGACCCCAGAGGCTTCTGGTAGGATCAGTCACATCTCTGCCTCACGCCGACAGGTCACCTGGCAGTGCATGGGGCTTGAATTTGGCTGCTTTCCTGTGACAAGAAAGAAGACATAAAAACTTTATTTTAATGTTAGAAAAAATTTTTTAAAAAAAGAAAATATATGATGAGGTAGCAATCTTAGGATCTCTAGATGTCTGATTATGAATTTTGTTGCAAGTGTTAAAAAGACAAAAGCAAAGTCAGTCTGATTGGCTTCTGACTACAAGCCTGAGCAAGTGACGGGCTCACTTTGACGTTGGAGCTGGTCCTTCAGCGGGAAGATTAGGTTCTCCAGGGGGACGGCTCAAGGGGTCACGGACAGTGATGTCTGAGCAGGAAGCAGTGATGGTTGGAGATGTCTGATACCATTTAGGAATTAGAATTTTGAGTTTATAAGGTGTAAGCCTCAATTCTGTGGCCTGTTGCATATAAGAAAGCCCTCATTTCCTGGTGATACTAGATGAAGTCATCATTTCTGTAACCAGTGTTTACTGAGATCCTCCTGTTTTAGACGCTAGGGACACATGATGAGACACATCATGGGGCTTTGCCTGATGTCCCCCTTCTGCGTTGGGGTGGGGCACAGTGAATGCATGAGAGAACAGTGGCCCGTCACGGCCCTGGGAAATGGATGCTAAAGACCACTAGGGTCTGGCTCCTCCAGAACTTGGAGCGTTGCTAACTTCCATGAGGGTCCACATCTCAGATTTTGCCCTCTGGCCCCGAGAGCAGTACTCCTGACACCCTCTCACGCTGACAGACAAGGCCTTCCAGAAGGTCTGAGTCTTAAACCTTTGGACACTTTACTTCTCGGCTCTCCTGGTGGTCACTAAAGGCCCCGGGGGGATGTGATGCTCTTTCTCCAGCCCTCAGGTCAGAAAAAAGAACTGGCAGAGACAGAAACTGAGCATTAACAGACATGTCTGGCTTGTAGAAAAGAGATGTCAGTGGGGTCTGGCCCAAGTGCCTGCCAAATAGATGTCAACCACACAAAAGCCCTGAATGAGGAGATAGTTGATGGGCCCCTGTAGGCCTGGGCCCGGCGACTCAGGCCAAGGTGCTGGAGAAGGGGGCATGGTGGGTCCTCCCCAGGCGGTAGGGAGCTGGCTGCGTCCCCTATCAGTACATAGATGTACTCTTGTGAACTCACCTCCGGATTTGGAGTATGCCTTGTTCAGTAAGGAGAGCATTCGTGAGCCACAGACTCAAAAAAAAGGCGTCTTCACTTCACTGGGGCGTTTCATGTCTTGTCTCATTGCCCTCTTCTGTTGGGGGACAGTGACACACAGTCCGCTTTATGCCGGGTGCTGAGCCATGGCCAGGCTTCTGACTCGGACACTCGGCTGTGTGTGACGGGTTTACCGGCTCTGCCGGGGCTGTCAGGCTGGGTTGTTGAGAGCAAGCCCCAGGGGGCTCCCCGGGGAATGCAGATGCTTCTCATGTGTGTCCTTATCCACCCTGTGCTCTCTCTGAAGGGCACCCCTTGAGCCTTGAGCACGAAGAACTTGGCCGAGACAGGTCTTGTATGTGGAGATTGAGTCATGGAACTGCAGGATCGCAAGGTTGGACCAGTGTTTACTGAGATCCTCCTGTTTTAGACGCTAGGGACACATGATGAGACACATCATGGGGCTTTGCCTGATGTCCCCCTTCTGCGTTGGGGTGGGGCACAGTGAATGCATGAGAGAACAGTGGCCCGTCACGGCCCTGGGAAATGGATGCTAAAGACCACTAGGGCCTGGCTCCCCCAGAACTTGGAGCGTTGCTAACTTCCATGAGGGTCCACATCTCAGATTTTGCCCTCTGGCCCCGAGCAGTACTCCTGACACCCTCTCACGCTGACAGACAAGGCCTTCCAGAAGGTCTGAGTCTTAAACCTTTGGACACTTTACTTCTCGGCTCTCCTGGTGGTCACTAAAGGCCCTGGGATGTGATGCTCTTTCTCCAGCCCTCAGGTCAGAAAAAAGAACTGGCAGAGACAGAAACTGAGCATTAACAGACATGTCTGGCTTGTAGAAAAGAGATGTCAGTGGGGTCTGGCCCAAGTGCCTGCCAAATAGATGTCAACCACACAAAAGCCCTGAATGAGGAGATAGTTGATGGGCCCCTGTAGGCCTGGGCCCGGCGACTCAGGCCAAGGTGCTGGAGAAGGGGGCATGGTGGGTCCTCCCCAGGCGGTAGGGAGCTGGCTGCGTCCCCTATCAGTACATAGATGTACTCTTGTGAACTCACCTCCGGATTTGGAGTATGCCTTGTTCAGTAAGGAGAGCATTCGTGAGCCACAGACTCAAAAAAAAGGCGTCTTCACTTCACTGGGGCGTTTCATGTCTTGTCTCATTGCCCTCTTCTGTTGGGGGACAGTGACACACAGTCCGCTTTATGCCGGGTGCTGAGCCATGGCCAGGCTTCTGACTCGGACACTCGGCTGTGTGTGACGGGTTTACCGGCTCTGCCGGGGCTGTCAGGCTGGGTTGTTGAGAGCAAGCCCCAGGGGGCTCCCCGGGGAATGCAGATGCTTCTCATGTGTGTCCTTATCCACCCTGTGCTCTCTCTGAAGGGCACCCCTTGAGCCTTGAGCACGAAGAACTTGGCCGAGACAGGTCTTGTATGTGGAGATTGAGTCATGGAACTGCAGGATCGCAAGGTTGGACCAAGTGTTAGCATGTCCCTGACCTGGGTTTTCAGTCACATAGTTTCCTCCACTTGTCTCAATCGGTGACCTTCACGAGTGGGCCCCTTTGCTGAACACTGAGTGGAAAGGAGTGGCTTCTGCGGAAAGCGAGCCCCTACTTCTGTGCTCACCAGGTTCATGACATCACACATGTGGCTGGAGCTGGGCCTGTCCCCACTGTCCCTGTGCATGGCTTCCAGCCAAGGAAGCCATGGGGCCACATGGCGCTCACCTCTGAGGCCACATGCCTGGCAGCAGGCCCTGGCCTGTCTCTCTGGGGACCCCGAGCTCCTCCTGACACTGTCGCCTCGGGAAGGGACACTTGGACTGGCTGCACGGTGCCTTTTGCCTGTGCTGTATGCGCACTGGTGTGGGGGTGAGAGAGAGGCGGGACGGACAGATGTAGACAGGAGCCCAGGGACTCTTCAGTGTTCCCTCTTTCTCTGCTCCTCTGTCCCGGTCCTCCATTCCTGTAGCTCCCCCTCCTGGCCCACCTGTGTCTTTCGGGGGCTGGTCTCCAGACCAGCTCCAAGGCCTCCCCAGCCTCTGGGATGACGTCCCTGGCTACCACTCACTCAGCCCCAGAAACATCTCCAGCCCCGCGGCTTCCCTGGTGGCCTCACTGGCCTTTCTCCCTGGCGTCCAGCAGACCCACGGTGGACTGTTAGCCTCTGGCTGCTCTTTCTCCTCCTCCCTCTGCATCCTTTGCTGCATTTTACCTTTGCTCTTAAAACTCGGGTTGATTGGTGCTTTTGCTTTATGCCTCTGACTGGGTCAGGCTCCAGGAGTGACCTCCCCACTGCCACATGGGGTGGCATGGAGACCTAATGGGCCTCCCAGCCTCACCCTTGGCCCTCTGCTGTTCTTTGCCTGAAGCACCTCCGCTTCCTTCTTTGTCTGGAAACACTCATATCTACATCCCCATCCTTCAAGATGTAGCCCCAGACACCACATCCCCTGCCAGCTGCGCACACACACACACACACACACAGAGCACGGTGAGAACAGCGTCAAGTGTGTGCTCGAGTTCGGGATCGTCTGACAGATGGTGGTCGTGGTTGTGGTGGTGGTGTGGTGGGCTGCCCCGCCTCCTGCTGGAATGTGCCTCCTCCAGGGCATGTCGTCGTCGTTGTCTGAACCCCTTCCCAGCCTGTGCACTAGCAGAGGGGAATGGTGAGCACGGATCTCAGAATCGTCTCTGCTACCCCAGGCCAAGTGCTTCCCAGCCCAGGCCTTCCTGGAGGGTTCCTCCCCCTCCGCTCGTTTCCAAACATCTTTTAAACGTCCCTGCTCCAGAAGGACGACCACCCACAGACCTCCTCTCTGGCTATAATAGATTGATTCCCGTGCCATGCTTTGCTGTGGGCGTGCCGCAGCAAGTCCGCGTGGCGGCCTCTGTGCCCCTCCCTTCTGCCGCGTGGCTGCCCAGTGGGAGCCAGGGCTTCAGTCCTCCCTCCAGAGCCGGGCAGGACAGGAAGCCCGTGCGTAGGGTATCAGGTATGTGCCCCTTTTCCCCCAGATACTCCCTGGCTGCTGGATTAGAGGAGACGCCAGCCCCCTGCCTCAGGCTGAGCGGCTCTCCGGCTTAACACCCACAGCCTTTGGTGATAGGACAACCTGTGTAAACACCAAAATAGTGCCAGTTAAGCAGCCACAAAGCATGTGGCTGAGAATTAATCCTTTTTTTCTTTCTCTTTCAGTGGTTGATATCACAGCAAGTATCCTTTCCTTGGAACTCAGCCCTTTAAGGAAAGCTCCTTCCAAATAAAAACACGTGTTATGGGCTTCCCTGGTGGGCCAGTGGGTAAAGAGTCCGCCTTGCAGTGCAAGTGGCACCAGTTCGACCCCTGGCCCAAGAAGGTCCCATGTGCCAAGGAGCAGCTGGACCGGTGTGTCCAGTTATGAGCCAGCACTCTGGAGCACGTGCACCCAGAGCTGGTGCTTTGCAACAAGAGAGGCTGCGGCGATGGGAGGCCCACACAGGCCAAAGAATAAAGATGGATGCAAATAAATAAGTGAAAATCCAATTAAAAGAGGCCAAAATTAAAAAAATAAATAAACATGTACCTTGAGTTCCGCCCATAATGTATACCTTGGATTTGGGCTTTGCCCCACAGATTCCCAGATGCGTCCCTCCAAGCAGCAGCTCCTCCTGGGTGCTGTGCTCCTCTTCATCCCCCAGCGCCTCGCTCCACATCAGCCAGCAGCAGGCTCGGGCTACGGGGGGAATAAGGGAACTTGGGGTTTTAGAGTGGGTGGGATGTCCCTGTCTGTTCAACCTATGCAGCGTGAGAATGCTGAACTGTGCCCCTCCTAAACTGACTGTTTTGCAGTGTCTCAGTTTCCTTAATCAGACATCACTAGATCCCACAGTTTGAAGATGTAAAGTTTGAAGCAGCGAGTCTTCTGTCTGAATTATACTGTCAAGAGGTAAGACTATTTAAAGGTTTCTGAAGGCAAGCTCCCTCTGCCTGTAGTGAAGTCACAGTGGCAATTTGGAGCTCACAGGAGTGGATTCCCTTCTAGATTTTGAGACTTCCCATAATTTTCCTGTCTTCCACACCTGCTATGGGGCCATGAATGACAGCTCGCTAATAACAAAGGTCAGCAGTGTCTTTTTCTGCTATTGGAAAACAGCCTTGTTCCCGGGCTAAAGACCATTAGCTCCTGAACAAGTTCACATAGTTTAACTGAAGCTGCTTTCTGATCTCAGGTGTCAGAGCCAGCCCCTGCCTCAGGCTGAGCGGCTCTCCGCTTAACACCCACAGCCTTTGGTGATAGGACAACCTGTGTAAACACCAAAATAGTGCCAGTTAAGCAGCCACAAAGCATGTGGCTGAGAATTAATCCTTTTTCTTTCTCTTTCAGTGGTTGATATCACAGCAAGTATCCTTTCCTTGGAACTCAGCCCTTTAAGGAAAGCTCCTTCCAAATAAAAACACGTGTTATGGGCTTCCCTGGTGGGCCAGTGGGTAAAGAGTCCGCCTTGCAGTGCAAGTGGCACCAGTTCGACCCCTGGCCCAAGAAGGTCCCATGTGCCAAGGAGCAGCTGGACCGGTGTGTCCAGTTATGAGCCAGCACTCTGGAGCACGTGCACCCAGAGCTGGTGCTTTGCAACAAGAGAGGCTGCGGCGATGGGAGGCCCACACAGGCCAAAGAATAAAGATGGATGCAAATAAATAAGTGAAAATCCAATTAAAAGAGGCCAAAATTAAAAAAATAAATAAACATGTACCTTGAGTTCCGCCCATAATGTATACCTTGGATTTGGGCTTTGCCCCACAGATTCCCAGATGCGTCCCTCCAAGCAGCAGCTCCTCCTGGGTGCTGTGCTCCTCTTCATCCCCCAGCGCCTCGCTCCACATCAGCCAGCAGCAGGCTCGGGCTACGGGGGGAATAAGGGAACTTGGGGTTTTAGAGTGGGTGGGATGTCCCTGTCTGTTCAACCTATGCAGCGTGAGAATGCTGAACTGTGCCCCTCCTAAACTGACTGTTTTGCAGTGTCTCAGTTTCCTTAATCAGACATCACTAGATCCCACAGTTTGAAGATGTAAAGTTTGAAGCAGCGAGTCTTCTGTCTGAATTATACTGTCAAGAGGTAAGACTATTTAAAGGTTTCTGAAGGCAAGCTCCCTCTGCCTGTAGTGAAGTCACAGTGGCAATTTGGAGCTCACAGGAGTGGATTCCCTTCTAGATTTTGAGACTTCCCATAATTTTCCTGTCTTCCACACCTGCTATGGGGCCATGAATGACAGCTCGCTAATAACAAAGGTCAGCAGTGTCTTTTTCTGCTATTGGAAAACAGCCTTGTTCCCGGGCTAAAGACCATTAGCTCCTGAACAAGTTCACATAGTTTAACTGAAGCTGCTTTCTGATCTCAGGTGTAACTGAAGATTGCCGTTCTTCACTTTGAGCTGTGACCCCTGTTTCACGCCCCCAGCTCCCCTCTGGTTGCAGTTCAGGAAAGGTGACAGTTGTTATCAATTTGACTGTTGAGGGATTTGAACTAAAGTGACTTTCAGTTTAGTTGAATAGGGAATTATTTTAAGATCTATGCAAAACTTTTCCCAGCTGGTGAGTCTAACCAAATATCTTTTTCTTCTTAACTCAAGCAGATCCTTTGATAAGTGTGACTGGGACTGGCCTGGGTCTGCAACTGCTGCAGAGGGGAATCCAGCTTGTTTTCTCCTCCCTCAGTGTGACTGTTTCCTTTCAGAATTCCGTTGATGCAGCCAAACCACTGCTGCGGAAAGCCATTCAGATCTCCCAGCAGACCCCGTACTGGCACTGCCGGCTCCTCTTCCAGCTCGCTGTGAGTACTGTGGGACTGGCCGAGGGGTGTGGGTACCTGTGGGGGGCTGTGAGCTGGGGGCATAGGTGTCCCAAGTACAGATAAGCAGAATCCGGGACATGCACAGGTCTTCCTCAGGCTGCTGCACTGAGCAGGTGGGGGCCCAGGAACATTGCTCTTTGACCTGCTCACAGGTCCCCTCCAGACTGTCGCCGGGAGGCAGTGCTCCCGGCCCCTGGAGCTGACTCAGGCCGAGCCTTCATGTTCCCCTTCCTTCTGATACTCCCTTTGGCCTGCATTCATCAAAATTTAGGAACCGTTTCTTGTGAGAGGTCCACTCTATTTTCTAAGAGCTGTGCTGAGGTTCTAAGGAACTGCCTGTTGGACAGTGAATGCTGGAGTCAAGCCTTTTCTCCTGCTTTTGGAGCCTGCTGGGGTATGGCCTCACTCTGGGCTCCGCAGAGCTCCTCTGCCCCAGACTCCCGTAGGCTCCTCAGATGAAGGTCCCTGCACTCTGAATGCTCAGCTGGCAGGTGGCTCTCTGGGCTGGGCTCTCCTGGCATCAGGGGAGGACCCTGCGAGCCAGGTGTGTGTCGACTCCTCCGTGGGAAATGCCTCTTCATCCTGGGCTCTGCCCACACCTCCCTGTCACTGGCCAGCCTCTAGCCTCTTCCTCCCTTGACACAGCCTACCCCCCGGCCACCTCTCTCCCACCTTCTGTGATAAAACCCTATCACCTGCCTGTGCATACAGTGGGACCTGGGCTACAGATGTCACCTGCTCCCTGGGGGAGCCCCTTAATGCCAGGAGTATTTGGCCAGAGGGTCCTCTGCTGAGGAAAGCTCACCTAGCCTGGGTTCCCTCCTTCCCTCCTGGTGCTCTCCTGCCCTACACATGCACTGTCTTCCTTTAATCCTCCCATGTGCTTTTGTGTCTTCTAGCAGAGGAGGGAGCAGGCATGGTAGTCATGCTCCGTAAAGGATCCTTTGATGGACGGGTTTCCAACTGCTGCAGAGGGAATCCGGGAACTTTCCTTTCAGAATTCCGTTGATGCAGCCAAACCACTGCTGCGGAAAGCCATTCAGATCTCCCAGCAGACCCCGTACTGGCACTGCCGGCTCCTCTTCCAGCTCGCTGTGAGTACTGTGGGACTGGCCGAGGGGTGTGGGTACCTGTGGGGGGCTGTGAGCTGGGGGCATAGGTGTCCCAAGTACAGATAAGCAGAATCCGGGACATGCACAGGTCTTCCTCAGGCTGCTGCACTGAGCAGGTGGGGGCCCAGGAACATTGCTCTTTGACCTGCTCACAGGTCCCCTCCAGACTGTCGCCGGGAGGCAGTGCTCCCGGCCCCTGGAGCTGACTCAGGCCGAGCCTTCATGTTCCCCTTCCTTCTGATACTCCCTTTGGCCTGCATTCATCAAAATTTAGGAACCGTTTCTTGTGAGAGGTCCACTCTATTTTCTAAGAGCTGTGCTGAGGTTCTAAGGAACTGCCTGTTGGACAGTGAATGCTGGAGTCAAGCCTTTTCTCCTGCTTTTGGAGCCTGCTGGGGTATGGCCTCACTCTGGGCTCCGCAGAGCTCCTCTGCCCCAGACTCCCGTAGGCTCCTCAGATGAAGGTCCCTGCACTCTGAATGCTCAGCTGGCAGGTGGCTCTCTGGGCTGGGCTCTCCTGGCATCAGGGGAGGACCCTGCGAGCCAGGTGTGTGTCGACTCCTCCGTGGGAAATGCCTCTTCATCCTGGGCTCTGCCCACACCTCCCTGTCACTGGCCAGCCTCTAGCCTCTTCCTCCCTTGACACAGCCTACCCCCCGGCCACCTCTCTCCCACCTTCTGTGATAAAACCCTATCACCTGCCTGTGCATACAGTGGGACCTGGGCTACAGATGTCACCTGCTCCCTGGGGGAGCCCCTTAATGCCAGGAGTATTTGGCCAGAGGGTCCTCTGCTGAGGAAAGCTCACCTAGCCTGGGTTCCCTCCTTCCCTCCTGGTGCTCTCCTGCCCTACACATGCACTGTCTTCCTTTAATCCTCCCATGTGCTTTTTTTTGTGTCTTCTAGCAGAGGAGGGAGCAGGCAAGGTGGTGAGTCACCTGCTTCAGGTCACAGAGTAGGCGGGTGCAGTGAGCACGAAGCCCAAGGTCACAGCCGAGGCCCCTCAGGTGTCCCTGCCTTTCAGCCCGTCAGGGCTTCTAGGTTTTAAACTCCCATGGACACTTGCCCTGAAAGATTCCCTCCTTGTTAAGGCTCCTCTGGTTGCTCCCCTAGTGACCAGCCCCTGAAGGCGACCTACAAAGTGCACAGACAGACTCGCGCAGCCCTCGGGGTTCTGTGCACGTGCGTGGTAACTGCTGGCTCCTTGCACTGTTAAGCTGAGAGGATGTGCACTGTAGACAAAGTGGAGTTCTGTACCCAAAGCAATTAGTGTTCATGAGACAATATGCCTAATTTAGCTCAAAACTAATACCAAGGCAATTTGGTGGATGTGGGGAGGTTGGGTTTAACTTGCTAGTGAAGCAGTAAGGTCAGATGCTAAAAAGCAAGCAGCTTGGAAGTGAGGGTCATTGCTCTTTCTTCTTTTCAGCAACTGCACACACTTGAGAAGGACCTGGTGTCAGCCTGCGACCTCCTGGGTGTGGGGGCCGAGTACGCCCGGGTGGTGGGATCTGAGTACACACGGTAGGCACCCTCTCTCTGGGCCCTTCCTCCTCTTCTGTGCAAAGAGTTCGGTCATCTTGGTCCTGGACAACACATAGAAATGGCATTTCCGCGTGAAATGATGACCAGCTTTACACACAGTAGGAGACATGCACATGCACGGGGCCCTGAGATGCTTTTGCCCCGTCGGTTCACGAGGTAAGGTGCTGGGTTGACTGCAGGGGTGCGGGGCCACTGGCGGTCTCGGTGCTTTCAGCACTTGCACGTTGCTAGTGTCTCTTGAAGTAAAAGGGCGTGTAGCGTCTGCTGGGCTGACCTCCTTCCTCGTGCAGTGCAGGAGGGGTGCTTGTGAACACTGGGCAGCATGGTTGGCAGCTGGTATCCCCATTTGGGACACCCGAGAGTGTTTATACATAACAGGAGACAGAGTAAGAGGACATTTGTATAAAGGAAGGGACATAGGTTTGTGTTACGCCCAAAACTGCTCAGGTGACCTGGAGGCTAGTGCCCTGGCATTGGGGTCAGGGGTCAGAGGCCAACAGTGTCTCACTGTGCTCCCTCTCAGAGGGTCTTCAGTTTCTCTTTACCCCGAAGAGAAGATCCGCTCTAGTGGGATTCCTAGATTCCAGGTAACCCGTGCTCTTATTCTGTGTTGAGCGTTGAGGTCATGGAAAACTCTGTAACACAAACTAAGCTTGTCCCATGGGGTCTTTGGGACAGAAGAGTGCACCCAGAGCTCTGTTCTCTGAGCTCATGAATGCTAACAGGGGTCCACACAGCCCCCCGCAGGCTCTCATCCCTCGACCACCCTGCCCTGGGGAGGACACCGTCACACAGTCTGGCCTGCACTTCTGGCCCATCAGGTCCTCATGCTGCAGCCGTTACTGATTCAGGGTGACACTCGCTCCTCGCGGGGCGTGGGCATGGCCGCATACTGCACGTTCACAAGTGTCCTCAGGCCTCTGGGCCTCCTCTGTGGGCATATGACGGGAGTGGGCTACACCAAAGCATGGTGCCTACAGGTCTCCTGACACAGGACTTCCGATCTCAGACGTAAGGCCTAGTGATGTGATAATATGGGAACCCAGACATAAAGTTCTAGGCCTTAGATTTCAGTAGTCAAACGGTAGACCCCGGGGTGTCTATGCTGTGAAGAAACAACAAAGACTGACAGGTGACTGGGAGCACAGACTTCTCTCCTGTGTGCCGGGGACCCCGTCACCTCGGTCTCCTCCCCTGCACCAGCCCCCAGTTGATGGGGTGTCGGCTGCAGAATGTGGGGTCTCTGCGCAGACTGGTGGGACGGAGACTTGGACGTTGAACAGACCAGGGGCCTGCAGGCTCTGTGTGGCTGCAGCCCCACGGCTGAGCCTGAAAGCAGCAGCCGTGCCCCAGTGCCAGCACACAGAGGAGCCCCTGGGCACGCGGCTGAGGTTGGGCTGCCCTGGGTTTGGGCTGTTTCCTAAACCTTTTAACATGTTCATTTTTATTATTTTTCTTGCTGTGACATGCTTGTTTAGAAAGTATGGAAGGATTTTTAAGAAGAGACATAGGTTTGTGTTACGCCCAAAACTGCTCAGGTGACCTGGAGGCTAGTGCCCTGGCATTGGGGTCAGGGGTCAGAGGCCAACAGTGTCTCACTGTGCTCCCTCTCAGAGGGTCTTCAGTTTCTCTTTACCCCGAAGAGAAGATCCGCTCTAGTGGGATTCCTAGATTCCAGGTAACCCGTGCTCTTATTCTGTGTTGAGCGTTGAGGTCATGGAAAACTCTGTAACACAAACTAAGCTTGTCCCATGGGGTCTTTGGGACAGAAGAGTGCACCCAGAGCTCTGTTCTCTGAGCTCATGAATGCTAACAGGGGTCCACACAGCCCCCCGCAGGCTCTCATCCTCGACCACCCTGCCCTGGGAGGACACCGTCACACAGTCTGGCCTGCACTTCTGGCCCATCAGGTCCTCATGCTGCAGCCGTTACTGATTCAGGGTGACACTCGCTCCTCGCGGGGCGTGGGCATGGCCGCATACTGCACGTTCACAAGTGTCCTCAGGCCTCTGGGCCTCCTCTGTGGGCATATGACGGGAGTGGGCTACACCAAAGCATGGTGCCTACAGGTCTCCTGACACAGGACTTCCGATCTCAGACGTAAGGCCTAGTGATGTGATAATATGGGAACCCAGACATAAAGTTCTAGGCCTTAGATTTCAGTAGTCAAACGGTAGACCCCGGGGTGTCTATGCTGTGAAGAAACAACAAAGACTGACAGGTGACTGGGAGCACAGACTTCTCTCCTGTGTGCCGGGGACCCCGTCACCTCGGTCTCCTCCCCTGCACCAGCCCCCAGTTGATGGGGTGTCGGCTGCAGAATGTGGGGTCTCTGCGCAGACTGGTGGGACGGAGACTTGGACGTTGAACAGACCAGGGGCCTGCAGGCTCTGTGTGGCTGCAGCCCCACGGCTGAGCCTGAAAGCAGCAGCCGTGCCCCAGTGCCAGCACACAGAGGAGCCCCTGGGCACGCGGCTGAGGTTGGGCTGCCCTGGGTTTGGGCTGTTTCCTAAACCTTTTAACATGTTCATTTTTATTATTTTTCTTGCTGTGACATGCTTGTTTAGAAAGTATGGAAGGATTTTTAAGAAGAGACAGTAATTACATCTGATCCTAGCCTCACCAACTCCGAGGGTGGGGACAGCGGGCAGTGAAGCTGCTGACGTGCCTCGGCTTCCTGAGTGTCTCCCGTTAACCCTCAGGAGAGTCTGAGGGGACTTGGCTGGTTACAGGCAAGGACGTCGGGGCACAGAAGGGCCCTCGTGAGGTGCAGATGTAGGTTCAAGCACATGGGCCTGAGCACTTGCCCTCCCTTCTCTCCTCACCCGCCCCGTGCTGTCTGCAGGTGTGGAGCCTGTGACCTGCTGTGTCAGCGAGAACGAGGTCGTGGCAGACATGCTGTCTTGCGCCTTGCCCAAGCTCCATGCCTTTTTTTTTCTAACCTGTGCCCCCCTGCAGTTTAGTAATTATTTTTTTGGTGAGGGGAGCAGGTTGGGGAGGGGCGAGCAGGCCACTTCTATTGGTTTTTCATTTATCTATTTTCACCCGTCTTTGTTCTTTGGCCCGTGTGGGCCTCCCATTGTAGTGGCCTCTTGTCGCAGAGCACCAGCTCGGTAATTGGACACATCAGTCCAGCCGCCCCGCGGCATGTGGGATCTTCCCAGGCCAGGGATCGAACCGGCGCCCCTTGCACTGCAAGGCGGTGTCCTTACCCACTGGACCACCAGGGAAGCTCCCCCTTCAGTTTAAGTGCAGAGCCTTAGACAGTAGAGGAGCATTAGGGAGGTTCCCCTCCATGCTTTCTTGAACACCTGTTTCTGCCTCCTGAGCTTTTGAACCACATGAGTGCCTGAACAAGGAAAAAGCTAAAGAAAAGTATAAAAGAACAGAACAGAGCACTCTTATAGATAAAACAAACCTAACTGGCCAGGGTCCATTGTCATCCATTTAACAGCCCCAGAGGTGGCTCGTTAGGTCTCCGTGCGTGGCGAGGGGGCAGTCATCTGAGGTGGTGTCTGGGCCTCCCGGGTCTGACTGCTTGTCTCTCTTCCAGGGCACTCTTCCTGCTCAGCAAAGGGATGGTAAGTGGATGCTGGACAGGATGGGCTGGCATGGTGGACACGAGGCTGGGTCCTCGGGGTCGGCCGAGGCCTCGTCTGCTTGCCATGTTGTGGTCTGTCGGGTGCCCAGACGCTCCCACTTGGCAGGTGGCTGTGAGAGGCAGGGCCCTGTCCCCCGTCCCCCAGCTGGATTCAGAGGCCAGGCTCCGATTCCAGGTTATGGGATTTGTGTTGACGGAGGGGCAGCCCTGATTGGAGCTGCCTGGACCTGGGGTTGCAGCCCAGCTTAGTGCCCACCCTTCACGGTGCCCGCAGCCCCACAGCGCGGGAGCAGGTGGCTGCCCCCAAAGAGTCAGTCTCCAGCGCGTGCCTCTCTCCCCCCAGCTGCTGCTGATGGAGCGCAAGTTGCAGGAAGTCCACCCGCTGCTGACCCTCTGTGGGCAAATAGTTGAGAACTGGCAAGGCAACCCCATCCAGAAGGAGTCTCTGCGCGTCTTCTTCCTGGTGCTCCAGGTGACCCACTACCTGGATGCCGGGCAGGTGCGTCCTGCCTCTCTCACGAGGGCTGCTGGGGGCAGGCGGGTGGTGGGAAGGCCTCTGACTGAGACCTCGGCTCCTCGATTGCCTCCTGTCCCTCCGCACCTTGTCACACTTCCTCGGTTCCCCCACCCACCTTTGCCTGTCGGACTGAGCACTTCACTCAATGCACAGGAGCAGAGCACACTTTTACGGGTGCTGGTGGCTGTGGAGGTGGCCTGTAGGGCCTTGGGATGGGACTTCCTGGTGCAGAGGGGCCCCTCTCTGCAAACCACGGCCCCTCCGAGACTCATGAGTGGCCACTTCTCGCCCTCCAGGATAAACAGCTGTGTCGTGCTCCTTGGGGGTTGCTGTAGGAAGGATAAAGTGGTTGAACCGTGTCTGAGCAGGCCTCTCCCGGGCCGTGGTATTGGGCCTAGCGCTGGGTTGTGGTGGAGCCTCAGTGCCACGGATGACCCACGTGGCCCTGCCCTGTGACTTGAAAGCTAGCTGACCCGTCCGGAGGTGGGCTTCTTGCAGGTGTCAGGAGCCCCCAGGAAGGAAAGGCTGGGAGTAGACAGGCAGGCAGGACCTGGCTTGCTGCCACTGTGGACACTTGCCTCCTAAGGGTGGTTGGCACCTGCTAGGAGTACGGGGGGCTCAGGTGTGCGGTCCTGCTCTCCGGCTGCAGGTGAAGAGCGTGAAGCCGTGCCTGAAGCAGCTGCAGCAGTGCATCCAGACCATCTCCACGCTGCATGATGACGAGATCCTGCCCAGCAACCCCGCCGACCTCTTCCACTGGCTGCCCAAGGAGCACATGTGTGTGCTCGTGTACCTGGTGAGTCCTGGAGGGCTGGGGCCCGGCCGCCCAGGCAAGAGGAGGGGGCCCCAGGGACCACCGCCGTCTGATCTCGTCACCAGGTGACCGTGATGCACTCCATGCAAGCCGGCTACCTGGAGAAGGCGCAGAAGTACACGGACAAGGCCCTCATGCAGCTGGAGAAGCTCAAGAGTAAGTCAGGCTCCGTGGACTCCATGGGTCAGGTCGCCCCCTGATGGACTGCCTACCCCCCACCTCCTGTGCTGGCAGCATGGGTCCCCACCCCGTGAGTCTTGTTAGCCCACTTGGCAGATGGGGGTGATCCGGGTTTGGGCAGAGCAAGCAGGCCTGGACTGGATCCTTGATCCACCCCACAGTGGGGCTGGGGGTATGTGTGCCAACTCTGTCCTGTCCCCCTCACTGTGCAGATCACCGTGAGGGTTAGTGGGCTCCACTGGGGCCTGCTGGGACAGCAGTGCTCAGCTGGAACGGGCGGTGGCTTGGGTTTTGTGCCTGTAGGGCCTTGGGATGGGACTTCCTGGTGCAGAGGGGCCCCTCTCTGCAAACCACGGCCCCTCCGAGACTCATGAGTGGCCACTTCTCGCCCTCCAGGATAAACAGCTGTGTCGTGCTCCTTGGGGGTTGCTGTAGGAAGGATAAAGTGGTTGAACCGTGTCTGAGCAGGCCTCTCCCGGGCCGTGGTATTGGGCCTAGCGCTGGGTTGTGGTGGAGCCTCAGTGCCACGGATGACCCACGTGGCCCTGCCCTGTGACTTGAAAGCTAGCTGACCCGTCCGGAGGTGGGCTTCTTGCAGGTGTCAGGAGCCCCCAGGAAGGAAAGGCTGGGAGTAGACAGGCAGGCAGGACCTGGCTTGCTGCCACTGTGGACACTTGCCTCCTAAGGGTGGTTGGCACCTGCTAGGAGTACGGGGGGCTCAGGTGTGCGGTCCTGCTCTCCGGCTGCAGGTGAAGAGCGTGAAGCCGTGCCTGAAGCAGCTGCAGCAGTGCATCCAGACCATCTCCACGCTGCATGATGACGAGATCCTGCCCAGCAACCCCGCCGACCTCTTCCACTGGCTGCCCAAGGAGCACATGTGTGTGCTCGTGTACCTGGTGAGTCCTGGAGGGCTGGGGCCCGGCCGCCCAGGCAAGAGGAGGGGGCCCCAGGGACCACCGCCGTCTGATCTCGTCACCAGGTGACCGTGATGCACTCCATGCAAGCCGGCTACCTGGAGAAGGCGCAGAAGTACACGGACAAGGCCCTCATGCAGCTGGAGAAGCTCAAGAGTAAGTCAGGCTCCGTGGACTCCATGGGTCAGGTCGCCCCCTGATGGACTGCCTACCCCCCACCTCCTGTGCTGGCAGCATGGGTCCCCACCCCGTGAGTCTTGTTAGCCCACTTGGCAGATGGGGGTGATCCGGGTTTGGGCAGAGCAAGCAGGCCTGGACTGGATCCTTGATCCACCCCACAGTGGGGCTGGGGGTATGTGTGCCAACTCTGTCCTGTCCCCCTCACTGTGCAGATCACCGTGAGGGTTAGTGGGGCTCCACTGGGGCCTGCTGGGACAGCAGTGCTCAGCTGGAACGGGCGGTGGCTGCTTTGGCTGTCCCTTCCCCATCCTGTGATGCAGGTTGTGCTCAGGGTGAGGTCAGGATTGGAACCGACTGATAGCAGGTCCTCTGGAGGTCCCGGGTTCTTCTGGGATGCTTGACTCATCCATCCTGTGCGACCGAGGACCTTTGATGAGAGCCCCACGTGTCCCTGGCTGGCTTGTGGCCCGGTCAGCCCCGCTTACTCCCTGTGCCCTTGTCCGTGCTGCTGGGGAGGAGCCAGAGAGCCAAAGCCCACAGGAGCTACAGATGAGTTGGGAAAATGCTCTCTGGTTCCAGTGTGAGGATGGCCGCTTGCGGGCCAGAAGCTGATGCCTCAGGTGGATCACATCGTCTCACCCCCCCAGCTAGCCTCAGCATTCGTAGAGCCTGCGGTGCCCTTGAGCACTCAGCTGGGTTGGGCAGGGGTCTGGGTGAGAATGAAAGACAGAGCCCTCCAACAGTGACTGCTGGCTCTTGTAACACTCTGACCACCAAAGCCTGACCATGAGTCTGATTCCTCACCTGGACAGGGAGCTAGACCTCCCCCTTACTTAAGGATTCTGTGAGCACCAAGTAAGGTGACGACAGACTGGGTGCTGGGCCAGCGCCTGGGAGAGCAAGTGGGCTCAGACCCAGGCAGCTGAGGGGCCGGTGTGGCAGGGGGGCTTGGAGCCCCTGGGAGGCAGGGCCGGGGTCAGCGTCTGCTCGGTTGTCTCCTCCACCCGCGCCTCCAGTGCTGACCCCTGCCTCTCGTCCCCAGTGCTCGACTGCAGCCCCATTCTGTCCTCCTTCCAAGTAATCCTGCTTGAGCACATCATCATGTGCAGGCTTGTCACAGGACACAAGGCCACTGCACTGCAGGAGGTAAGGCCCCTGGGGGCTGCACACTCAAGGGGTGGTCAGGCTGAGGGGGAGGGCGATGTGAATTTGCTGTCTCGAGGGTGTCACGTGGGAGAAGGTAACTTGGCGGTCCACGAGCCTGCGTGGACATAATTGATGAGAGGCTTTTACCTGGAAGTTCTTACACCTGAGGAGCGTGGGGCCTGGGGTTTTAGGGTCTGCTGATGGCAGCTCTAGCGCCCCTCCCACCCTCGGATCCGTAATCCCTTCCTGGAAGGGCACCGGGCCTTGGGAAAGATGAAGGAGCTGTGAGTAAGACACAAGTTGGAAAGGGAGGAGGCGGTAACAGGCAAGAGTCGGCCTCCTCACAGTGGGCGCATCTGCTGGGACTCATCCATCCTGTGCGACCGAGGACCTTTGATGAGAGCCCCACGTGTCCCTGGCTGGCTTGTGGCCCGGTCAGCCCCGCTTACTCCCTGTGCCCTTGTCCGTGCTGCTGGGGAGGAGCCAGAGAGCCAAAGCCCACAGGAGCTACAGATGAGTTGGGAAAATGCTCTCTGGTTCCAGTGTGAGGATGGCCGCTTGCGGGCCAGAAGCTGATGCCTCAGGTGGATCACATCGTCTCACCCCCCCAGCTAGCCTCAGCATTCGTAGAGCCTGCGGTGCCCTTGAGCACTCAGCTGGGTTGGGCAGGGGTCTGGGTGAGAATGAAAGACAGAGCCCTCCAACAGTGACTGCTGGCTCTTGTAACACTCTGACCACCAAAGCCTGACCATGAGTCTGATTCCTCACCTGGACAGGGAGCTAGACCTCCCCCTTACTTAAGGATTCTGTGAGCACCAAGTAAGGTGACGACAGACTGGGTGCTGGGCCAGCGCCTGGGAGAGCAAGTGGGCTCAGACCCAGGCAGCTGAGGGGCCGGTGTGGCAGGGGGGCTTGGAGCCCCTGGGAGGCAGGGCCGGGGTCAGCGTCTGCTCGGTTGTCTCCTCCACCCGCGCCTCCAGTGCTGACCCCTGCCTCTCGTCCCCAGTGCTTGACTGCAGCCCCATTCTGTCCTCCTTCCAAGTAATCCTGCTTGAGCACATCATCATGTGCAGGCTTGTCACAGGACACAAGGCCACTGCACTGCAGGAGGTAAGGCCCCTGGGGGCTGCACACTCAAGGGGTGGTCAGGCTGAGGGGGAGGGCGATGTGAATTTGCTGTCTCGAGGGTGTCACGTGGGAGAAGGTAACTTGGCGGTCCACGAGCCTGCGTGGACATAATTGATGAGAGGCTTTTACCTGGAAGTTCTTACACCTGAGGAGCGTGGGGCCTGGGGTTTTAGGGTCTGCTGATGGCAGCTCTAGCGCCCCTCCCACCCTCGGATCCGTAATCCCTTCTGCCCACCTTCCTGGAAGGGCACCGGGGCCTTGGGAAAGATGAAGGAGCTGTGAGTAAGACACAAGTTGGAAAGGGAGGAGAGCGGTAACAGGCAAGAGTCGGCCTCCTCACAGTGGGCGCATCTGCTGGGACTTTGTGCCCAGGTTAGACTGGATGGGCCAGGGGTGCCCCACTGGCATTAGGGGCCTGTCCTCAGTGCTGCCAGGGCCCGGGTACCCACAGTCCAGTGACGGCAGACACGCCCTCTCCCCGCAGATCTCCCAGGTCTGTCAGCTGTGCCAGCAGTCGCCCCGGCTCTTCTCCAACCACGCCGCTCAGCTGCACACGCTGCTGGTGAGTACCCCAGCCCGTCCCTGTGAGTGACCCAACGACCAACACCCTCGGTGGGGTCCAGAACCTTCCCGGTGGACTTCATTCGGACAAGCATCTCATCGAGTCCAGGTTGACTCAGGTCCCAGGCAGCAGGAATAATGAAGCTGACCCTTGTCGAGCTCTCCTGGGTGCTGCCCTGCGGCCCTGGGCAAGCTGCCTATGGCTCTGAGCCCTGGACACCTTCTTCTTCTAGGGCCTGTATTGTGTCTCTGTCAACTGCATGGACAACGCTGAAGCCCAGTTCACCACAGCCTTGCGGGTAAGGTGCCGGTGGTACCGTGGTCAGCGGGTCACTCCGCAGCGTCCAGCCAGAGGCCAGCTGCGACAGTGAGGCGCCGTTTATCCAGGGCTTCCTGTGACAGGCCCTCTGCCGCCCGGATGTGGCAGGGCCCGCACGGTGACACAGCCTGATGACAGATGGCTGAGGGCCGGGGGCTCCTGGCCACACCGGGGCCGCCCCAGCTCCTCGGGAGGCAGCCTGAAGGGGGTCGTCTGAGCCAGCCATCTGCTGGACAGGGCCTGCTCACCACCTTCACTCAGGATCCCCAGTCCTCCCTGGAGGCCACCAGGGGGCGGGACCTGTGTCACAGCTGTTTGGGGCTCTGGTGCTGCTCACTCAGTGGTGCCAAGACCTTGCCCATCGCCTCCTTCCGCTGCACAAGTGACTGCTGCTGCTTTGGTTCAACATCAGAATTCCCAGCAGATGGTGTGTGGCCCCGGAGGTCCTCTCCACCAGCCTGCAGGGAAGTAGAGCAGCCAGAACCTAGACCCACGCCCCCCATGACGCCAGACACATGCCTGTCCTGTGGCCCTGTGACAGCCATATTGGAGCATCTTTGCTCAGATCAGACAGCCCTCTGGTTCTCCTTGGCGCCTGCCAGGGTCCCCCAGGCGGGTGGCTTGTGCTTTCCAGGCACCCTTGACTTCTTACACAGCCGCACTCGCTGAGCCCCATTGGAAACACTCAGCCCCTTAGGGTCTGAGCTGTGTGCAGGCCACTCACATGGGTCCCTCTCGTGGCCATTCTTGCTCCCCCAGAAAAACTGGGGACTGCGGTCTCTCTACCAGCAGCCACTGGCAGCATTGGCAGGGGAGCCAGCAAGCGTAATCCTCTGCTGTATCTTCACACACTGGGGTCCTGGAGTGACCACCGGGTCTCAGACTAAAAGACAGCAGAGGATAGGCTGACCTGCGTTGTGTTCTGAGGACAGGATTAGGGGTGGCTGGCTCTTTTCTGTTTCCTGAGTTTCCCATAAAGTGGATGATCATTTTATGATGAAAAGAACTAACAGTTTTGTTCTCAGGTTCGGGAGGCAGCGGGCAGGAGCGGTATTTGGAATGGGAAGAATCAGGAGATTCCCAGGCAGCGGTTGTGGCGTGTTCAAGTGGCTCTGAGGCTGCCACGCGACTTAAGTGACCTGCCTGTGCCCGGCCCTGGCCTCTGACTGCTCCGTGTTTCCCATTCCAGCTCACCAGTCACCAGGAGCTATGGGCTTTCATCGTGACCAACCTGGCGAGTGTGTATATACGGGAAGGAAATAGACACCAAGAGGTAGTAGGTGACATGCTTCATATTTGGTATCCTTTTCTTTCAACTCTTACTTGGAGGGGGGCGGGGAGAGTGTTGTCCTGGGCACCTGCAAATCTCGTGACCCTGGGGTATTTGCCTTCCAGCAGTGTCCACAGAGTGGAGCATGGGCGTGGCTGGGGGAGGCCAAGTCTGGGGCAGAAGTGTGTCCATAGCCAATTAGCACTTCTTTCTGCTGAAAATGAGCTAAGCATCACTGACTCTCTTGGACTGGGAGAGGGAACATCAGAATTCCCAGCAGATGGTGTGTGGCCCCGGAGGTCCTCTCCACCAGCCTGCAGGGAAGTAGAGCAGCCAGAACCTAGACCCACGCCCCCCATGACGCCAGACACATGCCTGTCCTGTGGCCCTGTGACAGCCATATTGGAGCATCTTTGCTCAGATCAGACAGCCCTCTGGTTCTCCTTGGCGCCTGCCAGGGTCCCCCAGGCGGGTGGCTTGTGCTTTCCAGGCACCCTTGACTTCTTACACAGCCGCACTTGCTGAGCCCCATTGGAAACACTCAGCCCCTTAGGGTCTGAGCTGTGTGCAGGCCACTCACATGGGTCCCTCTCGTGGCCATTCTTGCTCCCCCAGAAAAACTGGGGACTGCGGTCTCTCTACCAGCAGCCACTGGCAGCATTGGCAGGGGAGCCAGCAAGCGTAATCCTCTGCTGTATCTTCACACACTGGGGTCCTGGAGTGACCACCGGGTCTCAGACTAAAAGACAGCAGAGGATAGGCTGACCTGCGTTGTGTTCTGAGGACAGGATTAGGGGTGGCTGGCTCTTTTCTGTTTCCTGAGTTTCCCATAAAGTGGATGATCATTTTATGATGAAAAGAACTAACAGTTTTGTTCTCAGGTTCGGGAGGCAGCGGGCAGGAGCGGTATTTGGAATGGGAAGAATCAGGAGATTCCCAGGCAGCGGTTGTGGCGTGTTCAAGTGGCTCTGAGGCTGCCACGCGACTTAAGTGACCTGCCTGTGCCCGGCCCTGGCCTCTGACTGCTCCGTGTTTCCCATTCCAGCTCACCAGTCACCAGGAGCTATGGGCTTTCATCGTGACCAACCTGGCGAGTGTGTATATACGGGAAGGAAATAGACACCAAGAGGTAGTAGGTGACATGCTTCATATTTGGTATCCTTTTCTTTCAACTCTTACTTGGAGGGGGGCGGGGAGAGTGTTGTCCTGGGCACCTGCAAATCTCGTGACCCTGGGGTATTTGCCTTCCAGCAGTGTCCACAGAGTGGAGCATGGGCGTGGCTGGGGGAGGCCAAGTCTGGGGCAGAAGTGTGTCCATAGCCAATTAGCACTTCTTTCTGCTGAAAATGAGCTAAGCATCACTGACTCTCTTGGACTGGGAGAGGGAACAGTGCCTTCTCCCCAGAGCCGTCTGTCCTTGTGTTTGTCAGGGAGGCCTCGTGGCTCAATTATGAGGAGCGACAGCTTGGGCTTCAGCCTGCCTTGGGCCCCAAGGTGTTCTGGTGTCCCAGCCTGCTGGACCAGGGAGGTGGGCGCCAGAGCGTGCCCTCTCAGGATCAGTACCTCTGACCAGGTCCCCCTGTGCCACCCTCTGAGCCCTGCCATTTCCCTCCAGCCCTGAGTCCTCTGCAGTGTCTCAGGTTCAGCCACGTGTCTCCACACCTGTGGCCTTCATTTTTTAGTTCTGGCCACTATCGTCTCTTGGCTTCAAACAGAGATGGCCCTGTACCTAGCCGACTTGGCAAGTGATTGGTTGGTTTGAATGCTTTGGGTAGAAGGCCCAGCCCAGCTGCTCCAGTAGCCTGAAAGTACAGTGGGCAGGGTCCCGAGGACCTCGTGTGACCTTGGTGGGTCTTGGAAGCGTCTGGCTCCCCGTGTCTCACCCTCGCCACAGTGTCTGCCTCCAGAAGGGACTGTGGGGGGCCTGGGCACAGCCTCAGCCCACTTCACCCCTCAGCCTCCAAGCCCCTTCTCCATGTGACAGCCAGAAGGGACCTGAGGGGTCAGCAGCGTTGCAGGTCCTGCCCCTTCTCCCAGCAGGTTGCTCGCAGACGTGGGATTTGAGGTCCGGGCATGTGCCGTGAGACTGGGTCAGGTGGTTTGAGGCAGCCCTAGTCCTTTACTGGCGTATTGGGGCCAAACTCTTGTCATTTTTAGAAATGCAGACTTATCCTAACTTGCAGGCTTTCTTTCACAGCTGTACAATTTGTTGGAGAGGATCAATCCAGACCACAGCTTCCCCGTCAGGTAGGCGGCCCCAGGCTCTGAGTCCGACTTAACCAACCATCTTAGGCTCCCCCCTGGAGGTGGTGTGAGCAGGGCCCAGCGTGTACCCCAGTTTTTAATGGTTAGGCAGGGGCCCCTCCTCAGCTCTGGGGCAGAAGTGTGTCCATAGCCAATTAGCACTTCTTTCTGCTGAAAATGAGCTAAGCATCACTGACTCTCTTGGACTGGGAGAGGGAACAGTGCCTTCTCCCCAGAGCCGTCTGTCCTTGTGTTTGTCAGGGAGGCCTCGTGGCTCAATTATGAGGAGCGACAGCTTGGGCTTCAGCCTGCCTTGGGCCCCAAGGTGTTCTGGTGTCCCAGCCTGCTGGACCAGGGAGGTGGGCGCCAGAGCGTGCCCTCTCAGGATCAGTACCTCTGACCAGGTCCCCCTGTGCCACCCTCTGAGCCCTGCCATTTCCCTCCAGCCCTGAGTCCTCTGCAGTGTCTCAGGTTCAGCCACGTGTCTCCACACCTGTGGCCTTCATTTTTTAGTTCTGGCCACTATCGTCTCTTGGCTTCAAACAGAGATGGCCCTGTACCTAGCCGACTTGGCAAGTGATTGGTTGGTTTGAATGCTTTGGGTAGAAGGCCCAGCCCAGCTGCTCCAGTAGCCTGAAAGTACAGTGGGCAGGGTCCCGAGGACCTCGTGTGACCTTGGTGGGTCTTGGGCGTCTGGCTCCCCGTGTCTCACCCTCGCCACAGTGTCTGCCTCCAGAAGGGACTGTGGGGGGCCTGGGCACAGCCTCAGCCCACTTCACCCCTCAGCCTCCAAGCCCCTTCTCCATGTGACAGCCAGAAGGGACCTGAGGGGTCAGCAGCGTTGCAGGTCCTGCCCCTTCTCCCAGCAGGTTGCTCGCAGACGTGGGATTTGAGGTCCGGGCATGTGCCGTGAGACTGGGTCAGGTGGTTTGAGGCAGCCCTAGTCCTTTACTGGCGTATTGGGGCCAAACTCTTGTCATTTTTAGAAATGCAGACTTATCCTAACTTGCAGGCTTTCTTTCACAGCTGTACAATTTGTTGGAGAGGATCAATCCAGACCACAGCTTCCCCGTCAGGTAGGCGGCCCCAGGCTCTGAGTCCGACTTAACCAACCATCTTAGGCTCTCCCTGCCCTGGAGGTGGTGTGAGCACCGTGGGGCCCCAGACGACCCGTGTACCCCAGCCCCTCCCACCTCCCACCCACTCCCCTTCTGTAAATCTGCTGCTTCCATCCAGACCCGCAAGGTGTGACCCTCCACTCTCCCCTCAGCTCGCACTGTCTCCGAGCAGCAGCCTTCTACGTGCGGGGGCTCTTTTCCTTCTTCCAGGGACGCTATAACGAGGCCAAGTGAGTACCGCACAGGGCAGGTGGCCCTGGACCCGGCACCTCCCGGTGTTTCCCCCCCGACCCCGCCAGTTTGGTCTCCTCTCAGGGCCCCAAGGCCACTGCTGCCTTCCCTTCCCCAAAAGACCTCCCAGTGGGGCCTCAGCCTCTGTTCTTCTCACGAAGGCGTTTTCTGCGGGAAACCCTGAAGATGTCCAATGCAGAGGACCTGAATCGGCTCACAGCCTGCTCCCTTGTTCTCCTGGGCCACATCTTCTATGTGCTGGGAAACCACAGGGTGAGTGTCAGGGCCAGGCTGAGGGACCTAGGACCAGGGTGGTGCTTAGTGGGGCAGGGGTGCAAGAGGGGGACACCTAGCAGAGAAGTGCCTCCCGTCCTGTGCCCTGCAGTGCTCATATCTCAGTAACCTCTCACCCCGCCTCCCCACCCCTCCCAGAGCTCCATGAGGCTCAGCCGGGACAGAGGCATCCTGGCTTAAAACAGCCTGGGCAGGCGGGGCTGGGGGAGCGTCGAGTTCCTGCAGGAGGGTGCACCTGTGAGGCAGCCGGGGCCACGTGTCGGCCCGTGGGCAGTTGTCAGACAAAGCCTCCAGGCTCAGAGGAGCTGGAGCTGCTCCGGCTGCCCAGAGCTGGCGAGGCTGAGGGCAGGTCCCCTTCCCCGTGTTAAAATGTAGAGGCGAAGAGGTGTGTCCTCTTGCCGCAATCCCAAGGAGTGCATCTCTACCCATCACACATGGTGTCCTCAGGGCACCCTGCGTTTTTTCCCCCACCAAGTGTCCCCCCGACCTGGTCTCCACCCACTTGAATGCGAGTCTGCCCATCTAGGGGTGTATGAACATCTCACCTGCTCTAACCCATCGACTTTTGTTCACAAGGTCTTTAAGAATGTATTCATTAGTATAAAAGATAGCATGGTCATCAGAGTATCGGAAAAGCAAAGAAGATCATCGCATGTCTTCTGTCTTCTCGCTCTTTCCGTTGCCTGCCTCTGTCCAAACATAGTTTTGCTTATCAGGCTGTTTTGTAATTTTATGGCCCGTCTTTCTCTGCACAACTGTGTCAGAGATTTTTTTTTGAAACAGCAGTGGGAATTTTTAAGTGGCATCAATTCATTAGTCTAGCTGAACTCTAGCTGTTTTCAGGACAGAGAACGTGAGGCACTTGTTTTGGCCCATAAAGTTTTATCTGACCAAAGCCCAGGGCTCCTAATAAGCCAGATGCATCACCCCTTCCCACAATCATGTGATAAGCATTTGCCGAGGCCAGCATGCCCTGCGTCTGTGGCCTGAACCCTGGCAGGCTCATCGCCCTGAAACAACGAGGACTGGCATCGGGTTCTCCCTTCTGAGGGTGGCTCCACTCCTTCTAGAACACCTGAGTGCAGGCCGCCTCCTTTGGGCCTCAGTGTGCTTACCTCATTGCCGGATGAGATCCCACAGACCCAGACTGCAGACCCAGGCCCGGAACCTGGCCTGGCTGACTTGTGTTTGATCAGAGTCTTCCAGAAGCCACCTTTGATGAGGCCAGGTGGGCGGGGCAGTTCTGCAGGGGCAGCTTCTGGTTTGTGTTTGGAACAGTTCCAGAGCAAATTATAGAGCTTATTTGGGAACCTCTTCTGCTGCCTTTGTGCCTGGGCCCACATGGCATAACATGGGGGCCACCGAGAGGCCCCAAACCTAGGCCCTGGCTCAGGCTACACTAGATCTGGGGGAGACACCTGCCCAGGCTTGCCAACCTGGAGTGCACTTGGGCATTACAAGTTTGCAGGTGACTTCATGCAGGAACCCCCTCAGGATCACACCCATCTTCACACCCGGGTTCTGTGGGGCAGCCCCAAGCTGTCAGGGAGAACCAGAGCCCAGGGGGCTCTCCCCGGGCCAGCTCCCTCCCAGCCCTAGGCCTAGAGGAGGACAGGAGTTTTTCCTGTTCTGTTCTGCATTCTGAGGGCTTAGAAGGGCTTGGTTCAATTTGAAGAGTTTCAAGACCCACCTGGAGTTCCTCTTAGAGGTGCTGGTCACAAGGCTGCATGGAGTCACTGGGCTTTGATGTCTGTGGAAGTATATCCCGCACAGCCGTGGCTGTGTTGAACCTTGGCCTCAGGAGTTGCTTTGGAGGACTTCTATGTCTCTGGGCTACTTGCCAGGTGTCCCCTCAGTCCGCAGGGGGGCGCCGCATAGGGAGTCCTCTCAGCATCACCCTGAACCTGCACTTAGGCCGGCAGGCCGTGGTCCCTGGACTGAGTGGAGTCCCTGCGGCGTCAAGGATGGGTGTTCACAGCCCCCGCGGCTCTCTCTCAGCCCATCCTGGAGACTGAGGCGTGGTGTCTTTGAGGTCACGTGATGGAGTCAGGGTTCAGAGGAGAACACATCCTGGTGCCCCGCAGCCCTGTCCGACATGGCCTCCCACAGGAGCAGGCTTGTGTGTAGAAAAAAAATGTCTCTTTCTTTTGACCACTCATCCCTCATTCCTCCCACCAGGGCAGACTGCTGCTTTTTCCCAAGCCCCTGGACCCCTGAATCTATATTTATTTTCTTAATTTTTAAATTTAACTTTGTTTACTTGTTTATTGTTTTTAGTTTATTTATTTTTCATTTTTCCCTCTTTATTCTTGTCAGAGCAAATTATGAGCGGGGCGGCAGTTCTGCAGGGGCAGCTTCTGGTTTGTGTTTAGAACAGTTCCAGAGCAAATTATAGAGCTTATTTGGGAACCTCTTCTGCTGCCTTTGTGCCTGGGCCCACATGGCATAACATGGGGCCACCGAGAGGCCCCAAACCTAGGCCCTGGCTCAGGCTACACTAGATCTGGGGGAGACACCTGCCCAGGCTTGCCAACCTGGAGTGCACTTGGGCATTACAAGTTTGCAGGTGACTTCATGCAGGAACCCCCTCAGGATCACACCCATCTTCACACCCGGGTTCTGTGGGGCAGCCCCAAGCTGTCAGGGAGAACCAGAGCCCAGGGGGCTCTCCCCGGGCCAGCTCCCTCCCAGCCCTAGGCCTAGAGGAGGACAGGAGTTTTTCCTGTTCTGTTCTGCATTCTGAGGGCTTAGAAGGGCTTGGTTCAATTTGAAGAGTTTCAAGACCCACCTGGAGTTCCTCTTAGAGGTGCTGGTCACAAGGCTGCATGGAGTCACTGGGCTTTGATGTCTGTGGAAGTATATCCCGCACAGCCGTGGCTGTGTTGAACCTTGGCCTCAGGAGTTGCTTTGGAGGACTTCTATGTCTCTGGGCTACTTGCCAGGTGTCCCCTCAGTCCGCAGGGGGTCGCCGCATAGGGAGTCCTCTCAGCATCACCCTGAACCTGCACTTAGGCCGGCAGGCCGTGGTCCCTGGACTGAGTGGAGTCCCTGCGGCGTCAAGGATGGGTGTTCACAGCCCCCGCGGCTCTCTCTCAGCCCATCCTGGAGACTGAGGGCGTGGTGTCTTTGAGGTCACGTGATGGAGTCAGGGTTCAGAGGAGAACACATCCTGGTGCCCCGCAGCCCTGTCCGACATGGCCTCCCACAGGAGCAGGCTTGTGTGTAGAAAAAAAATGTCTCTTTCTTTTGACCACTCATCCCTCATTCCTCCCACCAGGGCAGACTGCTGCTTTTTCCCAAGCCCCTGGACCCCTGAATCTATATTTATTTTCTTAATTTTTAAATTTAACTTTGTTTACTTGTTTATTGTTTTTAGTTTATTTATTTTCATCCATCTTTATTCTTCAGTCTGTGTGGGCCTCCTACTGCAGTGGCCTCTCTGGTTGCAGAGCGCCGGCTCTGGGCGCATGTGCCACAGAGTGCTGGCTCGTAATCACACCAGTCCAGCTGCTCTGCGGCACGTGGGATCTTCTCAGGCCAGGGATCGAACCGGTGCCCCTTGCACTGCAAGGCAGGCTCGTTACCCACTGGACCATCAGAGAAGCCCTACTTGGTTTTTTTTGTGTGTGTGTTTAGTTCTTTTATGGGGAGCGGGGTTGGGGGATAAGTGTGGGGACGGAGGGGGGTGGGCGGGCCACTTCTATTGGTCTTTCATTTGTCTATTTTCATCCATCTTTGTTCTTTGGCCCGTGTGGACCTCCCATTGCAGTGGCCTCTTGTCGCAGAGCACCTGCTCTGGGCACATGCGCTCCAGAACTCCAGCTTGATAATGGACACATCAGTCCAACCGCTCCATGGCACATGGGATCTTCCCAGGCCAGGGATCAAACTGGCACCCCTTGCACTGCAAGGCGATGTCCTTACCCACTGGACCACCAGGGAAGCCCCCCCTACTGGTTTATTTTTGACCACACTATATCTTCATTGCTGGGCGCAGGCTTTCGCTCGTTGTGGCGAGCAGGCTTCTCACGGCAGTGGCTTATTTTGTTGCAGCACACAGGCTGGCTCAGCAGGCGTGGCTCCTGGGCTCCAGAGTGCAGCTCAGTGTGACAGGGCACGGCCTTTGTTGCCTCGTGGCATGTGGGATCTTCCCAAACCAAACCAGAGGCTGGGCCTATGACCCGTGGGCCGCCAAAGAAGTCCCTGAGTCTGTATCTCTCATCAGCTCCTGATGTGGGTCCAGGACTGACCGCCACCAGTGCCTTTCTCTCTGGTGAAAAGACAAAAGCACATAGAGTCCCCCATGGCTGTGCCCCAGTGAGGAGGCGCCTGCAGAGCCGAGGAGCAAGGGCTGTGCGGATTTCCCCGAGGTCGCACTTCCAGAGAGTCAGCTGAGATAGACGCTGGAGGAGGCGTAGGTACTTGCCAGGCAGCAGGAGGTCACGGGGCTCCTGAGCTGTCCCGGCCCACGCGTCCCTGCCACCAGCTCCCACCCTGACTTGTCCGCTGCTCTTGGTCAACAGGAGAGCAACAACATGGTGGTGCCGGCCATGCAGCTGGCCAGCAAGATCCCAGACATGTCGGTGCAGCTGTGGTCATCCGCCCTGCTCAGAGGTGAGGGAGGAGGCGGGGCTTCTGGGCGGAGCCTGAGGCCAGAAGGTCCTGGGTCAGCCCTGCTGAGCCACGGCTCCAGACTGCGCCTCTGCAGGCCACAGCCCCCGTTCTGGCCTGTTCTCAGGCTTGCCAGGACGCTCTGCTTGAGGTCAGTGGGCTCAGCGTGCAGTGAGGGCTACGCAGTCTGATTCTGATCCCCTGGGGCCCACAGGCTAGTTCCTGCATCTGGGTGAGGAACTGGGCTGAGCCTTGGCGCTTGGCCTCAGTCTCCTTCCCATGAATGGGGACGGCAGTCATCAGGCAGAATGGGGACAGGGAGGGTGTCCCTGGCAGCTGTCACCGCTGCTCTCCCATTTACAGATGGTGAGACTGATATCCGTAGACTCACCCCAGGCCCTGGGGAAGAGTGGAGGGCAGACTGTTCTCATCTGCAGTGAACTCTGCACTCATTCCATCCTCCTGCCTCAGCAGTGAGCCCTGGGTGCCCTGCTCCCAGCGGGCTCCTGGGTGCCCACTGGCTTTTCTCCCAGGAAATCCCTCGGAGAGCCGCATCCACAGGGATCCTCAAGGACTTTCACTGCCCTAACAGCCCTTAAATCTGCCCCCATGGCCCTCCCTGTTCATCCACCTCCAAGGACATGGGGCTCAGACACATAGGAGGGCACGGGTGAGGGCTTCCAGCGACACAGGGCTCAAGGCAGGTGACGGGCTAGGCACCCAGGAACCCATGGGTGGAGCTGGGGTTCAACTTGGGGCTCCACCCACACCCGAGGGCAGGGCGTGGGGGCAGGGACAGGCCAAAACAGTCCCATCTGTTGCGCATATCTTCCCTCTACCCACCAAGACCTGAATAAAGCCTCGGAATGCCATGGATGCCCATGAAGCTGCCCAGATGCACCAGAACTTCTCACAACAACTGCTCCAGGACCACATCGAGGCCTGCAGCCTCCTGAGCACAACCTTATCACGGTACGGGCACAGGGTCGGGAAATGAATTGGGGGTGCTGGTTAGTTCCTCGGGGCCAGCTCACCTGGCCTGCAGCCCCTGAAGTTTGCTTTTCCTGAGGAAGGAATTACATACTTGGCTACAACCTCCTTGCATCTCTCCAACAATCCCTCACTCAGCCTGGCCTCAGGAGCCCCCTCGGATGGGCAGGATAGCACCCACCCAAGTGGGTGCTGCAGGCTGCTTCCTGGGGCCATCTGACTCAAGTGTGGGAGACGGAGGGCCCTCGCTGGTAACCACCCTGAGGAGGGCAGCATTCCAGGTGCAGACATGCGGCCCAGGCTCACCTGTGTGTCCTCTTCCCTCCAGTCAGTTGTCACCGCTGCTCTCCCATTTACAGATGGTGAGACTGATATCCGTAGACTCACCCCAGGCCCTGGGGAAGAGTGGAGGGCAGACTGTTCTCATCTGCAGTGAACTCTGCACTCATTCCATCCTCCTGCCTCAGCAGTGAGCCCTGGGTGCCCTGCTCCCAGCGGGCTCCTGGGTGCCCACTGGCTTTTCTCCCAGGAAATCCCTCGGAGAGCCGCATCCACAGGGATCCTCAAGGACTTTCACTGCCCTAACAGCCCTTAAATCTGCCCCCATGGCCCTCCCTGTTCATCCACCTCCAAGGACATGGGGCTCAGACACATAGGAGGGCACGGGTGAGGGCTTCCAGCGACACAGGGCTCAAGGCAGGTGACGGGCTAGGCACCCAGGAACCCATGGGTGGAGCTGGGGTTCAACTTGGGGCTCCACCCACACCCGAGGGCAGGGCGTGGGGGCAGGGACAGGCCAAAACAGTCCCATCTGTTGCGCATATCTTCCCTCTACCCACCAAGACCTGAATAAAGCCTGCGGGAATGCCATGGATGCCCATGAAGCTGCCCAGATGCACCAGAACTTCTCACAACAACTGCTCCAGGACCACATCGAGGCCTGCAGCCTCCCTGAGCACAACCTTATCACGGTACGGGCACAGGGTCGGGAAATGAATTGGGGGTGCTGGTTAGTTCCTCGGGGCCAGCTCACCTGGCCTGCAGCCCCTGAAGTTTGCTTTTCCTGAGGAAGGAATTACATACTTGGCTACAACCTCCTTGCATCTCTCCAACAATCCCTCACTCAGCCTGGCCTCAGGAGCCCCCTCGGATGGGCAGGATAGCACCCACCCAAGTGGGTGCTGCAGGCTGCTTCCTGGGGCCATCTGACTCAAGTGTGGGAGACGTAGGGCCCTCGCTGGTAACCACCCTGAGGAGGGCAGCATTCCAGGTGCAGACATGCGGCCCAGGCTCACCTGTGTGTCCTCTTCCTCCACAGTGGACAGACGGCCCACCGCCTGTGCAGTTCCAGGCTCAGAATGGACCCAACACCAGCCTGGCCAGCCTCCTCTGAGGCCCCTGGATGGGGCCTCTCAGCTTCCCCGAGCATCCTTGGGGATCAGGTGTGTCCCTGACCTCCACTCAGATGGCACTTGAGTTTTCCTTGGAGACATGCTGGTGTGGCTATCTTCAGGCTTCTTTCCTGACTGTCTCCAGAGCTTCCAGGTCCCTGGGGAGTGTGGAAGACTGATTCCCATCCTCCCGGGAAGGGCTAGCTGGCCATTCTTGGCTGGGTACCAGAAGCCCGAGTGCTGTGGCTCGCGAATGGGATGTTGGAGCCGACTTCCAGAGCCATCCTTCAGTGTGGACGTGAACTGCCGGTCCTGCTTCCTTGTCTGAGTCATACCTGCAAGAGAGCATGTCTGGGTGGGGTGTGGGGCGCTGGCCGTCAGCCAGGTCCTGACCCTGCGCACCCAGGTGGTCGGTACCACTGAGGTTCCGTGTGACTTCCATGGGCCTCTGTGCTGGGCTGGAGTGTCCCCTCTCCTCATGGCAGCTGCCTGCGCCCAGAGGCAAGACGCCAGTGTCTGGCCCACAATTACAGGGAAGAAGTGATGGTGCCTGTCGGGGACAAAAGCACATGTCCCACCACGATGCTCTTCCTGGCTTGCCTTTCTGTCCAGCGTCCATCCTTTTGGCAGCTGGGGCTTTTAGCTTGGGGCCCTGGGGGACCCAGGAACTTGGCTCCCAGTCATCTGCGCCTTGACTGGATTCACTGTCCAGCTGTGGGAGTGCGCGTGCGCGCGCGTGTGTGTGTGTGTGTTCCCAGAATTGGTGCCCAGAGCTGAGACTCCTGTGTTTGCACGAGCCACCTTCCCTGTCAAGAGTCCACAGTACAAAGCAGGAAGCAGAAGGGAGGGAGAGGACCTGCCTCAGGCCAACTCCAGGTCCGAGATGGAAGGGCCTTGCTTTTGGACAGGTCTGCAGTCTGCTTTGCAGAAAATATTTGCAGATGCCTGAAGCTCCCTGACTTTGCAGGCCGCCACTCCCTTGCTGACCTCTTTTCAGAGGGGTGGAAGAGGAGTCTCAGGGTCTCAGGAGAGCATTGAAACCTCTTCCTGAGCTGGACCCCCACAGGCTCTGCCAGGCCCAGACAGCCATCTTTGGCTCTGTGCTCCTCTTGGATAGTCAAGGAGGTGCCCCAAGTGATGGTAACTTTGGGGCAGTCAAGGCAATTGCCCCCATTAGCTTCCAGTGCCTGGGAGGATCTCCCTGATGAGGGTGACATGTGGTTTTGTTAGTCACGGCTGCTTGTTGGTTCAAGTCTGGTTACCCAGCACTGTGAAGGCTGCTTCTTGAAGCCTCAGCGTGCATGCAGGAAGGAGTACTGGGATTGCTCAGGTCAGCTGCTTGGGCCCCGAGGCCTGGGTGTGCCTTAGCCACTAGCAGGACTGTCAACAGACCTCCTTGCTCGGGGCCACTGCCCACATCAGGGCCCTGCTGCCCTCTTGGGGGCCAGCAGCAGGCATGCAGGTGAGCTATGGAAGGAAGGGACGGGCTGACCAAGTTTTGTCTGAAGAGGACCTGCCCTCTCTGTGTCATCCTGGGTCACTCAAGAGTCCAGTCCTGTTCCATGCTCCTCGGCGGGGGCCTGTGCGGCCTGCAGAGGTGGTCTTTTGCTTGGTCATGATCTCTCTCAGCCTGTCTTCCTACCCCCTTGAGGGTGCCCCCCAGGTCCTCTCTTCCACCCAAAGGACAGAGCACCTGTCTTGCCATGAGCTGCACCTGCTGGCCTGCTCTCCAACACTGTCCAGGCTCTCCAGACCCACACTTCTTCAATCCTGCTTTACATGATGTTTGTCTCTGGGTATTTATTTAAACCTTTCTTTGCTTCTAGGGCATTTTTGTGTGTAGAGCAATTGAAATAAGAACCTCAAAACTTAACGTCTTGTCCTGATGTTCCACTGTTATCTGTGTATATGTAAAGTTAAGGGTAAGTTCTTAAGTTTACAGTTAAAAATTCAGTACTCAATATTTAATATTCCACTCTAGCTTTATGGGATGCCAACCCGCATGTACATGCATGCATTGCGTTTTGACGATCACTTTCTTCATTGAAGCTCCTGACTTTGCAGGCCGCCACTCCCTTGCTGACCTCTTTTCAGAGGGGTGGAAGAGGAGTCTCAGGGTCTCAGGAGAGCATTGAAACCTCTTCCTGAGCTGGACCCCCACAGGCTCTGCCAGGCCCAGACAGCCATCTTTGGCTCTGTGCTCCTCTTGGATAGTCAAGGAGGTGCCCCAAGTGATGGTAACTTTGGGGCAGTCAAGGCAATTGCCCCCATTAGCTTCCAGTGCCTGGGAGGATCTCCCTGATGAGGGTGACATGTGGTTTTGTTAGTCACGGCTGCTTGTTGGTTCAAGTCTGGTTACCCAGCACTGTGAAGGCTGCTTCTTGAAGCCTCAGCGTGCATGCAGGAAGGAGTACTGGGATTGCTCAGGTCAGCTGCTTGGGCCCCGAGGCCTGGGTGTGCCTTAGCCACTAGCAGGACTGTCAACAGACCTCCTTGCTCGGGGCCACTGCCCACATCAGGGCCCTGCTGCCCTCTTGGGGGCCAGCAGCAGGCATGCAGGTGAGCTATGGAAGGAAGGGACGGGCTGACCAAGTTTTGTCTGAAGAGGACCTGCCCTCTCTGTGTCATCCTGGGTCACTCAAGAGTCCAGTCCTGTTCCATGCTCCTCGGCGGGGGCCTGTGCGGCCTGCAGAGGTGGTCTTTTGCTTGGTCATGATCTCTCTCCAGCCTGTCTTCCTACCCCCTTGAGGGTGCCCCCCAGGTCCTCTCTTCCACCCAAAGGACAGAGCACCTGTCTTGCCATGAGCTGCACCTGCTGGCCTGCTCTCCAACACTGTCCAGGCTCTCCAGACCCACACTTCTTCAATCCTGCTTTACATGATGTTTGTCTCTGGGTATTTATTTAAACCTTTCTTTGCTTCTAGGGCATTTTTGTGTGTAGAGCAATTGAAATAAGAACCTCAAAACTTAACGTCTTGTCCTGATGTTCCACTGTTATCTGTGTATATGTAAAGTTAAGGGTAAGTTCTTAAGTTTACAGTTAAAAATTCAGTACTCAATATTTAATATTCCACTCTAGCTTTATGGGATGCCAACCCGCATGTACATGCATGCATGCGTGTGCGAGCTTTGAACTTCCTCTTCACTGCAGCACCTTTCAATACATAAAGCTGTCGTAAATACCTTCCTGTGAGTCCGGATACAGTGCCTCACAGTTTCTCAGTCATAAGAATTTAAGACAGACAGCAAGCAAGCCCCCAGAGAGACATTACAGCTAGTGTAATATAGCTAGGTGTTCAGAAAAACGAAAAAAAAAAAAAAAACTCCAAACCCTTAAGCATACACAGGATGTGAGGGAGCAGCAGAGAGATTGCTGTTGGCAGGTTAATTATTGAAAGCTGTTGAGACTCCTTTTGTGTGCCTCCCACTTCCTCCTGTTAGCGGCGGAGGCCCTTGGGGCCTCTGATTCTGGGGACCCTGGTCCAGGAGGTGCCAGGTTCCCGTGCAGACACTAGCTGCCTTCCCTAGCTGGAGCCCGACAGTCGCCCACGGGGGAGGCCAGGGTCCTCCCCCTGGGCCAAGCACTCCCCACCCCATTTCTTGGGAACACAGGCAGGGAAATTGGAAAGGGCTGCCTGGCACAGTGGGTAAATTTGTTGGTTGCATCGTCTTTGTTTCCTTAAAAGGTTTTTAATGTATGTTTGGCATATTGTCTTTCTAATGGATTTTTCAGTGTCTTATTGTTTTTAGCAGCCTGTAATTTCAGCTGGTGCTTTTAATCAGGAAATTTTTTTTTTTTTTTTGTAAATACAAAACCTTGTTTAAAAGAGAGAACCGTAGAGCATAGCTTCTCTTTTGTAGATGTCTTTTCCTGTATATTCAGAGTAAAAGAACTTGGGGGAGCCATCCCTCGCTGTGTCTGTTGTGCTCTCTCCTTTCACACGCACCGCCCTGAAGGCTGACCCTCCCCGCCCAGCCAGTGGGGCTCCGGCCCTCTGCTGTAACCTCCAGAGTGTGGGATGCTGAGCCCATTACCCTGGACTGGAGGACCTCGGGGAGACCTGACTCCTTCTCCTCTAAGGGTGACGCTCCTCACCCAGCTCTGCCACAGACCAGAGTTCCTGGCCTGCCTGGGCTCCTGTGCCCTGTGTTCTTGGAGAACATGTGGGTCAGCTTTCCTGTGTCTGGGTGGCTTTTTTCTTTTTCCTTTTTGGGGTGGAAGTCATTTAAAATAATCAGCATTTAATGTCTACAATTCAGTGGTGCTAAATAGATTTACTATGTGCAGCCAGCCTCTCTGTCTAGTTCCCAAACATTTTCGTCACACCCAGAACGAGAGACCCATCTCCATTAGCAGTCACTCCCCTCTCCCCTTCCCCAGCCTCGGACCAACGCTCATCTACGTTTGCTCGCTCTGGGCTGATTGATGTGGGATTTTCACATAAATGGAGTCACCTAACGTGAACTTTTGGTGTCTGGCTTTTTTCACTCAACTTAATGTCTCCAACGTTTTTCCACATTTGTAGTAGGTATCATTGCTTCACTCCTTTTTTTTTTGCTTCAATCTTTTTTATGGCTAAATAATGTGTCAGATGGAGCACCTTTTAGCCAATCACCATTGATGGGTTTTGAGTTGCCGCCCCCTTGTGGCTGTTGTGGGTAGTGCTACTGTGGATGCCCCTGTGCTTTTTGTTCGGCACATGTGATTCCACAGGGCTAAGGGGAGGACGGGAATGTGTCTCACAGACACATCCCCGGTCCTCAAATCCTGCCAGTCACTCTGCCCATTCCTGCCTATCTATCCCATCTGTCTGACGCCTAGTCATGTCTCCCACCTGAAGGCTCCTCCCTGAATGATCCCAGAATATTCTGTGCTCACTCCCACCATCCCCCCCACCAGGGGCATTCTCCTGGTCCTGGCTGGGTTTCACTGGGGAACTTTCTAGTCCAAGCCTGATTGTAGGGTGTGTTGGTCCATGGTGCAGCCCAGAGGTAGGAGCCCACTGGTCAACCCCAGATAGGTCCAGCAGGTGTCACTGTGGCTAGGTCCCTCACCCCACCCCCACTCCCTATGTGCCACCACTGAATTGCCAGCAGGTCCCTGCTGACTTGTCTGGACCTAATGTCCTCAGGCTGATGAGCTCCTGCGGGCCTGGCATGGGAACTTTTTTTTTTTTTTTTGCGGTGGGGGTGGGGTGGGGTGGGGGCGGGTTGGGGAGGGAGAGGGGCAGGCGGGCGCTTATATTGGTCTTTCATGTATCTATTTTCCTCCATCTTTGTTCTTTGGCCCCATGTGGGCCTCCCATCGCAGTGGCCTCTGTTGTCGCAGAGCACCGGCTCTGGGCACATGCGCTCCAGAGCTCCGGCTCGGTGATTGGACACATTTGGTCCAGCCGCTCCGTGGCACGTGGGATCTTCCCAGGCCAGGGATCAAACTGGCGCCCCTTGCACTGCAAGGTGGTGTCCGTACCCACTGAACCACCAGGGAAGCCCCTGGCCTGGGAATTTAAAGTATTCCTTATGTGGACTGACTTTCCCCCTTGGCCTCCTTGAGCTCGTTGAGTTTACATTTCCCGCAAAGAAAGCTATTTGGAGAGACTCATGCCATATTTCTGTCTGTCCAGCACCGCGTATCATTTCTTCCATTTGAATGACACCACCTTCTTCCCCGCAATAACATGCCAGTCCGCTCAGAGGTGCCAAGCAGAGGCTGACTCCTGCAGGTAGTGGAGGAGGCCCCTCCCTCTCATTCTTCAGAGGGTCTGAGTGGGGAGGGGGACCTTGCTGACAAGTTTAAAAGTGTTTCACCATAAATCCATGTTTATGTGGTGATATTACAATGCAATTGGTTGGGAAAAAAGAAGATTCATTTCTGTGTGAATTTTATTTTCTTAGCACTTTGATATTTTTTGATACTTTTTTCAAAGCCTTGACAATAAAAGGACTGTTGTTTAGTCCCTAAATCGTGTCCAACTCTGTGACCCCATGGACTGTAACCCTCCAGGCCCCTCTGTCCATGGGATCTCCTATGCAAAAATATTGGAGTGGGTTGCCGTTTCCTTCTCCAGGACATCATCCTGAACCAAGGATTGAACCTGCGTCTCCTGCACTGGCAGGTGGATTCTTTACCACTGGGCCCCCAGGGAAGCCTAAAGGGACTATCACAATGATGCTTTATGAAAAACATGATACCCTCCATGCATTGTGGATGCTATAATAAATGTCATTTTAAAAATCATAGCTTCCCTGGTGGTGCAGTGGGTAGAGAGTCTGCCTTGCAATGCAAGGGGCACTGGTTCGATCCCTGGCCCGGGGAAGATCCCACGTGCCGCAGAGCCACTGAACCAGTGTGTCCAATGGCAGGCCAGCACTCTGGAGCGCATGCGTCCAGAGCCAGAGCTCTGCAACGAAGAGAGGCCACTGCAATGTGAGGCCCACACATGCCAAAAGAATAAAAGATGGATGAAAATAAATATAAAAATAAAAGAGGCATGATGGGGGAAAAATTGTAACCTTTTTACACTAAGGTGTTTGTAGAAGAGAGATCAGCTCTCCTTTGTCCCATCCCTGTGTGCAGAAAAGCTGTCTAAAATAGATCCTTAGAAGCAGGCCTCTTGGCCAGTGAGTGCTTGTTTGGCTTTGTTGTCTCTAACTATAATTCTCAACAGCATATATCTGTGCAACTTGGGATTTCAGGCTCCCCCTGTAGTTAGGGATGCTCTGCCCTGAGCCAGTGTCTCTGTGGCCCTGGAGGATGTCCTGTTTCCTCAGGGTTCTGAACAGAGACTCTCTCCTTAAAGGGTTAAAGACAAACGCCTCAGAAGTACCGTGAACCGGAAGTAAATCTCCTATTCTCATCTTGGATGTCACCCGCGGCTGCCAGGGGCCCAAGTCTGTTCCATCCTCAGCCACAAGGGGGCGCGGACACCCTGGACGGCAGCCCCACCAGGCAGGGCAAGCAGGCTGGGAAGGCTGGGCTGGATGTCCCCAGACCCCACTGGAGCCTGGCTCTGTCTGTATCTGCAAGGATGTGGCCTGACCTTGACCTCGGGGCCTCTCAGTTCCTCTCCTGTAACACGCACCTCGGAGAAGCTGGTCCCCGTGGTTCTCCAGGTGTCAAGACGACCCCATTCATGCCTTCATTTACTCACCAAATACTGACTTGGCACCTACTGAGTGCTGGGGACCCCGCAGGAGCCACCGCAGACAAAGCCCCTGCCCTCAGGGAGTGGACGTCCTACCAGCAGCTCTAGGATGGACCTCAAATAGGAGCACGTGCTAGCTTGCCCATGAGAGAAGTGACACACGGTAGGATGAGCTCTGTAACGAAACAGAGGGGACGCCTCCCTCCGCCACGCCGGTCAGAACTGGGCAGCTCGGTGACATTTACAACTTCTGCTACACAGCCACCAAGACTGGGAAGGGAAGGGGCAGCCCTTGTGTCTGGCCACTCCAGAGAGGATGCTGGGTAGGGCTCTGGGCTGCCTGTGGCATTCTGGAGGGCAGGGGCTGCCACACAAGCCCAGCTGAGACCCAGGTCATGTCTAGGAGGACCCTGATGAATGGAGAAAGTGACTGAGCCCTCTTGTCCAGGGAAGCGATTGAGTCCCCAGGTCCCTTCAGGTTCTTCTTCCCCCAGCACACTTGGGCCCACGTCCCAGAACGGGGCTCAGGCGGGGGTAGCGCAGACTGGGCTGAAGGTGAGTCCAGGGCATGGGTCAGAGGGTGACCGTGACAGTCACTAGCCCCCTTGTATAGCTCAGACTCCAACAGCAGGTGACCAAGGGCCTGAGGCCTCCATACACCACCACAAGCTAACCAGAGCAGGTGCCTCAGAGCTGGGTCTTCAGTCCAGGTACTGTACCCCTAACACCCTGCCCAGCGGCCACCATGCGTTTCCTGAGACACCATCTTCCAGGAAAAGGGACTTCATCTGTCCAAGAAATCCTTCCTACCTCTGGAAGGTTCCTACAGAAGGAAATCCCAGCAAGGCCACACCCAAATCCCTCCTTCACAGGATCTGTTTCTCTCTTAGGATCTAGTTTTCCTGAGATCTAAAACCTTGACTTAAGAAGCTTATTTTTTTCAGGGATTATCTGCACCCCCCGCCCCTGCCAACTGTTTTCTGGAATCACCATAGGCGACGCCCAGGGTTGCCCTATGGAACACCCCCATGCCTTATCTACAGAGTACAGGGCCAGGTGGGCTTTGCACACGGACAGACCCAATGGCAGCGTGAATTCAGTCCCCATGATGGGATGAGAGCCCCATGGCCACATCATCTCTCTCTGGATTCTTCCAACCTTTAAACTTTGCCCCAGGTCCCACAGCCACACCCTCGTGAGGACGATGGGTGGGTGCTAAATACGTTCCCCTCCCTTCTCTTAATTGTCATGAAAAAGACCAGAATCTATATTTGCTCACCCAAGAGATCTCCCCACATAACATGATAACATGTCTGTGATGCACGGGATGTTGAAGGTGTTTTGACTGATGCCATGTGGGCATCTAACAAGAGTTGGGGCACCCAAAGGAATCACAACAGTTCAAGATCACAATCTGGGGTCAAGGTGGCTCTTTGAAACTAGTTAATCTCACTCCCAAGCAAGGAAATTTTAAGTTCCTTCAAAGGTAGTAGATTGAGGGCTGTGTGGTTTCCCCTGAGCCCTTGGAGGACCCTGATGAATGGAGAAAGTGACTGAGCCCTCTTGTCCAGGGAAGCGATTGAGTCCCCAGGTCCCTTCAGGTTCTTCTTCCCCCAGCACACTTGGGCCCACGTCCCAGAACGGGGCTCAGGCGGGGGTAGCGCAGACTGGGCTGAAGGTGAGTCCAGGGCATGGGTCAGAGGGTGACCGTGACAGTCACTAGCCCCCTTGTATAGCTCAGACTCCAACAGCAGGTGACCAAGGGCCTGAGGCCTCCATACACCACCACAAGCTAACCAGAGCAGGTGCCTCAGAGCTGGGTCCTCAGTCCAGGTACTGTACCCCTAACACCCTGCCCAGCGGCCACCATGCGTTTCCTGAGACACCATCTTCCAGGAAAAGGGACTTCATCTGTCCAAGAAATCCTTCCTACCTCTGGAAGGTTCCTACAGAAGGAAATCCCAGCAAGGCCACACCCAAATCCCTCCTTCACAGGATCTGTTTCTCTCTTAGGATCTAGTTTTCCTGAGATCTAAAACCTTGACTTAAGAAGCTTATTTTTTTCAGGGATTATCTGCACCCCCCGCCCCTGCCAACTGTTTTCTGGAATCACCATAGGCGACGCCCAGGGTTGCCCTATGGAACACCCCCATGCCTTATCTACAGAGTACAGGGCCAGGTGGGCTTTGCACACGGACAGACCCAATGGCAGCGTGAATTCAGTCCCCATGATGGGATGAGAGCCCCATGGCCACATCATCTCTCTCTGGATTCTTCCAACCTTTAAACTTTGCCCCAGGTCCCACAGCCACACCCTCGTGAGGACGATGGGTGGGTGCTAAATACGTTCCCCTCCCTTCTCTTAATTGTCATGAAAAAGACCAGAATCTATATTTGCTCACCCAAGAGATCTCCCCACATAACATGATAACATGTCTGTGATGCACGGGATGTTGAAGGTGTTTTGACTGATGCCATGTGGGCATCTAACAAGAGTTGGGGCACCCAAAGGAATCACAACAGTTCAAGATCACAATCTGGGGTCAAGGTGACTCTTTGAAACTAGTTAATCTCACTCCCAAGCAACACCGTTGGTTAACCTCTAACCTTCGTGTCTGATGAGTTCCTTCAAAGGTAGTAGATTGAGGGGCTGTGTGAAGCGAATTATTCAAACCTGAGCTGGCGGCTAGGGGGGCCCTGGCACAGGGAAGATACTCTGCCGGTCCGGGACAGGCTTATAATGCAGGGAAATTGGTCACTGAGCTGAAATTCAAATCTAACTGGGCGTCCTCTGTTTTCATTTGCTAAATGTGGCCACCCTGGAGGCTCAATAACATCTTTGAATAAAAGAACGTAGGCATGAAACCAGAGAGCTGGAAGATTACTGAATCCAAACCAGGAATTTTACCAGTGAGAAACAGCACTCACAGAGCTTGGCAGCATGCTTACTTCTTCTATCAGAATAAAACCCCACTTCCTCTCCAGCCTGCAACATCAGCCGTCCTCTCCTGCTTCATCCCTGCCCACCAGCTTGCCAGTTGCTCTCTGGGCCCTCAGGACTGCGGCATCCACTGTTCCCCTCTGCCCAGAATGCTCATCCCCAGGCAGAGTCCTTGTTAAGATTCAGATTTCTGCTCACATCTGTGTCTTTTTTTTTTTTTTTTGGCCACTTCTATTGGTCTTTCATTTATTTCCATCTTTGTTCTTTGGCCTGTGTGGGCCTCCCATCGCAGTGACCTCTGTCGCTGCAGAAAACCGGCTCTGGGCGCATGCGCTCCAGAGCTCCGGCTCGGTAACTGGACACATGGGTCCAGCTGCTCCGCGGCACGTGGGATCTTCCCAGGCCAGATCGAACCAGCGCTTGCATTGCAAGGCGGTGTCCTACCCACTGGACCATCAGAGAAGCCCAGATCTCTGCTCAAATCTGTCTGTTCACAAGTCTCCAATCTTCCCAGGCCAGGATGAACATGCGGGAACCATGCTGGACCAGTCCCTCCCTTCTCTTAATTGTCATGAAAAAGACCAGAATCTATATTTGCTCACCCAAGAGATCTCCCCACATAACATGATAACATGTCTGTGATGCACGGGATGTTGAAGGTGTTTTGACTGATGCCATGTGGGCATCTAACAAGAGTTGGGGCACCCAAAGGAATCACAACAGTTCAAGATCACAATCTGGGGTCAAGGTGACTCTTTGAAACTAGTTAATCTCACTCCCAAGCAACACCGTTGGTTAACCTCTAACCTTCGTGTCTGATGAGTTCCTTCAAAGGTAGTAGATTGAGGGGCTGTGTGAAGCGAATTATTCAAACCTGAGCTGGCGGCTAGGGGGGCCCTGGCACAGGGAAGATACTCTGCCGGTCCGGGACAGGCTTATAATGCAGGGAAATTGGTCACTGAGCTGAAATTCAAATCTAACTGGGCGTCCTCTGTTTTCATTTGCTAAATGTGGCCACCCTGGAGGCTCAATAACATCTTTGAATAAAAGAACGTAGGCATGAAACCAGAGAGCTGGAAGATTACTGAATCCAAACCAGGAATTTTACCAGTGAGAAACAGCACTCACAGAGCTTGGCAGCATGCTTACTTCTTCTATCAGAATAAAACCCCACTTCCTCTCCAGCCTGCAACATCAGCCGTCCTCTCCTGCTTCATCCCTGCCCACCAGCTTGCCAGTTGCTCTCTGGGCCCTCAGGACTGCGGCATCCACTGTTCCCCTCTGCCCAGAATGCTCATCCCCAGGCAGAGTCCTTGTTAAGATTCAGATTTCTGCTCACATCTGTGTCTTTTTTTTTTTTTTTTTGGCCACTTCTATTGGTCTTTCATTTATTTCCATCTTTGTTCTTTGGCCTGTGTGGGCCTCCCATCGCAGTGACCTCTGTCGCTGCAGAAAACCGGCTCTGGGCGCATGCGCTCCAGAGCTCCGGCTCGGTAACTGGACACATGGGTCCAGCTGCTCCGCGGCACGTGGGATCTTCCCAGGCCAGGGATCGAACCAGCGCCCCTTGCATTGCAAGGCGGTGTCCTTACCCACTGGACCATCAGAGAAGCCCAGATCTCTGCTCAAATCTGTCTGTTCACAAGTCTCCAACTTCTGTCCTGGCCAGAGAGTCCTTTCCAGGCACTATGTCACATCTAGTGACTTTTGGGGGGGGTCATACCACATGACCTGTGGGATCCTAGTTCCCTGACCACAGATCAAACTCACACCCTCCTACACTGGAAACAAGTGTGAAGTCTTAACCACTGGACCACCAGGGAAGTTCCCCCACCCCCAGCCCCCAGTTACTTTTCTTCATCAGCATCATCAGTGGTTGAAATCATCTTAACTTCGTTGTCAGTCCATCCCTTCCCACTCTACTCGCTCACCACGGCATCCTGACCCTCTCTCCAAGACCACGGGCCTCTGAGAGCTCCCATGGAGACCCTGGGCCCTTACACTGAAATTCCTGTCACAGCCCCACCTGCCTCTCAGCTGCAAGCTGCTGGAGGTCAGCGTCATTTGAAACAGGAGGGAAGGTTCCCAGACAAGGAGCACTAGTAACTCCTGCCCTAGGAAGAAGAACAATCTGTTTCCAAACTGAAACTAAAGTTGAGATTCAGTGTTTTCTAACCCAAGATGTGTAGAAATACTCCTACTCCAAAGATCCAGGAACCTTTTCCCCTCAGGCCCCAGTACATAGCTTTCTAGGGCTTTCTATACTGGACAGCATGACTGAGGGAAGGGTACTCAGCTCTCAGGAACATTCTAGGACAGTTGAGATCAGGTGCGTTCAGGGTGGTATGGCCATAGAGTCCTCAGGAACATTCTAGAATAGCCCCAGATCACTGACTGAGAGTGACAACTTGCGTCCGTGGTGAACACTGCCCACCAGAACACTTGCTTTAAAAGATCAGAGTGTGTGCACCGTGACGCTGAATGGGCAGAAGACCAGAGTGGACCCTGTACATCTGCACACGGAATAGAACCCCTCTGGAGGGACATGTGAGAGACTGGTGACCGTGGCTACCTGTGGGGAAGGGAACGCCAGGCCTGGGGTCAAGGCTAGCGAGCGATGCCTCGTGCCTGGCCCCTTTGCCCGCTGTTCTAGCCCACAGGGCCCAGCCCTCCTTAGGGGCCCATTAGATATTTGTGGAATAAATAAATACGCCAATTAATGAGGGAACTTCTGAAAGGCTATTCATCCAAAAGAACAAAATAAGATGGAGGCATTAAGTATCGTCATTCATTCCACCCTCACTGCTCACCCTGCTACACCCCCAGTGCCAGCCCCACCGGGGAGGAAGAGGGGAAATCCATGCTGACCAAACACGCTTCTGTAGTTGCTTTGTGTCTGGGGGAATGTCTCTCTCTCCCGACTCTCCGGTCCACGCTTCGGCCACAACCCAGGAGAAGATGCTCCTGAAGAGGACCAGGGCCTTGTTGAGCGGATGCGTGAGTGGCCGAGCTGCAGCAGGAAGGATGAGCCTGGTGGCGTCTGGGTGGAAGCCAAAGGCAAGGGGCCCTGATGGCTGCTTCCCCGCCCACTGGCCTGGAGGCCTTAACATGGAGGCAGGAAGCAGCTGGGCCGTGACAAGGAACCTTTCCTCACAAAGACACAGGAGTGATCCACAGGGCATGGCCCGTGACTGCCCAGAGCTCCCTGGGGACCCCTGAATTCCACTCAAGACAGGAGACGGGCTGCCGTCCACTCTGCTGCTGGAGTTTAACAACCGCGAAAGTGCAGTGAGCTCTCTGCAGCCTTGAAGATTCAGGCTGGCTCTGCCAGGGAACTGGCTCGGCTCTCGCCTTGAGGCCGAGCTTGCTCAAGTTCTAGCCTCTCTGCACGCTCTGCATTTGGGAAACTGAAGATGGACTAGCTGATTGCTTCACTTCCTCTTGGTTCTGACAGTTTTTAACACCCTAGTCTCTGCGTGAAGATGTAGAGGGGAGAGATGAACAGGCATTCAGAAAAGGTGGATGACCCAGGCATTTTAGTGTTCAAATGCTGTGTGTGTGTGCATTTGGCTGCACCACGTGGCATGAGGGATCTTAGTTCCCTTGGCTGCAACCAGCACCTACCTTGTTTGTGATGGTCACCGTGACGCTGAATGGGCAGAAGACCAGAGTGGACCCTGTACATCTGCACACGGAATAGAACCCCTCTGGAGGGACATGTGAGAGACTGGTGACCGTGGCTACCTGTGGGGAAGGGAACGCCAGGCCTGGGGTCAAGGCTAGCGAGCGATGCCTCGTGCCTGGCCCCTTTGCCCGCTGTTCTAGCCCACAGGGCCCAGCCCTCCTTAGGGGCCCATTAGATATTTGTGGAATAAATAAATACGCCAATTAATGAGGGAACTTCTGAAAGGCTATTCATCCAAAAGAACAAAATAAGATGGAGGCATTAAGTATCGTCATTCATTCCACCCTCACTGCTCACCCTGCTACACCCCCAGTGCCAGCCCCACCGGGGAGGAAGAGGGGAAATCCATGCTGACCAAACACGCTTCTGTAGTTGCTTTGTGTCTGGGGGAATGTCTCTCTCTCCCGACTCTCCGGTCCACGCTTCGGCCACAACCCAGGAGAAGATGCTCCTGAAGAGGACCAGGGCCTTGTTGAGCGGATGCGTGAGTGGCCGAGCTGCAGCAGGAAGGATGAGCCTGGTGGCGTCTGGGTGGAAGCCAAAGGCAAGGGGCCCTGATGGCTGCTTCCCCGCCCACTGGCCTGGAGGCCTTAACATGGAGGCAGGAAGCAGCTGGGCCGTGACAAGGAACCTTTCCTCACAAAGACACAGGAGTGATCCACAGGGCATGGCCCGTGACTGCCCAGAGCTCCCTGGGGACCCCTGAATTCCACTCAAGACAGGAGACGGGCTGCCGTCCACTCTGCTGCTGGAGTTTAACAACCGCGAAAGTGCAGTGAGCTCTCTGCAGCCTTGAAGATTCAGGCTGGCTCTGCCAGGGAACTGGCTCGGCTCGCCTTGAGGCCGAGCTTGCTCAAGTTCTAGCCTCTCTGCACGCTCTGCATTTGGGAAACTGAAGATGGACTAGCTGATTGCTTCACTTCCTCTTGGTTCTGACAGTTTTTAACACCCTAGTCTCTGCGTGAAGATGTAGAGGGGAGAGATGAACAGGCATTCAGAAAAGGTGGATGACCCAGGCATTTTAGTGTTCAAATGCTGTGTGTGTGTGCATTTGGCTGCACCACGTGGCATGAGGGATCTTAGTTCTCTGCCCAGAGATCGAACCCTGCAGTGGAAACAGAATCTTAAACACTGGAGCATCAGGGAAGTCCCCATCGTCCCCATCATGTATTTATTAAATGTGTGTGTATCTACTACATGTATATTGAAGACCGTATTATAGTTCTATCCTTTGGAAATATTGATCTAATAAAGGAAAGAAGGGAGGGAGGGAGAGAGAGAAGAAAGGAGTAAGGAAGGAAGGGAAGAAGAAAATGAAAGAAAGAAAAGCCAGCCTCATGAGAGGGAGACTCAAGAAGGAGGGGACATATTAGACCTATGGCTGATTCACGTTGATGTTTAGCAAAAAACAGCAGAATTCTGTAAGGCAATTATCCTTCGATTAAATAAATAAATTAAATAGAAGCCAGCCTACATACTTTGTGTAGTGACTTAATATAAAATGTACAAAAATGAGGATCGTAAACAGAAAATGTTAGTTAAAAACAAAAAAAGAACAACAACAACAAAAAAAATCAAACAAGAAAATGTTAGTTATCCATGGGCCTGTGGGTCCAATAGGTGGACTCAACAAGAGCCAGGGATTTTGTTCAGAACTGGAATTCAAACCTACGTTCTGGTTTTGTTCATTTGTGATCCTAGCTGAATAAATTCCTCTGAGCCTCAATCTTCTCCCTTCCAAAATGAGGTGAGGTACCTTGACCTCATACAACTTCTGAGAGGGGGAGAGGCCATAAGGGAGGCAGAAATTGGCTTAGGCAAGGCAACAAGCCAGCCCCATTCAAGCCATGAGCCACGTTCCACTGATTGTGAGTTTGCCAGGATATTAATGGGTATTGTTAGAAAAAAAGAAAACAGCACATGCTCAAGGAGCATTGTAATCTAAAATAACAACATGTATTATCAGTATTAAAGGCTTACAAAATACTTTGGCTGAAAAAAGTTTTTTAAGCAGCAAAACTCAACGAGAATCTTCACTGATACCTTGAGTCATTATTTTTGTAAGATGTTTTTCGATTGCGATTTTAAAAGTCTCTGCGTGAAGATGTAGAGGGAGAGATGAACAGGCATTCAGAAAGGTGGATGACCCAGGCATTTTAGTGTTCAAATGCTGTGTGTGTGTGCATTTGGCTGCACCACGTGGCATGAGGGATCTTAGTTCTCTGCCCAGAGATCGAACCCTGCAGTGGAAACAGAATCTTAAACACTGGAGCATCAGGGAAGTCCCCATCGTCCCCATCATGTATTTATTAAATGTGTGTGTATCTACTACATGTATATTGAAGACCGTATTATAGTTCTATCCTTTGGAAATATTGATCTAATAAAGGAAAGAAGGGAGGGAGGGAGAGAGAGAAGAAAGGAGTAAGGAAGGAAGGGAAGAAGAAAATGAAAGAAAGAAAAGCCAGCCTCATGAGAGGGAGACTCAAGAAGGAGGGGACATATTAGACCTATGGCTGATTCACGTTGATGTTTAGCAAAAAACAGCAGAATTCTGTAAGGCAATTATCCTTCGATTAAATAAATAAATTAAATAGAAGCCAGCCTACATACTTTGTGTAGTGACTTAATATAAAATGTACAAAAATGAGGATCGTAAACAGAAAATGTTAGTTAAAAACAAAAAAAGAACAACAACAACAAAAAAAATCAAACAAGAAAATGTTAGTTATCCATGGGCCTGTGGGTCCAATAGGTGGACTCAACAAGAGCCAGGGATTTTGTTCAGAACTGGAATTCAAACCTACGTTCTGGTTTTGTTCATTTGTGATCCTAGCTGAATAAATTCCTCTGAGCCTCAATCTTCTCCCTTCCAAAATGAGGTGAGGTACCTTGACCTCATACAACTTCTGAGAGGGGGAGAGGCCATAAGGGAGGCAGAAATTGGCTTAGGCAAGGCAACAAGCCAGCCCCATTCAAGCCATGAGCCACGTTCCACTGATTGTGAGTTTGCCAGGATATTAATGGGTATTGTTAGAAAAAAAGAAAACAGCACATGCTCAAGGAGCATTGTAATCTAAAATAACAACATGTATTATCAGTATTAAAGGCTTACAAAATACTTTGGCTGAAAAAAGTTTTTTAAGCAGCAAAACTCAACGTAGAATCTTCACTGATACCTTGAGTCATTATTTTTGTAAGATGTTTTTTCGATGTGGACCATTTTTTTTTTTTAATTTTATTGCTTCAACATTTTAAGCAATATTGTTACAATATTGCTTCTGTTTTATGTTTTGGGGTTTTTTTTGGCCAAAAGCCAGGTGGGACCTTAGCTTCTTAACCAGGGACTGAACCTACACTCCCTGCATTGGAAAGCGAAGTCTTAACCACTGGACTGCCAGGAAAGTCCCTTGAGTCATTCTTTTTTTTTTTTTTTTTTAAAGATTTATTTATTTATTAATTTATTTTTGGGCGGGGGTCGGGTTGGGGAGGGAGGGGAGCGGGCGGGCCACTTCTATTGGTCTTGCATTTCTCTATTTTCATTCGTCTTCGTTCTTTGGCTCCTGTGGACCTCCCATCGTGGTGGCGTCTGTCGCTGCAGAGCACCGGCTCTGGGCGCATGCGCTCCAGAGCTCCGGCTCGGTGATTGGACACATCGGTCCAGCCGCTCCGCGGCACGTGGGATCTTCCCAGGCCAGGGATCGAACCGGCGCCCCTTGCACTGCAAGGCGGTGTCCTTATCCACTGGACCACCAGGGGAAGCCCCCTTGAGTCATTCTGATGTCCCTTGGAATTCATTCAATGTGGGAAGTTCTGCACTGAGGTATCACTCTTGCATAAGGTATAATTCTTGAAGAAAGCATCCAGGTAGAAACTGTATCAAAAGGAGGAGCAAGGAGAGAACTTCAAATATATGCCAAGATTCAATCTTTACCTTTGGTGATGGTGGTGATGGAGGTCTTTTTTTTTTTTAATGTTTTTTTTTCCCTAACTATAAGAGCAGTGCAATACAGTCTCTTTAAAAATCTAAGTATTTTTGAATAGTGGTGTCATGTGGACCACGATTTAAGAGAAATGAGTTGACAGTTTGCACACAGTAGTCCAGACATCTGTGGCAGAAATGCAAATCGGAAAGAGTTGATAGAAAAGTGCAGGCTTACCTGGTGGTCCAGTGGTTAAGAATCTACCTGCCAACACGGGGACACAGGTTTGATCCCTATTCTGGACGATTCCGCATGCTGCATGCCGTGGAGCAATTAAGCCTGTGCACTACAACTACTGAGCCCACATATCACCACTACTGAAGCCCGGGAGCCATAGAAAAGCCACTGCAATGAGAAGCCTGAGGACCACAGTGAACATTACCCCCTCCTCACTGCAACTACAGAAAGCCTGTGCAGAGCAACAAAGACTCAGCACAGTCAAACATAAACAAATAAATAGATCTTTTTAAAAAATGGAAAGTGAGGGGGTGAATCACAACATTTAGCAAGAAAGCTGAGCTTGAAGAATGATGCTTTAAAAAAAAAAAAAAAAAACAGGTCCAAAGATTTAAGAGCTTTCAGCCTAGACCACTGGGAAAGTGATATGGGTGCAGAAAAGAGAGAATGACAAAGGGCAGATAGTTTAAAGAATGAGAGGGTGGATCAAAGAGAGAGATACCAACTTTGGCCTGATACTTGCTCAGATTTGAGTCACATCTTTATGGAACCGCCCAGAGGCCAAGGAGACCCTGGGCTGGAACTTGGGCAGACTGGAAATACAGATCTGAGAGTTCTTACAACAGAATTCTACTCCACAAAGGGATATTTTTTTTTCTCTGATGACAAAGAACGGCAGGAGATGAGGAGCCTGGCAGAATTTCCAGGCCTAGAATTTCCTCCTAGACAAAGACTGAACAGGAGACCAGAAAAGTCAAGTTCCCTGGAAGTCAATGGAAGATATTTCAAAGAGGAGGGAGCGTCCTCTAGATGCTGGAGGTTGGAGACAATATCAAGAGTTCCTGGAATGGCTAAGTTCTCAGAGAGATATTTTAATGGCAAGATCAGACAGCAGCCTGATAAGGAGGAGAGGATGGAGAGGGACCAAAAGCAGTGGGCTCCGACCACAAGAGTGACACACATGCCACTGGAGTCACTTCAGTCCCTGGCCACAGGGCTGTGGTCTCAAGGCAGAGAACGATCAGGGAAGGGTATGAAATGCATCAGGTTCAATGAGTTGACCTGCATTTTAGGCTCAGTGTAAGCGGGTGTCTGGGATGGTAAAGGCCTTCAGATTCAACAGAATCTCAAGGGGAATTCTCAGAGGGCCACAGTAAGGCAGCACTCAGCTCCTCTCTTCTGCACACAAAGTGTCCAAGATGAACCCTCTCAGATTCAGACATGCTTTCCTTTCTGGTTGAAGAGGTCCCCATTTTGATTTAGAAGTCTTCTAGAATATAGATGTTCAGGTATAGGTTACACTTTTTGTCTCAGAAAAGGATTATCACTAATTTCGCTTAATTGGTTCAATAGGAACCAGGAACCTGTGCAGAGCAACAAAGACTCAGCACAGTCAAACATAAACAAATAAATAGATCTTTTTAAAAAATGGAAAGTGAGGGGGTGAATCACAACATTTAGCAAGAAAGCTGAGCTTGAAGAATGATGCTTTAAAAAAAAAAAAAAAAAACAGGTCCAAAGATTTAAGAGCTTTCAGCCTAGACCACTGGGAAAGTGATATGGGTGCAGAAAAGAGAGAATGACAAAGGGCAGATAGTTTAAAGAATGAGAGGGTGGATCAAAGAGAGAGATACCAACTTTGGCCTGATACTTGCTCAGATTTGAGTCACATCTTTATGGAACCGCCCAGAGGCCAAGGAGACCCTGGGCTGGAACTTGGGCAGACTGGAAATACAGATCTGAGAGTTCTTACAACAGAATTCTACTCCACAAAGGGATATTTTTTTTTCTCTGATGACAAAGAACGGCAGGAGATGAGGAGCCTGGCAGAATTTCCAGGCCTAGAATTTCCTCCTAGACAAAGACTGAACAGGAGACCAGAAAAGTCAAGTTCCCTGGAAGTCAATGGAAGATATTTCAAAGAGGAGGGAGCGTCCTCTAGATGCTGGAGGTTGGAGACAATATCAAGAGTTCCTGGAATGGCTAAGTTCTCAGAGAGATATTTTAATGGCAAGATCAGACAGCAGCCTGATAAGGAGGAGAGGATGGAGAGGGACCAAAAGCAGTGGGCTCCGACCACAAGAGTGACACACATGCCACTGGAGTCACTTCAGTCCCTGGCCACAGGGCTGTGGTCTCAAGGCAGAGAACGATCAGGGAAGGGTATGAAATGCATCAGGTTCAATGAGTTGACCTGCATTTTAGGCTCAGTGTAAGCGGGTGTCTGGGATGGTAAAGGCCTTCAGATTCAACAGAATCTCAAGGGGAATTCTCAGAGGGCCACAGTAAGGCAGCACTCAGCTCCTCTCTTCTGCACACAAAGTGTCCAAGATGAACCCTCTCAGATTCAGACATGCTTTCCTTTCTGGTTGAAGAGGTCCCCATTTTGATTTAGAAGTCTTCTAGAATATAGATGTTCAGGTATAGGTTACACTTTTTGTCTCAGAAAAGGATTATCACTAATTTCGCTTAATTGGGTCAATAGGAACCAGGAAATATTTGTTACTAGGATTCAGGTTTTTGTCCTAAAGAGCTATATTAAAAAAAAAAAAAAATCTGGCTTGGGGCTTCCCTGATGGCTCAGTGGTAAAGAATCTGCCTGGCAATGCAGGAGAGACCTGCGCTGGATCCCTGGTCCAGGAAGATCCTACATGCTGAGGAGCAGCTAAGCACGTGCGCCACAGTTACTGAACCAGTGCTCTAGCGCCTGGAGCTGCAACTACCGAGTCTGAGCGCTGCAACTACTGAAGCCTGTGCACCCTGCAGCCTGGGCTCTGCTGCAGAAGTCACCACAGTGAAAAGCGCACACACTGCAACTAGAGAGGAGCCCCCACTCGCCGCAATAAGAGAAAAGCCCTCACAGCAACCAAGACCCAGCACGGTCAAAAATAAAAAAATAAAATTATTTAAAAAAAAAAAAAAGTCGGGGTGAAAAGACTTGTGAGCTCCATCTGGACTCAATGCTAGATTTTCTAGCCAACCAACGCCAGTAAAGCTACACTCTGGGGACTTCCCTGGTGGTCCAGTGGTTAAGACTCTTTGCTCCCAAGGCAGGGGGCCTGGGTTCAATCCCTGGTCTGGAAACTAGTAAAACCAAGCCAAAAAACCCCCCAAAAAGCCACACTCTGCTCCGCACTCCTGTACAGTTCAGGTACTATATGACTTTCTCTTAAGGAATCAAAAGGACGTCTTTTTTAATATATATATATAATATCATTTTTTTCATATATATATATTGAAATTTTGGCTTCTTTTATTTATTTACTTTCATTCATCTTTATTCTTTGGCCTGTGTGGGCCTCCCATTGCAGTGTCCCCTCTGGCTGCAGAGCACCGGCTCTGGGCGCACGCACTCCAGAGTACTGGCTCCTAATTGGACACACTGGTCCAGCTGCTCTGCGGCATGTGTGGGATCTTCCCAGGCCAGGGATCGAACCAGTGCCCCTTGCACTGCAAGGCGGACTCTTTACGCACTCGAGCACCAGGGAAGCCCAAGAGGACGTCTTAGGCCAACCTCTTGATTTAGTGGTGTCTATTTCTCTCTGGGAACAGACACTAACTTTCTTTTTTTAAACTGAAGTCTAGTTGATCTCCAACGTTGTGTTAGTTTCAGGTGAACAGCGAAGTGAGTCAATTATATATACTTAATATCTATTTTTTTTTCAGATTCTTTTCCCCTTTAAAAGGGTTTTTACAAAATACTGAGTATAGTTTTCTGAGCTGTACAGTAGGTTATTTTACAGATAGCAGTAAATTAGGAGTTTGGATTAACATACTCCTAAATTATCCCTCCCCCGAGGCACTGATTTTTTAACCACCCTTTCTCCGGGAGAATGAAGGCCGATTCCAGTGGACCTTCAAAGGATGCAGGTTTCAGTGGACTAGCAATTCACATATGTGAACCTCATGAGTGTTTGCATGCTAAGTCGCTTCAGTTGTGTCTGACCTATGTGTGACCTTCAAAGGATGTTCATGGACTGCATCCAAAAGAATAAAAAAATAAAATTATTTAAAAAAAAAAAAAAGTCGGGGTGAAAAGACTTGTGAGCTCCATCTGGACTCAATGCTAGATTTTCTAGCCAACCAACGCCAGTAAAGCTACACTCTGGGGACTTCCCTGGTGGTCCAGTGGTTAAGACTCTTTGCTCCCAAGGCAGGGGGCCTGGGTTCAATCCCTGGTCTGGAAACTAGTAAAACCAAGCCAAAAAACCCCCCAAAAAGCCACACTCTGCTCCGCACTCCTGTACAGTTCAGGTACTATATGACTTTCTCTTAAGGAATCAAAAGGACGTCTTTTTTAATATATATATATAATATCATTTTTTTCATATATATATATTGAAATTTTGGCTTCTTTTATTTATTTACTTTCATTCATCTTTATTCTTTGGCCTGTGTGGGCCTCCCATTGCAGTGTCCCCTCTGGCTGCAGAGCACCGGCTCTGGGCGCACGCACTCCAGAGTACTGGCTCCTAATTGGACACACTGGTCCAGCTGCTCTGCGGCATGTGTGGGATCTTCCCAGGCCAGGGATCGAACCAGTGCCCCTTGCACTGCAAGGCGGACTCTTTACGCACTCGAGCACCAGGGAAGCCCAAGAGGACGTCTTAGGCCAACCTCTTGATTTAGTGGTGTCTATTTCTCTCTGGGAACAGACACTAACTTTCTTTTTTTAAACTGAAGTCTAGTTGATCTCCAACGTTGTGTTAGTTTCAGGTGAACAGCGAAGTGAGTCAATTATATATACTTAATATCTATTTTTTTTTCAGATTCTTTTCCCTTAAAGGTTATTACAAAATACTGAGTATAGTTTTCTGAGCTGTACAGTAGGTTATTTTACAGATAGCAGTAAATTAGGAGTTTGGATTAACATACTCCTAAATTATCCCTCCCCCGAGGCACTGATTTTTTAACCACCCTTTCTCCGGGAGAATGAAGGCCGATTCCAGTGGACCTTCAAAGGATGCAGGTTTCAGTGGACTAGCAATTCACATATGTGAACCTCATGAGTGTTTGCATGCTAAGTCGCTTCAGTTGTGTCTGACTTTTATGATGCTATGAACTGTAACCTGATAGGCTTCTCTGTCCATGGGATTCTCCAGGCGAGAATACTATAGTGGGTTGCCATGCCCTCCTCCAGGGGATCTTCCTAAACCAGGGACTGAATCCAAGTCTCTCAGTTCCCTGCTATGGCAGGTGAGTTTTTAACCACTCTCGCCACCTGAGAAGCTCATGCGGCCCTCATAGTGTTTGGCAAACCCAAATGAATTAGACAACCCAAAAATCTTAAGAGGCAACGATGGAGGGGGACTTTACTAACCGCCACTACCCCTGAGTGCTACTCGTGGGCTTTAATATTTGTGCTTAGTTCCCTTCCTCCTCATTGTCAGTTGGTACTCTTCCTTAGTCACACCACCAAACGAAGGTCTCTCTGCAGTGTAGCACCCAGCGGGTCCTCATTTTTCGAACTTCTCTTGAGGCCCTGTCTTCCTTCCAGCTTGTGCATTCACCTGGCTCTGTTCCCATTTCCCTATTTGGATGTGAATGTCACTTAGCCAGTTTGCCCACATGATTTCCCAGACCCAGGAAGGGACACGCCTTAATGTAGAAAGATGCAATCATTTGCCACCACTGTGGAAAGGGAAGCCCATCCTTGGCACGAGTTGAGTAGCTCCTTTCTTTTTTCCTGTCAGAAGCTGGGCTCCTGTCGTCCATTTTGGCGGGGCATTTCACTCTCTCTGATGAATGCATTTGCCTTTGATTCTTCAAGGGGACAATTTGCCAGCCACATGGGGACTCTAGTTTATGCTTGGGATTCCAGACTTCGGGAACATCCCTTAAATCAACATCTCCACCTCCAGGCACTGCTCTTTTCTTTCCCAGAGAATCTGAGAAATACTGTGCATTCTTAAAATAAAAAGGTGAGATGTAATTATAGGTCCTGACATTTCCAGGGATCAGTCTGGAAATTACATAGAGGAGCTCTGAAATATTAATAACCTCACTTCATTTGCAATTTCCCTTGGATAAAAGTAATTTAGGTAGTCTTGACCCTGGTTAGGGCCCCCACTTGCCTTTTGCTCTTGAGCTTGGGGACTCTATTACAGCTATTTCCAGAACCTTCTCTATGATTGCCCTAAATGAACTGTAACCTGATAGGCTTCTCTGTCCATGGGATTCTCCAGGCGAGAATACTATAGTGGGTTGCCATGCCCTCCTCCAGGGGATCTTCCTAAACCAGGGACTGAATCCAAGTCTCTCAGTTCCCTGCTATGGCAGGTGAGTTTTTAACCACTCTCGCCACCTGAGAAGCTCATGCGGCCCTCATAGTGTTTGGCAAACCCAAATGAATTAGACAACCCAAAAATCTTAAGAGGCAACGATGGAGGGGGACTTTACTAACCGCCACTACCCCTGAGTGCTACTCGTGGGCTTTAATATTTGTGCTTAGTTCCCTTCCTCCTCATTGTCAGTTGGTACTCTTCCTTAGTCACACCACCAAACGAAGGTCTCTCTGCAGTGTAGCACCCAGCGGGTCCTCATTTTTCGAACTTCTCTTGAGGCCCTGTCTTCCTTCCAGCTTGTGCATTCACCTGGCTCTGTTCCCATTTCCCTATTTGGATGTGAATGTCACTTAGCCAGTTTGCCCACATGATTTCCCAGACCCAGGAAGGGACACGCCTTAATGTAGAAAGATGCAATCATTTGCCACCACTGTGGAAAGGGAAGCCCATCCTTGGCACGAGTTGAGTAGCTCCTTTCTTTTTTCCTGTCAGAAGCTGGGCTCCTGTCGTCCATTTTGGCGGGGCATTTCACTCTCTCTGATGAATGCATTTGCCTTTGATTCTTCAAGGGGACAATTTGCCAGCCACATGGGGACTCTAGTTTATGCTTGGGATTCCAGACTTCGGGAACATCCCTTAAATCAACATCTCCACCTCCAGGCACTGCTCTTTTCTTTCCCAGAGAATCTGAGAAATACTGTGCATTCTTAAAATAAAAAGGTGAGATGTAATTATAGGTCCTGACATTTCCAGGGATCAGTCTGGAAATTACATAGAGGAGCTCTGAAATATTAATAACCTCACTTCATTTGCAATTTCCCTTGGATAAAAGTAATTTAGGTAGTCTTGACCCTGGTTAGGGCCCCCACTTGCCTTTTGCTCTTGAGCTTGGGGACTCTATTACAGCTATTTCCAGAACCTTCTCATAGTTTGCTTGAGAGAGAGAGTAGGGTCAGGAAATTTTGGGGTCTTACCTGACTGCCTTGGACAACGACTCAAGGGCACAGGTCTCTCTCCTTCTCATCTCTCCTGCACAGAGGCCAAAAGTGAGATTAAAACAATGCGAGTTTAGGATTCAGCCGTAAAGGACCAGTGGGATGCGAAGCAGTCACGGTTGCCCTCTGGGCCTCTCAGTTTCTGTTGTATAAAATGAAGGGGTTGGACAATGAGCTGCTGCTCTTTGATCCCAGTTCAATTCAGAACTATAAAAGCTCTGAGGATTACTTAAATGAATCAGACTGGATTCTTGCTCTCAGAAAGCATCCTGGTTAGTGACTGGAATGAAACAGAAAGCTCCCAAGTCCTACTGCACACCAAGCATTACACAAGGCCCTTGGCGCTCACAATCCTCAGTGTGAGACTGGAGTGCCTGCTTCTGGCAAGGCTAAGGAAAGCAACTGGCCTAGCTAGGGTGCGACAGGTGTGGGTTCCACCCCAATTCTGCCCGTCAGCAGAGTGCAAGGCTTTATTGTCCACCCAGACTGCTTTAGACACTCGTAGGATGTGGCAAGTGCTACAACAGAGGTACAGCCGAGGCACTCTGGGAACACGGTGTCTTCCACTTTTCCAGAAGTTTCCTTTAGTAGCCAAAGTCTCCGTCAGCCTTACCATGGGGGTCCAGGCTGGGCTCACTCAGGGCATCAGGCCCCTCAGGGCTCTCTGCCAGCCTCCTATCTCTCTCTCAGCATTTATTTATTTATTTTTTTTTCTTTTTACTTTTCTTTCAGGAATGTCAGCCCAGTTGGAACAATAACAATAATCCTTTCTACAGGGGAACACCGCTTCAAGGTTTACAAAGTACTTTCACATCCATTATCTCATTTAATCACTTCCTCCTCCACATTCCTAGAACATATTCTTGGTATCTCTTGAGTGTAACAGTCTGCCTTGTCTAATAGACCTGTTTCCTTTATTGTGTTTATCTGGCTCACAAGTTCCATCCTATGACTTAGGTATCTCAGCATCTCGCAAGCTTCTGTGCACAGGGTGGTGGGGGGTGGAAGATAAAAGTTCATCATACTGAATCCTCAGAGTGTTGTGGATCTTCTCCTGGCTGCCTTCTTCACCTCTTCAATTCAATGGATCTCTGGTTGCCTGAAAGGGTCTAACTGGGTTCCTTGGGGTTCAATCAGGGGAGGCGTTCAGACCAGCTGAGGGAAGACAGAGGTGAAGGGTTCAGATACCGGGTAGGCCATGTGATGCTACAGCAGTTGGGTTACTGCTTAGTTTTGTTTGGGACAGGCGGGAAGAAGCATGGCTTCTTGGAAGGGACCCACTCAGTACAGAAGAAAAGTGGAGCTGAAGAGTCTGACAGTGGACAGAATTAGAAAGGGCCGCAGATTCGACCTCTGTGGAAGAATGGACAGTTGCTTGGGAAAATTCTCCTCAAAAAAAGGGAGGGAGGCTTCCTTGGTGGCCCAGTGAGTGAAGAGTCTGCCTTGCAGTGTAAGGGGCGCCGGTTCGATCCCTGGCCCGGGAGGATCCACGTGCCGCGGAGCGGCTGGACAGGTATGTCCAATTACACGCCAGTGCTCTGGAGCGCATGCGCCCAGTGCTCTGCGGCGAGAGGCTACTGCGATGGGAGGCCCACACAGGCCAAAGAATAAAGATTGATGAAAATAGATAAACAATAAAGGAGCCCCCCCGCCCCCAAAACACCTTTCTTCTTAAAAAAAAAAAAAAAAAGGAAGGAGGGGTAAATGGGTAACTCTTCCAGGGCAGAGGAGTCAAATGGTTGCAGTTCTTAGGAAAAGAGGAACTCTTCCTGCAACACTCAAATGCTGCTTAGAAAATGCGCAGGGAGTACAACTCCCTGGCGATCCTTGAGTAAAAAGGGCAAAAGGGCGAAGGGCCGTCAGCTTCCTGCAGTTCCTCTCCGGAGACAGGAGGGATGCTCCGTGCTTCTCCTCTGGTGGAAGGAAGGATTTGCAAGTTAGGAATTTCCCAAGCTATCTTCAGAAATGAAGGCCAAGGATACGTAGCTCCCACTGCCCCTCGGACCAGGGAGGAAGAGGGCCAGTGGCCAGCACTAGTGCTCAGCAAAGAGGTAGGGTCCGTTCCCTAAATACTCTCTAAGAAAAGCAGTGGACCCTGAGCTCCCCCAATTCTCTTTCGGAAAGGGGACAGGGGCCAAATCCCGACAAATTTCCTTAGAACAGAGAGCTGGGATCCCGAATGTACAGAATCATTCTTATTCTGGCAGTTCTCAGAAAAGTGGGCAGGGCAGAATCACTAAGCCTCTTCTCATCAAAGGGGCCTGGGGCAAGATTCCTCAAAGTTCTCCCCAGGAGAGGGTTGAACCCGTGACGCTAGTCCGAAGAGAGTCCGGGGCAAAGAATCCCCTCGGGAACACGAGTCGGCCACAGTAAGCCCAGTGTCCTTACAGCGCGCTTCGTGTGGTCCCGCCCACTGCCCGGCGTAACCGCCCCACGCCCGCCCAGCCTAGGCCGCCTCCGGTGCATTGTGGGTGGGGCGCCCCTGCTGAGCACTGCGGGGAACCCCCTGCCCAGCCAGTTGTTGGCCGCGGGGCAGCCGGGCAGAAGCCCCCTCCAGTGTCCGAGCAGGCCGGCCACGGATTGACGCGTCCTCATGCCCCGCCCCGAGCGGTGTTCCAGCCCAAGAAGCTAAAGCCCCGCCTCCAACGCGCCCTGACTGGACCTGAGGCTCGCTCCACTCTCCCATTGGCAAGTCGCCTGTCACTCACCTCGTCCCGCCTTCTCGGGGCCGCCCCGGCCCCCGGCGCGATCCCGAGGGCCAGCCGGCCCGTATGTTTATTGGCCGCCGAGCGGTGTCCGTCAGGAGCCTGGCCACTCCCTCCCCGGGGCGCGGATCCCGGGAACCCTGGCCGGACCTCATTGGCTGGCGGCGCCGCCACTCGGGGAGACGTCCCTCAACCCGGAAGTGTGCGAGGCGAAATCTGCCTAGCAACCGGGGAAGCCGGGCTGCGAAGCGGGCAATTTCAGTGTGAGACGGAGCGGCGAGACCAAGCGGCGGCTTCGAGCGCGGCGCAGCGGCTCCTCCCGCCCGGGGTCAGCGCCCCGGCGCGCGCACGCGCACCCCCGCTGCCCGAACGCGCTCCGCGCCGCCCGCGCAGTCAGTCGGTCGCCCGTCCGTCGTCCCGTCGCCGCCGCCGCGGGCGCCACCTGAGGGAGCTGCCGCCGCGGGACCCGAGCGGACGGAATCCGGCCGGGCCGCCCGAGGCCGCCGGGGCCCCAGCAGCCGCCCGCGGAGGCGCCGAGCAACTTCGGTGAGTGAGGGGCTGGCGCCGCGGGTGGCGGGACCCGGGCTTCCGGTGCCCCGGGCGCCTCCGGGGCTTCCGCTTCTCCGAGGGGGTCGCCGCCACGCGTGGACCCTCGCGCCCGCGGGGCCCCGCTGCTCGGGGCGCCGCGTCGCCTCCCCGGGGGACCCGTCGCCGAGGGCCCGCCTCTCTGAGACGCCCCCTCTCAACTTCTCTGGGGGGACCCCTGCGCCTCGAGGGACTGCTTTCCCCGTGGGACCGCGCCCCTTCCCGGGGTACCCGTCTTCCCGGGGGGGCCCCCGCGTCTCTCAGGAGACGTCCCTGCTTCTAGGGGACCCTCCCCTCCGTTCTCGGGGACCCCACCTCTGCGCGGAGTCCCCCGCCTTTCTGCGCTGTTGCCCCACCGTCCCCTGCCCCTTTGTGGCCCTGACTTTTTCAAGGTGTCCCCGATTTCTGGGCCCCCCCCTTCCCCCGACCTTTCTTCGCGGCCCTCCCCGCCTCTCCGCCCCCACCTCTTTGGGGGACCGTCTCCCTTCCCCCTAAGGGTCCCCCCAGGAATCTCAAGTGTTCCTGCAGCTGTCAGAATCTTTCTTGGAGATGCTCCCCACTTTTGGGAATGGTCCCCACTTTGGACGGGACCCCCCGACTTTTGGATGAGGGACCTCCATGTTCCTGAGGGGCCCCACTGCTCTGAAGCGCCCCCTCGTCTGACGGGATCTTTATGGGTCTGCGGAAACGTTCCGCACTTTTCCAGAGCGGGTTCCATTTGGGGGGCTGCCTGCTCACCTCTGGATGCTGCTGTGTTGGGCGGGGCCCCCGGCTTCTCCAGAAGTTCTCCCCCTCCTAGGAGAGGTCCCACGTTAGTCGGCTCCTCACGTCGCTGAGCTGTGCCTCCGCTTTTTCAGGGTGCCCCCTCTCGGATCGACGAGACGCTGGATTTCTTCCACTTGGCTGGAGGGTCCCCCTCCACTCCCAGGGGTTCCCCTCCCACTTGCCTGAGGACGTTTCCCCTTTCCTGAGGTCTCCCTCCTGCTTCTTTTAAGGGAGAAACTCTTTCCTCACTTTTCCTTCCCGCCCCGATCTTCAGAGTCCCCTTGTTTCTGGTTTTGGTTCTCCCTTCTCTCTCTTCGGGAAGGCGAGATCAGAAATATGCCCCTCCCACCTTCGGTTTTCTTTCTGGCCAGATAAAGGGTATTCTTTGAATTTTTACCGCAACTTCCGGGGACCTGGAGGAATTTGTGACTGGAAGGGAAATTAGGAGACAGGCAAAAAAAAAAAAAAGCTGTTTTCTCCCATCCTTTAGATGAGAGAAAATCCTGCTAGATTTGGGGGAGCAGGAGCTGTTGTCCGATGACGATGTTAATTTCTCCAGTTTTGAGTCACGGGGCCACTGCAGTGTTGTCAGGCTAGTGCCGAGGTAGGAGGGACGGGGCTGGAGCACTGTACCCCATTATCACACCTTCAGGTTGTGGGACTGACCCACTTCCTGTCCCATTCCTGAGTCCTCCCTCGGTGTGCTATAACTCACCGCCCTACCCTGCAAACGGAGAAGATAAACGCTCATTCAGGTCTTCCTGCTGTGTTTTCTCTCTAGGCCAGTGGACTGATTACCTCTTGATCTCTAGTGGAGCCTCAACTTGTGGGCCCCTCTGGTTCAAAAAGCAAGGCAAAAAGCAGGAAATGGGTCACCTTAGAATCAGGAAGGTTGGAAGGGAGGTAGGGAACAGGGAATCTGAATTTATTTCTCTTAAGTTAGTTAGGTGAGTTCAGCCTGGCTCAAAGGAAGTTTTTACGTGGCTTTTACAAATCTCTTGTGTAATTTTTTTTAATGGCCCACCCTGGATTCCAAGTTCACTCAGTAGCTAATTTTATCTGTTTTGCCAAACGCAGAGCCCTCTGGAGCCCAAGTAGATGAATGCTGGCATTGAGAGATGGTCCAAAGGACAGGAATGAACTCAGTTTGAAACCTGAGTAACTTGTAACCACTTCGTGTCCACGCACAAGTCTCAGGCTAAGAACATGGGGAGAACGTTCTTGAAGTGGTGTTCCACAGTATAGGCTGAACTTGGTTTGGTTTAGCGTTTCAACCCGTTCTTCTCTCTGACTCTGCTCGAACTGCAGTTCACTTTTCAGTCTGACTTAAGACTGTCTCTCTCCTGTTCATTTCCATCTGGGTCTCGCTTAATTTGCGTCCTTTGTGAAGACTCCCGCCGAGGCTATAATTTGAGTTCTAAATCTGTCGGTGGACCATGTGGACACAAGTTTCAACTCGAGCTATTTTCTTCTGTGGAAAAGTGCTTGGAGAGTTTCCTGGGCCCTCTGCTCCTGGGGTAGTCAAGTCCAGGCAGGAAGCTGCCACAGACCTGGTCGCTCCTCTATGGGCTCTTCCTGGTCAGCTGTCGGCATTGCCCTGAGGGGAAGAGGGAACATGGTGGGGAGCTCAGGGCTTAAGATGTCCTGAGACAGGGCAGAGATGTGCTGGTACGTGTGTTTTATTTGGAATGAAACCCATAGGACCAGCAGCAGGGTCATGTGTTAGGGAAGGGGGAGCTTTGAAGTCAGAAGGACCTGATTCAGATTCTGGGTCTGTCCTTCCTAGCTGTGTGGTCTTGGATAAGTTATGGCACAGGATCATCATGTTACTAAATATTTGAGGGGGTCGCATCTCCGTGAATGTGTGTGAAGGTCCCTACAAATGGGAAGTGTTTCCCAGATGTGTGAATGGTGAATCTGAGATAATGAACCGGAGGCAGCCAGCACAGCGCCTAGCACGTGGTTGGTGTGCAATAAAGGTTGGTTGTTGTGCTCAGGAGACTAAGGTTCTGGCCTGGATTCCCTGACCAGGAAGCGTTTGACATTTTGCCAAGGCCTAATATGCCCGAAGAGCAAAGAGGAAGAAACTTGGAGTGTCTCTTGCAAAATCCACTGCATTTTTCTGTGTTCAGATAGTAGTTGTGAGCTGGATTGGCTTTGTGGCAGGGGTTTGTGTTTGCCTTGACCTTGCTTTCTCTCTCCATGAAATGAGGGTGATTTGTGAGTTAAGGACAAGGAGCTGTATTGCTGTAAGTAGGCCGCAAGTGGGATAAAAGATTATTACAAACTTGAATTGTGGGAAGAAAAAGAAGATGAACCATAAAGGATCCTAGCCACATTTAGGGACTGCTTGACTGAGTGATATGCAGCCGTGGCCTGATAAGTGATCTCTCTGTTTACACTTTAGAGCCTTGGAAGAAGAACTGTTCTTTTAGGGTAATGGGTCAGATTTGTGGACAAAAGACGGCATAGGTGATGTACAAAGACATTTGTTGCCACACAGTAATAGTACGTTGAGTGTGCCCATGAGATCAGAATTCACCTTGAGGTCCCAAAGATCCAGAGAACCATAGAGATGCTAACTCAGCCTCTTGGGGTGGGGGACTGGGATGAGCAGGACCCTTTTTTTTCCGAGAAGGTTTTTTCTTAGCAATTAGTGAAAGCCTTAAAAATCGTGGCTGAGTTGGGCCCCAGCCTTTTTCAGTTATTCATGTGGGGACAGATGATGGCACTTGCCCCTGGTAGCTAAAACTTGGGTTGTAGCGGAATGGTGGGTGAAAATCTGAGCCAGGCCTCCACTGCATCGCTCCCAATATGAAAAGCGTTTTTCCCCTCCTCTTGAACTATCCCCTCTCCCTCCCTATGCCCCCACCCCCTTCACACAGACACAGGGAATTTTACTATTGAAGCTAAGAAGTATCTGTCCATCTTAAAATTTCTCTTAATTTTTTTAAGGACATTTTTTCCATTCTACAAGAAAGGAGCAAATCTTATTATTTATAAAATATAAAACATAAGGTAAACAGCTTTAAAGGGATTATTATCCTTTTGAAATTATGTCTCTTCCATGCCACAGACTTCACTCTGGCCTGGATTCCCTGACCAGGAAGCGTTTGACATTTTGCCAAGGCCTAATATGCCCGAAGAGCAAAGAGGAAGAAACTTGGAGTGTCTCTTGCAAAATCCACTGCATTTTTCTGTGTTCAGATAGTAGTTGTGAGCTGGATTGGCTTTGTGGCAGGGGTTTGTGTTTGCCTTGACCTTGCTTTCTCTCTCCATGAAATGAGGGTGATTTGTGAGTTAAGGACAAGGAGCTGTATTGCTGTAAGTAGGCCGCAAGTGGGATAAAAGATTATTACAAACTTGAATTGTGGGAAGAAAAAGAAGATGAACCATAAAGGATCCTAGCCACATTTAGGGACTGCTTGACTGAGTGATATGCAGCCGTGGCCTGATAAGTGATCTCTCTGTTTACACTTTAGAGCCTTGGAAGAAGAACTGTTCTTTTAGGGTAATGGGTCAGATTTGTGGACAAAAGACGGCATAGGTGATGTACAAAGACATTTGTTGCCACACAGTAATAGTACGTTGAGTGTGCCCATGAGATCAGAATTCACCTTGAGGTCCCAAAGATCCAGAGAACCATAGAGATGCTAACTCAGCCTCTTGGGGTGGGGGACTGGGATGAGCAGGACCCTTTTTTTTCCGAGAAGGTTTTTTCTTAGCAATTAGTGAAAGCCTTAAAAATCGTGGCTGAGTTGGGCCCCAGCCTTTTTCAGTTATTCATGTGGGGACAGATGATGGCACTTGCCCCTGGTAGCTAAAACTTGGGTTGTAGCGGAATGGTGGGTGAAAATCTGAGCCAGGCCTCCACTGCATCGCTCCCAATATGAAAAGCGTTTTTCCCCTCCTCTTGAACTATCCCCTCTCCCTCCCTATGCCCCCACCCCCTTCACACAGACACAGGGAATTTTACTATTGAAGCTAAGAAGTATCTGTCCATCTTAAAATTTCTCTTAATTTTTTTAAGGACATTTTTTCCATTCTACAAGAAAGGAGCAAATCTTATTATTTATAAAATATAAAACATAAGGTAAACAGCTTTAAAGGGATTATTATCCTTTTGAAATTATGTCTCTTCCATGCCACAGACTTCACTCTGGTGGATGGTGGCGCCACCACCCCGTCTCCTTTTATCTACCAGGAAGTTTTTTCAACTTTTTTATTTTGAATTGAAAGATCCTTACAGCAATAAAAACTGTCAAATAGTTAGAAATGATATTGATCTAGGTACATTTATTAGATGTAATGTAACACGGTTATCCGTTGGTGGGCAGCTCTGAAAGGCATGTGGGTCTCAACCCTGCCCAGCTTCTAACTCTGGATGATAAACTGTTGATTTATATAACTGAAATAGCTGGGGAAGTCAGGGCTTCCTTCCTGTTGAAGACAGCACTGGGGGCATTAAATCCCTATGGGATTTTGATGGTAAGAGAGAAGCTGACCTCTTTCGGAATTGGGAAATAACTACTGTATGGAGTTGTTTCATCCAAATAAATGAATGTTGTTAGTTTGAGTTTCTTGTATTAAGTTTGGTTTTATCCTCTCTGCAGCCAGGGTGCCTTTGTTTATACGGAGGTATTATTTGAATATGAATTTATCCCTCCAAACTGGCCTATAAGGGACATTTGAACACCCAAGTAAGGGCTCAACTTGCCCCAAGTTTTCCCATGTGGCCGTAAGGTAGGATTCTTTTTTTTTTTTTTTTAATGCAGCTTAAGTTGGATTGCAAAATAGGAACTGTTAGACCTGGCTCATATAACTTCCTATGGCAGCAAATAATTCAGCAATAAATGGGCGCCAGTGACGCATCAGGCACACCATGCTGGGTGCAGGGAGCCTAGCAGTGAGCCGGCTGGACAGATGCAGTCAGCCCTCCAGGATCTTACATCCTGGTCACAGACAAGTAAACAAATGGATGGAAGAATATTCTTCTTTGAGAATATCCCTGCATGTTGAGAGCTTGGGGTGGAGTTTCTTGGAGGTTTGGAAGTGAAACCTTACTACCCTTCTAATTTCCTCACTGGACTCTTCGGTTCTGTTTTCCTCCCTTTGAAAGGAAGCAGAAATTATGGCGTTTTCCCGGTTGATTGTTGGCTTTTGGCACCAGTTGGTCCAGGATGAAACAAAAATTTCTTGGAGAAACAAAAGAGATTCTGGAATGATTACTGCCAGGAGCATTTTTAGCCTTGCTTCTCTTGAAGTTGGTGGCAGTGTGTTTGTGGACTTCCATGGCATTTCTTCATGCTGGTGCCTATTATGCAAAGAGAGAAGCTGCTCTAAAAGTCCTCTTGCCTCATTTGAAATCTTAAAAAAAAAAATCAGGCAAGGGTAGTATTTGGCTGTTGATGGCATAGTAAAAGTGAGAATTCAAAGAGCTGGACTGCTTCATCATCCATTGGTAGATTCTTGGTGCAGAGTTCCCTCAGCCCTGGGGTTCCTTGTACTGGGACTGGGGAAGCACTAGTTTAATTTTCCTGTGTTGTGGCCCGGATTTGACGTTAGTCCACGTAGATCAGCGTTGGGAAAGGTGTTTTTCTTAAGTAAGTGTCTTTGTGAGGGGTGGAGCCAGGTAGCAGAGGTGGATACTCATTCAGGGCCCAGGCTCCAGGGGAAAGGGAGCACGCTACAAGGAGAGTTCCTGGTAGTCTGTCTTTTCCTTTCTCCCCACCCAAGTACCGACTCCTGAGGTGAAGAGGAAGGCCCAGGCCGGAAGTGGGCGTGGACAAATATTGCACTTGTGCATGTGACCAGGCTCCTACCTCTGGGCTCTGCTGCCCTTGGGAAGTGGATGCTTGCTCTCTCTTCACTTCCTGTTCCCCGCCCTCCAGGCTGCGTTCTTGGGCTCCACTGTGAACACAGAAAACATGTTCGGGTTCTCACTTTTTGCCCAGTAAGCCGCTTTGTCAGAGCTGGGAGCCACCAGCTGGGAGCTAAGACTGAACTTAGCAGTCCTGGGGGTTCAGCTACTGTACCCACACACTTAGGACGGACGGTCTGGCAGAGTGGTAAATAGGATGGTTTCCTGTTGCATTATCACAGGGTTCCCTGCAGGAGCTTGCCTGAAAAAGGCTGCTCTTGAGATGTGTATAGAACTTAAGGAGGCAGGCAGGAGATAGATCCTTCTGCAAGAGTGTGCTCTGGGATGATCAGTGGCTGTTATTTGTCTTTGTTGCTTGGTAAAAAGTGCCATCGGAGGCCCTGTGGGCAGTAGAAACTTTAGAGCCTGAAGCCTTTGCTGACTCTGGGCCCTCAGGAAAGTGGCCTAACCTTGTGGAGTCTCAGTCTCTTCATTTGTTGGGTGGAGATGCGGTGAGCATGAAGCAAGCAGCCAGGTTGTTGTAGGTGCCTAATAAAGGTAGTTGCCATAACATCATATCAAGGCTGGCTATTCCTCTTGAGGTTGGCACCCAAGTTTGTATAGCTACCTGTGACAGTCAGTGCTGCCCAAGAGCAAACCAGTCCAGGTTGGGGCCACAGGCTGCTATGTATGACTGAGGGCCACTGATCTAGAGCAGCGGTCCCCAACTTTTTTGAGACCAGGGACTGGTTTCATGGAAGATAGCCTTTCTGTGGACCAAGGAGAAGGAGTATGGTTTCAAGATGATTCAAGCGCATTACATTTATTGTGCACTTTGTTTCTATTATTAGTTCATCAGATCCACCTCAGATCATCAGGCATTATTCCAGAGGGTGAGAACTCCTGATCTAGAGGGTCCCGCATTGGTCAGTTTTCCCCAGTGGGTCCTCTGAGTTCATTGTAGTTTTACGTTGCCTCTGCTGCCGTTACTGCCACCACATCACCTGGGTGTACCGTATGAACTTGCTGTGCCTGCTGAAGAACGACAGGGTAGCTAGAAAAAAGGCTTAAACCTATACTCTCTGTGGTTGCAGTTATGTTATGGTAAAACCCTTACCTTCCAGTGTGATGGAAATACTCATTTAACTCATTCGCTAAGGGTCAACTCCTGGCTGGACATAGGAGCCCTCATATGCTACTAGGAAAAGATAGGCTCATGAACTGATTAGTGTAGCAGAATGCTACAACAGGATTGTGGAAGGAGGGGGTGGTTTGGAGAGCCTGCAAAGGAAGGGGTGAATGGGGACAGCTCCTTTTCTTTTTTTTCTTTTTAAAGATTTATTTATTTACTTAGGGCAGGGGTCGGGTTGGGGAGGGAGGGGAATGGGCGGGCCACTTCTATTGGTCTTTCATTTCTCTGTTTTTCATTCGTCTTCGTTCCTTGGCTCCTGTGGGCCTCCCATCGCGGTGGCATCTGTTGTCGCAGAGCACTGGCTCTGGGCGCATGCGCTCCAGAGCTCCGGCTCGGTGATTGGACACATCAGTCCAACCGCTCCGCGGCACATGGGATCTTCCCAGGCCAGGGCTCGAACCGGCGCCCCTTGTACTGCAAGGTGGTGTCCTTAACCACTGGACCACCAGGGGAAGCCCGGGACAGCACCTTTTTAGGTGACTGGGCATTCCCAGGAGAGGAACAATGTGGGTGCCTTCTGGGACCTGGAGGTCAAAACTAGCTGGTGAGTTCCCTTGACCTGAGGCAGTTATGCTCCTGTAAAAATCAGAATGTGAATGGAGCACCTTTGGGAAGAAAAGCTCAGTTACTTTCAGAGGTAGTCTTATAAAATGTGCCATAGTAGAAATCAAGATTGAACTCTGAAATTATTTTTAAATAGAGCTCTCAGTAAGTATTTTCAATCAGAAACCAGTGATGGTTAGTGAAATCAGACCATGCAGGCTCTCTTTGTAATAGTATGCTGTCAATCTGGAGGACAGATAATGGGGGCTGCTTCTAAATTTTTTTGGCCTTTGAGAATTGTCGTTTGAGCTGGTCCAAACATTTTTTAAATTTTTATTTATTTATTTTTGGCTGCTCTGGTTCCTTGTTGCTGTGCAGGCTTTTTCTTTAGTTGCGCCAAGCAGGAGCTGTTTTCTAGTTGTGTTACTTGGACTTCTCATTGAGGTGGCTTCTCTTGTTGCAGATTGTGGTGGAGCATGGCCTCTAAGTGTGTAGCCTTCAGTAGTTGTGGCTCCCGGGTTCTCAAGTGCAGGATCATTCGTTGTGGTGCATTGGGTTAGTTGCTTCGTGACATGTACAAATTCTCCCAGATCAGGAATCGAACCCATGTCTCCTGCATTGGCAAGTGGATTCTTTACCACCTAGCCACTAGGGAAACCCTAAGCTAGTCTAAAATTCTTAACATAGCAGAAGAATTTTTTTTAACTTGCATGACATTTTCAAGGGTTAGGCATTATAAAGACAAAATTTTCAAGAGGGAGGGAAGGGCGGCCACTTCTATTGGTCTTTTTTTTTTTGTTCCTTGGCTCCTGTGGGCCTCCCATCGCGGTGGCATCTGTTGTCGCAGAGCACTGGCTCTGGGCGCATGCGCTCCAGAGCTCCGGCTCGGTGATTGGACACATCAGTCCAACCGCTCCGCGGCACATGGGATCTTCCCAGGCCAGGGCTCGAACCGGCGCCCCTTGTACTGCAAGGTGGTGTCCTTAACCACTGGACCACCAGGGGAAGCCCGGGACAGCACCTTTTTAGGTGACTGGGCATTCCCAGGAGAGGAACAATGTGGGTGCCTTCTGGGACCTGGAGGTCAAAACTAGCTGGTGAGTTCCCTTGACCTGAGGCAGTTATGCTCCTGTAAAAATCAGAATGTGAATGGAGCACCTTTGGGAAGAAAAGCTCAGTTACTTTCAGAGGTAGTCTTATAAAATGTGCCATAGTAGAAATCAAGATTGAACTCTGAAATTATTTTTAAATAGAGCTCTCAGTAAGTATTTTCAATCAGAAACCAGTGATGGTTAGTGAAATCAGACCATGCAGGCTCTCTTTGTAATAGTATGCTGTCAATCTGGAGGACAGATAATGGGGGCTGCTTCTAAATTTTTTTGGCCTTTGAGAATTGTCGTTTGAGCTGGTCCAAACATTTTTTAAATTTTTATTTATTTATTTTTGGCTGCTCTGGTTCCTTGTTGCTGTGCAGGCTTTTTCTTTAGTTGCGCCAAGCAGGAGCTGTTTTCTAGTTGTGTTACTTGGACTTCTCATTGAGGTGGCTTCTCTTGTTGCAGATTGTGGTGGAGCATGGCCTCTAAGTGTGTAGCCTTCAGTAGTTGTGGCTCCCGGGTTCTCAAGTGCAGGATCATTCGTTGTGGTGCATTGGGTTAGTTGCTTCGTGACATGTACAAATTCTCCCAGATCAGGAATCGAACCCATGTCTCCTGCATTGGCAAGTGGATTCTTTACCACCTAGCCACTAGGGAAACCCTAAGCTAGTCTAAAATTCTTAACATAGCAGAAGAATTTTTTTTAACTTGCATGACATTTTCAAGGGTTAGGCATTATAAAGCTTTCAACTTTATATATTTAACCTTATAAAGTATTAATACTGAAGGCTGATTTTTTACTCTTAATTTGAAGAAAAGATTTTGCTGATCTCGGATCAGGAGTTGGTTAAATTGTAGGCCTGACTAGGTCAGCATGCAAGTGGGCAGGGCATGGTGTTTGTTATCAAGCTATGAGGGAGAAAATTATAAAGTACCGCCTTGTGTATTTTCTATAGTGAAATGCTGGACACCAGGGGAGGAGGCGAGTACTCATCCTATTAGGAAAGCTTTGGAGAGGAATTTCCCTCTTTCCTATGTTAAGTTGGAAGATCTGCCATTTAATAACTGGAGAGGAGGGTGTGAACTGGATACCAAAGTTTTAAAACATGTTTGTCTTCATGTCTAAATCAAGGGTGTTTATTAGCAAACCAATGATGTGACTGACACTCTTTCTTTGTTAAACTGGTTTGAATAGGTTTATTTCTAGACTGAAGACTGTCACACAGCACTCGTTTTTTCCTGGTAGTTTTCTGATTTTTCCCCTTTAATCCACAGAAAACATGGTTCACTAATTAACTTTTAAAGACTTAAGCTATATCTAAATTAGGTGTGCTTTTTTTTTTGTCAGCCATGTACAGACACAAAAGAGAGATTCCTTGCCAACTGGTGACACATGCAGATGAAGACAGATACACTTCCGGTTCACAGTGATACTTCTGAGCAGTTTGTATTTAACCCTTTAGGGAAGCATTTGTGCTCAGAACCCTGCAATAGAGGGATCCTCAGAGCCATCCAGAGACTGACGGCAGATGGAACCTCAACTCCATGTTACATTGACACTAAGTGTTCAGCGTGGTTGGAAAGGATGCTCAAAATAGACACAAAGTGGCTCACCTCCAGAGAGCCGGGCTTCAGAGAGCTTTTCCTGGACAAGACAGGGATGGGGCAAACAGGTGCTGATGGCTCCTAATCTATTGTAAAGTGTTGTGATTTAAACAGTGACATCTGATGTAGCCGCTGTAATGTGTTGGGAGTATTGTATTTTTCATAAAGCACAGTTCCTTTAACTATTTTCTGGTCCTTGAAAAAAGTACCAGAACTATCAAAGTTCTAGCGAAATCAAACAAATTCACATAGAAAAGAATCTTTTCCTTTCCATTCCCAACCAGTTGCTTTGTAATCTCACCATCTGAGCTTGAATATGGGGTGAAATAAGAAACTTAAAAAAATAAGCCTCTTAGAGGCTGCGGTTATATTGTCTCTAAACTCAGTGGAAATGGTTTAACAGACTTTATTTATTTATTTATTTTGGGTGGGGGTCGGGTTGGGGAGGGAGGGGAGTGGGTGGGCCACTTCTATTGGTCTTTCATTTCTCTATTTTAATCCGTCCTTGTTCTTTGGCTCCTGTGGGCCTCCCATCGCGGTGGTGTCTGTCGTCAGAGCACTGGCTCTGGGTGCATGCGCTCAGAGCTCCTGCTCCATAGTTGGACACATGTTAAGTAGTCTATAGGGAAGCAAAAAACATGTTTGTCTTCATGTCTAAATCAAGGGTGTTTATTAGCAAACCAATGATGTGACTGACACTCTTTCTTTGTTAAACTGGTTTGAATAGGTTTATTTCTAGACTGAAGACTGTCACACAGCACTCGTTTTTTCCTGGTAGTTTTCTGATTTTTCCCCTTTAATCCACAGAAAACATGGTTCACTAATTAACTTTTAAAGACTTAAGCTATATCTAAATTAGGTGTGCTTTTTTTTTTGTCAGCCATGTACAGACACAAAAGAGAGATTCCTTGCCAACTGGTGACACATGCAGATGAAGACAGATACACTTCCGGTTCACAGTGATACTTCTGAGCAGTTTGTATTTAACCCTTTAGGGAAGCATTTGTGCTCAGAACCCTGCAATAGAGGGATCCTCAGAGCCATCCAGAGACTGACGGCAGATGGAACCTCAACTCCATGTTACATTGACACTAAGTGTTCAGCGTGGTTGGAAAGGATGCTCAAAATAGACACAAAGTGGCTCACCTCCAGAGAGCCGGGCTTCAGAGAGCTTTTCCTGGACAAGACAGGGATGGGGCAAACAGGTGCTGATGGCTCCTAATCTATTGTAAAGTGTTGTGATTTAAACAGTGACATCTGATGTAGCCGCTGTAATGTGTTGGGAGTATTGTATTTTTCATAAAGCACAGTTCCTTTAACTATTTTCTGGTCCTTGAAAAAAGTACCAGAACTATCAAAGTTCTAGCGAAATCAAACAAATTCACATAGAAAAGAATCTTTTCCTTTCCATTCCCAACCAGTTGCTTTGTAATCTCACCATCTGAGCTTGAATATGGGGTGAAATAAGAAACTTAAAAAAATAAGCCTCTTAGAGGCTGCGGTTATATTGTCTCTAAACTCAGTGGAAATGGTTTAACAGACTTTATTTATTTATTTATTTTGGGTGGGGGTCGGGTTGGGGAGGGAGGGGAGTGGGTGGGCCACTTCTATTGGTCTTTCATTTCTCTATTTTAATCCGTCCTTGTTCTTTGGCTCCTGTGGGCCTCCCATCGCGGTGGTGTCTGTCGTCGCAGAGCACTGGCTCTGGGTGCATGCGCTCCAGAGCTCCTGCTCCATAGTTGGACACATGGGTCCAGCCACTCCATGGCACGTGAGATCTTCCCAGGCCAGGGATTGAACCGTCGCCCCTTGCACTGCAAGGTGGTGTCCTTACCCACTGGACCACCAGGGGAAGCCCTTTAACAGACTTTAGAGAACTAAAAATGCTAAGTGTGTAAAGTAGTCAGTGCTCTTTTTCTTTCCTTCTTTCTTGTTTTAAATATTTTTTACAATGATTTGGTTTTTTTAAGGCTTTTAACATTATTTTAAAATTTATTTTTGGCTATTCTGGGTTTTCACTGCTGCCACAGGCTCTTCTCTAGTTGCAGGAAGTCGGGGCTACTCTCTAGTTGAGGTGAGCAGGCTTCTTGTTGCGGTGACGTCTCTTGTGGAACCCTAGGGCAGATGGGCTCAATAGTTGCTGCTCCAAGGCCCTAGAGCACAGGCTCCATGGTTGTTCTGCAGCATGTGGATCCTTCCTGAGCAGGGATCGAACCCTGGTCTCCTCCATTGGCGGGTGAATTCTTCACCACTGACCTACCAGGGAAGCACTTTCTTTCTTTCTTTAAATTTTGGCCTCTTTTCATTGATTTTTTATTTATTTATTCTTCATCTGTCTTTATTCTTCCGCCTATGTGGGCCTCCCATTGCAGTGGCCTCTCTCTTTGCAAAGCACAGGCTCTGGGCGCATGCGCTCCAGAGCGCTGGCTTGTAATTGGACACACTGTGGGTCCAGCGGCTCTGCAGTATGTGGGATCTTCCCAGGCCAGGGATCGAACAGGTGCCCCTTGCACTGCAAGGCGGACTCTTTACCCACTGGACCACCAGGAAAGACACCTTTCATTCTTTTTTAAATAATCTTTTTTACACATTTTAATTTCTTTGTATGCATGTATGTATGTATGAATTCATTTAAAAAAATATTGGGGGTTTCCCCTGGTGGTCCAGTGGATAAGGACACTGCCTTGCAGTGCAAGGGGCGCTGGTTTGATCCCTGGCCTGGGAAGATTCCACGTGCCGCGGAGCGGCTGGACCCATGTGTCCAATTACCCAGCCGGAGCTCTGGAGCGCATGCGCCCAGAGCTGGCGTTCTGCAATGATAGACGCCATCGTGAGGGGAGGCCCACAGGAGCCAAAGAACAAAGATGGATGAAAATAGAGAAATGAAAGACCAATAGAAGTGGCCCGCCCGCTCCCCTCCCTCCCCAACCCCCACCAAAAAATAAAAATAAAATAAATAATTTAAAAAAAAAGCAAAAAGAGGTTTCTCTTCAAAAAAAAATTGGGTTATGATTGATTTACAATGCTGCATTAGTTTCAGGTGTACAGCGAAGTTATATGTCTTTTACAGTTTTGTTGTTTACAGCTGTACATAATCCCAAATCAGTCATAGATATATCCCTGCCCCCTTCCCCCGCCCCCCACTGTCCCACCCCTCCAGGTAAATTCTCTTAGTAAATTCCCTTAGTCTTAAAGCATTGAATGCATTTTTGACCGCACTGGGTCTGTTACTGTGCAGGCTTTCTCTGATCGTGTTGAGCTCAGGCCACTCTCTAATTGTGGTACATGGTGCATTGTGGGGGCTTTTCTTGTTGCAAAGCATGGGTTCTAGGGTTTGTGGGCCTAGTAGTTGCGGCACACAGGCTTAGTTGCCCTTGGCATGTGGAATCTTCCGGGACTAGGGATCAAACCCATGTTGCCTGCTTTGGCTGGTTGATACCTAAGCACTGGATACCAGGGGATTCTGGTGCTCTTTTTCCTCAGGGTACTTTTTTTTTTTTAAACTTGGGTATACTTTTTTTTTTTAAATAATCACAAATTTTATTTCAAAATGTAAACATCACTAAACATGCATACACGTTAAAACAATAACATTTCCAGTTTTGTAAATCTTGTTTTCTTTTTGCATAGACATCATTACAATATAGAATCTGTGCCTTACAAAATACAAAGTTTTATCTGAGCAAGCCAAGGCCAGATTGGGAACTGTACAATGGTAATACTTCACTGTAGTGATCCGGGAAAGATGAAATGTGGCCTTTGGAAGCATGGTGGGGTGCTGGTTTTAAAAAAAAGTTCCTACAGAAAAAGAGAACGCATGCTTGATGAAAATGGCCTTGGACCCTTGGAGTCTCCTGTGGGGTTTGGCAAACAGTCCAGAAAAGCTCCATGAATGGCTTTGGGAGGAGGAGGGGCTGTCTGTGAAGTCTGGGGCAGTCGAGACCCTGGGGGTAAAACATGGGTGCACTTTTGAATGAACAACCTGTTTATTCTTTGGAGAACTTCTTAGAAAATAAGTGGGAGCCTAGTATCACTGTTTGATAGTGGTAATCTAAAAACTGGTTAAAGTCTTCCTAACTAGGTCTCTTTAGCTTGTGAATTTAAGTAGTCAATAGTTCTCTCCTTGTTCTGAGAAAGCCACCTAGCAAGTATAAAGAATAATGAATCCACCCCTTTTCAGCTCTTTCTGCCCCAAAGCCCTTATGCTCTAGGAGTAGTCACCTCTGGCCCCTTGCCTCTGCTGTTGTAGATGCCTGGGAGTTTCATCCGTTAAGAGCTGGCTCAAATGTCACATCCGCAAAGATTTCCCAGAGCCCTCCGGAGGAGGAAGCAGTCCTTTCCTCTGTGATTCCTGTCTTTCGGGGATGGTCTGCATTGTGGGCGGCAAAGCATGGGTTCTAGGGTTTGTGGGCCTAGTAGTTGCGGCACACAGGCTTAGTTGCCCTTGGCATGTGGAATCTTCCGGGACTAGGGATCAAACCCATGTTGCCTGCTTTGGCTGGTTGATACCTAAGCACTGGATACCAGGGGATTCTGGTGCTCTTTTTCCTCAGGGTACTTTTTTTTTTTTAAACTTGGGTATACTTTTTTTTTTTAAATAATCACAAATTTTATTTCAAAATGTAAACATCACTAAACATGCATACACGTTAAAACAATAACATTTCCAGTTTTGTAAATCTTGTTTTCTTTTTGCATAGACATCATTACAATATAGAATCTGTGCCTTACAAAATACAAAGTTTTATCTGAGCAAGCCAAGGCCAGATTGGGAACTGTACAATGGTAATACTTCACTGTAGTGATCCGGGAAAGATGAAATGTGGCCTTTGGAAGCATGGTGGGGTGCTGGTTTTAAAAAGTTCCTACAGAAAAAGAGAACGCATGCTTGATGAAAATGGCCTTGGACCCTTGGAGTCTCCTGTGGGGTTTGGCAAACAGTCCAGAAAAGCTCCATGAATGGCTTTGGGAGGAGGAGGGGCTGTCTGTGAAGTCTGGGGCAGTCGAGACCCTGGGGGTAAAACATGGGTGCACTTTTGAATGAACAACCTGTTTATTCTTTGGAGAACTTCTTAGAAAATAAGTGGGAGCCTAGTATCACTGTTTGATAGTGGTAATCTAAAAACTGGTTAAAGTCTTCCTAACTAGGTCTCTTTAGCTTGTGAATTTAAGTAGTCAATAGTTCTCTCCTTGTTCTGAGAAAGCCACCTAGCAAGTATAAAGAATAATGAATCCACCCCTTTTCAGCTCTTTCTGCCCCAAAGCCCTTATGCTCTAGGAGTAGTCACCTCTGGCCCCTTGCCTCTGCTGTTGTAGATGCCTGGGAGTTTCATCCGTTAAGAGCTGGCTCAAATGTCACATCCGCAAAGATTTCCCAGAGCCCTCCGGAGGGAGGGAAGCAGTCCTTTCCTCTGTGATTCCTGTCTTTCCTGTGGATGCATGGTCTGCATTAAACATTCTATGTCTTTTTGTGCTACCAGCCTGTGAATTTCTAGAGCCAAAGCCTACAGGCTTCCTCACAAAACCCCTGTGATGACAGGTCTTTTAGACAGTTCTTATTTATCATGTAAGACATCTTTTTTTTTTGTTTTCTTTTGGTGCCAGGACCTGGGATCGAACTATCACATGAGACATTTTAAATTTTGTCCATCAGAAGCTTCAAAGAGATTTTCTGATTAAAACCCCAAAAGTACAGTACCTTAAACATTCAGTAGGTGATGCTACTCCTTTTCAGTCAGTTTCACATCACTGTGGAGCCTTTGGCCAATTTCTGCTTTATAAATGAGGACAGGAACATGGAATTTGGCCCAAATTTCTTTCCTTCAGTCCTGTTGTACAGGAATTAGCTCAGATAGTGTTTGGAAGTTTATCTAATAGTTCATTAGAAAGATAGAGTATTTCTGCAGTGGTTAGTGTGGAAGGAGGCTTGACTATTATTAGCAAGGATCTGATCTGAAGAATATAAAGTGAATCTGGCAGAAAGTTTTGTTTAACTTAATAACAGAAGTGTTTTTAAAGTAGTATGTTACCTGGCGTCTGTTAAGTATTAAGTACTGCCTTGGTCTTAGGGCAGAAGGAAAAAACTTCCAAGAGAAGCATGGTTCTAGCCCTGGTTGCCTCTTAGTGTCTTTAGAATGGTATCTGAAGGTGATTGCCTCATATTTCATAATCATGCAACTAAACTGTTTGCTGTTTAGTCCAGTACTGTGGCACAAGGGCTTTAGGCCAGGCAGCCTCAGCATTCACCCTCCCTGGGCATCCTGGACCCCAAACAGGTCTGGGTTCACTATTGCTTTTTCCATCTACAGACTTGCTTCTCTCTTCCTATCACAAAAATAAACTACTTCACCCTTTCTCAGCCAGAGAAGTTGGCACGGTTCTTTGGAGTGACTGCTTGTCAACAGTTCACATCTCAGTCCTTAGGGCTGTGCCATTAAGATGTCACAGCTGACGCCTTTCTCTTTAGAATAGGATGGTTGTCACCTGGGTGATTTGCCCAGGGTTTGCCAGCTCTGGTTCTGGAAGCCCTGTCTGTCTTAAGTCTTGGGTCTCCCACCTGACCGCACTTTGCTCTGTTTGTACTTAATTAAGTTGGCATTAATCACGACCCAGGTGAGGAGCAGTGAGGTAATATTTTGCTTATATTGCTTTAATATGTACCATCTGATTAATCATTGAGTAACGGAGTTCTCAAAATATAGAGCTGCCAAATTAGAGTGAAAATCATATTGGCTTTAAACTAGCTTTGCGTAGAGGATCGGGGATTTTACTGTACCAAATTACCTGTTGAAAATAAACTTTTTATTTGGTTTTTGAATTTGAACATTTGAATTTCTTTGTAGCAAAGCAAATAGCTGACAAAGCTGGGTCAAGGAATGTATTTGGGGATGGACAACTTGTATTTTGTATCATTTTTAGTTTGAGGAATGCTTTTCTTGTGGCCCTGGAGAGGTTGTGCCAGATGTTGGCATTAATCTCTTGCAAGGTTTTGGGGTAGGGTTGGGAGTGGAATCAAGAACAAAAAGTTGCCAGTTAGGTGTGGAATTCAAAATTAAAATAGGCTTGTTTGAACTTCTGGGGGTGAGGGGAACAGGGGAACATGGCAGAAAATCGTTATTTGTAAAAACTTATTCTACATTGTTTTTAAAGTTTGGGATCAAGACCAGTGGTGGGTCAGAGTTACATTGATTCTCTTTAAAAAATGAAACAGAAAAATATCACTACATTGCAAGTGGTAAAGGTATGTTTGCTGAAACTTTTGTTTCACTTGATGAGTATAAGGATGTTTTATTTAGGTGTCTCATCATGAATTCCTTGTTTTAACGCTGTAAAAAGAAAATGGAAAGGGCCTTTTTTTTGGAACTTGTGATACTGTTTTCTCTATTAAAATTGTGTTTTGCTTCATGTGGTTGAACATCTCCAAAGCCCATCCTCTCAGGTTAATAAACTGCTTCCCGAATTTCCTCCAAGTCACTGGAGAAGGAAGGGCACAGATTTGCTTTCTTGGGGGTTTCACCTTCTCTCAGAGGCACGGGGACAGATTGGGAGGTAACTGGAGAGGGAGAACAGTCATCTCCCAAGTGTGTTTTAAGTGGGTGGGTCTGGAGCTTACTTTGTAGAACTCTCTTTACTGCGCTAGAGGAATTAGGGTTTTGTGGATCCCCTGGAGGGGAACTTAAGCGTGTCGACTCTTCGGTGGTGGTGGCATTCTAACATGGGTGTTCAGAAGCAGTTGCTCGAGGTCTCGCAGCCCAGTTGGAACGAGGTCAGCAGTGAGCGCGTGAGTCAGCCCTGGGCGCGGCCCGCCCGGCTTTGCCGCGGGTGAGCTGGCGGCGACCCTTCAGCGCTGCGACAGGAGCCAGCCCGAGCCCTCGTGGGAAACCGGCGCGCGGGGCTGGGCGTCCCTTGGAGCGCGGTCGGGAGGGGCGGTGCTTCCGGGGCGGTGCCGGCCCACCGACCCCGCCCACCAGCCACCTGGCCCCGCCCACCAGCCCCTGGCCCCGCCCATCGGGCGCGGGCGGGCGGCGTCGCCTTTAAGAGCTCCCCGGTGTTTTGGGGGCCGCGGGCCGGGCGCGCTGACCTGGTGCGCATGTCCCGGGCGGTGACGCCGGCGCCGGGCTCCATGTGTGCGGCCGAGGGGCGCATTATCTGGCCGGCGGCGCGGGCGGGCGGGCGGACCGGCGGAGCGAGCGCCGCGGGCCCGGGCGGCCCCACAGGCGGAGCGAGCGCACACGGCCCGGCGCCCCCAGCCCCTCGGCCGCCCGGCCCCGCAGGCGACCCCGACCCCGGCCCCGCGGCCCCTTGAACCCGCGCGCTGTCCTAGGGCCCGGCCGGCCCGCGGCCCGGTAAGTTCCGGATCAAACTTGGCGAGGGGCGGGGGCTGGGGTCAGGGCCGGGGTCGAATGAGGGAGACTGGGGCGGCACGGACGGTGCGGGCTGAGCAGGGTCGGAAGGTCGGGGGGCTGTGAGGGACCCCCATGTGAGCATGGAAAAGTGAGAGCGAGTGAGTTCTTACTCCTTGTATTTCGGGAGCGTCTTACTCGCGCTGCCCTGGAAAGTTCGTCCGACGCTTCCCGGGCACGGGGCGGCTTCCGGGCCCCTGTAAGAGTCGGGGACAGATTGGGAGGTAACTGGAGAGGGAGAACAGTCATCTCCCAAGTGTGTTTTAAGTGGGTGGGTCTGGAGCTTACTTTGTAGAACTCTCTTTACTGCGCTAGAGGAATTAGGGTTTTGTGGATCCCCTGGAGGGGAACTTAAGCGTGTCGACTCTTCGGTGGTGGTGGCATTCTAACATGGGTGTTCAGAAGCAGTTGCTCGAGGTCTCGCAGCCCAGTTGGAACGAGGTCAGCAGTGAGCGCGTGAGTCAGCCCTGGGCGCGGCCCGCCCGGCTTTGCCGCGGGTGAGCTGGCGGCGACCCTTCAGCGCTGCGACAGGAGCCAGCCCGAGCCCTCGTGGGAAACCGGCGCGCGGGGCTGGGCGTCCCTTGGAGCGCGGTCGGGAGGGGCGGTGCTTCCGGGGCGGTGCCGGCCCACCGACCCCGCCCACCAGCCACCTGGCCCCGCCCACCAGCCCCTGGCCCCGCCCATCGGGCGCGGGCGGGCGGCGTCGCCTTTAAGAGCTCCCCGGTGTTTTGGGGGCCGCGGGCCGGGCGCGCTGACCTGGTGCGCATGTCCCGGGCGGTGACGCCGGCGCCGGGCTCCATGTGTGCGGCCGAGGGGCGCATTATCTGGCCGGCGGCGCGGGCGGGCGGGCGGACCGGCGGAGCGAGCGCCGCGGGCCCGGGCGGCCCCACAGGCGGAGCGAGCGCACACGGCCCGGCGCCCCCAGCCCCTCGGCCGCCCGGCCCCGCAGGCGACCCCGACCCCGGCCCCGCGGCCCCTTGAACCCGCGCGCTGTCCTAGGGCCCGGCCGGCCCGCGGCCCGGTAAGTTCCGGATCAAACTTGGCGAGGGGCGGGGGCTGGGGTCAGGGCCGGGGTCGAATGAGGGAGACTGGGGCGGCACGGACGGTGCGGGCTGAGCAGGGTCGGAAGGTCGGGGGGCTGTGAGGGACCCCCATGTGAGCATGGAAAAGTGAGAGCGAGTGAGTTCTTACTCCTTGTATTTCGGGAGCGTCTTACTCGCGCTGCCCTGGAAAGTTCCGCGCTCCGACGCTTCCCGGGCACGTGGGGGTCGGGCCGGGCGGGGGTCCCAGAAAGTCGCGGCGTTTCCCCTCTTCCTTTTGCGCTTCCTCCAAGGTAAGTAAGAGTCGGGGGTCAAGTCGTGAGGCGCAGCTTTTGAGCGAACGGGACGGGCAGGGGGGCAGTGGCACGTGGGCGCGCGGGGCGGGGGTCCCTGGCGGGAGGCGGGGGTCGCGGGCAGGCTCGGCCGCGGCGCAGAACCCCGCGGCGACGGTGGCTGCGGATCCCGTGTCAGAATAAGAGTCCCCGCGCGCCCACGCCTGCAGGGTTGGCCCTCCCCCCGCTCTCGCCCTTCCTGCCTGACCCCCGGGAGCCACGGGACCCTTCCCCCTCTCTGGGTTCCGGCGTTTCTCAGGGCCTTACACTTTAAATTTGCCTCCCCATATAGGCGTTGTCTGTATTGATTTCCTTTTTCCCACCTGGATAGGATTGGTGCCGGTGACTAGACAGCAGCAGCTGGCCTTTTAAAGGGATTATTGCCAAGAATCGGAATTGATCACTTCAACAAGGAAAGGCTTATGGGCTGGGCCCTAGCCTACAGCGTGACTGATACTTGGTGTGTGGGCACACACTGAGACGCAGAAATGAATGAGGACCCCTCCCTCAGGCACCGAAATGACACGTTGGGTGCACGTTTCTGCCCGACCCTGGGAATTTTGCAGGGACTGCTTAATTTTATGTATCTGACCGTGTCCTTTTCGGTGTGTAGTTTATCCTTTAGAGCTTCAGATTCTTTCGATCAAAGTCCGAATGAGTCACTTGAGCCTGTAATTTTTCTCTTCCTTACCCTTATACTTCTTTCAGGTCTCTCGGAGTACTCGGTACTGGTTAAGTCTATGGTTCTGTATGTCCGTTTCACACAGTGACACCTTCTGGCTGTGGTAACACAGAGAAACTGAGGAACAGACAGCCTTCTGTGCAGCTGCTTCAGTCTTTGACCCACTATCCTGTTGATGTTCTTTTTCTTCTGGTAGTGGTTACAAGTTTTCTTTCAAGTTACATTATGTGACCTGTTCGCTAGTGCCAGATCCCTAGACTATGATCAGTAGCTGGTTAGACCTGACAGCAGGCCATGGAGGAAGGCTAAAGGATCACACTGGACCCAACTTAAGTGGTCACTGTATGCTAAGCTCCGTGCACAACCACATGTCAGTTGCCCTCACAGTCCGATGGGGGAAGGGAGCATATAGTCCCCACTTTACATGTGAGGTGACTGGGGCTTCTGGGGGCCAGGCTGCTTGCTCAAGACTGCTGAATAGTAGAGAGGCAGAGCTGGGCTTGCGCCTGCCCTGTAGGGTACCAGAGCCCACAAATGCTCCTGTTCATAAGCCAGCTCAGTGTATGAGTATTTTCTGGGAGCTCCTATAAGGCAAAGCCACTTACTTGTCCAAGTTCCAGTACACCTCTGCTTGGAGTTGAGGGATGACTTGGTGACACCATTTCTAACTCTGCCTTATCCTCGGAGAGCAGAGTTACCAGGTGGCTTTTAAGAACCAAGCCACAGAGTCACCTCATTGCTTTGCTTTCATAGCCTATAACTCAGAACTAAGTTGGCCCTTTTCTAGAGGGAGCCATTTAGATTGGGCGGGGTTTGAGAGTGATTTGCTAGACCCTCTCCTCACTCACTCCCCCACCCTTTCATCCCCTGCACCACCCCTAACATTCTGAAGCTTGTTTTTTGCGGAGGATTGCCACTCACCTTGGATGTGGTGTAGAGATTGGGATTAATGTGTTAATGATTTGAATGCATTGTTATTTCCATTCAGATGACATCATTTTTTTAATGTCAAGTCATCTCTATTAATGCAGTATCATTTGGCAGATCCTACAATCTTCTGTTTTGATAGAGAGGAAAGAAGTAATACTGCTCTTGGTAGAAAAAAAAAAATCCTGTAAGAATTTGTACCCAGATGTCAACAAAATCTTTGCAGTAGGGTTAGCAGTAGTTTTTTTCTTTTTATAAACTTTTTTGGTATCTGTATTTTATGACTTTTTGTTTTAGAAGAGACATTTTAAATTTATTGGATAAGAAAACATTTAGAAGACTCCAGTTCTCAGCTCCTAGGTAGTTCTTCCCACACTTGTTTTACATCACTTATTTTGTAACTTTGTGGCATTGCAAGTAGTGATTTTTCTATTGATTTGTTCACTAAATATCAGTGTGCATACTGTGACTCCGGTATGATAATCACTAAATATTAGTGTGCATACTGCCTCCCCGCGTAATGGAGTTTACTGTGAGATTAATGGGAGAGAAGTCATAACAATCTAGGGCCAGGGAAAGAAGGATGCCATGATCTGGTAAGCAAGACTCGAAGGGGCCTTCCTTCATCTGGGATCAGAGGACACAGAGGATCTAAGTATGTAAAGTGAAAGACAGAGAGCATTTCTGGCAGAGAGAATGCTTGGAACTGAGGAAAGATTAGTGTGGTTGAAGCAGAGAGAGACAAATGTCAGGCTCAGGGACTGAAGGGGTCTGGAATTTAACCTTGAGAACAGTGGGACCCAGCTGAAGAGAGTAAGGCAGAGGGAGCAGTGTGATGAGTGTGCTTGGAGGCTCATAGCTAGGACCTCCTGGGCCCATAGCAGAGGATTGAAAGAAGCGCCTGAAAAACACAAGTGGGAGAGTAGTGAAGCTGTTTCTGACATGTTGGCGTTTTCTGGTGTTCTGTTGGGAGAAAATAAAAAATGATCTGCACATCTTGAATGTGTCCGTTTCCAAGAGACAAAAATGTAATTTTTACTGTGGAATCCTGTTAAGGACTGTGCTTGTGGGCGTGCTGACCTCTGAAAGCATGGGGGACTGACATGCTTGTCAGGAGAACTGCCTGTTTGGACTTGGGGTGTTTCTGTGTCATCAAATGGAACAGACAAGACTAGTTTCCCCAGGCTCATTTTTACCCGGGCGATAATTGGGATAATTTATGCTCATTGCAGAAAACTACGAAGATTATGAAACAAACAGGCGAGTAGGTTGGGTCTTCATGAGCCCCCGTCCTGGGGTAACAGAGCATCATAGGGATTTCCTCGTAATAGTCCTCGGGTTGGGAAGTGCCGCAGAACCAGAAGAACAAGTTGGCAGTGTCATAGTTTGAGGCTCACAGAACTGTGCTGCCTGCTGAACGTGGTTGGTAGAATGGATGCTTTTGAGTTATCTGAACTATTTGAGGGAGTTAGGCAGTCTGATGACTTCAGATGGCCATTCTTTCAGCTGGTGACACTTCTGCCAACTGTGCAAAGCCACATCTTAGGCCTTGAGTTAGGAAGGCAATGTGTTAAGAAGGTGGAGGTTTTAAAAAAAAGACAGGGGACCTGGAGAAGTGGCAGTGGGGTGGAAGGTAGCGAGACTGGTGTTATTAGACACCAGAGCACCAGCTGGGGACAGATCTGGCATGCCTGTGGATTCAGCAAACATGATCCAGGACTTTTTAGTCAAGAGGAATGTCAGACCACAGGCTTCTTGCTCCTCCCCTCGCTTTCTAGGCTGTATTTGTGACCTCTTTTTTTTTTTTTTCTTCCTTTTTTTTTTTTTGGTCTGACGAAAATGTAGGTTAGTCTTTTAGAAGAGAAAATTAATTGAAAACCTTCAGGTAGCCTTAGGAAGTGACTGGGTATCCTCTGGAAACCTTCAGGTATGTGGGGAAGGGTCTTTGCAGCTTCAGTGCAGCTGTACCCACTTTCTCGCCCTTGAGCTTCACAGAGGGTCCTGTTCTATGGGGTAAGTTTGACAGGGACCTTGCTTTGCTGTGTTGATTCCCAGTTTTTAGATTCCTTATGTGAAAGGACTGAAGGCTTGATATGTGTTCAAGGAACAAGGATCAACATCTGTGGTAGAACGTGCTGACTGGGGATGGGTTATACCTGAAATGGGGCTCCCAGCAAAGTTGAGGCAGGAGTTTGGGGGGCAGATCTGATGAGGTTGTACACTTGGAGACTACTTGGCCTCAGGTCCAGCCGCAGCTGGGGACAGGAAAGAGGGCAGAGGCAGCAGCAGCGTGGGATTGGAGAGCGTCTTTACTTGAGGCTGAAGACAGGAATTTTTGTCCTGGGGTAACAGAGCATCATAGGGATTTCCTCGTAATAGTCCTCGGGTTGGGAAGTGCCGCAGAACCAGAAGAACAAGTTGGCAGTGTCATAGTTTGAGGCTCACAGAACTGTGCTGCCTGCTGAACGTGGTTGGTAGAATGGATGCTTTTGAGTTATCTGAACTATTTGAGGGAGTTAGGCAGTCTGATGACTTCAGATGGCCATTCTTTCAGCTGGTGACACTTCTGCCAACTGTGCAAAGCCACATCTTAGGCCTTGAGTTAGGAAGGCAATGTGTTAAGAAGGTGGAGGTTTTAAAAAAAAGACAGGGGACCTGGAGAAGTGGCAGTGGGGTGGAAGGTAGCGAGACTGGTGTTATTAGACACCAGAGCACCAGCTGGGGACAGATCTGGCATGCCTGTGGATTCAGCAAACATGATCCAGGACTTTTTAGTCAAGAGGAATGTCAGACCACAGGCTTCTTGCTCCTCCCCTCGCTTTCTAGGCTGTATTTGTGACCTCTTTTTTTTTTTTTTCTTCCTTTTTTTTTTTTTGGTCTGACGAAAATGTAGGTTAGTCTTTTAGAAGAGAAAATTAATTGAAAACCTTCAGGTAGCCTTAGGAAGTGACTGGGTATCCTCTGGAAACCTTCAGGTATGTGGGGAAGGGTCTTTGCAGCTTCAGTGCAGCTGTACCCACTTTCTCGCCCTTGAGCTTCACAGAGGGTCCTGTTCTATGGGGTAAGTTTGACAGGGACCTTGCTTTGCTGTGTTGATTCCCAGTTTTTAGATTCCTTATGTCAAAGGACTGAAGGCTTGATATGTGTTCAAGGAACAAGGATCAACATCTGTGGTAGAACGTGCTGACTGGGGATGGGTTATACCTGAAATGGGGCTCCCAGCAAAGTTGAGGCAGGAGTTTGGGGGGCAGATCTGATGAGGTTGTACACTTGGAGACTACTTGGCCTCAGGTCCAGCCGCAGCTGGGGACAGGAAAGAGGGCAGAGGCAGCAGCAGCGTGGGATTGGAGAGCGTCTTTACTTGAGGCTGAAGAGTCAGTCAGCTATTTCTCCTGCATCGCCATCTCTAGACTTGATGCTGCTGCTTTTTTTAAATGTTTACTACGAACAACATTTAAAAAAATATATTTTATTTGTATTTATTTGGCTGCATTGGGTCTCAGTTATAGAATGTGGGCTCTAGTTCCCTGACCAGGGATCGAACCTGGGCCCCCTGCATTGGGAGCACAGTCTTAGTCACTGGACCACCTGGGAATTCCCTGAACAACATTTTGTACTGGGATATAGCCAATTAACAATGTTTTGATCATTTCAGATAAACAGTGAAGGGACTCATCCATACATATGCATGTGTCCATTCTCCCTCAAACCCCCCTCCCTACCAGGCTGGCACATGACATTGAGCTGAGTTCCATGTGCTAGACAGTAGATTTTTGTTGGCTACACGTTTTAAATATTTTCTTGTGTACAAGACCTTCCCAGAGTCCTTAACTGTTGCTTCCTCGCTGCAACCATGAGGTCTGTTTCCTGAGTCTTGTGAGTCTTTCTGTTTTGTAAATAAGTTTCTTTTCTAGGCTTGACACTTCTTGACCTACCTTGCTGGCCAGATCTTTTGATTTGAACCTTCAAACCTAATTTATCCTAAATGAGGTAATGCCTTTGAGCACACTTTTAGAAGATACTGCTGTTTTATAGTGGCCAGTCAGCTCCTCCTGGTGCCAGGGAGGCTCTTCCACATCCAGTGCTGCCTGCTGTTCCCCAGGTGAGGCTGTGGGCTGGTTCTGGGGCAGCAGGTCCCTGGAGTGGTGTCATGGGCCAGCCCTGGCTTTGCCTTAGGTTGGGTGTGGGCTCCACCCAGCCACTTCCTAGTGACTTGACTTTGGTGAGCCTCATCCTTTGTTTCCCATCTCTCTCTCTCTTTTTTTCTTTCAATTTATTTTTTTAAAAGATTTATTTATTTATTTATTGTTGGTGGGGGGTGACGTGGGGAGGGAAGGGAGCAGGCGGGCCACTTCTATTGGTTTTTCATTTATCTATTTTCTTCCATCTTTGTTCTTTGGCCCATGTGAGCCTCCCATCGTGGTGGCCTCTGTTGTCGCAGAGCATCGGCTCTGGGCGCGTGTGCTCCAGAGCTCCAGCTTGGTAATTGGACACGTGGGTCCAGCTGCTCCGCGGCACGTGGGATCTTCCCAGGCCAGGGATCGAACCGGCACCCCTTGCACTGCAAGGCGGTGTCCTTCCCCACTGGACCACCAGGGAAGCCCTCAATTTATTTTAATTAATTAATTAATTTGGCTGTGCCGGATCTTCACCGTGGCATGAGGGATCTTTGTTGCAGCATGCAGGATCTTTAGCTGTGTCATGGGAACTCTTAGGGAACTCTTAGTTCCCTGACCAGGGATTGATCCTGGGCCCCCTTTTTTTCCATTTCTGAAAAGGGGGCGGTGACATCTGCCTTGAATGGCTGAGTCAGAAGTGAGATAATAAATGCAAGGGGCATGGCACAGCACCTAGTTATGTGTACCTGCTCAATAAATTCGAGTTAAGTGAGGGTACCGTTGTGACTAAACGAATGAGGAGAAGCCTGGAAGCATTAATGACTGCTTTGCTTCTCCTGTGTGGAGTACCTCTGTGCTTGTGGGACAGATGTCACTGACCCTCGGAACCCAGATTTGAGATGGAAGAAGGTGAAGTCCCTACAGGGAATGATACTTGCCAGGATCACCTTGCTGATTTTTCTACAGCTGGGACTGTGCCTCAGTCTTTCTGATTTCAGATCATGAATGTTTTTCCCACCAGCCTTGGCACCTCTCAGGTGATATGGAATGGCTGGATTGGTGGTACCTTACCAGAGCAAAGGAGACACAGCCCCTCTTCCTGATCCTGGGCTTTCTGAACCCTACATTGTGATTTTCAGGGGGTCGTCCTTCCATTTGTAGAATGTTTGCCAAGCAGATTCTCATGGGGTCTTTCCATTGAGAACCAAGAGGGACCCTTGTACCTCCGGCTTTATCACTGAGTGGACTGGCTAGGGATGGGAAGTAGGTTGCTTGATGGTGCTTGCAGTGGTAAACAGGAGAGTTTGGCCTGAGTCCTGTCTTCCTTCCGCATATAGGTGCTCTAGTTGGCTTGGGAATCTTGACAGATCTGACTACAGTTACCATTCTTCAGCTTTAGGCTTGTTGCCTGGCCACCTGGCCTCAGCTTTTCCACCTTATAGACAGGGACTGTATCTTTATTTTTTTATTTATTTTTTAAACTTTTATTTTACTTTTAACTTTTACAGAGTTTTGTTGTTTACGGATTTGTATGTTCCCAGATTAGTCATATGTGGGACTGTATCTTTAACCTTATGGGATGTCTGCGAGGACAACTGGGAAATGTTTGAAAAAGTAGTTAGGGGTATCCTAACCTTTGGTTTTCCATTTACCCTGAGATGAAAATCTTTTTCTAGGGAAATCCCTTGGCAGTCCAGTGGTTACTACTCTGAGCTTCCACTTTAAGGGATATGGGTTCCATCGCTGGTGGGAGAACTAAGATCCTGCTTGCTGTGATGTAAGGCCAAAAACCAGAAAACAAAATGCTTCTCTGCCCAGATGATGGTTACTCGAGGATCCCCCCGGGTTCTCCCCCTGGTTCTCTGGGTCAACTGGGGAGTTAGGCTGCCACAGAATTTTGTTATCAAGATAATCTAACAGTTTGGAAGTCTTCAGAACTCTTTGTAAGGAGATTTTACCTAAAAAGGTCACTCTGGTTGTCTGGAAGGGAAGTGAATAAAAACCCTGTGGTCTTTACTCTGCATAGAATCCCAATCCAATGTTTCCTCCAGTTGCAATTGTTCTGTTCAATTAGCCTTTGAATCAGTATCTGTTAAATTTGACTCAACACATTCTTACCTTAGAGGCAGCTGCTCTCCAAGGCCTTGGAGGTGAGTGGGTTTCAGGCCAGTTTCTTCCTTCACTTGTACTCTGTTGGACTTCGGTGGCAGTGACAGCGGTTTTTTAGTTTTTCCTTAGTGTTTTGGGCAGGCTCACTCTGCCAGCCAACCAGTTCTGAAAACTTTGCTACTACAACCTTCCTTCATCCACGGAGGAAACGTTTCCCCCCCCCCCACAGTTGCGCAGTGGTGTGGGCAAGGGAGGAGCATGGCAGACAGAACCCTTGGTTTGAAGGCACTGAATTGGTTGAGTCACTTCAGACCTGTGTTACTCTCAGGACTTGCCTATCAGTGACAGAACACCTGAACTGCATTTTCCTTTCTCTCCTGTATTATTTTTGTGCCGGTAAAGGCTTAAGACATTCCTTCAACGGCAGGAGATTCTTTCAGGGGATTCTGGAGGCAGATCCCTCCCTGGGATGCTCTTTCACACAGTGGAACCTGGGGAGATTTGATTCAAGAGTTTGGTTTGTGTTTTCCTTAATGCCTTTGTTTGATTAGCTGATCTTCTGGGCAGTTTATATGTTGGTCATCTGCCTCTCTTCCCAAACCTTTAAAAGTTTTTATGGTTGAGGCTTTCTGTCTCTTCAGCCTTGCAAGTGACATTTCCCGATGCTGAAGTCTGGGGAGTAGGTGGGAGCCTCACATGTCAGTAGTAGGCATGGCCTGGTCTGCTTTTTTTTTTATTTATTTTTTTGGGCGGGGGTCGGGTTGAGGAGGGAGGGGAGTGGGCGGGCCACTTCTATTGGTCTTCCATTTCTCTGTTTTCATCCGTCTTTGTTCTTTGGCTCCTGCGGGCCTCCCATCGCGGTGGCATCTGTTGTCGCAGAGCATGGGCTCTGGGCGCATGCGCTCCAGAGCTCCGGCTCGGTGATCGGACACATCAGTCCAGCTGCTCCGCGGCACTGGGATCTTCCCAGGCCAGGGATCGAACTGGTGCCCCTTGCACTGCAAGGCGGTGGGTGTCCTTATCCACTGGACTACCAGGGGGCTTCAGAGGAAGCCCCCTGGTCTGCTTTTTAAGTTTTCTTGGTTAAGGGTATTAAGGGACTGAGTCTGGATTTAAAGGTAATTGAAGCACACTGGCAATTTGTTTGTCAGGCAGAGCCTTAGAAATGTAACTATTTTTGTTCCTAGGATAGCAAGACAAGTGTAACATTCACCTGGGACTGAGGCCTAAGAAGAGGAGTGGCCTGCCCTGTGCTGATTTGCAAAAGAGAGGAGAATGTAGCTCCCTCCTGGAGCCTCAGACGTCTGATCTCTGTTAGCCTTCTTTCTTTAAGACTTGGTTAATTTAGAATTGTTCTGTTTTGTTTTAGGTTTCTCTTCCCTTTCTTTATGTAGTGTAGGTCCACTGGCAGGTTTCCTTCCTCAGGGCCTTGTCTTTTGAGGTCATCGTGGTATCTCTAGGGTGCGGAGGGACTGGACAGAGCTGTGGGCTGCGTTAGAAAACAAAAACAAGCAAACTGTAACTGTGTTTCCTGTTCGTATTATTTTGGGCGGTGAAATTTTTTTGAGTTCTTTTAAGTGGAACCTGGGAGATTTGATTCAAGAGTTTGGTTTGTGTTTTCCTTAATGCCTTTGTTTGATTAGCTGATCTTCTGGGCAGTTTATATGTTGGTCATCTGCCTCTCTTCCCAAACCTTTAAAAGTTTTTATGGTTGAGGCTTTCTGTCTCTTCAGCCTTGCAAGTGACATTTCCCGATGCTGAAGTCTGGGGAGTAGGTGGGAGCCTCACATGTCAGTAGTAGGCATGGCCTGGTCTGCTTTTTTTTTTATTTATTTTTTTGGGCGGGGGTCGGGTTGAGGAGGGAGGGGAGTGGGCGGGCCACTTCTATTGGTCTTCCATTTCTCTGTTTTCATCCGTCTTTGTTCTTTGGCTCCTGCGGGCCTCCCATCGCGGTGGCATCTGTTGTCGCAGAGCATGGGCTCTGGGCGCATGCGCTCCAGAGCTCCGGCTCGGTGATCGGACACATCAGTCCAGCTGCTCCGCGGCACTGGGATCTTCCCAGGCCAGGGATCGAACTGGTGCCCCTTGCACTGCAAGGCGGTGGGTGTCCTTATCCACTGGACTACCAGGGGGCTTCAGAGGAAGCCCCCTGGTCTGCTTTTTAAGTTTTCTTGGTTAAGGGTATTAAGGGACTGAGTCTGGATTTAAAGGTAATTGAAGCACACTGGCAATTTGTTTGTCAGGCAGAGCCTTAGAAATGTAACTATTTTTGTTCCTAGGATAGCAAGACAAGTGTAACATTCACCTGGGACTGAGGCCTAAGAAGAGGAGTGGCCTGCCCTGTGCTGATTTGCAAAAGAGAGGAGAATGTAGCTCCCTCCTGGAGCCTCAGACGTCTGATCTCTGTTAGCCTTCTTTCTTTAAGACTTGGTTAATTTAGAATTGTTCTGTTTTGTTTTAGGTTTCTCTTCCCTTTCTTTATGTAGTGTAGGTCCACTGGCAGGTTTCCTTCCTCAGGGCCTTGTCTTTTGAGGTCATCGTGGTATCTCTAGGGTGCGGAGGGACTGGACAGAGCTGTGGGCTGCGTTAGAAAACAAAAACAAGCAAACTGTAACTGTGTTTCCTGTTCTGGAATTGAGTGGTTGGTGACTCTTTTTTTTTTTAACAATTTTTAAAATCAATTAATTTATTTATTTTTGACTATTCTGGATTTTCACTGGTGCCACAGGCTCTTCTCTAGTTGCAGGGAGTGGGGGCTTCTCTCTAGTTGAGGTGAGCAGGCTTCCTGTTCCTGTTCTCTTCGTTGTGGAACTCAGGCTCCAGGATACACGGGCTTCAGTAGTTGTGGCACGTGGGCTCAATAGTTGTGGTTCCAAGGCTCTAGAGCACAGGCTCCATAGTTATGGCTCACGGGCTTAGTTGCTCTGTAGCATGTATGATCTTCCCAGAACAGGGATTGAGTGCGTGTCTCTTGCATTGACAGGCAAATGCAAGTTCTTTACGACTGAACTACCAGGGAAGCCCTGGTTAATGACCTTGAAGAACATTAAACATCTTTTCCCATCTATTAAGAAATAAGCGTTGGCCCTTTATTTAGTCATCCTTGAGTGAACCATTTGGGGTAACTGTTTCAAGATTTGAAAAAACTGGACATCAGATCCTGTACCAGGCGCTCAGGGTCAGCTGCTAGTCAGGGGCAAGAGTGAGTCAAGGGCCTTAACACTCAGGTGAGGGTGAGTCTGCACCAGCACAACTGACTGCTGAAAAGCTTTGAGAGGCAGGTTGTTCTCTGTATATCCTTTACAGGTGGAGGAGTCTGTTCTGCCTGCTGAAGTAGTGTTGAAACTGTTTCACAGGAGACCTGATTAGAGTGATTCAAAGTGTTCTTGGATGAGAGGAGATTTGAGGGGGGAGTCATGGGTTCCAGGAGGCCTGTTGGTGAGTTGGGAATCCTGGCTCAGGATTGTACAGTTGACCTTTCCTGCTGCTGTTGCCATCAGGTACCCACTCACCCCCCTCATGGAGAACGGAAGGGGTTCTTATTTTCCAGAGGTAACATCAGGTGACACTGCCATGAAATGCAGCAGAAGTGGACAGGTCCCTGGCGAAGCTGCTCTGTGTTGGAGGAACAGGGGAGAGACCTGCACCCACTAGGTGCACTGGCAGGTTTCCTTCCTCAGGGCCTTGTCTTTTGAGGTCATCGTGGTATCTCTAGGGTGCGGAGGGACTGGACAGAGCTGTGGGCTGCGTTAGAAAACAAAAACAAGCAAACTGTAACTGTGTTTCCTGTTCTGGAATTGAGTGGTTGGTGACTCTTTTTTTTTTTAACAATTTTTAAAATCAATTAATTTATTTATTTTTGACTATTCTGGATTTTCACTGGTGCCACAGGCTCTTCTCTAGTTGCAGGGAGTGGGGGCTTCTCTCTAGTTGAGGTGAGCAGGCTTCCTGTTCCTGTTCTCTTCGTTGTGGAACTCAGGCTCCAGGATACACGGGCTTCAGTAGTTGTGGCACGTGGGCTCAATAGTTGTGGTTCCAAGGCTCTAGAGCACAGGCTCCATAGTTATGGCTCACGGGCTTAGTTGCTCTGTAGCATGTATGATCTTCCCAGAACAGGGATTGAGTGCGTGTCTCTTGCATTGACAGGCAAATGCAAGTTCTTTACGACTGAACTACCAGGGAAGCCCTGGTTAATGACCTTGAAGAACATTAAACATCTTTTCCCATCTATTAAGAAATAAGCGTTGGCCCTTTATTTAGTCATCCTTGAGTGAACCATTTGGGGTAACTGTTTCAAGATTTGAAAAAACTGGACATCAGATCCTGTACCAGGCGCTCAGGGTCAGCTGCTAGTCAGGGGCAAGAGTGAGTCAAGGGCCTTAACACTCAGGTGAGGGTGAGTCTGCACCAGCACAACTGACTGCTGAAAAGCTTTGAGAGGCAGGTTGTTCTCTGTATATCCTTTACAGGTGGAGGAGTCTGTTCTGCCTGCTGAAGTAGTGTTGAAACTGTTTCACAGGAGACCTGATTAGAGTGATTCAAAGTGTTCTTGGATGAGAGGAGATTTGAGGGGGGAGTCATGGGTTCCAGGAGGCCTGTTGGTGAGTTGGGAATCCTGGCTCAGGATTGTACAGTTGACCTTTCCTGCTGCTGTTGCCATCAGGTACCCACTCACCCCCCTCATGGAGAACGGAAGGGGTTCTTATTTTCCAGAGGTAACATCAGGTGACACTGCCATGAAATGCAGCAGAAGTGGACAGGTCCCTGGCGAAGCTGCTCTGTGTTGGAGGAACAGGGGAGAGACCTGCACCCACTTGCTGTGAAGTTTAAGGTGGTGAGGGCATGTGCATTTTGTTGCTTTGGTTTATTGCAGAAATGGGGACTTAAATTGCTTGGAAAAATTAGGGTCACTTTGAATCAGTTTAACTAGTATTCTAAGTCTATGAAACACTTTTTTTTTTTTTTAAACATTTATTTGGCTGTACCAAGTCTTGGTCGTGGCACAAAAGATGTTTGCGGCGTGTGGAATTTAATTCCCAGACCAGGAATCAAACTCGGGTCCTCTGCATTGGGAGCACAGTCTTAATCACTGGACCACCAGGGAAGTCCCCTCTCCCCCTTTTTTTTAAGTTATTTAAGTAAGTTAACACACTGACATTTAAGAGTCTGAGCTACTCTGGTAGGTGACCCATTGAGTGAAATACAATACAGACTTCTTATCACTATACAATGAAGTGACCAGAGCAGGAGGTGCTGGCTGTGGGAAATTCTCTAAGCGCAGCTTCAGAGCTGGGTGACTGAGGTAGGTGGGTTGCAGAGATGTCTTTGGAACCAGGTGGCCCCAGCCCAGCTCCTCAGTGTGAGTATCCCTCATTTGCTGAAGTGCACCATGCAAGTGTAATTTTTGTTACATGTCATGATGTGAGAAGGATGGGGCATCTGATCTGTGCTGTCCATGCACACTTTTCTGAGAAGTGACAATTTCCTTGGTCTCAGGTCTTAACAGCTATTGCAAAGAAGGTTCGTTGTGGTGTACTAGACTGTTGACAAGGAGTGTTCCCTGCACTGGCGTATCAGGAAGGGATGGACTTGGCAGATCACTGTCCTGCTCCTCAGGGTTTATGGGAAGTCTGGGTGGAAAAATAAGGCTGGAAAATGGTTATTGTTTATGACCTTAAATAGAAGGCTGCTGACACTTCATCCTAAAAGCATGGAGAGCCCTCAGCTTCATGAGGAGAAGAATGCTGAGTTGAATCGGGTAGGGAAGCCAGAGAGGTAAAAGGGCCACTGATAAAAGGCAGGCATGAGCTAACAACATGGCCTTGAATTTGCCTAATGGGGAATAAAAAGCAGGGACAGGTGCCAGAGAGGCTGTGCGTGGAGATCAGGTGGGGATTAACTGGATACCAGGGGCTGAGGACAAGTCATCTGTTCATTCAGCAACTGGGGTCCCGTCTCTGCTTGGCCTGTGTTGTGCCCCTGGGTTCTGGAGCTGAGTGAGATGGCCAATTCCTGTCCTCGGGGCTGTTAACTTTACCAGCGGCAAACAGGGTACAGTGCTCTGGGAAAGGGAAAGGATGGGCAGGAGCCTTTTGGAGAGGTAGCACCTGAGTGAAAACTGGAAGGTGAACACAGGCCCTGAGATAGTGGATCTTCAGTTTTCAGGGTGCCACTGAGTTTGAGCAAAGGTGAGGAGCTGGGTCCTGGAGAAGGTGGTCTGAGATCATACCTACTGCCTGGGAGAAGCCAGGCATTGGGAGACAGCCCAGCTGGTGGCCCTGGATGGGCACTCTCTGCTTCCCTAGGAGAGCATAGTGGGTTGTGGGTTGAGGTATGGCGGGTCCTGTGTGATCGTCAGGACCCAAGACCCTCAGGTACTGGGGTGGGTGTGTCTTTGACCCTTCCAAGCTGAGCCCTTGGCTGGGTGTGGAACTTGATTTGTCATTGTGTCTCCTCCTCCCCAAACTAGCAGTGCTTTGTGTTAGATGAAAATGTGATAAATAACAGAGAAAAGAGTAGAAACTCTGGCGGGATGGTCCCGTGTATAAACAGTTTGTTCTGCTCTGTTCCCAAGAGTGAAGTGGTGATGAGTGGATTGAAATATGAAGGACATGCCCCTTAATTTTGCCGGAGAGTTTTGTAGTAGTCTGAGGGACTGAGAAGAGGCTCTCAATGTGATTTCTGTGTCCTGAGAAGCTTGTTGGTAATCGGCATTTTCTAGATGCTGAGAGTTTTCCAGCTTGAGGTTTTGGACACTTTTCCAGACAGACCTAGAGCGATTAAGACACTTCTCTGAAACATCTACATGAATTTTTCCAACAGCTGCTGATTCCTAGTTTGAGAACGTTGCCCTGTTCCATGCACTGCTCAAATGTTTTCAAACCCTGACTCTTCTGGCAGAGTTCAGGGAAGAAGACAGGTGGGTGTCCTGCCAAATGACAATACTGGTTTTGAGAGTAGAGGAGGGGTTGTGGACACAGGAAGCAAAGGGCCTTGGGGCTTGGCGCTTGGAAAAAAGCGACTTGGGTCTGCCTGATGGTGACCAAAGGTCCCGATTTTGAGGCCAAGGGTAGGACTTAGGAATCAGGTTGGGGCCGGGGCCCTGTGAGTGAGATGGCCAATTCCTGTCCTCGGGGCTGTTAACTTTACCAGCGGCAAACAGGGTACAGTGCTCTGGGAAAGGGAAAGGATGGGCAGGAGCCTTTTGGAGAGGTAGCACCTGAGTGAAAACTGGAAGGTGAACACAGGCCCTGAGATAGTGGATCTTCAGTTTTCAGGGTGCCACTGAGTTTGAGCAAAGGTGAGGAGCTGGGTCCTGGAGAAGGTGGTCTGAGATCATACCTACTGCCTGGGAGAAGCCAGGCATTGGGAGACAGCCCAGCTGGTGGCCCTGGATGGGCACTCTCTGCTTCCCTAGGAGAGCATAGTGGGTTGTGGGTTGAGGTATGGCGGGTCCTGTGTGATCGTCAGGACCCAAGACCCTCAGGTACTGGGGTGGGTGTGTCTTTGACCCTTCCAAGCTGAGCCCTTGGCTGGGTGTGGAACTTGATTTGTCATTGTGTCTCCTCCTCCCCAAACTAGCAGTGCTTTGTGTTAGATGAAAATGTGATAAATAACAGAGAAAAGAGTAGAAACTCTGGCGGGATGGTCCCGTGTATAAACAGTTTGTTCTGCTCTGTTCCCAAGAGTGAAGTGGTGATGAGTGGATTGAAATATGAAGGACATGCCCCTTAATTTTGCCGGAGAGTTTTGTAGTAGTCTGAGGGACTGAGAAGAGGCTCTCAATGTGATTTCTGTGTCCTGAGAAGCTTGTTGGTAATCGGCATTTTCTAGATGCTGAGAGTTTTCCAGCTTGAGGTTTTGGACACTTTTCCAGACAGACCTAGAGCGATTAAGACACTTCTCTGAAACATCTACATGAATTTTTCCAACAGCTGCTGATTCCTAGTTTGAGAACGTTGCCCTGTTCCATGCACTGCTCAAATGTTTTCAAACCCTGACTCTTCTGGCAGAGTTCAGGGAAGAAGACAGGTGGGTGTCCTGCCAAATGACAATACTGGTTTTGAGAGTAGAGGAGGGGTTGTGGACACAGGAAGCAAAGGGCCTTGGGGGCTTGGCGCTTGGAAAAAAGCGACTTGGGTCTGCCTGATGGTGACCAAAGGTCCCGATTTTGAGGCCAAGGGTAGGACTTAGGAATCAGGTGAGTTAGGCGAGGGCAGCAACCTGGTGCCTTGTGTACAGAGCTGGGAGGGCCCTGTACCATGCCCTGGCCACTAGTCACCTTCAGAGGCCCTCCCTTCACAGCCTGGACCGCCTTCCGGATCTCTGTCCCCTGGGCCATGTGTCTTCTGTTGTTGTCAGTCTCTCTGCTGGCCAGAGGACCAGTCTCCTTTCCCCTGGTCTGTGTCTGCTCTGTTTCCTGCTTCCTTGTTAGTGCTCTTCCGATGGAAGGAAAGAAGCTAAGTCTGCGCATATGTTCCTTGTCAGAGACCCCTCATCTGCTCCGTGGAGTGCTAAGAGTGTGGTTGGATTGTGTACATCTCACACAATGGAAAAGATGAAAAGATCCTAATTTATATTTTATAACCCAGGCTGGCAGTGTTGATCAAGTCCTCCTCCCTCAGCTTTTATGTACCCTGGCAAGTAAGTAGGAGCTCAGAAGTCCGTGCTTCATCACTCTCTGAGGGTTTAGTGCCTTTTACAGAAGATGAAGACGCTCACGAGTTACTGAATTTCCTGTGTAGTCCATGGAACGAGGGTTTGCCCACAAGGCTGACTTCCAGGAGGTTTCTAGCAATTCAGTAAAGGGTTAAGTTAGTGTGTTCTGACCAGAGGGATGGAGAGTGTTCTGATCTTTGCTTTAGGAAGTTTTCCCAGAGCCTTGGGAAGGATCCAGCCTTAGGATGGTCTTAGAATCAGACTGCCCTCCAAGGTGTGGCTGAGATTTGAGCCTGAGTCTGTCTGGGAGATAGCGATTAAGACACTTCTCTGAAACATCTACATGAATTTTTCCAACAGCTGCTGATTCCTAGTTTGAGAACGTTGCCCTGTTCCATGCACTGCTCAAATGTTTTCAAACCCTGACTCTTCTGGCAGAGTTCAGGGAAGAAGACAGGTGGGTGTCCTGCCAAATGACAATACTGGTTTTGAGAGTAGAGGAGGGGTTGTGGACACAGGAAGCAAAGGGCCTTGGGGGCTTGGCGCTTGGAAAAAAGCGACTTGGGTCTGCCTGATGGTGACCAAAGGTCCCGATTTTGAGGCCAAGGGTAGGACTTAGGAATCAGGTGAGTTAGGCGAGGGCAGCAACCTGGTGCCTTGTGTACAGAGCTGGGAGGGCCCTGTACCATGCCCTGGCCACTAGTCACCTTCAGAGGCCCTCCCTTCACAGCCTGGACCGCCTTCCGGATCTCTGTCCCCTGGGCCGTGTGTCTTCTGTTGTTGTCAGTCTCTCTGCTGGCCAGAGGACCAGTCTCCTTTCCCCTGGTCTGTGTCTGCTCTGTTTCCTGCTTCCTTGTTAGTGCTCTTCCGATGGAAGGAAAGAAGCTAAGTCTGCGCATATGTTCCTTGTCAGAGACCCCTCATCTGCTCCGTGGAGTGCTAAGAGTGTGGTTGGATTGTGTACATCTCACACAATGGAAAAGATGAAAAGATCCTAATTTATATTTTATAACCCAGGCTGGCAGTGTTGATCAAGTCCTCCTCCCTCAGCTTTTATGTACCCTGGCAAGTAAGTAGGAGCTCAGAAGTCCGTGCTTCATCACTCTCTGAGGGTTTAGTGCCTTTTACAGAAGATGAAGACGCTCACGAGTTACTGAATTTCCTGTGTAGTCCATGGAACGAGGGTTTGCACGACAAGGCTGACTTCCAGGAGGTTTCTAGCAATTCAGTAAAGGGTTAAGTTAGTGTGTTCTGACCAGAGGGATGGAGAGTGTTCTGATCTTTGCTTTAGGAAGTTTTCCCAGAGCCTTGGGAAGGATCCAGCCTTAGGATGGTCTTAGAATCAGACTGCCCTCCAAGGTGTGGCTGAGATTTGAGCCTGAGTCTGTCTGGGAGATAGCTGATCTGGGTCTGGATCTCCATTTAACTTCTTAACCCTGTGACCCTGACCAATCACCCTGACTTCTCTCAGGCTCTTTTCTCACCTGTCAAATGTGGACATCACTGGCAGCACCCCATGTGAAGTATGGGAACATTGGTAGCACCTCGTTCTGTGGTTATGAGGATTAAATGAAATCAGGCATGTAAAGTACTGGCACCATGCCTGGCACCAAATAAAGAATTTCATAATTGTTAGCCACTGTTAACACTTTTCTTTTCCTCCTCTAGTAACAGAATCTCTTGTCAACGTGTTAAAGGTGATTCTCCGAATGTTCCACCTTGGTCAGCAGTGGGTTTTTTTTTTTTTTCTGTAGCAGTTTGAATCTGTGCACCCAGGGGTGGCTTTCTCAGTGAAGAGCCAGGCCCTCCCCTTCCTGTGCCACCAAAGCCTGATGAGCACTGAGGAGGAGTCCTGAACCACGGGGGAGAGCGGAGCCCCATCTCTAGCAGTAGTGTCTTCGGAGTCTTTGGTTTGGAAGGGCTGGTAGTCTGGAACTTGAGGGAGCTTCCCAGAGGATTTCTTGCTTAGATGGGGTTGTGTTGGCAGGACTGTGCTCAGAGGACACTGGGACTAGATGAGGACACTGTGGGCTACTTGGAAACCTCACCCCACTTAGGACAGTGTTTCTCTGGAATGTGCTCTCTGCCTTCTCAACAGCTGATGGCTTGGAAGTGCACGTTTTCTGGAAGATAAGAGTGTGTGCCGGCCTCACGTGTGCCCATGTGGTGGCTTGTATATATTGGTTCTGTGTGCACACACCCATGTATGTACTTTTGCATGTGCACACGTGTGATGACTCTGTATGTGCTTGAGCATATATTTGTGTGTGTGTGTGTGCCTGCTGACTGGAGTAGAGCCTGACACAGGCAGGCACTCCGGTGTGTGCAAATGGAGGAGAGATTTCAGTCCTTGTTGAACATGTGTCAGCGGAGGTTTCTAGCATTCTGGGTAGATAAGGGTACTGATTTTGGGTTCTTGGGAAGGATCCAGCCTTAGGATGGTCTTAGAATCAGACTGCCCTCCAAGGTGTGGCTGAGATTTGAGCCTGAGTCTGTCTGGGAGATAGCTGATCTGGGTCTGGATCTCCATTTAACTTCTTAACCCTGTGACCCTGACCAATCACCCTGACTTCTCTCAGGCTCTTTTCTCACCTGTCAAATGTGGACATCACTGGCAGCACCCCATGTGAAGTATGGGAACATTGGTAGCACCTCGTTCTGTGGTTATGAGGATTAAATGAAATCAGGCATGTAAAGTACTGGCACCATGCCTGGCACCAAATAAAGAATTTCATAATTGTTAGCCACTGTTAACACTTTTCTTTTCCTCCTCTAGTAACAGAATCTCTTGTCAACGTGTTAAAGGTGATTCTCCGAATGTTCCACCTTGGTCAGCAGTGGGTTTTTTTTTTTTTTCTGTAGCAGTTTGAATCTGTGCACCCAGGGGTGGCTTTCTCAGTGAAGAGCCAGGCCCTCCCCTTCCTGTGCCACCAAAGCCTGATGAGCACTGAGGAGGAGTCCTGAACCACGGGGGAGAGCGGAGCCCCATCTCTAGCAGTAGTGTCTTCGGAGTCTTTGGTTTGGAAGGGCTGGTAGTCTGGAACTTGAGGGAGCTTCCCAGAGGATTTCTTGCTTAGATGGGGTTGTGTTGGCAGGACTGTGCTCAGAGGACACTGGGACTAGATGAGGACACTGTGGGCTACTTGGAAACCTCACCCCACTTAGGACAGTGTTTCTCTGGAATGTGCTCTCTGCCTTCTCAACAGCTGATGGCTTGGAAGTGCACGTTTTCTGGAAGATAAGAGTGTGTGCCGGCCTCACGTGTGCCCATGTGGTGGCTTGTATATATTGGTTCTGTGTGCACACACCCATGTATGTACTTTTGCATGTGCACACGTGTGATGACTCTGTATGTGCTTGAGCATATATTTGTGTGTGTGTGTGTGCCTGCTGACTGGAGTAGAGCCTGACACAGGCAGGCACTCCGGTGTGTGCAAATGGAGGAGAGAGATTTCAGTCCTTGTTGAACATGGGCTTTGTGTGGCAGGGTCCTGCCTTTCGTGGGGTCCCTGGCTTACTTCTCAGGTATAGGTAAAGCCTTCCTGAAGGCAGAGCTAGTAGGTTTCTTTGAGCTTCTTATTTTAAGGCAGAGATTCTCATGATGTTTGCATTGTACCTCACAGCACAGAAATGTTAATACTAAGATCTACTAGCAAGAAAAACTCCGACTCGCTGCAGAGGCTAAAGCAAAGCACACTTCAGAATTCTGGTCTCCTCGCCAGTGCACCCCAGAGGCAGTCTCTTCGCTCTTCTGAAGCCTTGTTGGAGGGGTGGGGGTTTGGCCTTCGCTGCCCCTCCTCTTGGAGCTGCCTTCTCCAGGTGTCCAAGTCCCTAGTGGAGTTCCCTTCCTGCCTGCTCCCCAGATGCTTGTTCATGGTCCAGTCGAGCAGAACTCTTTCAAACTAGCAAGACCCTGTGTCTGCCCAGCTCCTCCTCTCCCCATTGTCCCTGCTTTGAAGATGAAGTGATGAGAAATGTGCAGGATGCAAGGAAGCTCTGATGGCCTAGAGACAGTGGTGTTTGCCCACCCTTTTCCTCTTGCCTGACTCCTCTGGGACCTTGGGGAGACTTTGCTTCTTCCATTTTGGACTCGTTTTACCCTGTAAAGGCTGGGGGCAGTGAGGACAGTTTGATGGTGTTCTGAAACACATTGTTAGGAAGATGCATCTGTTCACGTTGTTTCTCAGTTTGTTCTTAATTGGCTTGTGTGGTGCAAGCCACAGTTTACTGATGGATGTTGTCATTGGTGTGATCTCTACTTTGGAGCATTTTGATCAATATACAGTTTAAAAAGTTTATTTATTTATGGCTGCGCTGGGTCTTTGTTGTTGTGCATGAGTTTTGTCTAGTTGGAACGAGTGGGAGCTACTCTGTTGTTGCGATGCTTGAACTTGTTGTGGTACCTTCTTAGGTACTCACTTGCTGCTCTGGATTTGGATCTCAGTGGACCCTTTGGTATTCTGGAAACCACGCCTTACCTTGTTCTCAGTCTCCTGTGGCCAGCCTGGGATCCCTCAGGAGGATCAAGGTGCCAGAGGTCATATGACCCTCCAGGTCTGTGCATCAGCAGTGGGAGAGCCAGTGGGTGTTTCGCTTAACAGTAGCTCTGCCTCCCAGGAAGTGTCCAACTGCCACAGAGGTCCTTTTGGGGATAAGTGAGGTGGTGGGAAAGTAGGGGAATGGGTTTTAGAGGCAAAAACTGGAGGCCCTCTCCCTGACTGTGTGGTCTACCTGGTATACATTTCTTTCTTTCCTTGTTTACTACACAGTGTACATTTCTTTGGTAATATTTTGCCACCCTCCCTGCTGCTTCCTGACCAAAACTGTCTTGTCTTGGACTTTACAGGGATAAGCTTTGTGAACTTCCGGTGGGTAGGTTTTGTTTGGATTTCAGCACCCTGAAGTTTTTTTCCTTTAGGCCCAGCTCGGCCTTCATTTGTATACAGTGGGACCAGCACAGACCACGGTTCCTTCGATGCACTTGAACAAGTTTTGCCTTCTCAATTTCAGTTCTGGAAAGTGAGTTACTGGGTCTTAAACTTGTGGGGAGCATCTGCCCTGGTTACCAGATTATGCCAGATTCAGCTGCTTGTTCACCAAGACCACTTCTTTGAAAATGACTGATGAGGAAGTAGAAACTCTGGGCTCAGCCTGTGGCCTTCATGTTGCTCCTCAGAGCAAGTCTCTTGGGGCGATATGCTGGTCTTCACCCTGTCCTTGAAACGCAGATCATAGCGCGTGTCAGAGAGTTGGGGGCTCTCTTTACTGCAGAGAAGGCAGTGCTCAACTTTCACTTTTGCAGCAGCCACAGGCCCATGGCCAAAGGGCCTGGACTGAGGCAGCACATGCCACCTGTGGCCACGGCCTGGGACCTCTCAGGCAGCGGAGGACCCCTTGTCCCTCTGTGAAAGAAGGCTTCTTGCTTTTCCAGGAGATTGCCTGTGTGATCAACAAGATACTGCTTCTTAAAAAGCAAACTCAAGATAACTGACCACAAGGATAGAATGATTGGAGCTTTTATTTCTTGACATGAAAATAAATACTAATAGAGCTGATAACAGCTGGTTGAGATGCTGTGTGATGTGGAGGCCACCTGGATGTATAGTGCCTTCTTGGGAGTGAGGCCATCTACTGTGGGGACCTCCTGTTCTGGCAACCTGCTTGGAATTCCACGCCTTTTGGGGATACCCTCAGGAGGATGTCCAGGTATGACCCTCCAGGTCTGTGCATCAGCAGTGGGAGAGCCAGTGGGTGTTTCGCTTAACAGTAGCTCTGCCTCCCAGGAAGTGTCCAACTGCCACAGAGGTCCTTTTGGGGATAAGTGAGGTGGTGGGAAAGTAGGGAATGGGTTTTAGAGGCAAAAACTGGAGGCCCTCTCCCTGACTGTGTGGTCTACCTGGTATACATTTCTTTCTTTCCTTGTTTACTACACAGTGTACATTTCTTTGGTAATATTTTGCCACCCTCCCTGCTGCTTCCTGACCAAAACTGTCTTGTCTTGGACTTTACAGGGATAAGCTTTGTGAACTTCCGGTGGGTAGGTTTTGTTTGGATTTCAGCACCCTGAAGTTTTTTTCCTTTAGGCCCAGCTCGGCCTTCATTTGTATACAGTGGGACCAGCACAGACCACGGTTCCTTCGATGCACTTGAACAAGTTTTGCCTTCTCAATTTCAGTTCTGGAAAGTGAGTTACTGGGTCTTAAACTTGTGGGGAGCATCTGCCCTGGTTACCAGATTATGCCAGATTCAGCTGCTTGTTCACCAAGACCACTTCTTTGAAAATGACTGATGAGGAAGTAGAAACTCTGGGCTCAGCCTGTGGCCTTCATGTTGCTCCTCAGAGCAAGTCTCTTGGGGCGATATGCTGGTCTTCACCCTGTCCTTGAAACGCAGATCATAGCGCGTGTCAGAGAGTTGGGGGCTCTCTTTACTGCAGAGAAGGCAGTGCTCAACTTTCACTTTTGCAGCAGCCACAGGCCCATGGCCAAAGGGCCTGGACTGAGGCAGCACATGCCACCTGTGGCCACGGCCTGGGACCTCTCAGGCAGCGGAGGACCCCTTGTCCCTCTGTGAAAGAAGGCTTCTTGCTTTTCCAGGAGATTGCCTGTGTGATCAACAAGATACTGCTTCTTAAAAAGCAAACTCAAGATAACTGACCACAAGGATAGAATGATTGGAGCTTTTATTTCTTGACATGAAAATAAATACTAATAGAGCTGATAACAGCTGGTTGAGATGCTGTGTGATGTGGAGGCCACCTGGATGTATAGTGCCTTCTTGGGAGTGAGGCCATCTACTGTGGGGACCTCCTGTTCTGGCAACCTGCTTGGATGGCAGTTTTCTGCATTGGGGGTTTTTTGTGATCCTCACTCTCAAATGGTTCTGTTCCGACTGGTCCTGGAGACTCAGCTACCCCTTCGGCCTCCCTTTGTTAGGCCCAGGAGGGCATGTTTATTTTGCAGTCACAGGTTACACAGGAAAATGTATGTTTGGAAAGGAGACTGCCTTGTTTTCCCAAGCCAAACTAAGTCTGAAACCCCAGAGAATCATTTTGCTTCTTTCCTTACTTTGGAGCAGTTAGCTGAAGTGTTAATTGAGATGCTCTGGACGTTCCTATATTGGCAACAGATGAAATGCCCTCCTGCTGTTGGAGTTGGCGACCCTGTGTGGGGTCATCTGGCGTGACTGTGTTTCCACATAACATCCATGGACTCGGTCAGTGTGGTGACTCCCCTGGGCCTGCAGCCCCACAGGAGAGGTGGGTTTGGTGCTCAGACCTGGAAGTGGGGTGCAGTGTTTTCATCTTCAGGGATGTTGATACTGGTGAGCGCACTGTGAGCTAGTCGCCTGTATCTCCTTTGTCTTGAGCTTGACGTGTCTGGAACTCAGGGCTCACACCCCGGTGGGCCTGCGTAAGGGCTTCTGAGTCTAGCTCAGGGGCTCCAAAGAGTAGATTTGGGTTGTGCTGTGGTGTCTCTGGCTTCCACTTACAGGGAAAAATTGTGCCCAAGATGAGGTAGTCATCTCTGTCATTTGTCTGACAGGCATTTCCTGACGCCCGTGGCTCCTGGCTGTGAGGTGGGGCTGGAAGAGGTGTGTCTGGGGGAGGTAGAGTGCTTTGGTAGGCGAGAGCTGGGATGAGACTCTGCGTACTTGAAGTCCATTGAGGTATAACTTTTTATTGAGGTATAACATTTGATGCTGCACTGTTCTGATTCTTGCCAGTATCTTTTTTATTTTTTAAAATTTTATTTATTTTTGGATGTGCTGGGTCTTCATGGCTGCACGGGCTTTTTAGTTGCGGCAAGCCAGGGCTCCTCTCTAGTTGCAGTGTACAGGGGTCTTGCGGTGGGCTTCTTGTGAAGCAGAGGCTCTAGGTTGCTCACGTTTCAGTAGTTGCAGCTGGCAGGCAGATTCTTTACCATAGTCACCAGGAAAGCCCTTTCTAGTATCATTTTGTGCAGTTTATCTGGGGAGTGAAAGGAAGGACTGGGAGATGGTGGACCGTGTCAGGAACATGACCCTGGTCTGGGAAACCAGTTCCTAGAGCCATAGTTTTTAGCTGTGGGTGTACCAGACTCACGGGATTTGTTCTGTATGCAGGCCTCAGAAGGTTAGAATGGTTTGTTATTCCACCTCAAAGAGACATTGTGTTGAGTGAAATAAGCCAGATAAAAAAGGACAAACATTGAATGATTCTACTTAAATGAGGCACCCAGAGTAGTCAGATTCATGAGACAGAAAGTACGATGGTAGGTGCCTGGATACTGGTGAGGGGAGGGAAAATTGGGTAGTTGGTGTTTAATGGGGACAGAATTTCAGTTTTGCAAGGTGAAGGGTTCTGGAGCTGGGTGGTGCTGACGACTTTACAACAGTGTGAGTGTGCTTAGTGCCGCTGGACTGTACGCTTGAAGAATGAAACAGTGACCAAGAAGATTTTATATTATGTGTATTTTATTAGTACCACATGGAGGGGAAACAAAAACAAAACGGAACCTTTGTGAATTTAGAAATATCCTGCATCTTTATGAGAGCATGCGTTTTTATCCTTTGAATGTTAGCTTAGGGAGAAATGACCAAAGGCACTCACATTTTGATGGTCTACCTTGTGTCAAATACTCGGGGCTTTTTTTTTTTTTTTTAAATAGGCATGGTTCTAGAAGGCTCATTGTAACATCATCTTGGGAGCCTGATTCCGAGGGTGGTGTTTGCTCCCTAGAAGGGTGGGGCTTGGATGCACTTCCTCCCCTCGGTAGGATGACACAGGAGTGGAATCTGCAGGAGATATAGGGGGAGCAGTGTCCTGGGATACTTGTAGTCTTCTCCAGTGCTTGAAGAGGTTGAAGGTATTCCTTATTTTCCTATGGCTCTTTGTTAGAGAATTCTGCTTATATTGATGGCGCATGCACAAAAGAGGAGACTCCAGTTCCTAGGTCCTTGATACTAACACCAAGGTTATTTCCTCTTTTGTTCTGACTTTTTCTTCAGGGTGTCCTTTCTTTTTTGGGGGGAGCGGTTGGGGAGGGAGGGGGGCGGGTGGGCCACTTCTATTGGTCTTTCATTTATCTGTTTTCATCCATCTTTGTTCTTTGGCCCATGTGGGCCTCCCATCGCAGCGGCCTCTGTTGTCGCAGAGCACCGGCTCTGGGCGCATGTGCTCCAGAGCTCCGGCTCGGTAATTGGACATATCCGTCCAGCCGCTCCGCGGCACGTGAGATCTTCCCAGGCCAGGGATCTAACCGGCGCCCCTTGCACTGCAAGGCGGTGTCCTTCCCCACTGGACCACCCGGGAAGCCCCCAAGGTGTCCTTTCATACCATATACACTAATACTAAACCTTTCAGACGTGCAGTCAAATGCTCTACCCCTGAGCTGCACCCCCTAATACTAAACCTTTCAAACACCGAAGTCACAGACTTGTCTAGAGATGAACATTAGATTTCCTGGGCATTTTAAATATGGGGCATTTCTTGGAAGTTTCCAACTGCCAGGTGAATTGCCTGGGCAGCTGCTGGGGAGCGAGGGTGGAAACACTGAAAGGAAGTCAAAGTATTTTTATTGTTATAAGGAGTCAAAGTATTTTGAGGAACCACAGTAACCATAGTAGTCAAAGTAAGAAGCAATTGCTTCTGTCTGAGAGTCCGTTCAGAGCCAGGGCCTATCACTTGGTCCTCAGGGTGATCTCGACTCCTAAGGGGCTAGGCAGGCCCCCAGGGGCACGTCAGATTTGGTCCCAGACTGGATGGGACTGTTTTAATTGTCAGGAGGGTCATGGCTGAGCAGCTGGTTGTGTGATTCATCAGGAGGGCTCTGTTCATCGTCAGGATCATCTGGTGGTGTGAAAGGGAGGGATGCTCAGAAAGCTTAGGAGAGAGGAGAGGCAGGTGGAATCAAGTCTTCCAGAGGACACGGGTTTGTTGGAAGGATTGTTGATGTGTTTTTTGCGGGGGGAGGATACAAAAGGAGAAGTGGGCAGAGGATGAGATGGTTGGATGGCATCATCATTTCATATGGCCATGGGTTTGAGCAAACTCTAGGACCTAGATGGTGAAGGACAGGGAAGCCTGATGTACTGCAGTCCATGGGGTTGCAGAGTGGGGGAGGGGAGTGCAGGATGTGGGTGAATGGTAGCTGACACTTCCTCAGCAGTGACTGGGAGGGCCTTTCAGCCACAAGGCCATGGAGGCCTGTGGGAATCTCCAAGCCCTTTTCTTCAGTCCTGTGAGGGAGTTGGGGAGAGCTCCTCCCCTGGGAAGCTCTAGGTCCCCCAGGGGCTGTGGCTGTGCTGTGACCTTGCCTGTCTCCATGTGTTGTTTGTTCCTGATGTTACATTTATATTGTTATGTTTTTGCATCAAGTTGGTGGTAAAAATGGGCTTCCCAGATGGCTCAGTGGTCAAGAATCCACTTGCAAGTCCAGGAGATGTAGGAGACGCGGGTTTGATCCCTGGGTTGGGACGATCTCCTGGAGACAGGAAATGGCTATCCAGTCTAGTATTGGCTGGAAACTTCCATGTGCAGAAGAGCCTGGTGGGCAACTGTCAGTGGGGTCACAAAAGAGTCTGACATGACTTAGGGACCGAGGACGGTGGTGAAAGTACAGTGGTTTGGTGTTTATAACTCACAGAGGATGCCATTTCGTCATTTCTTCTCCATTCCTTGTTGGACCTTGGATAAGGAGATGAACAAGAATTGGGGGAAATAACCTAGTGGGATGCTTGGTGTCAAATGTCAAGATCACCTGTGCCAGGTGATGGGGCTTAGTCCTCAGGGATGAAGGGGAGCGGGTGCCTGAGTGATATGTTTTGAGTACGAAGGATGAGTTGGGGAGCGGGGGGATGGAAGGACTTTTCCTGGGAGTGAAAACAGCGTGTGCAAAGGCTGGCTTATGGAGGAAGGCAGAGATGTTGGGCAAGGTAAATGGAAACAAGGCCAGTGTGGTTGGAGCCTGGAGCATGGTATGTGTACCCACACATACTTGCATGCTGGATGACTTGGTAGGGTCACCTGGGCCTAAACACGCAGGGTCCCAAAGGCTGTGGTGAGGTGTTTGGAGGGTTGGGGGTTTTAAGGTGCTTTAGGAATAGCTGCACTGGCAGTGTGGGGACACGGTCTGTCCCTTGGAGAGGGCATGGTTGCTGTGGCTGAGGGAGAACAGGCAGAGGCCCTCTGGGGGTCTGGAGGGCATGTACTGCCTGTTAACCCAGTGGATGCTTTGGCTTGACGGTGGAGAGCGGCCAGCTCTGGTTGCCAAGGATAGGCTTGTGCAGCTGGCCTCACTGTGGGCTCCTTGGCCCTCGTGGGGCCGACTCTCTGCCTCTCCAGTCTGCCTAGTCATGCTTTCCGTTACTCTTTGGGGATAGAGGGTTAATGAGGCTCTGTTCCTCGGGGAGAGCAGGTACTGCTTGGTCTCCTGGGAGGGACATGGAGCCGGAGCACCTCGTTGCTGTGCCTGGACTCTGACTTCTCATCTCAGGCATGCGGCTTTGCCCAAATCACCTCTGTCCCTTAATGCTCAGCAGAGCCCGCTAGGCTATGGTTCCCTCCTGCTTCCAAGGATCATGTAGTCAGCCTGGTCGGCTCTTAGGATGGTGGTGTCTTGCTACGGCTCAGCTCTGCCCAGTGGGTGAAAGCAGCTGTAGACAGCCTGAACTTGGGTGGACAGGGCTGTGTCCCAGGAAAGGCATTCAGCAGAGCAGGTCCAGGCAGTAGTTTGCTGATCCCTGGATTAGGGAATTGACTCTGACCCAAGTTAATCTTTCCCTAACCAGCCAGCACATGTCAAGCAGTGTGACCTCTGGGCTTCCTTGAGGTGATCCACTGTTGCCCTGCCTCAGTTTCTCCCTTTCTCGTAGGGCTGGCTGGGGACTTCTTCTCATGGACCACTAGCAGTGCAGTCACTGACTGTTGGTAGAAGGGTGTAGGGTGGCCCTTTTTTGGGTGGTGGTACTCATTTTGTGTGGAACAAGTGGACTTTGGACTCTACGCGTGAGCGAAGGTGAAAGGGATTGTTGGGTTTCACCTTGGAGGTTTTTTAGATTTCAGGCCGAGAAACATGGTATGGAGTGGTGCAGACACCACTGAAGAATTTTAGACACAGCACAAGTGTTTGAGTGCAGATGGTGATAGGAGGAGACCAGAGGCATGCAGCTTCCATAGGGGTCAGGCCTCGAAAGGGATGATAGAGCCCTTGGGGGAGCATGTCAGAAAGCCCAGGCTTCCCCATTAGGTGCCCTTGGCCTCTGAGAGCTGTCCCTGGCCTGGCCGTGGGCACTGCAACGTGAGCTCTGAGGAACACTAGAGCTCCCTAGACAGCAGCCAGTGTCTGGCTAGGGGCTCCTCCCTTCAAGTTAAAAGGGAGCAAACCTCACTTGCCTGAGCTGGAAAGGATGAAATGGTGGCAGTAGACTTCCGTTGCCCAAAGTGCAGTGACTTGATTTTGTGTAAATCACCAGTCTCTGCCTCCTCACTACGTATGATCTCCCTCAGATTGGCAAATTGTTGTTTGGGTAAGTTGAGGATTCGGGGTGTTGTATGTGTGTGCATGTTAAGTGGAGTACCCAGGTGCAGGGTCAAAGCCAAACCATAATGATTTATCAGGGGAGCTGAAGAGTCTCTTATGAGTAGGTAATTGTATACTTAAGGGTTACTTGATACTGTTTTAAATATATGGGCTGGAAGTAAAAACAGTAAAAGCACTCTAAACCCAGCCAGTGTGGGGTAGATGGCACAACAGCCTAAATGATCTATCAGCAAAAAGCGATTACGGTTTATTGCAGAGAAGTGTTCTCAGTTCTTTTGGCGCTAAGTGGTCTCTGCTTGGTTTCTGCTCCTTCGTGAATTTTGCACTAATTGTGTCAAGGCTTGGTGGCTTATGAACTCCTCAGGTTGATCCCTTTTCCCTCAGTGTTAAACCATCTCTGCTCATTCATTCCATAAATATTTATAGAGCACTGGACACTGTTTGTAGGTGCTTAAATGAAATCGGGCCCCAGGCAGACACACAGCCCTTTCCTTGCAGCATCCGTGTTCTTGTTGGGTGAGAAAGTCCATAGGCACAATAACTGTGCTGTGGAGTTTGAGAAGGGGCTGGAGTGTGGGAGAGAAGGGGCAGAATGAGCAGAGTGGGCCTCTTGACGGGAGACATTTGAGCAGTGATTTGGGGGTACACGGAGGAGTCAGGGTGAGCAAGATTGAGGCAAAGACAGCCGCTGGCACAAATGATCTGGCAGCTGCAGTTGGAACAGACCATATCCAGACGTTTATGGACTGGGCATTTGTTGATATTTAGGAATTACTGTATGGTAGTTAATGTCTTCAAAGGTCATTTTCAACTTGGGATGCAAATTGAAGAATTGATTGTTTAAAATGATAAAGTATCAGGGATTTTGTTGAAGACCTTAAGGATCCCAAGGTGGGAAGGTGCCTGGTGTGTTGGAGACTAGTATGGCTGGATATGGGTGGACATGCCTCTGGGGTCTGAGAGGACAGGGGTTCACTTTGAGACTGCAGGGCCTTTGTGGGTGTTTGAGCGGAGGAGTGAATGCAGGGAGTCCAGTTGGCAGGCCTCCACCCTGTTACAGGAAGATGGTGTGACCAGTGGAGGTGTGAGAGGTGGTTGGACCCGACATGCGTTTGACGGCAAAATCAGTAGGATTTCCTAATTGGCTGGATGATGGGTAAACCAATCAAGAAGACAAGGCCAATTTTAACCTGAGCACCTTGAAAGACTGAATTTGCTGTGGGCTAAAGTGGGGAAGGCTTCGGTGCAGGTTGAAAGTCTGAGATTACCTTAAAACTTCTTACATGCTGCATACTGTCCCATGATGCACTGTATGCATTATGATAGCAGATTAGGGTGACCTTTCTTGCAGGGTTAATGTCCAGCATACCTTTTTCTTTGAACATTTGTCGGCGCTAAGTGGTCTCTGCTTGGTTTCTGCTCCTTCGTGAATTTTGCACTAATTGTGTCAAGGCTTGGTGGCTTATGAACTCCTCAGGTTGATCCCTTTTCCCTCAGTGTTAAACCATCTCTGCTCATTCATTCCATAAATATTTATAGAGCACTGGACACTGTTTGTAGGTGCTTAAATGAAATCGGGCCCCAGGCAGACACACAGCCCTTTCCTTGCAGCATCCGTGTTCTTGTTGGGTGAGAAAGTCCATAGGCACAATAACTGTGCTGTGGAGTTTGAGAAGGGGCTGGAGTGTGGGAGAGAAGGGGCAGAATGAGCAGAGTGGGCCTCTTGACGGAGACATTTGAGCAGTGATTTGGGGGTACACGGAGGAGTCAGGGTGAGCAAGATTGAGGCAAAGACAGCCGCTGGCACAAATGATCTGGCAGCTGCAGTTGGAACAGACCATATCCAGACGTTTATGGACTGGGCATTTGTTGATATTTAGGAATTACTGTATGGTAGTTAATGTCTTCAAAGGTCATTTTCAACTTGGGATGCAAATTGAAGAATTGATTGTTTAAAATGATAAAGTATCAGGGATTTTGTTGAAGACCTTAAGGATCCCAAGGTGGGAAGGTGCCTGGTGTGTTGGAGACTAGTATGGCTGGATATGGGTGGACATGCCTCTGGGGTCTGAGAGGACAGGGGTTCACTTTGAGACTGCAGGGCCTTTGTGGGTGTTTGAGCGGAGGAGTGAATGCAGGGAGTCCAGTTGGCAGGCCTCCACCCTGTTACAGGAAGATGGTGTGACCAGTGGAGGTGTGAGAGGTGGTTGGACCCGACATGCGTTTGACGGCAAAATCAGTAGGATTTCCTAATTGGCTGGATGATGGGTAAACCAATCAAGAAGACAAGGCCAATTTTAACCTGAGCACCTTGAAAGACTGAATTTGCTGTGGGCTAAAGTGGGGAAGGCTTCGGTGCAGGTTGAAAGTCTGAGATTACCTTAAAACTTCTTACATGCTGCATACTGTCCCATGATGCACTGTATGCATTATGATAGCAGATTAGGGTGACCTTTCTTGCAGGGTTAATGTCCAGCATATCTTGTGGTCTCATAGAGTTATGGTATTTGGATCTTTGTTGCAAATCATTTGTCCACATCTGCATGGGTGCCTTTTGTTCATCTGTCTGGTTGTCTGCTTTTGTGTCCATATCACACTCTCTTGGTCACATATTTGACGGTATGTCTTGAAGTCTGGATGGGTAATCCTTCTAGATTTGTTTCTCATTTTCACTGTTTAACTATTCTAGGCCCTTTGAATTTCCGTATAAAATTTGCAATCAGCCTGTTTTTTCTGCAAAATATGCTGGCAAATTTTTGATTGGGGCTTTGCATCTATGAGTAAATTTAGGAGAGAACTGACACCTTTTGACCCATGGAAAAGTCATATCTCTGTTTATTTAAATTTTCATTTCTCAGCAATGTCTTACTGTACATGTTTTTTAAAATCAGATTTATCCTTAAGTATTTCATATTTATACTAGTATTCATTGATTTTTTAAATTTTTTTAACAACTTTGAGGGTTTTTTTTTTTTTTTTTAGCTTTGAGGTCTTTTTTTTTTTTTAAAGATTGGTTACTTAATTTTTTTGTCTGCTGGATCTTTGTTGCTCTGGCGTGGACTTTTCTCTAGTTGCTGAGCAGGGGCTACTCTTAGTTGTGATGTGTGGGCTTCTTCCTGCAGTTTTTGTTTCGGAGCATGGACCCTAGGCGTGCAGGCTTCAGCAGTTGCGGACACGGGCTTTAGTTGCTCCATGGCATGTGGGATCTTCCTGGACCAGGGATCAAACCCATGCCCCTGAATTGGCAAGCAGATTCTTAACCACCAGGGAAGCCCGAGCTTTGAGGTTTTTTTTCTTTTTTAAAAATTTTGGCCTTTTTTATGGTTTTTTTTTGTTTATTTTCATCTCTCTTTATTCTTTGGCTTGTATGGGCCTCCCATTGCAGTGGCCTCCCTCGTTGCAGAGCACTGGCTCTGGGCACATGTGCTCCAGAGTGCTGGCTCGCAATTGGACACACCGGTTCAGCTGCTCTGCAGCACGTGGGGTCTTCCCGGGCCAGGGATCGAACCAGCACCCCTAGCATTGCAAGGTGGACACTCTACCCACTGGACCACCAGGGAAGCCCCTGAGCTTTGAGTTTTTAAAAAATAACTCACTTACTTGGCTGCAGTGTGTCTTACGTGTGGTGATAGGGCTCTTTTAGTTGAGGCATGTGTGATCTAGTTCCCTGACCAGGGCTCAAACTTGGTCCCCCGGCATTCCAAGCTGAGAATCTTAACCTCTGGATTACCACAAAAATCACAGGTTTTGATTTTTTGTAGCCATTGTGTGGAAATACTGCTGACTTTTGTATATTGACCTTGATCCTAAAGAGAGCAGTTGCTTGAAAAGGACTCCTACTTCTGAGGCTTCCTTCTCTGTGGCAGAGAGGCCTTGGCTCCAGAGAATTAAAGGCATTTACAGCATTTTCCAGCCTGAATGGGGTCAAAAAGTATGACAGAAAGGGCCCTTCTCCCTAGGAGCTAGCTTGGGTGGTGGCTGTAGCCAGCTCTGAACCTCACTGAGTCCTGAGGAGGACTCTGTGCTCCTTGGTGCCCAAAGGTCTTTCCATAGAGTTCCCTGATACTTGCTTATTTTGCAAGTTCTCCCGTGGGAATATTTCTCGCCGTCCATGAGCTGAGGACTGTGAGCCCAGTTTAAAAATAAAAGTTTCATATCAAAGCAAGCTCCTGGTAGTCATGTGCGTGCAAAGAATGACAACAGAGGTGATACTGACAATATTCGGCACGCTACACCTGACACCCGCCTGGGAGTCTGAGCTTTGGCTGGTTCACTGGCTTGTGTCTCTGTTTCCGGAGCCCTGTACATCTAACCTCACAAAGGAGGGAAAGTCGTGCTGTCTCTGTGACCTTGGGAGAGTTCCGGAACATTATTGAGCCTTAGTTTTCCTGTTTGTAAAACAGGTAGCCCCTTTCTGCCTGGGCTGTGTAAGCCCTTTGGAGTGGATCCCTGGGTGAAACTTCAATTGCTCTGTGGCAATGAGGCCACCTCCATGTGGGAAATGAAGTTTGTCCATCCCTGGCTGTCTTTTATGTCCTCAGCTTCTTGAGTGCAATCTCTGTCTTGCTGTAACGGTTTGTGGGTTTTTTGGACTCTGTTCAAGAGTGGGCACTGGGAAGAGAAGAGATCACTTCTGGAGAGGGAGATGTCAGTGACCCTGGACAGGTTCCTGAATATCAGATGTGTCAGATCCCTTGCCTGTCAAATGGGAATGATTGCATGACTTGCCCCCTAAGACTGTCCTGGGGATTCAAAAAGATACTGAATTTTAGCACAGTACCTGGAACTCACAATTAAACATCTGCTAAATACTAGTATTTTTGTAGCCATTGTGTGGAAATACTGCTGACTTTTGTATATTGACCTTGATCCTAAAGAGAGCAGTTGCTTGAAAAGGACTCCTACTTCTGAGGCTTCCTTCTCTGTGGCAGAGAGGCCTTGGCTCCAGAGAATTAAAGGCATTTACAGCATTTTCCAGCCTGAATGGGGTCAAAAAGTATGACAGAAAGGGCCCTTCCCCCTAGGAGCTAGCTTGGGTGGTGGCTGTAGCCAGCTCTGAACCTCACTGAGTCCTGAGGAGGACTCTGTGCTCCTTGGTGCCCAAAGGTCTTTCCATAGAGTTCCCTGATACTTGCTTATTTTGCAAGTTCTCCCGTGGGAATATTTCTCGCCGTCCATGAGCTGAGGACTGTGAGCCCAGTTTAAAAATAAAAGTTTCATATCAAAGCAAGCTCCTGGTAGTCATGTGCGTGAAAAGAATGACAACAGAGGTGATACTGACAATATTCGGCACGCTACACCTGACACCCGCCTGGGAGTCTGAGCTTTGGCTGGTTCACTGGCTTGTGTCTCTGTTTCCGGAGCCCTGTACATCTAACCTCACAAAGGAGGGAAAGTCGTGCTGTCTCTGTGACCTTGGGAGAGTTCCGGAACATTATTGAGCCTTAGTTTTCCTGTTTGTAAAACAGGTAGCCCCTTTCTGCCTGGGCTGTGTAAGCCCTTTGGAGTGGATCCCTGGGTGAAACTTCAATTGCTCTGTGGCAATGAGGCCACCTCCATGTGGGAAATGAAGTTTGTCCATCCCTGGCTGTCTTTTATGTCCTCAGCTTCTTGAGTGCAATCTCTGTCTTGCTGTAACGGTTTGTGGGTTTTTTGGACTCTGTTCAAGAGTGGGCACTGGGAAGAGAAGAGATCACTTCTGGAGAGGGAGATGTCAGTGACCCTGGACAGGTTCCTGAATATCAGATGTGTCAGATCCCTTGCCTGTCAAATGGGAATGATTGCATGACTTGCCCCCTAAGACTGTCCTGGGGATTCAAAAAGATACTGAATTTTAGCACAGTACCTGGAACTCACAATTAAACATCTGCTAAATACTAGTATTTTTGGTTTTGCTATTAATGTCATTACTATTATAATAAAAACTGAGCCATTTTCTGTGTGTTCAGTATGTTGGCTTGTGGTTGTATATCACCTGTTGTCTCCATGCATGTTCCTAAAGATGGGCTCTTTTATGTCTGAGATGTTCATGTTTATTGGTTCATGCACCATATTGGGTCATACATCAGAGACTGATGGAAATTGATTTCCTTAGCTTGCTCTCCTGTGGAAGGGGAGCAATCACAGAGCTTGGATTGAAATCTAGAATTATGCTGTGTAATTCCAGGGATTGGAGACATTTAAAACTGTCGGTACATTCCAGTAACTCTCCTTGGAAACTCAGCGTTTCTTCCTGTGTTCTTTGTTTTAGGTTGGCCAGCACGTTGACGGAGCTTGCCTTTTGACATAGCTCCCACCATGGCTGGCTGGTAGGACCACTGTCCCATGCCCCAAATCCAGGTGAGTGCATAGTACTGTTGTCGGTGGATTGGAGGTACTGACTTACCCATAGGCCTCATTGAGGTCCTCGGGCATTTGAAACAGTATTGCTTCAGGCTTGATGTCTGCCTCCAAGAGAAGGAGGGGGGCATTGCACACCAGGGGATCTCGGAGGCTGCCTGGCTGTGCCTCTTCCAGGATGGCTGTTTGCTCTCTCCTTGTGTCTCATGGGTCACTCGTTGGAGAAGCCCAGGTCCAAGTAAGGTGAGCTGTCCTCTGAGGATCAGGGGTAGAGGATAATCCTGGCCAGGTGGTCTTTGCCCTTTGGCTGTTCCTGTGATTTGCCAATGCTGACGCGAAAGATTAGAATTTATCCTTAAACTGCCAGTGTTTGGAGCTCATTGCCCTTACCCTGTCTCATGTCTGTGGGGAAAATGAGCCATCTCCCTCTGCTCAGGGCTCTCAGCTGGAGACTCTGTCCAGGGCTTTCAGGACCCAGCTGGACTGAGCCCAGAACTAGGTGGCATTTCGTCTTGTTACTGTCAGGGCCTGGCCTGTTGTGTTTTAGGCCAGGGCTGCCTAGCTGGAGACGAAGGTAGATGCGGGAGACGTCGTAGAAGGTGAAGATACCTTGAGACCTCCTCCTGGGTCAGCTGGCTCTTCCTCTTGGAGGCCCGCTGGCTGGTGGTTTTCTGAGGCTCTCTCGGTGGCACGGCTGCACAGTATGTTGGCTTGTGGTTGTATATCACCTGTTGTCTCCATGCATGTTCCTAAAGATGGGCTCTTTTATGTCTGAGATGTTCATGTTTATTGGTTCATGCACCATATTGGGTCATACATCAGAGACTGATGGAAATTGATTTCCTTAGCTTGCTCTCCTGTGGAAGGGGAGCAATCACAGAGCTTGGATTGAAATCTAGAATTATGCTGTGTAATTCCAGGGATTGGAGACATTTAAAACTGTCGGTACATTCCAGTAACTCTCCTTGGAAACTCAGCGTTTCTTCCTGTGTTCTTTGTTTTAGGTTGGCCAGCACGTTGACGGAGCTTGCCTTTTGACATAGCTCCCACCATGGCTGGCTGGTAGGACCACTGTCCCATGCCCCAAATCCAGGTGAGTGCATAGTACTGTTGTCGGTGGATTGGAGGTACTGACTTACCCATAGGCCTCATTGAGGTCCTCGGGCATTTGAAACAGTATTGCTTCAGGCTTGATGTCTGCCTCCAAGAGAAGGAGGGAGGCATTGCACACCAGGGGATCTCGGAGGCTGCCTGGCTGTGCCTCTTCCAGGATGGCTGTTTGCTCTCTCCTTGTGTCTCATGGGTCACTCGTTGGAGAAGCCCAGGTCCAAGTAAGGTGAGCTGTCCTCTGAGGATCAGGGGTAGAGGATAATCCTGGCCAGGTGGTCTTTGCCCTTTGGCTGTTCCTGTGATTTGCCAATGCTGACGCGAAAGATTAGAATTTATCCTTAAACTGCCAGTGTTTGGAGCTCATTGCCCTTACCCTGTCTCATGTCTGTGGGGAAAATGAGCCATCTCCCTCTGCTCAGGGCTCTCAGCTGGAGACTCTGTCCAGGGCTTTCAGGACCCAGCTGGACTGAGCCCAGAACTAGGTGGCATTTCGTCTTGTTACTGTCAGGGCCTGGCCTGTTGTGTTTTAGGCCAGGGCTGCCTAGCTGGAGACGAAGGTAGATGCGGGAGACGTCGTAGAAGGTGAAGATACCTTGGAGACCTCCTCCTGGGTCAGCTGGCTCTTCCTCTTGGAGGCCCGCTGGCTGGTGGTTTTCTGAGTGGTCTGTGCTCTTTTGCCGGTGGCACGGCTGCACAAGGGTGAGAGCTGGCTGCTCAGATTCCCCTCCTGGGCTGAGCAAGGTATGTGACAAGAGTTGAGGGCCAGTTTGTGAGATTTCAGCTCTTAACCTGCATAGAGCAAAAAAGTATGGTCATGGTCAAGTAATCCCGGTATCAGGAAAATAGTTCTAGAATGTTTCCCCAGCAAAAGCATACTTCTGGGATCATGTAATTGCCCATCTATAGTATACAATTCAGTATCTTCAAGAGTTGTGCAGCTGTCACCTCTGTCTTGTTACGGGACAGTTTCTTCACCCCAAAAAGAAACCCCTCGTCCATTAGCAGTCCCTCTCTAGTCGCCCTTCCTCAGCTCCTAGCAGCCACTACTGTACTTTATATCTCTGTGAGTTTGTCTGTTCTGGACATTTCCTGTCAATGGAGTCACACGGTACACACGACCTTGTGCCCCTGGCTTCTCAGACTCAGCACGTTTTGAAGGTTTATCCACTCTGTAGCAAGAGTCAGTGCTTCACCCATTTTTGTGGCTGAGTGTATTCCATTGCATGGCTAGACCACATTTTGTTTATCCATTCATCTGGGATGAATTTGGGCTATTCCTACCTTTTCATAATTATGGATAATATTAGGAAGATTTATGTACAGATGTGTGCAGACTTGTTTCTGTTTCTTTGGACATGTACCTTGGAGTGGAATTGTTGGGTGTGAATTTGCCAATGCTGACGCGAAAGATTAGAATTTATCCTTAAACTGCCAGGGGGCTCATTGCCGTTACCCTGTCTCATGTCTGTGGGGAAAATGAGCCATCTCCCTCTGCTCAGGGCTCTCAGCTGGAGACTCTGTCCAGGGCTTTCAGGACCCAGCTGGACTGAGCCCAGAACTAGGTGGCATTTCGTCTTGTTACTGTCAGGGCCTGGCCTGTTGTGTTTTAGGCCAGGGCTGCCTAGCTGGAGACGAAGGTAGATGCGGGAGACGTCGTAGAAGGTGAAGATACCTTGGAGACCTCCTCCTGGGTCAGCTGGCTCTTCCTCTTGGAGGCCCGCTGGCTGGTGGTTTTCTGAGTGGTCTGTGCTCTTTTGCCGGTGGCACGGCTGCACAAGGGTGAGAGCTGGCTGCTCAGATTCCCCTCCTGGGCTGAGCAAGGTATGTGACAAGAGTTGAGGGCCAGTTTGTGAGATTTCAGCTCTTAACCTGCATAGAGCAAAAAAGTATGGTCATGGTCAAGTAATCCTGGTATCAGGAAAATAGTTCTAGAATGTTTCCCCAGCAAAAGCATACTTCTGCGTATCATGTAATTGCCCATCTATAGTATACAATTCAGTATCTTCAAGAGTTGTGCAGCTGTCACCTCTGTCTTGTTACGGGACAGTTTCTTCACCCCAAAAAGAAACCCCTCGTCCATTAGCAGTCCCTCTCTAGTCGCCCTTCCTCAGCTCCTAGCAGCCACTACTGTACTTTATATCTCTGTGAGTTTGTCTGTTCTGGACATTTCCTGTCAATGGAGTCACACGGTACACACGACCTTGTGCCCCTGGCTTCTCAGACTCAGCACGTTTTGAAGGTTTATCCACTCTGTAGCAAGAGTCAGTGCTTCACCCATTTTTGTGGCTGAGTGTATTCCATTGCATGGCTAGACCACATTTTGTTTATCCATTCATCTGGGATGAATTTGGGCTATTCCTACCTTTTCATAATTATGGATAATATTAGGAAGATTTATGTACAGATGTGTGCAGACTTGTTTCTGTTTCTTTGGACATGTACCTTGGAGTGGAATTGTTGGGTGGTGAATCTGTTATTCTGAGGAACTGCCACTGTAGTCATGGCGGCTGTGCCAGTTTACATCCTCCCAGCCCTGCCTGGGGACCCTAGAGCTGGAGACAAGAAATACCTCAGAGGCTATACCAGTTTCTTAGAGCTCGCTGAGGATCATCAGTGTTGACGGTGCTCATTACCTGGCGCTGGTGGCAGCATGCAATGGGCCAGCCACCTAGAAAGTGGGTTTGGTCCTTGGTTGTCAACAGGCTGTCTTTGAGCATCAGCTTTTAAACATTGTGCTACTTTATGCAGGTCTTACCTGCAGCCCAGGACAGGGTGAGTGACCGTCCCTTGTCCTATAGCCCAAGGGATCATCTGAAGGTGGTGGGCTGGCCTAGGGTTCTCTGAGGGCCTAGGCTGGATGACCCTGCCTCTGTGCCCCCGCCCCTGCCCTTTTTTTTTCTTTGCCAAGCCGCATGGCATGTGAGATCTTAGTTCCCTTATCAGGGATCGAACTTGTACCCTCTGCAGTGGGCGCAGTCTCTTAACCACTGGACCTGCAGGAAAGTCCCTGCCTGAACCTCTGTTAACAGGGAGTACATGGTGTGAGCAGTAGGTTCTTGGTGAGTGAGTGAATGGAAGAAAACTCCTTTCCTATCACAGGTCCAGTAAGGAAGACACAGCCACAGCATTAGAAAGCAGTTTGTGGATTTAGGAGGGGATTTCTGGAAGCCACTACAGGCGTTTCCTTTGGCCCTGCTTCTCCATACCTGGTGTGTGCAGGGGCTTGTGGGGAAAGGATGATCTGTGGGTTGTTATGGCACGTGATGCCCTCAAACACACCCTTGAGCAGTTGTTTTTAAAAGATGGATAAATACGTCAGCTTGTGTACTTTTGGTTGTGGGTGTAAGTCAGCTAAGCAGATTGATTGATCCACTTTCCATGGCCTGTGGTCAGCTGGGGTCTCCCTTCCCTGCTTCCCAGGACTCAGCAGGCATGGAGGAAGAGAGAGCAAGGCAACCGGAGGGCTGAGTCCTGGAGAGACTTGGGTACACCCCCGGTTTTGGACATGTACTTGTTTCTGTTTCTTTGGACATGTACCTTGGAGTGGAATTGTTGGGTGGTGAATCTGTTATTCTGAGGAACTGCCACTGTAGTCATGGCGGCTGTGCCAGTTTACATCCTCCCAGCCCTGCCTGGGGACCCTAGAGCTGGAGACAAGAAATACCTCAGAGGCTATACCAGTTTCTTAGAGCTCGCTGAGGATCATCAGTGTTGACGGTGCTCATTACCTGGCGCTGGTGGCAGCATGCAATGGGCCAGCCACCTAGAAAGTGGGTTTGGTCCTTGGTTGTCAACAGGCTGTCTTTGAGCATCAGCTTTTAAACATTGTGCTACTTTATGCAGGTCTTACCTGCAGCCCAGGACAGGGTGAGTGACCGTCCCTTGTCCTATAGCCCAAGGGATCATCTGAAGGTGGTGGGCTGGCCTAGGGTTCTCTGAGGGCCTAGGCTGGATGACCCTGCCTCTGTGCCCCCGCCCCTGCCCTTTTTTTTTCTTTGCCAAGCCGCATGGCATGTGAGATCTTAGTTCCCTTATCAGGGATCGAACTTGTACCCTCTGCAGTGGAAGCGCAGTCTCTTAACCACTGGACCTGCAGGAAAGTCCCTGCCTGAACCTCTGTTAACAGGGAGTACATGGTGTGAGCAGTAGGTTCTTGGTGAGTGAGTGAATGGAAGAAAACTCCTTTCCTATCACAGGTCCAGTAAGGAAGACACAGCCACAGCATTAGAAAGCAGTTTGTGGATTTAGGAGGGGATTTCTGGAAGCCACTACAGGCGTTTCCTTTGGCCCTGCTTCTCCATACCTGGTGTGTGCAGGGGCTTGTGGGGAAAGGATGATCTGTGGGTTGTTATGGCACGTGATGCCCTCAAACACACCCTTGAGCAGTTGTTTTTAAAAGATGGATAAATACGTCAGCTTGTGTACTTTTGGTTGTGGGTGTAAGTCAGCTAAGCAGATTGATTGATCCACTTTCCATGGCCTGTGGTCAGCTGGGGTCTCCCTTCCCTGCTTCCCAGGACTCAGCAGGCATGGAGGAAGAGAGAGCAAGGCAACCGGAGGGCTGAGTCCTGGAGAGACTTGGGTACACCCCCCCAACCCCACAGTGTCCCACATTGTACTTGTGCCCTTCAGAAGGTGTTAGAGAATCGGCTCCTTTTGATCAGCTCTGTTTCCAGCCTGGGCCGGTTCACCCTTCCTTATGCAACCTGGTGGTCCCCCGCTCCCAGGAGGTCCCGTGCCCTATAATGCTGGGAACTGGGACTGTAGAGGCATGCCACCACGCCTGGCAAATCACCTCATTTTGAAAATTGGTAGAGGGAGAAAAGCAAACATTTATGCTACCTCTATTCTCACTTGGAGAATTGCATGGGCAGAGGAGCCTAGTGGGCTACGGTCCATGGAGTCACACACACACACACAGCGAAAATCAGACACAATTGAGTGACTAATACCTTTCACACTTTCCATTACAACACAGTCCCGCCACTGGCAAAACCAGTGGAAAATAAAACAAATGGCCTGATTTCTTCAGCATATGACTGAAAAGAAAGCGATGGGAGAACCTTTGTGTTTCAGCCAAGTGTGACATCGACAGAGACTGAGAAATGTTTGTTGATGGTGTGAGCATGGGATTGTGGTTTTGTGTCCTGAAGTGATAAAGGTGTAGAGATGGTTGGATGGCATCACTGAATCAATGGGCATGAGTTTGGACAAGCTCCGGGAGATGATGAAGGACAGGAAGCCTGGCGTGCTGCCGTTTGGGGCCGCAAAGAGTCGGACGCGACTACGGAACTGAAATGAGTGAGAAACACTGAGCTGTTCACTCATAAAGGCATGTCGAATGGCGTTTGTTTCTAGGGGACTTTGGCCCTGCTTCTCCATACCTGGGTGTGCAGGGGCTTGTGGGGAAAGGATGATCTGTGGGTTGTTATGGCACGTGATGCCCTCAAACACACCCTTGAGCAGTTGTTTTTAAAAGATGGATAAATACGTCAGCTTGTGTACTTTTGGTTGTGGGTGTAAGTCAGCTAAGCAGATTGATTGATCCACTTTCCATGGCCTGTGGTCAGCTGGGGTCTCCCTTCCCTGCTTCCCAGGACTCAGCAGGCATGGAGGAAGAGAGAGCAAGGCAACCGGAGGGCTGAGTCCTGGAGAGACTTGGGTACACCCCCCCAACCCCACAGTGTCCCACATTGTACTTGTGCCCTTCAGAAGGTGTTAGAGAATCGGCTCCTTTTGATCAGCTCTGTTTCCAGCCTGGGCCGGTTCACCCTTCCTTATGCAACCTGGTGGTCCCCCGCTCCCAGGAGGTCCCGTGCCCTATAATGCTGGGAACTGGGACTGTAGAGGCATGCCACCACGCCTGGCAAATCACCTCATTTTGAAAATTGGTAGAGGGAGAAAAGCAAACATTTATGCTACCTCTATTCTCACTTGGAGAATTGCATGGGCAGAGGAGCCTAGTGGGCTACGGTCCATGGAGTCACACACACACACACAAGAGAAAATCAGACACAATTGAGTGACTAATACCTTTCACACTTTCCATTACAACACAGTCCCGCCACTGGCAAAACCAGTGGAAAATAAAACAAATGGCCTGATTTCTTCAGCATATGACTGAAAAGAAAGCGATGGGAGAACCTTTGTGTTTCAGCCAAGTGTGACATCGACAGAGACTGAGAAATGTTTGTTGATGGTGTGAGCATGGGATTGTGGTTTTGTGTCCTGAAGTGATAAAGGTGTAGAGATGGTTGGATGGCATCACTGAATCAATGGGCATGAGTTTGAGCAAGCTCCCGGAGATGATGAAGGACAGGGAAGCCTGGCGTGCTGCCGTTCATGGGGCCGCAAAGAGTCGGACGCGACTACGCAACTGAAATGAGTGAGAAACACTGAGCTGTTCACTCATAAAGGCATGTCGAATGGCGTTTGTTTCTTGGAGGCTGTTGGCATGCGGTGGGTGAAAGGCCAAGGTTGACTGTCTCCCAGACCTGGGACCTGGGTGGTGGGCTTGCACAGGGAATTGTGCTGCTGCTTTGGGTTTGTTTGTAGTTTTCTTTCCATAATGAGAAGTTGGGAAGGCGGGTGTGACCCAGACATTCCCTTGGGAGCTTTATGGTGATGGTCACCCAGAGCAGAAGAAGCATCGCTTACAAAAGTGAGGACAGTGGCCGCTTGTTCAAGCAGAAAACCTCCAGCAGAGCTTCTGGAATTGCTTGTGAGGACCAGTGGCCTGTCAAGCAGGGCAGCCTCCTGTTGGAGCATTCTTATTTTCTGTAATAATGACACTTTTAGTACCTCCATGGAGCCCTTGGAGGGTATGTTCCCATTTCACAGGTGAGGAAGCTGAAGGGCGTGGAGGTGAACCAGGCATTCTGGTTTCGGCCTGATGCCGTGTGATTCTGAGGGCACTGTCAGTCCTGTGAGCCCTCCCCCTGCCGCCCCCAGAACCCAGAATCTATTGATTACCACGTGTGCTTCTTCACTTCAGTCCCCTGATGCTGTAATGTCCCATATGTTGTTTTCTGACATAAATTAATAAATTATTCATTAGAAATCAATATCACCTTTCCATTGGTGGTGTCTGTCCAGAGTAGCCATAGCGCATTAAGACTGGATAGTTAGCTGGTCTTCAGTATGACTGTTTCTTACCAAAGGTAGTACTTTAGGGCTTCCCGGGTGGTCCAGTGGGTAAGGACACTGCCTTGCAGTGCAAGGGGCGCCGGTTCGATCCCTGGCCTGGGAAGATCCCACGTGCCGCGGAGCGGCTGGACCGATGTGTCCAATTAGCGAGCCGGAGCTCTGGAGCGCATGCACCCAGAGACAGTGCTCTGTGACAACAGGGGCCACTGCGATGGGAGGCCCACATGGGCCAAAGAACAAAGATGGATGAAAATGGACAAATGAAAGACCAATAGAAGTGGTCTGCCTGCTCCCCTCCCTCCCCACCCCACCCCCCACCAAAATAAATAAATAAATCTTTTTTTAAAAAAAAAAAGTAGTGCTTTATAAATTTGAGCCTTAAGTGTGATCCAGAGTTCATGGCAACTCCCCGTGTCATGGAACCTCAGCTGCATGTCTGCTGCCCACCCCACACATCTGTGTGTGCCCCCTCAAGGACTTCCTGTGCTGGGCTGCTATGGATGGGAGGCCTTCTGTTGAAACCCCCAGGGGTATTGCTGGGGCCCAGTCAGCCCCTGGTCACCAGTGGAAACAAAGCAGGTGTTCGGGTGAATGGGTGAGTGAAATGTCTGTGGGACTGAGGCGTCTGGCAGAATCCCAGTGTGAGGCCTGAGACAGGCCTGCCTTGAGGCCTGTGCTGTGATGGTGCCCTTTCTAACCCCCAGCCCTGGCACGATCTCGCCTTCTCTGAGTTGGTTCCCTTTTGGTAGATTGTCCCATTTGCGGGTCACACTCTGCTTCATAGGTTTGCTGCAGCCTCCCTGCTCGCTGTGAGAAGCTGATGAGGGACTGCACCCCAGTGGACAATGGCTCTTCGATTGTTAGGAATCTAGTTACACAAAGAAGTCTTTCTTTGAGGACCCTGTTCAATGCTGTTGGGGTCAGAGTAAGCCTGCTTTTTCCTTTTAGTAGTTCAGCAGCCCTAGAGAGGCTGTGGCTCTTAAGGTTAAGATTCTGTGTTTGTTTTCCTGCCTTTTCTTTTTTAAAAAAAAGGTAAAATTTACACAACATGAAGTTAACCATTTTAACCATTTTAAAATGTATATTGGCTTTTAATACAGTCATAATGTTGTGTGGCCATCACCCCTAATTCTAGAACATTTCGTCACCCCAGAGAGAGACCTGTATTAGCCTGTACTCCCCCACTCCCAACTCTGTGCGCCCTAGTTCCTAGTAACCATTAATCTACTTAACTGTCTCTCTAGATTTGCATGGTGTGGGCATCTAAGAAAAATGGAATCATATACTATATGGCCTTTTGTATCCGACTTCTCTCACTTAACTCTCACTTAACGTGTTCAGTCCATCTGCATTGTGGCATGAATCAGAAATGTATTCTTTTCATGGCTGAGTGATACTCCATGGTATAGATATACCACATTTTGTTTATCCATTCGCCCATTGATGGGCATTTGGATTGTTCTTATTTGTTGGCTGTTGTGAATAGTGTTGCTTTTTTTCACATTTGTGTAGTTTTTTTTTTTTTTTTTTTCTCTGAATATATGCACATCTCTTGGAGGTATATCTAGGAATAGAGTAGCTGGGTCATATGGTTAATTCTATACTTTTCTTTTTTAAAAAAAAAAAACAACTTTTATTTATTTATTTTTGGCTGTGCTGGGTCTTTGTTGATGTGTGAGTTTAGGTGCTCTGCGGTATGCGGAATCTTCCCGGATCAGGGCTCGAACCTGTGTCTCCTGCATTGGCAGATGGGTCCTTATCCACTGAGCCACAAGGGAAGCCCAATTCTATACTTTTCAAGGAATTGCCAGACTATATTTCACATCGCTGCACCATGTTACATTCCCACCAGCAATTTATGCTGGTTCCAATTTCTTTACATCCTCAAGAACAGTTATTTTATTTATTTATTTATTTTATAGTTATCCTAATGGGTGAGAGTTGGTACCTCATTGTGATTCTGATTTGCATTTCCCTAATGACTAATGATGCTGAACATCTTTTCATGTACTCATTGGCCATTTGTCTGTCTGTCTTTGGAGAAATGTCTTTTCAGGTCTTTCATCATCTTTTTTTTCAGTTGGGTCTTGCTAAGTTGTCAGAGTTTTTTACATATTCTGGACACCAGACCCTTATTAGAGATACAATTTCATATATTTTTTCCCACTCTGTTGATTTTTTTTTTAATTCTCTTTTGAACAAAATAACTTAGTTTTGATGAAGTCTATTTTTTTCCTTTGCTGATATTGACCTTTTGGTGTCATACTTAAGAGTCTCTTGCCCAATTGAGTGTCCTGATTTTGCCCTTATATTCTCTTCTGCTATGAGTTCTGTAGATTTAGCTTTTAATATTTAGATCTTTGACCCATTTTGAATTGATTTTCATGTATGGTATAGTGTGTTTGTTGTATTAGTTTTACTTATTATTTGGCTGTACCGGGTCTTCATTGTTGCACATGGGCTTTCTCTAGTTGCGGCAGGCGGAGGCTAGTCTTCGTTGCAGTGTGGGGGCTTCTCATTGTTGTGACTTCTTTTGTTGCCAAGCACATGTTCTGGGGCATGGCGGCTCAGTAGTTTCAGCTCATGGGCTTATTCTGTGGCATTTGGAATCTTCCCAGAACAGGGATAGAACCCATATGCCCTGCACTGACAGGAGGATTCTTAACCACTGGATCACCAGGGAAGTCCCTGTTTTGTTTGGTTTTGATTGTGTGTTTTCTATTGACATGAAGAGTTTTTGGCTTATTTAACCAAGGAGTGAGTGATAGTCGCTAGGTCATGTCCAGCTCTTTGCAACACCATGGACTGTAGCCTGCGAGGTTTCTCATCTGTTTAACATACATATTGAACCCCTCTTCTGTCTTGGGCCCTGTGACGGTAGTGCTGAATGAAGACATAGATCGTCTCTGTTCTTGTGGGGACTCAAGGAGCTGGGGGGTACACACAGGGAGAGGTGAGTGATAGAATGTTTAGTGGTGAGGAGGTGGGAAAGGGGAGAGACACCCCCTGAGTCACGAATGTGGGGAGAGATTCATGTCACTTTGCTGAAGAAGAGAGTGCTGTGCACTGGGAGGAACCTTCAGGAAGTGTGAAGACCCTGAGATGGGAGCGAACTTGGCTTTCAGAGGAGCAGTTGGGATGTCAGGAGTGGCTGGAACGGAGAGAAATGGGGTTGGTGGAGAGAGAGGAGGTGTGGGCGCTGACCATTGACAGGTCAGAGGGGCTGTCAGGGCCTTGGCTGGGGCAAGGAAGGCCTTGCTCTTACCTTAAGTAGCACGTTGTACAAAGTGACCACTCAGGTGATGTCCTCTAGGTCAGCTTGGCTGTTGCCTGGAGGCTGCTGTAGGTGTCCATACCCAGAACAGCCCCCTGCCCAAGGGGGGAGTTCCACTAACCGGGTGGAGGAGCGCAGTGGGATTTCTGTTCCAGCTCTCGCAGCTGTGCAGGAAGTGCTGCAGGAACTCTTCATCGGTAGGAACTGTTTCTTAGGCCCATGGGCTTCATTGAGACCAGAAGCTTCTCAGTCCTAGATGTAGGTCTCCCTGCTGGCTCTGAGCCTTCTGGGGCGGCTGCTGCAGGATGTGTGCGGGGAGGAGCTTGACAGAGGAGCCCAGGCAGGGCCTCCAGGCCCTGGCGTCACCACATGGCTGGAGTCCTGCTGAAAACGACAGAAGGTGCGCATTTAGTTTTCCCACTTTACATTCTCATCTGCTTCTGAGAATGGAGAAGGCTTTTCTGGCCTTCCCTGGAATTTTCTGTGTAAAATCTCCTGGCATTTCCAGCCGTGGTGGTCAGGGCTATGATCTCCACCAGGCCCTGAGGGAGTCAGCCCTGGAAGGGTTAAGGCCTCCCATTTTGTGATGTGACACCCGCTGGGCACGTTGCAGATGGCAGGGAAGAGGCAGCCGTAACCCTTTGTGGACCGAGGAGACTCAGCCCAGGAGGCAGCTGAGAGGGACAGAGGACTGGTCCCACCCTGTGGGAGGGAGGCTCAGCCACACGTCTCTCACGGTGACATCCTGCGGCTATTTAATGTTGTCCAGGTTCCCCTCACCGGTAGCCCCTCTGTGTCCCTGTCGTCTTCTCCTGTGGTAGCATTTGTTTCTCTGGCGCTGCAGTTGGGCTTCCAGCACAGGCCGCTGCCGCCAGAGGCTCGGATGTGATGTGGGGCCACTTCCAGGTTTGCAGTGGCGGGTGGTTACCGGGCACTTCTGAGAAGGTAAACACAAAGTCCAAGCCCCTCTTTCCAGAGCGCGCCCGGGGGTGGTGGCTATCAAGTTTGAAAAATATTGGCTGCCGGTCTGTCCCCCTCTTAAAACGTGATCAGTTGAGGTGCACTTTGTCCTGCTGTGTGCACGGACTCGGAGGCATGGATGGTCTTTCATCTCGCGTCACTGGGAAGGGATGCTCAGACCAAGGCATGAGACCAAGGTGCAGGCGGAGCTCGGTGGGATCCACATGCTGTGTCTGGTCAGCAGTGTTCCCTGTTTTCAGAAGTTTTCGGAGATGGTCTGTGTCTGGGAGCTGATCTGACAGGGTCTGTGCTTTCTCTAGCTGCCGGTGACTCCAGGGAGTGAGGATGGCTGTTGAGATCTAGGAACTGGGCTGTCCCAGGTCTGGCCCTGCGTGTCCTCAGGGTGAGCTTGAGTGGCTGAGCGTGCCCCCAGAGGGCTGGCTGATGCTACGGCATGAGCCCTGTTGAAGACAGTGGCCACTGATTTTCTGGAGATGACTGTGGTCTCCAGAGCTGCTCTGTTCCCACAGTGGTCCTGGGGCGAGGTGGCACCACTGCCTTTCCCCATGGTTCAGATCTGCATGGCAGTTGCCTTTAGGAATCTAAAGACCACTGAAGTTTTATTTTTAAAGTGTTGGTGGTTACTGTTGTTGTTCATTCCTAAGTCTTGTCCCACTCTTTGCGACTCCATGAACTACAGCAGGCCAGGCTTCTCTGTCCTTCACTATCTCCCTAAGTTTGTTCCAACTGGTGGTTACTACTCGATTATATTAGAGTTTCTACTTTCCAGGTTAATTTTACAAGATCTAATCCCCAAAGAGCATTATTCCAGAGGCTGCGTTTACACATCCTCTACCTTAAAAAATAATCAGGTTGTGTGTGCTTATTTTTAAGGGTAAGAGCTTGAGGTGTTGTGTATGTGTGTGAGTGTTTTTATTCTTTTCATCGTTAACAGTCTTCATACCTGCATATCTGGGTGCTTCTTGAACCAGGAACCGAAGGTGATCTGATAGAATGGGTATCTTGGTCTGACTTTACCTTGCATAACTCCTGGGTGGTGATGGCCTTATATTTGATGTCATTAGCATTTCAGATGGCGTATGGTGTTTGAGAAGTGCCCGGTTAGGAGGAGACTGAGATGCTCCTGAACTTAACCTTCCCCTTTGACCCCTGAGTCTTTTGAGCTGAGGGCCACATTCACAAATGGTATCTCTTCCCTGAAGGGTTAGGTAGAGCACACTTCTGGGGCTGGGGGCTGAGAGTTCCCCGTGGAGAGCACCTGTGCTCAGGTTGATTAGTTTGAAGGAGTGACTGCAGACACTTGATTTAAGTCGTGTGCGTGTCTGTGTCTTTTTGGAGCACACTCGGCCATTTCACAGCTCTCAGCACTCCCCTCCTCTGTCCTTCAGGACCCAGTTAAAGGTTCCAGCTCTCCTCCTCCTCATAGGCTGCTGGCCAGCAGTCAGGGCCTCCACCCCATCCCCAGTCCCCCGACTGCAGACCAGGAGGCCCTCATCCCTGCTGGCATGTAAGTGGCCTCATTGTAATGGGGGAATGTTTTTTCCTAGAAGCAACCTCATTCCATTTTACAAAGTTGTTAAACGTTTTGATCCCTTTTTATTTGGTTTCATGTACTTTGGATATGGATTTTCACATGCCTGTGTATTTCTGCCACTTCATCTTTCCTGCTACCATTTCTTTCTCTCTTTCACTGCAACTCCATGAACTACAGCAGGCCAGGCTTCTCTGTCCTTCACTATCTCCCTAAGTTTGTTCCAACTGGTGGTTACTACTCGATTATATTAGAGTTTCTACTTTCCAGGTTAATTTTACAAGATCTAATCCCCAAAGAGCATTATTCCAGAGGCTGCGTTTACACATCCTCTACCTTAAAAAATAATCAGGTTGTGTGTGCTTATTTTTAAGGGTAAGAGCTTGAGGTGTTGTGTATGTGTGTGAGTGTTTTTATTCTTTTCATCGTTAACAGTCTTCATACCTGCATATCTGGGTGCTTCTTGAACCAGGAACCGAAGGTGATCTGATAGAATGGGTATCTTGGTCTGACTTTACCTTGCATAACTCCTGGGTGGTGATGGCCTTATATTTGATGTCATTAGCATTTCAGATGGCGTATGGTGTTTGAGAAGTGCCCGGTTAGGAGGAGACTGAGATGCTCCTGAACTTAACCTTCCCCTTTGACCCCTGAGTCTTTTGAGCTGAGGGCCACATTCACAAATGGTATCTCTTCCCTGAAGGGTTAGGTAGAGCACACTTCTGGGGGCTGGGGGCTGAGAGTTCCCCGTGGAGAGCACCTGTGCTCAGGTTGATTAGTTTGAAGGAGTGACTGCAGACACTTGATTTAAGTCGTGTGCGTGTCTGTGTCTTTTTGGAGCACACTCGGCCATTTCACAGCTCTCAGCACTCCCCTCCTCTGTCCTTCAGGACCCAGTTAAAGGTTCCAGCTCTCCTCCTCCTCATAGGCTGCTGGCCAGCAGTCAGGGCCTCCACCCCATCCCCAGTCCCCTACGACTGCAGACCAGGAGGCCCTCATCCCTGCTGGCATGTAAGTGGCCTCATTGTAATGGGGGAATGTTTTTTCCTAGAAGCAACCTCATTCCATTTTACAAAGTTGTTAAACGTTTTGATCCCTTTTTATTTGGTTTCATGTACTTTGGATATGGATTTTCACATGCCTGTGTATTTCTGCCACTTCATCTTTCCTGCTACCATTTCTTTCTCCCTCTTTCACTGCAACTCCAGAATGAGGCATTTCTAGATCCTTCCCCTCTTCTTCTGGACCTGCTGTGTGGGCTTCTTGTCTAGTATTGGCTTGTAACAATGGTGCTTGACACACCATTATCTCATAGCCCTTACTGGGTCTTTGCTCCCATGAAAGAGGCAGACCCCAGGCTGCTGCGCCTGCTCTCCACAGAGGTGGCACCCCCAGGTCACTGGCCCCTTGGAGGTCACCGTCTGGTGCAGAATCAGTATTTGGAGCCTGCTGGCATTCACATCCTGGGCCAGGCAGGCTGTGAGTTAGGAGAAGGGTGTCCGTGGTTGTTAGTAACTGACTGAGCTCCTCTGTGTCACCGAAGTTCCTAGGTTCAGGCATCACTCAGGTATTAGCAGTGGTAAGCAACAGTCAGTTCTTTGCCTTCTCTGGAAACTTAAATTACTGTGTGCACAGAGTAGTGAAAATGAGCATGGTTGCAGGTGCTAGTGAATTTTAAAATGCTTTCTTGTTTCACCCAGGTGTGAAATTATTTGTCTTAAAGGAAGTGTGGGTTGAAGTGGTGGAGGTGTGCAGGGATGCACACAAGGCCCTGCCGGGCTTTCTGCACGGCCTCTGGGCTCCTTCACTTGATTTACACATTGGTCATTCTGGACTTGGTGTCTTATTTTCATAATGGTTTTCCTGCTTGACAGTTGGTTCTGGAGCTCAGTGGACAGTAATCACACATAAGAACATCTGTTACTTTGCTCATAAATGAACTACAGAGAGAAGACCTTTCTAAGATAATTGGATAAGCTTTGAATTTGGGAGGAGGGGATGAAAACTCTGAGACGCATGTGCCTGTGTGAGTGTGGGTACACACCCATGTGTATTTGTGTGATGCAAGGTTGCTTGGTGCTCAGCTAGCCTGGTGTATTTACATTTTGGGAAGCTGGGAGGTGTCTGCCGACCTGCCAACCCCCCTCCCCCGCTTCCTATGTCCCTCCTCTGCTAGTATGGTGTCCATCAAGGGGTCAGACGCTCCCAAGTCTGGAGCACCGTGTGTTTCTCATCTATTTTACGTACTCTCTACCTCAGCCTACTCAGAGCGTAGGCACCACCGGCCTCCATTAGAGCCCAGCAGTGACATTACACACCTTGTGAGAAGCCTTTAAAAGAGCAAGCAAGCTCCTTTAACAGGGCAGAAGAATTTGTCGGTGGAGACTTTCATTTTGGGGAAGTGAGTAGTTATCTGGCAAGCAGCGTTGACTTCTCTTGACATTAGGCAGAAGGCTCAGAAAACCAGCATCAAATCCCCAGGTCCAGGGAGCTCCAGTGGGAGTAGATACAATGCCACTAGGCTGGGAGTGAGGTGATGTGCCTGCCAGTCAGGCTTGGCATTCACATAAAGATTAGGAGAATTGAAGGACCAGGGTGCTGACTGGGTGAAGGCTGAGCCTGGCGGGTGCTCCCAAGGCTGTCCTGGTGTCTCCAGGCTTGGGCTGAGCTGGGGAATTCCAGTTATAGGAGGACCCACCGTGCTTCATTCAGGATGCAAGGTGCAGGGCTGTGACGGCACTGCCTGCCTGCGCTAGAGTGGGATGGTTGAGGGCAGTGTGGTGTGAATCTGTGTCCTCCTGGACACCTCCCCCCAGTCCCAATGAAGTGGCCTTCTTGGGGTTTCCCTGGCACAGATGACCCCTTTCCCCAGTCCTCAAGGGCAAAAGTGAGTCCTGGTTACCTGGAGTAGCCTGGTATATGGCTCTTCCCAGGAACCCCCCAGGTCTCTAGCAACTCAGCCCCAGTGTATTTGACTCTCACTTTTCCTTCTCGGGTTAACCCTGCCCCTCCTCCCCCACCCCCTCAATCAGGTCCTCCACAGCCCCTGTGCTTTTCCTTAGAGGTTTGGGTCTGATGCTCAGGCACGTGTGCTCAGGAACTGTTTGTTTCTGTAACTGGGTTAAAGTTTCATCTGCTGCAGTAATTGAGTTTATTGCATGTAATTTCCTTCTATGAGGGACCTATTTATCTTGAGAGTGTGTAGGGCTTTTAGGGTGATACAAAATTGACCTGTGCAGTTGGGACAGACTGACCCTGTAGTGAGCTGTTCTGTGCTTGACACTTCTTGAAGCGGGTTTCTTCTGACTTGTCAAAAGGGTTAACCTTGAGACCTGGACTTGGATTGAATTTACACATTCGCGTCCTTTTTTTGAAACCGATTTTCTCTAGTCAGTTCTGCTATAATGCTTGTTTGAAAAAGCAGGTTTGTCCCAACACTTTGGATGCAGGGGCCCACGGTTTGGTTACATGTGATTTTTGTCGAGGAGAAATGCTCGGTCTAGGGGTCTGGGAACCTATGTCCCACAGTCTGATGGTCTGTTTGGGTAAATAGAGGTTGATTGGGACAAGCCGTGCCTATTTGAGAGCAAACTGTCACATTTGCAGAGCTTGAGTAACCAGGACAGAGACTGAGTGGCCTGCAGAGCTGAAAATATTTGCTGTGTCCCTTTAAGAAGAAGTTTGCTGACTCCTGTACCAAATGAATCCAGAAAACAGCTCCCAACTAAAAGAGCACCTGCTAGGACTCTCATAACAAAATGTACACACCTCAGATGTGCATCATGCCGCAATCCATCTCCTTTGGGGCCAGACAGCCTCCTCCTAACATGGTGCAGTAACTCAGAAACTGCACTCCACTCACAGTTACAGCATAATACCAGGTCTCCCCCCAGGTGAAGCATAAGGCTTCAGGCAGGATTTGTGTATTTCTTAGCTGTTTAACATGCTGTCATTTAAACACTATGTTTCTGTTCCTGTTTTTTAATGTCACAGATGAAGTTTGGGGGTGTTGTTCCATCAATTTATACAAACCCTGTGTTTTCATTGCATGATTTTGTACCATGGAACAGATTTTAGGAATGTATATATCCTGTGCGCCGGCAGAATTCCTTTGTTCTGAAAGCAAAGAATTCTTTGTTCTGATATGGTCTTGCTCATAACACTCAGTAAAGTTGAAAACGTTTAATGTCTCGTCTGGACCTCAGGAGGCCAGCGCGAGCGGTCAGACCCAACTTCCTGTTTGTGAGGAGCTCCCTGTGTCCTTTGGAAACCTCACGCCCAAGTCGGTGCTCGACGGGTGGTTAGTGGGCACTGTCTAGATTCGGTTTTTGAAAAGGGTTAACCTTGGGGACCTGGTAGTGAGCTGTTCTGTGCTTGACACTTCTTGAAGCGGGTTTCTTCTGACTTGTCAAAAGGGTTAACCTTGAGACCTGGACTTGGATTGAATTTACACATTCGCGTCCTTTTTTTGAAACCGATTTTCTCTAGTCAGTTCTGCTATAATGCTTGTTTGAAAAAGCAGGTTTGTCCCAACACTTTGGATGCAGGGGCCCACGGTTTGGTTACATGTGATTTTTGTCGAGGAGAAATGCTCGGTCTAGGGGTCTGGGAACCTATGTCCCACAGTCTGATGGTCTGTTTGGGTAAATAGAGGTTGATTGGGACAAGCCGTGCCTATTTGAGAGCAAACTGTCACATTTGCAGAGCTTGAGTAACCAGGACAGAGACTGAGTGGCCTGCAGAGCTGAAAATATTTGCTGTGTCCCTTTAAGAAGAAGTTTGCTGACTCCTGTACCAAATGAATCCAGAAAACAGCTCCCAACTAAAAGAGCACCTGCTAGGACTCTCATAACAAAATGTACACACCTCAGATGTGCATCATGCCGCAATCCATCTCCTTTGGGGCCAGACAGCCTCCTCCTAACATGGTGCAGTAACTCAGAAACTGCACTCCACTCACAGTTACAGCATAATACCAGGTCTCCCCCCAGGTGAAGCATAAGGCTTCAGGCAGGATTTGTGTATTTCTTAGCTGTTTAACATGCTGTCATTTAAACACTATGTTTCTGTTCCTGTTTTTTAATGTCACAGATGAAGTTTGGGGGTGTTGTTCCATCAATTTATACAAACCCTGTGTTTTCATTGCATGATTTTGTACCATGGAACAGATTTTAGGAATGTATATATCCTGTGCGCCGGCAGAATTCCTTTGTTCTGAAAGCAAAGAATTCTTTGTTCTGATATGGTCTTGCTCATAACACTCAGTAAAGTTGAAAACGTTTAATGTCTCGTCTGGACCTCAGGAGGCCAGCGCGAGCGGTCAGACCCAACTTCCTGTTTGTGAGGAGCTCCCTGTGTCCTTTGGAAACCTCACGCCCAAGTCGGTGCTCGACGGGGTGGTTAGTGGGCACTGTCTAGAGGAACATGGACTTCAGGTCCCAGCACTGTCCCTCTCACTTGCTGTGTGATTGTCACCTGCTTCAGTTTCCCTTGTAAAACAGAGGGTGATGATAACACTCACCTTGCATCTGAGGTGATCTGTGTGGGGTAAATGCTCAGTCCATATATATAAGCTGTCTTGTCTGTAAAAGAAGACCCCACATTTCTGTTAACAGAGGTCTGAGAGTGCCAGTGCTGAAAGAGCCCATGCTTACCACTCCCCACTCCACCCCCAGTCCCAGAGCTCCTCTCTGTAAAAATCTATCTTTGTTCATCAAAGATTGACTGTACCCCTACTGTGTGGCAGTCCCACTGAGGACAGTGGGCCGTGGGCCCTCAGCGAGAGCCCACACTGATGCACTGATGGCTGTGGCCTGATGTCCACTTGGGACAGCTAGCGGCCCAGGTAGAATCTGGGCTGTGGGGATGAACTGATGGGTTTAACCCATTAGAGCTCAGGGGTTGCTGTGGCAAGTGGTCCAGAAGGTAGACTTTACAGTTGCCAGTAACAAACAGGACGGTGGCAGCAGCATCTGCTCTCAGTCCACTGAAGGTCATGGTCTGTCTTGGTGGAGGAGCTGCCTGTGGGTCCTCCCTCCACACAGGGCCTTCGCTCCTTACCCGCACCCCACGCCACTTGTTCTTTCAGTTCTCAACCTCTGCAGTGGGCGTGTTAGTTTATGCAATTGTCCTGTTAATCGTTGTTTTCTTTGACTGCAAAGAAACTGAGAGTCACTGTTAGAAATAATACAGAAATGCTTACTACAGACAGTGAAAGTTTCAAAGGGTGAGTGTTGTGCATGTTAGTCCAGTTTCTTTCAGTTTCGATTTTAGTGAGCTTTGAGTGTCTTTCTGCAGGTTGTAACTTAAGCCTTTTAAACCTGTGAATGGTATCATACCATTCAGCAACTTGATTTTCTCACTCAGAGTTTTACTAATGTCACTGTTTCTCTTCACCTAGCACATCTATGAAGTGTGGAGGGGAAAAGTGAGGCTCTGAGGGGGACAACTTCCTGTTTGTGAGGAGCTCCCTGTGTCCTTTGGAAACCTCACGCCCAAGTCGGTGCTCGACGGGGTGGTTAGTGGGCACTGTCTAGAGGAACATGGACTTCAGGTCCCAGCACTGTCCCTCTCACTTGCTGTGTGATTGTCACCTGCTTCAGTTTCCCTTGTAAAACAGAGGGTGATGATAACACTCACCTTGCATCTGAGGTGATCTGTGTGGGGTAAATGCTCAGTCCATATATATAAGCTGTCTTGTCTGTAAAAGAAGACCCCACATTTCTGTTAACAGAGGTCTGAGAGTGCCAGTGCTGAAAGAGCCCATGCTTACCACTCCCCACTCCACCCCCAGTCCCAGAGCTCCTCTCTGTAAAAATCTATCTTTGTTCATCAAAGATTGACTGTACCCCTACTGTGTGGCAGTCCCACTGAGGGACAGTGGGCCGTGGGCCCTCAGCGAGAGCCCACACTGATGCACTGATGGCTGTGGCCTGATGTCCACTTGGGACAGCTAGCGGCCCAGGTAGAATCTGGGCTGTGGGGATGAACTGATGGGTTTAACCCATTAGAGCTCAGGGGTTGCTGTGGCAAGTGGTCCAGAAGGTAGACTTTACAGTTGCCAGTAACAAACAGGACGGTGGCAGCAGCATCTGCTCTCAGTCCACTGAAGGTCATGGTCTGTCTTGGTGGAGGAGCTGCCTGTGGGTCCTCCCTCCACACAGGGCCTTCGCTCCTTACCCGCACCCCACGCCACTTGTTCTTTCAGTTCTCAACCTCTGCAGTGGGCGTGTTAGTTTATCCAATTCTCCTTTTTATCTTTGTTTTCTTTGACTGCAAAGAAACTGAGAGTCACTGTTAGAAATAATACAGAAATGCTTACTACAGACAGTGAAAGTTTCAAAGGGTGAGTGTTGTGCATGTTAGTCCAGTTTCTTTCAGTTTCGATTTTAGTGAGCTTTGAGTGTCTTTCTGCAGGTTGTAACTTAAGCCTTTTAAACCTGTGAATGGTATCATACCATTCAGCAACTTGATTTTCTCACTCAGAGTTTTACTAATGTCACTGTTTCTCTTCACCTAGCACATCTATGAAGTGTGGAGGGGAAAGCTGAGGCTCAGAGGGTGACAAGCTCCCCTGCCCAGTTGCTTCCTGAGGTCCATCCTCTCTGCTCTCCAATGTGTCTGGTGGGGACTGGCCATGGGGATCAGTTTTTATTTTCCCAAGTGAAAATTGCATCCCTTATACTCAATGAGGTCTGACATTTTTTAAGAGTCAGGAGCTGGTGTGTTTGGTATGGGATCCTTCCAGAACACAGCTGCTGCATTCCTGCCGCTGTCACTCAGGAGGAAGTAGCTCAGGCCGAGAACAGAGTGAGATCTCTGTTCTGGAAGGGAAGGCACGTGCCTGTCAGCCAGGGGCTGTGAAGAGAGTGGAGCACTGCCAGTGCCTAGTGCGGCTGGCATCTGGACTCTGGCAGCACTCAGCTCTGCGGCGGTTGCTGCACAAGCCTGGGCCCCTCTGTCCACACCACCCTGAGGACAGTGTCTGCGCCATGTGCAGGCCTCCACCTGTCAGCACACTCCTCGGCCTCTCTGCATGCCTTGACTGTCCCACTCCCAACATTCTTCCCCCAGATCTGCTCCTTCTCCATCCCAGAAAGTCAGGTCCATCTTTTTCAAGTTGTTCAGACAAAAATTAAAACAAAACCAAATACAGTCCTCTGCCTCACGTTCAGCTGTTGGTTTGTTGTGTTGTCCAAATCCCTAACGTAGACTCAGCATTCAGTCACCCTGCTTCTCTGTCCCCTTTCCATCCTCAGCCACAAGATGCAGAACCCCCCTGACTGATCCCGCTGCCACCTCCCTGCCCCAGTCTGTCCCCACATCAGCCACGTGCTTTAGATCAAATTGCCCCACCCCTTCCCCTGTTGTCCGAGCTCCACCTGAGGTCAGTCTGCTCTCAGCACCCTCCTGCCACCACCTCGAGCTCACACCACACCCTTCTTTGGGCTCTGGAAAGAAAGCACCCCCTGTCATCTGCTTTTGAGAGCATCAGCTCTACCTCTTCTCCCAAACACATCTTCCTAAGCCTCATTTTCATCATGCCTAAATCGGGAATATGACTAGTAGTGTTCCTGCTGTTACGTTAGTAACAGTGTAGTAACATTTCCTAGTACAGAAAGTTGGAACTTCCAGGATGCCCCAGTGGTAAAGAACCCGCCTGCGATGCAGAAGACCTGGGTCTGATCCCTGGGTCGGAAAAGATGCCCTGGAGGAGCACACAGCAACCCACTCTAGTACTCTTTCTTGCCTGGAAAATTTCATAGACAGGTAGCCTGGTGGGCTACAGTCCATAGGTTCGCAAGGAGTCGGACATGACTGAAGCAACTTAGCATAGCACAATACAGAGGGTGTTGATTTTAGTCTCAGGTTAAAGCTTTGTGCCTTATGCCTCTCTACTCCTGCCCCCAACCAGTCTGTGCAGAGTGCTGGTCCCCTGAGTCCTGTTTAAAAATAATGGTTCCACAGTTCACCCTTTGGAGTTGTTTTAGAGCAGATTTTCCACTTGAGGTCCTCAAACCAGTTGGAAGGTGACATTTAACTAAAAGGTAGCATCTTCGGGTAGAAGCAGTTGAACTCTACACCCAGCCCAAAGCCCTGTGTCGGCATTCCACCCGGGACTTGGTAGCCCCCTCGTCCTGGGATTGTTCTGTGCTGGGTGCTTGTGAAATCTCTGGTGTAGCTGGAACCCGTCCTTCTTGGGCCCAAGGATGACATGGCCAGCGTCCTGCTGACCAGCCAGGTTTCGTTTGGAGAGAGTGAGAAGGAAGGGCTGAGGCTGCCTGGGTTCTAGCGCTGCTCCCCATGGAGCAACCTCTGCCTCAGGCAGCCTTGCAGGCCTGGTGGCCGCCTCTTCTTGGTGGGCTTGCTGCTCTCTGACTCTGCCCCTTGCAGGTGGCGGCTGGCTCCTGAGCTGGGCCACTCTCCTGTGGGCCAGCCAGTCCCAGGCCTTCAGTGGAACTTAAGGCGCTGTTGCCACTGCTCTGGCATCCCTGCATTCTCCTCCCCTCCCTCACCAGGAGTTTTGAAGCAGATCCTAATTTTCCAGTTGGGGCGATCCAGCCTCTTCACCTGCTCTTTGGGAAGCATCCTAATGCTCCTCCTCATTGCATTTGCAAGAGATGGTCAGGGTTTTTTCTGAACAATCGGAATATGACTAGTAGTGTTCCTGCTGTTACGTTAGTAACAGTGTAGTAACATTTCCTAGTACAGAAAGTTGGAACTTCCAGGATGCCCCAGTGGTAAAGAACCCGCCTGCGATGCAGAAGACCTGGGTCTGATCCCTGGGTCGGAAAAGATGCCCTGAGGAGCACACAGCAACCCACTCTAGTACTCTTTCTTGCCTGGAAAATTTCATAGACAGGTAGCCTGGTGGGCTACAGTCCATAGGTTCGCAAGGAGTCGGACATGACTGAAGCAACTTAGCATAGCACAATACAGAGGGTGTTGATTTTAGTCTCAGGTTAAAGCTTTGTGCCTTATGCCTCTCTACTCCTGCCCCCAACCAGTCTGTGCAGAGTGCTGGTCCCCTGAGTCCTGTTTAAAAATAATGGTTCCACAGTTCACCCTTTGGAGTTGTTTTAGAGCAGATTTTCCACTTGAGGTCCTCAAACCAGTTGGAAGGTGACATTTAACTAAAAGGTAGCATCTTCGGGTAGAAGCAGTTGAACTCTACACCCAGCCCAAAGCCCTGTGTCGGCATTCCACCCGGGACTTGGTAGCCCCCTCGTCCTGGGATTGTTCTGTGCTGGGTGCTTGTGAAATCTCTGGTGTAGCTGGAACCCGTCCTTCTTGGGCCCAAGGATGACATGGCCAGCGTCCTGCTGACCAGCCAGGTTTCGTTTGGAGAGAGTGAGAAGGAAGGGCTGAGGCTGCCTGGGTTCTAGCGCTGCTCCCCATGGAGCAACCTCTGCCTCAGGCAGCCTTGCAGGCCTGGTGGCCGCCTCTTCTTGGTGGGCTTGCTGCTCTCTGACTCTGCCCCTTGCAGGTGGCGGCTGGCTCCTGAGCTGGGCCACTCTCCTGTGGGCCAGCCAGTCCCAGGCCTTCAGTGGAACTTAAGGCGCTGTTGCCACTGCTCTGGCATCCCTGCATTCTCCTCCCCTCCCTCACCAGGAGTTTTGAAGCAGATCCTAATTTTCCAGTTGGGGCGATCCAGCCTCTTCACCTGCTCTTTGGGAAGCATCCTAATGCTCCTCCTCATTGCATTTTGCAGAGATGGTCAGTCCTGCTTCATTCCGAGGTCACACTGCATTCCTCAAGGCTGGTTTCTTCCTGACAACTTCTTTTTTTTCTTGCTGTGCCTGTAGGGCGGTGGCCACCTGCCCTCCTGTACTGGATGGAGGCACAGGTCCTTCCTGTTGAGGAGAGGGAGGGGCCCCTCCTTACCCACACCTGCCCTCCCCAGGAGCAGTTGCCTGACGGGGTCTGCGATTGGCAGGCGGCAGGCCCCAGGAGGGCACTGAGGCAGCCACCTTCCCAGTGGAGGAGGAGGCTCCACCCGAGGAGGGGGAGGTCAGAGCCTGAGACTTATCTCCACCCCCAGTGGCCCCGCCCTCTCCAGCTGTGCACGTCCTTCCTGTGGTGGGGGAAGGGCACCACTTGGCCGACCCGCCCCCCCCCCACCCAGCAGCCTGCCCGAGGCCCAGGGCGTGTCTGGAGTTGGCAGAGTTCCAGGCCCCCGGCTTCCGAGTGAGCTGCCCTGGCACTGCACGCTGAGCACAGGCAGACGCCCTCCCAGGCCCTCTGCCCTCCCAGGCCCTCCGCTGTGGACCCCAGCCAGATCTGGGGCTGGAGGGAGCAGCCCCACGGCTGTGAAGCTCCACTCTGGCCCCTGGGACCCCGGGTCCTACACCAGTGACGTGGGGTGAGGTCGCTGGTCGGGTGACCCGGTACTCAGAGACCTTCTCGGCAGCACTCCTCGGCCTGCCCCCACCCCAGCCCTCAGTGCCACATTGGCATTCCAGATGGAAGGAGTGAAGGGATGAAGGACTCAGATGAGCTTCGTGAATTGGAGCCTGGGGCTTACAAGGCTGGAGGCTGTGCTCTGGGTGGGGCTTTGCAGCGGGCCGGACTGAGAGCTCCTCCCTTAAGGACTGGATTTCCTCTAAGGACGGTGGGGGACCTCCTCGCCTGAGATCCTGGACTCCCCTCATCCTTTACCCCCAGTAGGCTCCTCTCTGGTCCTGAGAGCACAGGTATCCACTGTCCAAAGTGGCCCCCAGTTCCTGCTCTCACCCATTTTCCCAAATGTTGGAGCAGCTCCTGCTGTTTAGGCAGTGCCATGAAGGCAAGTGCCCTAATGCTCCTCCTCATTGCATTTGCAGAGATGGTCAGTCCTGCTTCATTCCGAGGTCACACTGCATTCCTCAAGGCTGGTTTCTTCCTGACAACTTCTTTTTCTTGCTGTGCCTGTAGGGCGGTGGCCACCTGCCCTCCTGTACTGGATGGAGGCACAGGTCCTTCCTGTTGAGGAGAGGAGCCCCTCCTTACCCACACCTGCCCTCCCCAGGAGCAGTTGCCTGACGGGGTCTGCGATTGGCAGGCGGCAGGCCCCAGGAGGGCACTGAGGCAGCCACCTTCCCAGTGGAGGAGGAGGCTCCACCCGAGGAGGGGGAGGTCAGAGCCTGAGACTTATCTCCACCCCCAGTGGCCCCGCCCTCTCCAGCTGTGCACGTCCTTCCTGTGGTGGGGGAAGGGCACCACTTGGCCGACCCGCCCCCCCCCCACCCAGCAGCCTGCCCGAGGCCCAGGGCGTGTCTGGAGTTGGCAGAGTTCCAGGCCCCCGGCTTCCGAGTGAGCTGCCCTGGCACTGCACGCTGAGCACAGGCAGACGCCCTCCCAGGCCCTCTGCCCTCCCAGGCCCTCCGCTGTGGACCCCAGCCAGATCTGGGGCTGGAGGGAGCAGCCCCACGGCTGTGAAGCTCCACTCTGGCCCCTGGGACCCCGGGTCCTACACCAGTGACGTGGGGTGAGGTCGCTGGTCGGGTGACCCGGTACTCAGAGACCTTCTCGGCAGCACTCCTCGGCCTGCCCCCACCCCAGCCCTCAGTGCCACATTGGCATTCCAGATGGAAGGAGTGAAGGGATGAAGGACTCAGATGAGCTTCGTGAATTGGAGCCTGGGGCTTACAAGGCTGGAGGCTGTGCTCTGGGTGGGGCTTTGCAGCGGGCCGGACTGAGAGCTCCTCCCTTAAGGACTGGATTTCCTCTAAGGACGGTGGGGGACCTCCTCGCCTGAGATCCTGGACTCCCCTCATCCTTTACCCCCAGTAGGCTCCTCTCTGGTCCTGAGAGCACAGGTATCCACTGTCCAAAGTGGCCCCCAGTTCCTGCTCTCACCCATTTTCCCAAATGTTGGAGCAGCTCCTGCTGTTTAGGCAGTGCCATGAAGGCAAGTGCCCCGTCCCTCCCACAGCGAGGGGGTGGGTGACCGCCATCCCGGGCTGTGACTTGTCTGCCGCCCACCGGGAGGCTGGACAGACAGATTCAGTGAGCAACCTGACAGCGTCTGTGCGGTGCCGGGGGCTGAGGGGGCATGCGGTGGGCGACCGGTGCAGGCTGGGGTGCCAGGAAGGGTGGGTGGCAGATGGAGACCAAGTTGATAGCCTGTGCCCTTGGGCTTCAGAGTTCTCGAGCTCTGCCTGGAATGGGGAGCATCCGGGAGGGGGTGGTGACATGGGCATGGGGAAACCAGATTGATTCTACCCTTTGGACTGCCTGTGGGAGCAGATGTCTGAGTGCCCAGACTGGGCCACGCTGGCTTTACACGTGTCAGACGGACGCTGTGCCTCCTGCGCCAGGAGCATGGAGCAGCTGTCACTTCCCTTGCTTTCGGTCTGAGTCCAAGGCAGGGCCCTGTACCCACTGTTACTCATTTGTGAAATCGGCTCCTTTAAGGAGGTTGCAAATACGTCAGCTCAGGAGTGTGTCCCACATATAGCGATGTGGTCCCTTCGTTGTCCTGTACCCCCCCTACCAGTCTCCAGCAGGTGGGCCCTGGTGCTGGTTCTGCCTGGCCATATGCAGGACAGGCCCCTCGGGAGGTTGCTGGGGAGAAGCTAAGTGCTGAGTACCCTGCCTGCTTAGACCCAGCCAGGAAGGCGTCAGTGTAGGCACCCTGCAAGCAAGGATTGGGGCTCCCTGAGGGGCTCATAGAGCGTGCGCCTCCCCGGGCCCCATGCTGGTAGATGTGGACGCTAACTGTCCTCTCTAGAACTGGTGCTGGGGGAGTTCAGGTGCTTGGCAGCTAAATTCTTTCTTTGTCCGGTGATGAACTCTTGTCTGGCTTCTTAGACTGACTGACTTGACCGCTGAACTCTGGTTTCCTGTCTGCTGCCCCACTGGGGCATCAAGCCTGCACTCTGAGCAGCCCCTTTAAGAGCATGTACCCGTGTCCCAGACTTGACTGGAATGCCAGCAGTCTCCCTGCAAACCGACATCACTGCGATCTTCCCTTCACTGTCTCCGTGAGGGTTAACAACACTTCAGCTTGTTGTCTGGAACCGGTTCAGACTGGTTTTCTGGAAAGTGCTTTGTCTCTCAGATTGAATCCTGGGAAGGGTGGGTGACCGCCATCCCGGCTGTGACTTGTCTGCCGCCCACCGGGAGGCTGGACAGACAGATTCGGGAGCAACCTGACAGCGCTGTGCGGTGCCGGGGGCTGAGGGGGCATGCGGTGGGCGACCGGTGCAGGCTGGGGTGCCAGGAAGGGTGGGTGGCAGATGGAGACCAAGTTGATAGCCTGTGCCCTTGGGCTTCAGAGTTCTCGAGCTCTGCCTGGAATGGGGAGCATCCGGGAGGGGGTGGTGACATGGGCATGGGGAAACCAGATTGATTCTACCCTTTGGACTGCCTGTGGGAGCAGATGTCTGAGTGCCCAGACTGGGCCACGCTGGCTTTACACGTGTCAGACGGACGCTGTGCCTCCTGCGCCAGGAGCATGGAGCAGCTGTCACTTCCCTTGCTTTCGGTCTGAGTCCAAGGCAGGGCCCTGTACCCACTGTTACTCATTTGTGAAATCGGCTCCTTTAAGGAGGTTGCAAATACGTCAGCTCAGGAGTGTGTCCCACATATAGCGATGTGGTCCCTTCGTTGTCCTGTACCCCCCCTACCAGTCTCCAGCAGGTGGGCCCTGGTGCTGGTTCTGCCTGGCCATATGCAGGACAGGCCCCTCGGGAGGTTGCTGGGGAGAAGCTAAGTGCTGAGTACCCTGCCTGCTTAGACCCAGCCAGGAAGGCGTCAGTGTAGGCACCCTGCAAGCAAGGATTGGGGCTCCCTGAGGGGCTCATAGAGCGTGCGCCTCCCCGGGCCCCATGCTGGTAGATGTGGACGCTAACTGTCCTCTCTAGAACTGGTGCTGGGGGAGTTCAGGTGCTTGGCAGCTAAATTCTTTCTTTGTCCGGTGATGAACTCTTGTCTGGCTTCTTAGACTGACTGACTTGACCGCTGAACTCTGGTTTCCTGTCTGCTGCCCCACTGGGGCATCAAGCCTGCACTCTGAGCAGCCCCTTTAAGAGCATGTACCCGTGTCCCAGACTTGACTGGAATGCCAGCAGTCTCCCTGCAAACCGACATCACTGCGATCTTCCCTTCACTGTCTCCGTGAGGGTTAACAACACTTCAGCTTGTTGTCTGGAACCGGTTCAGACTGGTTTTCTGGAAAGTGCTTTGTCTCTCAGATTGAATCCTGGGAAGGGTCATGTGGAGCCCAGTGATGTCATGGGATCAAAAACTGACTCAGCTGTTTTTTTCCTTCTTCTTTCAGTCAAGATATGTGTATACTGTAGGTACAGGGTGCTGGCTCAGTGATGGGCCAGGCCTTACCCCACTCAAAAGTTCACCTCGCCAACAGTCAAAGGGTTAAATGTGACCCCCTACTCCTCGCCTCCCTGAGGTAAGCAGGGAGTGAGGAGGCTCCCCATTGTTGAAGGGGAGAAAGGTCAGCCCTCATCAGTGCAAGGCAGGCCTGGACTCCGACTGTGACCCATCTCCTGGGACAGAGTGGTTCCCCCTTCTTGAATTCCAGATAGCTCAAATCTGGCGCAGGTGCTCAGGATCCCACAAGAGGCCATCAGATCTAGAACAGTTTCCTCTGTAGCTCTTGAGTCTGGAGTGCTGAAATGAACCCCTTCTTCCTGACAACTAACCACCTTCCATTGTTCCTGTCCAGGTCCTTGTAGGTTTCTGGGCCTAGACAGGGTGATACATAGCTTGGCTTCCCAGATGCTCTGTTGCTTCTGCCTTGGCCTTCCCCACGGCCATGAAGAAGTGTCCTGGGCATGCTTTGTGGGCCCTTTATTTGGTGTACCCACTTCTGCCATTGTCATATGGTGAGGCAAACACTCCAAGCTGACCTTGTGAAAAGTTTCTAAGAAGGTAGCCACTTCGTTGTGCCAACTTTAAATGTCATCTTTTCTTCTTCCCCTGGAGTTCAGAATGACTGAAGAAGCATGCCGAACACGGAGTCAGAAACGAGCGCTTGACCGGGACCCAGCGGAGGATGATGTGGAGAGCAAGAAGATAAAAATGGAGAGAGGAGTGTTGGCTTCAGATTTAAATACTGACGGAGACATGAGAGTGACGCCTGAGCCAGGAGCAGGTCCAGCCCAAGGTTTGCCAAGAGGGGCAGAGGCGATGGCCATTGGCAGAGGCGAAGGGCAGATGGGTGACGGGCCTGTGGACATGCGAACCACACACAGGTGAGCGAGCGGGCCCTGAACGTGAAGAGGTGGCGGCGGGGTCCAGCCCTGGCACCTCCTCCACTGTCCTGGCAGAGAGACCTTCCTCCTGGGGCCCAAACATCTGTAGTGTGGGGTGTGGGTCTCACAAGATAGTTTATAGGGATTGGTCCTGCCTCCCTGCTGAAGACGCAGGGAGCTGGGGCACTGGAGGCCAGAGGTGATGCTGCACCAGCCTGGGTCACTTGGCTAGGGGCGGTTGGGAGCCCTGTCTTCTTGCTTTCTGTGATGTGTGCTCTTAGTTTCTCCTTAGTTCACACTGAAGCTTCGAGAGTAACTTTCCCTATCCTCAGCTTTTAAAGAGAAGGCTTGAGAGAGATGACTCAATGTACCGCCCCGTTTCTTCACTGAGAAGCCCTCCTTTCTCCCTCTAAAGAGAATTGCAGGCCCCCCTCCTGCTTCTGCTATCACTCCTCCCTTCAGAGCTCTGGAGAGAGCCTGTCTCTACAGAGTGCTCACCCCTGATGTCCTGTGAGCCAGCAGCTGGTGGGCATGTGGCCTCCTGAGAAGCCCCACCACCCCTCTGTGGTTCATCTGTCCTCTTCCTCAGGGCCTCCTCTGCACACGCCCTTCCTTGTCTGTTTGCCTGCAGTGGTGGGAGGGCCCTTAGGTGCAGCTCTGGAGAACCTGAGTGCTCTTCGCCTTCCTGTTCCAACTAACCCCACAGAGGGTGCCCAGATTGTTGGCATCCTGAGGACTTCAGAGATTGTCAGACTCGGTATTTCTCAGTTTTAAAAATTCTTATCTCCTCAAGATAAATGGAGAACTCTAACCCCCTCCTGCGGGGTGGTGTGCTTTGTGTTCTTGCTACCCAGAGAGGCCTTTTCTGTTTGACTCTGCTTTCTGTCTTCCCTGATTTAAAACCAGAAGCCTCTTTAAAAGTTCTGGAAGTAAAATTGTAAATTTGGGTCAGCTTTCCCTTCAATCATGTCACAGTTGGGTGAAGAGAAGGAAGAGCCCACGTTTGTAGAGATTTGCTTGGTCCCTCTTATGTTCCTAGGTGACAGTGGTAAGTGGTTTAGTCGCTTAGTCTTGACCAACTCTTGCAGCCCCACGGACTGTAACCCACCAGGGTCCTCTGTCCAAGGGATTTTCCAGGCAAGAATATAGGTGTGTGTGTGAGTACTGAGTTGCCTCAGTCATGGCTGACGCTTGGTGACCTTAAGGACTGTAGCCCGCCAGGCTCTTCCGTCCATGAAATTCTCCAGGCCAGAATACTGGAGTGGGTTGCTGTGGTCTCCTCCAGGGGCATCTTCCTGACCCAGAGATTGAAACTGCATCTCTTAGGTCTTCTGCCATCGCAGGTGGATTCTTTACCCCAGCATCGTCTGGGAAGTCCAGGAATACTGGAGCAGGTTGCCGTTTCCTTCTCCAAGGGATCTTCCTGACCCAGGGATCGACTCACATCCCCTGCAGTGCAGGCGGTCTCCTGCATTGCATTTAGAGTCTTTAATGCTGAGCCACTAAGGAAGCTCTGTTCTTAAGTGCCTGGTCTACATTTTTTTCCCTGTAATCACCATGCTTCTCTGTAGGGCAGGCCAGTGAATTGTGAGGGAGAGGTCAAAAGGAGGAGTATAAAAGAATGTGGAGAGCAAATGGCAGAGACTAACTCAGGCACACAGAGCAGGGGTCCTCCTGTGGGACAAGAGACGCCCTAGTGCCTCTAGTCATGAAGCAGTGTGAGATTATGGAAGGAGTCCGGTTTTGGCAGAGTAGGGGTCAGATCACACTCCCTGACTGACCTTGGCTCAGTGATCTTAGTCTGTGCTTCTTCATTTGTAAAATGGGTGATAATCTCTGCTTTACATCTCTAGGTAACAGACGTGTACGCAGAATTGACCCTGGCACATGGCATGTGTGAGGGAAACAAACGTTGGGTAACAAGTACTGCAGTCTTGAACTTTAATTAAAATTAAATGAGATGTTGCATATAGAACTAGTGTCTCCTTGAGTGCCCACATGGAATGTTATGTCTAGTTAGTTGGAGAATTTTGACAGAATAATAGGATCAAGTCTAGTCCAGAGCCATTCTTTTTTTTTTTCTTTTGGAGTGAGTTGTTCATGGTTTCTTTTTGTTTGTTTAATTTTATTTATTTATTTTTGGCTATTCTGAGTTTTCACTGCTGCCACAGGCTTTTCTCTAGTTGCAAGGAGTGGGGGCTACTCTCTAGTTGAGGTGAACAGGCTTCTGGTATCGGTGACTTCTCTTGTTGTGAAACTCGGGCTTTAGGGCACACGGGCTTCAGTAGTTGTGGCACACGGGCTCCATAGTTGCAGCTCCAGGCTCTAGAGCACAGGCTCTATAGTTGTGGCTCTTGGGCTTAGTTGTTCTGAGCATGTGGGATCCTCCTGGATCAGAGATTGAACCCATGTCTCCTTCATTGGCAGGCGAACTCTTCACCATTGAGCTACCAGGGAAGCCTGGCCATGGTTTCTATGTTAGAAACAGGCAGTCTTTGGGTCTTCATTGAGAGCATCTGGGTCATCTCTATTCTCCATATAAAGAGTTTCATTTAAGTGAGGTGTAGCATACATAGTGAAAAGTACACATGTGCCATGCCACTTAGTATATTTCACAAACTAAGCACTTACTTGTAGCTCAAATCAAGAAATGGAATGTTACTAGCACCCTTGTGCTTACTTGTTATTACCTCTGAGTAACCACTTTCTTGACTTTGAACGGCATAGATTCATTTTTCCAATTTTTCCACTTTAACAAAATTGGAATTATACAGTCTGTACCCTTTGCTTGCTTTTACAAATATTCATAATACTTGTGAAATTCATGGGGAGGGGTTTAATATTTGTTTTTTGGGTCTTAGTTGCAGCATGAGGGATCCTTTGTTGTGATGCACGGGCTTAGTTGCACTGTGGTACGTGGGATCTCAGTTCCCTGATCAGGGATTGGATCCATGTCCCCTGCATTAGAAGACAGATTCTCAACACTGGACCGCCAGGGAAGTCCCAATTTTACTTATGTTGTTCACTGTTGAAATAGTTACTCTTTTTCAGTGCCATACAGTATTTTTCTGGAATTTCTATTTGACTCTTTCTGTGTAGTTGCTTTGCAATGTTAGCTTCTACTGCTTGGCAAAATGAATCAGTCATACATATACCTGTATCCCCTCCCTTTGGGGTTTCCTTCCCATTTAGGAAATGGCAGTGCCTTAAGTTGTGTTGCTTGTGCTATATAGTGTGTTCCCATTAGTTGTCTATTTTATATAGAGTATCATTAGTGTATATGTGTCAATCCCAGTTCATCCCACACACCTCTTTCCCCTTGGTCTGGCTCTTTTTTTCGTTGGGTCTTAGTTGCGATATGTAGAATCTTTGTTGTGCCTCAGGGGCTTAATTGCCCTGTAGCATGTGAGATCTTAGTTCCCCAGTCAGGGACTGAACCTGCATCCCTTGCATTGGAAGGTGGGGTATTAACCACTGGACCACCAGAGAAGTCCTGATCTGGCTCTTTTTTAAAACTGCTTCTTCTTTTCTTGGTGTTTAATTCTTATGACCCAGTTTAGGCATATTTAAGACTAGAGGGAGTTTCTTGTGGCTTCTAGCAGAATTTCCTTTTTCTTTAAGAAAGTGAATGGTGATTTAATAAGAAAGTGGATGGTGAATTTAAATCAAGATACAACTTTTAAAAAAATCTTTCTATAAATCTGCATTGGGGAGATTTAGAGCACGTGCACAGGGATAAAGAGGTAGTAGGATCAGTTCTCTTCTCTACAGTCCTCTCTTCATGGCTTTCAGGCATTTTTTCTGACATTGTCTCCCAGTGTATGTGCGTGTTATTTTCAAAATGAATCAAAACTGGAGGGCAACTTCCAGCAGTGATTGAATGAAGAGAGATTGTCAAATCCTTTTCTCCTCCAGAAAACAACTATAAAGTGGGACAGAATTGACCCCTGCAAAATCAGCCATTTCAGCACTCTGGCAATGGACCAAAAGCATGCAACAATTTGTGAAGTGTTTGTGCTTAAACTGCTGAAACTTTGGATAAAAATGATGAGAATCTGTGCCCCTTGACCTGGGGCTCCTCCCAGCCCTGTTGGTCAGGGAGGTTCTGCCTAGCCAGGGAAGGCTATAAGGGGTGAGAAGGGGCTCACTTGATTTAGAACAGTGGGCAGCAGTCCTGCCCATGGCCTTGTTGGTTGAAGTTAACAGTTTTGAAGGTGAGCAAGTGGGGAGGGACAGTGGCTCTGTTAGCCCAAGTTTGCACACATACTGGTGGCAAAACAGAAAACTGAAGAAAGAGTAGCCAAAAATGTATTTGAGGAGAAGCTCCACAGATCTCAAGTAGCATAAGTACAAAGACATCTGGAGCTAACATGTCACAGTCCAGCCGTCACATGCCAGAGGAAAAGAGAAAATCTTGAAAGGAACTCTTGGCATACAGTGGAAGCATGAATATAATTAACAGCTGATTTCTCACCTGAGACATTCAGATGGACACCGAAAAGGAACCGAATGGCATTCAAAGTACTAAGAGAAGAAAGCCATCAACCCAGAATTCTCAATGCATCAAAACTGCCACTCCAGGCTTCTCTGGTGGTCCAGTGGGTAAAGAGTCCACCGTGCAGTGCAGGGCGCGCCGGTTCGATCCCTGGCCTGGGAGGATCCCACATGCCACGGAGTGGCTGGACCAGTGTGTCCAGTTATGAGCCAGTGCTCTGGAGCGCATGCACCCAGAGCCCATGCTCTGCAATGAGAGGCCACTGCGATGGGAGGCTCACACAGGCCAGAGTGTGAAGATGGATGAAAATAAATAAATGAAAAAACCAATAAAAGTGGCCAAAATTAAAACAAAAAAACCTACCTCTCAGAAACTTAAAGCAAAAAGACGTTTCCCAATAAACAAAGACTGAGATGATTGTTGCTGGCAGACCTGCTGGTTCTTGAAGCAAAGAAAGGAAATGACGTATTGGTAACTTAGGTTCACAGAAAGAAATAAGGAGCCCTGGGAACGGTAAATATGTAGGCTAACATAAAAGACTTTTTTTCCTCACATGGTCTTAGTTAAAAGATGTAGCATCATCTAAAGCATTAGCAACAGTAGTACAAAACAGGAGGAGTGAAATGGAGCTGTAATAAAGTTTTAACATTTTTATCAGTATTAGGTGAGTGTTAATCTGAAGCAGATTGTGATGGTAGTAAAATGCTTATTGTAATCCCTAGAGAAACTTTAAAATACAGTTTAGAAAATCAGCAGAAGAATTTAGTGGTACATTAAATATTTGACAGAAAAGAAACCCGTCAGGTGAGGAACAGAAGACCAAAAAAGAAGGAAGACGTAGAGAGAAAAAAACAGCAAGAAGATAAATGTGTAAATCCACCCAGATCAAAAATGTATTAAATGTAAGTGATCTAAACACACCAATCAAAAGGCAGTGATTGCCAGACCAGATAAAAAGGCAAGATCTAGCTTAATTGAGTGTTGTCTATAAGAGACACCCCTTAGATCCTTAGTTAAAAGGATGAGGAAAGATAAGCCATAAGTCACCATAAGAAAACTAGAATGATTATATTATTATCAGATGAAGTTAACTTTGGCTTCCCAAATGGCGCAGTGGTAAAGAATCCATCTGCCAGTGCAGGAGACACAAGAGATACCAGCTCGATACCTGATCCAGAAGATCCCCTGGAGAAGGAAATGGCAACCCACTCCAGTATTCTTGCCTGGGGATTTCCACGGATGGAGGAGCTTGAGGGCTACAGTCCACGTGGTCACGAAGAGTTGGGACATGACTGAGCCCGTGCATGTGTATATATACACACACCCACACACTTGACTTGAACACAAAAAAATAATGCTAGAGCCAAAGAGAGACTTTTTTTTTCATGTGGACCATTTTTAAGTCTTTACTAGATTTGTTACCATTTGCTTCTGTTTTATGTGTTTTGGTTTGACTTGGTTTGGTTTGTTTTGGCCATGAGGCTTCCCGACGAAGGATTAAACCCACATGCCCTGCGTCGGAAGGCGAAGTCTTACCCGCTGGACCAACAGGGATGTCCCAGAGGATCTTTTTTTTTTTTTCTTACTAGACTTGATATTGTGAATAATACATAGGGGTTCCATGAGGATCATTTTTTTAATGGCACAACAGGAAGCTGTAATAGTCACAAATGTACATGTACCTAACAACAGTCCTCAAATATCTGAGGCAGTAAACTGATAGGATTGCTCATGCCTGCTGCCTCCTAAGTTGCTTCAGTCGTATCCAACTCTTTACAACCCCATGGACCATAACAGCCCACCAGGCTCCTCAGTCTATGGGATTCTTTTTTTTTTTTAAATTGAGTACTCTCAGTGCCTTTTTTTTTTTTTAAGCACACAATATTCTCCTTCATTATTTATTTATTTATTTTCGATTTATTTATTTATTTATTTGGTTGGGGGTTGGGAGGGAGGGGAGCAGGCGGGCCACTTCTTTTGGTCTTTCATTTGTCCATCGTTTTCATCCATCTTTGTTCTTTGGCCCATGTGGGCCTCCCATCGCGGTGGCATCTGTTGTCGCAGAGCACCAGCTCTGGGCGCATGCGCTCCAGAGCTCCAGCTCGGTGATTGGGCACATTGGTCCAGTCGCTCCGTGGCACATGGGATCTTCCCAGGCCAGGGATTGAACCGGCGCCCCTTGCACTGCAAGGCAGTGTCCTTACCCACTGGACCACCAGGGAAGCCCTCTATGGGATTCTTAAGGCAAGAATGCTTGAGTGGGCTACCATTTCCTTCTCCAAGGATTGCTAATAGACAGTTCACAAACTGTAGTTATTAGATAGTTCAGTACTCCTCTCTCCATAATTGGTAGAGCAACTAAGCAGAACGTTGGCGAGATTCTAGATGATTTAAGAATGCGGATTCTGTTTTTCTTAAGGGCATCTATAGAATACTATGGAATACATCTCATGTGCATGTGGGACAGGGTGGATCATATGCTAGGCCGTGAAACAAGTCTCAGGGGTGGCTGTAACAAAAAAGACAGGCAATAACAAGTGTTGGTGAGGTTACGGAGAGACTGAAATCCTGATAACATTGTTAGTGGGAATGGAACATGGCAGTTTCTTAGACGTGAACTGAGCATGTGATGCAGCAGTCTATCCAGGGAATGTGCCCTAGAAGGCATGCCCACACAGTGCATCGGTGTCCGTTGCAGCAGCATTTTAGGGTGAGGGAAGTGTTCTAAGCTTTGATTGTGGGGATGGTTGCGCAACTCTAAATTTGCTAAGGAAAAAAAAAATCATTGGATTGCCCATTACAGTGAATGAATTTTGTGGTATGTAAATTATGTCTAAATATGGAATTTTTTTAAAAAATGAATGAGGGTAAAAATAGCTTGGTTTTCTTTATGGCACCCAAAAATGTGCTCATGGAAAAACGAAAGCCCACAGAGGTAAAAGTCAAGCCTGTTGGTCTTGTGAGGCCAGCCCAAAGGGCACGAGCGCATGATGCCCTTCCCTGACTCCAAGTCGGGACTGTTGGATGTGACTGGAGGAGGTGGGGCAGTCAGAGGAAGCTGTTTGGGGTTTTCTGTTCTCTTTCTGAGAGAAACAGATTCTGTTTCTGCACTTTTCCTATAGAGGAGACTCTCTTCTTGTCAGAAATCAATTTTCAAAAGTAATCTAGGCCACACACGGGTGAGAATAGCTTTGTTTCCCCCTCTTTCCAATGGAGGAACATTTAACTCAGTTAAAAAAAAAATGAGCTTCTTCGCCTTCTGCACCTGAAAGGTGAGGATAGGGTTCCTTGGTCACCCTGGGCTGTGTGAGGTGGGAGCTGCGTGGTTAGCCACCCCCGAGCTTCACTGAAGACCTGTCGTGGGGGCCTTTCTCTGAGTTGCCAGCTCTCCCTAGATTGTCTGCAGCAGGTGCCATGCTGGGTCCCTGGGGGCAGAAATGTTAGGACAGAAACTGACCTAGCTGTTTTCTAGGATACTGTAGTATCATGAAAGAACCTGCAGAGGTGTCAGGAAGCCTTGGCGTTAGAGGTGTAGTTTACTAGGGGTAGAAGTCACCAGGTACCTAAACAGACCACCTCCGCTCGTTTTACCCTGGGGGGAAGCAAGGCTAGGGCTCCCAGGGTCTCATGGGCACTGCAGGGGCAAGCTTGGAGCCCTGTTGCTGCTTCTCACTAGCCAGCCACACTGGCCTTGACTGGATGCATAGGGCAGGTGTCATGGTGACTGCCTTTCCTGGCTTCCTTTGGGGTGCATGGTCTTCAGACAGCTGTGTATCACCTTCCTTCCCTGTTTTGCATCATGTGTCTCTCTTGCTGCGGGGCAGGGTTTTGCTTGGACCTGTGGTGTGCCCTGTGGTGTGGGCTGGAGGCCCTCTGACGTGTGATCTTAGCCCCACTGAGGCCTGGGGCGTTAGTATCTAGGCCCTTGGAGCAGTTCTTGGCTTTGGTTTTCTGGCTTTCCGCCTCCTTAACAAGCTTTAGCAGACTGTAACATGCACCAAAAGTGCACCCTCTGGTTTACTAAGCCTGTGAAGAAGTCCACCTTTATGAAGCTCGTATCCTGGTGACAGAATCACCACCCCATCTTTCTTTGGGGACTTTAGTAGAGGTGAACGGCACTCTGCATAGAAGCCACGATTTCCAGTGGCAGATCATTTGCTATTTAGACAGGGCTTGGCCATGCACAGTGGGGAGTGTGATGCATGGAGCCCGCCATCCACACCCAGGTTAATGCCCGAGTCCTTTTCCAAAGTGAAAATGAATCTGAAAGTAACACGATAGTGCTCCTGCCTGTCACCTGCAATGTAGGGTTGTGTGAATGGCCTCGTTCTGTTCTGTGTAGAAATGAGAGTCCACAGGAGAAGCTCTGCACGTCATTTAAAGCTTACAGGTTAGAGACCTTATTTGGGTGCACCTGCTGTACTGGCAGTCTTTGGGAGAGGATGGGCACAGTATACACCGGGCTGGCACTGTCCCACCAGGAGTGCTGCTGGTGCCGGGCGTGGATGCCTCTCCTGCCACGGTTTTCACACATGTATCCACCTGTGAAATCTAAAGCCTTAATCAGGGTACAGATCCTTAGCACCCTGAGAGTTCCTGGAGCCATCTGCACATTTACTGCCCTCCATAACAGGGTGCTATCCCACTCCCGGGGTGCCTTCTCCCACTCTCAACCACTTGCCTCTCCTCAAACCTCCTGGGGAAGCAAGGCTAGGGCTCCCAGGGTCTCATGGGCACTGCAGCTGGTTGCTGCTTCTCACTAGCCAGCCACACTGGCCTTGACTGGATGCATAGGGCAGGTGTCATGGTGACTGCCTTTCCTGGCTTCCTTTGGGGTGCATGGTCTTCAGACAGCTGTGTATCACCTTCCTTCCCTGTTTTGCATCATGTGTCTCTCTTGCTGCGGGGCAGGGTTTTGCTTGGACCTGTGGTGTGCCCTGTGGTGTGGGCTGGAGGCCCTCTGACGTGTGATCTTAGCCCCACTGAGGCCTGGGGCGTTAGTATCTAGGCCCTTGGAGCAGTTCTTGGCTTTGGTTTTCTGGCTTTCCGCCTCCTTAACAAGCTTTAGCAGACTGTAACATGCACCAAAAGTGCACCCTCTGGTTTACTAAGCCTGTGAAGAAGTCCACCTTTATGAAGCTCGTATCCTGGTGACAGAATCACCACCCCATCTTTCTTTGGGGACTTTAGTAGAGGTGAACGGCACTCTGCATAGAAGCCACGATTTCCAGTGGCAGATCATTTGCTATTTAGACAGGGCTTGGCCATGCACAGTGGGGAGTGTGATGCATGGAGCCCGCCATCCACACCCAGGTTAATGCCCGAGTCCTTTTCCAAAGTGAAAATGAATCTGAAAGTAACACGATAGTGCTCCTGCCTGTCACCTGCAATGTAGGGTTGTGTGAATGGCCTCGTTCTGTTCTGTGTAGAAATGAGAGTCCACAGGAGAAGCTCTGCACGTCATTTAAAGCTTACAGGTTAGAGACCTTATTTGGGTGCACCTGCTGTACTGGCAGTCTTTGGGAGAGGATGGGCACAGTATACACCGGGCTGGCACTGTCCCACCAGGAGTGCTGCTGGTGCCGGGCGTGGATGCCTCTCCTGCCACGGTTTTCACACATGTATCCACCTGTGAAATCTAAAGCCTTAATCAGGGTACAGATCCTTAGCACCCTGAGAGTTCCTGGAGCCATCTGCACATTTACTGCCCTCCATAACAGGGTGCTATCCCACTCCCGGGGTGCCTTCTCCCACTCTCAACCAGTCTTGCCTCTCCTCAAACCTCCTAGAAATAGAATCACAGAATGTGTGCTTGGTGGGGTCTACCTTCTTGGTGGGGTCTGCTCTGCGTGATTGGGATCTGTCCCTGTTGTGTGCTCAGCAGTTCATGGAGCGACTCCTGCCACACAGCTGTCCACAGACACCAGGCGATCTCCATGTGGGGGCTTCTGGGATCATTCCTGTAGGAATCTTCATGTGGATGTTGGTCATCTTGTTGTTAAGAAATACCTAGGGATCAGATTGCTGGGTTGCAGGGTAGGTAGGTATTGAGTTGTTTTAAAGAAACTGCCATACCTTTCCTCCAAAATGTCTGGGTGACTTTACTTTTGTATGGAGAGCTGATTACTTCATTCTCAGTGAAGCCAGTTTTTACAGTTTTAGTCATGGGGTCTCCAGAGAGGTCTGAGTCCAGGTCCTGGTCTGCTTGCATAACCACCACCACTCTCCCTTGCGTGACAGAGTGTGAGGCCAGCGATGGTTGCCATGCCGGTTTCCTGCGTGGGAGTGGTTGGGGTTCCTTCACAGCCTTGTGCAAACCCGAGCCCCCTTCCACCCTGTCCTCCCCATTGTGCCCCACTGCAGCTGTGCCTGACCCGCCGGCCAGCTGTCTGCTGGAATGTGCGTCCTTGAGTGATTTGGGGGAATCTGACACAGCTGTGGGCCTCCGATGACTCTGGGAAGGGTTCTGGTTCTCAGTGTGGCCCTCACCTCGCCTCTCCTACAGCCGCCACTGATTGACACCCTCCTCCGCATGTGTGAGATCCTCGGGAGTCCCACAGCCAGGAGCCAATTCCTCCCGTTTGACCATCGCTTCCCTCAAGTGGGGCCTCTGACACTGTGGGAGGCTCTCTGAAGCCCAGCACCTGTTGTGGGCTGGCCTTTAACTTGCTCATTCTCTGTCTGCTGCTGGGCGACTTCCAGGAGAGGCAGGCCGTGAAGCAGTTCTGTCAGGTTCAACTAGAAGTCCATAGCTTTGCTTGCATTTCACCACGTGGAACTGAGAGGTATGATCCTTTGGAAATCAGGTTCTGTCCTCCTGGCCTAGCCACCACCTCCCCAAACCTCTGTGACTTATCTCTGTCCCCTCCTCCTTCTCTGCCTCTCCTCTTCCCCCAACTCTTCTCTGCCGAGCTGCACCTTGTCCCAGGTTTGTAATAATTGAAGTCTGAGGGAGTTCTCCTGAACTTCTAAGTCATCGGATTTTTTTGGATAGCAGAGGAACAAGGCTCGAGGTGCCTTGTGCTCTGACTCTCAGAGTGACCTAGGGGCATACTGTGAGGGAAGTATCATGAGCCCGCCTGGTGACAGGTGGGGAGCCCTGCAGTTGTGCCGCTTCCCGTTGTCTTCACGACGCCCTCCTCAGGCCGTGGAGGGATGGTTTCTTCCTGGATAGTGCCAGCCTTCCGGAGATCCTAGTGTGGAGCTGCCCTGGCGGGAACCCGATGGCTACTCTGTACAGTCATCTGGGTAAATAGCTGGGCTTCCCCGGTGGCGCTAGTGGTAAAGAACCTGCCTGCCAGTGCCGGAGATGCAGCTTTCATCCCAGGGTCAGAAAGGTCCCCAGAAGGAGGGCATGGCAACCCACTCCAGTATTCTTGCCTGGAGAATCCCGTGGACAGAGGAACCTGCCGGGCTGCAGTCCAAAGAGTCAGACATGACTGAAGGGATGCACTCACAAGGAACTCTTTGCTTCACATGTGTGAATTAAGCAGATCATTTCCTTATTTTGAAATTCTTCAGTATAAACCTGCAGTTACAGTTCCTGATATCCTCTCATGGGGTATGTTCCTGCTGGTGCTGTGTCTTGTGCAGACTGGCTGTGCCCTCACCTCTGCAGTGGGTCTCTTAAGCGTTCCACCTGGGGAGGCACATGAGGAACGCCTCGGAGCGGCCCTCTGCTGTGGAGGCTCTGCTTGTATGTGCATTGCTTCTTACCCTGCAGCTCGTGTCTCTGACATGGTGTGAGCAGGTGTACCAGAACCAGAACCAACCCTGGGGGTGAGGATGGCGAGTGCGCTGGCCTGAGGGATCCCATCCTGTCCCGCCTGGTCACCTAACCTGGTGGAGAAGTGGGCTTAACGGTGCTCTGTGTAGCCCAGGTAGAGACAGGAGTGACCCCAGGTGGGGCAGGCAGGAGTTACCCACCGGGGGAGGAGTCTTTCCTCACTTGGCAGAATGTGCCCTAGAGGAAAAGGAGAGCTGGCCTGGTTGCAAGAGACTTCTGGTTTTTTTTCCCCCCCATCAAGAAGGTGAGCATCTGAATTGTAATCTGTGATCCTGAAGGGGTGGGGGATAGCAGGTACAAGATAAAAGGGTGTGGGGTCTGATGGCTCAATTTCACTCACATCCCTAAGTAGCGCAGGTCAGGTCACCCACCCTGGGAGCCTGGGAGGCTGCTCATACTCAAGCCTCAGGAGCTCCAGTGTAGCTCAGTAAGACTTGTCACCATGATGATGGGAAGGAGCCCTGGGACTCACAGGTGTCCAGGAATGAGGGAGAGAAGCGCTTAAGACCCTTTGGCTGATCCAGCTCTGTGGATGGGCCCACCGGAGGCTGGGGGAGTGTGAAGGAGGTAGGGAGCGTCTAATGGGTGGAGAGATGGGAGACGTACCAGATGTGGCTACATGTCTCCTTCCTTGGGTCCCTAGCCGCAAGAGTGCTTATTTTTAGAGCTTAAATCTTAAAAATAGTTGTGATGTAATCACATTGGAAAAAAACTTCGAGTCTTAGGGGGACTGAGACCTGGTAACATGTGAAGTTCCTTCAGGCAGGCCCTTGACAGCTTCCAAAAGCAGCTTTAACACAACAGCGCTCTAAAGAGAACAGCCAGTCTAGGCATGCAGTGTTTCCTTCCTTCAGGAGGACTTGTGGTATCCATCTGTGGGTAGTGTCGGGTGGCATGTTTTTGTGGAACTCACAGCCCAGAAATAGCGGAGCTCAAGGGTTCAGGTCTTTAGAGCCACTGGGTTTGCCTGGCGTCAGGGACTGAGAAGACCCACGGTGGTGGGAGCAGGGCTGGGTTGTTGGGCTGGAAGTGCAGGCCGTGGACCACCCTCTGAGCAGGGAGATTGGATGCTCTGAACTTGTGTGGAGCTTGGACGCTTTCTGGATGCCTGTATGTGAGAGCGGAGGTGCTGGAGGAGGCAGGAGATGCCTCTACCTGGAAGGCAGCGTGGTGGCTGGGCATGAGATGCGGGGTAGTTTCCTGGCATGGGGCGCTGGAGTCCCCAACCTGCCTCCACAGGAGGTCAGTTCTTAGCTTTCCCATCTTCAGGTTCAGGGTGTCCCAGGCGCCCTGGGCAAGTTGTGTGTGAAGTGGCTTACTCTGGGGCCTGTGCACTTGCCGCTTTTTTAAAGGGCCCCAAGAACAGGGGTACCAAGCATCCTTGTCTTAGAATTGGATAGATTTCATAGAGAAATTATAGCGTATTTATGAAGTGAGTCTTACTAAGCATTTAGTGCTCCTTGTTTTTGAAAACACAGCTTTGGCAACAAGAAAAAACCACGTGGGTTGTGGCATGTCAGAAGAACTGCACTTGGGCATCTCTGCTCAACCTGGCATTTTCCTTCCATGGGGACAGGAAACCCTTTGCCAGAAGCACTGGCTGGGCCCTTCTCTGACTCTGGGCCCTAGAGAATCTTGGTTGTGTGGAAATTTTGTTGACATTTTACTGTGTTAGAAAAATTTGAAAATGCTTGTTTATTTTAAAATGACAATAATGAACCCATTCCATGTTAGGAGAAAGAACATATTTCATTAAAAAACAAATCTGTTTTGCAGATCTCTCTAATAAGTAGACAGCTGAATACTCCTGTCTGCCTCTGCATCTAGTCTCTCATGATAAGTTGTTAGGGGTGAAGTGTGTGAACAAAATCTAGCCTCACAAGACAAGCAGCTGGAGCAGGGAGGAGTATTTGGTTATATTTTGCATAATTGTGTGTTTCTTCTTTTAACTTAAGACCGAAACACAGTGATCATTCCTAACGGTTAGTTGCACTATACTCTGAAACCTAGGTTATCAGTGAAGTTTCTGTACTCAGTTACGTTAAAATATATCAATCTCTTACACAGAATCCTTTGAACAGAACAAAACACTTTTTAGACATAAAAGTTGGTGAAGATCATTTCTAGACTCCTCCCCTCTTCCCAGTCTCCTCAGATTGGATGCTCTGAACTTGTGTGGAGCTTGGACGCTTTCTGGATGCCTGTATGTGAGAGCGGAGGTGCTGGAGGAGGCAGGAGATGCCTCTACCTGGAAGGCAGCGTGGTGGCTGGGCATGAGATGCGGGGTAGTTTCCTGGCATGGGGCGCTGGAGTCCCCAACCTGCCTCCACAGGAGGTCAGTTCTTAGCTTTCCCATCTTCAGGTTCAGGGTGTCCCAGGCGCCCTGGGCAAGTTGTGTGTGAAGTGGCTTACTCTGGGGCCTGTGCACTTGCCGCTTTTTAAGGCCACAAGAACAGGGTTACCAAGCATCCTTGTCTTAGAATTGGATAGATTTCATAGAGAAATTATAGCGTATTTATGAAGTGAGTCTTACTAAGCATTTAGTGCTCCTTGTTTTTGAAAACACAGCTTTGGCAACAAGAAAAAACCACGTGGGTTGTGGCATGTCAGAAGAACTGCACTTGGGCATCTCTGCTCAACCTGGCATTTTCCTTCCATGGGGACAGGAAACCCTTTGCCAGAAGCACTGGCTGGGCCCTTCTCTGACTCTGGGCCCTAGAGAATCTTGGTTGTGTGGAAATTTTGTTGACATTTTACTGTGTTAGAAAAATTTGAAAATGCTTGTTTATTTTAAAATGACAATAATGAACCCATTCCATGTTAGGAGAAAGAACATATTTCATTAAAAAACAAATCTGTTTTGCAGATCTCTCTAATAAGTAGACAGCTGAATACTCCTGTCTGCCTCTGCATCTAGTCTCTCATGATAAGTTGTTAGGGGTGAAGTGTGTGAACAAAATCTAGCCTCACAAGACAAGCAGCTGGAGCAGGGAGGAGTATTTGGTTATATTTTGCATAATTGTGTGTTTCTTCTTTTAACTTAAGACCGAAACACAGTGATCATTCCTAACGGTTAGTTGCACTATACTCTGAAACCTAGGTTATCAGTGAAGTTTCTGTACTCAGTTACGTTAAAATATATCAATCTCTTACACAGAATCCTTTGAACAGAACAAAACACTTTTTAGACATAAAAGTTGGTGAAGATCATTTCTAGACTCCCCCTCCCCCTCTTCCCAGTCTCCCTCATTGTTAACAGACTACTGTGGAACATTCGTCCTGCGTAGTTACTACAGACCACAGCCTGGATTATCTATTAAGTACAGATTTCCTGGTTTTTTTTTTTCTTTTTTTTACCTTTTCTGTCCCAAGATCCCATGTGACATTTTGTCATCACCTCTCTTTAGGCTCCTCTGAGCTGAAACAGTTTTTTAGGCTTTCTCGGCTTTCATGACCTTGACAGTTTTGGAGTCAGGTGTTCTGTAGGGCGGCCCTCAGTTGAACTTGGTCTGGTCTTTTTCTCGTGGTTGGCTTGGGCTTTGGGAAGAAAGACCACAGTAGGGTTGTGCCCTTCTCATCACACGCGTGTCCAGGGGCCATCGTTGTGAGTTCTCACTATGGAGGTGACCTCGATCACCTGGGTGTCCGTCGGCTGTCTTCATCATAAAGTTACTTTCTTCTTCCCTTTCTGTGCTGTGCCTCTGGGACAAAGTCGGTCTTTACAGCTCAGACTTTGAGGGTGAAGCATTGAGGTATTTTATTTGTGTTTTTTGTTTTTTTCTCCTCCTGAATGATCTTTTACTCATTTTGGAGTGCATAATGCTATTGAGTATTAGAAAATATTGGTTGACTGAGTTGCAGAGATCTTTCAAATATTTGGTAACGTTCTATTTTTCAGAACTGCAAAATCAGATTAGTTCATTACCTGATCTGTTGGGAAGCTGTTGGGCTCACACGTTTTCCAAAATTCCTCATTTTGCTTGTTGGATGCTCATACGTGATCATTGGTGACATAGTACTGGTGCTTTTCCTGGAAGTGAACAAGCATTGCTCTGACCATTTTGGGGAAAGTGTGTGCCAGACACCCATGCCTGGATAACTGTAGGCTGGCTGTCCGTCTTCCCTTCAAGCACTGCGAATGCTCGGGCGCATGGTTTTTTCCACAGGGCTCTTCTGCTTAGGTACGCAGCAGGAGTGCTTTATCTTGTCACAGCGTATGAAAAGTGCTGGGTTCTAATAAAATCAATAGCTAGTACTTCATCAGGGGTTGCCTTTTAGACATAAAAGTTGGTGAAGATCATTTCTAGACTCCCCCTCCCCCTCTTCCCAGTCTCCCTCATTGTTAACAGACTACTGTGGAACATTCGTCCTGCGTAGTTACTACAGACCACAGCCTGGATTATCTATTAAGTACAGATTTCCTGGTTTTTCTTCTTTTTTTTACCTTTTCTGTCCCAAGATCCCATGTGACATTTTGTCATCACCTCTCTTTAGGCTCCTCTGAGCTGAAACAGTTTTTTAGGCTTTCTCGGCTTTCATGACCTTGACAGTTTTGGAGTCAGGTGTTCTGTAGGGCGGCCCTCAGTTGAACTTGGTCTGGTTTTTTTCTCGTGGTTGGCTTGGGCTTTGGGAAGAAAGACCACAGTAGGGTTGTGCCCTTCTCATCACACGCGTGTCCAGGGGCCATCGTTGTGAGTTCTCACTATGGAGGTGACCTCGATCACCTGGGTGTCCGTCGGCTGTCTTCATCATAAAGTTACTTTCTTCTTCCCTTTCTGTGCTGTGCCTCTGGGACAAAGTCGGTCTTTACAGCTCAGACTTTGAGGGTGAAGCATTGAGGTATTTTATTTGTGTTTTTTGTTTTTTTCTCCTCCTGAATGATCTTTTACTCATTTTGGAGTGCATAATGCTATTGAGTATTAGAAAATATTGGTTGACTGAGTTGCAGAGATCTTTCAAATATTTGGTAACGTTCTATTTTTCAGAACTGCAAAATCAGATTAGTTCATTACCTGATCTGTTGGGAAGCTGTTGGGCTCACACGTTTTCCAAAATTCCTCATTTTGCTTGTTGGATGCTCATACGTGATCATTGGTGACATAGTACTGGTGCTTTTCCTGGAAGTGAACAAGCATTGCTCTGACCATTTTGGGGAAAGTGTGTGCCAGACACCCATGCCTGGATAACTGTAGGCTGGCTGTCCGTCTTCCCTTCAAGCACTGCGAATGCTCGGGCGCATGGTTTTTTCCACAGGGCTCTTCTGCTTAGGTACGCAGCAGGAGTGCTTTATCTTGTCACAGCGTATGAAAAAGACGTGTGCTCAAGTGCTGGGTTCTAATAAAATCAATAGCTAGTACTTCATCCAGGGCGTTGCCTACAGCGTGACGACAGTGGGAGTCTTGGCAGAGTTTGATGCAGCTGTCCTGACTTGGTGCAAAAGGCAAATGTCAGCTCCATGTTATAGCAGCCTGGCAGAGCCCCCGCAGGGGTCCTGAGGCCCACACTGGAGAGAGCGCAGGCGGGCTGTCCAGAGCACAGACAGAGGCACGGGTGCCTGGCAGGATGCTGAGCTCACGTTGCAGGCAGGACGTAGTTAATGGCCAGATGGGGGTCAGACAGTGGGGGGAAAGAGAAGCACTCAGCCGGGGACCTCGTCCCCAGAGACCTCAGATTGCAGGGCAGATGGTCAAAGGAATCAAAGCAGAGCTAAATTGTATCAGGAAAGGTGATGGGCTGCCTTGAGTGTGCCCCTTACTTTCTGTGAAGACAGGGCAGAGAGGTGGGGTCGTCATCGCTGAGTGGATGCACTTTCTCTGCTCTTAGGGTTTGCAGCTTCCTCTCAAGGTCAGGGACGTCCCATTCTGCCGATGAAGAAACTGAAGCTTTTGGAGGCTTGGTGCCCAGCCCAGGTCGCTGCAGCCACCGAGGAGTGCCCAGCCCCCCACAGTCCTCTTGGCTGACCTGGGCGGAGCCTCACATCCGCTTTGCTCAGAGCAGCTGGATCAGGTCTGGTGGGGGTGGGGGACACCCGAGCCTGGCTGGGAGGACATCCCCTGGGATTTGCCTGGGCGTGAGCGTGGAGGGGGAGGATCCAGCAGTTTGAAGCAGATATTTAAGAGGGGGCAAGAAGCTTCCCGGCAAACAGAGCACTTTCAGTTTATCACAAGAGTTTGTGGACATTGCAAGCTGGAAAGCGATGTTTGTTCCTCTGCGCACAGCTGACTTTTCTCCTGCTGTGAGTTAGTGAGGAGGCCGGCATCCCAGGAGGTGTGTTTGGGTTCATCGTCCGCAGGAATCCCTCTGTGCTGCAGGGTACTTCTCTCAATTGCTTCCTGGAGAAAGGTTGATCTGGCACGTGGGTATGGCGATAGAGGAAAGAGAGGATGCTAGTGATGGTGCTGTGACCTGCAGAGGGGTCCCACACTCCTTTGACCTTCACTTCCAGCCCCAGGCCCTCTGGAAGCCTGGGGTCCAAACGCTGGAATGCCACCCGGCTTCCTCAGGCACGCAGAGGTCCACTTGTAGTAAGAGTTGCTTCTCAATCAAGTCAGAGAGCTACATCCAGCTCTGTCATCTCAGGGGCTCAGCATACGAATGCTGCTGGCTACCCAGGGTCCCGCAGGTGTAAAGAAAAGCATTTTCCCCTTTAACCTAGTCCAAAACCGGTATTTTATCATAACCTGAATAGAGGCCTTAGTTGACAGTTGTGTGAGATCCACCCGGTACCTCCTTGTCTAGGCTGTCATTTAGCCCCCTGCAGGCTACAGGTGCCCAAAGGGGGCTCAGGTACTAGTGCAGTGTGGGATGCACCGGCAGACCTAGGCCTGCCAGAGTTGAGCAGGCCTGCTGTGAGAGACAGGGCAGAGAGGTGGGGTCGTCATCGCTGAGTGGATGCACTTTCTCTGCTCTTAGGGTTTGCAGCTTCCTCTCAAGGTCAGGGACGTCCCATTCTGCCGATGAAGAAACTGAAGCTTTTGGAGGCTTGGTGCCCAGCCCAGGTCGCTGCAGCCACCGAGGAGTGCCCAGCCCCCCACAGTCCTCTTGGCTGACCTGGGCGGAGCCTCACATCCGCTTTGCTCAGAGCAGCTGGATCAGGTCTGGTGGGGGTGGGGGACACCCGAGCCTGGCTGGGAGGACATCCCCTGGGATTTGCCTGGGCGTGAGCGTGGAGGGGGAGGATCCAGCAGTTTGAAGCAGATATTTAAGAGGGGGCAAGAAGCTTCCCGGCAAACAGAGCACTTTCAGTTTATCACAAGAGTTTGTGGACATTGCAAGCTGGAAAGCGATGTTTGTTCCTCTGCGCACAGCTGACTTTTCTCCTGCTGTGAGTTAGTGAGGAGGCCGGCATCCCAGGAGGTGTGTTTGGGTTCATCGTCCGCAGGAATCCCTCTGTGCTGCAGGGTACTTCTCTCAATTGCTTCCTGGAGAAAGGTTGATCTGGCACGTGGGTATGGCGATAGAGGAAAGAGAGGATGCTAGTGATGGTGCTGTGACCTGCAGAGGGGTCCCACACTCCTTTGACCTTCACTTCCAGCCCCAGGCCCTCTGGAAGCCTGGGGTCCAAACGCTGGAATGCCACCCGGCTTCCTCAGGCACGCAGAGGTCCACTTGTAGTAAGAGTTGCTTCTCAATCAAGTCAGAGAGCTACATCCAGCTCTGTCATCTCAGGGGCTCAGCATACGAATGCTGCTGGCTACCCAGGGTCCCGCAGGTGTAAAGAAAAGCATTTTCCCCTTTAACCTAGTCCAAAACCGGTATTTTATCATAACCTGAATAGAGGCCTTAGTTGACAGTTGTGTGAGATCCACCCGGTACCTCCTTGTCTAGGCTGTCATTTAGCCCCCTGCAGGCTACAGGTGCCCAAAGGGGGCTCAGGTACTAGTGCAGTGTGGGATGCACCGGCAGACCTAGGCCTGCCAGAGTTGAGCAGGCCTGCTGTGAGCCCAGGTTATCTGCAGGCCATGGAGGTATGACCTCATGAAGTTATGCTCTTAATAAGGCCCTTTCCTCACCTGTGTGTGTGGGTGATGACTCACATGGTAGCGTGCATCTCGGTTACTGGCTCAGGGGTGGCCACCATAAAAGGTCAGCAGACATCCTGGGTGATTCTCCAAATCTGACATGGGCCAGCATGTCAGTTCTGTGACTGGTCATTTCTAACAGGTGACCCTTCCCAAATTTCTGAGCAGAGAGTGTGCTGAATTAGATGTAGTAGCCTTCCTGCTGGTGCCCCGACTGGAACATGTTGCCTGCTGGCAGGGTCATGCTGCAGTGACCTCCTTAGGTGGGTGGCTCTGAAAGCTGCCCCTCTTCCATTTGTTGTCAGGGTCTTTCTGTGGGGCCACTGCCAGTTTGCTGGCCCAGGGGACACTCCCTTCTGCGCATCCTTGGATTGTTTCTCCAAATGATCTTGCGCACCCCTAAAACTGGCACCTGTCCCTGCTTCCGGCCCCAGAGAGGTGCTCTAGGTCTCCTTGGCCAGGCTGCATGACTTCCAGGGGCTCCCGTATTTCTAGAAGTGCTCTTCTACTGCAGCTGCCTCTGCACTGGGGGCCTTGCTGGGGGGACGGGTTCTCAGGGGTCGTCCGTGCTCCCTTTCTTCTGAGATCCTTGGCCATAATGGAGTCCTGGAGTGATAGCTTGACCTGGAGCCTCCAGGAAGAAATATAGCTGGGTTTGGAAACTCCCATCCCAGCTGCTCACCTCCAAGGCCCTTGTGGCCTAGAAGCACAATGCATTCTGACTTCTTGGCCCCCACAAAGCAGGCTCTGAGCTTTTGTCTTGACATCCCAACCAACAGGGGTGTCAAGTTACAGGGCTGGGAGAAGTGGTAATAGATGCCAAGAAGGGAATCTCAGAGGGGCTGGGGCGGGCAGGAAGCAGGTGGGCTCTGGGGACACACAGGGACCCAGTGCCCCCCGGCCCCTGGAGCAGGACATGTTGCGCTTTGGGGTGCAGCCTGTGTCTGCGTACAGCAGCCCCCTTTCTGTTCACAGAGTGTGTCAGAGTGGTTGGGGCCCCTTTGGAAGGGAGGGTGCAGTGTAGGGGGATCCCAGTGAGTAGCTCCCCTGCCCCCAGTGGCTGTGAAAAATCCCAGTGGTGTGTATCTGTTGAGAACGCCCAGTTTGTAACTGGGAACTCTGCTGGTGAAATGTGACCAGGCAGTAGGACTAACCTGGGAACTGGCGATAAACATCTTACTTTTCTCTTTAGGGCTTCTCTAGAAGTACGTCTGGAATAGGGGTGCTCCCTGGGTTAAATGTATGGAACTGCTTTCCAACATTGACTCAGCCACCCCTCCTGACAGTGACTGAAGCCACCGGTGGTGGCTCCCAGGCCTGAGGATGGCCCCTCCTCTCCTGGGACCCCTGCACACCCCCTGTCTTTGTTGGGCAGCTCTGTTCTCCTCCTACCTGGGCTTTCCCTGAGCTATGCGCCAGTCTCCTCCCATCTTCCCCAGGGCACCTCTGTGTGCAGAGATCTGCTGCTGGTCCTTTGCGGGTGAAGGGGTCAGGCTTTGAGGGTCAGCGGGGGATGCTTACTTGGGTAAGCCGTTTGTCTCCTGCCTTCTCTCTCCCAGGGTAGTGTAGAGTCTAGGGTGGGTGGTCTTGTTGAGGACAGTCTGAGGGAGGCCGTGGAGTCACACTGGCAGCGGTTAGCTCTCTGGGGGCCATGGCTGGGCTGCCAGCGCCGGTAGTTGAGTGGGTTAAAGTAACTGTAATGGCGTGGCAGGTCTACCGATTGGCTGGTCCCGGCTTAGCGCAGCTTCTTGGGTTCTCATGTATGTTAGTCTCGCATCAGGTGGACTTGGGGGTGGTCCCCAATGGATTGGTTACTCGTGTGGGATGGCTGGGGCCATCTCTGTCTGGCTCTATGACCTTCTTTCCGAATAGCTAGCTTGGCATCCTTGTTGTGGGGTGGTCCCTCAGAGTACGTGTCCTGAGGGCCCAAGCAGAAGCCTTTCAGGCTGTGACCTTGCTGTGAAAGCACACACTGTTGCTCCCTCTGGTGCCTCACTCCAGGCCTCATGGAGTGAGCTGCCTTCCTGCGCTTTGGAGGGTGGGATGGGTGTAGTGCTGTGGTTTTCCAGGCAGGGTCTTGTCAGCCAGGAGTATTGGAACTCCTCGTTACCATCCACCAGAGCCCTGGAGTCACAGGAGGTGGATTTCCAGGGACTTAATGCTTGAGAATACATAATGACATAGACTTCAGAAATCCTTTGAAGTGAGTTTGCACGTCTTTGAGCAGGGTAGAATCTGTGTGCAAAGCAATAAGTCAGTCTGCAGGTATTGTGGATTCCTTGTGTACCTCAGACTCTGTCGTGAAGCCAGGTACAGGGAAGAGGAGAGATAGGTACCCCATGGTATCGCCTGAGCACCCACAGAGCAGGCTTTTCTCTTTAGGGCTTCTCTAGAAGTACGTCTGGAATAGGGTGCTCTGGGTTAAATGTATGGAACTGCTTTCCAACATTGACTCAGCCACCCCTCCTGACAGTGACTGAAGCCACCGGTGGTGGCTCCCAGGCCTGAGGATGGCCCTCCTCTCCTGGGACCCCTGCACACCCCCTGTCTTTGTTGGGCAGCTCTGTTCTCCTCCTACCTGGGCTTTCCCTGAGCTATGCGCCAGTCTCCTCCCATCTTCCCCAGGGCACCTCTGTGTGCAGAGATCTGCTGCTGGTCCTTTGCGGGTGAAGGGGTCAGGCTTTGAGGGTCAGCGGGGGATGCTTACTTGGGTAAGCCGTTTGTCTCCTGCCTTCTCTCTCCCAGGGTAGTGTAGAGTCTAGGGTGGGTGGTCTTGTTGAGGACAGTCTGAGGGAGGCCGTGGAGTCACACTGGCAGCGGTTAGCTCTCTGGGGGCCATGGCTGGGCTGCCAGCCCCGGTAGTTGAGTGGGTTAAAGTAACTGTAATGGCGTGGCAGGTCTACCGATTGGCTGGTCCCGGCTTAGCGCAGCTTCTTGGGTTCTCATGTATGTTAGTCTCGCATCAGGTGGACTTGGGGGTGGTCCCCAATGGATTGGTTACTCGTGTGGGATGGCTGGGGCCATCTCTGTCTGGCTCTATGACCTTCTTTCCGAATAGCTAGCTTGGCATCCTTGTTGTGGGGTGGTCCCTCAGAGTACGTGTCCTGAGGGCCCAAGCAGAAGCCTTTCAGGCTGTGACCTTGCTGTGAAAGCACACACTGTTGCTCCCTCTGGTGCCTCACTCCAGGCCTCATGGAGTGAGCTGCCTTCCTGCGCTTTGGAGGGTGGGATGGGTGTAGTGCTGTGGTTTTCCAGGCAGGGTCTTGTCAGCCAGGAGTATTGGAACTCCTCGTTACCATCCACCAGAGCCCTGGAGTCACAGGAGGTGGATTTCCAGGGACTTAATGCTTGAGAATACATAATGACATAGACTTCAGAAATCCTTTGAAGTGAGTTTGCACGTCTTTGAGCAGGGTAGAATCTGTGTGCAAAGCAATAAGTCAGTCTGCAGGTATTGTGGATTCCTTGTGTACCTCAGACTCTGTCGTGAAGCCAGGTACAGGGAAGAGGGAGAGATAGGTACCCCATGGTATCGCCTGAGCACCCACAGAGCAGGCTCAGCCCCCGTCTTCACTGGGTTTGGGATTATTCAGCTCTTATCTGGTCGTCTGCTGAAGGCTGAGTTCACCTTTACCGCAAGCAGCACCATACTGCCTCGGGAGAGGCTGGGACCTGAACTGCCCTGATGGCCTTCTAGGGCGTCTCAACCTCTTGACACTGAGGTCTCACCCCTACTGAGGGGCAGTAGGGCAGGAGTGACTGTCCCCGTTCTTGGAGGGCGCACAGAGAAGGAAGCGTCCTGCCTTGGGCTTCTCACTTGCAAGAGGCAGAACCAAGTGGGGCAGTTGTGGGAGTGCGCCCCCCTCCTCCGCTCAGTGTGCACAGGCGTGGTGCAAAGGTGGCTGCTCTGGGAGGAGGTCCTGTGGCCTGTCCACCGCCCAGCCTGGCGCTAGAAGGAAAGTCCTGCCCCTCTTGATGTGGGAGGCTCAGCCCCTTTTCTGGGGTTGTGGTGTCTACCAGGGCTGAACCACTGTTGCTGCCCTCTGCTTGGAAACATCCTAACCCTCCCTGGGAGCTGCACGGCCCCCGGCTTGTCGAGATTGGCCTCAAGTGGGGACACGGGTCCCTGGCTGCTGTGCTTGTGGTGGTCTGGGGCCCCAGCCCTGGGTGGGGAACCCATCTGTCAAGTGGGCAGTGACGGCATCGCCCTAGGAGGCCCTGGGAGAGTGAGCTGAGCCGGTGCAGGGTCACCAGCATGGTCCTTTGTAGGAAGGCCAAGCGCTTTCCTTGGATGAGATTGTGGAGGGGAGGATGAGTGTGCTGGTCTCTGGCAGGGGAGTGCCGCTGTTCAGGCTTTTGCCGTCTTTGAGTGGGAGGCCTCAGTAGTTTGCTAAGCTCGCAGCCCCAGATGGACAGCTGGGGACAGGGCTACGAAGACGTGCATGCTGTTGGCGGGGAGTGGGGAGGGTCGGGGGATCCCCTCCCCTCTTGGAGTGCAGCAGAGGAGTGCTGACTGTGCTTCCAGGGCCAGGAGGGGGAGGGCTGGGCCAGCCAGGGGCTTTTTAAGAAGCACATCGTGAAGTGTGAGTTGGTTCTCACAGGGAGGTGAGAGTGGTGGGGGGGCATTCCATGGGGTGGATGATGATGAAGGTGGGGGAGCTCCTAAGCAGGAGCTTGGGGTTCAAGGGCTGGAGACCGCAGAGGCCTGTGGGCCTGGGAGGAGTGAACGGGCTCTACTGCGAGGGGTGCTCTGGGGGAGCGGGTCTGGTGGGGCTAAGACAAGTGTGCTGAAGGAGCAGTTGGGTCTGGCGCTGGGTCTACCACCTGCCTCTCCCTGCCCAGCCAGGCCCAAAAGATGCGGGGAAGAGGGGGCAGTTCTGGCACAGAGCAGGTGGCCACCAGTCCTGCTTGTCTCCCCCAGGTTGGCCCTGAGGAGCAGTTTGTTGTCCCAGGGCCTCATCGGGCCCCCGATTGTCCCCAACTCCATAGGCATATCCGAGATCTTATTAAAATGCAGGCTTTGATCAAGCAGCTCCAGGACCGTAGCTCACTCTGGTGGAGCTGAGTGGGTGGTGGTCCACTCCCACCTGCCTCTACTTCTCCCTGTTTTGCCTTTGTCCCTCCTGGTTGATCCTAAAGACAGCACTGCTTTTATCCAGGGCTTTCTGCCCACTGTCTGACACAGCACACGCTTCTTGGGTTGGCTTTCAGCAGCTGGAAGTGAGTAAATAATAAGTGTGGACCCAGCGTGCCTTCCCAGGGCATCAGGCAGGCCCGCGGAGAGAACAGCAAAGGTCAGAGCTGTGTTCCCTCGATGGAACTGCTTCTGCTGGCAGAGGCCAGCGAGACCCTGGGGAGTCACCCACCCGCACTCACCACTGATAGCCAGCACTTTTGGATGGAAGGCTTCTGTCAGGAGCTCAGTTTATAATCTCCAGAAAACTTGACGGAAGTTCCGGGCACGGAGCAGGACTTCTGTTTGTTTAGCCACGGCTGGCACACAGCGGAGGGGAGGTAGGGAGACCGTTCTCACTAACAGCCTGGCCTGCTTCCAGGGATTTCCTTAGGTCATGTAAAATCTCTTCTGATCATAATTATTTGGTATCAGGATTCCCAGGATGTTCAGGATAGGCTTAATGAATTTGCCCTGAAATCATACGACTTCCAAATAAACGTGCTCAGGTAGCCAGCCGCCCTGGACCGAGGCAGGACACCTGGCCACAGCCCTGTTCCCCCAGCACATTAGTCTAGATGGCTTTATAATTTAAAATGTTGGCTTTTTTTTTTTTTTTTAAAGGAATGCCCACCATAATTTTAAACTTTTGCCAGATAAGTGTTCTTTTCCCTGAATTAAAAGAACTCTGGGAAAGTACTGAGAGACTTGAAGCACCTTTGCTTTAAAGTTGAGCTTTAGGAAAGTTTTTCAGGTTGGAAACTAGTGGGGCTGGTGGCCCTTGTGCTTGTGGAAGAGGCGACCCAGGTCCCTGTAGCAAACGACACAGTCCCCTGTGGGCCGGAGCCACACAGGAAGTGCCGACAGCCCCGACAGCCCCAGGGTGACTGGCGCCTCCATTTCCTGACAGCACCTGAACCCTACCTCACTTCTCAAAATGAAGGCTGCGTGTCACAAACTGGTTAGAACTGGCTGTTGCCATGGTTTTCACGTTGGAAGGCACAGTTAAAGGGTCACATGACCGAAGAGGGAAATGCCTTTGTCACATGACTTTTTGGTGGCCTGATTAGCATACAGGAAGTTCACTCCCTGCTGGCTGCTGGGATGCTGAGTGATCACTGATGGGAGGTGATGTCATCCCTTGGACGAGTTATTGATTAGTCTCAGTCCAAGATGGGACCTGTGCGTGCTGTGGTCACAGGGGCTACCTCAGGAAGCCTCAGCTTCCACGTGGTCCCAGTCCCTAAGCCTGCCTTCTTGCCTCAGGCAGATTTGAGCTTTATTAGGCATCTCACCTTGGGAAGATGTGCACGCCCTCCACGAGATGGTAAAAAGTGAGAAGTCCTGTAGGTTCCCTTGCTCTCTGTGCGCTTGTGCTCCAGAGGCGCGCCTGCAGTCTGTCACTGAATTCTGCCCGGGCTGGTGCTCCACCGGGGAGCCCACCTGGGCTGCGACCGGCAGTGGTAGCTCCTGCGCTGGAGCCTCGTGTCTGCTCAGTGCCTGTGCGCGTGTCCACAGAACCTGGAAATGAAGCCCAAGGTCATCTTTAAAGTTGATCTTGGGCAGAGTTGGCAGCCAGCAGGGGGACAGAACTCGAGTGGTGACTCCGGAACTGCATTGGTGTTTTGATTGGTGAGGCCTTGGTGAGATATCTGGGGTTACTTTTCAGACGGACAGCTGTTTTCTGGACTTGAGACTGTGGGTTGATAACCCCAGCGAGGGGATTCTGTACGTTGAAATGGAAGCCTTGTGTCTTTTCCCTCTCCTCATCGCTTGTGGAAGACCGTCCAGCAGTTGTGGCTGTGTGGGTTACACTGCATTGGGGCTGGGCTTGTTGAGGTGCAGCAGCTGTGCTGCTCTAGGAGGTGAGATTCGTGGGGGGCAGAGAAGAGCCCTGCAGGTTGAGGGACAGGGGAGTAGTGAACCCGGTGTCTTGTCCGCTGTGCCCATCCTTCCCTGAAGACGCAGCTCGCTCCCGCAATGGGAAGGACCTGTTGAGCGGCCTGGTAAAGCACCAGTTTCTCCATGGCTAGCTCTCCCCCGCTCAGCTGGAAGGAGTGAGACAACTTTGAGCTGTTGGTTACTAACTTCATCGAGTTTGTTCTTTGGGACACAGTGCCACCTAGCGGATGAATTCAGTCCTTGGCTGGCTTTCCTGCTAATAGAAGGATTTGGATTTGATTCCTTCAACACAAATGGTGAGGCTAGATCTTAAGGAAAGCCTAGCATTGTGTTCTTAGCAAATGGAGTTGCTTGGTTTGGGGCCAAGCACTGTCTCTTTGATCCACTGGTCCTTATGTGTGTGGTCAGCAGTGCCATTAGCAGAACCCTTCAGGCATCACTGGATCTGCTTATGTGTTCTACGGGTGATAGGGTTGGGGTAAGAGGGCAGAGGGCCGTGGGCAGGGGTGACAGGGAACTAGTTTGTGAGCAGATTAAGTGGGTGGGAAGTACCCAGATCTGTGAGAGGACACGTGTTCCACGTTCCCGTTCAGAACTCTCAGCCACTACTGCCACTTTGCCACTGGCAGGCTAGAGAGGCCACCCAGAGCTCAGGAAAGGCCACCCCACAGACGGCCTCGGCTACCTTACGAGGTGGTGGCACCCCATGCTAGGGAGCGAGAATACAGGCTGACAGCATGTGCATCAGCCCCTCTGCCTCCTGGCAAGGGCAGGTGGGCTGTCCTGGTGAAGACTGTCAGGAGCCTGGGTGTAGCAAAGAAAGACTGATTCAAGTGTGATTGTATATCTGGGGTTACTTTTCAGACGGACAGCTGTTTTCTGAGACTGTGGGTTGATAACCCCAGCGAGGGGATTCTGTACGTTGAAATGGAAGCCTTGTGTCTTTTCCCTCTCCTCATCGCTTGTGGAAGACCGTCCAGCAGTTGTGGCTGTGTGGGTTACACTGCATTGGGGCTGGGCTTGTTGAGGTGCAGCAGCTGTGCTGCTCTAGGAGGTGAGATTCGTGGGGGGCAGAGAAGAGCCCTGCAGGTTGAGGGACAGGGGAGTAGTGAACCCGGTGTCTTGTCCGCTGTGCCCATCCTTCCCTGAAGACGCAGCTCGCTCCCGCAATGGGAAGGACCTGTTGAGCGGCCTGGTAAAGCACCAGTTTCTCCATGGCTAGCTCTCCCCCGCTCAGCTGGAAGGAGTGAGACAACTTTGAGCTGTTGGTTACTAACTTCATCGAGTTTGTTCTTTGGGACACAGTGCCACCTAGCGGATGAATTCAGTCCTTGGCTGGCTTTCCTGCTAATAGAAGGATTTGGATTTGATTCCTTCAACACAAATGGTGAGGCTAGATCTTAAGGAAAGCCTAGCATTGTGTTCTTAGCAAATGGAGTTGCTTGGTTTGGGGCCAAGCACTGTCTCTTTGATCCACTGGTCCTTATGTGTGTGGTCAGCAGTGCCATTAGCAGAACCCTTCAGGCATCACTGGATCTGCTTATGTGTTCTACGGGTGATAGGGTTGGGGTAAGAGGGCAGAGGGCCGTGGGCAGGGGTGACAGGGAACTAGTTTGTGAGCAGATTAAGTGGGTGGGAAGTACCCAGATCTGTGAGAGGACACGTGTTCCACGTTCCCGTTTCAGAACTCTCAGCCACTACTGCCACTTTGCCACTGGCAGGCTAGAGAGGCCACCCGTAGCTCAGGAAAGGCCACCCCACAGACGGCCTCGGCTACCTTACGAGGTGGTGGCACCCCATGCTAGGGAGCGAGAATACAGGCTGACAGCATGTGCATCAGCCCCTCTGCCTCCTGGCAAGGGGCAGGTGGGCTGTCCTGGTGTGAAGACTGTCAGGGAGCCTGGGTGTAGCAAAGAAAGACTGATTCAAGTAGGGGCTGGACTCCCCATCATATGGCTTCCAACATGGGCAGGTAGGTACTCTTGGAGCTCCTGGCCCAAGATCCAGGACTAAGCGTTTTTATTCAGTACTGACCCACATGGTAGAGAAAGGTGCGATGGTGGTTCCCTGCAGACACAGAGACATCCTTAGCTCAGGAGACGCAGAAGTGGTTACCGGCGGCACTCCTGGCTTTTGAAGGGGTCAAAACAGGCAGATTTGAGGGCCACGTGGTGGGTGCTGTGAGAGAAGGCAACCTGGGCTGGCAGTGTCTGCATCTCAGTCCTTGCGTCCGTGGGGCAGGGGTGTGAACTCGAGGAGCACTGTCCACCGTAGGCGGGTGGAATACTCGACTAACGGCCCGCCTTGCTGCCCTACAGTGACATGAAGTCCGAGAGGAGACCCCCTTCACCTGATGTGATCGTGCTTTCTGACAATGAGCAGCCTGCGAGCCCGAAGGTGAATGGGTTGACCGAGGATGCCTCGAAGGAGACCAGCACTGAGGCCCTCATGGTGAGCCTTGTCCCCTCAGCGGGGGAACCACCTCACCGGAGCCAGCCGGTGTTCCCCGGCCCCCTAGCCCTCCCCCTCAACCCATGTTCTCCTGCCGTTGTAGAAAAGCAGTCCCGAAGAACGAGAAAGGATGATTAAGCAACTAAAGGAAGAGTTAAGGTTGGAAGAAGCAAAACTGGTTTTATTGAAGAAGTTGCGGCAGAGTCAGATGCAAAAAGAAACACCCGCCCAGAAGGTATGTGCATATCTGTTTCCTCCTCGGGGGTCAGTGAGAGCCATTTGGAGCTGGGCACAGAAAGCCATGGTCGTTTCTTGGCCTGCCGCTGCACCAGGAGTCGGGTCCGTGAGAGCTCAGGTCTCCTCGGGCAGAGGGGCAAGGTCTGAATTGGAAACTTACAGGTTCTCAAGTTCATGTTTTGTATTTAGCTTAGAGGAGTTCAGAGTACATTTCAGTCTAGAATATTCCAGATCTGAGTATGTGAACTTCATTCCCTCTACATTCCCTCTGTCAAGGAAACGGAGAGCAGATGTCTGCGAAGGTGCTGGAAGCACAGCTCTCTTCTGAACCCCTTTTCAGAAGGGCCTCCCTGCCACAGCTGCCTCTGGTGGCCGACAGGCTGCTGTGGGTTTGTGGACAGACTGCTGAACCCCACAGGGTGTGCCGTACCCAAGCCCAGAGGCCTCGTCCTGGGGCTTCTGCCCCTCTCGCCTCCCTCCATGCCTCAGGCGCCTTGTGCTGCATCTGAATGCAGCTTACCGTGTAAGCCAAGGTCAGGCTCATTTTGTGGGCTTTCTTCATTGTTTCATTCTGAGAAGGCCCCTGTTCCGTGATGAAGCTACCCTTCCTTACATTCTGATGACTTCCTCAGTAAACCAGAAAGTAAATTCATCTCAGGCAGTACAAACACACAGTCTGTAGACATTGCCCCCTTCTCTAAAGCGAGCAAATCAGGAGGACACTCACTGGTCTGATTGGGAGATTTGCTGAGCTCCCACCCCCCTACCTAGTGAACTAGTGGACCAAGCCTGGTGTCTATGAATGTTCTAATGGATGAGCTCGTTTGTTACTTGTTTGTCGATTGCTCAAGGACTGATGATACAGGACCAAGTCTGTCACTGTCCCTTCACTGGTGGACTGTGTGCCTGGACTCTGTGTTTTCTCACAGGGCTGGGATTAACGTGTCTAAGCCTCAGCCTCTCCCATCAGCCTTTTTGTCCCCTGGAGAGCAGAGACAGCACCTGAGCCTCAGTGATGCCAAGCACCCCAGGGCAGGGAGTAAAGGGCACTGGAAGATCTGTCCTGTGTCTTTTTTAAACCTGTCAGTTCCTGCAGCAGTATACGTGGCAGGCAGGAAGCAGCACCTCTGGCAGCCTGACGCCTCTTGAAGAGGAGAAAAGGCAGCAGTCTTCAGAATCCCGTGTTGGGGGAGCAGGGTTGGTGGGCCTCTCATCTGCTGTGTACCCTGCTCTCTTGCAGCCCGCAGGCGCCACTGGGAGCTCCGTGACCACCCCTCCCCCGCTCGTACGGGGCACCCAGAACATTCCTTCCGGCAAGCCATCACTTCAGGTCGGTGTTCCCTCTGCATCATGCTCTTGAGCAGCCCTTACCCAGGTTCTGCACAAGACTACTCATTCCGGACTAGACTGGAATGAGTTCTGGCGATGGGCCTCATAGTTTTGCGTTCCCAAACCAGGCCCCCTTGGCATCATCAGTCACACATTCAGAGGGCTCCTCCGTGACCGCTCGTAGTGAGACTGGAGAGACAACCAAGATCCCAGGCACACTGGGCTGCCCCTTCAGCCCAACTCTCGGAGCGGTTGTGGGGCCCAGCCGGGCCTTGTCCCAGCTCATCTCGCAGCCTTCTCTGGCCACATGGTGAGACGGGCAGAGCACGCACTCCCAGCCCCAGGGCAGAGGTCAAGCCAGGGTCCCCCGCCCCTCACACAAACCCAAGACTCCTGCTCACACCAGCAGGCAGGTATTAGGGAGGCCCGCATCCTGAGTGAGCCCAGGTTGGCATGGCTTTTGTTGAGAGTCTTTGTTCCTCATTCTTCTGTGTATTTGAAATAAGTAGATACTTTAGCTTTTATTTTCTCTACTGCCACCATTTTGGGGGTTATGGGTATGTGCCTTTACAAAAACATATTTGTTTAAAAAGCCATGTAAGATCTGAGGGTTGCTGTTGTTGACAGACCTCTACAACTCGGATGCCTGGCAGTGTCATCCCACCGCCCCTGGTCCGTGGCGGGCAGCAGACGTCCTCTAAATTAGGGCCTCAGGCGAGCTCCCAGGTCGTCATGCCCCCGCTTGTCAGGGGGGCCCAGGTGAGCAGAGGGGCTCATGGGGCAGCCCCAGGCAACCATCCCTCTCAGAGAGTGACCCTCCCACTTCTCAGGCTGGGGCTGTTTCCCTGAGCCTTCCTTTATCGTTCCTCTCATTGTCTTGCCCCACGCCCTTGACAGCAAATCCACAACATCAGACAACATTCCAGCACGGGGCCGCCTCCACTCCTCCTGGCTCCTCGGGCATCCATGCCCAGTGTGCAAATTCAGGGACAGAGGATCATTCAGCAAGGCCTCATCCGCGTCGCCAACGTCCCCAACGCTAGTCTGCTCGTCAACATCCCACAGGTGAGGCTCGCATGATGGGTAATCCAGCCCTGCAGACCGTGGTGCTGCGGCTTCATGGAACTTGGGTTGTGAAGGTCATGGGCAGGAGTCTCATGTTGCCATCTGGCAGAGGCTGATAGCTGCTGAGAGGGTGAACGGGTGCGGATCTGAGCTGAGATCCGGGAAGGTGTGGGGAGGGCACTAGAGCCCCTGCCCCTCCAGGCACAAGCACATGTGGAGATGTCTGCACATGTCCTTTCAGCACCAGTGTGTCTGTTCCTAGCCATGCGTCCCTTCACCTCTGTACAGAGCCTCTGAGCAGAGAAGGCTTGTCCCCACCCAGCAGAGCAGGGAAGATGGGACCACGGCAGCAGGCTGAAGATTCTCACTGACAGATAAAATTGCTAGGTCTGCACGAGCTTTTGCTGATGCACAAGTTTGCATCGCTTCCTCCTTTGGCACGGTGCATCCTTGCCTGCCTTTCTCAGATCAGACAATGGCCAGCAGGCCGTGGGGAGTGTCCCTGCCTCTTCTGAAGGTCAGGTTAAAGTACAGCCCTGCCAACCTGATGGGGGCGTCCTGGGCAGGCCTTTTCATCCACCCTGTAGATGCTGATCAAATTCTTCCTGCATGCCTTCCCATTCTTGGGCCATGAGGATGGGAGCCAGGCAGACAATGGGTATTTTGAGGGTCCAGCGGAGTCTGCAGGGGAGACTGGGAGGGACTGGCTTGTCAGAGGCCGGGTGGCCAGTTGGGGTGCTGTGATGCCATCCTCTGCACTAGGGAGTCTCACATACAAGGTATCAGGTGTGTGCACTTTCCTGGGGATGGCATAGACAGCTTTCCGCCTGTTTGCAGAAGGGTCTTGAATGCTACAAGGCTCAGGGCACTGGGGAGGTCTGCTCCAAGTTTGAGGGAGAGCATTTGGTCGTGCTGAGTGGTGAGCGGACTGGATGGAGCAAGCAGATGGTCAGCCACCGGGGTTCAGAATGAGAGTGAAGGAGCCATGAGGATGGAGAAGGGTGAAAGGCGGGGCACACAAAGGTGCTCATGAGGGAAATGCCATTGATGCCACGGGGAGCCACCTTTGAGGCCGGAGACCACCCCAATTTGTGCTGGGAAGGGAGCCAGGCTGTAGTGACAGGACAGTAGCTGTGCTGCCTGGGTGGGGATGGTTGCCGAGGGGGTACCCACTGCCACGGTGATGGCTTCGTGGGTGTCCTCAGATGGCAGCGTGTAACAGGTTACCGATTTTAAAATTAATTGGACATCAGCTAAACCTCACTGAGTGTGTTTATAAGATGGGTCGTCTCATAGAGTGTTAGAGTTTAATGCTGCTTTTCCTGTTGCTTGTTGATGTCAGGCAGCTCCAAGTTACTTTTAGAAGGACTTGTTAGTGTAGCTAGCTATGCGGACCTGGACTGTGGGTGTTAAGACTGTGGGGTCCTCATCAGGGCGGGCATCTCACACACGCTGACCAGGTCATTGTCTGCCTGCAGCCCTCCCCAGCATCGCTGAAAGGAACAACAGCCAACCCTGCTCAGGCCAGCTCCACCCCCACCAGCGTGGCCTCTGTGGTCACTGCGGCCGATTCTCCAGCCAGTCGCCAGGCGGCCGCCAAGCTTGCACTGCGCAAACAGCTGGAGAAGACGCTGCTTGAAATCCCCCCACCCAAGCCCCCCGCCCCCGAGATGAATTTCCTGCCCAGCGCTGCCAACAATGAATTCATCTACCTGGTCGGCCTGGAAGAGGTAGTGCAGAACCTGCTGGAGACGCAAGGTGAGGGGCCCTGGGCCTAGGGCCATTTTTCTCTCTCAAACTCGAAGTTTCCATCGTGGAAGCTGTTTCTGGTGCACAGTACACGTGGGCAGGTATGCTGTGCCACAGCTGTCTGCGGCACTGTGGACCATCTTTTGTCATCAGTACTTCGCTTGCCCTGAGGTTTAGGCAGTTTTTTGCCTTTTTTTTTTTTTTTTAAGTTTTTATTTAAATGTAGTTGATGTAGTGTCATGTTAGTTTCCCTGCTATACAGTGAAGTGAATTAGTTACACATATATTCACACATTTTCTAGACTCTGTGTTCATGTAGATCCTTACAGAGAATTGTAGTCTCCCATGCTCTACAGTAGGTCCTTCCTAGTTACCTAGTTTACATATAGTAATATGTATGTGTCAATCCCAGTCTCCCGATTCATTATCCCTCCTGCCCGCGATCATTTCTCAAACTACCCTAGGCAGCTTCTTTCTGGTGGGGCCTTCTCTTGCAGAGTTGAGCAAGGGTGGAACTTTGCAAAGCCTTGAGTGCTCGGAGTCCCCACAGTGGGAGAGGGACACTTAGCCTGGGCCAGCCTCACTTGATTACCCTCTTTAGAAGCAGTTTGGAAAGCTCACCTGCGTGTGAAGAGGTTTTAGAAATAGCACACGCGGGGATGGTGAGCGGAAATGACGCAGGAAGCCAGGCTAGCCCTGGGGGAGACTCCAGTGGACGCTGAGCCGAGGACCCTTCTGCCCTTAGATGGAGCATGTGGTGGTGCTGATTAGCTGGCCAGCCTGGATCTCCTGCCCACGTGATGTCATCAGATACTCCGTGCCAAGGAGGATACAGAGCTGTAACCTTTTCAGGGCAGGGGATGGCCAGGCGTATTCCACGCCAGGCACTGTGTCAGGCGAGGTATGGGCTCTAACACAGCCCAGATGTGTCTGGATTCCTTTAACAACTCCTTTGTGACAAGGTCAGAGCTGCGACTAGGGCCATGCGGTCGGTGGGCAGGAGGCCCGAATCAGGCTGCGATGCCCATCTTGCACGGGGCACCTGCTCTCCCAGCCTAGTCTGTCTCTCCTTGTTTTTGTTAGGGATCAGTTTCCCTCTCCAGTGGTTAGAAAACAGGTGCTTAACTGTGGGAGGAGGCCTAGAGTCCTGCTCAATGTGTCTCTTGACAGGTCCCAGAGCCCCAGGTGGACACCATGTGCAGGCCTACTCTGGTGGGTGGCTCTGGCCCTGGTCACGCAGGCCACTGGCCCCTTGGGAGGCAGGTACCACATTCCCCAGGATTGGACATGTGGCTGGAGTTTGCTAGCTCTAAGCTGGAGACTGGAGCTGGGGCCCAAAGTGGACCCCTGGGCCTTGGGAAGCTTAGGGAGGTGGCGTCCCGTTTGCTCTGTGGAGTGACAGGAGCCCCCAGAGCCAGACCCTCCACAAGCCCTCAGCAGGTTGGGGCAGCTCGGCTGGGCCCAGGCGGGATGGGGAGGCTGAGGTCCGCGCCTCATGCTCCATGATGCCAAGAGGCTGTTAAAACTCCTGAGTGCTGGCCATGGCAGGGAGAGGAACAACATGCAGAGTTGCCCCTTCGTGCATATTGGATGGCATGTATCTATACACTAAAGGACGTATTGATCCCACACCTTGACAGGTACTTTTTGCGGCATTCCCCGTCACCCTGGAATTGATCCTGGAGCCCCCAAGTTCTCGTTTCCTAGGGCAGCTGGCTGTGCCTCTGACCAGCTGTGCAGGGTCACTTTAGCTCCCTGACATGTGTCTGCTCAGGACACTGGAGTGGGGGTGGCCCCTCCGGTGTCTGTCATGGGGACCACACACTCTGAGACCCTGGGCACCAGGCACTGTGGCTGTTGGCGTGAGCGTGCACCTGGATGACTGATCCACCGCTGGTAAGGGTGCTGTCACAGCAGGGTGGGGCCTGGAGTGGGCACCATGCTGAGCCCACAGTGTTCTGCAAAGTGCTTCACCTTTGTTTCTGCCAGCAAAGCTTCCGGAGGCTGGCCCCGTGTCTGCACGGTTGGCACCCAGTACGTGTGTGCTGAACAAACAGAGGCCTCGGTGTCCTGATGCCAGTCGGGCCCTGGCCCTGGGCTTGGCTCACATCCACCTCCCCCTGGGGGTGACATGGGCCCTGGCTCTGCTGTCCTTGCCCCTCTGACGGGAGCCTCCCCCGTGTCTCCCCTTGCAGCAGGCAGAATGTCGGCCGCAGCCGTGCTCTCCCGGGAACCCTACATGTGTGCACAGTGCAAGACGGACTTCACGTGCCGCTGGCGGGAGGAGAAGGGCGGCACTATCATGTGCGAGAACTGCATGGCGTCCAACCAGAAGAAGGCGCTCAAGGTGGAGCACACCAGCCGCCTGAAGGCAGCCTTCGTGAAGGCGCTGCAGCAGGAGCAGGAGATCGAGCAGCGCCTCCTGCAGCAGGGCGCAGCCCCCACACAGGCCAAGGCCGAGCCCACCGCTGCCCCGCACCCCGCGCTGAAGCAGGTGAGAGTCCCCTAGGGGAGCCAGAGCAGCGCTGGGAACACTGGGAGGGCTGGGTGGCCTCGCCTCCCCAGAGCCCCAGGGCTTCATTCCCTTGGCAGGGAGCTGTCACCAGCAGGCGGGCTGTGCTGGCATTCTCCCCCACACTCGGCGATCATCTGCCTGGCTGTTAACTGTGCGTCTAAATTGCATTTAATGGTGGTGTTTGGTGGTGAAAATACTAATTTGCAGTTTCTTTAGATTTTGTAGCTTTCACTCGCAGTGTGCCGGCTGACAAGTACTTCTTGTCTAAATGGACTTTGCTGAAAGCCACATTGAGCTGCAAAAGGGGCGTTGGAAGAAATGTTCTAGCTAAATTAAGGAAAGAAGCAAGTTTGAAATCAAGTTTTTTTGGCTCGTTTTTTTTTTAATGCTTTGCTTTCCCACCCCAGTAGACCCAAAGCTCCCTGTTGGCAGTTTTTTTCTGTCCATGGAAGTCATTTATAATTCACTAATAAACGCATCTTCTCAAGATCCCTACATAGTGGGTGGCGGTGCTGCCCTCAGGAAATTCCTGTCCCGTGGGAACTTGGCCTCACATGGCCATAGCTGCTGCCCTTCGGTCACTCTAGGTCACCGTAGGCCAGCCTCTGGACAGTGCTGACCTCGCTTTCAACCCCCGTTTGTGTAGGTCATAAAACCCCGGCGTAAGTTGGCGTTCCGCTCAGGAGAGGCCCGCGACTGGAGTAACGGGGCTGTGCTACAGGTCAGAACTGGGGTGCCAGGAGCCCCCTGCACCGCACCACCAACCAGCCCTCACGCCCCAGACCGTGACCACGTCAGTCGCCGACTGTCACACTGCCTGCATCTGTCTGTCTGTGTCTTTCTCTTTCCCTCCCTGTTCCCCATCCCACCTCAGTGTAACTTACCTAGTCTCCTGATTTTGGACTTCAGGGATCCCGTGTGGGTGGGAAGAGGTCAGCCAGAGCAAGGAGAGGCTGCACTGAGCACCTTGCCCTCTGCGCGGCCCCCTTCCCCGTGTGAGCTGTGGCCCCCTCTCTCTCCCGCAGGCCTCCAGCCAGCTGTCCCGGGGCTCGGCCACAACGCCCCGAGGCATCCTGCACACATTCAGTCAGTCACCCAAACTGCAGAACGCAGCGTCGGCCACAGCCCTCGTCAGCAGGACCGGCAGACATTCCGAGAGAGCCGTGAGTGCTGGCAAGGGCAGCGCCACCTCCAACTGGAAGAAGGCGCCCCTGAGCACAGGTGGGCAACCCCGGGGGCTCGGAGCAGGAACTTCGCCGGGCCAGGTCTGTCCTGTCCTTATTTGTAGTGGAGGTGTGTACACACACGGGTCGTGGCAGCAAGGGCCCTGAACTCACACACCTGCTTCGTCAGAGCAGCTGCCTGGACTCTGCAACCTCATCTCTTCTGTTCACTAAACACATGGTGGCCCCGGATAAATACTAACCACCCTAGCTAGCTCTACCTCCACACCCAGACTTTCAGCTTGTTTTTCTTTTTTTTAATTTTGGCCTCTTTATTTATTTTTTAATTTATTTATTTTCATACATCTTTATTCTTCATCCTGTGTGGGCCTCCCATTGCAGTGGCTTCTCGCATTCAGAGCACCGGCTCTGGGCATACATTCTCCAGAGTGCTGTCTTGTAATTGGACACATTGGTCCAGCTGCTCTGTGGCATGTGGCATCTTCCCAGGCCAGGGATCAGACCGGTGCCCCTTTCAGTGCAGGGCAGACTCTTTACCCACTGGACCACCAGGGAAGCCCCGCCTTTTAGCTCTTGACCCAAAATGTGAGGCCGTTCAGGCAGCGCCCACCCCCTCCCCCTTCTTGCTGTGGTGCACGTTTGTCTTGACTGGCATAGTGTACCTCTCATGGTGCACTTGCTCGCCAGTGTCCTTCATTCCCCTTTCTGCGGGGACCTTCCCCCCAGCCCCTGCCAGCTTGGACAGGTCAGATGGTATAAAACTCAGGATAGAATGAGAAAGGCAGCAGAACGAGGGGGTCCTGGGCAGGTGGGGACCCTCAGGTGGTCGTTCCTGGTCTGCCCCAGCCCCCTCTTCCCTGGGTTGTCCTGTTGTCATCCGCCACACTGCTTTTCCTGTTTTTTCTTTTTTCTTCTTCTTATTTGTGTGTTGTCCTCGAGATGAAAGTTAGATACTTCTTTTGTCCATCAGTAACTGGAAAGTGAAATGTGGGCACAAAGGGCAGAGAGAAGGGAAAGAGGTAGAGACCTCATCGGACCCGTCCTGTCTTTCTCTTCAGCCTCAGCCCCATCTGTCATGAGATCTGCCGCATTGGTCAGAGCTGGGCTGTTGGTGGAAACAACCCAGAAAAGCCGGCTGTGAATGCGGCTGAGCATGTGTTAGAAACACGCCCCAAGAGCAGAGCCTTCCCGGGGGAAGGGAGGTGGGGGTCTTCCAACTGCAGCAGAAGGCTCCTGGAGAGCAGAGAGCATCTGTGAACACACCCGACCGAGATCCTTTTGCTCAGCACATTTGAGATGGCAACAGATTACTCAGAGGCTGGTCAGAAATTCCTCTTCTGGGAAATTTGAAAGTATGTGAAATAAGTGGGAAAAGTCGAATATGAGCGTGCATGTGTGCACACAGTGAGGGCACCCATGGGAAACCTGTCGCGTGCAGGTGATGTTCCAAAGAGAGCATGCAGGAGTGAATAGTGGCTGTGGTCAGATATTTGCTGGGAGAGATGTGACAGTGTCCCGGCTTAAGAGTAGCAGCATTTCTCGCAAGAGTTCTGAAGCCAGCCCTGGGTTTCTGGATGGTGTCTAGAGTACCAACCTTGAATCTGCAAAGTTCTGTGGTACATTTGACTTTGGAACACTTATTCCACGAAATAACGTTAACCCATGAAACATACTATGGGGTGACGCTCTGGTCTCTGCCACTGCTGGGACTCCAGGGCAGTCCTTTCCCGCAGACCAGCCCAGAACGTAAGTGTGCGGGTTGGAGGTTTGGAGGGCGGGGTGGTCTCTGGGAAATGCGCTCGTCAGGACTCCACACTTTACTGCTAGGACCAGGGTTGAGTCCCTGCTTGGGGAACTGAAAAACAGGAATTGTCCTACGGAATGATCATTGTGTATTTGCCATTCTGTGTCCCTCTTCTTCTTCTTCTTTTTTTTAATTTTATTTTTAAAGTTTTTACAGAGTTTTGTTGTTCACAGACATGTATGTTCCCAAATCAGTCATATGCATATCCCTGGGCCTCTCCCCTTCCCGGTCCCGGCCTCCAGGCTGTCGCACCAAGCCCTTGTAGGAACTCCTATTCCCTTAGCGCAATGACAATAGCTGTCTTCTTCACAAAGATCTTTTGTCCATCAGTAACTGGAAAGTGAAATGTGGGCACAAAGGGCAGAGAGAAGGGAAAGAGGTAGAGACCTCATCGGACCCGTCCTGTCTTTCTCTTCAGCCTCAGCCCCATCTGTCATGAGATCTGCCGCATTGGTCAGAGCTGGGCTGTTGGTGGAAACAACCCAGAAAAGCCGGCTGTGAATGCGGCTGAGCATGTGTTAGAAACACGCCCCAAGAGCAGAGCCTTCCCGGGGGAAGGGAGGTGGGGGTCTTCCAACTGCAGCAGAAGGCTCCTGGAGAGCAGAGAGCATCTGTGAACACACCCGACCGAGATCCTTTTGCTCAGCACATTTGAGATGGCAACAGATTACTCAGAGGCTGGTCAGAAATTCCTCTTCTGGGAAATTTGAAAGTATGTGAAATAAGTGGGAAAAGTCGAATATGAGCGTGCATGTGTGCACACAGTGAGGGCACCCATGGGAAACCTGTCGCGTGCAGGTGATGTTCCAAAGAGAGCATGCAGGAGTGAATAGTGGCTGTGGTCAGATATTTGCTGGGAGAGATGTGACAGTGTCCCGGCTTAAGAGTAGCAGCATTTCTCGCAAGAGTTCTGAAGCCAGCCCTGGGTTTCTGGATGGTGTCTAGAGTACCAACCTTGAATCTGCAAAGTTCTGTGGTACATTTGACTTTGGAACACTTATTCCACGAAATAACGTTAACCCATGAAACATACTATGGGGTGACGCTCTGGTCTCTGCCACTGCTGGGACTCCAGGGCAGTCCTTTCCCGCAGACCAGCCCAGAACGTAAGTGTGCGGGTTGGAGGTTTGGAGGGCGGGGTGGTCTCTGGGAAATGCGCTCGTCAGGACTCCACACTTTACTGCTAGGACCAGGGTTGAGTCCCTGCTTGGGGAACTGAAAAACAGGAATTGTCCTACGGAATGATCATTGTGTATTTGCCATTCTGTGTCCCTCTTCTTCTTCTTCTTTTTTTTAATTTTATTTTTAAAGTTTTTACAGAGTTTTGTTGTTCACAGACATGTATGTTCCCAAATCAGTCATATGCATATCCCTGGGCCTCTCCCCTTCCCGGTCCCGGCCTCCAGGCTGTCGCACCAAGCCCTTGTAGGAACTCCTATTCCCTTAGCGCAATGACAATAGCTGTCTTCTTCACATATGATAGTATAAGTCTCCATGTTACTCCCTCTATGTTTCCCACCCACTATTCATTCCCCACAATGTCCATATGTCTATTCTCTGTTTTTCCATGGGTTCACTGCGTGTGTTACCATTACCCTTTTACTAGATTCCATATGTATGTCTTAGTATACTGTACTTGTCTTTCTCTTTTTGACTTACTTCACTTTTTAGGATAGGTTCTAGATCCAACCACCTCATTAAGACTGATTCTTCTGCATTTCTTTTAACAGCTGAGTAGTATTCCATTGTATATATGTACCAGGGCTTCTTTATCCATTCATTCGTTGATGGACATCTAGGTTGCTTTCATGTTCTAGCCATTGTATAGAGAACTGCAATGAACATTGGGGTACAGGTGCTTCTTTCAGTTTTGATTTGATCAGGGTATAAGCCTAAGAGTGGGATTGCTGGGTCGTATGGTGCTTCTATTTTTAGTTTTTTAAGGAATCTCCGTACTGTCTTCCATAGCGGCTGTAGCAATTTACATTCCCACCAGCAATGCAAGAGTGTTCCCTTTTCTCTGCACCCTCTCCAGCTTGTATTGTCTGTCAATTTGTTGATGATGGCCATTCTGACGGGTGTAAGGTGGTATCTCATTGTAGTTTTTTTTTTTTTTTTAAAGATTTATTTATTTATTTATTTTGGGCGGGGTCGGGTTGGGGAGGGAGGGGAGCGGGCGGGCCACCTCCACCGGTCCTTCATTTCTCTGTTCCCATCCGTCTCTGTTCTTTGGCTCCTGCGGGCCTCCCATCGCAGTGGCGTCTGTTGTCGCAGAGCGCCGGCTCTGGGCGCATGCGCTACAGAGCTCCAGCTCTGTGATTGGACACGTCAGTCCAGCCGCTCCACGGCACGTGGGATCCTCCCAGGCCAGGGATCGAACCGGCGCCCCTTGCACTGCAAGGCGGTGTCCTTATCCACTGGACCACCAGGGGAAGCCCTCATTGTAGTTTTAATTTGCATTTCTCTAATAAGAAGCGAGGTTGAGCATCGTTTCATGTGCTTTTGGGCCATCTATATGTTGTCTTTGGAGAGGTGTCTGTTTAGGTCCTTTCCCATTTTTTGATTGGGTTCATTTTTCTGGTGCTGAGTTGTCTGAGTGCTTGTAGATTTTGGAGATTAATTGTCTGTTGTTTCATTTGCTATTACTTTCTCCCATCTGTATCCCTCTTCTAATGTGAGAGCATGTTACTACATGATTGAAAATGATAGGGTTAGGTGTAATGACCGCATAGCATCCGGTCATACTGGATAGCCCGATACAGTTCAGTTGTGGTAGCTTTTCACTGTTCTGAGTAGCAGTGCAGTAAAGACCTCAGTTTTCAGAATTCTGGTAGCTGACAGACTCTCTGGATTATCGTCCCATACATAGGGTGATGGTGGCAGAGGCTTAGGAACATTGTACAAGCAGTTAACTTTTATTTGGCTTCACGGCTGGGGCTTGTACCCCTGGGCTCAGTGGGCCGTGCTGAGGCTGGGGTCCTCCCAAGAGCCTCCTGCTGACAGGGGCCTCTGGCTGTCGCTCTGCTCTGTTGCAGGCGGGACCCTGGCGTTTGTCAGCCCGAGCTTGGCGGTGCACAAGACCTCCTCAGCTGTGGACCGCCAGCGGGAGTACCTCCTGGACATGATCCCGCCACGCTCCATCCCCCAGTCAGCCACGTGGAAGTAGTGCGAGCCAGGCCCGGTGGAGAGCAGGCTCCCTCCTCCCTCTCACCTGGCCCCACCACCTCTGCTCGGGAGACACCCCGCTCCCCAAGACGGCGAGCGAGCGCGGGCCCCGCTGCCGAAGCGAGCGCTCCACTCCTGGCTGCAGAGTCGTCGTCGTGTCGCGGAGGGCTGCTTCCCAGGTGGACCAGGATCGATACCGGCGGACCTTTCCCGTGGGCTTTCTTCCTTTCTTTGCCTTTAGTTTGCCCAACACCAGCAGAAAAGCGGACCTCGGGGGCTGGCTCTGCTCCCGGCCCTCCCTCCGGCCCCCAGCAGGGCTCATGGACGGCTCACCCTAGACACTGTGACACGCTCGGGCAGCGGCGCCCAGGGCTTCTGAAGTTGAACGGAGCATTCTGTTTTGTTTTGCTTTGTCCCCATCTTAGCCTCTTGATCTCTGACTGCCTTCCTTCATGGCAATCTAGATTGACAGATTTTTTTTTTTTTTTTTTTTTTTAATCACCTCATGATGATGGAGTTTAATGTAAACCGTGCGGACCCAGGGCTCCCTGGCAAGCACGGCCCCCGTGCCCTGGAGGGTGGGCCGCTGACCACCACCCCCCGCCCCCGCCCAGCCCTTGCTCCAGCCGAAGGCCTCTGTCGCTGCTTGTCCCGGAGACACCCCCTCTCCAGCTTCCCATCCCCTCGACCTTCCATTTAAGCAGAAGAACAAACTGCAGCCCAGACCCAGCCCGAGAGCCCAGGATCCTGGAAGCCGAGCGCCACCACCAAAATAGGGAGGGGAGAGTCAGCAGCCATATCCAGAGCCAGAGCGGGAAGTTGGAGGGGCTGGCTGTTGTATTTTTGTTGTGGTGATGGCATTTATCATTAACTTTTATTTGGCTTCACGGCTGGGGCTTGTACCCCTGGGCTCAGTGGGCCGTGCTGAGGCTGGGGTCCTCCCAAGAGCCTCCTGCTGACAGGGGCCTCTGGCTGTCGCTCTGCTCTGTTGCAGGCGGGACCCTGGCGTTTGTCAGCCCGAGCTTGGCGGTGCACAAGACCTCCTCAGCTGTGGACCGCCAGCGGGAGTACCTCCTGGACATGATCCCGCCACGCTCCATCCCCCAGTCAGCCACGTGGAAGTAGTGCGAGCCAGGCCCGGTGGAGAGCAGGCTCCCTCCTCCCTCTCACCTGGCCCCACCACCTCTGCTCGGGAGACACCCCGCTCCCCAAGACGGCGAGCGAGCGCGGGCCCCGCTGCCGAAGCGAGCGCTCCACTCCTGGCTGCAGAGTCGTCGTCGTGTCGCGGAGGGCTGCTTCCCAGGTGGACCAGGATCGATACCGGCGGACCTTTCCCGTGGGCTTTCTTCCTTTCTTTGCCTTTAGTTTGCCCAACACCAGCAGAAAAGCGGACCTCGGGGGCTGGCTCTGCTCCCGGCCCTCCCTCCGGCCCCCAGCAGGGCTCATGGACGGCTCACCCTAGACACTGTGACACGCTCGGGCAGCGGCGCCCAGGGCTTCTGAAGTTGAACGGAGCATTCTGTTTTGTTTTGCTTTGTCCCCATCTTAGCCTCTTGATCTCTGACTGCCTTCCTTCATGGCAATCTAGATTGACAGTTTTTTTTTTTTTTTTTTTTTTTTAATCACCTCATGATGATGGAGTTTAATGTAAACCGTGCGGACCCAGGGCTCCCTGGCAAGCACGGCCCCCGTGCCCTGGAGGGTGGGCCGCTGACCACCACCCCCCGCCCCCGCCCAGCCCTTGCTCCAGCCGAAGGCCTCTGTCGCTGCTTGTCCCGGAGACACCCCCTCTCCAGCTTCCCATCCCCTCGACCTTCCATTTAAGCAGAAGAACAAACTGCAGCCCAGACCCAGCCCGAGAGCCCAGGATCCTGGAAGCCGAGCGCCACCACCAAAATAGGGAGGGGAGAGTCAGCAGCCATATCCAGAGCCAGAGCGGGAAGTTGGAGGGGCTGGCTGTTGTATTTTTTTTGTTGTGGTGATGGTTTATTTTATAAAAATTTTTTCCTTTTCTTTTCCTACTTATTTTCATGGACAACATCTTGAGCCCTGGCCTGTGCTCCTGTCAGGTGAGTCTGGGTGGGGAGGCCCCCCCCGCCCAGACCTCAGGGTTTATGTCTGGGTCTAGTCTAGAACCTTCCCTTAAAGCCAGGCAATGCTGCCAGGGTTTGCCTTCAGACTTTTTTTTTTTTTTTAACCCTGTAGCGTCTACAGAAATGTCTTACAAAGGATCAGGTCTGCTCTTAGTTGTGTGTGTGTGTGTGTGTGTGTGTGTGTGTGTGTTTGGTTTCTCCCACTCCATAAAAATCAGTCCATGAGGAAAGGTAGAAGCTGTTAGGTATGTGCTGCCCACGGGCCAGCTCAGCGCAGGTGTGAGGGGTCACGTGTGCATGTACATGTGTGTGGAGATGGGGTGTGCTGCTCCTCACTTCAGCCCCAGCCCTGGTTCTCCTAGCCATGCAGTTAGGGACTTAATTTAAATGTGTTTTGTAGGCCCACCTCCCTCAAACACACTGCTGCACCGTTCTCATAAAGGCTCATTTCCTCCCCCCTCCCCGTGTTGTGTGAGTATCAATGTTGAGAAGACTTCTCTTGACATGCAATAGAAGACCTAGTTTTGCAAAGTGTTCAGACTTTTTGTTGTCCAAACCCCTCAATCTCTCATTGATTTTTGTTCTGAGTGCATAATAAGACGGGCTGAAGGAGGGGCGGTAGCAGAAGGGTGGTTTTCATTCCAGATCCAGAGATTTGGGGAAAGGGGAAACTGACCTTCGGGTGGGGAGGGCGGGGAAGGGTGTGTTTTTACACCAAAAAATCAAGAGTATGCAAGCATTTCTATTCCTCGCATTTTTTCTGTGTGCCTGGCAAATAAATACCTGTCTTATACTACTCTGAGCTGTTAGCTCTCTCTGTTCGATGACATGGGCCAGAATTCCCAAATCCTACAAGGAGGAGTGCCTGGCTGGCCTCCCCAGGAAACTGATCTCAATTCTGTACAGCAGCACAGGCGTCTGGACCAGGGTCACCTCTGAAGTGGGGGGATTACACCAGGGTGGTTGTGCCCACTCAGGGGTTGCCCCGGGGCTGTGACGCCAGCGCTCAGAACCCAGCTGCTCACGTGGGCCGCAGATCCTGTCCGCCGCCACTCCACCATGCTTAAGAACCGTGTCTCCTCAGCTCACCTGGTCCAACTTCTCCCGGCTGTCGAGTAGGCCTTGTGAGTTGAGTACAGACTAACCGCCACCGGCAGGGAACGTGATGGCTGGGCCCTGACCACCTTTCTGCCTCCTCCAGGCCCAGCATCCACAGGAACATTCCCACAGGTAGGGCTTACTGTGACGGAAACATAGCCTTTTTCAAAGGGGTCAAAGGGAAAAAGGGGGTCAAGCAGGTGAGATGCCTTAATCTTTATTCATGTTCACTGTCTCAAGACTTCGATTCCCCTTTTTCCCCTTCATTTCCCGTCTGCAGTGTCAGCCCTGTAAGCCTCAAGTGCGTGGTTCTGTGCTGAAATTTATAGGAAAAGGCATTAAATACCTCACTGACTATGGGAAGGCTGTTAACATTAAAGGTATTCTCCCAGCCCCAAAGTGCAGCCCTCAAAATTGGCCACAGTCCTGGGAGTCTGTAGGCTGAGAGGATCTGGTTACCAGGAGAACCAGAGAATGTGGGAGCCCCCAGTCGCAAATGACGATTCTCGCTGCCTGGTAACCCATGATAGGAACCCCCAGTGGCAAGAGGAAGCTACTTAGAACATCTGCTGTTTCATGGACTGGGCTGTGGGGCTCACTGAGGTTACGCCCCCATCGAAACGGTGGTGTGGGAGGGGCCCACGTGTGTGATGTGAGTGCTCACACAGGGAATTGTGTGTCCACTTGGAGCTGCCCAGGACTCTGCCCATCCCAACAATGCAGTGGGGACTCCAGTGCTCTAGTGTCCCATGTGTATCTGTTGGGACCCATACCTTTAAGAGTGACTTTACTCCAGGAGGCGGGGGTCGGGGTGGAGTGACGGTTCTGGTCTGGAGGCAAAAGGTCACTCCCGTGCAGAGGGCATGAAAGAGGTGACCCGTATGCCCCTGCTGCGTCTTGCGGCTCCCCAGTGGCCCACAAGTCCCTCTGCTGTGGAGGGGGAGACATGGGGAAGAGTCTTCTATGTAAATAATACATTCTCATCACGGGGTCGTCAGTAATGGAGACGGTCCTTGCTGCTCTGCCGTAGGGTTTCTCTCAGGCCGAGTTGATGCTGCACATGGTGTTCACCTGAACAAATGGGACTGAGCTTTTTTTTTAAAGGACAGCTAAAGTTTTATAATCCTTAAAGTATAACAGTCACACTAGTGTAGGGTATTTGGGAGGTGGTTTATTTTGGCTGGGGGAGGAGGTGGTCACTTGTATTTATTGTGACTCTTAAGTCTTTGATAATAATGTTAAAAGTCGACCAGCAGACTGGCATAGAAGTTCTGATAAGACCCTGGAATCAATGGCTATACATTGTGTCATGAGGAAGTTTTAGAATCTGAAGGACAATAAAGAAATGAATGATGTGTTGGCTGGTTTCTTTTTGACTGCTCGGCCTGGGTACACCGCACTGTTTCTGCCCCAGCTTTGGGGCCGTTTGGAGACTGGGGACGGCAGGGTGAGCCTTTGTTAACAGGGAAGCAAAGGATCGGACACCTGCTTCTTGGGCTGCTTTCAGACCTCACCTGCCATGGGGATTCAGTCTTTCCCAGTGGGATGCCACAGCTTGGTCTCTGGGCCCACCCTCTCCACCAGAGCCTGGGGCTTCATGGCCTAATGCTGGGGGGAATGGGGAGAATGCAGTGAAGTTTGCCCCTTGCCGTGGCGTGGCATTGGGTGTCTGCTACAGGACAATGCTGTAGTGGGGAACCACATGGCTGGCTGGGAAATGAGCAATGGCTGGTGCAAATTTGTCTTGAGAGGCTGACACACAGGTTTAAAGCAAAATGAGACCTGGGAGCACTTGGAACGCCAACGTGCATAAAATCTCACCTTGTTTTCTTAGGTGCTTCCCTGCTGGCTCAGATGGCAAAGAATCCTGCAGTGCGGGAGACCCAGGTTCCATCCCTGGGTTGGGAAGACTCCCCTGGAGAAGGGAATAGCAACCCACTCCAGTATCTTGCCTGGAGAGCCCACGGAGTCACAGAGACACGACTGAGCGACCAACACTGTGTATTCATTTATTCATCTGTTTCATTGCTGTTTCCTGTTAATTGGGGCGTCTCTGCCTCCAGCCTGAGGTCTGACAGGTCTCACCAGTAGCCACGGCCGGCCTGGGCTCACCTGGGCAAGACATAGCTGAAATGAAACTTTAGCCTGGCTACCTGAGATGCGTACTAACGGGTGCCCCACGCACCCCAACACTGACTGAGAGGAGCCTACTTTTTGGGTGCCACAGCCCCCTTGCTCCCTCAGTTGAGTCTGCTGAGTCAAGCTCGAGCTCCTCAACAGAGGGAGAGAGTCTTAAGCATCTTCAGCTAACAAACTGGACGCGAGACCTTGTCCCTTCACTGAGTCATGGGTGTGGCCATGACAAGGGAGGACCCAGTCCCCCAGGACCTCTGCTTTCTTAATCAGCAGGCAGAAAAAGCCACGTGCCACACCCCAGGCAGTAGGATCCTACCTTGTGACAAGTGAGAGGAGGGAAAGAATGGGGTATTGTGGGAGGTGACCTTTTTAGGCCAAGTCTTGCACGAAGAGAAGAGGGAAGATGCTGGGAGCAGAAGCTGCCTGTGCAAACTTGGTGGTGAGCCCGAGCAAGGCAGGCCGAGGACAAAGGAGAGTAGTGGGACTGGACCTTCATGGCCTTTAGGATCCCCTGGCTGGGCCCACCCTCTCCACCAGAGCCTGGGGCTTCATGGCCTAATGCTGGGGAAAGGGTGAAGTTTGCCCTTGCCGTGGCGTGGCATTGGGTGTCTGCTACAGGACAATGCTGTAGTGGGGAACCACATGGCTGGCTGGGAAATGAGCAATGGCTGGTGCAAATTTGTCTTGAGAGGCTGACACACAGGTTTAAAGCAAAATGAGACCTGGGAGCACTTGGAACGCCAACGTGCATAAAATCTCACCTTGTTTTCTTAGGTGCTTCCCTGCTGGCTCAGATGGCAAAGAATCCTGCAGTGCGGGAGACCCAGGTTCCATCCCTGGGTTGGGAAGACTCCCCTGGAGAAGGGAATAGCAACCCACTCCAGTATCTTGCCTGGAGAGCCCACGGAGTCACAGAGACACGACTGAGCGACCAACACTGTGTATTCATTTATTCATCTGTTTCATTGCTGTTTCCTGTTAATTGGGGCGTCTCTGCCTCCAGCCTGAGGTCTGACAGGTCTCACCAGTAGCCACGGCCGGCCTGGGCTCACCTGGGCAAGACATAGCTGAAATGAAACTTTAGCCTGGCTACCTGAGATGCGTACTAACGGGTGCCCCACGCACCCCAACACTGACTGAGAGGAGCCTACTTTTTGGGTGCCACAGCCCCCTTGCTCCCTCAGTTGAGTCTGCTGAGTCAAGCTCGAGCTCCTCAACAGAGGGAGAGAGTCTTAAGCATCTTCAGCTAACAAACTGGACGCGAGACCTTGTCCCTTCACTGAGTCATGGGTGTGGCCATGACAAGGGAGGACCCAGTCCCCCAGGACCTCTGCTTTCTTAATCAGCAGGCAGAAAAAGCCACGTGCCACACCCCAGGCAGTAGGATCCTACCTTGTGACAAGTGAGAGGAGGGAAAGAATGGGGTATTGTGGGAGGTGACCTTTTTAGGCCAAGTCTTGCACGAAGAGAAGAGGGAAGATGCTGGGAGCAGAAGCTGCCTGTGCAAACTTGGTGGTGAGCCCGAGCAAGGCAGGCCGAGGACAAAGGAGAGTAGTGGGACTGGACCTTGCAGGCAAGGGGAAAGGAGGTGGCTTTTATTCTGAGTAAGACATCCCCCCTTTCTCAGCCTGTTGCTTTCTGTGCAAACTGAGGCGGCTGGGACCACACACGATCTGAAGAGAGCAGGAACAGAATCCCCAAGGCACCGGAGGGCCATGGAGGGTGAGAGCAGGGGTGGGATCTGGTCAGATGCGGAAACTGACCACTCAAGAAAGGGCTCAGGTGGAGGCAGAAAGGATGAGGGCAAAAAAGAAAAAAAAAAGGATGAGGGCATAGGGAGGTGTTTTCCATACACCCAAGGTGAAATGGCCCCCAACCTCCCCAGATCCTGCGGGGCCCTTTCCAGACACCAGGCACACACACCTCTGGCCTCTCCACCTCCTTCCCCTCCACTCCAGCTACAGGAGCTCCTGGCAGTACTCAACAGCCCCAGCGCCACACTTTCCTGCTATTCCCAGTCTTGGGTTCCTTCCTTCTCAGTCCCTCCTTGCTCACTCCAACCTGGTATTTCACATAACTTATGATTATTTCACACCATCATTTTACTTTCCATTTGCTTCCTCCCTGGGAACCCGGGGGTGGGAGGAGGTGGGGGGGGGCATGTGTATACTTATGGCCTATTCATGTTGGCATATGCAAAAAATCATCACGGTACTGTACTGTAATTGTCCTCCAATTAAAAACAAAAAAGAATGAGCCCGGCCGACTCCTTTGGCTCAACAAGGGGCCAAACACTAAGGAGGGCTTCCACCATCTCCCAACTCCACTTCAGACGTGTCTGGATTCCTATCCTGGCTGGTCTTGGGCAAGTGATGCCTGTGTGGGCCTCAATTTCCGCTTTAGGTAAACGCTTTCTGACGGGACCGGCACCCCGCTCCGCGCCCCTTGCTGTTGCATCCTTAAAAGGATGGTTGGTCCCCAACTCAAAAACTCCATTCCCAGAGCCATTACTATGGTGAGCACGGCGCCAAGGCCCCTTCGGGTCTGCCCAGAATGGGGAGCCCAGAAGGTCTGAGTTCGAATCCTCCTCACTTCCTTTTCAGATCTGGAGCAAGAACCTCCCCAAGTCTTCCTCTAAAACGGGGTGCCCGCACCTACCTTCCCCGTGGAAGCGATCCCCTCCCCTCTGCTCCATAAAAGGGTGCCATTGCTAGAGCCAGGTGCGAGAAAGAGGGAGTTTATTCCAAGTGCCAGGGGAGGCAGCGCCTGGAGCGCGCCTGCCCTCGCCGGTATGCGAGGCTGGCTGCAGAGGGACGCCCTCTGCGCGCGTCCGCTCGCCAGTAGCTTCTCGAAGCAGCCACCACCCACCGCGTACCGGCGCAACGTTTCCGTCTCCTCTCATCTGGCCCCCTCCCGGGGCCTTCTCGCGGGAAACGGAGGGAGCGCATGCTCCGTCCTGCTCTTGGGGTCGTGGTGCAGTCGAATTCCAAACAGGGGCGACTGAGGCCCCCAGCGTCGAACAAGTGGGGAAGGGGAAAGGGCGCGTGCGCAGCGGCGTGCGGCGGCTTCGCGGAATTCCGGAAGCGCGCGTCTTGCGCAGGCCCTGCGCTTGCGCAATGCTCGGGACGGCGGGAACGGTGGGAACCCCGGCTTCTAGCAGGAGTCCCCCGCCCGCAGCCAGCCGTTGCGCGCTACTTGGCCCGCGGAGGGCCTGGCAGATGGGCTGAACTGCAGCAGCTCGGAGATGAGTGCTTTGCAGCGCTCGGACAGCTCGAGGCCGTCGGGATAGAGAACGCCGCGCTTCTGGCGTCGGGGCAGGCCGGCGATGTCCGAGTCGTCGAAGGGCATACACCCGGTGACCATGACGTAGAGCACAACACCCAGACTCCATACGTCGTACTTCTTGGGGTCGTAAGGGATGCCCAGCAGGACCTCGGGCGACGCGTAGGCGGCCGAGCCGCAGTAGGTGGTGCTGAGGTCCGGGTAGCCGTGCGCTTGACGGCCGAAACCGAAGTCTGTGAGCTTGACGCGGCGCTCGTCGGGGCTCAGCAGCACGTTTTCGCACTTGAGGTCGCGGTGCACTAGGTGGTGGTCGTGGAGGTAGCGCACGGCACCGGCGATCTGCGCGAAGAGGTCGCGAGCCTGCCCCCCCGGGATGCGCCCGTTTCGCTGCACTGCCTGTAGTAGGTCGGTGGCGGCCGCCTCCATCACGATGTACAACTTCCCGTTGCACACTTCGATGAACTCAAAGACGTGCACGATGTGTGGATGCCGCACGCCCCGCAGGATGGACAGCTCGCGCGGCAGGAACTTGTTGACAAAGTCGGGCGGCGCGCGCCGCCGGTCCACCACCTTGATGGCCACCGTGCCCTTGTATTTCTTGGACGTGGCTACCTTTACCTTGGAGTAACTGCCCTCGCCTATCGTGCGGCCCAGCTTATAACCGAGTTCGCTTAGAAGTTTGTCGCCCGACATGGTGGCGCCAGGGGCGCGTGGGGAGCAGGAGGCGGCTGCTGTCGGGGGGCGGCCGGACTCCGATCTCGGGCCTAACCCATGGCGCTCGGCACCTGCACACCCGCACCCCCATGTGCCCACTCCCGGGCCCCTGCCGCCGCGGTGACTTTTATTGCCCAGGTAACAATTTCTGCCTTGTGAAGTGACCGGGGGCGTCACCTTGCTTCGGGGTGGGGGTTGGGGGTCCTGACCCCGCCCCGTGGTGCTCTCCAAGGCCGTAGGGCTTTGTGACTCATAATCTCTCTAAATGGTCCGGTTACCGATGAGAGGACACTAGCAAGGCGTGCCGACCGTCACCGGGAGTGGAATCCAAGCCTGGGACTGGGGTGGCTCCTCATGAGTCCGAATCTTGAGCAGCAGCCATCCCGGAACTTCGTGTACGCAGCCCCAACTCTGTGTAGCCCTAGGCTGCCCGCAAGGGCCCCCAGGGTGGGAAAATGGGGAAGATACCTGGCTCCCTTGGGAGCCTGGGCTTTCTAACTGGCCTCACATTGCCCCCAGAGGGAAGGTGGGTGGGAAGGTCCTTTGGTGCAAGGACTCCGGCGACCAGACGGGCTGCGGGCTTTAACACCGACCGAGCCATGCCCCATCTGGGAAAAGAGAAAATAAGGACATTTCGGCCGCAGCTGGGGCGCGCGGTCGATCCCAGCCCCCGCTGCTGAGCTCTCCCACGGACTGGGGCAGGTGCACCCGCGCCCCGGGTTTCCCAGACGGGTCCTGGACCTGCGAGGCAGCTTCCGCCACACTCATCATGGGGGCGCTCGCCGTTGCGTCACTTCCTCCGGCGACCGGAAGTGCAACGTCCTGCCAGCATGGCGGCGTCGAAGGTGAAGCAGGACATGCCCCCGACGGGGGGCTACGGCCCTATCGACTACAAGCGGAACCTTCCGCGTCGGGGACTGTCGGGTCAGTGCCGCTCTGCGCCGGGGTGTCAGGGGCTGGGCGTTCAGGGCGCCGCGGCGGGGTCGGGACGCCAGGGAATCTAGCCGGCCTCAGGGTTCCCCCCGCCGTATGACAGGAGGCGGAGACCCGGGATGCCCCATAGCTTAAATACTGACGGTAAGGACAACTGCTGCAGCTGGTCGAGCACCTTAACCCACCGCACGGCCCGGCACTCGATCTCGGCCTAACCCATGGCGCTCGGCACCTGCACACGCACCCATGTGCCCACTCCGGCCCCTGCCGCGGTGACTTTTATTGCCCAGGTAACAATTTCTGCCTTGTGAAGTGACCGGGGGCGTCACCTTGCTTCGGGGTGGGGGTTGGGGGTCCTGACCCCGCCCCGTGGTGCTCTCCAAGGCCGTAGGGCTTTGTGACTCATAATCTCTCTAAATGGTCCGGTTACCGATGAGAGGACACTAGCAAGGCGTGCCGACCGTCACCGGGAGTGGAATCCAAGCCTGGGACTGGGGTGGCTCCTCATGAGTCCGAATCTTGAGCAGCAGCCATCCCGGAACTTCGTGACGCAGCCCCAACTCTGTGTAGCCCTAGGCTGCCCGCAAGGGCCCCCAGGGTGGGAAAATGGGGAAGATACCTGGCTCCCTTGGGAGCCTGGGCTTTCTAACTGGCCTCACATTGCCCCCAGAGGGAAGGTGGGTGGGAAGGTCCTTTGGTGCAAGGACTCCGGCGACCAGACGGGCTGCGGGCTTTAACACCGACCGAGCCATGCCCCATCTGGGAAAAGAGAAAATAAGGACATTTCGGCCGCAGCTGGGGCGCGCGGTCGATCCCAGCCCCCGCTGCTGAGCTCTCCCACGGACTGGGGCAGGTGCACCCGCGCCCCGGGTTTCCCAGACGGGTCCTGGACCTGCGAGGCAGCTTCCGCCACACTCATCATGGGGGCGCTCGCCGTTGCGTCACTTCCTCCGGCGACCGGAAGTGCAACGTCCTGCCAGCATGGCGGCGTCGAAGGTGAAGCAGGACATGCCCCCGACGGGGGGCTACGGCCCTATCGACTACAAGCGGAACCTTCCGCGTCGGGGACTGTCGGGTCAGTGCCGCTCTGCGCCGGGGTGTCAGGGGCTGGGCGTTCAGGGCGCCGCGGCGGGGTCGGGACGCCAGGGAATCTAGCCGGCCTCAGGGTTCCCCCCGCCGTATGACAGGAGGCGGAGACCCGGGATGCCCCATAGCTTAAATACTGACGGTAAGGACAACTGCTGCAGCTGGTCGAGCATTTACTAAGCCCTTTGCTCCCCATCACAGCCCAGGAGGTCGGTCCCGTTCATTATTCCCATTTTACAACTGATTGATTAAACTGAGACAGGGCTTCCCCAGGAGCTCAGCGGGTAAAAAATGCGCCTGCGAAGCAAGAGACACGGGAGACGCAGGTTCCATCTCTAGATCGGGAAGATTCCCTGGAGGAATACTTAAGGATTCTTGCCTGAAAAATCCCATGAACAGAGGAGCCTGGCGCGCTACAGTCCCAAGGGCCACTAAGCGGCCGACCTGAGTAAGCACAAGCTGAAATTAATTTAGCCCCCACCGGGAGCCTTCCCCCCACGTTCCCGTTTCCCAAGTGGGGAGACTGAGAGAGGTTGCGACCTCCACACAGGGCCACCCAGTGCAGAACTGGGGCCAAAGCCAGGAATACCGAGGGAATGTAAAAGATGTTGGCGGGAGAGGTTCGTGCTGAGGTTCCTCGCTGGTGATCCCCACCTGCAGGATATCAGAAATACGTATTCTTCTAGTATGTAATTCTTCTGAATAGCGTTTTAAAATCTGTATTGGATTCAACACACACACACACACACACACGGAAGAGAGAAAAGTAAAAGACGCCCATCCTCTGGACACAAGGTAAACAAATACAAAGAATGGAAACCAAGTTAAAATGAATGAATTCTGATTTGTTTTTTTCAGAAGCAGAGAACTTTTAAATTCATGGTATATCATCTTCCAGAGTGGCCATCTGGCAAAAATTTTATTCCCATGAATATTTGTCAATTAAAAAAAAAGGAATGGGGCTTCCCTGGTGGTCCAGTGGATAAGCACACCGCCTTGCAGTGCAAGGGGCGCCGGTTTGATCACTGGCCTGGGAAGATCCCATGTGCTGCAGAGCAGCTGGACCGATGTGTCCAACTACCAAGCCGGAGCTCTGGAGCGCATGCGCCCGGAGCCGGTGCTCTGAAGTGAGAGAGGCCACTGCGATGGGAGGCCCACACAGGCCAAAGGAACAAAGGTAGAAACTAAATACCAATAGAAGTGGCCAAAAAAAAAAAAGGAATGTATGGACATTCTATATGTATGGACATACATACGTGTGTGTTTAAAATGTTATCCATGGTTAAATCTAGATGATGAGTATATTGGTAATTATTGTACCAAAAAAAATTGTGACTGTGTAAGCACTCTCACAGTAAAATGCTGGGGCAAGACAAAAAAAGAAGAATGAATGCTTTGTTATAACTCATGGAGCTTTACATTTAAAACGTGCCAATTATGCCTCAATTAAAAAGCAAAAAGATTAATCATGGGCGTGGTTTAAAAAGTTGTAATTCAAACAGTAGAAAAGTTAATTTCAGGTTAAAAATTTAAGTCTTCCTTTGGTTCCTGTTGGCTTCTTTTGTAATTCAAAACAAAGGTTGGCAAACGTTTTATGTAACGAGTCAGGTAAATAGTTTATGCTTTGTTGGCCAGATCGTCTTTATCCACTGTTCTTGCTTTTTTACAGCTTTATTAACCTAAAAGTATGCTTAGCCTGTGGACCATACAGAAACAGGTTACAGGCTAGGTTTGGCACCGCAGGGCACTTGACGCTATAGACGCGTTCCTAGATTCAGAGAATACAGTGCGATGTGTCTCTTCTTCTCTCAGAAGTTAACACCCAGGCTAGGCCATGCTGGCGTCTGCATGAGGTCTGCTTATAGAGTGTGCTTCTGTGACCTGCGTTCAGACCAGACTGCAGAAGGACCCCAGCCCTTGGGTCTCCCTGGGCTTCCCCCCGTCGGCATCTCTTCTATTTTTAAGTCACACCTGTGGCCTGAATCCTGTTGCTCTCCTGTGTGCCTGAAATATCACTGCCTGGAGTGGGGCCTCCTGATCTCAGCCCTTTATACCAACTTTATATATATATATATACACACACACACACACACACAGACATATATACATACATACATACATACATACATTTATTTACTGGGCGATATGAGGTCTTATTTGCAGCACATGGATCTTCAGTCTTTGTTGCAGCATGCAGGATCTTTAACTGTGGCACGTGGGATCTAGTTCCCTGACCCGGGATTGAATCCGGGCCCCCTGCATTGGGAGCATGAAGCCTTAGGCCCTGGACCACCAGGGAAGTCCCTACAGCAACTTTGTTTGTTGTGCATCCAGGCCCACCTCAGTTTTGCCTGGCTGCAGAGGGGTGAGGGCTAGAACCCCTTCTGGGATATTGTCTTTATTTATGCACCTGCATTTAGTCAGTGTTGAGTGCGTCCATGGTGCTGGGCTCTATCTATCCTGAGGAGCTCACTGTTTACCTAAGGAGACAGACACATCACTCCATGATTTCCCATTGTGGCCAGTGCTGAGGCCCGAGATCACTGGGGCTTGATTGAGCCAGAATGTGTGAGCGGACCTCTCTGAAAAGGAGTTCCCCAAGTAGAGGAAACGGCACACCCAGAGCCCATACGCTCCACCCTGCACCCTGTGCACCCTACCCAGCCGTGCCCACAGCTGCTGTCTCTCAAGTCAGTCTTGGTCTTGTCCAGGGACCGTGACCCCAAGCCTGCCACCCACCCCCCTTTTCTCAGCCTGGACCACTCCCCACCAGCATGCTGAAACATGCCAAGCTGGCTCAGGCCACCCCTGATCCACGCTGCTGCCGAAGTTGTTACTGAAAGGAGTGTGTGGGGGTGGGTCCAGCTGCTTGCTGCCCAGAAGCCAATAAACCAGTCAGGTTGGTGGAAAGGAACGTTTGCTTTATTTCAGATGCCAGCATCTGGAGGGGTGAGTGGCGGACATCTCTCCCAAGGCCAAACCCACCCACCCTCCCCACAGACCAGCAGAGGGTGAGAGCTTTTATGGACAGATGGGGGGGTGGGGCGTGCGACATGTGAAACAGCGTAGTCAGCTGTAAGTCATCTTCAGATGGGTCATGACCAGCACCATCTTGAATGTTTTAGGTTTGTTCATCTTCAGTTCCAGGGTCCATTTGTTCCTGTTCCTTTGCCATCCATTCTCGGAATTGTGGCCGCCTATGTCCTGGGTATAGTCTGGCCATCGTATAGTTAACTTCTCCACCTGGGGTTTTGGTGTCTGTAAGACAGCTCACAGGACAGGGCTCAGGATACTATCTACAGCCCTTGAGAAGGAACTAAAGGGCCTTGACTCTGCTTGAGGACCACACTGCTATTATTTAGTCTCCTTTGACTATTGTCCTTTGTTTCTGCATGTTCTCGCTTCTCTGATTAAACTTACTCTTTGACTAAAGTTTTCCGGAGGCAAAAGGCAGGCAGGCGGAGGACATGCTGGGGGGCAGGGACTGCAGGGTCCTGCGCTAAGTGACTCCTGCTCCATCTTCTCCGCTGGTCCCTCACCCAGCTCTCTCTCCACTCCCCTGCCCCGGGTGACCTGCGCCTAAGGGGGGCTTCTTTTTATTTATGCACCTGCATTTAGTCAGTGTTGAGTGCGTCCATGGTGCTGGGCTCTATCTATCCTGAGGAGCTCACTGTTTACCTAAGGAGACAGACACATCACTCCATGATTTCCCATTGTGGCCAGTGCTGAGGCCCGAGATCACTGGGGCTTGATTGAGCCAGAATGTGTGAGCGGACCTCTCTGAAAAGGAGTTCCCCAAGTAGAGGAAACGGCACACCCAGAGCCCATACGCTCCACCCTGCACCCTGTGCACCCTACCCAGCCGTGCCCACAGCTGCTGTCTCTCAAGTCAGTCTTGGTCTTGTCCAGGGACCGTGACCCCAAGCCTGCCACCCACCCCCCTTTTCTCAGCCTGGACCACTCCCCACCAGCATGCTGAAACATGCCAAGCTGGCTCAGGCCACCCCTGATCCACGCTGCTGCCGAAGTTGTTACTGAAAGGAGTGTGTGGGGGTGGGTCCAGCTGCTTGCTGCCCAGAAGCCAATAAACCAGTCAGGTTGGTGGAAAGGAACGTTTGCTTTATTTCAGATGCCAGCATCTGGAGGGGTGAGTGGCGGACATCTCTCCCAAGGCCAAACCCACCCACCCTCCCACAGACCAGCAGGGGGTGAGAGCTTTTATGGACAGATGGGGGGGTGGGGCGTGCGACATGTGAAACAGCGTAGTCAGCTGTAAGTCATCTTCAGATGGGTCATGACCAGCACCATCTTGAATGTTTTAGGTTTGTTCATCTTCAGTTCCAGGGTCCATTTGTTCCTGTTCCTTTGCCATCCATTCTCGGAATTGTGGCCGCCTATGTCCTGGGTATAGTCTGGCCATCGTATAGTTAACTTCTCCACCTGGGGTTTCGTATATAAGACAGCTCACGAGATATGGCTCAGAGTAGTATCTACAGCCCTTGAGAAGGAACTAAAGGTCCTTGACTCTGCTTGAGGACCACACTGCTATTATTTAGTCTCCTTTGACTATTGTCCTTTGTTTCTGCATGTTCTCGCTTCTCTGATTAAACTTACTCTTTGACTAAAGTTTTCCGGAGGCAAAAGGCAGGCAGGCGGAGGACATGCTGGGGGGCAGGGACTGCAGGGTCCTGCGCTAAGTGACTCCTGCTCCATCTTCTCCGCTGGTCCCTCACCCAGCTCTCCTCTCTCCACTCCCCCCTGCACCCAGTGAGTGACCCTTGTTTTTCTGGCATCTTTAACATTTTTGTTGAGATTCATGTGCTGTACAATACAATTCACCCATTTCATGCATACAGACCGCTGGTTTTTAGTCTATTTCCAGTTGTGCAACATCGCCATGATCTCACTTTACATTTTCATCACCCCAGATAGAAATCCGGTACTGACTAGCAGTCCCTACACCTTCTCCCCAGCCCCTGACAAACACTGGTCTGTTTCCTGTCTCTGTGGATTTGCCTCTCATATATAAATGGCTTGATTAACGATGTGTCCTTCTAACTTTTCTCAGCACATTTTTTTTTAATATTTATTTATTTTTGGCTGCGTTGGGTCTTCATGGCTGGGCAAGGACTTTCTCGCATTGCAGCGAGCAGGGGCTACTTTTCTTTGTGGTGCACGCGCTTCTCATTGCAGTGGATTCTCTTACTGTGGAGCACAGGCTCCAGGCACCCGGGCTTCAGTGGCTGCATCAAGTGGGTTCTGTAATTGTGGTGCATAGTTGTTCCTTGACATGTGGAATCTTCCCAGACACCAGGGATCGAACCCGTGTCCCCTGCATTAGCAGATGGATTCCTTTTTTTTTTCTCCATTAAGTTTATGTATTTATTTTTGACTGTCCTAGGTCTTCATTGCTGTGTGGGCTTTTCTCTAGTTGGGGTGAGCAGGGCTCCTCTGTAGTTGTGTCCTCACTGCTTTGTGATGTCTTCTTCTTTTTTTTTTTTTTTAATATTTATTTATTTGGCTGCACAGGGTCTTAGTTGAGGCATGCAAGCTTAGTTAGCTTGTGGTATGTGGGATCTTAGTTCCCTGACCAGGAATTGAACCTGCATCCCCTGGATTGGAAGGCACATTCTCAACCACTGGACCACCAGGGAAGTCCCGTGATGTCTTCTGATGTTGTGGAACACAGACTCTATGGCACGTGGGCTCAGTAGTTATGGTTCTCGGGCTCTGGAGCACAGGCTCAGTAGTTGTGGCACTTGAACTCAGTGGCACGGCAGCATGTAGGATCTTCCCCAGTCAGGAATCGAACCTATGTCTCCTGTATTGGCAGGCAGATTCTTAGCCACTGGACCACCAGGGGAGTCCTCTCAGCATTTTTTTTTTTAACACCTCGGTTTTTAGACTTTTTTTTTTCTTTTAAAATTTTGGCCTTTTATTGTTTTTTAATTTATTTTCATCCATCCTTTATTCTTTGGCTAGTGTGGGCCTCCCATTGCAGTGGCCTCTCTCATTGCAGAGGACCAGCTCTGGGCACATGCCCTCCAGAGCGCTGACTTGCAATTGGACACACCAGTCCAGCTGCTCTGCGACACGTGGGATCTTCCTGGGCCAGGGATCGAACCAGTGCCCCTTGCACTGCAAGGCGGTGCCCTTACCCACTGGACCACCAGGGAAGCCCTCTCAGCACATGTTTAATGTACGCACTGTAGAATGTGTCAGTGCTTCCTTCTTTTTTATGGCTGAAGAGTCTTACGTGGCTGGACCACGTTTTGTGTGTCCACTTACCACTTGATGGACATTGGAGTTGTTTCCACCTTTTTTGACTGTTATGAACAGTGCTGCTGTGAATATTCCTGTAGGGGTTTCTTTGTGAATGTATGTTTCCTTTCTCTTAGGGGAAGTGGGGTGGCTGGGGCATACGGTCAGTTCAGTTCAGTCGCTGAGCTGTGTCCAACTCTTTGCAACCTCATGGGCTGGAGCACACCAGGCTTCCTCATCTTTCACCAGCTCCTGGAGCTTCTCCGACTCATGTCCATGGAGCCCACAATGTCATCCAGCCATCTCATCCTCTGTCGTCCCCTTCTCCTGCTGCCGTCTGTTTTTCCCAGCATCAGGGCATTTTACAATGAGTTGTCTCGTCACATCAGGTGGCGAAAGTATTTCAGCTTCAGCTTCAGTCCTTCCAATGAATATTCAGAGTTGATTTCCTTTAGGATTGACTGGTTTGATCTGCTTGCCGTCCAAGGGACTCTCAAGAATCTTCGCCAACACCACAGTTCAAAAGCATCAGTTCTTCGGCGCTCAGCCTTCTCTGTGGTCCAGCTCTCACCTCCACATGTGACTACTGGGAAAATCACAGGTTTAACTCTACAGACCTCTGTCAGCCAAGTGATGTCTCTGCTTTTTCATACGCTGTCTAGGTTTGTCATAGCTTTTCTTGCACGGAGCAGGCTTCCTTTAATTTCGTGACCGTCTGCAGTGATGTGGTACCTCCACATTTAACATTTGGAGAAACTGCCAAACTGTTTTCCAAATTGACTATACCATTTGACGTTCCTACATGCAGTGTATGGCCGTTTTCCTTTCTCTGGTCTAGACAACACTAATTATTTTCCATTAAAAAAAAGTTTAGCCCTCAGGTGGGTTTGAGGCGGTATCCAGCATGGCTTTGGTTTGTGTTTCCCTTGGGACTGATGTGTTGAGCATCTGTTTATGTGTTGATTGACTCTCTGTGTAGCTTCCTTGAAGAAACATCAGTTCAAACCCTTCACACAGTTTTTTAACTGGGTGGTTAACCTTTTTGAGTTTGAAGAGTTCTTTGTATATTTTAGATACCATTCCCTTATCAGATGAGAGCTTCCCTGGTGGCTTAGACAGTAAAGAATCTGTCTGCAGTAAAGGAGACCTGGGTTCGATCCCTCTGCTGGAAAGATCCCCTGGAGGAGGGCATGGCGACCCACTCCAGTGTCCTTATCCGGAGAATTCCATGGACAGAGGAGCCTGGAGGGCTACAGTCCACGGGGTCTCCAAGAGTCGAGTACATATGGCAGAGCAACGAACACTTACCAGATACATGATTTGCAAATACATTCCATGGAGGGGCTGTCTTTTAGCTTGTTGATGGTGGAGTTTGCAGCACCAACGCTACGTCCCACAGTGTCCAAATCACCTATTTTTCCCGTTGTGGGCTGGAGCACACCAGGCTTCCTCATCTTTCACCAGCTCCTGGAGCTTCTCCGACTCATGTCCATGGAGCCCACAATGTCATCCAGCCATCTCATCCTCTGTCGTCCCCTTCTCCTGCTGCCGTATGTTTTTCCCAGCATCAGGGCATTTTACAATGAGTTGTCTCCACATCAGGTGGCGAAAGTATTTCAGCTTCAGCTTCAGTCCTTCCAATGAATATTCAGAGTTGATTTCCTTTAGGATTGACTGGTTTGATCTGCTTGCCGTCCAAGGGACTCTCAAGAATCTTCGCCAACACCACAGTTCAAAAGCATCAGTTCTTCGGCGCTCAGCCTTCTCTGTGGTCCAGCTCTCACCTCCACATGTGACTACTGGGAAAATCACAGGTTTAACTCTACAGACCTCTGTCAGCCAAGTGATGTCTCTGTTTTTTCATACGCTGTCTAGGTTTGTCATAGCTTTTCTTGCACGGAGCAGGCTTCCTTTAATTTCGTGACCGTCTGCAGTGATGTGGTACCTCCACATTTAACATTTGGAGAAACTGCCAAACTGTTTTCCAAATTGACTATACCATTTGACGTTCCTACATGCAGTGTATGGCCGTTTTCCTTTCTCTGGTCTAGACAACACTAATTATTTTCCATTAAAAAAAAGTTTAGCCCTCAGGTGGGTTTGAGGCGGTATCCAGCATGGCTTTGGTTTGTGTTTCCCTTGGGACTGATGTGTTGAGCATCTGTTTATGTGTTGATTGACTCTCTGTGTAGCTTCCTTGAAGAAACATCAGTTCAAACCCTTCACACAGTTTTTTAACTGGGTGGTTAACCTTTTTGAGTTTGAAGAGTTCTTTGTATATTTTAGATACCATTCCCTTATCAGATGAGAGCTTCCCTGGTGGCTTAGACAGTAAAGAATCTGTCTGCAGTAAAGGAGACCTGGGTTCGATCCCTCTGCTGGAAAGATCCCCTGGAGGAGGGCATGGCGACCCACTCCAGTGTCCTTATCCGGAGAATTCCATGGACAGAGGAGCCTGGAGGGCTACAGTCCACGGGGTCTCCAAGAGTCGAGTACATATGGCAGAGCAACGAACACTTACCAGATACATGATTTGCAAATACATTCCATGGAGGGGCTGTCTTTTTAGCTTGTTGATGGTGGAGTTTGCAGCACCAACGCTTTACGTTCCCACAGTGTCCAAATCACCTATTTTTCCCTTCTGTCACTTGTGCAGCTGGTGTTAAATCCAAGAAATGATTGCCTTATCCAAGGTCCCAGGGACTGCCTTCTCTGTTTTCTAAGAGTTTTGTATTTTAGCCCTTACACTGAGGTCTTTGATCCATTTTGAGTTAATTTTTTGTGTATGGAGGGAGGCAGGAGCACCCGTTATTCTTTTGCATGTGGCCACCCAGTTGTCCAATTTGCTGAAAAGATTGTTCTCTCCCCACTGAATTATCTTGGCACCTTTGTCCAAAATCAATTGACCATAAATGTGCGGGTTTATTTCTGGACTCTCCGCTCTGTTCCATCAGTGTACCATGTCTGTCCTTGTGCCTGGTGCACAGCTGCGTGGTAAGTCTGAAGAGTCCTCCAACTTTGTTCTTCTTTTTCAGAACTGTTTCAGCTCTTCTGGTCCCTTCCGTTTCCATATAAATTTCCTGATCTGCTTGTCAGTTTCCTTGGGACTGAGGGGGGAAGGTTGGCATTCTGACAGGGACTGGGTTGAACCTGTACCTCACTTTGGAGAGTATTGCCATCTGAACAATATTATGTTCCACCAGTCCACAAGCACAGGCTGTGTTTGAGTGTGTTTAGGTCCTCTTTATACATGAGCTGCACCCGCTTCTGGGCATGGGCCCCCTGTTGGCCTCTCCCACCTGATTGGCAGCTGCTGAGGGTCTGGGGCCTCGGCCTCACCTCTGTCAGTGAGGAATCGATGAGTTTGAGTAAAGGCCGCCTTACCTTGTTGTCATTCAGTTCATCAGCCGTTGTTTTTGGGCCCCTCCCACTTGGTGGCTTAGACCCAAAAACTGGGTTCGATCCCTCTGCTGGAAAGATCCCCTGGAGGAGGGCATGGCGACCCACTCCAGTGTCCTTATCCGGAGAATTCCATGGACAGAGGAGCCTGGAGGGCTACAGTCCACGGGGTCTCCAAGAGTCGAGTACATATGGCAGAGCAACGAACACTTACCAGATACATGATTTGCAAATACATTCCATGGAGGGGCTGTCTTTTTAGCTTGTTGATGGTGGAGTTTGCAGCACCAACGCTTTACGTTCCCACAGTGTCCAAATCACCTATTTTTCCCTTCTGTCACTTGTGCAGCTGGTGTTAAATCCAAGAAATGATTGCCTTATCCAAGGTCCCAGGGACTGCCTTCTCTGTTTTCTAAGAGTTTTGTATTTTAGCCCTTACACTGAGGTCTTTGATCCATTTTGAGTTAATTTTTTGTGTATGGAGGGAGGCAGGAGCACCCGTTATTCTTTTGCATGTGGCCACCCAGTTGTCCAATTTGCTGAAAAGATTGTTCTCTCCCCACTGAATTATCTTGGCACCTTTGTCCAAAATCAATTGACCATAAATGTGCGGGTTTATTTCTGGACTCTCCGCTCTGTTCCATCAGTGTACCATGTCTGTCCTTGTGCCTGGTGCACAGCTGCGTGGTAAGTCTGAAGAGTCCTCCAACTTTGTTCTTCTTTTTCAGAACTGTTTCAGCTCTTCTGGTCCCTTCCGTTTCCATATAAATTTCCTGATCTGCTTGTCAGTTTCCTTGGGACTGAGGGGGGAAGGTTGGCATTCTGACAGGGACTGGGTTGAACCTGTACCTCACTTTGGAGAGTATTGCCATCTGAACAATATTATGTTCCACCAGTCCACAAGCACAGGCTGTGTTTGAGTGTGTTTAGGTCCTCTTTATACATGAGCTGCACCCGCTTCTGGGCATGGGCCCCCTGTTGGCCTCTCCCACCTGATTGGCAGCTGCTGAGGGTCTGGGGCCTCGGCCTCACCTCTGTCAGTGAGGAATCGATGAGTTTGAGTAAAGGCCGCCTTACCTTGTTGTCATTCAGTTCATCAGCCGTGTCAGACTCTTTGCGACCCCACAGACTGCACCCGCCAGGCTCCTCTGTCCCCGGGACTTCCCAGGCAGGAATCCTGGCATGGGTTGCCACTTCCTCCTCCAGCCCCTTATCTTACTCTTAGAATTTCTCTTACAGAGGGGCCCACACATGGGTGCCCAAGGTGGAGGGCAAGCGGTCCTCCCAAGGAGAGCCTAGGTCTGTTCCCTGGGGCTGGGTCAGAGGAGGAAGCCCCGAGCCTCCTGCAGCTGCTGGAAAGGACAGACAGCTCTGATGAAACACTGCCAGCCGGGGGAGAGAACGCCGAGTGCCCACGCCAGCCCCGGGTGCCCTGAGAGCTGGTCCTGGGCCCCTGGCCTCTCGCGAGAGGCCCTGCTTCTGAGTGCGGGAAGCAGGGTGCCCTCGCCACCCTGTCCCCATCACTTGGAAGTCTCTTGCCCTGAGCTCGTGTTTTTGTTTTTTTTAATTTTTAAAATTTATTTTTGGCTATTCTGGGTTTTCACTGCTGCCACAGGCTCTTCTCTAGTTGCAGGAAGTTGGAGCACCTCTCTAGTTGAGGTGAGCAGGCTTCTTGTTGCGGTGACTTCTCTTGTCGTGGAACTCGGGCTCTAGGGCACACGGGCTTCAGGAGTTGCGGCCCATGGGCTCCATCGCTGCAGCTCCGAGGCTCTAGAGCACAGGCTCCATAGTTGTGGCTCACGGGCTTCGTTGCTCCGCAGCATGTGGGATCCTCCTGTATGAGGGATCGAACCCATGTCTCCTGCATTGGCAGGTGGGCTCTTCACCACTGAGCTACTAGGGAAGCCCTGAGCTCGTGTTTTTAACAGATGCACCTGGAAGGAGTAAAACATCGGGCCAGTTTCTCATTTATTTTTGCGTCTGACAGAGGCGCCAGATGAGCCTTGTGCAGACCCAAGCTGAAGCAGAGCCCCCACTTCGCCCCCAACAAGGCCCAGGGAGGGGCTTCAGCCACCATTTGCCAGTCCTTTCCTGGGTGTTAGACACGGAGCTCGGTCTGGTTGAGCCTGTCTGTTCACCCCAGCCACCACGAGTTCCGTCCAGGGCAGAGACCGAAGCTGGCAAGAGGAGGGCCCCCGGGATGAGCCCCCACCAGGCCCCAGGCCACCAGGCCTCCCTGGAGACCCCAGCAGGCCCACGGCCTGCCAGTCAGAATGACAGCCCAGGGGCCCACAGGGGCTCAGTAAATATTCATCTCAGCCTCTGTCTCCCGGCATCCCAGAAAGGGGGCTCAGTCCCACGGGGCTGGGAGGCAGCAGCACCCTGGGAGCCCAAGGGGGTGGCTCGGCGGCCCCTGCAGGGCACTGCCTGCCTCCTGCAGCCCCCACCCAGCCTCTTGCAGGCAGCCCACCGGGAGGTGGCCCAGGCAGCCAGCATGGACACCGTCCTTCACCCCAGGGACTAGCCGGCTTGAAGGGAACCCAGCAGACTTCCAGGCAGTGGCGGGGCCAAGGCCACCCAGCCGGTAAACACTTAACCCCTCAGGCTCTCCCACAGCCTCTGCCCAGCCCGACCTTCAGGAAGAGCCTGGCATGGGGCCAAGGTGTGGCAGCCGCACAGCCTGTGGCCCCCTGCCCGCAGAGCGGGTAAATGGGCTGAGCGTGGCCTACAGCTGCAGGGAGGGGACCCTCAAAGGGAGAGGCCGGTGGACTTTCCACAGAGGCAAAATAAGGTCGCCTGGAAGCAGGCATTGGGAATGGCACTGGCCATCTCTGGGAGGGGCTTCGTGAGGGCGTCGCCCTCTCTTGTTTGTGTTTCTGGAGTCTTTGCGATGAGTGGGTTCTGCGTCAGGAGGAGCAGCGGCGGCGGCCTGTTCTGTGCAGGTGCTGAGGGTGCCCTTCTCCCCGCAGGCTACAGCATGTTTGCCCTGGGCGTCGGGACCTTGCTGTTTGGGTACTGGAGCATGATGCGGTGGAACCGCGAGCGCAGGTAGGCCGCGCGCTGGCGAGGAGGCGGGGGTGAACGCCGGGGGCCGGGGCACCTCGGGGCCCTTGTCAGCTCCTCAGGCCTCAGGGAGCACAGGCCCTGAGCCAGCAAGTCTGTTTCTACCCTCAAGGAATGGCTGACTAGGAAGGAAGGAAACTGGCCGCCAGGTGTTCACCGGGTGCCCTTGACCCCTCCACCCCGGCTACCCCAGGACCCAGGCTTGCATAGCCCATCCCGCGGAGGCGGAAGGACAGGCCCTGTCTTTTAGGGGACGTTCATCAGTGGTGACCAGGCAAGGAGGAGACAAGGCCTTCAAATGGCAGATCATGCAAGACAGTGGCCGGGCCAGCCACCCAGGCCCGAGGGTTCCCGGCCCGCCCTGGCCTTGGTTTGGACTCTGGCCACCTCCGAGCTTGCCCAGCAGGCTCCTTCTCATTGGCTCCCAAGCAGCTGGTCCCCACTCCCCTCTCCTGCTCGGTGCCCTTAGCACCCCCTTTGACCTTGCTCACCCCTCCTCCAGCAAGGGCCGTGCTGGAGAAGGCCTGTCCGTGGAGGGCCCTCAGCCTTGCTGAGTGAACTCAGGAGCGCCTGGGGGGCTGGACATCAGGGCCCCCGCACCGGACAGGCAAGACCTGGCACAGTCTCCCGGAGGGGCCCGGCAGTGGCCATGGCATGTGACTGAGGGCAGCAGCCCCGGCCTCCTGGGTCCTGGGGGAGGGGGACGACCCAGGAGGGCTGTGTTGGAGGCTGACGGTCACGCGGACCCTTTCCTGTGCTACTGTGGGACTCCTGGGGGTGAGGGGACGAGGCCAGAGGCCACTCACTGGGCACTGCTCTCCCCATGAGCCCCCCGCCAGCAGAGACGGGGCTGGCGGCGAAGTAGAGCCGACGCTACAACAGCCAGGAGGAGGAAGGACCTGCCTGTGATGCTCACCCCCACCCCCAGTTATTTTGAGAAGAAAGGGATGTGGTTTTGTAAAGCCCAGAACCCCATGATGAACGGTCCCCCCTGGTTCACAGCAATCATCAGGCCCAGGCTATTTTTAGGATTTTAAAAAAAAGTTTTGAACTGAAAAGAAAGTGTGAAGCCAGCAGTCTTGTGGACAGATGCTGCCTCTGCCAGCTGCATCCCCCCCAAACACTGCAGGCCCCTGGTGGGCAGAGCACACGGCCCTGCTCGCTCGCCTCTGCCCCACGCGCTCCCCACCCACGTCCAAGGGCTGCATCGCCTGCTCACAGGCGCCCCGGGGCCCTGAGCTGAGTGGGGTCTGGGGTTCACAGGCGCCCCGGGGCCCTGAGCTGAGTGGGGTCTGGGGTTCACAGGCGCCCCGGGGCCCTGAGCTGAGTGGGGTCTGGGGTTCACAGGCGCCCCCGGGCCCTGAGCTGAGTGTGGTCTGGGGTTCACAGGCGCCCCCGGGCCCTGAGCTGAGTGGGGTCTGGGGCTCACAGGCGTCTGCAGATCGAGGACTTCGAGGCCCGCATCGCGCTGATGCCTCTGCTGCAGGCAGAGAAAGACCGGAGGTAGGCCACTGGGGCCGGGTCAGGAGGGCACAGGTCGGGGGCTCCGCCTGCAAGACCAGGACACATGTGGGGGACCAACAGCCATGACCCCTTGTTCTCCATGGACTGGCGCTGCCCTTGGAGAGGACCCCAAACTTGACGAGCCTCAGAGACCCAAGGAGAACTGCAAAGCTGGAGGAGGGGGCATTGGGGCCGGAGGGCAGCAAGCATTTGCCAGGGGAAGGAGAGGAAAGAAGAGGGGAGAGCGCGTGCGGGAGCCGCTGGAGTCAGTGGGGAGGTGGAGCAGGACGGGTCTAGGCAGGGGCCCCCGAGGGAGGGGTGGGGGTCGTCAGCCCTGCCCCCGGCCTCCCTCCTTGGCCCTGCAGGATTCTCCAGATGCGTGGGGAGGCTGGAGGGCAGGCCCCTCACTGGGCACTCTCTCCCATGAGCCCCCCGCCAGCAGAGACGGGGCTGGCGGCGAAGTAGAGCCGACGCTACAACAGCCAGGAGGAGGAAGGACCTGCCTGTGATGCTCACCCCCACCCCCAGTTATTTTGAGAAGAAAGGGATGTGGTTTTGTAAAGCCCAGAACCCCATGATGAACGGTCCCCCCTGGTTCACAGCAATCATCAGGCCCAGGCTATTTTTAGGATTTTAAAAAAAAGTTTTGAACTGAAAAGAAAGTGTGAAGCCAGCAGTCTTGTGGACAGATGCTGCCTCTGCCAGCTGCATCCCCCCCAAACACTGCAGGCCCCTGGTGGGCAGAGCACACGGCCCTGCTCGCTCGCCTCTGCCCCACGCGCTCCCCACCCACGTCCAAGGGCTGCATCGCCTGCTCACAGGCGCCCCGGGGCCCTGAGCTGAGTGGGGTCTGGGGTTCACAGGCGCCCCGGGGCCCTGAGCTGAGTGTGGTCTGGGGTTCACAGGCGCCCCGGGGCCCTGAGCTGAGTGGGGTCTGGGGTTCACAGGCGCCCCCGGGCCCTGAGCTGAGTGTGGTCTGGGGTTCACAGGCGCCCCCGGGCCCTGAGCTGAGTGGGGTCTGGGGCTCACAGGCGTCTGCAGATCGAGGACTTCGAGGCCCGCATCGCGCTGATGCCTCTGCTGCAGGCAGAGAAAGACCGGAGGTAGGCCACTGGGGCCGGGTCAGGAGGGCACAGGTCGGGGGCTCCGCCTGCAAGACCAGGACACATGTGGGGGACCAACAGCCATGACCCCTTGTTCTCCATGGACTGGCGCTGCCCTTGGAGAGGACCCCAAACTTGACGAGCCTCAGAGACCCAAGGAGAACTGCAAAGCTGGAGGAGGGGGCATTGGGGCCGGAGGGCAGCAAGCATTTGCCAGGGGAAGGAGAGGAAAGAAGAGGGGAGAGCGCGTGCGGGAGCCGCTGGAGTCAGTGGGGAGGTGGAGCAGGACGGGTCTAGGCAGGGGCCCCCGAGGGAGGGGTGGGGGTCGTCAGCCCTGCCCCCGGCCTCCCTCCTTGGCCCTGCAGGATTCTCCAGATGCTGCGGGAGAACTTGGAGGAGGAGGCCATCATCATGAAGGACGTGCCAGGCTGGAAGGTGGGTCCTAGGCCACTGCCGACACGCAGCCTTCCCCCAGGACCCTGGGGCGGAGCGGTGGTGGGTGGCAGGTGTGGGGACGGGAAGTCAGCTTGGGTGGTGACACAGGGCTGCCAGGCCTGGTGAGGTCCCAGCAGGCTCATGGGCCCCCCCATACATACCCCTTCATCCCCGCAGGTGGGCGAGTCCGTATTCCACACGACACGCTGGGTGAACCCCATGGTGGGCGAGCTGTACGGGCAGCGCACGGACGAGGAGGTCCTCAAGGACACCTACGGCTTCAGATGGTACACGTAGGGGCCCCGCCCCGCAGACAGCTGGACCCCACGCCTCCCCGCCCGGAGAGAATAAACGCTTTGGAGACCGGCCTGCTTGTGTCCCAGAGACTGAGCGATTGGGGATCCGGGTCAGAATAGGCGCGGGACTAAGACGCCCGAGGGCTGGCCCCTGAATCGCTGTGCAGCGGCGACTGCCAGATAGGCCTGGACGGCCTCCTTCGTTTGTTGAAACAATGCCTGTCAGCGGCCGACCCCTTCAGATTGGGGGGCTTCTCCACCCGGGTGGAGGTGGGTGGGGGGGTGACATGCATCGGAGAGTACCCGGGTAGAGTCGGGCACAGCAGCGGTGGGTCCACTTGCCCCGGACCTGGGTCCCATAGCGGTGGGGGAGAGTAATCCGCCCCTTGCTGCCCCTCCAAGTCGGTTTCCCTGCCAATATTCGCAACTCTGGGGTTCCCGCCACCCTAGCACAAAGGGGTTAAGGCCCCTCGCACTTACCGACCAATGGTCGTGCGCAGCGCCTTCGCGGCGCCTCCCGATTGGCGGGCACTCAGGGTGGGCGGGATGAGAGGGGACGCCCCCTCTGCCAGGGATGCACTTAAAAGGCGGTGGCGGTGGCGGCTGCTGCGCGCACGGATCTCCGCCATGAGCAGCGAGGCCGGCCCGGACCTAGCGGAGGCGCCCGAGGAGCGGTGTTTCCTCAGGTTAGCCAGGGAGAGGGGCCCGAGGGAGGCACGGCATGGCCGGAAGAAAGCCTGGGGAGCCAGCGGCTGAAGATCGGAGGCAGAGGCATGGCCGGGATGGCGGGGTAGGGGGTGCGGGGGGAGGAGAATGCCAGGCCCATCCCTGAATTTCTTTGAGAGACTAAGCCTATGAAGGACGTGCCAGGCTGGAAGGTGGGTCCTAGGCCACTGCCGACACGCAGCCTTCCCCCAGGACCCTGGGGCGGAGCGGTGGTGGGTGGCAGGTGTGGGGACGGGAAGTCAGCTTGGGTGGTGACACAGGGCTGCCAGGCCTGGTGAGGTCCCAGCAGGCTCATGGGCCCCCCCATACATACCCCTTCATCCCCGCAGGTGGGCGAGTCCGTATTCCACACGACACGCTGGGTGAACCCCATGGTGGGCGAGCTGTACGGGCAGCGCACGGACGAGGAGGTCCTCAAGGACACCTACGGCTTCAGATGGTACACGTAGGGGCCCCGCCCCGCAGACAGCTGGACCCCACGCCTCCCCGCCCGGAGAGAATAAACGCTTTGGAGACCGGCCTGCTTGTGTCCCAGAGACTGAGCGATTGGGGATCCGGGTCAGAATAGGCGCGGGACTAAGACGCCCGAGGGCTGGCCCCTGAATCGCTGTGCAGCGGCGACTGCCAGATAGGCCTGGACGGCCTCCTTCGTTTGTTGAAACAATGCCTGTCAGCGGCCGACCCCTTCAGATTGGGGGGCTTCTCCACCCGGGTGGAGGTGGGTGGGGGGGTGACATGCATCGGAGAGTACCCGGGTAGAGTCGGGCACAGCAGCGGTGGGTCCACTTGCCCCGGACCTGGGTCCCATAGCGGTGGGGGAGAGTAATCCGCCCCTTGCTGCCCCTCCAAGTCGGTTTCCCTGCCAATATTCGCAACTCTGGGGTTCCCGCCACCCTAGCACAAAGGGGTTAAGGCCCCTCGCACTTACCGACCAATGGTCGTGCGCAGCGCCTTCGCGGCGCCTCCCGATTGGCGGGCACTCAGGGTGGGCGGGATGAGAGGGGACGCCCCCTCTGCCAGGGATGCACTTAAAAGGCGGTGGCGGTGGCGGCTGCTGCGCGCACGGATCTCCGCCATGAGCAGCGAGGCCGGCCCGGACCTAGCGGAGGCGCCCGAGGAGCGGTGTTTCCTCAGGTCAGCCAGGGAGAGGGGCCCGAGGGAGGCACGGCATGGCCGGAAGAAAGCCTGGGGAGCCAGCGGCTGAAGATCGGAGGCAGAGGCATGGCCGGGATGGCGGGGTAGGGGGTGCGGGGGGAGGAGAATGCCAGGCCCATCCCTGAATTTCTTTGGAGAGACTAAGCCTGCGGCCGCCGACACCTCCAAAGCTGCATTGCTGGGGAAACAGCATCCGCCGCAGGCCCGCTCCTCATGGATTATTCAGCAGCCCTGGTTGCTCCCCCATCGCCCCACAGCCTCAGCAGGGCCCACCTCCCCTGGAGCCCGTGCCCCTCGTCATCCGGGAACAGCTTTCACCTCCTTGGTAGTCCACCTGCCACTTAAGCCCCTTGTTCAGAGAAGAAAACTGAAGACTGGGGAGGGAACCCACTGTTCGAGCTCGGGACAAAGCGATTTTTAAATACACCAGTGGGCTGAGGAATCGGGGTATGGAGCTGGCAGCTGTGCTTGCGCCTTCCGCCTCGCCCCAGGGCCGCCTCTTGCGTTCTCTAAGTGTGCGCGACAGGGGCCCCCAGGCAGGGCCGCAGCCCTCCCTGCAAACCAGGCCCCGCGGCCCCGCCACCACCTGCCTGCCGTCCACTCAGCTCCTCTTCTCAAGGCAGGCACTGGGCAGTGACGGACTGATGTCCAGACTCAGCTAGAGCCCCAGCACGTGCAAGGCAGGGGGAGGACAACATTCTAGAAGCTGGAGCTCTGATTTCCCCAGGCGTGGGGCGCAGCGGGGCCACAGATGACAAGTGAGGCGCCATGGGGCGCTGTGTGTCGGGGCAGGAGTGGAACATGGGGAGAGGAGGCCGCGGTGGGAGACGCGGGAGCCCATGTGAGTACAGAGAGGAATCTGAATATTCTCTGAATGCCGGGGAGGTTCGAGACCGGGGGTGGTGAAATCTGGCATTCAGGTTTTCAAAGCCCCCACGGCTGGTGTTGGGTTGGAGAGGATGAAACTGCAGTTGGCAGCCAGGTGAGCAGTGAGGGAGGGCTGGTGGGCAGAGGCGCGGGGGCGCAGGGGGAGCTGAGGAAGCCGTGAGTCACCCTGGCCTCACAGCTGCACCTCTGAAAAGCCCCCTCTCAGAGCATTTTGCCCCTTCTGGGGCTGGGGGCAAATCCTGGGCCCTCGCAGCTCCTCTCCTCTGGGGCTGAGCTTGGGAAAAGCAAGAGGCACCCTCCTAAACTGAGCACCCTCCGCTCCCAGCCCCAGAACAGCTCTGCCTTCTCCCCTCCCGGAGGGCTGCCGCCCTACCGTCAGCTCCTGAGCCAGGACTGCCCTCTCCTGTGGCGTCCCCTTGTCACCCAGTGATCGGTCAGGCAGGAAGGTAATGCTCCAAGTGGAGGCCAGAGGCCAAATCTTTGGAACCGGGGGAGAGGAGCGATGAAGGATCCTCCCCGAGCCCTCCTGTGGGGGAAGCAGGTTGTCTCAAGAGGAAGACTGAGGAATGAGTCACATTCTCTGTTTTATTTTTTTGGTTGTTGGCTCTTGTTGCTGCACGCAGGCTTTCTCTAGTTGTGGCCAGTGTGGGCAGCTCTTCCTTGCAGAGCACAGGTTTCTCTTGTTGCAGAGCACAGGCTCTAGGTGCGCGGGCTTCAGGAGTTGCAGCGCATGGGCTCAGGAGTTGTGCATGGGCTTAGTTGCTCTGTGGCCTGTGGGATCTTCCCAGACCAGGAATCAAGCCCATGTCCCCTGCATTGGCAGGCGGATTCTTATCCACTGCGCCAGCAGGGAAGTCCCTGAGCCACATTCTTCGAGCACCTGCCGTGGGAGCTGGGCCCGCCTGCTCCAGGGGGCCCTCTTCATCTGGCCTCACCGTGATCTTTTCCCCGCCTGGTCCTTCCACCGACAGCCTCAGCCTGCTGTGCTTGCTGGGGGGGCGAGGCATGTCCCCTTGCCCTCAGCCTCCATCGCCATCCGTGGGAGAGACCCTGAAGTAACTTTCTGACCGCCTTTCTCAGCCTCGCTCACTCTGCTTCTCTTCTGTCCGTTGAACCTCCCAAGTTCGTTTCCACCACAGGGCTTGACCCTCATTGTTCTTGCTGCTTGGATCACCTCCCAGGGCACTCCAGGCCGGCTTCCTCCAGGAAGCTCTCCCTGACTCCCCATCCCCTAGCCGTTCTCACTTCCCACCTCAGCCCCTCCTGCCGCCCAGCCTGCTCACACTGCAAAACTAGCTAGAACGCTGTGGTCTCCTGCTCACAGAATTTGAAAAAGGAACCTCAGGATTCATCCCAGCAAGCCTCTGCCTGTCTGTAGGTCTGCCCCATCTGTAGGTCTGCCTGTTTCTTTGCTCACATCCCATCCTTGGCTCTGGAGATGGACCCCAGGGTAAAAGGCTCAGTTTTCCAGTTTATTTCGTACACGACTCTGGGCAAGCCATTTTACTTTTCTGAGTGGCTGTTTGTTTTGCCAACTCTTTTGGGCCTGATCCTTTTCAACTAATAATACTTATTATACATGGTGGTTATTATTTTACTCAAGGATGGGCTGACCTGGGGACAGATGCTGTTCCCCCGCTGGGAGGGGTCCTGGCTAGGGGAAGCTGGCCTCAGGCTACTGACTGCTCAGCCACTCCGGCCCCTGATGCTGGTGTGAGGAACAGCTTCCCATCCGGAGCTCTAGCTCCTTCTCTCGGAAGCTACCACGCACATGACCCTTGGAAGGCCCCTAAACCAGAGGCAGCTTGGACCCGGCTCATAGAAGGGCCCAGCACTTGGTTTAATGCTCTGCCAATCACCGTCTGAAACTTCTCAATAATTACTGAGGGCCCCACATTTGCATTTTGCACTGGACCTCGGAAGTTATCTAGCCTGCCTTGCCTTCACTTTTGCAAAGGAGGAGGGAACCAAGGCTCAGAGAGATGAACAGACCCTAGTCCTACTCAGCGGGCTGGGGGGTGGAGCTTCACCTCAAGCCTGTTGGCTCCATCTCTCTGGCTACAGTTATTTGTATTTTAAAAAATTAATTTATTTTCGGCTGCACTGGGTCTTCCTTGCTTTGTTTGGGCTCTCTCTAGTTGCCGTGAGTGGGGCTTACTTTTCCTTCGGGGGCCCAGGCTTCTCAGTGGGGTGGCTTCTCTTGTTGCAGAGCACGGTTTCCAAGCACACAAGCTCTAGAGTGCAGGCTCAGCAATGGTCTCGCCTGGCCTTCGTTGCTCCGCAGCATGTGGAATCTTCCCAGGCCAGGGATTGAACCCGTGTACCCTGCAACAGCAGGTGGATTCCTATCTCCTGCGTCACCAGGGAAGTCCACAATTATTTGAATGTTATCACTACCTCTGAAGGGGGGTCACCAGTGAGTCTCACAGCTGCAGGCCACACATACGCCTCCCGTCAAACCTGTCTGCAGCCTCTAAAACCCTCCTCCCCCAGGCACCTCCAGCCCAGTCTCCTCTCTCCAGTGTCCTGGAGTTTGTTCGGTGGTTTCCACTGCCTAAAATTCACACTGTTTTGAACAACTAAGTCCTTCATGCACTCTTACCCGCTCTGGGTTCCTCCTGTCTTGGGGGCTTCGGGCATCTGGCTGAGGCTCCCATTGTTGTTTTTGACTCACAAAGTCACGTCAGACTCTTTCCAACCCCAGGGACTGCAGCATTTCAGGCTTCCCCATCGTTCACTCTCTCCCGGAGTTTGCTCAAACTCATGTCCATGGAGTCGGTGATGCCATCCAACCATCGGATCCTCTGCCGCCACCTTCTCCTACTGACTGCTCAGCCACTCCAGCCCCTGATGCTGGTGTGAGGAACAGCTTCCCATCCGGAGCTCTAGCTCCTTCTCTCGGAAGCTACCACGCACATGACCCTTGGAAGGCCCCTAAACCAGAGGCAGCTTGGACCCGGCTCATAGAAGGGCCCAGCACTTGGTTTAATGCTCTGCCAATCACCGTCTGAAACTTCTCAATAATTACTGAGGGCCCCACATTTGCATTTTGCACTGGACCTCGGAAGTTATCTAGCCTGCCTTGCCTTCACTTTTGCAAAGGAGGAGGGAACCAAGGCTCAGAGAGATGAACAGACCCTAGTCCTACTCAGCGGGCTGGGGGGTGGAGCTTCACCTCAAGCCTGTTGGCTCCATCTCTCTGGCTACAGTTATTTGTATTTTAAAAAATTAATTTATTTTCGGCTGCACTGGGTCTTCCTTGCTTTGTTTGGGCTCTCTCTAGTTGCCGTGAGTGGGGCTTACTTTTCCTTCGGGGGCCCAGGCTTCTCAGTGGGGTGGCTTCTCTTGTTGCAGAGCACGGTTTCCAAGCACACAAGCTCTAGAGTGCAGGCTCAGCAATGGTCTCGCCTGGCCTTCGTTGCTCCGCAGCATGTGGAATCTTCCCAGGCCAGGGATTGAACCCGTGTACCCTGCAACAGCAGGTGGATTCCTATCTCCTGCGTCACCAGGGAAGTCCACAATTATTTGAATGTTATCACTACCTCTGAAGGGGGGTCACCAGTGAGTCTCACAGCTGCAGGCCACACATACGCCTCCCGTCAAACCCGTCTGCAGCCTCTAAAACCCTCCTCCCCCAGGCACCTCCAGCCCAGTCTCCTCTCTCCAGTGTCCTGGAGTTTGTTCGGTGGTTTCCACTGCCTAAAATTCACACTGTTTTGAACAACTAAGTCCTTCATGCACTCTTACCCGCTCTGGGTTCCTCCTGTCTTGGGGGCTTCGGGCATCTGGCTGAGGCTCCCATTGTTGTTTTTGACTCACAAAGTCACGTCAGACTCTTTCCAACCCCAGGGACTGCAGCATTTCAGGCTTCCCCATCGTTCACTCTCTCCCGGAGTTTGCTCAAACTCATGTCCATGGAGTCGGTGATGCCATCCAACCATCGGATCCTCTGCCGCCCCCTTCTCCTCCTGCCCTCAGTCATTCCCAGCATCGGGGTCTTTTCCAAGGAGTCAGCTCTTGGCATCAGGTGATCAAAGTATTGGAACTTCAGCTTCAGCATCCATCCTTCTAATGAAGATTCAGGGTTGATTTTCCTTTAGGATTGACTGGTTTGATCTCCTCGCAGTGCAAGAGTCGTCTCCAGCACCACAGTCCGAACGTATCAGTTCTCCTGTGCTCAGCCTTCTTTGTGATCCAACTCACGTCCATACCGGACTGCAGGCCCCCTTGCTCTGGAGCAGTGGAACCCACATGTCCTGCCATGTGCTTCCTCTACCACCAGAGGGCGCCCATGCCTCAGGCTTGGGTTCACAGCTCCTAGGGCTGGCCAGGCAGGCTTCCATTCAACCGTGCAGGGGGCAGATGAGGAAACTGAGGGAGTGCTTCAGCGCTGGGCACGAGCGTGGGGTGGTGTGAGAGCCTGGCTGGGAACACTCGAGGCACATTTCTGGCTCCAGCTGAGTGTCCGCCTCTAAGTCTATCTTTCCGTCTCTCTGTCTCTGAGCACCTCTCCCCACTCTGACCCCCAGCACTGCGGAAGCAGCTGCCCTGGAGCGGGAGCTGCTGGAGGACTATCGCTTTGGGCGGCAGCAGCTGGTGGAGTGGTGTGGCCATGCGAGCGCCGTGGCTGTGACCAAGGTACCTGACCCCTGCTCCTCAACCTCGACCCCAAACAGACGACCAGCCAGCCCACCAGAGCGGAGGCCTCGCTGCATGACCACCCCCCCCCAGCCAGGATGCTCATTTCTGCCCTCAAGAAACCTGTCTTTGCTTGGGGCCACCCAGCCCATCACTCAGATGGGGAAACTGAGGCCCATTCCTGGCCCAGGCCAGGGAGTTGGTGAGCATCAGGACAACAGAGAATGGGGGTCCCTAGAGATGTGGAAGCACCTACAGAGATGGGTCTGGGCTCCATGCCTGCCTGCCTCTGCCTCCTCTGTGGGTCTGGAGCGGAGGGGACATCAGCTCCCAATGCCTGAGGGCCCCTGAACAACTTCCTGCCACAGGTTGGGGAACTGAGGCCCAGAGGTGGAGAGGCATCCTCACAGAGCCCCAGAGGCTTGGAAGTAGAGCTCTATTTGGCTCTGAGGCAAACCCCCAGGCCTCAAGGTGCCTGGAAGAGAGGCAAGAGTAAACCAATGACGATGCTGCTCTCCAGTGGTGCGTGTCAAGTTGCCAGACCACACTGGGCCTGCTTCCTCGTCTGCAAAAGGGTCATAAACTGACACCAATTAAGAAACAAATTCTTTAGAAATGTGTCCTCAAGTCAGGACTCTTAGCAGGTAACCCTTTTCCTCTCTCTCTCCTTCTTCTCCTTACTTAAAAAAAAAAAAAAACCCAAAATCTATCTTTATATGGACTTAATTGTTTTTAACTTAAATGTTCCTATTTCCTATGAAACATATCCTGAGGGAGCTGCTCAGAGGCAAAGAGAACCAAGAAATCTAAGCCACAAAAGCAAACCCAGAGGGTGGTTACCTCCTTCCTGGCTGTGACGACCCACCATCCCGTTGTTGCCCTGAACAGTCTGTGTGTCTGTCCGGAGGCGGACCAGCTGGACATTAGCATGCTGCCGGACCTGGTCGAGGCCCTGGGGCTCGGGGCAAGGCGTGGCGGGGTCATCGAAACCATCAGGGTGAAGTGGGACCTTGCTAAGGCCCTGGGGATGAGACTCGAAAAAGAAAGAATTCCCTCGGTGTGGTTGGAAGCTAGAGTTTGGTCCCCGGAGCCCCCCGGGGCCCGCGAGAGACCCCACCAGCCCAAGGGAGTCGCGGTTCCTCCCCCGGGATGGAGGCTGGGGTGGAAAGCGAGCTGAGGCCGCGCAGAGTCAGGGTGGGGGTGAGACTCTAGCTCTTGCTAAACGGAGACACGGAGGGTCTGAGAGATCAAGAAACCTAGAGACATGGGCGAAGACAGAAACTGGACAGACGGTGATGGGGAGAGAGACAGACGTGGAGGTGAGGACAGAAGCCAATGGAGAGCGACAGACGGAGAGAGACAGGGCATGGCGGGCTGGAAAAATACACCCCCCTCCTCGCCCGCCCCCAGCTTCGGGGCCTCCTGGAGGGATGCAGGCCTGGAAACACGGGCGGGGGAGGGGCAGCCCCAGCAGTGGAAAAGGTGGAAGAATGTCTGCAGCTCAGGCCGAGGATAAACAAACCGCACTCTGGGCTCAGGCGGTTGCACGAGGCCCCTTTTTCTGCTCGGGCGTGGAAAGCCTGAGGCGAGGACACCAGGTCTCCAGCAGGGAAACTGAGGCCCCCGGAGGCCTCCGCCCCTTCCCCAGAACGCCTCTCCTCGCGGTCCCGTCCTCTTGCCTCTAGGCCCAAGTGCTATTCCGCCTCCAGTCCGGGCCTCAGTGTCCCCCCGCCCCCTCCCCCCTACCGACCCCGAGACTCAGGAGGCGTCCGCGAGCCATGCCCCTGTTGGCCTTTGCTGTGCCCCCGCCAGGTGTTCCCACTGCCTGCACTCGCTCGGAAGCAGAGGACGGTGCTGGTGGTGTGCGGGCCGGAGCAGAACGGGGCCGTGGGGCTGGCATGCGCGCGGCATCTGCGGGTGTTTGTGAGTAGCGGGGGCCCCTTGGCTTCCCTGGGTCGCACCCCCACCCCCTCCCTGAAAATATCGCTCCCTCCTCTGGCCAGTGTCCCAGGGGAAGGCGGAGGCATGCCAGGTAACCAAACACGCCCAGTGTTTGCGCCAGGCAGAGCCCACTGTGTGGTACCCAGATCTGGGGGCAGAGGCCCAACGGGGACGCCCGGGCAGGCCCCGGTGCTGACCGGCCCCTGCTCCCCGCAGGAGTACGAGCCCACCATCTTCTACCCCACACGCTCACCGGACCCGCTGCACCGGGACCTGACCACCCAGTGTGAGAAGATGGACATCCCCTTCCTGTCCTACCTGCCCACGGAGGTCAGCGTGGGCGGCAGCGGAGGGACGGGGGTGGGGCGCAGTGCCCCCAGGCTGCGCTCTGACCCTGCCCCTGCCTGGCGCTCGCAGGTCCAGCTCATCAACAGTGCCTACCGGCTGGTGGTGGACGCCGTGCTGGGCCCCGGCGTGGGGCCAGGCGAGATCGGGGGCCCCTGCACGCGTGCGCTGGCCACTCTCAAGCTGCTGTCCGTCCCCCTCGTGAGCCTGGACATTCCCTCAGGCATGCCAGGTGGAGGGGGCATGCGGACCTGGGGGGCTTGGGGGGCGGCCCCTATACCCTGGCATCTGGTGGGCCAGCCTGTTTGCCCACGGCAAGCCTCCGTGTCCTCAGCCTGGATGCGCCTCCACACTGGGAGAGGCCTGGGGTCGTGTCCGTCCCGGGATGGGGAACATCCAGGCTGGCACCCAGGTGACCCTGCGTCCCCTCCCCCTACACCCAGCACTGCGTGCCCTCTGCCCGTCCTGGCCCAGTCGCCTGGGCAGACGTGAGCTCACTCGGCAAAGGCCTCGCCCATCCTGGCCGCCGCCCCATGCCTGTTGGAACCATTAGGCACCGGGCAGACGGAACAAACAGCTGCTGGCCAGCCGGACCCTCCATGGGGGCAGCCAGGCTCAGGGGGACATCCCCCCAGCTTACAAGACCCCAGGGTCATACCGGCAGGATGCCACCGAGCTGGGGATGGGGCCTAAGAAAGGAGAAGGTGGGCTGCTTGCTCAGAGGGGAGAGGCTGCAAGCCTGTGTCTGAACAGATAGCCTAGGACCGAGGGGGTCGCCCTGCTGGGTGAGGAGAGGTTCTTGGTGGCCCCCAGTCTGAGGGTGGAGGCTAGGGTCAGAGAAGGAAGGATTAAAGTCCGTGTGTGGAGGAAATCCTGGCGGGCCAGCGATGAAGACCCCACGCTTCCAGTGTAGGGCCACGGCGTGAGCTCTGGTCAGGGAGCTAAAATTGCACATGCTGAGCTGTGTGGCCCCAAACAAATAAAGGTCGAGCCCACCATCCTCCCCACGCTCACCGGACCCGCTGCACCGGGACCTGACCACCCAGTGTGAGAAGATGGACATCCCCTTCCTGTCCTACCTGCCCACGGAGGTCAGCGTGGGCGGCAGCGGAGGGACGGGGGTGGGGCGCAGTGCCCCCAGGCTGCGCTCTGACCCTGCCCCTGCCTGGCGCTCGCAGGTCCAGCTCATCAACAGTGCCTACCGGCTGGTGGTGGACGCCGTGCTGGGCCCCGGCGTGGGGCCAGGCGAGATCGGGGGCCCCTGCACGCGTGCGCTGGCCACTCTCAAGCTGCTGTCCGTCCCCCTCGTGAGCCTGGACATTCCCTCAGGCATGCCAGGTGGAGGGGGCATGCGGACCTGGGGGGCTTGGGGGGCGGCCCCTATACCCTGGCATCTGGTGGGCCAGCCTGTTTGCCCACGGCAAGCCTCCGTGTCCTCAGCCTGGATGCGCCTCCACACTGGGAGAGGCCTGGGGTCGTGTCCGTCCCGGGATGGGGAACATCCAGGCTGGCACCCAGGTGACCCTGCGTCCCTCCCCTACACCCAGCACTGCGTGCCCTCTGCCCGTCCTGGCCCAGTCGCCTGGGCAGACGTGAGCTCACTCGGCAAAGGCCTCGCCCATCCTGGCCGCCGCCCCATGCCTGTTGGAACCATTAGGCACCGGGCAGACGGAACAAACAGCTGCTGGCCAGCCGGACCCTCCATGGGGGCAGCCAGGCTCAGGGGGACATCCCCCCAGCTTACAAGACCCCAGGGTCATACCGGCAGGATGCCACCGAGCTGGGGATGGGGCCTAAGAAAGGAGAAGGTGGGCTGCTTGCTCAGAGGGGAGAGGCTGCAAGCCTGTGTCTGAACAGATAGCCTAGGACCGAGGGGGTCGCCCTGCTGGGTGAGGAGAGGTTCTTGGTGGCCCCCAGTCTGAGGGTGGAGGCTAGGGTCAGAGAAGGAAGGATTAAAGTCCGTGTGTGGAGGGGGAAATCCCTGGCGGGCCAGCGATGAAGACCCCACGCTTCCAGTGTAGGGGCCACGGGCGTGAGCTCTGGTCAGGGAGCTAAAATTGCACATGCTGAGCTGTGTGGCCAAACAAATAAACATTTTAAACAAATACAAGGTCAGAAGACTTCTAGCTAGTGGCCCAGACAGGTCAGAGGCGGGAGAGAAGGCAAGCCCCCTCGTCTGAAGGTGGGAGCCCATTTGAGAGATGGTCCTGCTGAGTCATAAAGCAAGATCCTGTCTGAGGATGAAGGCAGGGCAGAGGGAAGAGCCTCTAGTTAGAGGGCAGAAGGATGGATGCTCACCTTGGGAAGGGCAGGGGGCACATGTAGTCGGAGGCAGGGGCAGAGGGGCAGGTCTGATGGGGGAGGCTTGGCTGAGGATGGTGGCTAGATGGGTCCTCCGAGCGGAGGGGAGGGAGCCCGTCCCAGGGAGGAGGCCGGGGCGTCCGGGTGGAGAGAGACTTAGGACTGATGGGAAGGGAGGATTAGGGACAGACCGCAGCTCAGAAAGCGGACGGCACAGGTCTGGTGGGGAAGGGCGGCAGGTAGACATGATGGAGTCTGAAGGCGGAGGCTCAGCGGGATGGAGGAGGACGATTGCCCAGAGCAGACAAGCAGGGGCGCAGAGGCTGTGGTCGGAGGGGGCGGGACTGTCTGAGGACAGAGGCTCAGTTTTATGAGGAGGCAGGTCTGAGCAAGACTCACGTGTCAGAGCCGAGGCCGTGCCTGCTGGGGAGGGGGCCGCGGGAGGGGAGGCGGACGGCGGGACTCCCGGTCTGAGAGCTCCCGATCCCCGCCTCCCGCCCGCCCTCCCCCCCTCAGGCTGGGACCCGGAGACCGGCGGCGACGCCGAGGACGGGCTCCGACCCGACGTGCTGGTGTCGCTGGCGGCGCCCAAGCGCTGCGCCGGCCGCTTCTCCGGGCGCCATCACTTCGTGGCGGGCAGGTTCGTGCCCGACGACGTGCGCCGAAAGTTCGCCCTGCGCCTGCCGGGGTACACGGGCACCGACTGCATCGCGGCGCTCTGACCGCCCCCCGCGCCAATAAACAGACGTCCCCCCACCCACCGCCTCGTCCGGGCTCCTCTGTGCGCGGGGTCTGCCGCGGGGGGCGGGCAGGCTCGGGGAGGAACGTCCCACCGGTCCCCTGGTGGCCCGGGCGGGAGGGACGGAGGGCAGCGACGTAAACGGGACTTGCCGCTGGCCTCGGAGAAGACTCCAGCCGAGGCGAGTGGCGGGCACCTTCAGGGTGGGATGGCCAGCCTGCTGCCCGGGCGCGCCTGCAGCCAGAGGGATCGCAGTCAGTCTCGGTGGAGGACCTCTAGCCGCCTAAAGGGCGCCCCAAAGCCTGCATGTCCGGGACGGTTGCAGGCTCGATTCCAGCGGGAGAGAAGGGAATGGAGGAAGGTGGGCTGAGGAAGGGACTCCCAGTCGGCGACGGGGGGACGCGGGCCAGCCCGAGGGCGGAGGCGCAGCCGGATGCGCCGAGCGGGGCGGCCCGGGAGGTGGTGGGCGCACCGAAGTCACCTCGGGCCAGGGAGTCGCTCGGACGGGGAGGGGCCTGAGGGGGGCGTGGCCTGCGGGCGCGTCCCTCCCCCATCCTCGGCCCCAGCGGCCGCCAGACCCGCGGGAGTGCGACCCGAGCGCGCAGCGGAGCCGGGACCCTTCCCTCCGACTTGCGGACCCGGCCATGGCGTCCCTGCCGACCCTGCTCTGCCTCTGTGTTGCCGCCGCGCACCTGGCGGGGGCCCGAGGTGAGGCGCCCCTAGACCCCAGCCCAGCCCTCCCCAGGCGCCCGACCGTCTGGCAGAGGACCTGGCAAGCAGCCGGAGCCTGGAGACAGAACCAAGGGACCCGCTCGCTTCCCCACGCTGCACATCCTTTGCCAGCCTCTGGAGTGGAGTGGCGGTCAAGGAAGAGATGGAGCTCCGTCCGGGACCACCTGGGGGCAAGAAGGGACTGGGGGGTACCAGACGCTGCCAGAGCGTTTGGCCCCTGATCATCCAGTCTTGTTCCTAAGAGGAGGGGTCACTGCTGCCCCTCTCACCGAACTCCTCCCCTCTTACACACACACACACACACACAGCTCAGAAAAGACATTCCCACCTCTGGAACACTCAGTGGCGTGGGGGTACTGGGCCCATTTCTCAGATGGGGAGATTGAGACTCCAAGAGAGAAGCGACTTGTCTGTCACAGCCCAGCCTGGCTATCTCAGACAACTTGAAGCCAGAAAACCCAGGCTGGATTCCAAGGACTTCCCCCTGGCAGCCTGGGCCCCAAGTGCAGGGATGTAAGGTGGACTGACTGAGCCAGCAAAGAGTTGAAGACAAATTCAGATCAATATGAGGTCAGGGACGGGCGCAGCCAGCTCCGCTCGTGGTCACTGGCCACAGTGGGAGACTGGGTCTGGGGAAATGGACACAGACTTCGCCAGCATCAGGGGCTGTGTCGGAGTGTGAGCTGGAGGCTGGGGGAGCCTGGAGCTGGGGAGGTCAAGGGAGACTTCCTGGAGGAGGGGATGCTGTGGTTCTTGGGGCCCACCAGAGCTGGAATCTGGCTTCTCCCGGCTGGGGGGGCCTGGAGCTCCAGGGGTAGGGCTCACCGAAGTCACCTCGGGCCAGGGAGTCGCTCGGACGGGGAGGGGCCTGAGGGGGGCGTGGCCTGCGGGCGCGTCCCTCCCCCATCCTCGGCCCCAGCGGCCGCCAGACCCGCGGGAGTGCGACCCGAGCGCGCAGCGGAGCCGGGACCCTTCCCTCCGACTTGCGGACCCGGCCATGGCGTCCCTGCCGACCCTGCTCTGCCTCTGTGTTGCCGCCGCGCACCTGGCGGGGGCCCGAGGTGAGGCGCCCCTAGACCCCAGCCCAGCCCTCCCCAGGCGCCCGACCGTCTGGCAGAGGACCTGGCAAGCAGCCGGAGCCTGGAGACAGAACCAAGGGACCCGCTCGCTTCCCCACGCTGCACATCCTTTGCCAGCCTCTGGAGTGGAGTGGCGGTCAAGGAAGAGATGGAGCTCCGTCCGGGACCACCTGGGGGCAAGAAGGGACTGGGGGGTACCAGACGCTGCCAGAGCGTTTGGCCCCTGATCATCCAGTCTTGTTCCTAAGAGGAGGGGTCACTGCTGCCCCTCTCACCGAACTCCTCCCCTCTTACACACACACACACACACACAGCTCAGAAAAGACATTCCCACCTCTGGAACACTCAGTGGCGTGGGGGTACTGGGCCCATTTCTCAGATGGGGAGATTGAGACTCCAAGAGAGAAGCGACTTGTCTGTCACAGCCCAGCCTGGCTATCTCAGACAACTTGAAGCCAGAAAACCCAGGCTGGATTCCAAGGACTTCCCCCTGGCAGCCTGGGCCCCAAGTGCAGGGATGTAAGGTGGACTGACTGAGCCAGCAAAGAGTTGAAGACAAATTCAGATCAATATGAGGTCAGGGACGGGCGCAGCCAGCTCCGCTCGTGGTCACTGGCCACAGTGGGAGACTGGGTCTGGGGAAATGGACACAGACTTCGCCAGCATCAGGGGCTGTGTCGGAGTGTGAGCTGGAGGCTGGGGGAGCCTGGAGCTGGGGAGGTCAAGGGAGACTTCCTGGAGGAGGGGATGCTGTGGTTCTTGGGGCCCACCAGAGCTGGAATCTGGCTTCTCCCCTGTGACCTGGGGATGACCACGGGAGCACCGTGCATACCGGGAGCTCCCAGAGGTCTTCCGCCCCGCCATGCCTCACCCCTTCAACAGGCCCTGCCGCCGCTGAGGAGCCCACGGTGCCCACGTGGGACCTTGAAGGTTCATCGCTGCGCCCTGGCCGGCCCTCGCCAGACCTGGAGGACTGGGAAGGTGAGTCAGCTTGGCTCTGAGTCCTGGTTCCGCTGTGGACTCTGTGTGATCTCTGGGTGGCTGGTGGGGTCACGTAAGGAGGGAATACAAACTGAGAGAAGAGTGCAGGAGGGTCCAGGTCGCTGGGCATGGTGGCCCCTGGAAGGGGTGCCCCAGGACGTCTGAGGTTTAGGAGCAAGGAGAAGAGAGTCCGGGCTGTTTGTCCAGGAGGAAACCCGGGTGGGGTGGGCTGGCGCGGTGGGACAACCAGCTCAATTCAATCAAGGAAGCCGGAGTTCCCGTACCCAACTCTCTTCCCAGCTTTAGGAAGGTTCTGCTTGGCTTGCTCCTGGATCAGGAAAGGAGTGAGCCCCCACCCAGGGTGGGGGATGGATGGAAACAGAAGCTAACCTGTGAGAGGCTCGACCCTTCCTACCTCTGGCTTCCGTGAACCCGAGGCTGCCCTGATGGGTCCAGTGGGCAGTAAGCAAGGTCCCAGCCGGCACTGATGAGGGGCTGCGGAAGGGCTGTGGAAAGGCCCGTCTCCTCCTGCCGCCCTTACATCTCTTTACCCCTCAAGCGTTCTTGGGGTGGGGAAAGGGGCTGGGCGGGAAGAGGCTGGGTCGGGCAACAAGGGCCCTCTCCTCCTGCCCCCTTCACTCTTCGCTGAGCCAGCAAAGAGTTGAAGACAAATTCAGATCAATATGAGGTCAGGGACGGGCGCAGCCAGCTCCGCTCGTGGTCACTGGCCACAGTGGGAGACTGGGTCTGGGGAAATGGACACAGACTTCGCCAGCATCAGGGGCTGTGTCGGAGTGTGAGCTGGAGGCTGGGGGAGCCTGGAGCTGGGGAGGTCAAGGGAGACTTCCTGGAGGAGGGGATGCTGTGGTTCTTGGGGCCCACCAGAGCTGGAATCTGGCTTCTCCCCTGTGACCTGGGGATGACCACGGGAGCACCGTGCATACCGGGAGCTCCCAGAGGTCTTCCGCCCCGCCATGCCTCACCCCTTCAACAGGCCCTGCCGCCGCTGAGGAGCCCACGGTGCCCACGTGGGACCTTGAAGGTTCATCGCTGCGCCCTGGCCGGCCCTCGCCAGACCTGGAGGACTGGGAAGGTGAGTCAGCTTGGCTCTGAGTCCTGGTTCCGCTGTGGACTCTGTGTGATCTCTGGGTGGCTGGTGGGGTCACGTAAGGAGGGAATACAAACTGAGAGAAGAGTGCAGGAGGGTCCAGGTCGCTGGGCATGGTGGCCCCTGGAAGGGGTGCCCCAGGACGTCTGAGGTTTAGGAGCAAGGAGAAGAGAGTCCGGGCTGTTTGTCCAGGAGGAAACCCGGGTGGGGTGGGCTGGCGCGGTGGGACAACCAGCTCAATTCAATCAAGGAAGCCGGAGTTCCCGTACCCAACTCTCTTCCCAGCTTTAGGAAGGTTCTGCTTGGCTTGCTCCTGGATCAGGAAAGGAGTGAGCCCCCACCCAGGGTGGGGGATGGATGGAAACAGAAGCTAACCTGTGAGAGGCTCGACCCTTCCTACCTCTGGCTTCCGTGAACCCGAGGCTGCCCTGATGGGTCCAGTGGGCAGTAAGCAAGGTCCCAGCCGGCACTGATGAGGGGCTGCGGAAGGGCTGTGGAAAGGCCCGTCTCCTCCTGCCGCCCTTACATCTCTTTACCCCTCAAGCGTTCTGAGGGTGGGCAAGATCTGGGCGAGCACTCAAGGGCCAGCTCGGGTACTGAGGGTACATGAGGAAACGAGGATGGGTGCAAGGGGCAAACAACCTCCCTCGGTCGCTTTACAGTTCCTTCTGCCCTCGAGGGCTCTGGATCTGGGCAGGCTGGGCTAGCCCATGCACTTTGGAGCGCAGGTGCATGCGTCTTCAACACGTAGATGGGGGGTGGGCAGGCCGCAGCCCCGGTTCCTGCATTGCTGGGGCCCGACCGGCCGAGGTCCGGGTCCCAGCGCGTGCACTGCCCGCAGAGGCCAGCGAGTGGACGTCCTGGTTCAACGTCGATCATCCGGGAGGCGACGGGGACTTCGAGAGCCTGGCGGCGATCCGCTTCTATTACGGGCCGGCGCGCGTGTGCCCGAGGCCGCTGGCGCTGGAGGCGCGCACTACCGACTGGGCCCTGCCGTCAGACGTCGGCGAGCGCGTACACCTGAACCCCACGCGCGGTTTCTGGTGCCTCAACCGCGAGCAGCCCCGAGGCCGCCGCTGCTCCAACTACCACGTGCGCTTCCGCTGCCCGCTCGGTGAGGGCGGGGCTCAGGGAGCGGCGGGGCCTGGCCGGGGCCTGAATGCGCGGCGCCGGGGGGGTGGGCGGGGCCTGGAGGGTGGGGGTGGGCGTGGCCGAGGAAGGAGTAGGGGGTCCTTTACGACCCGGGCCACTGGAGAGGGCTGGACCGGATAGGAGAGGGGCTTTGGAAGGGAGGGCCTGGAAATAGCGGGGGGCGCAGGTCGGGGTTCAGGGAGGGGCTCCCAGGAACGCAGCTCCCTCTCGATGCCAGGAGGAGGGGAGACGTGCCGGGTGTGTGTGTGTGTGTGTGTGTGTGTGTGTGTGTGTGTCTGCTCGCGCGCCGGGCGGTGGAGGATAGTCTCTCCACGCGCATTCGGTCGGTGCGCCTGCGGGAGGAGTGGGCAGAACTTCTCTCTGACAGACGCACACGGCAGGAACGTCCTCCGGTCCCACATGGTCCCTGAAATTCCAGGCTCCTGGGGTGGGCGGCCACCTGACGCCCCATCCCTGCCCTCTCCCCAGAAGCCACGTGGGGTGCGTGGGGCCCGTGGGGTCCCTGCTCGGGGAGCTGCGGGCCAGGCCGTCGCTTGCGCCGCCGCCGCTGCCCAAGCCCCGCGGGGGATGCGTGTCCCGGGCGTCCCTCGGAGGCGCAGAAGTGCGTGAGGCCTCCGTGTCCAGGTAGGAGGGGCGGGGCCTGGAGGAGACAGGCGGGCGAGAGGCGGGGCCTGTGGGTGGGGCCAGCCGACGGAAATCCCTAGAGGGGCTAGCTGGGGTGGAGCCTGGCGGGGAGGTGCCTGCAGGGAGGAGGCGGAGTCTGGGCATGGGGGCGGAGCCTGGAGAAGCCGACTTTGGACCACATGGACACCGGCTTTTCCTTCCCTTCTGAGTCGCGCGAGGAGCATTAGTAAAAGTGTCCCGCTGGACTTCACGGGGGCCATGTCCAGTCGTGGGCAGATCTGAAGAGGCGCTTCCTCTGTGCGCATGTTGGAGGGTGCCGACATAGAAGCTGGCTCATGCGCTCGGGGTGCACACATGCATGGCATTCGCAGGCCCCCGCCCGTCCCCCACGCCCACGCGGACACGCGCTCACACCCTGGCAGACACGATGCCCAGGCCCTCCTAGGGCCGGACACCGGGCCAGCCAGGAGGCGACTGGAAATTCCAATCAGGCCTGGGCTCCACAAACACGGTCTGGAGACTGCCCCGGCAGAGCTCGCCGCAGGGTGGGGGAGCACGGTGGCCAATGGGGTGGTGGGGTCCCCACCCTACCCTGCCTGGCTCTGCGTTCTCCGTGCCTCTGCCCTGAAGTTTCCAGTGGAATTTTCCATTTTATGGAGAAACCGCAGGACTGGGACGGGAGGGAGATGTTCTGGGCTCAAGACCCGGCCCCTTGCTGGGCCCCCAGCCCCTGCCTGAACATTTTCTCTCATGCTAGACGGGAGCGTCTCTGCCCGTAAGAGCGATCTGTCCCCTCCCCAGGGCGTCTCCCTCACACCAGGCCCCCGGGGCCCAGCCCCTTGGCCGCAGCCCTGACCACTTAGCCCCGTGTCCTTCACACCACGGGCTGCTCCAAGCAGGTCCATGCTGAGGACTCTCTGAGGGGGAAAAAGGCATGGAGGATGCCTAGGTATCTTTGCTGAGACACAGATGGAGAGGAAAGGCCTTCCCAAGAAGGGATTAAGAGTCTCCTGCCCCTCTCTGTGTCCCTCCAGGGTGTGGCCCCAACACCTGTGGGTGCCCTGACCACATTCTCCTGGGTTCGGTGGTCACCCAATCTGGGCGTCCTCTGCCAGGAGCCAGGATCTCCTTGCGAGACTGGCCTGGAACCGTGGCCACTAGCGATGCCCACGGAACCTTCCAGATGCCTGGAGTCTGTGCCAGCAGGAGGAGGCGGAGTCTGGGCATGGGGGCGGAGCCTGGAGAAGCCGACTTTGGACCACATGGACACCGGCTTTTCCTTCCTTCTGAGTCGCGCGAGGAGCATTAGTAAAAGTGTCCCGCTGGACTTCACGGGGGCCATGTCCAGTCGTGGGCAGATCTGAAGAGGCGCTTCCTCTGTGCGCATGTTGGAGGGTGCCGACATAGAAGCTGGCTCATGCGCTCGGGGTGCACACATGCATGGCATTCGCAGGCCCCCGCCCGTCCCCCACGCCCACGCGGACACGCGCTCACACCCTGGCAGACACGATGCCCAGGCCCTCCTAGGGCCGGACACCGGGCCAGCCAGGAGGCGACTGGAAATTCCAATCAGGCCTGGGCTCCACAAACACGGTCTGGAGACTGCCCCGGCAGAGCTCGCCGCAGGGTGGGGGAGCACGGTGGCCAATGGGGTGGTGGGGTCCCCACCCTACCCTGCCTGGCTCTGCGTTCTCCGTGCCTCTGCCCTGAAGTTTCCAGTGGAATTTTCCATTTTATGGAGAAACCGCAGGACTGGGACGGGAGGGAGATGTTCTGGGCTCAAGACCCGGTCCCTTGCTGGGCCCCCAGCCCCTGCCTGAACATTTTCTCTCATGCTAGACGGGAGCGTCTCTGCCCGTAAGAGCGATCTGTCCCCTCCCCAGGGCGTCTCCCTCACACCAGGCCCCCGGGGCCCAGCCCCTTGGCCGCAGCCCTGACCACTTAGCCCCGTGTCCTTCACACCACGGGCTGCTCCAAGCAGGTCCATGCTGAGGACTCTCTGAGGGGAACAAGGCATGGAGGATGCCTAGGTATCTTTGCTGAGACACAGATGGAGAGGAAAGGCCTTCCCAAGAAGGGATTAAGAGTCTCCTGCCCCTCTCTGTGTCCCTCCAGGGTGTGGCCCCAACACCTGTGGGTGCCCTGACCACATTCTCCTGGGTTCGGTGGTCACCCAATCTGGGCGTCCTCTGCCAGGAGCCAGGATCTCCTTGCGAGACTGGCCTGGAACCGTGGCCACTAGCGATGCCCACGGAACCTTCCAGATGCCTGGAGTCTGTGCCAGCAGCCGAGCCAACGTCAGTGCCCAAATGGATGGCTTCTCTGCAGGCATGGCCCGGGCCCAGGCCAACAGCTCCATGTCTGCTGTGGTCACTGTTGTCCTTAATAAGCTGGGTAAGCACCTCGTGGAGAGAGGGATGAGGGGACTGAGGGACTGGGGAGGCAACTCTGGGTGACATCACACCCTTGGGATGATGTGATGCACAATGCGGTCAATAGGGCAAGAAATAAGATGTAACAGTCGTTGGAGATGTGAGGTGAGATGTAGAATTGCGAAAGGAAGCATTAAGATTAAGCATGAAGCGCCCACTCCAGTATTCTTGCCTGGGAGAGCTCATGGACAGAGGGCTCGTGGGCTGCAGTCCACGGGGCTGGAAAGAGTTGGACGAACTTACCAGCTGAAGAACAAACAACAGTAACCCACCATCAGGCAGCTTGTGATTTGGGGAAATCCACTTCTTGATGGAAATGTGGCTTAAAACAGAGAGTGACGTGACCTAGCGATATGGAATACAGAGTTTTGAGAGAAATTAAAATTTGTGTTTAGAATCATAGTTGCAAATATTCAAACAATGAAGTCTGTGGCTAAAGGGGAAAAAAAGAAGATTCCGCGTTAAAGGGCTCAGTCTCCAGCAGATGTGGGGTGAACGTGAGTAGGGGGAGGGTCATCAGAAAAGTGGAGGAGGAAATGGCAACCCACTCCAGTGTTCTTGCCTGGAAAATTCCATGCATGGAGAAGCCCAGCGGGCTGCAGTCCATGGGGTCTTTTGCAAAGAGTCAGACACGACTGAAGTGACTAAGCAGCAGCAGCAGCAGCAGAAAAGACCCAGGTGAAACAGGGGGTCGCTGTAAGGGACAGGACGGAGACTGACTCCTGGGAAGGGTCCTTGGGAGAAGCGGGGGCCCTCACCTTTGCTGCCTTTGCCCCCAGAGAAGCCCTACCTGGTGAAGCACCCCGAGTCTCGAGTCCGAGAGGCTGGCCAGAACGTGACCTTCTGCTGCAAAGCCTCGGGCACCCCCATGCCCAAGAAATATTCCTGGTGAGTGCCCTGCCTCGTGCTCCAGGGTCTCTCCCAAAGCTTGGGGCTCAGGACGGGCATCCCGTGATGTGTGCTGCCTCCGAGACCCCACGGAACCTCCCTGCGCTGCATGGGAGTTGGGGAGCAGGTGGATGCAGCCCCAAGCCCAGGCCAAGGACATCCACGATGTTACCCATCTGCCACCCAGGTTCCACAACGGGACCTTGCTGGACAGGCGGACACACAGGTACGGGGCCCACCTCGAGCTGCGTGGGCTCCGTCCAGACCAGGCAGGCACCTATCACTGCAAAGCGTGGAATGAGGCGGGGGCCGTGCGGTCGGGCACCGCCCGACTCACTGTGCTTGGTGAGCCTCCTCAGCAACCTTTTCCCCAACCCCTGACACCCAACGGAGCCCCACCCCAGCTGAAACTCAGCCTCCCAGGGGACCCCAGCTTCAGACTGATCTCTGACCTGGCTCAGTCACTGAGACCCTGGGTTGAGCCTCTGACCCCAACCCAAACCCCCAGCCTTGGCCTCTGCGGAGCTCTTCCCCACTTCCCCCGATCAGCCTGATTTCTTGCTCCCCAGCCCCCGGCCAGCCAGCCTGCGACCCCCGGCCCCGAGAACACCTGATCAGGCTTCCGGACGACTGTGGGCAGCCGGGCAGCGGGCCCGCCTACATGGACGTAGGCCTTTGCCCTGACACCCCCTGTCCCAGCCCTGCGGGCTCCAGCCCCCGCTCCAGCCCCCGGTGTGGGGACGCCGGCTCCCGCTGCTGCTCCGTGCGCCGCCTGGAGAGCAGGCAGATCCGCTGCTCTGGTTACACGCTCCCAGTCAAAGTGGTGGCCGAATGCGGCTGTCGGAAATGCCTACCCCTGCGGGGGCTGATCCGGGGCCGCGTGGTGGCCGCGGACTCCGGGGAACCCTTGAGCTTTGCTCGCATCCTGCTGGGCCGGGAGCCCATTGGCTTCACATCCTACCAGGGGGACTTCACCATGGAGGTGGCACCTTCCACTCAGCGGCTGGTGGTTACCTTCGTGGACCCCAGTGGCCAGTTCGTGGACACTGTCAGGACACTGCCTTTTGACCCTCGAGGTGCCGGCGTGTACCACGAGGTCAAGGCCATGCGAAAGAAAGCCCCCGTCATCTTAGACGCCGGCCAGAGCAACACGATATCCCTCGGGGAACTGGAAGAAGAGGCCCCCCTAGGCGAGCTGGTCATCCCGCCCGGGGCCTTCCGCAGAGCGGACGGTGCCCCCTACACGGGGGCCGTGGAGGCCAGGTGACCTTCGTGGACCCCGAAATCTCACCTCGAGCTGCGTGGGCTCCGTCCAGACCAGGCAGGCACCTATCACTGCAAAGCGTGGAATGAGGCGGGGGCCGTGCGGTCGGGCACCGCCCGACTCACTGTGCTTGGTGAGCCTCCTCAGCAACCTTTTCCCCAACCCCTGACACCCAACGGAGCCCCACCCCAGCTGAAACTCAGCCTCCCAGGGGACCCCAGCTTCAGACTGATCTCTGACCTGGCTCAGTCACTGAGACCCTGGGTTGAGCCTCTGACCCCAACCCAAACCCCCAGCCTTGGCCTCTGCGGAGCTCTTCCCCACTTCCCCCGATCAGCCTGATTTCTTGCTCCCCAGCCCCCGGCCAGCCAGCCTGCGACCCCCGGCCCCGAGAACACCTGATCAGGCTTCCGGACGACTGTGGGCAGCCGGGCAGCGGGCCCGCCTACATGGACGTAGGCCTTTGCCCTGACACCCTCTGTCCCAGCCCTGCGGGCTCCAGCCCCCGCTCCAGCCCCCGGTGTGGGGACGCCGGCTCCCGCTGCTGCTCCGTGCGCCGCCTGGAGAGCAGGCAGATCCGCTGCTCTGGTTACACGCTCCCAGTCAAAGTGGTGGCCGAATGCGGCTGTCGGAAATGCCTACCCCTGCGGGGGCTGATCCGGGGCCGCGTGGTGGCCGCGGACTCCGGGGAACCCTTGAGCTTTGCTCGCATCCTGCTGGGCCGGGAGCCCATTGGCTTCACATCCTACCAGGGGGACTTCACCATGGAGGTGGCACCTTCCACTCAGCGGCTGGTGGTTACCTTCGTGGACCCCAGTGGCCAGTTCGTGGACACTGTCAGGACACTGCCTTTTGACCCTCGAGGTGCCGGCGTGTACCACGAGGTCAAGGCCATGCGAAAGAAAGCCCCCGTCATCTTAGACGCCAGCCAGAGCAACACGATATCCCTCGGGGAACTGGAAGAAGAGGCCCCCCTAGGCGAGCTGGTCATCCCGCCCGGGGCCTTCCGCAGAGCGGACGGTGCCCCCTACACGGGGGCCGTGGAGGCCCGGGTGACCTTCGTGGACCCCCGAAATCTCACCTCGGCGGCCGCTGCCCCCAGTGACCTGAGATTTGTGGACCGTGACGGGGAGCTGGCGCCTCTGCGGACCTACGGCATGTTCTCCGTGGACCTCCGCGCCGCAGGCTCCGCGGAGCCGCTGCAGACGGGGCCGGTGGCCGTGCGCGTGGCCGCCCAGCAGATCCGGATGCCGGGCCACGCGGAGGCCCTGAAGCTGTGGTCGCTGAACCCCGACACGGGCTTGTGGGAAGAGGAGAGCGGCTTCCAGCGTGAGCGATCGGCGTCCCGGCGGGTGCGCAGGGAGGAGCGCGTCTTCCTGGTGGGCAACGTGGAGATCCGCGAGCGGCGGCTCTTCAACCTGGACGTGCCCGAGCGCCGCCGCTGCTTCGTGAAGGTGCGCGCCTACGCCAACGACAAGTTCACCCCCAACGAGCAGGTGGAGGGCGTGGTGGTCACGCTGGTCAACCTGGAGCCCGCCCCCGGCTTCTCGGCCAACCCCCGCGCCTGGGGCCGCTTCGACAGCGCCGTCACCGGGCCCAACGGCGCCTGCCTGCCCGCCTTCTGCGACGCCGACCGGCCCGACGCCTACACCGCCTTGGTCTCGGCCACCCTGGGCGGCGAGGAGCTGGAGCCCGCCCCGTCGCGGCCGCGCCCGCGCCCGGCCACCGTGGGCGTGGCCCAGCCCTACCTGGACAAGCTGGGGTACCGCCGCACCGACCACGACGACCCCTCTCTCAAGCGCAACGGCTTCCGCATCAACCTGGCCAAACCCAGGCCCGGCGACCCCGCCGAGGCCAACGGCCCCGTGTACCCGTGGCGCAGCCTGCGCGCGTGCCAGGAGGCCCCGGTGACCGCCAGCCACTTCCGCTTCGCGCGCGTCGAGGCGGACAAATACGAGTACAACGTGGTCCCCTTCCGCGAGGGCGCGCCGGCCTCCTGGACCGGCGATCTCCTGGCCTGGTGGCCCAACCCGCAGGAGTTCCCGGGGCCCGCTTCCTCAAGGTGAAGATCCAGGGCCCCCAGGAGTACATGGTCCGCTCCCACAGGCGGCAGCCACCCGCGGACCCGGCCAGCCCGGCTCCCGGGGGGCAGACCCCCACGGGCCTGACATGATTCGTGGCCCCGTTCCCGGCCCGCTGCCCCAGTGACCTGAGATTTGTGGACCGTGACGGAGCTGGCGCCTCTGCGGACCTACGGCATGTTCTCCGTGGACCTCCGCCGCAGGCTCCGCGGAGCCGCTGCAGACGGGGCCGGTGGCCGTGCGCGTGGCCGCCCAGCAGATCCGGATGCCGGGCCACGCGGAGGCCCTGAAGCTGTGGTCGCTGAACCCCGACACGGGCTTGTGGGAAGAGGAGAGCGGCTTCCAGCGTGAGCGATCGGCGTCCCGGCGGGTGCGCAGGGAGGAGCGCGTCTTCCTGGTGGGCAACGTGGAGATCCGCGAGCGGCGGCTCTTCAACCTGGACGTGCCCGAGCGCCGCCGCTGCTTCGTGAAGGTGCGCGCCTACGCCAACGACAAGTTCACCCCCAACGAGCAGGTGGAGGGCGTGGTGGTCACGCTGGTCAACCTGGAGCCCGCCCCCGGCTTCTCGGCCAACCCCCGCGCCTGGGGCCGCTTCGACAGCGCCGTCACCGGGCCCAACGGCGCCTGCCTGCCCGCCTTCTGCGACGCCGACCGGCCCGACGCCTACACCGCCTTGGTCTCGGCCACCCTGGGCGGCGAGGAGCTGGAGCCCGCCCCGTCGCGGCCGCGCCCGCGCCCGGCCACCGTGGGCGTGGCCCAGCCCTACCTGGACAAGCTGGGGTACCGCCGCACCGACCACGACGACCCCTCTCTCAAGCGCAACGGCTTCCGCATCAACCTGGCCAAACCCAGGCCCGGCGACCCCGCCGAGGCCAACGGCCCCGTGTACCCGTGGCGCAGCCTGCGCGCGTGCCAGGAGGCCCCGGTGACCGCCAGCCACTTCCGCTTCGCGCGCGTCGAGGCGGACAAATACGAGTACAACGTGGTCCCCTTCCGCGAGGGCGCGCCGGCCTCCTGGACCGGCGATCTCCTGGCCTGGTGGCCCAACCCGCAGGAGTTCCGGGCCTGCTTCCTCAAGGTGAAGATCCAGGGCCCCCAGGAGTACATGGTCCGCTCCCACAACGCGGGCGGCAGCCACCCGCGGACCCAGGGCCAGCTCTACGGGCTGCGGGACGCCCGGAGTGTCCGAGACCCCCAGCGCCCCAGCGCATCCGCGGCCTGCGTGGAGTTCAAGTGCAGCGGCATGCTGTTCGATCAGCGGCAGGCGGACAGGACGCTGGTGACCATCATGCCGCAGGGCAGCTGCCGGCGCGTGGAGGTCAACGGGTTGCTGCAGGATTACTTGACCCGGCACCCCCCACCTGCGCCCGCTGATGACCCGGCTACCTTCTCCATGCTGGCCCCGCTGGACCCTCTGGGTCACAACTACGGTGTCTACACAGTCACTGACCAGAGCCCGAGGCTGGCCAAGGAGATCGCCATCGGCCGCTGCTTTGACGGCTCTTCCGACGGCTTCTCCAGGGAGATGAAGGCCGACGCAGGCACCGCGGTCACCTTTCAGTGCCGGGAGCCACCAGCTGACCGGCCCAGCCTCTTCCAGAGGCTGCTGGAGTCCCCGTCGGCGGCTCTGGGGGACATCCGCAGGGAGATGGGCGAGGTGTCCCGGGCACAGGCCCGAGCCTCGGGTCCCCTCCGCACCCAGCGGGGCAGGCCCCAGCAGTGACCCGGCCCCAGCGGTGTCCTGGCCCCCCGCCCCGCTTCTCTGCCCTGCTGTCCTTGGGGAGCCTCGCCCCGCCCGCTTCTCCAGATGCTCACGGCCTCTTAAGGGTTCTGGGCACCCCACTCTCCTGCCCAGAATTCAGAATCAGGTCTGATGGTGGAAAACGCAGGCAGGTATTTGTTGGCTGTGTGACATGAAATGGAGTTTGTCCTGACTGTGGGAGCCAGCATTCTGAGGTGATCATGGAGGCAAGGTGATCTACGGAGGCCCGGAGGGGCTCTTCCTGGCTTGCAGGCCAGCTCTGGCTTCCTGTGTATTTTGATCCTGACTTCACATAATCCGCTTCTTCAGATTTCTGTGCCGAGCTGGGTGCTTTATCGGTCCCCTACCCTGAGCTTTGTTGTGGGGGTTATTTATTGAAACAGAGCCGGCAAGGCTGGTCACAGGCGTGAGTAGGGAGGGGTCTGGAGTGACCCATCAATGCTCTGGGGAAGAGGCCTCTTGGCTCTGGGGCTGAGGGGGACCATTCTCACACGTTTGGTGCTTGGAGATTCTCTGTGGGGTCGAGGCAGGGATTCAATTAAAGATGCTTCATTTCCAACAAATGGCATCAGTCTTGGGGAGAGAAGGAAGGAGGCTGGGACTGCTGGGTGCAGAGGCACCTTGGCAGGTGATAACATGGGGGTGCAGGCGGCTGGCGGGCCCCCGTGAGGCCCCGGGCACTCCTCAGCAGGCCTGTGGGCCCCAGCTGATACCCACAGAAGTTAAGTTTGCAACACGTGTGAGCGGAGCCTGAGCCCGTGCAGCCCTGACCGCTGAACGCAGTAGCAGCTGCTGCCCTGGCCTCCTCCTCCTCGCCTGGCTGTGGTCAGTGGCTGCCACCTGGCCGCATGCCCCGGGGCTACAGTGGGCAGGGAGGGGCCCTGGCAGGGCCGCTTGCCCCGGGAGGCAGCAATTGAGGCCGCTCTGGACTTCCGCTGCGGGGCCACAGCTGCCCTGCCCTGGGTCCCACCCGGCTGAGGCCTGGCCACGCCTTGACCACATGGTGATTGGGCTGCCCGAGGCCGTGGTCCTGAGCCCTCTGGTCTCACCAAGACGCTCAGTCCGGAGGTGCAGAGCCGTCCCTTGCTCTCTGCGTGCGCCTGGCGGGGCAAGCTGTCCTGAGACCCCCTGGGGCAGGCGCTATTCTGACCACACCTCCACTTTCCAGACACAGAAATCGAGGTCCCCAAGGGATAGATGACAAGTTGCCAGTACCCTGGAGTGAATTCTGGCAGGAGTGGGGGCTCTCTGGATGGCCCAACTGTCCCCTCAAGAACACGCCTGAGACTGCCTGGAGATGTCAGCCCCTGGAAAGCATGGATGTGGCATTTCCGGGGGTGCCTGGCCGATTGCCCCAGAAAGGGAGACAGCAGGGGGCTGGAGTGGGGGTGCTTCCGTGTTCTGGAGCACGCGCAGGCCTTCTGCACCCCCCACCCATCCACCCATTTCCCTTTTTATCGCCCACCCACGCACTCGCCCACCTGTCCACCCACCCGGCCAGTGCCCCTCGCCATTTGCCTCTCCAGCATCAAGAGGCGTCCGCTCTGTGCCAGCCACAGGACGTGAGTAGGGAGGGGTCTGGAGTGACCCATCAATGCTCTGGGGAAGAGGCCTCTTGGCTCTGGGGCTGAGGGGACCATTCTCACACGTTTGGTGCTTGGAGATTCTCTGTGGGGTCGAGGCAGGGATTCAATTAAAGATGCTTCATTTCCAACAAATGGCATCAGTCTTGGGGAGAGAAGGAAGGAGGCTGGGACTGCTGGGTGCAGAGGCACCTTGGCAGGTGATAACATGGGGGTGCAGGCGGCTGGCGGGCCCCCGTGAGGCCCCGGGCACTCCTCAGCAGGCCTGTGGGCCCCAGCTGATACCCACAGAAGTTAAGTTTGCAACACGTGTGAGCGGAGCCTGAGCCCGTGCAGCCCTGACCGCTGAACGCAGTAGCAGCTGCTGCCCTGGCCTCCTCCTCCTCGCCTGGCTGTGGTCAGTGGCTGCCACCTGGCCGCATGCCCCGGGGCTACAGTGGGCAGGGAGGGGCCCTGGCAGGGCCGCTTGCCCCGGGAGGCAGCAATTGAGGCCGCTCTGGACTTCCGCTGCGGGGCCACAGCTGCCCTGCCCTGGGTCCCACCCGGCTGAGGCCTGGCCACGCCTTGACCACATGGTGATTGGGCTGCCCGAGGCCGTGGTCCTGAGCCCTCTGGTCTCACCAAGACGCTCAGTCCGGAGGTGCAGAGCCGTCCCTTGCTCTCTGCGTGCGCCTGGCGGGGCAAGCTGTCCTGAGACCCCCTGGGGCAGGCGCTATTCTGACCACACCTCCACTTTCCAGACACAGAAATCGAGGTCCCCAAGGGATAGATGACAAGTTGCCAGTACCCTGGAGTGAATTCTGGCAGGAGTGGGGGCTCTCTGGATGGCCCAACTGTCCCCTCAAGAACACGCCTGAGACTGCCTGGAGATGTCAGCCCCTGGAAAGCATGGATGTGGCATTTCCGGGGGTGCCTGGCCGATTGCCCCAGAAAGGGAGACAGCAGGGGGCTGGAGTGGGGGTGCTTCCGTGTTCTGGAGCACGCGCAGGCCTTCTGCACCCCCCACCCATCCACCCATTTCCCTTTTTATCGCCCACCCACGCACTCGCCCACCTGTCCACCCACCCGGCCAGTGCCCCTCGCCATTTGCCTCTCCAGCATCAAGAGGCGTCCGCTCTGTGCCAGCCACAGGACGTGGAGAGGGCCTTCCCTCAGCGAGGAGAGAGGCTCACATCTGTGGGGTCAATGCTCAGCCCCCATGACGCGCCAGCTCTTTTCCATGGGACGAACTCTCCATCCGCCAACCCCCGGCCTCTCCAGCCCTCCGTCGCACCTTTGCTCAGGCCCTGCCTTTCATAGATTACCTTCCCCTGCCCAGGGGGAGACTCAAGGGCCTGGAGGGTCTGGGAGAATCTGGCCAGCCCCGAGGGTATCACCCCACGCTCTAAGGACAAGCAGAGGGTCGGGAGCCTCCGCCGCTGGTGCCCCGGCCTCTCCCTGGACAGGCCGTGATGGACCAGAGACGGGAGAGTCTGGGAGGCCCCTGGGAGTCAGGGGCCTGTGCGCAGATCCAGTCTACAACTCTGCGAGGCTCAGAGGGGCAGGCTCCCACCCAAGGCAGCGCAGACTCTGGGCCTGCCTGTTGGGGTTCTGGGGAGCAGCGGGAGTGGGGGGCCTCCCCCTGCAGCGGCAGGAGAAGCTGGCTTCCAGGCCGAGTGTGATGAGGTGCCAGGCTTTGCTGCCAAATACCTTTTATTGAGAAAGTGTTGGGGCCGCGGCCACTGCCAGGCCCGGGGCCGCTGGATGTGGAGCGGGCTGCGGGCCCTCCTTCCCTAGGGCAGGGCTGGGTGCGTGTCATCCTGAAGCCCCCTCCCCCGCGGCCGTGGCTGGGCCGGACGCCAGCAGGGGCTCCTAGAGGGAACCGGGCCAGGGAGACTGTTCTGGGCAGAGGGTTAAGCCCAAGAAAATGCTTGGCAGTGGCTGGAGCCCGAGAGCCTCCTCGCTGCTGCTGGCGGGTCTTCAAGCGGGCAGCTCTGGGTTCCAATATTCAGATGAGGAGACTGAGGCTCCAAGAGAAGGAAACCGCAGCTCTTAGCTCACAGCTCTGGGCTCCTTGACGCTGCCTGGGGACCCCATTCTAGCCTCTGGGCCAGAGTCCCGCCCCTTCCCGCCTGGAATGCTTGCCATCTGCCTCCTGCTAAATCCATCGCTCTCCCCCTAAAGCTGGAGCTGCCAGGCCACACCCCGTCAGCAGGGGGCGTGGGGGGCATACGGCCCACTCCCCAGAGACCCTGGCTCCCCCACCCTGGGGTCAGCCGAGGGCAGCAGGAGGCCCTTGGTCCCGCCCACGGCATCTTAGACTTTAATTTTAGAACCAGGGGCTCTTAAAATTCCTCACACTGCGAGTGGGAGAAAAATCTTGGAACGGTGCTTAGAACAAGAGAGTCTCAAACTTGCAGAATCCGAGGAGAAAGGTGAAAATGAACACACATGGATACTGACTGGATACAAGCCTTCCCTGCCCCTTCCCCCAGCTCCCCTCTGGTCCTCACTCACTTCGAAGGCATATATTCTTGCCTGGGGAATTCCATGGACAGAGGAGCCTGGCAGGCTACAGTCCATGGGATCACAAGAGTCAGACACGATTGAACAACTAACACTACAATGCATAATCGTAGTCAATTAACACTACAGTGCATACTCATGTCCTTGGGTCCCCAAATATACTTTGAGGTAGGGTGATGTTTCACACACATCCCCCCATTTCACAGCTGAAGGGACTTACCCAGGGTCACACAGCAAATGGAGACACCATAGGCTGAGGGGAAGGATAATGTTTCCCAGAGAAAGGGGCATGGGCAATGGGTTTTGAAGGATGTGTAGGAGTTTGTTGGGTGGATGAGGCAGGAAGGGCATACCAGGCAGCTAGAGAGATCCATGTGAAGGCTGAAGAGGGAAATCTCAAGTGGGCATGGAGAAAGGACACACACAGGGAAAACGAGCAGAGCCTTACATGCTGAGCGAGGAGCTGAAGAGTCTCTGGTGGGTGATGGGGAGCCACAGAAGTTGGTGGAGCGGGGGAAGACCACACGATTTCTCGTAACGAAGACCCGTCCAGAACTGTTATGGGAAAGTGTGTTGGAAAGTGTTTCTCTTATGGGCCTGGGGGCTGCCCCCTTCCACACGGCCACCCTTGCAGGATCTGACCGTGCAGCCCAGAGCCCCCTCCCCTCTGGCGGCCTCCTGTCCTGGCTGGACGTTGCTGGCTCCTCTGTTGGGGCCTCGTGGCCCTGGCTCGGCTGCCCACCACTTCCCCAGCGCTGTCTGCTCTCATCAGCCCTCAGAGTTGGGTTCAAGACCCCAAAGACCCTGGCTCCCCCACCCTGGGGTCAGCCGAGGGCAGCAGGAGGCCCTTGGTCCCGCCCACGGCATCTTAGACTTTAATTTTAGAACCAGGGGCTCTTAAAATTCCTCACACTGCGAGTGGGAGAAAAATCTTGGAACGGTGCTTAGAACAAGAGAGTCTCAAACTTGCAGAATCCGAGGAGAAAGGTGAAAATGAACACACATGGATACTGACTGGATACAAGCCTTCCTGCCCTTCCCCCAGCTCCCCCTCTGGTCCTCACTCACTTCGAAGGCATATATTCTTGCCTGGGGAATTCCATGGACAGAGGAGCCTGGCAGGCTACAGTCCATGGGATCACAAGAGTCAGACACGATTGAACAACTAACACTACAATGCATAATCGTAGTCAATTAACACTACAGTGCATACTCATGTCCTTGGGTCCCCAAATATACTTTGAGGTAGGGTGATGTTTCACACACATCCCCCCATTTCACAGCTGAAGGGACTTACCCAGGGTCACACAGCAAATGGAGACACCATAGGCTGAGGGGAAGGATAATGTTTCCCAGAGAAAGGGGCATGGGCAATGGGTTTTGAAGGATGTGTAGGAGTTTGTTGGGTGGATGAGGCAGGAAGGGCATACCAGGCAGCTAGAGAGATCCATGTGAAGGCTGAAGAGGGAAATCTCAAGTGGGCATGGAGAAAGGACACACACAGGGAAAACGAGCAGAGCCTTACATGCTGAGCGAGGAGCTGAAGAGTCTCTGGTGGGTGATGGGGAGCCACAGAAGTTGGTGGAGCGGGGGAAGACCACACGATTTCTCGTAACGAAGACCCGTCCAGAACTGTTATGGGAAAGTGTGTTGGAAAGTGTTTCTCTTATGGGCCTGGGGGCTGCCCCCTTCCACACGGCCACCCTTGCAGGATCTGACCGTGCAGCCCAGAGCCCCCTCCCCTCTGGCGGCCTCCTGTCCTGGCTGGACGTTGCTGGCTCCTCTGTTGGGGCCTCGTGGCCCTGGCTCGGCTGCCCACCACTTCCCCAGCGCTGTCTGTCTCCCTCATCAGCCCTCAGAGTTGGGTATGACCCCGTCGAAGACCCCAAAGACTGGAGCCAGCCTGGCGGGGAGGCCTGGCTTCGGTCAGGTGGCGGTGGGGATGCTTGCATTTTAAAGGTGGAAACAGAGGCAGGGGGCCAGTTGAGAAAGAACAGTCAAGCTACATGTCCTGCCCAGGGCAGGAGTGAAGGCCAGCCCCCAGGGCCTGGGGCGGGAGATCAGCGTGGGCAGGAGGGAGGAGACCCTAGGGATCAGGGAAGCAACAAACATGCGGGGGTGGGACTTCCCTGCTGGTCCAGTGGTTACGAATCCACTTTCCAAGGCAGGAGACAAACGTGGGACTTGATTCCTGGTCAGGGAACTAAGATCCCATGTGCCTCGGGGCTCCACAACTCCTGGGGTCACGTGTCCCAACAAGAGAGAGGCCCGCGTGCTGCAGTGATCCTGAGTGCCCCAACTAAGACTCGATTCAGCCAGATCAATACATATTTGAAGAAGAAGAAAAAAAAAAAACAGGCGGGGAGCATCCAGGACTCCACCCAGCGTCCCAAGTTCTGCAGAGCTCAGCGGATGTGGCAGGTGGAGGCAGGTGTCCTCCCCATCAGTCCTGAGGTCCCGTGCCATCCCTGTCCTCCGCGGGCCGACTCCCGCCCCCGCCCCCAGGCCACCTTCTTGTCTCTCGTTTGGCCCCCCTGTCACTTTTTACTGAGGTCACCCCCCTCGAAGGGCTGGATTTGCGCGTCCTGCTGGACGCTCCAGCCTAGCCGGTCATGGTCCCCCTCGTCCCTGTGGCCCAGGCGACACAAGCCTACCCAGCAGGCTCCTGCGAAGGCGCCAGCAGCCAAGTGCATCCACGCACAGCAGGGCATCAACCTCCGCGGCCACCCCTTCCTGTCATCATCGTGCCCTTGGGGACACTCGACCCTCAGACGCCGGCATCGCTGACTCGGGCTTGAGGCTCACCCACCACAAACCCCCAGAGGTCAGTCCCTCCAAGCGCACCGGGCGCAGCCTGGCGCACGTGGCGCCTCCCACCTTCCGGCGGCCCCGGGGAGGGCGGGGGCGGGGGCCGGGGGCGCCTCGATGGCCCAGATGCTTTTCCTGGGAAGCCCTGCTGACTCAGCCCTGGGGGCTGGCCGGCCCGGGGTTGCCAAACCTCAGGTATGTCCTCGCAGGCTGCCTGGCGGGGGCCTCCGTCAAGGCTGTGTGTGTGTTGGGGCGGCCCACGCAGGACGCAACCCCTGCCTCTGGGCCTCAGCCCCTCCTTGGCCCCAGATGGAGCTAGAACTTTAACCGTGGGCACCAGGCACGGTGCCCGCCTGTGGAGGTGGTCGCGGCTGCTCACGCCCTGGCTCTTCCTGGCTGAGGAGTGGTGGACAGATGCGCTCCCAGCCAAGTCAGGCTCCCCTGAGCCCTGCTCAGCCCATGCTCCTCGCCTCTGGTAAAGAGGCCTAGAGGTCTTGGGTGGTCAGGGGGGAGTTCACATGATTGCCCCTCTTGAGGCTGGACACAGGGACAGACAGACACACGGATGTGCACACATGTGCTCTCCCGTGATGTCTCTGTGCAGACCTGTGGGTGCAGAGATGCTTGATCGAGGCCAGATGGGTCTTTTCAGAACCCCATTCTGAAGAGGGACCCAGCACCAAACACAGGTACCTCAGCCTGTGGAGGTCCTGTTTGGGCCAGCAAGAGGACTGGGAAAAAATAAACCAACCAGAGAAGGGCGGAAGGCTTCCTGGAGGAGAGGGCATTTGCTATGGGCTTTGAAGAGCGAATAGGCGTTTGCCAAACCAAGGTCAGACGTCCGAAGGTCTTGAATGCTGGTTTTAAAGTTTACCTTTTGTCTGTGAGGATTTTGAGCAGGGGAGGGACACAGGCAAACCCCAATCCACTAGCTCCTCTTGAAAACCCAGCCTCTCCCTTCGGGGCCCTTTCAGTCTGATGGGGAAGGCAGCCAGACCCAGGCTGGAGGCATGGAAGACCTCAGGCTTGTGAAGCACCTGCCAGGCATTGGGTCGGACCTCAACGACCTTTTAAGGCAGGTTCTGTTATCATCTCTATGGTCAAGGAACGCTAAGGCTGAGAGAGGCCTGCGGTCCCAGAGAGGCCCCTCCTCATGGGACACACAGGCCCCACCCCCAGTCTCAGCACAACTGTCTCTCTCCCACACCACGTCATTTGCTGCCCAGGGGCTTTCATGAGCCGCTTTAATGAGCAGCTTCTGGGTCAGAGGGATGTCTGAGGAGGAGGCTGGGGGTGCTTCTCCAGGGCTCTGGGAGGCCAAGGCCACAGGCTCGCCGTCTGGCCCGGCTGAGCACAAACACTTGGAAATCGTCGGCCTGACGGAATCTAGGTTGTGGTCAAGCTGTGGCTGAAGAAGCCACTGGAAAAACACGCCGTCCACGCGGCCAGACCCAGCTTACGTTTCACCAGGCAGGAGCGGCTCGCCTGGCGCCTGGAGCTGAGGAATGTTCGTTCTCGAGCTCTCTGGAACCTGCTGCCTCTGACCGGGGAAACCGGCCACTGGGCAGTCCTACCCTCTGTCTTCTGAGGTCAGGGTGTAACCTGCCTGTTAATGGGTCCCTGGAGAATCAGGCCTCTTGGCTTGCCCTTGGCCCAGATGCCATTGGAGACCCTTTGTTTGCTTGCATGCCCCTGACAATGGGGAGCTCACTCCTTTACAGCTGAACGATCCAGCCGCCAAGAGCCTGTAACTGGACAGATTTTCCACAGGAAGCTCTGGGTCCCTTGACCACATGAAGGGGAGGTTGCTGCAGCCTGAGCACCCCCACCCCCACTCCACACTCCTCCATGTCTGCAGCCCCTTTCTGGGCCTCTAGCCCTCCCCTATGCCCTTTGGATTCAGCCTGTCCTAAATGGACCCAAGTGTTCCTCCCCTGAACGTGCTCCTTGCCCAGTGGCCATGCATCAGCACTGATCTCTGTCCGCCTGCCTGAGACACAGGCTGGGCAGGTGGCCCATATACCTGTTGAGCACCTGCTGGAGGCAGGAAAGAGATTATTTTTATTTTTTTAAAAATTTTATTTATTTATTCACTTTTGGCTATTCTGGGTTTTCCCTGCTGCTGCAGGCTCTTCTCTAGTTGCAGGGAGTGGGGGCCGCTCTCTAGCTGAGGTGAGCAGGCTTCTTGTTGCCGTGACTTCTCTTGTGGTGGAACTCGGGCTCTAGGGCACACGGGCTTCCGTCGTTGCGACACATGGGCTCCATCATTGCGGCTCCGAGGCTCTAGAGCCCAGGTTCCATCGTTATGGCTCATGGGTGCAAATTGCTCCGCAGCCTGTGGGATCTTCCCAGATCAGGGATCAAACCGGCGTCTCCTGCGTTGGCAGGCGGACTCCATCACTGAGCTACCACGGAAGCCCTAAAGAGATTATTTTTAATATTTATTTTTACTTATTTATGTATTTGGATGTTCCAGGTCTTAGTGGCAGTGTGTGGGATCCCTGACCAGGGATCAGACCCTGCCCTCCCAGCACTGGGAGTGTGAAGTCTTAGCCACTGGACCACCAGGAATGTCCCTAGTTGCATCTCTTCACTGACCCCACCCAGTGAGGCTGTTCCTATAACTGTTCCACTTTACAGATGGGAACACTGAGGCTCAGAGGGTTTGCTTGGCCTCCTGGAAAAGCAGGCCTCTTGGCTTGCCCTTGGCCCAGATGCCATTGGAGACCCTTTGTTTGCTTGCATGCCCCTGACAATGGGGAGCTCACTCCTTTACAGCTGAACGATCCAGCCGCCAAGAGCCTGTAACTGGACAGATTTTCCACAGGAAGCTCTGGGTCCCTTGACCACATGAAGGGGAGGTTGCTGCAGCCTGAGCACCCCCACCCCCACTCCACACTCCTCCATGTCTGCAGCCCCTTTCTGGGCCTCTAGCCCTCCCCTATGCCCTTTGGATTCAGCCTGTCCTAAATGGACCCAAGTGTTCCTCCCCTGAACGTGCTCCTTGCCCAGTGGCCATGCATCAGCACTGATCTCTGTCCGCCTGCCTGAGACACAGGCTGGGCAGGTGGCCCATATACCTGTTGAGCACCTGCTGGAGGCAGGAAAGAGATTATTTTTATTTTTTTAAAAATTTTATTTATTTATTCACTTTTGGCTATTCTGGGTTTTCCCTGCTGCTGCAGGCTCTTCTCTAGTTGCAGGGAGTGGGGGCCGCTCTCTAGCTGAGGTGAGCAGGCTTCTTGTTGCCGTGACTTCTCTTGTGGTGGAACTCGGGCTCTAGGGCACACGGGCTTCCGTCGTTGCAGCACATGGGCTCCATCATTGCGGCTCCGAGGCTCTAGAGCACAGGTTCCATCGTTATGGCTCATGGGTGCAAATTGCTCCGCAGCCTGTGGGATCTTCCCAGATCAGGGATCAAACCGGCGTCTCCTGCGTTGGCAGGCGGACTCCATCACTGAGCTACCACGGAAGCCCTAAAGAGATTATTTTTAATATTTATTTTTACTTATTTATGTATTTGGATGTTCCAGGTCTTAGTGGCAGTGTGTGGGATCCCTGACCAGGGATCAGACCCTGCCCTCCCAGCACTGGGAGTGTGAAGTCTTAGCCACTGGACCACCAGGAATGTCCCTAGTTGCATCTCTTCACTGACCCCACCCAGTGAGGCTGTTCCTATAACTGTTCCACTTTACAGATGGGAACACTGAGGCTCAGAGGGTTTGCTTGGCCTCCTGGAAAAGCAGGGGCAGATTCTGGAAGCAGAAGCCATTCCTCTGGAACTAGCATAGGGCCCTGGGGGCCTTGTCTTTGGGGCTGGGGCGGCCCCTGGAGGTGAACGTGGGCGCTGCAGCCTGTCACACAGGTGGGCCTGAGAAGCCCCGCTTCCCCCAGGCTCACAGGCTCCGACATCCTCCAAGCCTCTCATGGTCCGGGTCAGTGGGGGGTCGGGGCTCTGGGTCAACGCTTGCTGGGTCACCATGGAGACCCCTGAGCCCCAAATCACCGGCCTCTTGTGTCAAACTCAGGCCACCTGAGGGGAGACACTGAAATTAAACCAGAAGCTTTGGGGAGACTTTGACAAATGACCAGCATGGGGTCACCGGGGGGTGGGGGATCACAAACCTCCACTCCGCACGGACCACAGCTCTCCCCATCTCTCAACCCTCTCCAGGACTCACATGGGCTTGGAAAACCCCCATCAGCGAGGCAGGAGCACGAGTGAGGCCTAGAGGGAATTAATTCCCTGGTGGTCCAGTGGTTAGGACTCTGTGCTTTCACTGCTGAGGACCCAGGTTCAATCCCTTGTCAGGGAACTAAGATCTGGCAAGCTGAGCAGGCCAAAAAACCACAGAAAAACAAAAAATCCCTGGGCTTCCCTGGTGGTCTAGTGGTTAAGACTCAATTCTGGGGGCCTGGGTTCGGTTCCTGCTCAGGGAACTAGATCCCATATGCTGCAATTAAGACCAAAACCAGCCAGATAAAAGAAAAAAAGAAAAGAAAATTCTGTGCAGCAGCAAAGACTCAGTATAGTCAATAAATAAAATTATTAAAAAAAAAAAGATCCCCCAAACACTGGACAGACAACCCAGTCCATCCTGTCCCCGGGTGATTTGGGGCATTTGGGAGGGGGAGAAAAACTGGAGTCACACCCACTGAGGTGCAGTCGCCCCAACTCTTTCCTTTGCTTGCCCCTAATGGTTTGCAGGATCTGAGTTCCCCCACGGGGATCGAACTCGCCAGCAATGAGAGCGCCAGGGAATTCTCTCCCACCGCCCCTTTATTTGGAATTGCCCTGTCGCTGGTCCAGAGGAGAAAGAGATGCCAGGCAGGAGAACCCCAAACGCCGTCTCCTCTGAGGTGCCCCTGTCCCTTGGACGCTGGCTGGTGAGGAGGGGGTCTGGGAGGGGGCGGTGGTGAGTCGGGGACCCCGAGGGGTCATGTCCTGGAGAGAGGGGCTGTGGAGTGGAGGAGAGGGTGGGATCTGGGGGAGGGGTGGAGCAGGTGGCCCGGCAAAGAAGTACCCAGAGGGTGATCTGGCGGAAGGAAGCACCCCCGGTGTGGGAGCTTGTTTCTGGGAGGGGTCGTGACAGGCCGGTGAAGAGGGAAATGATGGCAAAGACACACCTTGTAAGGCCTGGTGGGGGAGGAAAAGGGAATTGGGAGTCTGAAAGGGGAACCCAGGGCCTGGATCTGCTTCACGTCGTCAGAGCGCCCTCTGGCGGCCCAGAGAAGGATGGGCAGGGAGACGGGTGGTCCAGCCTCCAGTCCACCCTCTGGGCCCTCACAGGCAGTCCCAGAAATCGCGTGGCATCCTCCGCCAGGCTGCCCGCGTGGGCGGAAACACGCTGGTACAGGGGTTCGCAGCGTTGGCCGAGCCAGGAGAAAAGCAAACTGAGAATGAGAAAAAACAACTCTGAGAAACAGAACTCTGAGAAAGAACTAAGACAAAAACAAGTTGATTCGATTCACATGGGCTCATTAGCTGGCGTCCTGCTGATCAGCAACAGGTGGGAGATCAGCTGTGGCCTTCGGAACGCCAGCTCAGCACACGTTAGAACGCTGTGTGCACACGTGAGAACGCTGCGTGCACACGTGAGAACGCTGCGTGTGCACGCAGAACAGACTCCTTAACTTCTGGCTGGTCCAGTGGCTCCCCAGTGGCATCAAGGAGATAACATAAGCGACTTATCCTCGTGACTACAAGGATAATGATTGACCAGGGCTGTGACTGAGCCCCAGCCCGTGCTAATATCATTCCCTGGAAACACCTGGAGGCTTAAGCTCTCAATAGAAGCGGACTGGTGAACGTGTTCAGGGCTCTTAACCCAAGAGGTCTTGAGCCCCTCCCCCACTCCGTTCCCATCCTTTCTCTCTCTGTGTGTATTTCTCAATGTCTGGCTGCATCTGCCATGCTCTGTGCACCCGGCTGACTCGCTGTGGCACCCTTGGCCAGACCTCTGCCGTCCTGTCTTCCCGTGTCAGTGTCCCCTTCAGAATGGGGACAAGACAGCCCCAGACTCTCTGAGAGCATGTACCCTGTGCTTTGGGTCCTCAGTGCTCACATGAGTCCCACCAAGCCTGCTGGGGCAGGAGCTACTTCTGTTAACATTTCCACATCATAGAGGGGGAAACTAAGGCTCAGGGAGGGGAGCCCATGGCAGGACCTCCTCATACCAGGGATACCTGCCAGGAAAAATATATATACATGTAGACATTCTTGATCAGATTCTTTTCCCATGTAGGTTATTACAGAGTATTGAGTCGAGTTCTCTGGGCTATACAGGAGGTCCTTGTTGGTTATCTGTCTTATACATAATAGTGTGTATATGTTCATGTTGTGCATTTTGATTTCATGCAACACTCTTTCCAGTTTCTCAGTATTCCAAAATAAGGAACAAAGGCCCTGACAGCCCCTTGTCTCAGCTGGCCCAACAGATGGCTGTGCTGTGCAGGGTCCATGCCAGTGAGGGGTGTGGCCCCTAGCCAGGGTCACACATTCCAGGTCTATGACCGCCACCTGCAAAACTCTAACCTAAAGCTAGCCTTTTTTGTTGTTGTTGTTTAGTCACTGATCAATCTCAGACATTTTGCTAATTAATTAGTCTGACGAATTTTAGGACAGATGTTCCTCTGGTGGGAGCCTTGGGGTTAAGACGTGTGGATCAGAGAGAATATTTGTGGTTTTCCTGCCCAGACACCTGGCCAGAACACCAGCCTTATCGGAGATCTGGTGGAAATGCAGATTCCCAGGCTTAGCCCGGTGGACCTGATGAACCAGAACCTGCATTTAAACCCATCTCTGGCCTAGACCCCTCCGAGTAGCCCTTAAGACTCTCAACTGGTCTTGTGTCTGGCTGCTTGGAATCCTGCCCAAATTGTGGTGGCTTTTGTCTCAGTGGGTCTGCGGAGCTCCAAGCAGACAGTGTGTGTCTTCCCGGGGCTCCCAAACAGGTGGTGGAGATGTGATTTCACAGAACCTGGGGGAGGTGGCCCCTCACCTCTCAGAGATGGCCCAGGACACGGATCCCCAGTCTCTGTTTCCCACCAAACTGGCTCACAGAAGAAAGACACATCGCTGAAAAGCTACACAAATGGCAAGCAAGCAATATGCAAAGCCCACACATATTTGATTCAAATAAAGCAAATCATGCATATTATACGTAAACAACAAACACACATGCACATGTCAGGAGAGGGAGTGTGCCCCAGCGAGTGTTGTCAGACACATTGTAAGGGCGGAGGTCTCGTTTCCTGCCCTGAGCCCGGCCCTTATGTGGATCAGTCTTTGAACCCCTCAGCGACAAGTTCAGGGGATCTTATCTCCCTGCCTCCCTGGCTTGGGGGCGGCAGGTCTCCAGGCATCCAGCCCTGTACTTTCTACAGGGCCATGGCGACCCCTGGTGGACGCAGATGGAACACAGCGCCTGGACCTCCCACCCCACTCCCACTGCCTTCTCCTGGTGCCAAGGTTTCCAGGTCCCCCTCCTGTGGGCCTCCTCTCCTGTAAAATCCCAGATCACGCACTTCTAAGCCAAGGATCAGCGCAGGAATAACAAGCAGGACTGACCGCGGAATGGTCAGCGTCCCAAGGCTTCCTTCTCTTCTCCCTGAGTTACACAAGCCTCTTGGTTGCTGTTTAGTCCCGAAGTCGTGTCTGGCTCTTTCGTGCCCCCATGGACTGTGGTCCATCAAGCTCTTAGGGATTTCTTTCTTTCTTTTTTAAAAATTTTGGCCTCTTTTCTTGGCCCTTCGTGTATTTCTTTTTTTTTTTTCATTTATTTATTTTCATACATCTTTATTCTTTGGCCTGCGTGGGCCTCCCATCGCAGTGGCATCTCAGAGCACCGGCTCTGGGCGCATGCGCTCTTGAGAGCTGGCTCGTAATTGGACACTCCGGTCCAGCCACTCTGCGGCACATGGGATCTTCCCGGGCCAGGGATCGAACCGGCGCCCCTTGCACTGCAAGGCGGACTCTTTACCCACTGGACCACCAGGGAAGCCCTTAGGGATTTCTAAAATGCAGACTGCTCAAGGGTATACAGAGACAAGCGAGACCGCCTCTCCAGCAAGCCCTGATTCTTGGTTCCTTCCCCAATTGCCGTGACTGGGACCTGAGTCTCCTTCCAAAAGTATCTGGATACCACCTCCATTTTTAAAATGTACACAGGGCTTCCTCTTTGCATTCATTGTGACTTCAGGGTTTAACAGGGTTTTAACAGTTGTATACTATTCCACGGGGCTTCCCCAGTGGCTCAGTGGTAAGGAACCCACCTGCAGTGCAGGAGGTACGGGAGACACGGGTTTGATCCCCGGGCCCCTGGCTATGACTGAAGTGACTGAGCACACACGCACATACTGTTCCACCATATGGCTCCGCAGCCTGAGGTACACAGTCCCAATGCTTCTGCTCAGTCACTCCGTGGTGTCTGACCCTCTACGACCCCACGGACTGTAGCCCGCCAGGTTCCTCTGTCCATGGGATTTTTTCCAGGCAAGAATACCCGAGTGGGCTGCCATGTCCTCCTCCAGGGGAACCTTCGCAACCCAGGGATCAAATCAGCACCTCTTGCATTGCCGGCAGATTCTTTACTGCTGAGCCATCAGGAAAGTTCCAGATAGTCCCCAGTTGACAAATATTTTTCATTTTTTTGCGATAACAAAAAATGGAGCAGGAAATTCATTGCTTTGCATTCATTTGCCTGTTCCTGTAGAATTCTTTGAAGGAAAGCTGATGAGGGAAAGGGTGTGTGCATTTTTAATGTGAATAGATTCTAGAAGTTTCATCTGAGAAGCTGTACAGAGGAGCAGTCTCCCCAGACCTATCTGCTATCGGGCTCACAGCCTGGGGTCTGCCGAGCTCTCTCCTCACTGGGGACCTGGGGCACAGGCCACGAGGCCTCCGAGCCTCAGTGTCCCCTCCTGTGGCACGGAGATGCCGTCAGCGCCGACTCTGCCCGCGGCATGGGTTCAGGCTGCCCCGGGTGACCCCTCTGGCCCTGTCAGCTTTACAGCTCGATTACGGCCATGTGGCCACAGGTTAGGCATTGTTTTTGAGTGAGGCGATATGAAATGTTAATAAAGTGCGACGCTGTGGGCCGAATTTGACCTAGGGAGCTTCCTCAAGTTAAAACCCTCCAAGAGACCCTGCGGGCAGCGGGCAGCAAAGCCAACCAAGAGCTGCGATCCCTTCAAGGCCACGAGAGGGCGCACGTGAGAGGTAAGCGCCAGGGCCTCCGGGGGACACGGCAAGTTGTAACTGTCCCTAGAGCCTCAGGGCCGCAGTGGTGGCACCGCAGGGGTTGGAGATGGGGGGAGAGAGGGACCTCTAGGGACTGGGGAGGGGGGCGTTGAGGCCAAGAGCCAGGAGAACGGTGATGTATGCAACCGGCCAGGATGTGGGGGTGAGCTGGCGTGGAGGCGCTCGGGAGCCGGAACAGATTGAGCCGAGAAGGAACCCTCTGGACAGAAGCTCAGGGGCTGGTCAGGTGGAGGCTGGCAGTGCGGTGGGGGCGGGGAGTGGTTAGGGCCCCGGTGACAGGGTTGATGGGCAGAGACACCGCGTCTGCTCAGGGCCCCAAGCTGCCCGGAGTCCAGGCTCATTGAATTCTCCCAACAGCCCGGCCTTATTAATTTTATTTTCTGGCTGTGTTGGCTCTCCGTTGTAGCACGTGGGATCTTTAGCTGTGGCACGGGAACACTGAGCTGCCGCATGTGGGATCCAGTTCCCTGACCAGGGATAGAACCCGGGCCCCCAGCATGGGAAATGTGAGTTTTAGCCACTGGACCACTAGGGAAGTCCCCTGACCCCACCATCTTCCTTCCCAGGGAGGGGAGGAGGTGGATACGCAGGGAAGGTACCACCTGAAGGCTGAAGTGGAGGAGGAACTGGGTGAGGGGACAGAGCAAGGGACATCCAGGAGGCAGGGGACGCAGAGCACCAAGCCTCGGGCCAGCAGGGTTGCAGGAACACAGATGCTTAGGACGTTTATCGCCTTTAATGACGTTTCCACTGAAAACAGTCGGACTTGTCTTAACAGGGGAAAGAAACGTGCCAAACTAATTCCAGAAACCCCCTGAGCTCACGGCAGGCTTCGCGTTTTCATAACACAGCCTAGGACGGGCAGGGAGGCTGTGTCCGGGCGAGTGGGCACCGGACGGACCCGTGAGCGAAAGATCACAATCCACCGCCAGCCATCGCCCGCAACAAATCTGGGTGTGACCAACAGCAAAATGAAAATCAGCCCCAAATTTTAATGGGAGCATCTGTGCCAAGTTCTAGAAGAAATAATTCAGTCTTAACCATAAAATTACTATTTAAAGAAAAACCAAACAGAGTTGGGGGAACGAGCAGCGTCTCAGCCTGTTTCAAATGCCCGACGTCGCCGGCCGTCGGCTCCGGGAGCGCCCTCTGCTGTCAGTTCTGGGTGTTCCGCAGTGACGCGAGAGCCAGGGCACCAGGGCAGGTCACGCCGGCCTCGCCTCCGCTCCTCCCACCACTTACTTGGAGGTGTCCGGCGTGACCGTGCCGGGGTGTCCAGCAGGTGGAGCAGCTGACATTCGCTTCACCTGCCAGCCGCTCCTGGTCTGAAAAGACAGAGACAGAGACTTGGGGGGCCTGTGAGGACAGATGGCCTGTGGGGACCCCACATCCCTGAGGTGCCTTAGAGCATGCGGGGACCCGCGAGGAGCCAGGAGACAAGGGCGCAGGGCGGGGGCTGTCCTGAGTCACAGCTGGCCTTGCACATGGACGTGCTTCCTGGGCAGGCACTGGCCTCCCCTGGCCGGGCTCCCTCAGGGGATGGATGGGGCACCGTGGCAGGTGCTCTGGGCGAGGAAGGAGACCCCGACAGGCCCCGAGCTGACAGGGATCGCCGAAACATTGTGGGGAGATGCAGTGAGCAGGAAGAGGCTCAGAAACCCAGCAGAATGCGGGCCTGACTGGGACGCCGGAGGGTGGGCTCCTGGCTGCTGGGTGGGGCGCTCTTTTGGCAGTGTGCACGTGACCCTGGGGTGTCTGTCCACAGACCCCCCCAACCCCATCACGGAAACCACTCCTGCTAGTGGCTTTTCTCAGGCTGTCGGCTCCAAGGCGAGTCCTGTTGGCAGCTGATGAGAGCAGCAGCTCGTCAGTTGTGCATCACCTTCCTCATTCTCGAAACTTTCCTTAACAGGCTGACCCTTCCGGCCTGCACCCTGCACCCATCCCATGCAGCCGCACCAGGCCCGAGCCCCTGCTCCCTGCCCCTCTCCGCACAGGTCCCAGGGGCCTGGAGCAGAGGACAGCGTTGGGCAAATGAATCAACAGACGTCCTCCAAGGGTGGCCTCGACACGTGTCACGGGGACCCCGGGAGGCCAGTGCTGCCCGATCCCGCCGCAGTGTGAAAGCAGCCGGGGCGAGGACACTCTGCCCTCAGACGGATGCCCACAGGCCTGCGAGCCCAGGGGGAGAGGGCCTGGGAGGCGACAGCCTGGGGCCCAGGGTGGGCCTGGGAGCCAAAGGGCAGCTCAGGGCTGGGAAACAGCTCCCAACTGGGCGTGGAGGGATGCAGGGGCACTCAGCCTGAGACCTGGTCTCTGGAAGCACGGGTGCTGCCCAGGGGCGGGGACCAGGGCACAGGTGGGTGTCCACACCACAACCCCCACTTCCCCGCTTCCTGCGTGGAGTTGACAGGACCCTGCCTCACGGTCCCCAAACCCTCACCCCGAGTCACTCTACCACGCTCGCCCCTACTGTGCTCGAAGGGGCGCTGAGCCCCGGGCAAGCCCAGAGCAGGACGGGCGTCAGAACTGCCTGCTCAGCCAGGTGCCCACGATGGGCTGTAGGGTTGCCATGGTGATGGCGCCAGGAGGGAGGGCTGACTCTGAGGCACACACCTGGCTGTGGAAGGCCTGCCCACTGCTGCACGGCTGTCACACCCGTGCCTGGGCAGCCCCTTCGGGACAGCCCCGAGGCTGTTGGTGGGAGGCCAGGAGGCCCCAGGGGCCACAAGTGGGATGGGGCCCTCCGATCCTGGCTGCCCCCCACTCTTAGAAAGTTCCTGAGGGCCCATCCTGAGACTGCGGAGGTCCATGGCTCATCAACATGGACCTTCACTCTGGCCCACGTGGGCACCGGCTGAGGGGGCAGCCGGGATGGTGAGGCCATGGATAAATGTGCTGGAGGGGCTGCCCCTTCTGACCACCAGGACCTCATCGGTCCCCTCCTGCCTGCTCCCTCCTCGGGGAGGGCCGGCTCCTTCCCAGCGGGCAAAGCCCACGGTGGCCGTCGAGTCCTGTTAGGGGTGACGCTCTCTGCTGCGCAGGCCCCATGGCGCTGAGCTCCCCGAGGTGGCCTGGCCAGCCCGCACGGCCCCTGTGAGGAACTCAGCAGCCCACCTCGGTAGCACCTTAGGGCGGACTTTCGGAGACCCAGACGCGGCCTGATGGCCAGTTCTGAAGATCTGCCATCCACTGGGGCTCCATGCCTGCCGTCATGGAGGCGGGGGCCCCAAAGGCCTGGCGGTTGTGCCGCAGACTCACCTGGGCCAGAGGGCTGCCCCGTCCGGGGGCGCGCCGGAGGGAGGCCAGCGTCTGCAGGAGGATGAGCGTGTCCCGGGCCCGGCCAGGGGCGAGGGACCGGAGGCACCTGGAGGGGTGGGAGGGGTCAGGACAAGTGTTCCGGCCCCGGGAGGCACAGGGACGCCTCAGGGGGAACCTGCCCGCCCCCGGGTCAGGAGGAGGCCGTGAGTGGGACTCCCACGGCTCCCCGCCCCTCCTGCAGCCCTGTGGGGGTGGGCAGACCGGCCTTCTGGGATGCTGGTCCCCATGGCACCCGCACAGTCAGCAGGGCTGTGCTGATTTGACTGGGACCGTCTCCCACGGGAACAGGACCCTCACAGTGCAACAGAGGAGAGAGGCGCCTGCTCAGCCAGGTGCCCACGATGGGCTGTAGGGTTGCCATGGTGATGGCGCCAGGAGGGAGGGCTGACTCTGAGGCACACACCTGGCTGTGGAAGGCCTGCCCACTGCTGCACGGCTGTCACACCCGTGCCTGGGCAGCCCCTTCGGGACAGCCCCGAGGCTGTTGGTGGGAGGCCAGGAGGCCCCAGGGGCCACAAGTGGGATGGGGCCCTCCGATCCTGGCTGCCCCCCACTCTTAGAAAGTTCCTGAGGGCCCATCCTGAGACTGCGGAGGTCCATGGCTCATCAACATGGACCTTCACTCTGGCCCACGTGGGCACCGGCTGAGGGGGCAGCCGGGATGGTGAGGCCATGGATAAATGTGCTGGAGGGGCTGCCCCTTCTGACCACCAGGACCTCATCGGTCCCCTCCTGCCTGCTCCCTCCTCGGGGAGGGCCGGCTCCTTCCCAGCGGGCAAAGCCCACGGTGGCCGTCGAGTCCTGTTAGGGGTGACGCTCTCTGCTGCGCAGGCCCCATGGCGCTGAGCTCCCCGAGGTGGCCTGGCCAGCCCGCACGGCCCCTGTGAGGAACTCAGCAGCCCACCTCGGTAGCACCTTAGGGCGGACTTTCGGAGACCCAGACGCGGCCTGATGGCCAGTTCTGAAGATCTGCCATCCACTGGGGCTCCATGCCTGCCGTCATGGAGGCGGGGGCCCCAAAGGCCTGGCGGTTGTGCCGCAGACTCACCTGGGCCAGAGGGCTGCCCCGTCCGGGGGCGCGCCGGAGGGAGGCCAGCGTCTGCAGGAGGATGAGCGTGTCCCGGGCCCGGCCAGGGGCGAGGGACCGGAGGCACCTGGAGGGGTGGGAGGGGTCAGGACAAGTGTTCCGGCCCCGGGAGGCACAGGGACGCCTCAGGGGGAACCTGCCCGCCCCCGGGTCAGGAGGAGGCCGTGAGTGGGACTCCCACGGCTCCCCGCCCCTCCTGCAGCCCTGTGGGGGTGGGCAGACCGGCCTTCTGGGATGCTGGTCCCCATGGCACCCGCACAGTCAGCAGGGCTGTGCTGATTTGACTGGGACCGTCTCCCACGGGAACAGGACCCTCACAGTGCAACAGAGGAGAGAGGCGTACGCAGGGGCCGGCCTGCTTCCCAGACGCAGCTCGGTGGACCCAGCCGTCGGGGAGCCGCTGACCTCGGCCGGGCGGCCTCACTTACTGGAGCTGGGCATCGCTGGGCCGCCGGCCTGGCTCTCCGGGCCCCCGGCTTCGTCCGCCGCTGTCTTGGCTGTGTAAACCGTAGCCTCTTCTTGAAACTTCTCCATGTTCCTTTTATACCGGATCCTTTTGTTGCCGAACCAGTTGGAGACCTGCGGACCCACAGAGACAGAAGCCCCTGGAAAAGCTGACTGAGCAAGGGGGCGCGACACGGCGGCCAGCGGGGGGCCCGGCGGCGCCTGGCCCTGGGACGGCGTGAGAGGCTGGGACTGAGAAGTGGCGCTCATGCATCGTGGGATGCCTGCGTGCGCTGGGATCACCGTGGAGCTGCTGCGGCTTACAGAGAGGGAGGAGCCATGGCGCTGCCGGGATGAGGAAGGAGGCGGGAGGAAAGCAGGCATGTGGCCACACGCGTGGAGAGACCAGCGTCTGCGCACTGCAGGCCACAGACGGAATCCCAACGCGGGACTCACACGCCAGCAACCACATTTCTGGGAATGCCATGTAAGCAGAGAACACAATTAAATCCAAAACATGTCAAAGGATAAGGACCACCTGACGGGCCGGGGGAAGGAGCTGAGCATGGAGCTGAGTGCCTCAGGGGGGCGTCCTCAAAGCCGGTCGGGAGGAAGCTGCAGTCACACGCATCCCGTGAGCAAGGAGCCGGCCCAGGGCCCACAGGCTGCAGCCTGGCTCTGACTGCGCACCTGCGGGAGACCTCAGGGCAGGCTGCTCCCTGGGGGCCCCTCTGGAGTGGGGGTCGGGTCCTGGGCCTGGAGGGTGCTGAGCAGCATCCCTGTCTCCACCCACCAGATGGCAGTGGCCCCCTCCTTCCGCCTAGAGTCTGACCGTGACGCCTTCATAAGAGCCAGGAGACATGCAAGACCCAGCACACCCCGTGTCCCAGTGAAACGTGTCTGTTTTCACGAGCAGAAGCACACCGTCGAATTGCACAGCAGGACGGTGGACGACCCTTTCTCCTTTAAAGATGAGTTCCTTTAACGCCTCCCCCATAAGCCTCTTGGTGTCAACCATGAGCAGAAAAGGTCCCCCGTGTGCTCGCTGCTCTCCGCTCTCCTGCCCCAGGAACGAGGGCGACCCGCTCTCAACCCAGCCGGGGAAGCCCCTGGCTCCCACTGACCTCCAAGGGACGTGCCCACACGTCTTGTGTCGGAGTCTGTGCAAGAACAGCTGTGAGTGGGTTTTCACGTTGAGCTCAGCTGGCATTTTAGAGGGACCGAGAGCACACGTCCCCAGAGGGTGAGGGACGGTGGCTGCCGGAGAGCTGGTCCAGGCCAGGGCCTGCTCTCTCCCCGAGACGTGTCCCGGCCCTGACACAGGAGCAGGAGGCTGGCCACGCCTCAGGGCCACGGGCCCCTCCCGGCCGGCCGCTCTGGCTCCTCTGGTCCACACGGATGCAGCCGCTCGGGCTTCCACCAGTCGCCCTCTCTGTGGGCTCAGCACTCCCGACCTTTCCCCCTCGGGCCTCCTCTGCCAGGAGCTGCAGCGGTCCTGCCCTGGAAACACCCTTGGCCTAATGGTGCTCCCCGCCCCCTTCTCCTTAAGTGAGTCTCCACAGCTTGTGCTGCACTTGTACCCCAAATCTGGAGGCCTCCCGCAGCATCGGCCCTGTCCAGCTGGAGGACCCGCCGGAGTGGGGAGGGTCCCAGCACAGAATTCTGCCGCTGGTGGGTCGGGGGTGGGAGATCAGGGCCCAGCACGGAGCAGGAGTCACTGGAAAGTGGCCAGTGCTGTTTGAGCTTTTGTTTGCCACGGACCCTCTTCTCAGACAAAATTTAGACCAAGACCCGTCTGCTCTCGAGGTGCCAGGCTGGCTGTTTCCAGACCACCGCTCCTGGTGACAGAAACGCTGCCACGCCTGCCACCTCTTTCAGGTCCTCGAGGTGCAGCCCTCGCCTCAGCCCCGGCCGAGGCGCTGGTAACAGCACGGCCGTTCCGGGGGAGCGAGGACACCGGTGAGGCCTGTGAGGCCTTGCGCCTGTGTGACCCCGCAGGGCTCCTGAGCGCCCGTGTCCCCTCGTCACTGCGGGACTGGGCAGGGACTGGGGCTGAGCGGGGTGGGGTGGACGAGGGCACAGGCTGGGTGGGCTGGACATGCAGCCCCTCTGACTGCACAGGGTAAAGAATCCCCCTGCCAGTGCAGGAGACACAGGTTCGATCCCTGCTCCAGGAAGATCCCACATGCCGTGGAGCACCTAAGCCCGTGTGCCACAACTACGGAGCCCATGTGCCCGAGGGCCCACGATCCACAACCAGAGAAACCACCAAAATGAGAAGCCCACGCGCTGCCAACCAAGAGCAGCCCCTGATCGCGGCAACTAGAGAAAAGCCCGCACAGCGGTGGAGACCCAGCACAGCCAGAAATAAGCCACACAGTTCATGAACTTCCCGGGGGGTCCGTTCCGGGTTCAGGGAGGCTGGCAGGAAAGGGCCGTCACCTGGGAGATCGTGATGCCTCCCCGCCTGGCCAGCTCCTCTTTGACTTCTTCGCTGGGGTAAGGGTTGCTCAGATGGGAATAAAAGTATTCATTCAGCACTTCCGTGGCTTGCTTGCTGAAATTCTGCCGCTTACGCCTGCAAAGACGACAGCCTCAGCCGGTGACCATACTGGGTGCGTGTGCGCTAAGTCGCTTCAGTCGTGTCCGACTCTTGGTGACCCTGTCGACGGTCGCCCACGAGGATTCTCTGTCCGTGGGATCCTCCAGGCAAGAAGACTGGAGTGGGCGGCCCTGCCCTCCTCCAGGGGATCTTCCCACCCACGGATCAAATGCGTGTCTCTCATGTCTCCTGCGTGGCAGGCAGGTTCTCTCCCACTAGTGCCACCTGGGAAGTCCCACGCCCGGGGCCTGATCCCCACCTCTGGTCCCCCAGGGGCTGTAACAGCAGCAGCCGGCTCTTCGTCCCCTTCCAGGAGGCTGTGTGAGGCCGCGCCTGCGGCTGTGGTCAGAGCCCGGCCTGGGCTGCGAGGCCCCTGACGGAGACCCGAGGGGCCTCTGGTGCCCTCGCCGGGGGTACCCTCGGGGGTGAGGCCTGTGAGGCCTTGCGCCTGTGTGACCCCGCAGGGCTCCTGAGCGCCCGTGTCCCCTCGTCACTGCGGGACTGGGCAGGGACTGGGGCTGAGCGGGGTGGGGTGGACGAGGGCACAGGCTGGGTGGGCTGGACATGCAGCCCCTCTGACTGCACAGGGTAAAGAATCCCCCTGCCAGTGCAGGAGACACAGGTTCGATCCCTGCTCCAGGAAGATCCCACATGCCGTGGAGCACCTAAGCCCGTGTGCCACAACTACGGAGCCCATGTGCCCGAGGGCCCACGATCCACAACCAGAGAAACCACCAAAATGAGAAGCCCACGCGCTGCCAACCAAGAGCAGCCCCTGATCGCGGCAACTAGAGAAAAGCCCGCACAGCGGTGGAGACCCAGCACAGCCAGAAATAAGCCACACAGTTCATGAACTTCCCGGGGGGTCCGTTCCGGGTTCAGGGAGGCTGGCAGGAAAGGGCCGTCACCTGGGAGATCGTGATGCCTCCCCGCCTGGCCAGCTCCTCTTTGACTTCTTCGCTGGGGTAAGGGTTGCTCAGATGGGAATAAAAGTATTCATTCAGCACTTCCGTGGCTTGCTTGCTGAAATTCTGCCGCTTACGCCTGCAAAGACGACAGCCTCAGCCGGTGACCATACTGGGTGCGTGTGCGCTAAGTCGCTTCAGTCGTGTCCGACTCTTGGTGACCCTGTCGACGGTCGCCCACGAGGATTCTCTGTCCGTGGGATCCTCCAGGCAAGAAGACTGGAGTGGGCGGCCCTGCCCTCCTCCAGGGGATCTTCCCACCCACGGATCAAATGCGTGTCTCTCATGTCTCCTGCGTGGCAGGCAGGTTCTCTCCCACTAGTGCCACCTGGGAAGTCCCACGCCCGGGGCCTGATCCCCACCTCTGGTCCCCCAGGGGCTGTAACAGCAGCAGCCGGCTCTTCGTCCCCTTCCAGGAGGCTGTGTGAGGGCCGCGCCTGCGGCTGTGGTCAGAGCCCCGGCCTGGGCTGCGAGGCCCCCTGAACGGAGACCCGAGCCTGCGCCGACCTGGTCCCTCTTCCCAAGAGCTGGCCCTGGGGGCACCGGGCGGGGCGGGCCCTGACCTGGCCTCGAGGAACCTGGCGCGCAGGGTCATCACGGCCTCGTAGGTGCTCTGTTTCAGCTGCCTCTGGATGCCGCTGAACCTGCCGTGGATGACGCCCACCGTGTGCTCCATCTCCTTCGGCGAGATGGGCCGGACCCTGCTCTGCTCCCGGAGGAGGTTGCTGACGTGCGTGGTGAACTCGTGGCAGGCCTGGGGCGGGGACACGCACGCCCGCCGGTGACCACCCCGCAGGCGGGCCCGGGGTCCCGCGTGGGCCCCCCCGCCGGCCCCGCCCAAGGCTTCCACACGGGCTGGCTCCCGAGGAGGGACGACAAAGGGCTGGGGTCACATCGGCCACCTCTGCTGGGAGACCAAGCGCGGGGACTCTCCGGTCTCTGGCGCCAAGGGGAGGCCGCCTGCGGTCCACGATAGAAACTCTTCCACACGAAAATCACCTGTTCGTATTTCTCTAGCTCAGACTGGTAAATCTGTCGGATCTGAGACAGCTTGGAACTGTAGTCAGAGGGCTCAAAGCCACTGTCATTTGGACAGGCCCCTGGTGGTGCAGTGCCGGCCGCCGCCGCGCCTCTCCCGGGCGTCTCCGGCCTGGACACGCCCTCGGCCAGCAGCATGCTGTCCAGGCTCAGGAGCTGAGCGTCGGGGGGATCCTCTTCCTGAATGCCACGAATGCTGGACACTGGCTCAGAGAGAGGAGACGGGAGTCAGTGTCTGCGGTCGGAGCGAAACCCACCGCAACAGTGCTAGCACCTGGCCCCCTGGCTGAACAGTCTTCATGAAACTCTTGCGCGGAGCGGGGAGAAAGATTTTATCGGATAACCGATACCAAGTAATCCACTCGGACCGCGGGCTAGGGGCCACGCTCAGGAGCTCCGTTAGGCTGGAAGGAGTGAAGGGCAGACAGGCCGAGCTCATGGCCCCTGCTGGGTGCACGTGGGGGCCCTGGCGGGCAGGGGCGGGAAGGCACTGGGTGCTGGAAAGCCCAAGCCCTGGATCATGTCTCCAGGCGGGAGAAGAGCCCGGCCTGGGCTGCGAGGCCCCTGAAGCGGAGACCCGAGCCTGCGCCGACCTGGTCCCTCTTCCCAAGAGCTGGCCCTGGGGCACCGGGCGGGGCGGGCCCTGACCTGGCCTCGAGGAACCTGGCGCGCAGGGTCATCACGGCCTCGTAGGTGCTCTGTTTCAGCTGCCTCTGGATGCCGCTGAACCTGCCGTGGATGACGCCCACCGTGTGCTCCATCTCCTTCGGCGAGATGGGCCGGACCCTGCTCTGCTCCCGGAGGAGGTTGCTGACGTGCGTGGTGAACTCGTGGCAGGCCTGGGGCGGGGACACGCACGCCCGCCGGTGACCACCCCGCAGGCGGGCCCGGGGTCCCGCGTGGGCCCCCCCGCCGGCCCCGCCCAAGGCTTCCACACGGGCTGGCTCCCGAGGAGGGACGACAAAGGGCTGGGGTCACATCGGCCACCTCTGCTGGGAGACCAAGCGCGGGGACTCTCCGGTCTCTGGCGCCAAGGGGAGGCCGCCTGCGGTCCACGATAGAAACTCTTCCACACGAAAATCACCTGTTCGTATTTCTCTAGCTCAGACTGGTAAATCTGTCGGATCTGAGACAGCTTGGAACTGTAGTCAGAGGGCTCAAAGCCACTGTCATTTGGACAGGCCCCTGGTGGTGCAGTGCCGGCCGCCGCCGCGCCTCTCCCGGGCGTCTCCGGCCTGGACACGCCCTCGGCCAGCAGCATGCTGTCCAGGCTCAGGAGCTGAGCGTCGGGGGGATCCTCTTCCTGAATGCCACGAATGCTGGACACTGGCTCAGAGAGAGGAGACGGGAGTCAGTGTCTGCGGTCGGAGCGAAACCCACCGCAACAGTGCTAGCACCTGGCCCCCTGGCTGAACAGTCTTCATGAAACTCTTGCGCGGAGCGGGGAGAAAGATTTTATCGGATAACCGATACCAAGTAATCCACTCGGACCGCGGGCTAGGGGCCACGCTCAGGAGCTCCGTTAGGCTGGAAGGAGTGAAGGGGCAGACAGGCCGAGCTCATGGCCCCTGCTGGGTGCACGTGGGGGCCCTGGCGGGGCAGGGGCGGGAAGGCACTGGGTGCTGGAAAGCCCGAAGCCCTGGATCATGTCTCCAGGCGGGAGAAGAGGTCCTTTCGGATGCTCACGCTGCACAGACAGGAACAGGAAGCCTAGTGGCAGCCTGGCTGCCGACAAGGCGGTGCCGCCGTGCATCTGAGACTGAGCCCCCCAACGCCAGGTTGCCTTACTGAGTCTGATGAACCGCTCTCCCTAAAATCTTATTCCCTTTCTGGTCCCCTTTGACCTGAACCCTGCGTTGCTGCTTAGTTGCCAAGTCGTGTACAGTTCTTCTGTGACCCCGTGGACTGTAGCCTGCCCGTCTCCTCTGTCTGTGGGGTTCCCCAGACAAGGATACTGGACTGGGGTGTCCTTGCCTTCTCCAGGGGATCTTCCTGACCCGGGGATCAAATCCGCGTCTCCTGCTCGGCGGGCAGGTTCTGCCCCACGGAGCCACCAGGGAAGCCTCAGCCCTGTGTGAAGTGACCACTAATCAAGTGAGATGACTGACATCGCTCTTGTTGATAGCATTGCTAATGTGCTAACACTGCTGGTATAGATTTCTTCGTCATTCATGCACCAACTCAGGTTGCATCTCTAGGGCAAGAAGAGATAACCGACCACCAAGGCCGAGACCCCCCGGTCCGTGAGTCGTGAACCAGAGACATCCTGACCCCCAGAACTTGTGATTGTGAAATGTCACAAGATGATCATCACTTCCAGCCTCTCTCGCTCTCCTTTAAAAAGACCCTCGGTCAAAGGCCAACGAGGGCAGACCTGATGCTGGTCTCCACTCGTGCGCCCAAAAAGACCTCCCTTGCCACAGCTGGACACTGGCTCAGAGAGGAGACGGGAGTCAGTGTCTGCGGTCGGAGCGAAACCCACTGCAACAGTGCTAGCACCTGGCCCCCTGGCTGAACAGTCTTCATGAAACTCTTGCGCGGAGCGGGGAGAAAGATTTTATCGGATAACCGATACCAAGTAATCCACTCGGACCGCGGGCTAGGGGCCACGCTCAGGAGCTCCGTTAGGCTGGAAGGAGTGAAGGGCAGACAGGCCGAGCTCATGGCCCCTGCTGGGTGCACGTGGGGGCCCTGGCGGGGCAGGGGCGGGAAGGCACTGGGTGCTGGAAAGCCCGAAGCCCTGGATCATGTCTCCAGGCGGGAGAAGAGGTCCTTTCGGATGCTCACGCTGCACAGACAGGAACAGGAAGCCTAGTGGCAGCCTGGCTGCCGACAAGGCGGTGCCGCCGTGCATCTGAGACTGAGCCCCCCAACGCCAGGTTGCCTTACTGAGTCTGATGAACCGCTCTCCCTAAAATCTTATTCCCTTTCTGGTCCCCTTTGACCTGAACCCTGCGTTGCTGCTTAGTTGCCAAGTCGTGTACAGTTCTTCTGTGACCCCGTGGACTGTAGCCTGCCCGTCTCCTCTGTCTGTGGGGTTCCCCAGACAAGGATACTGGACTGGGGTGTCCTTGCCTTCTCCAGGGGATCTTCCTGACCCGGGGATCAAATCCGCGTCTCCTGCTCGGCGGGCAGGTTCTGCCCCACGGAGCCACCAGGGAAGCCTCAGCCCTGTGTGAAGTGACCACTAATCAAGTGAGATGACTGACATCGCTCTTGTTGATAGCATTGCTAATGTGCTAACACTGCTGGTATAGATTTCTTCGTCATTCATGCACCAACTCAGGTTGCATCTCTAGGGCAAGAAGAGATAACCGACCACCAAGGCCGAGACCCCCCGGTCCGTGAGTCGTGAACCAGAGACATCCTGACCCCCAGAACTTGTGATTGTGAAATGTCACAAGATGATCATCACTTCCAGCCTCTCTGCGCTCTCCTTTAAAAAAGACCCTCGGTCAAAGGCCAACGAGGGGCAGACCTGATGCTGGTCTCCCACTCCGCGGCTTGGCGCCCCGAAATAAACGCTGTACCTCCCTTTGCCACAGCCTGGGGTCAGCGCAGTGACTCTTTGCTTCTCAGGCGACTGAACTTGGCTTTGATAACACGTCTGTTATGTCTCTTTGTGTCTGTTCAGGGTGTGTGTTGGTGGGAGGGTTGTTGCAATAAAGTCAGAAAGGAACAGACAGATCCAGAGGTGCCGGAGAAGATGAACTCACTGACCGAGAGATTCTGAGCAGAGACGCAGGACGACTGGTTTCACAACGGGGAGAAGCTGTCCTGGAGGGCAGAACTGGAGGGGCAGTGGATGGGCAGGGGAGGAGCTGCTGCTCCCTGAGGGGAGGCAGGTCCAGCATGAGGCGGCCAGAGGGAGAGGCCCCAGAATCTGTGATCCCCCCAATATGGAAGGGTTAGTCACTCAGTCGTGTCCAACTCTGCATCCCCATGGACTACAGCCCGCTAGGCTCCTCTGGCCGTGGGAATCTCCAGGCAAGAAAGCCGGAGTGGGCTGCCCTGCTCTTCTCCAGGGAATCTTCCTGACCCAGGGGTCGAACCCACACCTCCTGCACTGGCAGGTGGACTCTTGCCATCGGGGTCACCAGGGTGTGAGAAAAAGGAAGAGGCTGTGAGGACTCCCACATGCGCCCGGGAAGGCTCCACTGTTTCCCAAGCACAGCACACAAAGCCGTAGGCAGGCGGGTGCAAACACAGTGGCCTCTGACCCAGGTCAGCACGAACATCTGGGTAGCCGCTTCCTGGGAGCTGGGGCTGAGCTGACCAGTTTTGGCGCGGAAAGGTGTTCATGAGTCATCGACCTGTGGCCTGTGTTTGGGAAGTCTGTTTGTATCCACGTGGACCTGCAGCGACACCTCTGAGTTGGCCACGGCTAGAAAACCAGCATTTAAAGGGGGCATCACCTAGGCAAGAAGAGATCCGACCACCAAGGCCGAGACCCCCGGTCCGTGAGTCGTGAACCAGAGACATCCTGACCCCCAGAACTTGTGATTGTGAAATGTCACAAGATGATCATCACTTCCAGCCTCTCTGCGCTCTCCTTTAAAAAAGACCCTCGGTCAAAGGCCAACGAGGGGCAGACCTGATGCTGGTCTCCCACTCCGCGGCTTGGCGCCCCGAAATAAACGCTGTACCTCCCTTTGCCACAGCCTGGGGTCAGCGCAGTGACTCTTTGCTTCTCAGGCGACTGAACTTGGCTTTGATAACACGTCTGTTATGTCTCTTTGTGTCTGTTCAGGGTGTGTGTTGGTGGGAGGGTTGTTGCAATAAAGTCAGAAAGGAACAGACAGATCCAGAGGTGCCGGAGAAGATGAACTCACTGACCGAGAGATTCTGAGCAGAGACGCAGGACGACTGGTTTCACAACGGGGAGAAGCTGTCCTGGAGGGCAGAACTGGAGGGGCAGTGGATGGGCAGGGGAGGAGCTGCTGCTCCCTGAGGGGAGGCAGGTCCGGCATGAGGCGGCCAGAGGGAGAGGCCCCAGAATCTGTGATCCCCCCAATATGGAAGGGTTAGTCACTCAGTCGTGTCCAACTCTGCATCCCCATGGACTACAGCCCGCTAGGCTCCTCTGGCCGTGGGAATCTCCAGGCAAGAAAGCCGGAGTGGGCTGCCCTGCTCTTCTCCAGGGAATCTTCCTGACCCAGGGGTCGAACCCACACCTCCTGCACTGGCAGGTGGACTCTTTGCCATCGGAGTCACCAGGGTGTGAGAAAAAGGAAGAGGCTGTGAGGACTCCCACATGCGCCCGGGAAGGCTCCACTGTTTCCCAAGCACAGCACACAAAGCCGTAGGCAGGCGGGTGCAAACACAGTGGCCTCTGACCCAGGTCAGCACGAACATCTGGGTAGCCGCTTCCTGGGAGCTGGGGCTGAGCTGACCAGTTTTGGCGCGGAAAGGTGTTCATGAGTCATCGACCTGTGGCCTGTGTTTGGGAAGTCTGTTTGTATCCACGTGGACCTGCAGCGACACCTCTGAGTTGGCCACGCCCCCTGAAAGCTAGAAAACCAGCATTTAAAGGGCAGGCAAAGGAGGAGACTGGCAAGAGTTATCAGGAAGGTGGAGGAATAATCAGAAGTGGTGACAGACGGGTGAAAACAGGCTCGGTCTTAGGGGAAGACTGATGACCTCTGCAAAAGCAGCTTCGGGGGACGGGGGCGGAGCCTGACGGCGAGCTCCTGGGAGGGAGGGCGGGGGCAGGCCATGCAGGGAGGACGCTGCGGCAGGGCTAACCGGGAGGCGCGGGTCTGGGGAGGGTGCTCTTGCAGGCGCTGTCTTTTCTCTGCTTTTTCAATGACAGAAGAAACATCTGTGGCTACAGAGGAAGGAAGACTTGGGAGCGGTTCCTAAGGGAGGGGATGAGAGGCAGGATGGGAGGGGGAAGGAGGTAATGATAACCATGTAGATTCCATGGAGTTCCGACTTGCCTGAGAAACAAAGTTTTACGTCTTGGCTTAGAAACAGGCTCTCAGGAATATCAGCTACTGACTGACTCAAGTGTGCACATAAAAATTGAACTGAGGGAATTCCCTGGTGGTTCACTGGTGAAAGAGTACGCCTTCCATTGCAGAGGCTGCAGGTTCCATTCCTGGTCAGGGAATGAAGATTCCATACACTCAGGGAAACTAAGCCCTCCTGTCTTTAACAATAGAACAAAGATCCTGTATGCTGCAACTAAGATTAATCAATAAATAATAAAAGAAATACTAAAAAAACCTGAGTGTAATCCTATCAAATATTTACTCATTAATCATGTGTCTCTTTCTTGTTCCCTATTTCACAGATTTACCTTTTCTGTCAAAAACTCCTTAGTGAAAAACGAAGGAGCTCAACAGAAATCCTTGCAGGCATTTTCCTCAGGTGCAGGGGCCTCGAATCCCTTATATTCAGGGACTCTCAGCACTCCCAAAGGCACCCTTTCTCCTTAGTCTCGCTGAGCGACAAGGGGGGACTTTCTGAAAGAATGAAAGGGAAAGTGCCCCTTTTATCAGTTGCTAGCCTTCCAGTACAGAGAGCTAATTCTCTAACAGTCTTACTTGGTCTTCAAGAAGCACCGGATGGAAACGCTGAGCTGCGCTGCCTGAGCCTTGCAAAGGCCCACACCCTCCTAACCATTCCTAACCCAGAGCAGATTACGGACGTTCACTTTCCTCAGCTCTTCTGTCTGCACAGCCTGTGAACTGTACCGCCACCGTCGACCTGCCGTCTACCTCGTCCCTCAGTGCCGCTCCCGGAACCCTGCAGCACTGACCCGCTCCCGCCCTCCATGCTCTGTGAGCAAATCCCGCCTCAGTCCACCAGGCACGCCTGCAAGATGACCATCTTCAAACACTGTCTCCATCACGCCCGGCTTCTGTTCAAAGGCTTCAGCCGGGCCCTGCCTCCACAGCTAAAGCTTAGAATCCGATACCGGGCACTCGGGGCCTTTGGTGACAGTTTTTCATACGACTCTGTGGCAGCGATAAGAAAAGGGGTAATGATAACCATGTAGATTCCATGGAGTTCCGACTTGCCTGAGAAACAAAGTTTTACGTCTTGGCTTAGAAACAGGCTCTCAGGAATATCAGCTACTGACTGACTCAAGTGTGCACATAAAAATTGAACTGAGGGAATTCCCTGGTGGTTCACTGGTGAAAATCGCCTTCCATTGCAGAGGCTGCAGGTTCCATTCCTGGTCAGGGAATGAAGATTCCATACACTCAGGGAAACTAAGCCCTCCTGTCTTTAACAATAGAACAAAGATCCTGTATGCTGCAACTAAGATTAATCAATAAATAATAAAAGAAATACTAAAAAAACCTGAGTGTAATCCTATCAAATATTTACTCATTAATCATGTGTCTCTTTCTTGTTCCCTATTTCACAGATTTACCTTTTCTGTCAAAAACTCCTTAGTGAAAAACGAAGGAGCTCAACAGAAATCCTTGCAGGCATTTTCCTCAGGTGCAGGGGCCTCGAATCCCTTATATTCAGGGACTCTCAGCACTCCCAAAGGCACCCTTTCTCCTTAGTCTCGCTGAGCGACAAGGGGGGACTTTCTGAAAGAATGAAAGGGAAAGTGCCCCTTTTATCAGTTGCTAGCCTTCCAGTACAGAGAGCTAATTCTCTAACAGTCTTACTTGGTCTTCAAGAAGCACCGGATGGAAACGCTGAGCTGCGCTGCCTGAGCCTTGCAAAGGCCCACACCCTCCTAACCATTCCTAACCCAGAGCAGATTACGGACGTTCACTTTCCTCAGCTCTTCTGTCTGCACAGCCTGTGAACTGTACCGCCACCGTCGACCTGCCGTCTACCTCGTCCCTCAGTGCCGCTCCCGGAACCCTGCAGCACTGACCCGCTCCCGCCCTCCATGCTCTGTGAGCAAATCCCGCCTCCAGTCCACCAGGCACGCCTGCAAGATGACCATCTTCAAACACTGTCTCCATCACGCCCGGCTTCTGTTCAAAGGCTTCAGCCGGGCCCTGCCTCCACAGCTAAAGCTTAGAATCCGATACCGGGCACTCGGGGCCTTTGGTGACATCCTTCCAGACCCGCCCGTCTGAACGTTTCCTCTTCCAGCCCCCTTTGCGGGCAGCCCAGCGACTGTCTCAGGCTTATTCCGTAGCTGCCCCCTAAGCACCCATGGGTCCGGCCTGGGCTCAGGCGTGGCCTGAGAGGGACATACACAGCACTGCACTTCCTCTAGAGGGTTCCCAGTACAGCCTGACCCCCAAGGACTGGAGAGGCCCCCTCCAGACCTTCCCTGACAGCTTCCCTCATTACAGGCAGGGGCAGGAGTGGTCCAGGCTGGGCTGAGCACAGGGCAGCGGTGGGCCCCGTGCACATCGGTGTGTCTTGTGCGAGCCCGTGACTCTGCAGTGCTCACGGGTGCTTAGTGATCTGTCTTTTGTTCTTTGGGCTGCGCCTCCCAACTGGTGGGATCTGTTTCCCAACCAGGGCTGACCCTGGGTCAAGGCAGTGAAAGTGCCAAATCCCAACCACTAGAGAACTCCCCTTTCACTCTTTTGTTTAACTAAGAGTGTCAAGAGAACGCACTGGTCACCGCCAACACTCTCTTCCAACAGCACAGCGGATGACTCTGCACATGGATGTCACCAGAGGGTCAATATCGACATCAGACTGACGGTGTTCTTTGCAGTCAAAGATGGAACAGCTGTATACAGTCAGCAAAAACAAGACCGGGAGCTGACTCTGGCTCAGATCATGAGCTCCTTTTTACGAAATTCAGGCCTAAAATTGAAGATAGCTGGAGCTCCAATACTTAGGCCACCTGATAAAGAGTCGACTCACTGGAAAAGACCCTGACGGTGGGAAAGACTGAGGGCAGGAGAAGAAAGGGGCGACAGAGGATGCGATGGTTGGATGGCCTCATCAACTCAATGGCCATGAGTGTGAGCAACCTCTGGGAGATGGGGAAGGACAGGGAAGCCTAGCTGTCCATGGCGAAGAGCTGGATACAACTTAGGAACTGAACAACAACAACAGGAGACCAAACGCCTGTCACACCCGGCTTCTGTTCAAAGGCTTCAGCCGGGCCCTGCCTCCACAGCTAAAGCTTAGAATCCGATACCGGGCACTCGGGGCCTTTGGTGACATCCTTCCAGACCCGCCCGTCTGAACGTTTCCTCTTCCAGCCCCCTTTGCGGGCAGCCCAGCGACTGTCTCAGGCTTATTCCGTAGCTGCCCCCTAAGCACCCATGGGTCCGGCCTGGGCTCAGGCGTGGCCTGAGAGGGACATACACAGCACTGCACTTCCTCTAGAGGGTTCCCAGTACAGCCTGACCCCCAAGGACTGGAGAGGCCCCCTCCAGACCTTCCCTGACAGCTTCCCTCATTACAGGCAGGGGCAGGAGTGGTCCAGGCTGGGCTGAGCACAGGGCAGCGGTGGGCCCCGTGCACATCGGTGTGTCTTGTGCGAGCCCGTGACTCTGCAGTGCTCACGGGTGCTTAGTGATCTGTCTTTTGTTCTTTGGGCTGCGCCTCCCAACTGGTGGGATCTGTTTCCCAACCAGGGCTGACCCTGGGTCAAGGCAGTGAAAGTGCCAAATCCCAACCACTAGAGAACTCCCCTTTCACTCTTTTGTTTAACTAAGAGTGTCAAGAGAACGCACTGGTCACCGCCAACACTCTCTTCCAACAGCACAGCGGATGACTCTGCACATGGATGTCACCAGAGGGTCAATATCGACATCAGACTGACGGTGTTCTTTGCAGTCAAAGATGGAACAGCTGTATACAGTCAGCAAAAACAAGACCGGGAGCTGACTCTGGCTCAGATCATGAGCTCCTTTTTACGAAATTCAGGCCTAAAATTGAAGATAGCTGGAGCTCCAATACTTAGGCCACCTGATAAAGAGTCGACTCACTGGAAAAGACCCTGACGGTGGGAAAGACTGAGGGCAGGAGAAGAAAGGGGCGACAGAGGATGCGATGGTTGGATGGCCTCATCAACTCAATGGCCATGAGTGTGAGCAACCTCTGGGAGATGGGGAAGGACAGGGAAGCCTAGCTGTCCATGGCGAAGAGCTGGATACAACTTAGGAACTGAACAACAACAACAAGGAGACCAAACGCCTGTCACACCCTGGGCCTTTTGGTGGTAACAGTGCACACATTGTGACAGGCATTCACACGTTACAAGTTTTGTGCCTTTAAAGTTGTACATTTGTGTGAGTGTGCCACTGGTCCCAACGTGGCCACAGCCGAGCACCGTGGCCCTCTGCCGCCGGCCCCTGTGTGCAGCGCTGCGTCGCCCGCAGCACGGCCCGTCTGCCTCCCTGCACCCGGGCCCTCGCCTGCCCGTGGTCGTGGGACGAGTGTTCCCGTCAATTACAGCAAGCTCGTTTCTGGTCCCAGTGGTGCTCCTCAGCAACCCCAGGGCCCTCAGCGGGCGGGTGGGAGGCTCTGGAGACCAGGAGCTCAGGGGCACTGTCTGTTCAAGGCACTCAGACTAGGAGGTGGGATCTAAACAGAGGCGCTCTCCCCAAACCACCACGTTTCCTGATGTTCCCAATTTACTGTGGGTTTAAGAACCACACAGTGGGGCTTCCCTGGTGGTCCAGTGGGTGGAGAGTCCACCTTGCCCTGCAGGGGGCGCCAGTTTCATCCCTGGCCTGGGAAGATCCCACGTGCCGCGGAGCGACTGGACCGATGTGTCCAATCACCGATCCGGAGCTCTGGAGCGCATGTGCCCAAAGCCGGTGCTCTGCGACGAGAGAGGCCACTGCGATGGGAGGCCCACACAGGCCAAAGAACAAAGATAAATAGATGAAAGACCAACAGAAGTGGCAAAAAAAGAAAGTGCAGCCAAGTAACACGTCTGGAAAGTTAGTCCATGCTTTACTCGGAAGCTTTGAGAACATTTAAGAGCAACACTTAAGGGCTTCCCTGGTGGCCCAGTGGGTAAGGACACCGCCTTGCAGTGCAAGGGGCACCAGTTCGATCCCTAGCCTGGGAAGATCCCACGAGCCGCGGAGCGGCTGGACCCATGTGTCCAATTACCGAGCCGGAGCTCTGGAGCGCATGCGCCCAGAGCCAGTGCTCTGCGACAACAGAGGCCACCGCGATGGGAGGCCCACACGGGCCAAAGAACAAAGATGGATGAAAATGGAGAAATGAAAGACCAGTAGAAGCGGCCCGCCCGCCCCCTCCCCCCATCCCCCGCGGGGAGGGGGGAGGGAAGAGCAACACTTAAGACAGACAGCACTTATGGGTGGCTTCTGTCTACCTTAAACACACTTATTTCTCATTCAAAGAAATGCTCTAATTGCAATTGAACAATATCTAGAAACTTCTGAAGTTGGACTACCATTGCCCAAGAAACGACCTTTATCTCGCCTAGTCCTGCCCAGGGAGGCGACCAGTCCAGCAACCCCGCACCACCACGTCTGACCCATTTCCATACTGAAAATCAGATTTTTAGGCCCGTTGAGGACCTAACCCCCTACGAGGGATGTTTCCTGAGGACGGACGTCAAGCGGGTTCTAGGTGATCGTAAAAAAAGCATTTTCTGTTAAGATGAGTCACTTTCACACCATGACGGAGTTAACCGCAAGCGCCTGTGTGCCAGGCCCGTGACGGGGCCGGGACACTCCGAAGGCACGCCCGTGCTTTCGCAGGCTGGCGTGCCAGGGAGAGGATCAGAAAGCGCCCCAGAAACAAACCCACAGGTTAATTTCAGTGGATGGGTAAGCCCTAAGAAGAAACGTGAATAGAGGAACAGATACAGCAGGAAAGTGTTGCTTTACCAGCATCGGTGAACGAAGGCCTTAAGCCTTGAGTGGCTTTTATCCAAGCTTTACTGAGAAATATTTCAGGTGACATACAATTCACCCATTTCCAGCGAATAGTTCAATGGCTTTCGGTACTTTTGCCAGATGGTGCAGCCATTACCCTCTTCAGCGCCTCCAAAAGAGACCCTGTGCGGTTAGCAGCCACGCCCCCTGTCCCGCCCCAGCCTCTGGCAACTGCTCATCTCTCTCTGCCCCTTCCTAACCTGCACATAAGCAGACCCACATGGTATTGTGCACTTTGTTTGTTTTACAGTTTGTGGACTTTTTCTGGTCTGGCTTCTTTCACTCAGTATAGAAGTGTTTTTCGTTTGTTTGTTTCTGAATTGAACTATGGCTGATTTGGGCTTTCCTGGTAGTTCAGCAGGTGAAGAATCTGCCTGCAGGCACTTGCCCGGCGCGCCCGTGGCTGACTGCGCTCCCGAGGCCCGGGACCAGGGTTCGATCCCTGGTCAGGGGACTAGATTCCACAGGCTGCCACGGAAAGACTATGCTGCAACTAAGACCTGGCACAACCAAGTAAATAACTAAAACATTAAAAAAAAAAACACACATAGACTCTGACTCCAATACAGGAGGCCCTGGTTTGATTCCTCGGTCGGGAAGATCTCCTGGAGAAGGGAATGGCAACCCAGTCCATATTCTTGGTGGCTCAGATGGTAAAGAATCCACCTGCAATGCGGGAGACCTCAGCTCGATCCCTGGGTTAAGAAGAGTCCCTGCAGAAGGGAACGGCAGCCTGCTCCAGCATTCTTGCTTGGAGAATCCCAGGGACAGAGGAGCCGGGTTGGGCAGCAGTCCATGGGGTCGCAAAGAGTCAGACACGACTGAGTGCGGGAGCTGAACTGACGCTCGCTAGCCTCGTGTTCTGAGTCAGGTCCCAGACAATCTTCCTGAATGTCCTAAGATGCACAGGATAGAGAAGACTTTACTTCATAGGTATCAGTCACCAGAAACTGTTTGTTATTCAACAAAAATTAAGGTCTATACACTGTGCATCAGGTACCAGGGCAGTCTGAGGACATGGCTGGTTGGAGACCCTGCCCTCACGGCAGAAGACAGATGGCAGAGGTCGGGAGCCAACAATGGAGGCAATGAGAGTAGCGGACGTGCAGGCAACACCTGGGGTCTGTGGGCGCAGGGCTCCTTCTCTGAGCCAGAGCAGGGTGTGGACGGCAGCACGCTGCCTGGCTGTGGGTCCCTGGGGTGCGACCCTCTCTCTGGACTTCACTCTGCTCATCTGTGAAGGGAACGCTTGCCCCGGGGCTGCTGGAAGGCTGGGGTGATGCTGCAGCACGCGGAACTGCCTCGCTGTGGCCCACGCTCCATCAGCAGCTCTGGTTTGTGCTCAGACTCTTGGCGACTCCATGGACTGTGGCCCGCCAGGCTCCTCTGTCCATGGGACTTCCCAGGCAAGAACACTGGAGTGGGTTGCCATGTCCTCCTCCGGGGGATCTTCCAGGCCCAGGGATCAAACCTGTGCTTCCTGCATCGGCAGGCAGTGAAAACCGAGCCACCTGAGTACTGACCACTAAATCCTCTGTACGGGTTTCGTTTTTATCCTAAAGGCTTGTTGCAGACATTAGCCAGAGGCAAATGCGGGTGAAATCAGGAAGCCGATGTGGGCTTCTCTGGTGGTCCAGTGGTTAAGAATCTGCCTTGCAATGCCAGAGACACTGGTTGGATCTGCTCTGGTCCAGAAAAATCCCACGTGCTGTGGAGCAACAAAGCTCGTGCGCCACAACTACTGAGCCCGTTCTAGAACCTGTGTTTTGCAGCAAGACAAGCCCCTGTAAGGAGCAGCCCGTGCACTGCTCTGCAACTAGAGAAAGCCCTTGTGCAGCAACGAAGACCCACCACAGCCAAAAAAGAAAATTGATCAATCAATCAATCTTAAAAAAAAAAAAAGAAGAAGAAGAAGAAGAAGAAGAAGCTGACGGGCCATATCCTGCTGTGGGCGCCCCAGGAGGCCCAGCCTCCAGGATCGCTCCCTGGGCAGAGGCCCCGAGGATCCCAGTGCAGGGTCAGGACCCTCAATAGTTCTCTTTGGGCCAACTCTTGGTCAGGGGGCTGGGGGAAGCTGAGGCAGACCTGAGATCTCGCTTATTTTCCTCGGGGTCCATCCTGCGGCTGGAAGGCCTGTGGCCCATATGCGCACACTGTGTTCCCATGTCTGAACTTCCTACTGATACGAAAAGACACCTGGCCACACTGGACTTGACCTTTAGGCAGCTCTCAGCAACTGTGATGGTTTTTTTTTTTTTTTTTTGGTGATGGCTTGCGGTTGTTAAGGCTGAGTGATGCTGTTCCATCCTGCTCCCATGCCTCCAAATGTTACCAGGCACATCGATGTCTGAGCCAGTCAGTAGAAAGGAAGCATACTTTCCTGAAGACATGCCCAGGTCAGACACATGGGCTGTCCTACGAGCCCACAGCTGCCTTGGGACTCAGCCTGGAGGGGGTCAGAAGCCCTGAATGTGGCCCCTACAGCCTGGGGGGGTGGGATAGGGCAACGGCGTGGGCTAACACGGACCCCTCAGCCTGTCCTGATGATGGCAGGCATCAGGCTGTTCTCTCCTGAAACCACTGCGTCTGAAGCTGATTGACATCCCACATGTCCACACGGAATCAGACAAAGCGAAAGGAGACGTGCTCAGAGGACCTGCAGCACGCAGGCATCAGTTTCCTCTCTGTCCCTGCATCTCATCGATGGGACAAAGGTCATCACGAACCACAGCTTCCTGAGATGACCGCTGATTAAACGGCACATAAAGATCGCTTTTTATTACAATTAAGTACTTTGCAGAGCTAAGTAGTCAATAGAAACTGCCAGGGCCCACACATCCAAGCAGCTCTGATGACAGGGCCAACTGCTGGGGACACGTGGGGAGGCCCCCAAAGGGCTGTTTGTTTCCCCCGGGGAAAGGTGAGGATGGCACGCCTCAGAGACAGGTACCAACACGGCAAGATTTCCATGAAGGGGATCAGCTTCACACAAGTTGGTGGAATTAAGGGGCGTGTGACTGTGGCCAGTGTCTCCAGGGGTGGGACATGCACTGGCGGGTCCCCTGAGGCCGCGTCTTCCAGCGCACAGGAGCACAGGACGCTCAGGTTGTGCTGCTTTTTCGGTTGCAGGAATCCTGCTTATCCGGTTCACACGGAGCCACTGATGGGAGGGCTGAGGGCACACTTGTTTACGAACCCCTCAAAGACCCAGCCCTTGCTTACTGGAAGCCATCATGCCTGCACCCCGTCATTTAAATAAGTAACATAGATAAATACACACGTAACTGAGGAACAGACAGGACAGGCCACTAGACATTCAGACGAGCCCGGGCACGTTCAGGGTGGTACAGCCTAGACATTCAAACACCTGCGAGAGGCGCCTGAGTGGGAGCTTAGGGGTGGGACGTTACAGCCCTAGGGGGCAAGCAGGCGTCTGCAGAGGAGGGGGCTTGGCTCTAGGCGCTGGAGCCTCAGGAAGAGTGTGGAGGGCACCCAGTGGAAGCTGGAAGGAGAGCCGGGCCAGGGGCTGAGGTGGTGAATAGGGATCCATGGCAGGGGGAGGGGATGGGAATGGCTGGTTACATAAATGATGCACGGAGGGCGAGGGGAGCGGGGCTCTTCCTGTTACAGAAATGAGCTACCCATCTAGAGAGAGAGAAACAGAATGAGGGCTTCCCTGGTGGTCCAGTGGGGAAGGACACCGCCTTGCAGTGCAGGGGGCGCCGGTTCGATCCCTGGCCTGGGAAGATTCCACGTGCCACGGAGCGGCTGGACCGATGTGTCCAATCACCAAGCCGGAGCTCTGGAGCGCATGCGCCCAGAGCCGGTGCTCTGTGACAACAGAGGCCACCGCGATGGGAGGCCCACACGGACCAAAGAACAAAGATGGATGAAAATAGATATATGAAAGACCAGTCAAAGTGGCCCGCCTGCTCCCTCCCTCCCCAGCCTCCACCCCCTTCCCCCTCTCCAAAAAGAGAGAAACAGAATGAATCCTGTGGTGCTGAACTGGAACTAAAGATACAGAAATGAGTGAATTCTGGTGGTCCAGCGGTTAGGACTCCAGGCTTCCAGTGTTCGGGGCCTGGGGTCTGATCTTTGGTTGGGGAACTAAGATCCTGCAGGCTGCACAGCATGGCTGGGAAAAAATAGACAGACAGACAGAGATAAAGAGAGAAAAAAAAAAAAAGAAAAGAGTTAAAACAGTAACTGTTTTAAAAAAGATTCCATGAATCTACACTGATCCAAAACAAAAAGAAAATGGGGACTTTCCTGGTGATCTAGTGGTTAAGACTCTGTGCTTCCACTGCAGGAGGCATGGGTTCAGTCCCTGGTTAAGAAACTAGGACCCCACAGGCAGCCAAAAAAAATTTCAAAAATGAATAAATGGGAATTTGAATAAGGGATAGTTTTAGCATACTTCCGACAGAGCACTTATTACAACAGGAAAAGGAACAGCTTTAAAAAGGAGAAGTCTTTCAGACACAGCTCACTTGCGTCATCAGTGGTCATGTTGCCAAGAAGCAACAGGCAGATGTGGGCACCACCGACCAGCCTTTGTGTGAGAAGAGCGTCGCTTCCTTTCGAGGCTGGGTGGTAGAAAGCTAACTAGGAGGAAACACCAAACGAACCCAAAGGAAGGGGCCCTCTGTGATCCTCCCGATGGTCAGGCGCTGGAGCCGCAGGAAGAGTGTGGAGGGCACCCAGTGGAAGCTGGAAGGAGAGCCGGGCCAGGGGCTGAGGTGGTGAATAGGGATCCATGGCAGGGGGAGGGGATGGGAATGGCTGGTTACATAAATGATGCACGGAGGGCGAGGGGAGCGGGGCTCTTCCTGTTACAGAAATGAGCTACCCATCTAGAGAGAGAAACAGAATGAGGGCTTCCCTGGTGGTCCAGTGGGGAAGGACACCGCCTTGCAGTGCAGGGGGCGCCGGTTCGATCCCTGGCCTGGGAAGATTCCACGTGCCACGGAGCGGCTGGACCGATGTGTCCAATCACCAAGCCGGAGCTCTGGAGCGCATGCGCCCAGAGCCGGTGCTCTGTGACAACAGAGGCCACCGCGATGGGAGGCCCACACGGACCAAAGAACAAAGATGGATGAAAATAGATATATGAAAGACCAGTCAAAGTGGCCCGCCTGCTCCCTCCCTCCCCAGCCTCCACCCCCTTCCCCCTCTCCAAAAAGAGAGAAACAGAATGAATCCTGTGGTGCTGAACTGGAACTAAAGATACAGAAATGAGTGAATTCTGGTGGTCCAGCGGTTAGGACTCCAGGCTTCCAGTGTTCGGGGCCTGGGGTCTGATCTTTGGTTGGGGAACTAAGATCCTGCAGGCTGCACAGCATGGCTGGGAAAAAATAGACAGACAGACAGAGATAAAGAGAGAAAAAAAAAAAAAGAAAAGAGTTAAAACAGTAACTGTTTTAAAAAAGATTCCATGAATCTACACTGATCCAAAACAAAAAGAAAATGGGGACTTTCCTGGTGATCTAGTGGTTAAGACTCTGTGCTTCCACTGCAGGAGGCATGGGTTCAGTCCCTGGTTAAGAAACTAGGACCCCACAGGCAGCCAAAAAAAATTTCAAAAATGAATAAATGGGAATTTGAATAAGGGATAGTTTTAGCATACTTCCGACAGAGCACTTATTACAACAGGAAAAGGAACAGCTTTAAAAAGGAGAAGTCTTTCAGACACAGCTCACTTGCGTCATCAGTGGTCATGTTGCCAAGAAGCAACAGGCAGATGTGGGCACCACCGACCAGCCTTTGTGTGAGAAGAGGCGTCGCTTCCTTTCGAGGCTGGGTGGTAGAAAGCTAACTAGGAGGAAACACCAAACGAACCCAAAGGAAGGGGCCCTCTCTGTGATCCTCCCGATGGTCAGGGTCATGACAGTCAAGGAAAAATAGGGTCTTGTCACAGACGGAACAAGACCAAAGAGACGTGATAACTTAACGCAACGTGAGGCTTTGACTTTTTTTTTTGTCCTTTCCTATAAAAGACATCGTTGGGACAACAGGCAGAACTTGAATGAGGTCTGTAAGTGTTTCAAAATAAAAAGCTAAACACACACAAACAAACCTGTGAGAACACATGGAGATCACTCAAACTAGAGTGGTTTTGGGTTACAGAGTGCCTAGAGAGGAAAAGAATTAGAACAGAAATATACCACAGGCTGGCCTTTCCAGGAGGTGCTAGTGGTAAAGAACCTGCCGGCCAGTGCTGGAGATGTAAAAGATGTAGGTCCGATCCCTGCATCGGGAAGATCCCCTGGAGTAGGACATGGCAGCCCACTCCAGTATTCTTTTTTTCTTTTTTTTTTTTAATGTTTATTTATTTATTTGGCTGCATGGGGTCTTAGTTGAGGCATGCGAGCTTAGTCACCTTGTGGTATGTGGGATCTCAGTTCCCTGACCAGGGATCGAACCTGTGTCCCCTGCATTGGAAGGCAGATTCTAAACCACTGGGCCACCAAGGAAGTCCCCACTCCAGTAGTGTTGCCTGGAGAATCCCACGGACTGAGGAGCCTGGCGGGCTACAGTCCCCAGGGTCCCCCAGAGTCAGACAGGACTGAGTGACTTACAACGTGCACACACACACACACCACAGGCTGGCTCTTATGAAAAGGCTCGGTTTGGGAAGATGAAGAAGTTCTGGAGATGGAGGGTGTGCTGGTTGACAAGGACGTGAATGCACTTAGTGTCACTGAACGGTACACTTAAAAATGACTGACCTGGTAAACTTTATGTTTACGTGAATTTTATCACAATAAAAAATACTCAGGGGTTTCCCCTGGTGGTCCAGTGGGTAAGGACACCGCCTTGCAGTGCAAGGGGCGCCGGTTCGATCCCTGGCCTGGGAAGATCCCACGTGCCGTGGAGCGGCTGGACCGATGTGTCCAATTACCGAGCCGGAGCTCTGGAGCGCATGCGCCCAGAGCCGGCGCTCAGCAATGACAGATGCCACCGTGATGGGAGGCCCACAGGAGCCAAAGAACAAAGACCGATAAAAATAGAGAAATGAAAGGCCAATAGAAGTGGCCCGCCTGCTCCCCTCCCTCCCCAACCCGACCCCTGCCCAAAAATAAATAAATAAATCTTTAAAAAAGAACCCCAAAACTCAGGGCTTCCCTGGTGGCCCAGTGAGTGAAGAGTCCATCTTGCAGTGCAAGGGGCACCGGTTCCATCCCTGGCCCCAGAAGATCCCATGAGCCGTGGAGTAGCTGGACCAGTGTGCCCAATGACGAGCCAGCGCTCTGGAGCGCATGCGCCCAGAGCCCTTGCTTTGCAACGAGAGAGGCCACAGAGATGGGAGGCCCACACAGGCTGAAGAACAAAGATGGATGAACATAAATAAATAAACAAACAAACAATTAAAGAGGCCAAAAATCAAAAAAAAAAAATCAAACTGTGTGTGGGGAAGACTATCATGTCCTTACAGCATTTGGGTGAAACTTCAACGTAGGTTTAACCCTGAATTTTTCTTTCAGTCACCAGATAAACTACTGGAGGCTGGCACCGCACCCTTAGCCTTACATGTGTGAACTCACACAGTCGTCAGTCACCATGAGCGAAGTGTAATCATGTGCCCGATGTACAGAGAGGGACTATGGACAGGGAGAGTTTCTGGAACGCGCCAGGCTGGTGGAACCAGAAGCAAGGCGGAAGCCAGACCCCGCCCCTGCCCTCTGGCCCTGTCAATGTCAAGGTCCCGCCAGCCTCGCACCAAAACCATGCTGGGAAAGAAACATACTTTTGGACTCACCTGGTGGTGCAGTGGATAGGAAGGCCCACAGGTGCCAGTGGGGGGGACAAGGATTTGATCCCTGGTCCAGGAAGATCCTACAGGCTCAGGGCAAGAAGGCCCCTGCCCCACCACTGCTGACGTCTGCGTGCCCTAGGGCCCAAGAGCTGCCGCTACCGCAGCCGGTGCACACCCAGAGCCTGTGCTCTGCGACGAAAGAAGCCACCACAGTGAGAAGCCTGCACACCACAACAAGGAGCAGAAAGCCCACACAAAGCAACAAAGACTCAGCGCAGCTAAAAAGAAATACATTAATTAGTAAATAAAAAAGAAAAATACTTTTGTACCACACATGTATTCCCCACAAGCCCCACTATATCGGAGGTGCTATGCTCCAAAGTGACACACGACATTCAAATAATTGATCTCAAGAAACCAGTTCACTCTAAGAAATCAAGTAACAACCCTTCTATTGATGGCTTTAGTGTCAATGCCATATTTGGTGGCTTCTCTTATAAACACCTCCAGGGGACTTTCCTGGTGGGCCTGTGGATAAGAATCCACCTGCCAATGCAGGGGGCACGCAGGTTCAGTCCAGGATCTGGGAAGATTCCACACACCATGGAGCAACAAAGCCCGTGTGCCACAACTACGGAGCTCATGCTCGAGAGCCCATGAGCCACGACTACTGAGCCCACGTGTTGCAACCACTGAAGGCCCTGTACTTAGAGCCTGTGCTCAGCAACAAGAGAAGTCACCACAATGAGAAAAAGAGCAGCACCGCAAAGAACAGCAGCCCCCGCTTGCTGCAACTAAAGAAAGCCTGTGAACAGCAGTGAAGACCCAGTGCAACCAAAGGTTAAAAGAAGAAAAAAAACCACCTTCAAATTCTTATTAACCTTGACCAAATGATCAAAGTCAGAACTACCGCTGACAACATTTGTTGACAGCACGTACCTTGGGCGCGATGTACGGAGAATGATACCACATCGCTTCTGAGGGATTTCTGCCAAAGATGCACCACCTCGGTCTGATTATGCAGAACCAACAGACAAGCCACACTGAGGGCCTCTGTGTAAACGACTGAGCAGTCCTTAGGCAAGCACGGACAAGGGGTCAACAACGGAGGACACGTCACAGGCTGGCGGTCATGAGGGAGACCCGATATGGAATGTGACGTGGATTCCAAACCAGAGAAAGGGCTTTTAGGACAAAACCCAAGGAAATTCCAACAGGGCCTGTTAACACCCATTCAATTAACTGAGGAAAGCTGGATACGATCCGTGGTTGTGTCACTGACACTGTCCGGGCTGGGACAGTGGACTGGAGCCTGGAGAACATTCCCACTGAGGGAAATGGAGTAAGGAGTACTTGAGAGTTTTCTGGATTGTTTCAAGTGTAGATTTCTCTGAATCTACAATTATCTCAATTAAAATTGCAAGGAAAAATAGAGCAGTACACAGCGCCATATTTAAAATGGATAACCAACAAGGACCTAGGCTATAGAACACGGAACCCTGCTCAATGTTATGTGGTTGCCTGAATGGGAGTGGGGTTGGGGGAAGAATGGACACATGTATACATATATCCGAGTTCCTTTGCTGTCCATCTGGAACTATCACAATGTTGTTAATCGGCCATGCTCCATTAAAAAAAATTGAGCTTGCTGCTCCATTACAGGGCATTGGACGAATGCCCATTTCTGGGTTCAGTCACTGCTATATGGTTCTGAAGGGGCTGCCATGAGAAGCGGGAAGGAGGGCATGTGAGAACGCTCTGCAATAGGTTTTCAACTTTCTGCAAGTCTAAATTCATTCAAAACAAAAAGTTTTTTTGTTTTTTTTTTTAAACATAAGAACTTGCAAAGGTAGAAGCTTCCAGGGGTCTTTCTTTGGGTGCTTAAAACATGCAAAATAAAATTAAGATTCTACTTTCTGAATTCTGTCATCTTAGATAAGCAACTGAATGGCACAATGCCTCTTTCAGGTCTTGTACATAGAAAGTAGATGCTTCTTACCCACTGGCGATAGTATAGCTTCGGGTGTAAACTGTGAAAAATGACTGTGATGGACCAGAAGGCAGAGCCCTGACCAGGTAGAAATGAACCACTTGAACCCCTGCTGCCTCAGAGGGCTGTGACGAGCCCAGGGGTGCGTGACGCATGTCCAGGCTGAGCCAGGACCAGAGGCGCCAAGTCCCTGGGGGCCGGGATCCACACAGGAAGTGCCTTCTCAAGGGCCCACCTGTCTTTTCCTTGATCTCACAGAGCACGCTGAAGAGCGCAGGCTTCATCCGATGACAGTTCAGGGCATGCTTTCTGAAAGAGAAAGGGCAGAGGAGGAGCAGGTGAGGAGGAGAAGAGGACTTCTGTGCATGAGAGGAAAGATCCTCCATGCTGAGTCTGCCAGTCCTGCTGAAAATCCCTCTTCCGAAAGGACAGAACGAGAGCATTCCAGATGAATTCAATCTGTACAAATTCGAACGGAGTAATATTCAAATATCCAAAACATTTCCCTTTAAACACTGAAAATGTCAATAACACATACATGAAATCTCAAGGTCCAGTAATTTGAAAGCTGTTGCTTTCAAATTGCATGTTGAAATTACATGTAAATTATAGGGAAACCGACACGTGGCCCTATAGCAGCACGTCAGTGCTTAAGCAAAACCCCAACCATCCTATCCCAGTGGCCTGCAACGTTAACTTAGCCGGCGGTTCCTAAGCAGCCTCAAAGTGCCATGCTCCGTTCCAGGGTCACAGAGGCACCGCCCGATGAGGTCCCTAGCAGTTAGGACGGAGAAAGTGAGATACCACACTCATACCCACAGCATCTGTGGTGGCAGGTGCTTTCTGGTGACTGAAACTAGACGGTTGACTACTAGGCTTATTGGAGTTTGTAGGTCTCTAAGGCACCATCAAAGCTGAGATCAGAGTCCCGAGGAGAATTCAGGCAGGAAGAGGCCTGAAGAGAGTAAATACTCAGGCAGAAGAAGGGGCCAGTGCACAGGCCGCAAGCGGGGCGCTTCCCTGGTGGCCCAGTTGTTAAGAATCTGCCTTGCCATTCAGGAGACACTGGTTCCATCCCTGGTCTGGAAAGACCCCACATGCTGCACTGTGGCGAAGCCTGTGGGCCGCCACTCCTGAAGCCCACATGCAGCGACGACTGAAGCCCTCGTGCCACAGAGCCTGGGCTCCGCAACAAGAGAAGCCATCACAACGAGAAGCCAGAGGACCACAACCAGGAGTAACCCCTGCTCTCCACACCTAGAGAAAGTCCACGTGCAGCAGCAAAGACCAAGCACAGCCAGTAGCACATAAACACATACGGTCTTCTTTAGAGACCAGGATGCTGTAGAACAAGGGGTGAGGGAGAGAGCCAGGCGGTAAAGTCAGAGAGGCAAGTGGGACTGTTTGGAAGAGCCTCGTACGTCAGGGGAATGACTCTGGCCTTTGCTCCCCTGTGAAGGGGACCGTGGTGAGCAGAGGAACGGCCCCCAAAGATGTCCGTACACTAATCCTCAGAACCACTAACGAGAGAAAAAGAACTCTCAAGAAGATCAATGTTAAGGACTTTGAAGTGGGAAGATTAACTTGAAGGGGCACAGACGGGCACAATCTAATTCACGTGTTCCTTTTTTTCTTTTTTCAATAAAATGAATATTGTAGAAATGGCAACCCACTCCAATATTCTTGCCTGGAAAATACCATGGGTGGAGGAGCCTGGTGTGCTACCAGTCTATGGGGTCACAAAGAATTGGACACAACTGAGCACACGCACACATACATATGTAGCTGATTTACATTGAATTGTGCGTCCTTAAAAGTGGACAAATTCTCCCAACTAGGGTCAGTGAAACAGATGCAATGACACAGGGTCAGAGATACTGTACTGTGGGCCAAGGAGTGCAGGTGACCTCCATGAGCTGGAAACGGCAAGGAAATGGACTCTTTCCAGAGCCTCCAGCAGGAATTCCCTGCTGAGAGCTTGATTTTAGCCCAGTGAGAGCTACATTGGACTTGGAACCTAGAGAAATGGAAGATAATAAATTTATGCTTTGAATTTATGCACACACATACTGTCCTTTGAAGCACAAAAGGTTTTCATCTTGATGAACTCAAATGTGGTCATTTGTTACCCCCTGGTGATAGGAAACAAACACAGGAAGCAATGGAGGACTTCACAGAGTGGTTTTCACTTGACCTGTGAAAATACTTTTAGATTAGTGATTTTTTTTTAGATATAATTCACACACCATAAAGCTCACCCTTAAGCATATATATTTGATTGCCCCAGTGGCTCAAACAGTAAAGTGTTTGCCTGCAATGCACGCAACCTGGGTTTGATCCCTGGGTTGGGAAGATCCCCTGGAGAAGGGAAAGGCAACCCACTCCAGTATTCTTGCCTGGAGAATCCCATGGACAGAGAAGGCTGCAGTTTACGGGGTCCCAAAGAGTCAGACACGACTGAGCAGCTAACATGCGTATATATAAGGCAGTTTAGTTAATGCGCGACATGCAACGACCACCACCTTAATTCCAGGACACTTCCATCAGTCCCAGGGGAAACTCTGTTCTCATTGGCCCTCATTCTGCACCTGTCCCCCCTCCCACTCAGCAACCCCGAACCGCCTCTGCAGATTTGTCCTGACATTTCATAGGGAAGGAAATCCTACAGCATGTGGTCTTTTTGAGACATGCAGCATGTTTTCAAGGTTCATCCAAGCTCCTGTGTATCAGGGCTTCCTTTATAACTGTATTTATTTACTATTGACTCTGCTGGGTATTGGTTGCTGCGAGGGCTTCTCTCTAGATTTGATGAGCGAGGACTACTCTCTAGTTGAGGTGCATGGGCTTCTCACGGAGGCGTCTCTTGTTGGGGAGCACGGACTCTGGGGTGTGTGGGCTTCAGGAGCTGTGGCATGAGGGCTCAGTAGTTGTGGCGCATAGGACTCTAGAGCACGTGCTCAATAGCTGTGGTGTGAGGGCTTAGCTGCTCCTCAGTACGTGGGATCTTCGTGTATCAGGGATCAAACCCATCTCCTGCATTGGCAGGCAGATGCTTTACCACTGAGCCACCGGGGAAGCCCTCTCTATTCTTTTTTATAGGCAATCAATACTCCATTGTTGCAACGTTTTGTTTATATAGTCATCAGTTGATGGACATTTGGGTGAGTTCCACCTTTTGACTTACTAATAATGCTGCTATGAACATGTATGTGTAAGTTTTTGTGTGCACATATGCCTAGGGAAAATGGCTGGATCCTATAGGCACTCCATGTTTAACTTTTGAAGGAAATGTCAAATTTCTGCAAAGTGGCTGCACTGTTTTGCCTTCCCACCAGCAACTTAAGAGGGGTTCAATGTCTCCGCATCCTGGCTCAAACGTACACACCATAAAGCTCACCCTTAAGCATATATATTTGATTGCCCCAGTGGCTCAAACAGTAAAGTGTTTGCCTGCAATGCACGCAACCTGGGTTTGATCCCTGGGTTGGGAAGATCCCCTGGAGAAGGGAAAGGCAACCCACTCCAGTATTCTTGCCTGGAGAATCCCATGGACAGAGAAGGCTGCAGTTTACGGGGTCCCAAAGAGTCAGACACGACTGAGCAGCTAACATGCGTATATATAAGGCAGTTTAGTTAATGCGCGACATGCAACGACCACCACCTTAATTCCAGGACACTTCCATCAGTCCCAGGGGAAACTCTGTTCTCATTGGCCCTCATTCTGCACCTGTCCCCCCTCCCACTCAGCAACCCCGAACCGCCTCTGCAGATTTGTCCTGACATTTCATAGGGAAGGAAATCCTACAGCATGTGGTCTTTTTGAGACATGCAGCATGTTTTCAAGGTTCATCCAAGCTCCTGTGTATCAGGGCTTCCTTTATAACTGTATTTATTTACTATTGACTCTGCTGGGTATTGGTTGCTGCGAGGGCTTCTCTCTAGATTTGATGAGCGAGGACTACTCTCTAGTTGAGGTGCATGGGCTTCTCACGGAGGCGTCTCTTGTTGGGGAGCACGGACTCTGGGGTGTGTGGGCTTCAGGAGCTGTGGCATGAGGGCTCAGTAGTTGTGGCGCATAGGACTCTAGAGCACGTGCTCAATAGCTGTGGTGTGAGGGCTTAGCTGCTCCTCAGTACGTGGGATCTTCGTGTATCAGGGATCAAACCCATCTCCTGCATTGGCAGGCAGATGCTTTACCACTGAGCCACCGGGGAAGCCCTCTCTATTCTTTTTTATAGGCAATCAATACTCCATTGTTGCAACGTTTTGTTTATATAGTCATCAGTTGATGGACATTTGGGTGAGTTCCACCTTTTGACTTACTAATAATGCTGCTATGAACATGTATGTGTAAGTTTTTGTGTGCACATATGCCTAGGGAAAATGGCTGGATCCTATAGGCACTCCATGTTTAACTTTTGAAGGAAATGTCAAATTTCTGCAAAGTGGCTGCACTGTTTTGCCTTCCCACCAGCAACTTAAGAGGGGTTCAATGTCTCCGCATCCTTGTCAACACTTATTTTTTTAAAAATTACAGCCACTCTTGTGGGTGCGAGGTGGCATCTCACTGTTGGCTTGTATTTGTCCCTGTGTCAAGGCCATGGTCTTCCCAGTGGTCACGTACAGTTGTGAGAGCTGGACCAGAAAGAAGGCAGAGCATCAAAAAACTGATGCCTTTGAACTGTGGTGTTGGAGAGGACTCCAGAAAGTCTCTTGTATTGCAAGGAGATCAAACCAGTCAAACCTAAGCGGAATCAGCTTTGAATACTCTTTGAGGGGACTGATGCCAAAGCTGAAGCTCTAATGTTTCAGTCATCTGACGCGAACAGCTGACTCATTGGAAAAGTCCCTGATGCTGGGAAAGACTGAGGGCAGAAAGAGGAGAGGGTGCCAAAGATGAGATGGCTGGATGGCATCACCAATGCTATGGACACGAACTTCGGCAAACTTTGGGAGATGGTGAAGGAGAGGTGGTGAAGCCTGGTGTGCTGCAGGCCATGAAGTTGCAGAGTTGGACGTGACTGGGCAGCTGAACACACACACACATGAAATCTTTTCCTGTATTTATTGGTCATTCTTTTTTGTTTGGTTGCACTGAAACTTCACTGCTGAGCGTGGACGTGCTCTAGCTGTGGTGCACAGGCTTCTCACTGCGGTGGCTTCTCTCGTTAAGGCTTCTTTGGGTGGTGTGTGGCTATAGGGTACGTAGGCCCCAGTAAAGTGGGGGCCCGAGGGCTCAGCACCTGTGGCTCTTGGACTCTGCAGTGTAGGCTCAGTAGTTGTGGTACACATGCTTAGCTGCTTCAAGGTATGTGGAATTTTCCCTAGCCAGGGATCAAACCTGGGTCCCCTGCATTGGAAGGTGAATTCCTATTCACTGGGCCACCAGGGAAGTCCTATCAGTCATTTTCTTCTTTTTTGGGGGTGTTTGGTCTTTTACTTTTAATATTTACTGGAGTATAATTGATTTATGGGCCTAGCCGGCTCAATGGTAAAGAATCCACCTGTCAATGCAGAAGAATGAGGGGTCAATCCCTGGGTTGGGAAGATCCCCAAGAGAAGGAAATGGCAACCCACTCTAACATTCTTGCCTGGAGAATCCCATGGACAGAGGAGGCTGGTGGGCTTAAGTCCACGGGGCCACAAGAGTTGGACATGAGTGAGCATGCCCACACATAGTGTCCTTTGAAGCACAGAAGGTTTTCATTTTGATGAAATCAATTTTATCTATTTTTTATTTTCTTCTGTTGCTTGTGCTTTAGGGGTCGTATCTAAGAAGCCGTTGAATAATTCAAGGCTACGAAGGTTTATGCCTGAGTTTTCATCTAACAGTTTTAAAAATAGGATTAGCTCTTACAGTTAACTTCTTTTTTCAGCTATTTTAAAATTTATTTATTTATTTTATTGAAGAATAACTGCTTTACAGAATTTTGCTGTTTTCTGGGCTTCCCTGGTGGTCCAGTGGGTAAGGACACTGCCTTGCAGTGCAAGGGGCGCCGGTTCGATCCCTGGCCTGGGAAGATCCCACGTGCGGAGCGGCTGTGTCCAATTACCGAGCCGGAGCTCTGGAACGCATTCGCCCAGAGCTGGTGCTCTGCGACAACAGAAGTCACCGTGATGGGAGGCCCACATGGGCCAAAGAACAAAGATGGATGAAACTAGACAAATGAAAGACCGATAGGCGTGGCCTGCCCACCCCCCTCCCTCCCCACTCCCGCCAAAATAAATAAATAAATAAATAAATAATTTTTTTTTTTTTTTAAAGAATTTTGCTGTTTTCTGCCAAACATCAACATGAATCAGTCATAGGGATACATATGAATCCTCCCTCTTGAACTTCCCTCCCATCTCCCTCCCTATCCCACCTCTCCCGGCTGTTACAGAGTCCCTATTTGGGTTCCCCGCATCACACAGCAAATTCTCACTGGCTATCTATTTTACATATGGTAATTAAGTTTCCCTGTTACTCTCTCCAACATCTCACTGTCCTCCTCCACTTAACTTTTGAGTTAACTTTTGTATAAGGTGTGAGCTCAGGGTCCAACTGCATTCTTTTGCACGTGGAGACCCAGTTTTAGCAGCATCATTTGTGGAAGGGACTATTCTTTCCCCACTGAAGTGCTTTGATGTCCTTGTTAAAAGTTAGCTTACCATCGATGCATGGGTTTACTTCTGCACTTTAATTCTATCCCACTGATCTCCTTAGCTATCCTTAAGGGAACTGCATTTTAAAAAGATCACTGTGGCTGGTCTCTGAAGGCTGGTAGTGGTGGTTTAGTCACTAAGCTGTGTCTGACTCTTTTGCGACCCCGTGGACTATAGCCCCCAGGCGCCTCACCAGGCAAGAATACTGGAGTGGTTGTCATTTTTTTGTTCAGCGGATCTTCCCAACCAGGAATAAAACCCAGATCTCCTTTATTGGGAAGAGATGCTTTTACCTACTGAGCCACCAGGGAAACAGTCCAGACATGCCGCTGGCTTGGTTTAGAGTCATGGCAGTGGATATACAAAGTAGGTAGCTCTTTGGTTTGGGGGATGGTATCAACAGGACTTCCTGATAAACTGGTGTGGGGTTTTAGGGAAAAAAGGAGGTTCAAGGGATACTATTTGTTTTAGGTTTGAGCATCCTCGTTTAGGATAGATGGAAACACCATCAGCTTCAACAGGGGAGACTGGAGGGCAGCAGGGTTGGGCGAGGAGGGTCTGGAAAGGAGGGCTGTGTCTTGATCACGTTATACCTCAGATCCCTATAATCTGCCCAAGAGGGGCCGTCAGGCAGGCAGCTGGCACATGAACATGAACTCAAGGCTGGAGAGAAACAATAGAAATGTTAGGAGAAACACTGACTGGAACCAGTTCACCCTAGCCAGGCACCATAGTAACCATCTGTGTGAGTTAGTTTAAGACAGGAGGCCCTGGTAAAAAAGGTGAAACCAACAAGCCATCACCAATGGGAAGAATTTGGGAAAGGTCAAAAGGAAACATTCTATGTCCTACCAACCTCTCAGAATCCTCCCTGCTGGCATCCATCCTGGCTGGGCAATGTGGCACCACCAGGAAGGACCCTGAGTCAGAAATGATTGGCCAGAGACAACTTGGAAACGAAGTTCATCACCATAAAACCCGAGACTGTGAATTGTGTGGCAGAGCGGTCCTTCTGGGTTCCCTTACCCTGTTGCTCTCCGCCCAGGCACCCTTCCCAATAAAGTCTCTTGTTTTGTCAGCTCAGGCGTCTCCTTGGACAATTCATTTCTGAGTGTTAGATAAGAGCCCACTCGGGTTTACTTCTGCACTTTAATTCTATCCCACTGATCTCCTTAGCTATCCTTAAGGGAACTGCATTTTAAAAGATCACTGTGGCTGGTCTCTGAAGGCTGGTAGTGGTGGTTTAGTCACTAAGCTGTGTCTGACTCTTTTGCGACCCGTGGACTATAGCCCCCAGGCGCCTCACCAGGCAAGAATACTGGAGTGGTTGTCATTTTTTTGTTCAGCGGATCTTCCCAACCAGGAATAAAACCCAGATCTCCTTTATTGGGAAGAGATGCTTTTACCTACTGAGCCACCAGGGAAACAGTCCAGACATGCCGCTGGCTTGGTTTAGAGTCATGGCAGTGGATATACAAAGTAGGTAGCTCTTTGGTTTGGGGGATGGTATCAACAGGACTTCCTGATAAACTGGTGTGGGGTTTTAGGGAAAAAAGGAGGTTCAAGGGATACTATTTGTTTTAGGTTTGAGCATCCTCGTTTAGGATAGATGGAAACACCATCAGCTTCAACAGGGGAGACTGGAGGGCAGCAGGGTTGGGCGAGGAGGGTCTGGAAAGGAGGGCTGTGTCTTGATCACGTTATACCTCAGATCCCTATAATCTGCCCAAGAGGGGCCGTCAGGCAGGCAGCTGGCACATGAACATGAACTCAAGGCTGGAGAGAAACAATAGAAATGTTAGGAGAAACACTGACTGGAACCAGTTCACCCTAGCCAGGCACCATAGTAACCATCTGTGTGAGTTAGTTTAAGACAGGAGGCCCTGGTAAAAAAGGTGAAACCAACAAGCCATCACCAATGGGAAGAATTTGGGAAAGGTCAAAAGGAAACATTCTATGTCCTACCAACCTCTCAGAATCCTCCCTGCTGGCATCCATCCTGGCTGGGCAATGTGGCACCACCAGGAAGGACCCTGAGTCAGAAATGATTGGCCAGAGACAACTTGGAAACGAAGTTCATCACCATAAAACCCGAGACTGTGAATTGTGTGGCAGAGCGGTCCTTCTGGGTTCCCTTACCCTGTTGCTCTCCGCCCAGGCACCCTTCCCAATAAAGTCTCTTGTTTTGTCAGCTCAGGCGTCTCCTTGGACAATTCATTTCTGAGTGTTAGATAAGAGCCCACTCTCGGGCCCTGGAAGGGGTCCGCCCCTTTTCCTGCAGTATAAAGACAATGCCCGGGGCATAGAGATGGCTCTTTAAGGCACAAGGGAATCACCAAAGAAGAACGCAGATAGAAAGGGGCCCAGGCCCCAAGCTCAGACCTCTGGCTTTGGAGAGGCCACGCAGATGAGAAACTCCCGCAGAGGAGACTGGGGGCCCAAACTGCCCATGGGGAGGAATCGAGAGCAATTCCAAAGAGAGAAGCGTGATCTGTGAGAAATGCTTCCAAGAGGTGAGTCAGGACAAGGGACCTTGGATTTAGTAACATGCAGTCATTGGTGACTCAGCAGAGGGAGAAGGTTGGGAGAGTGCGTGGAGGTGGGAAAGGAAGTGGAAGTAGCAACCACAATCTTTTTGACACCATCACAAAAAAAAATAGTAAAGAAATGCAGCAAGTGCTAAAAGAAAGGGTGTATATTATTCATGTTTAATTTTTTTTCAGTTTTTTATTTAGGTTTTAAAAAAATTATTTACTCATTCATTCATTCATTTGGCTGCACCGGGTCTTAGTTGAGGCATGTTCTGTCTTTTACGATGTTTCCACATCCTAGGGCAGGGAGTAACGGACCTTCCCAGGGCTAGCTAAATCTACACACAGCCAACAACTTGTCTGAGAGTGTGTCTTTCCTATGCAAACTCAAATCCAAGGCCCACGCTCCTAACTACTGCTTTTATCTAACTTTCAGAACCCGTCAAGAGGCCCCCAGCCTTAAATCAGCCCAGGGCCAGGTACCAAAAGAGGCGAGAGGAACTCCGTCATCCAGAGCCTGCTGAAATTATTGAAACTGTCCAATTCTAAATGTATTCAAACTGTCTACCCTGCCTCACCCTTTCTTTCTCGAAGGAAAGCACAGTAAAGGCTTCAGGTCATGCTTTCCTCTCACTTCCTTCGCCCTTGTGGTGCTTCCCCACGTGGCCCTGTATGGTGTGGCCTGCCTCTTCCTCTCAGGAATTTGAAGTGATAAACTCTTCTTTCAAAGTTGTCTCTGTCTTTCATCTTACTAAGCCTGGTCAAAGCAAATCCCAGGGTGGCTCAGTGGTGAAGAGTTCGCCTGCCAATGCAGGGGACACAGGTTTGATCCCTGATCCGGGAAGATCTCACATGCTGCAGAGCAACTAAGCCCGTGAGCCACAACGATCGAGCCTGGGCTCTAGAGCCTCAGAGCCGCAGCTGTGGAGCCCATGGGCCACAACTACTGAAGCCCGTGTGCCTTAGAGTCCGAGTTCCACCACAAGAGAAGTCACCACAACAAGAAGCCTGCTCACCTCCACTAGAGAGGAGCCCGCACTCCCTATAACTGGAGAAGAGTCTGCAGCAGTGAAAACTCAGAATAGCCAAACATAAATAAATTAATAATTAAAAACAAAACCCCACAGCCCCAAATCCCAGGGATTTCCCTGGTAGTCTAGTGGTTAAGAATCTTCCTTCCAGTGTAGGGGACCTGGGTTTGATCCCTGGTCAACGCGGTAAGATCCCACATGCCTCGGGACAGCAAAGCACATAGCAACTACTGAGCCCATGTGTTCTAGAGCCTGTGTCCCACACCGAGCAAAGCCCTGAGCATGCCTGTTAAATCACTTCAGTCACGTCTTGACTCTTTGCGATCCCATGGACTGAAGCCTGTGAGGCTCCTCTGCCCATGGGATTCCCCAGGCAAGAATACTGGAGTGGGTTGCTGCGTCCTTCTCCAGGGGATCTTCCCGACCCTGGACTTGAACCCATGTCTCTTATGTCTCCTGCATTGGCAGGTGGGCTCTTTACCATTGGCGCCATCTGGGAAGCCACAGAAAAGCCCCCACGCACCTCAGTGAGAGAAAAGGCCGCGTGTCACAATGAAGCGCTCATGCACGGCAATGAAGACCCAGCAACAGCGCCTCCATACAAATAAAACCCAACAACACTGAAATCCCAGGTGCCAGTCAACACAGGGAGAGTCAACAGAGGTCTTTGTTTCTTTGTTTTTTTAAAACAGGAGACACTAGCACACGTTTATAGGCCTATGTGACAGTCTAGAAGGAGATTTGATAACACGAGAGAGACAGAGTGAGGATAACTGTAATCTCAAGGATATCTACAAGTGTCAGAAGTCAAGGAACAACTTTGACATGTGCTATGCCATTATGTTAACATTATGGCTACTATGATTTTAAATCCTGTAATGCTATCATCCAAGCATCCATTACTAAAGGAGGCTTCCAAGGAAATATAATGTACCTGAAAACCACTAACTTCATGATGGAAGTCAGATGTGATTAACCTCATGAGAAAAGGTCAAACATCTGCCTCAACTCACTGTACTGTTCACCTACAGGAGACTGTTCTCATTTTCAAATGCCTTCCAAATTCACCATGCCCCTGTGGGATGTATTTCCAAAGGTTAGGATTGGGGTGCCGAACTAAGATAAATCTCTCTGAAGCAAGATACGTAAAATGTTAATGAGGGGATGAGATCTGGTGTTCTGTAAAGCTGAACCCGGGCTTCCCTGGTAGCTCAGTTGGTAAAGAACCCACCTGCAATGCAGGAGACCCTGGTTCGATCCCTGGGTCAGGAAGATCCCATGGAGAAGAGATAGGCTACCCACTCCAGTATTCTTGGGCTTCCCCTGGTGGCTCAGATGGTAAAGAATATGCTTGTGATGCGGGAGATTCTGGTGATTCCTGGGTTGGGAAAATCTCCTGGAGAAGGGACAGGCGACCCACTCCAGTATTCTTGTCTGAAGAATTCCATGGCTCATCCATGGGGTTGCAAAGAATCAGATACAAGTTAGCAACTTTTCAAATATCAGTCGTTCTTATACAGTAATTGATCCCATAAGATATTATAGAAGGAAAACATTTTGGCATAATGTTTTAAGTCATTAGGCAGGTGGGCCTCCATTGGCGCCATCTGGGAAGCCACAGAAAAGCCCCACGCACCTCAGTGAGAGAAAGGCGCGTGTCACAATGAAGCGCTCATGCACGGCAATGAAGACCCAGCAACAGCGCCTCCATACAAATAAAACCCAACAACACTGAAATCCCAGGTGCCAGTCAACACAGGGAGAGTCAACAGAGGTCTTTGTTTCTTTGTTTTTTTAAAACAGGAGACACTAGCACACGTTTATAGGCCTATGTGACAGTCTAGAAGGAGATTTGATAACACGAGAGAGACAGAGTGAGGATAACTGTAATCTCAAGGATATCTACAAGTGTCAGAAGTCAAGGAACAACTTTGACATGTGCTATGCCATTATGTTAACATTATGGCTACTATGATTTTAAATCCTGTAATGCTATCATCCAAGCATCCATTACTAAAGGAGGCTTCCAAGGAAATATAATGTACCTGAAAACCACTAACTTCATGATGGAAGTCAGATGTGATTAACCTCATGAGAAAAAGGTCAAACATCTGCCTCAACTCACTGTACTGTTCACCTACAGGAGACTGTTCTCATTTTCAAATGCCTTCCAAATTCACCATGCCCCTGTGGGATGTATTTCCAAAGGTTAGGATTGGGGTGCCGAACTAAGATAAATCTCTCTGAAGCAAGATACGTAAAATGTTAATGAGGGGATGAGATCTGGTGTTCTGTAAAGCTGAACCCGGGCTTCCCTGGTAGCTCAGTTGGTAAAGAACCCACCTGCAATGCAGGAGACCCTGGTTCGATCCCTGGGTCAGGAAGATCCCATGGAGAAGAGATAGGCTACCCACTCCAGTATTCTTGGGCTTCCCCTGGTGGCTCAGATGGTAAAGAATATGCTTGTGATGCGGGAGATTCTGGTGATTCCTGGGTTGGGAAAATCTCCTGGAGAAGGGACAGGCGACCCACTCCAGTATTCTTGTCTGAAGAATTCCATGGCTCATCCATGGGGTTGCAAAGAATCAGATACAAGTTAGCAACTTTTCAAATATCAGTCGTTCTTATACAGTAATTGATCCCATAAGATATTATAGAAGGAAAACATTTTGGCATAATGTTTTAAGTCATTAGGTTTGTGGTAATTTGTTACATACCAACAGATAACTGAGATAACTGAACTGTTATCATTAATGAAAATGGACTCTAGTTAGAGTTTGCTATCCTCTGTAACATAATTTTAAAATCATGAAGAGGGCTTCCCTGGTAGCTCAGTGGTAAAGAGTCTGCCTGCCAATGCAGGAGACATGGGTTTGATCCCTGATCCAGGAAGATCCCACATGCTGCACAACAACTAAACCCGTGAGCCACAACTATGGAATCTGGGCTCTAGAGCCTCAGAGCCGCAACTATGGAGCCCATGTGCCAAAACTACTGAAGCTTGTGAGCCCTAGAGCCTGAGTTCCACAACAAGAGAAGTCACCACAACAAGAAGCCTGCTCACCTCAACTAGAGAGGAGCCCCCACTCCCTGCAACGAGAGAAGAGCCTGTGGCAGCAGTGAACACCCAGAATAGCCAAACATAAATGTGGGGCACTGAAGGAAAGAGGGCCTTTGCAAGCATAAGGAAGCTTAAGCACATATTTGCAGTTTGGTGCTAAAAGGATGCCTACAGGAAGAGACAGGGCATGATCTAAGGTCCATTGTCAAAACTTCTGATTGATTCCCCTGGTTTCCGAGCTCTGGGCAATGCTTGCTTACCATGAGTTCCTATTGCAATGTAGATACTAATTGCTCGACCTTTAGCTTGATTGGTGTAACTATAGGAAGTCCTTTGCAAAACCCCCTTCATTTGCCTATAAAAACTGTTAGTTTACTCTAATAAAGTGGAACTGCTCTGACAGAACCCCTGCCATGTCTGATTGTCCCTGGCATGCACCAGCGGGCTGGAGGGGGCGTGGCAGCAAGGCCCATCTCTCTCTGAGATCTCCCGGTTCGGCTGGGGGCAATCCCGCTGCCTTCCCTTTCTGCGGAAGGTCCCTGCACATAAATAAATAAATAAAATTTAAAAAATAAATAAAACCATGAGAAAAGAGGAAAGAGAATGAAGTTGGCTGCTTTGCTGTTCAGAGAGGCTTCTACGAATGTCTATTCCCAGGTCAGTTTCCTGTTTATGAAACATCTGACTTCAGATAGAGTATAAGGCACCTTTGAATGAACACAAAGTAAGTTCACACAAGGTTTTTGTGGTTTATTATGAAAAGTAAACAAACGTCTCACCTTCCAGCATGTTCCTGGCCTAGCGGTAGGTGATTAAGCAGCTCACAGGAAACCATCGATGATTTCATAAAGTACCTGTGAGTTCAGAGCATCGCCAAAAAGGATGAATTATTTTCTGTGATGGACACACCCTAAGGGGACCACCACTGAGTGTCACCTCCTGGAGTGTGCACAGAATCTGTGACCCACAGAGTGGCAGAGGTGACGGTTATGTTATGTCTTGCCTGTGGTTATATCACATTATGTGTGACTCCAGCTCAGCGGACTGGGGACCGTCACCGGTCGTCCTTGAAGCCAGCTGCCACGTTGTGAGAGGGCCATAACGTGGAACTCTAGGAAGGCTCATCTCTTTTAAAAAATATTTATTCTTATTTATTATGGCTGTGCTGGGTCTTAGTTGTGGTCTATGGGATTTAGTTTCCTGACCAGGGGTTGAACCCAAGCCCCCTGCTTTTGGAGCGTGGGGTCTTAGCTACGGTCCCACCAGGGAAGTCCCTAGGAAGGCTCTTAGAGTTGAGAGCAGACCCCAGGTGACAGCCGGCAAGAAAACAAGAACCTCTGTCCTATACCCAAAAGAACAGTTCTGCCAACAACCCTGTGAGACGGGATGAGAGGACCCTGAGACTCAGATCGGAACACAGACCAGCTAACACCTTGACCAGTGCCTGGCACGACCCTGAGCAGACGTTCATTTGCCTATAAAAACTGTTAGTTTACTCTAATAAAGTGGAACTGCTCTGACAGAACCCCTGCCATGTCTGATTGTCCCTGGCATGCACCAGCGGGCTGGAGGGGGCGTGGCAGCAAGGCCCATCTCTCTCTGAGATCTCCCGGTTCGGCTGGGGGCAATCCCGCTGCCTTCCCTTTCTGCGGAAGGTCCCTGCACATAAATAAATAAATAAAATTTAAAAAATAAATAAAACCATGAGAAAAGAGGAAAGAGAATGAAGTTGGCTGCTTTGCTGTTCAGAGAGGCTTCTACGAATGTCTATTCCCAGGTCAGTTTCCTGTTTATGAAACATCTGACTTCAGATAGAGTATAAGGCACCTTTGAATGAACACAAAGTAAGTTCACACAAGGTTTTTGTGGTTTATTATGAAAAGTAAACAAACGTCTCACCTTCCAGCATGTTCCTGGCCTAGCGGTAGGTGATTAAGCAGCTCACAGGAAACCATCGATGATTTCATAAAGTACCTGTGAGTTCAGAGCATCGCCAAAAAGGATGAATTATTTTCTGTGATGGACACACCCTAAGGGGACCACCACTGAGTGTCACCTCCTGGAGTGTGCACAGAATCTGTGACCCACAGAGTGGCAGAGGTGACGGTTATGTTATGTCTTGCCTGTGGTTATATCACATTATGTGTGACTCCAGCTCAGCGGACTGGGGACCGTCACCGGTCGTCCTTGAAGCCAGCTGCCACGTTGTGAGAGGGCCATAACGTGGAACTCTAGGAAGGCTCATCTCTTTTAAAAAATATTTATTCTTATTTATTATGGCTGTGCTGGGTCTTAGTTGTGGTCTATGGGATTTAGTTTCCTGACCAGGGGTTGAACCCAAGCCCCCTGCTTTTGGAGCGTGGGGTCTTAGCCACGGTCCCACCAGGGAAGTCCCCTAGGAAGGCTCTTAGAGTTGAGAGCAGACCCCAGGTGACAGCCGGCAAGAAAACAAGAACCTCTGTCCTATACCCAAAAGAACAGTTCTGCCAACAACCCTGTGAGACGGGATGAGAGGACCCTGAGACTCAGATCGGAACACAGACCAGCTAACACCTTGACCAGTGCCTGGCACGACCCTGAGCAGACGACCCAGCTCATTTGTCCCCAGATTCCTGCCCATGGAAACCGAGATCATACATGCATATTGTGTTAAGCCGTTAGGTAATTTGTTACATAGCAACAGACCACTGAGATAACTGCACACATTGTGAGGCAGTAACTGGGGATTGTGCGCAGAAAAATAAGGTCTGTGTTGGCACCTCTAGGAAGTGCATGACATGCTCCACCCAACAAGTATCTGCATTAAAACAAAACAGGACGCTAATGTGTGCAAAGAAGTAAAATTCTAATGAATGGGAGATCATAAATCCTTTAAAGAAACTTCTGAGGATAACCTAAATTTAAGAATAAATCTGTGGGTATCTTTTTAAAACCAATGCTAAACAAAACCAGTCTGTAACAAAACTATTGAGAGTCTCATAGAATCATGCCAGAAAATGCAAGCATACAGCTTTATTACCTTCCCACCCCACTTACTCAATATTTACAGGACAAACATTGAGGCCTGACTATAGAATGGTCACTGTGTAAGGAGAAAGGACCGTGGGAATGAGTAGAACATAAGTCATATCCTGGCTTCTACCAACAGTGTACCATGGCTTCCAATTTTAGCTATAATTTACTTTTCCAAGTTATGGGAATGATCTGCCTTCCTGAACAAAGTAATATGTTATTTATTTGGTGGGTACTTATTTGCTTACTTTTTTTTTTTTTTTATTAAAGTATAGTTGACTTATACAATGTTACACTGCTTTTGGGTGTACACCTTAGTAATTCGATATTTTTATAGCTTATACTCAAAGTATAGTATAAAATTTTACTATCCTTTAAAATTTTATGGTACTTTAAAGTTACCATAACATATGTATACCTATGGCAGATTCAGGGTGAGGTGTGGCAGTAAACAACAAAACCCTGTTAAAAAAAGTAGTCCTCGGAGGTGGGGGAAAAGTTTCTGTAAAACACTACCTGTCTTCCCTGTGCTGTGCATTACATGCCTGTAACTTACTTATTTGATAACTATTAGTTTGTACCTTTGAACGCCCTTCACCTCTCAGCCTCTCCGCCTTCCCCTCACCCCTCTGGTAACCACTAGGTATGTTCTCTGTGAAGTCTGTTTCCGTTCCATTTATTCACCTGCTTTGTTTATTAGATTGCACCCATAAGTGAAAACATATACCATATAGCTTTTTCTTTCTGACTTATTTCCTGAACAAGGTGCCATTTAAAATTACTGAGGAATTCGATTTAGAGATACATTCAGAGATCTTGGGATGCCCGTCTGTGTTGGCACCTCTAGGAAGTGCATGACATGCTCCACCCAACAAGTATCTGCATTAAAACAAAACAGGACGCTAATGTGTGCAAAGAAGTAAAATTCTAATGAATGGGAGATCATAAATCCTTTAAAGAAACTTCTGAGGATAACCTAAATTTAAGAATAAATCTGTGGGTATCTTTTTAAAACCAATGCTAAACAAAACCAGTCTGTAACAAAACTATTGAGAGTCTCATAGAATCATGCCAGAAAATGCAAGCATACAGCTTTATTACCTTCCCACCCCACTTACTCAATATTTACAGGACAAACATTGAGGCCTGACTATAGAATGGTCACTGTGTAAGGAGAAAGGACCGTGGGAATGAGTAGAACATAAGTCATATCCTGGCTTCTACCAACAGTGTACCATGGCTTCCAATTTTAGCTATAATTTACTTTTCCAAGTTATGGGAATGATCTGCCTTCCTGAACAAAGTAATATGTTATTTATTTGGTGGGTACTTATTTGCTTACTTTTTTTTTTTTTTTATTAAAGTATAGTTGACTTATACAATGTTACACTGCTTTTGGGTGTACACCTTAGTAATTCGATATTTTTATAGCTTATACTCAAAGTATAGTATAAAATTTTACTATCCTTTAAAATTTTATGGTACTTTAAAGTTACCATAACATATGTATACCTATGGCAGATTCAGGGTGAGGTGTGGCAGTAAACAACAAAACCCTGTTAAAAAAAGTAGTCCTCGGAGGTGGGGGAAAAGTTTCTGTAAAACACTACCTGTCTTCCCTGTGCTGTGCATTACATGCCTGTAACTTACTTATTTGATAACTATTAGTTTGTACCTTTGAACGCCCTTCACCTCTCAGCCTCTCCGCCTTCCCCTCACCCCTCTGGTAACCACTAGGTATGTTCTCTGTGAAGTCTGTTTCCGTTCCATTTATTCACCTGCTTTGTTTATTAGATTGCACCCATAAGTGAAAACATATACCATATAGCTTTTTCTTTCTGACTTATTTCCTGAACAAGGTGCCATTTAAAATTACTGAGGAATTCGATTTAGAGATACATTCAGAGATCTTGGGATGCCCTTGGAGCTCAGCTGGTAAAGAATCCACCTGTCGTGCAGGAGATCCCAGATCAATTCCTGGGTAGGGAAGACCCTCCTGGAGAAGGGATAGGCTAGCCACTCCCATATTCTTAGGCTTCCCTGGTGGCTCCGATGGTAAAGAATCTACCTGCAAAAGGGGAGACCTGGGTTTGATCCCTGGGTTGGGAAGATCCGCTGGAGAAGGGAAAGGTTACCCAGTCCAGTATTCTTTTTTTTTTTTTTGGCCACTTCTATTGGTCCTTCATTTATCTGTTTTCATCCATCTTTGTTCTTTGGCCTGCGTGGGCCTCCCACTGCAGCGGCTTCTCTCGTTGCAGACCACCGGCTCTGGGCGCATGCACTCCAGAGTGCTGGCTCGGTAGTTGGACACATCCGTCCAGCTGCTCCGCGGCACGCAGGATCTTTCCAGGCCAGGGATTGAACCTGCTCCCCTTGCACTGCAAGGCGGTGTCTTTACCCACTGGAGCACCAGGGAAGCCCCCAATCCAGAATTCTTGCCTGGAGAACTCCATGGCTCCTCCATGGGTTGTAGAGACTTCACTTTCACTTTCAGAGAGCCTATCTCTTAGAATAGGATACTTCTTGAGAAACCTTCCCTGAGAGCAACGAATGTAATACTTCAGCAAAAGATGGAATCACATTCCCTTAATGATTTTCATTTCTGTAGGATTGTTTTAGCTGACAGATATTAAGCACCTCCTGGAGACAGAACGAGGTAAAGAATAGAAATGAGAAGACATGGTCCCTCTGCTCTGAGGAAATAAAATTTTCATGGAAAACCTAGAAATTCACAGAGTGTGCCAAGCTCCAGAAAGGAATGCAGTCCAGGAGGCTGACGCCCCTGGCACTTCACAATAAACTTCTTTGTAAACTGGGAAGAAGCAAACTGTGGCGGGTGTCATCAATCATTGCTCCCGTCATTTCGAAAACCAAACCTACACACAACAAAACAAAAACAGCTAAGTAACTGGGCGCTGAGAATAGGTACCGATGCCCAAGTTTCACCACGGAAATCATGACAGCAATTTTAGCAAAAGGAAGCCTCGGATCAGGAGCTAGCTTTGGCATTAGGCAACAAGGAAAATGATCTAATACAACACAAGAAAAACACTGTAGGACTTGAATGAAAGAGCAACCTTTAAGCAGAATAAGTTTGAGACAGTGTAAAGCTCATAATAATGTCCTTATTTCCTAATTTGCCTAGAGCAACACTCCGAGGGAATTTCTTACTCAAAACCACAGAGAGATGAGAATCTCTCTGAGCAAAAGGTGAGATAGCTACTCGCTGCCTGCTCCAATAAACCCAAATCCCTCCGCAAGGCGTTTGAGGCTCTTCACCAGCATCTCTCTGACCTCCTCCCCCCTCTGGACTAGGGAAAGTCCTATCGCTCTGTCAAATCCAAGACTCCCAGGCCAACAGGCTGGGTAGGCCTGTCCCAGCCTGGATTCATCACTCCCTCCTCTGTTCTATTGCAAGTGTGTACCATGCCTGACCTGGGGGTGATGAGGCCTCAACTTACTTGTTTCAGAAACTCCAGGCCAGCACCATAGGTGACACACTAACTGAGCAGAGATTTGCTGGCTTGGAGTGAAGGAAGGGTCCAGAGGCTAGAAGAAAAAGTCAGACTCATAGGAGAGTTTTAAAGGATACTTCTTGAGAAACCTTCCCTGAGAGCAACGAATGTAATACTTCAGCAAAAGATGGAATCACATTCCCTTAATGATTTTCATTTCTGTAGGATTGTTTTAGCTGACAGATATTAAGCACCTCCTGGAGACAGAACGAGGTAAAGAATAGAAATGAGAAGACATGGTCCCTCTGCTCTGAGGAAATAAAATTTTCATGGAAAACCTAGAAATTCACAGAGTGTGCCAAGCTCCAGAAAGGAATGCAGTCCAGGAGGCTGACGCCCCTGGCACTTCACAATAAACTTCTTTGTAAACTGGGAAGAAGCAAACTGTGGCGGGTGTCATCAATCATTGCTCCCGTCATTTCGAAAACCAAACCTACACACAACAAAACAAAAACAGCTAAGTAACTGGGCGCTGAGAATAGGTACCGATGCCCAAGTTTCACCACGGAAATCATGACAGCAATTTTAGCAAAAGGAAGCCTCGGATCAGGAGCTAGCTTTGGCATTAGGCAACAAGGAAAATGATCTAATACAACACAAGAAAAACACTGTAGGACTTGAATGAAAGAGCAACCTTTAAGCAGAATAAGTTTGAGACAGTGTAAAGCTCATAATAATGTCCTTATTTCCTAATTTGCCTAGAGCAACACTCCGAGGGAATTTCTTACTCAAAACCACAGAGAGATGAGAATCTCTCTGAGCAAAAGGTGAGATAGCTACTCGCTGCCTGCTCCAATAAACCCAAATCCCTCCGCAAGGCGTTTGAGGCTCTTCACCAGCATCTCTCTGACCTCCTCCCTCCTCTGGACTAGGGAAAGTCCTATCGCTCTGTCAAATCCAAGACTCCCAGGCCAACAGGCTGGGTAGGCCTGTCCCAGCCTGGATTCATCACTCCCTCCTCTGTTCTATTGCAAGTGTGTACCATGCCTGACCTGGGGGTGATGAGGCCTCAACTTACTTGTTTCAGAAACTCCAGGCCAGCACCATAGGTGACACACTAACTGAGCAGAGATTTGCTGGATTGGAGTGAAGGAAAGGTACAGAGGCTAGAGAGGTCAGACTCATAGTGTATAAACAAAAAGGCTGAAGGCAGAGCTCTGACATCTCTAGACTTCAGTGGGGCAAGTGGAGAATCAAAAACTCGCATGAGAACTGTTAGCTTCCACAGTAAAGAAGAGAGGAGAAGCCAGAGGCGCACAAGACTTGGTTGGGAGCCCCTCTTCTTGGTCTCTGTCCTAGGGCTGAGCTCCTGGTGGGCACTCATCCACTCTAGGAATGAGGCGAAAATATTAAGGGGTTTAGTCATGCTGCATGACAAGAGAGATGATCAGAAAGGATGACGGCCAGAAGGCACGAGACTTGGACAAGTCCCTAGTGGTCCAGTGGTCAGGACACTGGCTTTCACTGCTAGGGCCTGGGTTCCATCCCTGGCTGGGGAACTGTGATCTTGCAAGCCTTGAGGCATGGCCAGAGGGGTAAAAAAACACACTGGATTTGGGCAGGAGGAAGTGATGAACAAAGAAAAAAGTGGTTTTAATGAGAACTAAGAACAAGAGCTGCTTAAACCCCCTGAAGGCTCAATCTGAAAGACAAAAGAGTGTCCTAAGATATTTCTGAAGGTACAGAAGAGCTAGTGAACTTTGTTCTCATCCTGGACCTACGCCTTAGAAAGGCTGGAGTACTTAAGAAGTACTTATACAAGGAAGACAGTAAATGTCATGCTCACTCCTTGCTTGGCGCTTGGCAAGGAACTCATGCTCGACTGGACAGCAGCTAAGGCAGTCCCCCGCTTGGAGGCTGTGCCTTCCACTCAGGTCTGATACAGTCCTAGGTTCCATGCCTTCCTTGCACACATGCTGGCCCCAGCCTGGAAAGCTGTTGCCTCCTTGGCCGAAGCAAATCCTCTCCTCCAGATCACAGCCCATTTCCTAGGGGGATGCTTCTGTCCCCCAGCCTGACTTCAGCTGGACTCTGGTGTCCCATGGTGCCCATTCCACGGGCTCACATCTTGCTGACCGGTAGCACGGTAGCATCTCCCTTGGCCTGGCTGCGCGATTCCTCATCGCCCTCTCTCTGGCCGCCCCTGCGCTGCACTCTGCAGAGTCTGCCTCTCCTGAACTGTGAACGTTCGGGACTCACTGCCATATCTTCAGACCTGGTGCGAAAGCAAAGTTTACTGAGCAACTGAGATGAAATTCTTAAGAATGAGCTTAAAACACACACACACACACAAAACAGCTTCTGACGTTCCAGTCCAACTTTCTAACCTCCCACAGCACTGAATCAGTTCTGAGCTCTTCTGAGCAAGAAGGGATGTCATGTTCTAGGGAGCTTGTGGGGCCCTGGGAGAAGCAGGGAGGGCAGCTGGTCAGACCAGAGTTCAAGAGAACAAAGCCAACTCGTCCAGCTATCCCCCCTAGTCATCTGACCTCAGGCAAGTTCTTTACTCACTCAGGTCCAGTTCTTCTACTAGAAACTCAGTGGAACTTTGTAGGGTTACGGGTAGGTTTAAACGGGAGAAAGAAGTCTTGCTTGTTTGTTATCATCATCAACCACTGCATTCTGAGAGAGGCACTCGGTAACTGTCACTTAAATGACTAAGTGATACCTGGTGATTTACAAAACTTCTCTGAAACGTTCACATACTGCTTTGCTGATGAACCAAACCATTTCAAAAGGGATTTTGCTGTGATCCTGGATAGCTTCAGGAAATCATTTTAAAACCAGCAAAATCCCACACTTGGGAAAAGTACCCCAAGGACAGTAAGACGTTCCTTTGGCTCTAGACCAAGCCAAGTTAAGCATGCTAAGCGAGGAGCAGAGGCAAAACCTGCCAGCAGGCTAAGAACACTGCCTGCCAGGCACCACGTTGACTGGTATCCATAGATCCTCCTTGAGGGATGATGTAAAAGGAAATTTAGGCACTGAAATTTGACTTCTCGGGTTTGGACTGATGGATCCTCTCATGCTCAGCCTATCCGGCTTTAGGAAATTCCAAACCAGAAATTCCTCTTCTGGCTCCTTGCATTCTTTGATGGGCGTGCTGAAAAGCTGATGGCTTTCTGATATGCACCAACGTGCTTACTTCTAACGGTCTGTGTTCCCCTGTTTAGGATCCCAGAGCATGGAGACCAGGGGCACAGCATTCACTTGACAGCACATGCCTGGCCAATTGCATAAGTTCTAAGAATAGTCAACGTTATGCCAGCATCTCCTTTTAATATTCAGAGCTTAATCCATAGTGTAAGGAAAATGGGCAGAAAGACTGAAGGAATTAAAAAAGTTGTGCAAATTTTGACCAGTAGAAAATATCTTTCTTATAAGCCATATAGGGGCTTCCCTGGTGGTCCAGTGGGTAAGGACACCGCCTTGCAGTTCAAGAGGCACCGGTTTGATCCCTGGCTTGGGAAGATCCCACGTGCCGTGGAGCGGCTGGACTGATGTGTCCAACTACAGAGCTGGAGCTCTGGAGCGCATGCGCCCAGAGCCAGAGCTCTGCAGTGAGAGAGGCCACTGCAATGGGAGGCCTACATAGGCCAAAGAACAAAGATGGATGAAAAAAATAAATGAAAGACCAATAGAAGTGACCCCCCGAAAAAATAAAACAAAAAATTTTTAAAAAAATTAAAAAAAAAAAAAGCCGTATAAACAAAAATCAAAAATCTTTCCTTCCTTTTTGGCTACGTCTGTTGATCTTTCATTTATTTACCTTTGTTCTTTGGCCTGTGTGGGCCTCCCATCGCAGTGGCCTCTCTCGCTGCAGAGCATGCGCTCCAGAGCTCCGGCTCGATAGTTGGACACATTGGTCCAGCCGCTCCACGGCAGGTGGGATCTTCCTAGGCCAAGGATCAAACCAGCGCCCCTTGCACTGCAAGGCAGTGCCCTTGCCCACTGGACCACCAGGGAAGCCCCAAATCTTTTCTTCTTAAGGAAAGTTACGAAGGTCCTAACCGTAGTACCTATTATGTTGCCTAAAAGCCAACCTCTAGATATGATCTTTTTAGTTTTAGGTACACCAAACCATATGACATATAGCTTGCTCCTAACACAAGTATGATAGTGACCATTCTTCATCATATAATCTCATCTGCTGCATTGTAATCCCTTTTAAAAATATTTATTTAATTAATTAAATTATTTATTCTTTGGTTGCACCAGGTCTTACCTGCAGCATGTGGGATCTTTTAGTGGTGGCATGTGGAATCTAGTTCTCCAGCCAGCGATCTAACCCAGGTCCCTGCCTTGGGAGTGCAAAGTCATACCCACAGGCCACTAGGAGTTCCTCTTCATCATATTTTTGTTATACGTAAAGCTTTTTTGCTCTAAACCTTAATACCTCCATTGGTGATTTTCTATTACACTCGAGTTATACAAACTAGCATGAATTTTGAGCTATGGTTTTACAGAGTATGTAAAGGAAATATCAGAAACAACTTCTGGAACCTCTAAAACCTGATTTCCTTAGACTGAAAATTAAACTGGCCCTGAAACAACAGGGCTCCATGGCCCCAGCTCACATGTATGGAACAAAAAATCAACTATTTTCTGATTTTTGATTTATTTCTAATTTTCTGTCTATATTAAATAGGCAAAACAATGCTAATATGTGACTTTTGTGATTAATTTAAAATCCCTTAGATCCACATAGTTTGTGTTCAAAAATAATTTCCATTTGTCAGATTAACCATCTTCTCAAGGAGATCAAACCAGTCAATCCTGAAGGAAATCAACCCTGAATATTCATTGTTAGGACTGATGCTGAGGTTGAAGCTTTAATACTCTGACCACCCAATATGAAGAGCCAACTTATTAGAAAAGACCCTGATGCTGGGAAAGATTGAAGGCAAGAGGAGAAGGGGACAAGAGAGGATGAAATGGCTGGAAGGCATCATTGACATGATGGACATGAGTTTGAGCAAGATCTGGAAGATGGTGAAGGACAGGAAAGCCTGGCGTTTCACAGTCCACGGGATCACAGAGTCGGACATAACTTAGTGACTAACCAACAATGTCAAATGACTCATGAACACTGAAATAAGTGACACTCTATCATTCTTACTCTTGAGAGTCCAACCTCCAAGTGTGGTTTGGGGTCAGCAGCAAGGGCATCCTTGGGAGAGGGTGAGAAATGGGGACTCTTGGGCCCCACTGGGACCTGGTACATCAGAACCTGAAATGCTGTAGGATTCTTGCAGAGATCTGCTGCAGGTCCAGCTGAGAGAAACACTGCTCTAGAGCACAGCTGTCTAGAAATTTCTGCTGTGATGAAAACGTTCTTTACCTGTACTAATATGCAGCTATTAGCCACACGTGGCTACTGAACACTTGAGACACAGCTAGTGTGCTGAGGAACTGAATGTTCAATTAATGTTAATATGTTTTATTATTTTAAAATTATTATTATTATTGCTGCTCTGTGTGGCATGTGGGATCTTAGTTTCTCAACCAGGGATTGAACCTGTGCCTCCCTGCACTGGAAACGTGGAGTCTTAACCACTGGATGGCTAGATTTTTTTTTTTGTCACTTCTATTGGTCTTTCATTTATTTATTTTCATCCATCTTTGCTCTTTGACCTGTGTGGGCCTCCCATCGCAGTGGCCTCTCTTGCTGCAGAGCACCAGCTCTGGGCACACGCGCTCCAGAGCTCTGGCTCGGTAGTTGACCCATCGGTCCAGCTGCTCCACGGCACACAGAATCTTCCCAGGCCAGGGATCGAATCAGCGCCCCTTGCACTGCAAGGTGCTGTCCTTACCAGGGAAGCCCAAGGGAAGTCCCCTAGTTTTAATGCATTTTCTTTTAATTTATGGCACGCGCACGGTGCACTTTCCACAGTGTCGCTCTCTGGAGTATCTGCATGTCCTTGCAGGCAAAAGGTCGACAGCCAAATCTGCCTATCTGGCAGCACAACCCCTGTATCCTTCCAACATCCAAAATGACTTGACGGGTCAGCCCTTTTTAGCTGCCTCTCCCAGAACATCAGGCCTGAAGCCTGGGTCTCTGGGGTGACAGAGCTGACCACTCTTGCTTCCTTTTTTTATTAAATTTCCCAAACTCACTCCTCAACCTTCCCACGTCCAGAGTTTTCACACTGACTTCTTAGGAATCCGACTACTAGACAAAAAGTAAGTCCACCAGCCTTTGAAGAGTGGCAGCTTTCAGGACACCCGAAGCCTGAGGACTCTCAAAGGTGTGGTAATCAAACACACTGTGGGGGGCCACGGTAGAAGGGACCCAGGGATTGCACCAAATTTTCAAAGGAGCCCATGATTCAAAATTGATTAAGAACTCTGGAACGAGGGAAGGGAGGACCCCCAGGGACTTCAGAGATCTGCTAGGTCCAGCTGAGAGAAACACTGCTCTAGAGCACAGCTGTCTAGAAATTTCTGCTGTGATGAAAACGTTCTTTACCTGTACTAATATGCAGCTATTAGCCACACGTGGCTACTGAACACTTGAGACACAGCTAGTGTGCTGAGGAACTGAATGTTCAATTAATGTTAATATGTTTTATTATTTTAAAATTATTATTATTATTGCTGCTCTGTGTGGCATGTGGGATCTTAGTTTCTCAACCAGGGATTGAACCTGTGCCTCCCTGCACTGGAAACGTGGAGTCTTAACCACTGGATGGCTAGATTTTTTTTTTTGTCACTTCTATTGGTCTTTCATTTATTTATTTTCATCCATCTTTGCTCTTTGACCTGTGTGGGCCTCCCATCGCAGTGGCCTCTCTTGCTGCAGAGCACCAGCTCTGGGCACACGCGCTCCAGAGCTCTGGCTCGGTAGTTGACCCATCGGTCCAGCTGCTCCACGGCACACAGAATCTTCCCAGGCCAGGGATCGAATCAGCGCCCCTTGCACTGCAAGGTGCTGTCCTTACCAGGGAAGCCCAAGGGAAGTCCCCTAGTTTTAATGCATTTTCTTTTAATTTATGGCACGCGCACGGTGCACTTTCCACAGTGTCGCTCTCTGGAGTATCTGCATGTCCTTGCAGGCAAAAGGTCGACAGCCAAATCTGCCTATCTGGCAGCACAACCCCTGTATCCTTCCAACATCCAAAATGACTTGACGGGTCAGCCCTTTTTAGCTGCCTCTCCCAGAACATCAGGCCTGAAGCCTGGGTCTCTGGGGTGACAGAGCTGACCACTCTTGCTTCCTTTTTTTATTAAATTTCCCAAACTCACTCCTCAACCTTCCCACGTCCAGAGTTTTCACACTGACTTCTTAGGAATCCGACTACTAGACAAAAAGTAAGTCCACCAGCCTTTGAAGAGTGGCAGCTTTCAGGACACCCGAAGCCTGAGGACTCTCAAAGGTGTGGTAATCAAACACACTGTGGGGGGCCACGGTAGAAGGGGGGACCCAGGGATTGCACCAAATTTTCAAAGGAGCCCATGATTCAAACATTGATTAAGAACTCTGGAACGAGGGAAGAACTTTGGAGCCTGACGGTCCTGCCAGAGAAGCCCTCAACCCTAGTCTGACAATCTCATAAACCCTTCAAAAGGGAGTCAAAAGAAGCAAATGAAAAAAAAAAAACTATGTAAACTTCAAAATGTTGTAAAATTTATTATTATTAAAAATAAGGCTATGCATGACAGAGTGATATGCTCAGAAAATCTTTGACAAATGAGAGAAAAATTTCTGCCTCCCTGATCCCATATAAGAAATGAATGACGGCTTCCCTGGTGGTCCAGTGGGTAAGGATACCGCCTTGCAGTGCAAGGGGTGCCGGTTCGATCCCTGGTCTGGGAAGATCCCACGTGCCGCGGAGCGGCTGGACCCATGTGTCCAATTACTGCGCCGGAGCTCTGGAGCGCGTGCGCCCAGAGCCGGTGCCACCGCGATGGCAGGCCCACACGGGCCAAGGAATAAAGATGGATGAAGGTAGATAAATGAAAGACCAGTAGAGGTGGTCTGCCCACCCCACTCCCTCCCCAACCCGTCCTCCGCCCCTCGACAAAAAAAAAAAAAAGAACCCAGAGCCCTGCTTCTGTGGTTCTCGGGAGTGAAGAGCCCCTTTTTCCTAGCTCCTACCAATCCTTCCAGAATCAAAGCGCCACCAAACTTGACTGAATGCTAGGTGCCAGGCATCGTGCACAGCACTGGGAAGGCAAAGGGAAGTACAACAATGCCCTCGCTCTCAGACAGGCTGAGTAGGCAGGGGCATCACCGAAGGACACCGTCTCCTGGCCCAGCAATTTTGTGTAAGGAATTACCTCTACTCAGCATACTCTTCTTGGGATGACTGTTTATCAGGTGTCTCCCACACACCTTTCTTCTGAATGAGCTCATCATACGAGAACATCTTAGCCACCTTGGCTTCTGTAGCACCTAGCACACTGCTCCAGTGGGGGTGGAGGTGGGAGTATGTGTAGGTCATGCTCTTAACCTTCCAGACAGAGATCATGACACTGTACAGAGAACTGACACTTCACAAGACGCGGAGGAAAGAAGGTTTGAGGAATGCCTGCCACATCCACTTTTTACTTGCCCCCTGCTTTCCTAGGACTGTTGTTCACCTGGCTTTTAAGCCCTCCTCACTAGAAGGTTCTAGGTACTGCCCAGTTCACACCACCAGACCCTGGTCTCATCCCCAGGGACCATCCTTCATCCCAAACAGGTCCCATTCAGCAAGACCTCATCCTCCAAAAGGGTACCATTCAGTGCTTTGCTGTTTTCTAATAATTCAAGGAGACCCCGAACACAGGGGGCTGCCTTGTGAAGCACTTTCTAGCAATCCTGGCTGGCTGATGAGTGGTAAGTAGGTGGAGCTAGGTGATGGTGAACGTCGCTCAGTCGTGTCCGACTCTTTGTGACTCCATGAACTGTAGCCTGCCAGGCTCCCTCTGTTCATGGGATTTTCCAGGCAAGAATACTGGAGTGGGTTGCCATTTCCTTCACCAGGTAGAGGTAAGTGGGATTAAAAAAAAAAAAAAAAAAGAGAGAGAGAGAGAGAGAAACACTGTGATTTTTTCCACTACAATGGAAATAAAACCCAAACTTCTTCCTGAGGCTTGTCAGCCCCATTGAACCTGGTTCCAGACTCTCTTCACTTTACTGGGAACTTTTAGTCCCTAGCTTTGCTTTCTTCCTGCCCTGTCTCATCTTGGGGCCTCGGATGGTGCTGTGTCCTCCCCACCTGGCTTCCCACAGCCTGACATCCCTGTACTTACAGTTTTTCTTACCACTCATCTTATACTTTCTCTCTCAAACCATCAGCTTGAGATCAGCGACTATGTCAGCACCCAGCTCTGTGCCCCACACATAGCATCTCATAAATATTCGCCAAATTAATTGAAAAAGGGGGGGTCTGTCTCTACCCAGCTTCCCCACTTTTTTTTTACTGGGTCACCCCTAAATCAAATGACGCCATCTCCTCATTCCCGGGTCCTATTTCCCACAACTCATTCTGCATGACCTCGTAGCACACTGCTCCAGTGGGGGTGGAGGTGGGAGTATGTGTAGGTCATGCTCTTAACCTTCCAGACAGAGATCATGACACTGTACAGAGAACTGACACTTCACAAGACGCGGAGGAAAGAAGGTTTGAGGAATGCCTGCCACATCCACTTTTTACTTGCCCCCTGCTTTCCTAGGACTGTTGTTCACCTGGCTTTTAAGCCCTCCTCACTAGAAGGTTCTAGGTACTGCCCAGTTCACACCACCAGACCCTGGTCTCATCCCCAGGGACCATCCTTCATCCCAAACAGGTCCCATTCAGCAAGACCTCATCCTCCAAAAGGGTACCATTCAGTGCTTTGCTGTTTTCTAATAATTCAAGGAGACCCCGAACACAGGGGGCTGCCTTGTGAAGCACTTTCTAGCAATCCTGGCTGGCTGATGAGTGGTAAGTAGGTGGAGCTAGGTGATGGTGAACGTCGCTCAGTCGTGTCCGACTCTTTGTGACTCCATGAACTGTAGCCTGCCAGGCTCCCTCTGTTCATGGGATTTTCCAGGCAAGAATACTGGAGTGGGTTGCCATTTCCTTCACCAGGTAGAGGTAAGTGGGATTAAAAAAAAAAAAAAAAAGAGAGAGAGAGAGAGAAACACTGTGATTTTTTCCACTACAATGGAAATAAAACCCAAACTTCTTCCTGAGGCTTGTCAGCCCCATTGAACCTGGTTCCAGACTCTCTTCACTTTACTGGGAACTTTTAGTCCCTAGCTTTGCTTTCTTCCTGCCCTGTCTCATCTTGGGGCCTCGGATGGTGCTGTGTCCTCCCCACCTGGCTTCCCACAGCCTGACATCCCTGTACTTACAGTTTTTCTTACCACTCATCTTATACTTTCTCTCTCAAACCATCAGCTTGAGATCAGCGACTATGTCAGCACCCAGCTCTGTGCCCCACACATAGCATCTCATAAATATTCGCCAAATTAATTGAAAAAGGGGGGGTCTGTCTCTACCCAGCTTCCCCACTTTTTTTTTACTGGGTCACCCCTAAATCAAATGACGCCATCTCCTCATTCCCGGGTCCTATTTCCCACAACTCATTCTGCATGACCTGCCATCCAACCTCCCCCCAATTTCCCATCTTCACAAATACCACTGATTCATTCAGTCGTCTATCATTCACAAACTCTATGTGCACCCACCTCTCCGCCCTTACGCCCCCCACCCCCCAAACATCCCCCTTACATTCATAAACGTCTCCATCCACAAACTCTCTTTAAACTCACCCCTCTCACCTCAGGACAAGCTCCTAAAACCCATCTTTACTGCTTAGTTCCGTAACCCCCTTTCAATCTATTCCAGCTAACCCCGCGCGTCCCCTTGGCCTCTGAACCCCACTTCAGTCCTCCTGAAGCCTCCCCACCCTCTCTCCGCCCGGAGACTCACCCCATCCCTCATCCTACACCTTCCCCACCCCTCACGACCCCAGCCACCCCAGCCTTGGTCCTGGCCCCTCGGCCCGCCCCCTTCAATGACGCCCCCGCGCCAGCACCTGGCCTGCGCCTCCTCCAGGCTCTGGTCGGTGATGGCCATGATCTGCTGCAGGACGGCGCCTGGGTCGGATCCTGGAGGGGTCCCAGGCGGCGAGCAGCGCGGGGCAGAGGGCGGCGGCGCGGGGCGCGGCGGGTGTGGCGGGGCGTCCATGAGCGGCGGGGCCAAGTCCGGCGCTTCCCCAGGAGCCGGCCAGCCTGGAGGGCTCGCGCGGACGTCGCGGCCAACTGCGGTCGTCTGGCTAGACGCGGGCCTCCCGAGTTGCCCCAGGACCCCGCCCCGCGCCGCCGCCTACGGCCAACCGCCGCCCGCCGGGCGACGGCGCCCCGCCCAGGGACACGCCCCCCCCGCAAGCCAACCGCCGCCGCCTAGGTCGTCTCGCCCCGCCCAGAGACACGCCCCTAAACCCCCTCTCAACTACCTAGGACTCTGTAGGGGGTTGCTGAGGCAACGGTGCTTTCCATTTGAACCCCCTCTTCCAGCCGAGAGGCCGACGCGGGTTTTGCTTTGCTCCCAACCTCCCACATCTCTGTCTTCTGCATCTCCTGAGAGCGACCGCTCCTGCCCAGAGACACTTCTCAGAGCTACCACACGTCCTTAGAGCGTTCCCTCCTCTGCAAGACCCCACAATTTCTCAGAGCCCCGACTCCTCGGGAACCTCACTTCTCAGAGCCCCGCCACCCCACTCTCGCTCAGAGGCTTCCCTGTCTCAGAGCATCCCTCAGGACCTACACATCTCAAGAGTCTTAATTTCTCAGAGCATTCCACTCAGCCTTCAAGCCAGCTACTCTCTTCTCAGATCGTCTTTGCCTTTCAGAACCCCATCAGCACCCCTCCACACACGCACATCTCCAGAAACCCTGAGCCCCAGACCCTAGCTCACTGAGCTAATGCCCCCCTCAACCTTGGTCCCATCAGCTAGGTCCCTGGGGCCTCCTGGCTCCCCCTCCTCAGTTCTAGTGTTCCATAGGGAGCACAGGTCTAGGCAGTGACCGTGGCTGGGAGGTCAAAGCTGAGTGATTTTCTCAGTTCCAGAAACCAATCCGCCTTTCAAGATTCAGCTTAGAGTGCCCTTGCCCGTTTATTCATTCTTTTGTTCTACAGCATTCCCATAGCGTGGGAAGCGTGCTGGAGGACCTCACCTGTGATGCACCCCAAATCAGAGTGAATCTTCACAGGCCTTTGTTTGTAGCTGTTAAGACTCTCAGCATCAGAGGAGTCTTCTGCCAAGAGAAAAGCATTTATTCTTGGACATAAATCACTTCTCCAAAGTCATGGGACCTCCGAGAGCTGTTTGTTCTGGGGGCAGTTGTCTGTCGGTGGCTCAGAAAGGAACCTCAGCTTCCTGAGCATTGCCCTTTCATGCGGCCCCCCAACTGCGGTCGTCTGGCTAGACGCGGGCCTCCCGAGTTGCCCCAGGACCCCGCCCCGCGCCGCCCCCCCCGGCCCACCGCCCCCCCCCGGGCGACGGCGCCCCGCCCAGGGACACGCCCCCCCCGCAAGCCAACCGCCGCCGCCTAGGTCGTCTCGCCCCGCCCAGAGACACGCCCCTAAACCCCCTCTCAACTACCTAGGACTCTGTAGGGGGTTGCTGAGGCAACGGTGCTTTCCATTTGAACCCCCTCTTCCAGCCGAGAGGCCGACGCGGGTTTTGCTTTGCTCCCAACCTCCCACATCTCTGTCTTCTGCATCTCCTGAGAGCGACCGCTCCTGCCCAGAGACACTTCTCAGAGCTACCACACGTCCTTAGAGCGTTCCCTCCTCTGCAAGACCCCACAATTTCTCAGAGCCCCGACTCCTCGGGAACCTCACTTCTCAGAGCCCCGCCACCCCACTCTCGCTCAGAGGCTTCCCTGTCTCAGAGCATCCCTCAGGACCTACACATCTCAAGAGTCTTAATTTCTCAGAGCATTCCACTCAGCCTTCAAGCCAGCTACTCTCTTCTCAGATCGTCTTTGCCTTTCAGAACCCCATCAGCACCCCTCCACACACGCACATCTCCAGAAACCCTGAGCCCCAGACCCTAGCTCACTGAGCTAATGCCCCCCTCAACCTTGGTCCCATCAGCTAGGTCCCTGGGGCCTCCTGGCTCCCCCTCCTCAGTTCTAGTGTTCCATAGGGAGCACAGGTCTAGGCAGTGACCGTGGCTGGGAGGTCAAAGCTGAGTGATTTTCTCAGTTCCAGAAACCAATCCGCCTTTCAAGATTCAGCTTAGAGTGCCCTTGCCCGTTTATTCATTCTTTTGTTCTACAGCATTCCCATAGCGTGGGAAGCGTGCTTTCGGAGGACCTCACCTGTGATGCACCCCGAAATCAGAGTGAATCTTCACAGGCCTTTGTTTGTAGCTGTTAAGACTCTCAGCATCAGAGGAGTCTTCTGCCAAGAGAAAAGCATTTATTCTTGGACATAAATCACTTCTCCAAAGTCATGGGACCTCCGAGAGCTGTTTGTTCTGGGGACAGTTGTCTGTCAGTGGCTCAGAAAGGAACCTCAGCTTCCTGAGAACATTTCAGAACGGGGCCCATCTTCTTCTCATTGCCGCTGCAGAGGAAACGCAAACACCAAGTGATATGAAAAGTGGACACTTGGCCTCAGGAACAGGAAGTGCTAGAGCACATGGGGACTACAGAAAGCCAGTGCCCTGTACGAAATGGTCAGCGACACGTGTAGCACAGAAAGTGGTGGGTGACTTTGGCGTCCTTCAGAGAAGAGTGGGGATCATCTGAGGCAACAACAAAACTTGAAGTGACCTTGTGGAGAGGAGAGACCTACAGGGGAGGGAAAAGCCAAAATTGCCAAGAGACCAGAAGAGTGTGGGCTAGAACCTGAGGAGGCTAATGCCAGAGCAGTCAGCTCAGTGCAGGGGAAACAGAGCTCCCCTTGGAGACCCCTGGGGGTTCCCATCCCACAGGAACAGGTGGGCTGACTCCGAAATGAATACGTCTGTACAGTAGGCACGTGGAACTTCACGGAGACAAGGACTGTGGACTCATCCATGTGGTAGAAGGTGCTGGCCTAAGTCATCCCATACAGAGATTCAGGTCCTAGGCTCAAGGAGCCACGCTGCCCACCTTGGGCCCTGGAGAAGTACATAGTTTATTCTTGTTTCCTCACAGAGCTGTTGTAGGGCTGGGAGAGTTTTCTTAAAGGGAAATCCAGCCCCCTTTCCATGGAGAAAGACCTACATGTTTTTTGTTATTTGGCAGTGTGTGCTTGAGTAGTTCAAGAATTCAGTCTCGATGGGAGGCCTGGGTTCAAATGTTGGCTAGGTGTGGAAGCAGAGGTCTAGGCAGTGACCGTGGCTGGGAGGTCAAAGCTGAGTGATTTTCTCAGTTCCAGAAACCAATCCGCCTTTCAAGATTCAGCTTAGAGTGCCCTTGCCCGTTTATTCATTCTTTTGTTCTACAGCATTCCCATAGCGTGGGAAGCGTGCTTTCGGAGGACCTCACCTGTGATGCACCCCGAAATCAGAGTGAATCTTCACAGGCCTTTGTTTGTAGCTGTTAAGACTCTCAGCATCAGAGGAGTCTTCTGCCAAGAGAAAAGCATTTATTCTTGGACATAAATCACTTCTCCAAAGTCATGGGACCTCCGAGAGCTGTTTGTTCTGGGGACAGTTGTCTGTCAGTGGCTCAGAAAGGAACCTCAGCTTCCTGAGAACATTTCAGAACGGGGCCCATCTTCTTCTCATTGCCGCTGCAGAGGAAACGCAAACACCAAGTGATATGAAAAGTGGACACTTGGCCTCAGGAACAGGAAGTGCTAGAGCACATGGGGACTACAGAAAGCCAGTGCCCTGTACGAAATGGTCAGCGACACGTGTAGCACAGAAAGTGGTGGGTGACTTTGGCGTCCTTCAGAGAAGAGTGGGGATCATCTGAGGCAACAACAAAACTTGAAGTGACCTTGTGGAGAGGAGAGACCTACAGGGGAGGGAAAAGCCAAAATTGCCAAGAGACCAGAAGAGTGTGGGCTAGAACCTGAGGAGGCTAATGCCAGAGCAGTCAGCTCAGTGCAGGGGAAACAGAGCTCCCCTTGGAGACCCCTGGGGGTTCCCATCCCACAGGAACAGGTGGGCTGACTCCGAAATGAATACGTCTGTACAGTAGGCACGTGGAACTTCACGGAGACAAGGACTGTGGACTCATCCATGTGGTAGAAGGTGCTGGCCTAAGTCATCCCATACAGAGATTCAGGTCCTAGGCTCAAGGAGCCACGCTGCCCACCTTGGGCCCTGGAGAAGTACATAGTTTATTCTTGTTTCCTCACAGAGCTGTTGTAGGGCTGGGAGAGTTTTCTTAAAGGGAAATCCAGCCCCCTTTCCATGGAGAAAGACCTACATGTTTTTTGTTATTTGGCAGTGTGTGCTTGAGTAGTTCAAGAATTCAGTCTCGATGGGAGGCCTGGGTTCAAATGTTGGCTAGGTGTGGAAGCAGAGAATCCAGATTGTGGCTTACTCTGTGCCTAGCAGAGTGCCCTGAGCATCTGAGAGGTGGTGGTTCATGAGTCTGGCATATCTGAGACCATAGGGTGAAATGGGGAGAGCCAGGCTTAGCGTGAGGCCAATCCCAGACGTTATGGAAAACTGAAGTCCTTTCTTCAGGGGCCTCTCTAGCCCCTCCATGCATTGCTGTGTCCTTTTGGTCCATGTAACCATGAGCCAAATCTCAATCTCTCTGAGTCACTGTCTTCACATGAAAAATAAGTATATAATACTCTTGCCACAAGATGCAGATGGTGATTAAATAACGTACCTAAGGTACCCTGATGCTGGGAAAGACTGCAGGTAGAAGAAGAAGGGGGCGAAAAAAGGATGAGACAGTTGGATGGCATCACCGCCTCAATGGACATGAGTTTGAGCCAACTCTGGGGGTGGTGAAGGCCCGGGAAGCCTGGTGTGCTGTAGTCAACGGGTGCAAAGAATCAGACATAACTTAGTGACTGAACAACAAGAGTACATGTCTGCATGCCAGGCCCAGCAGAAGAGCTTGAGAAATGGCCATTCTGAATCCTGCATGCTGGTCCCCGGACCCCACGACCCCTGGTTCACCTAGCGTAGGTAGATGACGGACTATTAACAGCTTGGACTCAGACAAAAGGGCAGGCAGGAGAGAGAAGGCTCATACGCTCTGGGCTCCAGAGGCTGGAGACAGACAGGCTAAAAGGGGGCTCAGGACAAAAGGAGACAGCTGACTCCGAATAACGTCTGTACAGTAGGCACGTGGAACTTCACGGAGACAAGGACTGTGGATTTGGGGCCTAAGTCATCCCATACAGAGATTCAGGTCCTAGGCTCAAGGAGCCACGCTGCCCACCTTGGGCCCTGGAGAAGTACATAGTTTATTCTTGTTTCCTCACAGAGCTGTTGTAGGGCTGGGAGAGTTTTCTTAAAGGGAAATCCAGCCCCCTTTCCATGGAGAAAGACCTACATGTTTTTTGTTATTTGGCAGTGTGTGCTTGAGTAGTTCAAGAATTCAGTCTCGATGGGAGGCCTGGGTTCAAATGTTGGCTAGGTGTGGAAGCAGAGAATCCAGATTGTGGCTTACTCTGTGCCTAGCAGAGTGCCCTGAGCATCTGAGAGGTGGTGGTTCATGAGTCTGGCATATCTGAGACCATAGGGTGAAATGGGGAGAGCCAGGCTTAGCGTGAGGCCAATCCCAGACGTTATGGAAAACTGAAGTCCTTTCTTCAGGGGCCTCTCTAGCCCCTCCATGCATTGCTGTGTCCTTTTGGTCCATGTAACCATGAGCCAAATCTCAATCTCTCTGAGTCACTGTCTTCACATGAAAAATAAGTATATAATACTCTTGCCACAAGATGCAGATGGTGATTAAATAACGTACCTAAGGTACCCTGATGCTGGGAAAGACTGCAGGTAGAAGAAGAAGGGGGCGAAAAAAGGATGAGACAGTTGGATGGCATCACCGCCTCAATGGACATGAGTTTGAGCCAACTCTGGGGGTGGTGAAGGCCCGGGAAGCCTGGTGTGCTGTAGTCAACGGGGTCGCAAAGAATCAGACATAACTTAGTGACTGAACAACAAGAGTACATGTCTGCATGCCAGGCCCAGCAGAAGAGCTTGAGAAATGGCCATTCTGAATCCTGCATGCTGGTCCCCGGACCCCACGACCCCTGGTTCACCTAGCGTAGGTAGATGACGGACTATTAACAACTTGGACTCAGACAAAAGGGCAGGCAGGAGAGAGAAGGCTCATACACTCTGGGCTCCAGAGGCTGGAGACAGACAGGCAGGTGGCAAGATGCAGGCAGGACAGGTGGAGGAGATAGAGGACCAAAGGAAACAAGAGAAAGGGAGTAACAGCCCTTCAGAGACCAAAGGGGAACGAGAACAGAGACCAAGAGATGCCATGTTGAAGGATCCCAGCTCACCCTGTGCCGAGGTGGACAATTTGGGGACGCAGGGACAGACAGATCAAGCTGACAACAGAAAAGGCTTTGGAGATCTCGGAGTAGAAAGGTTTACTCCTTATATCATGTCCTCCTTGTAGATCCCCTCAGTTCTTTTCGGGGACCGGCAAGAGCCCTGGAGGCTGCCAGGGGTCAGAAACCTTTCTCAGCTCCCACTCAGCACTCCTCAGTCTGTGTTTCTAAAACATCAGCCTCAGGCAGATGGGGCACCCACAGTCCGTCCTTGTGACCCTGTTGCTCTGGGCAGCATGAGTCTTTGCCCCTCTCGTCTTTATCATCCACACCATCGCCGACAAGGAAGCCGTTCACAGGGCCTACCATGCATGTGCAGTAAAAACCAGAAACGTGTCTGTTAAAAAGCCCCACGACCTGAGACAACTTTAGAGTCTGATTCTTGACCTCCTCATTCAACTCTCCCCAGTTGCACAGATGACTCCAACCCGCCGGCTCAGAGATAGGCACAGGTGCGTGCCTGGGTAGGGTCAGCCATGGTTCATGCCCTGTCAGGCGGAGGGTCTGTCTGGAAGTCCGGCTCGCAGACTGGGTAGAGCCAGGCGCATCCACAGAGGCCGGGAGCAGTGATGTGGTCTTTGCTGAACTCCGTTGACATCCCAGGTCAGCTAAAGGGTGGAATCCATCAGGGAATGACCGTTCTCAGGAAGCACGATGCGAGTGCTGGCGCCTGCGTGGGTGGAGGCCGTGTAGCCAACGGGCTCGTGGGTGGCTCGGCGAAGCCACCGACAGCAGAGGAGATGGCGGAAGGTGCGGCGCATCTCAGCATCACGGCACGAGTACACCACAGCGTTGACCAGCGAGTTGGCCTCGGCTAAGAGCAGGAAATACTTCTCCACTGCCAGCACGTTGCAGGACTTGCAGCCCAGACCGTCCAGGAGCAGCACCACCTGGCCCGGCGTCCAGCAGACCACAAACGCCCCTGTGAGACAGAGCCTGGTGTGAGCACGGCCAGCTGTTACAACCGCTCAGAGCTGGAGGGGAAATCTCTCGAGCTTGGGTGACAGCTGAGTGGTTTGCAAGGGAAGTGCTGCCTGTCTCGCTGCCTTTGCTGCATAATGTGTTTGTGCATGTGTTTCCCTGATGTGTCTGTCCTTCCTAATTGGTCCATGGTGGATGGGTGCGGGAGGAAACGGCAACCCGCTCCAGTATTCTTGCCTGGAAAATCCCATGGACAGAGGAGCCTGGCGGGCTACAGTCCATGGGGTCCCCAAGAGTCGGACATGACTGAGCATGCATACGCATGGTAGATAGGTCCCTGGACATTCGTACATGGAGATTTGTTCTCTGGGGGAAAGGAGGTCACCGTGGGACCAGCTGATGACTTGGTGGCGGGGGGCAGGAATGATTGGGAAGAGCTTCTCTTTGCTTCTTGGGGGTGGTGTGTGTGCGTCCCCAACCCAGACCATGCTACATTAAACCGTCAGACTGACCTCATTACTTCTGGCTGAGAACCCGTAAGTGCGCACAGAACTCAGAATAAAATATGCTTCTGGTCTGTACCCTTTGAGGCTGTGCTGACCTGCTCGCCTCACAGAGCAGCTATGCGGGCCCTCTCCTCTCTCTGGAGGCACTGGGTTGGCCTTGTTTGGGGCCCTCGCTTTCTGTTCCCTCTGCTTGGAACTGTTCCCTTGCCCCGGCTCAGGTATCACTTCCTTGGAGAACATTTCCTCCCCCTCCCCTAAATTATCCCCTCCCATCACACTTGATCAGACCTGCAGGAGCTGGGGAGCAGGGCGCCACTCACCCAGGATGATGCCCACAGTCTTGACCAGGTTCAGCGTGGTTTCATGGTAGCGGGGGTGACAGGTGACGTGCTCTGCCATGCGCTGCACCCGCCGCCTCACGTAGAAGAAGATGCGGGTGTAGACGGCCACCATGAGCAGGAAAACGAGCAGACTGGACAGGGCCCAGACAGCGAGGTAGGAGCGGCTGAGCAGGGGGGCCATGCGCGAGCAGCGGTCCAGGGCGCAGAGGCAGTGCCAGGAGTAGGCGGGCAGCCACCCCAGCCCCAGCGCGGCCACCCACACGCCCACGATGAGCATGACGACCCGGCCGCGGGGCAGGCGGCTGTGCAGCTGCACGGCCATCACACTGCGGTGCCGCTCCACGGCGATGGCCAGAAGCGTGGCCACGGAGGCCGTCAGGCTGGCGTCCAACAGGCCCTGCCGCAGGAACCAGTTCCGAAGGGAGAGCTTGGCGGTGCGCGGGCCCGTGTTTAACATGAGGAAGAAGTAGGCCACCCCGGCGAAGAGGTCCGCGGCGGCCAGGTTGCCAAGCAGATAGTAAATGGGCTGGTGGAAGCGGCGGTTGGAGGCGATGGCGGCGATGACCAGCAGGTTGGTCAGGAGCACCAGCACGCTGACGGTCAGGCCCAGCGCCACCACCACGACGTCTTTGGGCCGCCAGCGGACGCTGAGCTCCTTGCCGCTGTTGTTGTAGAAGAACTCGATGGTCTCATTGTAGTAGCAATGGCCCATGGTGACCATCTAGGGGCGGAGAGGTAAGGTCAGCAGAGGCAGGCCTTGTTGGAAGGATACAGTGGGGGCCAGCAGCCAGAGGGACAGGAAGGGCAAGGATCTCAAACTCAGACACCTCATGGCAAAGTGGCAGTGGCGGGGACAGGGGTGACCTGGAAAAGCAAGTTCCATGAGTTGGGGGGAGCAGCTGTTGCTCAAGTACTAACAAGCCTCCTATTAGGATAGCTCCCAAATCCAATGGGTAGTTTTGTGTGTTAACCTAGCAAAGCAAAGCAAACCTCATTTGACCACGCAGCGCCAATCTGTGACCAATCGGTCTTGAGGAGGGGGCCGTCGTCGATTACGGCAGGACAAAGGGGTGTGAGCTCTTTAGGTAAAGGGAGGGTCCGTCTGGTGCTGGGGTCCGTGCACGGGGCTGGGCTCAGAGGGCCTGTGGGCAGGGTGGGGCCCCTGCTAGGACCTTGCGGGTCGATGCTGGAGTGCGGTGACCCGGGCGATCAGACTGCACCGGGAGGCAGCTCCATTAGCTGGGCGGCGGACTTTGGGCGCGAGTCCTCCCGAAGCAGGCGGGGCGTCGGGCCGTTCCGGGTGCGACTGAGGACGCCGGCGACCTCTGGGACAAAAGGGGCGGTCAGGAAGGCGGCGGCAGGCCGGGCCTCTGGGGGCCCCCAGGCTGGGAGAGGAGAAGGAGGCAGCGGAGGAGGGGGCGGCGCCTGGGCCCCGCGGGCACGTGCCGCGCCCTCCCCGGGCCCCGCGCCCGTCCCGGCTCCCCGTCCCTGTCGGCCTCACCTGAGCCGCCCGTCACGCCGCAGACTGGGCGGTCTCGTGCCCGAGACCCAGGGCCGGGCGACCGGGGCGGGAACAGCAGAGAGTCTGGGAGCTCCGGGCTGGAGGGGACCGGAGAGGGCGGGAGGCGGGGTCCCGCCGCTCCGCCCCCAACAGCGCCCCGCCTCCGCCACCTGGGGGAGCCCCGCCCCGTCCCCACCACCTGGAGGAGCCTCGCTTCCGCAGCGGCGGCGAGGACAGGGTCGCCCGGAACCGCAGCTCCCCCATTTCCTCTCCGCCTCGCAGCCCCTCGGTCGCCCCTCTCCACTTCCGGCGCGGGACCCCCACCCCTGTCCCCGCACACCTCTCTCGCCTGCAGTTTTGAGCCTTCGCGGGGCTGAGCCCCTCTCTGGCTGAGAATTCCCGCCGTGACCCGGCGCCGCCCGGGCCCACCTCCGGGTGGTCGCAGGGTCCGCGCCCCCGCCCGGGCTCTTCCCCGCCCGCTCCTTCGCGTCCAATCGGTCGCCGAGTTCCAAGCCACGCCCTGATCCGACCCGGCTCCCACCGCCGGGACCCCGGCCCCTCCTCGACTTCGCGGGTCCGGAGCGATCTCACGCCTTGACCCGCGGAGCTCTCTGGCCGCAGTTGACTGCCCGGTCGCGCTCGGGTTTCTCGGAAAACCTCCCCCGCGCAGGGCTGTTCCTTGCTTGGCCCACGCCTGTGGCGGCCCTAGACTCCCAAGGCCCAGAGCACATAGCCCCATTGTCTCGGTTTATCTGCACTTTGTGATAACTGTGAGTTTGCAGGAGCGGATCGCACGCAGAGCTCCGGGAGGGCCGGCCCGTGTGACTCAGCCAGGTGCCCAGGCCCAGCCTCTACTGCCTGCGGGGGCTTGGGGGTGTTTTGAGACGAAAGAAAGGGCGCTTTGGTTTCCTTGGTCGGTGAAAATGAGGCGGAAGGCTGCTGCCTCACCGACCTCTCCCCTGTCGCCCTCCCCTGGCAAAGAAAGACACTCAAGGGTATAAAAGACACAGTTTATTCAGAGGCCACCAGACCCCAGGCATCACCAGGACGCTGAGTCTGGGTGTCTCACACCTCCAAGAGCTTGTCCCTTGGGATCTGCTAAGGAGGCAGACAGAGATGGGGGAGAGGCCACTACCAAAGGAGCAAAAAGCATCCCTGTCTCAAGGATCCCACTACCTGTTATTGACCCTGATGCTTGACGTTGATCTGTGTCTAGTAGTGGGCATCCTGGTATATTGCCACCCAAAGGGTTTTCGTTCTCTCCTAGGCCACGTAGTCTTTCCCCATAGGAACTCTCCAGACACCCCAACACTGAACTCCCGGGAAGCTGGGCCCATTGTCTCAGCCCAGGGCTTCTTGGTCAGAATGCTGGGAGAGTCAGAAATGGTCCTCGGCTTCCTCGGGCGGGGCGTCTGGGCAGCAGGTGGCCTTGGGCACGGGCTCGCTGTGCAGCTTGGAGAGTAACCGGGCCGTCTCGTGGGTGATCTCAAAATGCTTGGGCAGCGGGGTGCGGCGCAGAGGGCTGTCCTCCCGGAAGGTGGAGGCAGGGCTGGGCCCTCGCCTCTGCAAGCTCCCTTGAGGCGCTGACGTGACCGGCGTCTCCTCGGACAATTTGGAAGCCACCAGGGCCAAGCCGGACAGCTGGTGAGTGACAGGCCGCACGCCCCCCCGGGAATACTTGACTGGCTGGCGGCTGAAGTGGCCACGGGGCTGTGTCCCCAGGGGTGAGTCCTCAGGGCCGTGGCTGGACCCTGCGGGATAGGGTGGTCAGTGCTAAGCACCCCCACGTCCTCTGGACGTCCCCTCTCCATTGTCACTGCTCGGTCAAGCTATCCAAGGGCAGGAGCAGCCCCAGAACCTCTGGGCTACTCTCTAGCACACTCACCTTCCCCTCCCTCATTTTTGGTGTCTTCAGTTACTTCCTCTTCCTGGTCACTCTGCAGGGCTGGAATCTGCGAGAAGAAACCCAAGAATGAGAGCTCCAGCAATAAAATCTTCATTCTTGGGATTTTACTTTAAAATCCTGGTTCAAGAGTCCTTGAACACGCAAAAGCTCCTTTGCAGTTCTGCTGTCTGGGGAGAGAGGATGCCGTTGAGAGTGCACTGCTGGCCCTCCCGTGAAGAGCAGGGTCCTTAATCTCAGCTGTGGGCTCTGTGAGGGCAGGCATGCCTCATTCACCGGAGGACCCGCCTGGAAAATGACAGCCATCTCTGCTTTAGGAATGGGTGAACTACCCTCCATCTCCATCTTGCTCTACTTTCTGCAGTTTCAGGTCTGATTTTTTTTTTTTTTTTTAATTTTGGCCTCTTTTATTGTTTATTTATTTATTTATTTTCATCCATCTTAATTCTTTGGCCTGCATGGGCCTCCCATTGCAGTGGCCTCTCTCGCTGCAGAGCCCCAGCTCCGGGCACATGTGCTTCAGAGAGCTGGCTTGCAATTGGACACACCGGTCTAGCTGCTCCGTGGCACGAGGGATCCTCCCGGGCCAGGGATTGAACCAGTGCCCCCTGCCCTGCAAGGCGGACTCTTTACCCACTGGACCGCCAGGGAAGCCCCAGGCCTGATTTTTAATTAATCGCTTATCTGTACGTCTTTTAGCTGATCCTTTCAGTTCAGTTCAGTTGCATTGGTCAGTCATGTCTGATTCTTTGCGACCCCGTGGACTGCAGCATGCCAGGCTTCCCTGTCCGTTGGTCCTTTAGCTAAATGCTGACAGCGATTGAAATGCTTTCTCTGTGTCCTGAGCACTTTCTGAGGTATTCCAGTTCTGAGAGTCTCACACCTCGCCAGCAGCCCCTTTCCCAGCTCTGGGGCGCCAGAGGGGAGATCCCATCTCTCAGGAAATGGTGAGCATATCAGGATCTGAGGGATAGGAAGCTGTCCCTAAGCGTCTCATCTCTATATGGTTTTCAATAACAATATGTACCTCTTAGGAGTGGTAAAGAACCCTCCTGCCAACGCAGGAGACACAAGAGACGCAGGTTTGATCCCTGGGTCAGGAAGATCCCCTCGAGAAGGAAATGACCACTGGCTCCAGTATTCTTGCCTGGGAAATCCCAAGGATGGAGGAGCCTGGCGGGCTGCAGTCCATGGGTTCGCACAGAGTCGGACGTGACAGAAGTGACTTAGCACAACTGTATGTACATCTTAGGGAAGTTACTGTGGAAACTCCCCTGCATGGTAGGTATGCAGTCAGTGGAGGCCTGCGCACTCCTCTTTGGCCCCACTTCCTACCACCTTCCCCTCACTCATTTATTACAGCATGGGGCTGTGACCCTGACCTCCACCTGATTTACTCCTACCTCATGTCCTTCTAGTCTTTGATCAGAGCCATCTGCTCCATGAGACCAACCCACAGCATCCTGCTTACCGCTGCAAACTGCCCACCACCCCTCTCTGCGGTGTCCTTACTTGACGTTATCCTACTCTTTCTTGCTTCTACAGTACCCATCACCGTGTAACATCCTGGATCACTTTGTATGACTTCGTATCATTTATCTTATTTACCGTTGGTTTCTTTCTCACTAGAAGGGAGGCAACCAAGAAGGTGGAGTCTTGGAATGGTTTGCTCACTGATCTATCTGTCACGCCTAGCACAGTGCCTGGCCCACTGTAGGTGTTCAGTATCTATTCTGGTGAAGGAATCAATGGTACTCACATTAGTATCTCTGCAAGGCTGTACCCTGTGGTTACGCCATTATTTCCCACCACTCCGTTCCTTCCCTTTCCTTTCAGAATGAGCGCAGGGTCAATAAGGAAAGGAGGAAGGGAATGAATAGAAAATTTTAAAAGGGAAGGAAGCTAGAAGAGAGAGTGAGAGGATTCAATGGAGGCTCTCCCCACGTTTGTGGGTCCGGCAGGGTCCTACCTCTGAGGGCGTGGCCTCGGGATGCTTCTCCGTAGCATCAAGGGGCATCGCGTCCGGGTCGGGGTCTGAGGCTAGGGATACGGGCAGGGGGTCCAGGACAAGTTGTACGTGTGACGGCTGGAGGCTGGTGGGGAGGGTCACGGGGGGTGGGCTGGGGTCTCGGGGCAGGAGCTCAGTGGCCAGGAGGAGCTCGTCAGTCCTGAAAATCTGCTCATAGTGCACAATGAGGAACTCGATGAGCTGGGCCTGGTGCGCAGAATCCAGCAGGCAGGTGACGGGGCCGGCACTGCCTGGCCCTGGGCCGTCCGGCAGCCGCAACAGTGTCGGCCCAAACACGATGCCCAGGTTGTTGGTAGACATCTTGTTCTCCTCAAAGTGTGCAGCCACCCTGGGGACAAGGTGAGGAGAAGGGTCAGGGCGCAGAGGGTGGGATTATTGGTCACCAGGTAGGACCTGCAAGCCAGGCTAGTGGCGACTTGCCCAAGTCACCACAGGGAAGAGGTCCTGGTCATTGTACGTGACCAGCAGCCACAAGCCTGGTGATGGCGATCAAGGGTCAGCATCCAAAGTCAGGGGTCATGTATTCAGTTTCAGAGCTCAGAAAACACGTGCAGAGGTCAGAGGTCAGTGTCAAGAACCAGTGGTCACATGTCGAAGGAAGGGGTTGGTCGCCTCAGGTCACAAGTCACGTAGCAAGGTCAAGGACAGTGCACACCTGAACAGATGGGCCACCAGGTGCCTCAGGGTGTTGTAGTTAGAGTCAGGCAGCTGCACCAAGAGGGTCTTCAGCGAGCGGATAACCTCAGGGCTGGGGCTGGGGGTCCCAGGGTCGTGCCCAGGGTCTGCATGCAGGGTCTTAGCCAGAGAGATGAAGGCGTCGTAGAGGTGGAAGGGGATCACGGGGTCAGTGAGCTGGGGGTGGAATGGCAGGGGGGATATGGGTGTGGGTGGGCTGCAGAGGGTCCTCAGCCTGAGCCCACCCGGCCCCTGAGTCCCGAGCCACTGAGCACCCACCTCCTGGAGGAACCGCTTGAGAACGCTCGAGACATCGTGAGGCGAGTTCCCCGACAGGTCGACCAAGGCTCGGCCGTTCTCAAAAGCCTGGCATAGCCGTTCCACGCGGACCCTGGACCCGCTGACCCGATATATGCCCTGCGGGGCAGGGGTAAGTGGACACCTGCGCTTGCAGTCTGGTCATTGAGAGGGCTGGGGCGCTACTGGGGTGGTCAAAGGTCGAGGAAGCACCTGCACATTCAGCGCGCGCTGTTCTATCTCGGCCGTGCACCTACTAATCAGAAAGGGCACCTCCTCCGGGAAGTCTCTGGGGAGTTGCAGGAAGTTGACCCCAAAGAGGGGCGTCCGGGCTGGCAGCCGCTTATGTCCACAGAGGATCAGTAGAGTCTCGAGGCAGCGCTTGTGGCAGGTCAGAAGGCACTGAGGGAAAGGCTACAGGGTCAGGGAGGTCATCGGGGTCCGTGGGGGAAGGGAGGGTTCCGGGGATCCTCCAGGGAGCAGGGGCCTCATTGAGGATCATTGGATCTGGGGAATTCTCTGGTAGGAAGGTTTTAGGAATTGCATGTCAGGGAGATAGATGCCTGGGTCAGAGAGGTTACTGAAGGTCAGCAGAGGTCATCAGGTCATTGGGCCAGGCATACCTCCTCGCACTCGGTCCCGCTGACCATGAAAGCGTCGCACTCTCGGCACTTGGCGGGGCCCCGAAGCCGCCGCAGCCGGTGGGTCACATGTCGAAGGAAGGGGTTGGTCGCCTCAGGTCACAAGTCACGTAGCAAGGTCAAGGACAGTGCACACCTGAACAGATGGGCCACCAGGTGCCGCAGGGTGTTGTAGTTAGAGTCAGGCAGCTGCACCAAGAGGGTCTTCAGCGAGCGGATAACCTCAGGGCTGGGGCTGGGGGTCCCAGGGTCGTGCCCAGGGTCTGCATGCAGGGTCTTAGCCAGAGAGATGAAGGCGTCGTAGAGGTGGAAGGGGATCACGGGGTCAGTGAGCTGGGGGTGGAATGGCAGGGGGGATATGGGTGTGGGTGGGCTGCAGAGGGTCCTCAGCCTGAGCCCACCCGGCCCCTGAGTCCCGAGCCACTGAGCACCCACCTCCTGGAGGAACCGCTTGAGAACGCTCGAGACATCGTGAGGCGAGTTCCCCGACAGGTCGACCAAGGCTCGGCCGTTCTCAAAAGCCTGGCATAGCCGTTCCACGCGGACCCTGGACCCGCTGACCCGATATATGCCCTGCGGGGCAGGGGTAAGTGGACACCTGCGCTTGCAGTCTGGTCATTGAGAGGGCTGGGGCGCTACTGGGGTGGTCAAAGGTCGAGGAAGCACCTGCACATTCAGCGCGCGCTGTTCTATCTCGGCCGTGCACCTACTAATCAGAAAGGGCACCTCCTCCGGGAAGTCTCTGGGGAGTTGCAGGAAGTTGACCCCAAAGAGGGGCGTCCGGGCTGGCAGCCGCTTATGTCCACAGAGGATCAGTAGAGTCTCGAGGCAGCGCTTGTGGCAGGTCAGAAGGCACTGAGGGAAAGGCTACAGGGTCAGGGAGGTCATCGGGGTCCGTGGGGGAAGGGAGGGTTCCGGGGATCCTCCAGGGAGCAGGGGCCTCATTGAGGATCATTGGATCTGGGGAATTCTCTGGTAGGAAGGTTTTAGGAATTGCATGTCAGGGAGATAGATGCCTGGGTCAGAGAGGTTACTGAAGGTCAGCAGAGGTCATCAGGTCATTGGGCCAGGCATACCTCCTCGCACTCGGTCCCGCTGACCATGAAAGCGTCGCACTCTCGGCACTTGGCGGGGCCCCGAAGCCGCCGCAGCCGGTGGGTCTGGGCCGCGTTGGACAGGATCCACTTCTTGAAGGGGACCCCTGGCCCATTCTCCAGCCCATCGCCCAGGTCTGCAGGGAGACAGGGTCAGAAGTGCCTAGTCCATCCCCACCCCCACCTCCACCTGCTTCCAGCCTCACCAGGGTCTCGCTCCTCAAAGTCATCTGAAGATTCGGTGCTTATGGACGAGACCTTCACCAGTCGCCTTGCGCCGGAGCCTGGAGTCAGAAGGTTACAGAGGTTGAGGGTCACAGAGGTTGTGGGGAGGCTCCAAGGCTAAGGAGACATTCTCGGTTTTTCAGCCTTCCCAGATCACCCACAGGCGCCCTTGGGGAAAGCGTCAGAGGTCCGGGAGGTCAGAGAGGTCAGGGGTTAGAGGTTGAGGAATAAGTCAGTAACCTGGGGGCGGGGATGGTTTGAAATGGGATCAAAAGGATGGGTCAGAGACTGAGAAAATAAGGTCAGGGATGCGGGGTAGGTCAGAGGTCAAAGAATGGGTTTGAGACTAAGGGTCGGAGCTGGCCAGGGGCCGAAGGATGGACCCACCTGGGCTGGAAGTGGGGGAGTCTTGGGACCGAGACTCGCTGCCACCACCCACGCTGTCCACGTCACTGGCCGGAGTGGGGCCCAGCGTTCCTAGGAGGGACAGATGGTTCAGCTAGGTCTGGGCGCCTTTCCCGTACCACTCCTGCCTGCACTCCACCACACTCACCGTGCCAGCCAGCGCCAGTGTCCTCCCAAGGGCCGGGCTCCGCTGTGCTCTCATCCAGCTGTGGAGGTGGGGCTCCGGAGAGCTTCTTTCTTGTGTCCAGAGGGGAACTGAGAGGAGAGGTTTGAGGGTTCTGATCATCAGGAAACTGGCCTAGGATGATGTCGCTCCAGGCATCCCGTTTAGGGCCCACCTTGGAGTACTTGGGTCAGCAAGCCCTTATTGGCCATGGGCATCGTGGCCCCCAGTGCAGTAACCCCCATACTCCCAACTCTCCCATGACTGGGACAACCCCACCCAAATGCCTAGCACCGCGTCTCCAGGGCTCCTGCCTGATCCTATTCCTCGGGACCCACCTTTGTGTGAACTCCTGGAAAGAATAGGTGGGTGGCGGGGGTGGTGGGGCGTTGGGCCGTATTGTCCTCACGAACTCTTGGTATCGCTGGCCAGGCTCAAAGGGAGCGCAGCACTCGGCCAGGGCGGCGAAGGCGCGGGGGCCCCGCTCGGCCTGGGCCCCTCGCAGCCCAAACAATCCCAGGGTCACCTGTGGGGCGGAGACCTCGTGTGAGAGGGGCGTGGCCCGACCCTGGGGAGATACTGGGTTGGTCCAGGCTTGGGGGCGGGGCCGGGCAGTGGGAGGTGGCTTAGGGTCTGCAGTATGCCGCTGGGGTTGGGGTGTTGTCTGAACCCGGATGGGTCATCCTGGGGGTTGGATCCCCAGGTGGAGGCCGAGGACGAAGTGCAGTCAGGGTCTGGGGGTGGGGACTGGCTGGCCAGGGTGAAGGTCCTGGTGCCCCCGAGGTGGTCCAGGGGCAGAGGGTGCCCGGCCGCGGGGAGTGAGTGTGGCGGGCGGCCGTCGGGTTAGGGTCTCACCCGGCGCAGCACTTCGTCCCCCTGCAGCACCAGTTTGCGCACGTGAGACACGATCCTCTGCTTGGCGGCCTCCAGGTCCTGCTGCCGCGCATTGGCCTCTCGGACGCAGGCCTGGTACAACGCTTCGGCCTCCAGCGCCTGGAGAAACCAAGGCAGGGAGCGTGCAAGGGAGAGATCGGTGGAGCTGGGGGCGCCAAAGCACAGGAGGACGCGGGGCGGAGTCCCCACCTTGGCCTGGGCCTCTTCTCGCGAGCGCCGCCGCCGCTCCTGCTGTTTGTTGGGTCCGGGAGAGGCCTGGGGGGCCAGGTCTTCAGGGGACACCTGGGAGCGTACCCTCAGCTCCTCGCTCCGCTGTGTGTACTGGAGCTGGGCCCGTCGCAGCGCCTGCTCCGCCTCGTTCTATGGGGCGGAGGAAGGACGGGTCTTCTGGCTTCTTCCTCACCTCCCCGAGCCCGCTTTCCCAGCCCCCAACCCTGGCGCTTACCATGCGCTTCTGCTCTTTCATCCACTGCTCCTTGAACTCCTTTCGCCACTTCTCAATCTCTGTCCGTTTGGCAACCAGCGGCTAGGAAGGATGGGGAGGTGGGGGTGCTGCAGCCTGGGCTGCTTGGTCGGCCCACCTAGCAGGACCACATGTCTCCCACCTTCTGGACCCTGTTGTGAGTCTGGACTCTCTCTCCAGTGTCTTCTCACCCAGATCTGCCCTCCCCACCCCCGTGTCTCCAGCGTCTCAGTGGTCACCTCTATCCTTTGTGTCTGGACCCAGAGAGACCAAGGCTGCCTTCCTGAGTACCCTCCGCACCCTGCCCGTAGAAATAAACAAAACAAAAGCACAGTTTTGCAATCGCACAGGAAGCCTGGTTCGAATCTTGGCAGGGTAACCTTGGGCAAGTTCCTCAGTATTCTCGGTCTCAGCTTCCTCATCACTCGATGGTGCGGAGGGTAACACGGTAACACGGAGCCTTCTCCCGGGTGGCTAGGGATGGAAGGATGCATGAAGGGCCCCCTCACCTGGTAGTAGTCTCTTTTCTGCTGGGCCAGTGTCTCCATGGCCAGGGTTCCCAGGCTGAGGTCGTGCTCCAGAAACAGGGTGTAGATATACTGCAGGGGCATCTGTTTCTGGGGGGTGGGGCGAGAACAGCTGGTATGGGAGGATGCGGAGGGTCCAGGGGGGTCCAGCCACGGTTCTGGAGGGCTCGGCTCTGGGACGGGGTCTGCTCACGGCTACTACCTGCTGCTGGATGGACACTTTGGCCGCCTCGGCGATCTTCATGATGTTTTTGGCAAACTCCAGCTCTGGGGGAGACAGCAGGGGTCTGAGTCAGGCCGGCCCTGGGAGCACTGCAGGGTCCAGGGTGGGCCTGGGACTCGGCTGGCCCAAGGGGCTCTCACCATAGCTGGCTCTCTTCTCGGTCCACGCCAGTAGCTCCTTGACGTAGCGGCTCCAGGTCTTGGCATACTCCAGAGCTGCGTCCACGCCCCCCTTGGTGCGAATGAGCCGCAAGTCCAGTTCCTCCCCTGGGGCAAACGGGCGGACCTCTGAAACCTGCCCTGAGCTCTTAGACCAGCCTAGGGGACCCTATTCTACACCCTATGGCCTCTCCAAATGCTCCCTTGCTTTTGCTTATCCAGGTTGTAATTTTACAATGATTCTCTACTTAGACTGGGGCTCCCTGAGGACAGGGGTTCAGATCTGCTGTGCGCTGCCATGGCCCTGGTGCATGGAGCAGGCAATTGGTGATGGAAGGCCTCCTTCTGCCCCCATGCCTCTGGACCCTGTTGTGAGTCTGGACGCTCTCTCCAGTGTCTTCTCACCCAGATCTGCCCTCCCCACCCCCGTGTCTCCAGCGTCTCAGTGGTCACCTCTATCCTTTGTGTCTGGACCCAGAGAGACCAAGGCTGCCTTCCTGAGTACCCTCCGCACCCTGCCCGTAGAAATAAACAAAACAAAAGCACAGTTTTGCAATCGCACAGGAAGCCTGGTTCGAATCTTGGCAGGGTAACCTTGGGCAAGTTCCTCAGTATTCTCGGTCTCAGCTTCCTCATCACTCGATGGTGCGGAGGGTAACACGGTAACACGGAGCCTTCTCCCGGGTGGCTAGGGATGGAAGGATGCATGAAGGGCCCCCTCACCTGGTAGTAGTCTCTTTTCTGCTGGGCCAGTGTCTCCATGGCCAGGGTTCCCAGGCTGAGGTCGTGCTCCAGAAACAGGGTGTAGATATACTGCAGGGGCATCTGTTTCTGGGGGGTGGGGCGAGAACAGCTGGTATGGGAGGATGCGGAGGGTCCAGGGGGGTCCAGCCACGGTTCTGGAGGGCTCGGCTCTGGGACGGGGTCTGCTCACGGCTACTACCTGCTGCTGGATGGACACTTTGGCCGCCTCGGCGATCTTCATGATGTTTTTGGCAAACTCCAGCTCTGGGGGAGACAGCAGGGGTCTGAGTCAGGCCGGCCCTGGGAGCACTGCAGGGTCCAGGGTGGGCCTGGGACTCGGCTGGCCCAAGGGGCTCTCACCATAGCTGGCTCTCTTCTCGGTCCACGCCAGTAGCTCCTTGACGTAGCGGCTCCAGGTCTTGGCATACTCCAGAGCTGCGTCCACGCCCCCCTTGGTGCGAATGAGCCGCAAGTCCAGTTCCTCCCCTGGGGCAAACGGGCGGACCTCTGAAACCTGCCCTGAGCTCTTAGACCAGCCTAGGGGACCCTATTCTACACCCTATGGCCTCTCCAAATGCTCCCTTGCTTTTGCTTATCCAGGTTGTAATTTTACAATGATTCTCTACTTAGACTGGGGGCTCCCTGAGGACAGGGGTTCAGATCTGCTGTGTGCGCTGCCATGGCCCTGGTGCATGGAGCAGGCAATTGGTGATGGAAGGCCTCCTTCTGCCCCCATGCCTCTGGCCTCAAAGCCCCGTACCTGTAAGGGATGGCGGATCCTCTGGGGAGGGGCCACTCCAACGGCTGGTTCCACTGATCTGAGGAGGAGGGAGACGGCATTCAGGAACGAGCAGTGCAGGGGCCGCACCTTCCTCTGAGCCCCACCTCTGAGACCCCCTCCTTCATGTCCCCTTGGTCCCATCTCTCACCAAAGTGGCCGTGGGGGGCTTGTCAGGTTCTGGGTCTCTGGAAATCACAGGGTCTCCGGAAATCATAGGGTCTCCAGTCAGCACATCAAGGGTCCTGGGAGATAAGGGTGTCAGGATGCCGTCCTCCATCCAGTCTGTCCCACCTAGGTGCTGGGGACCCCAGAGCAGTTTGGGGATGATCCTAGATATCATCTCTGTGACATCTGTCGTATCTGGGGGATCCTGAGAGATAGCACTTTAGGGAGGGAAGCAGGCGATTTTTTTTTTTTTATGGGCCTTGAGATAGAATTTGAAGGATCCCAGGTAACTTTTGGGTTCAGGGTGAGATTATAAAGCTCTCAAATGCTTTAAGAGATCACAAGAAGGATACATGGGGGCCCTAGGATCACTTTGGAGGTTGCTGGTGGATTTAGGGGGTTGAATTTGGGGATATTCAGGTGTGTTGAGGGGCCTCTCTTAAAACTTCTTGAGTTACTAGGTTAAGCGGATCCAGAAGTTCGGGGTCACAGGGTGGGCCTGGGACTGGCCCAAGGGGCTCTCACCATAGCTGGCTCTCTTCTCGGTCCACGCCAGTAGCTCCTTGACGAGCGGCTCCAGGTCTTGGCATACTCCAGAGCTGCGTCACGCCCCTTGGTGCGAATGAGCCGCAAGTCCAGTTCCTCCCCTGGGGCAAACGGGCGGACCTCTGAAACCTGCCCTGAGCTCTTAGACCAGCCTAGGGGACCCTATTCTACACCCTATGGCCTCTCCAAATGCTCCCTTGCTTTTGCTTATCCAGGTTGTAATTTTACAATGATTCTCTACTTAGACTGGGGGCTCCCTGAGGACAGGGGTTCAGATCTGCTGTGTGCGCTGCCATGGCCCTGGTGCATGGAGCAGGCAATTGGTGATGGAAGGCCTCCTTCTGCCCCCATGCCTCTGGCCTCAAAGCCCCGTACCTGTAAGGGATGGCGGATCCTCTGGGGAGGGGCCACTCCAACGGCTGGTTCCACTGATCTGAGGAGGAGGGAGACGGCATTCAGGAACGAGCAGTGCAGGGGCCGCACCTTCCTCTGAGCCCCACCTCTGAGACCCCCTCCTTCATGTCCCCTTGGTCCCATCTCTCACCAAAGTGGCCGTGGGGGGCTTGTCAGGTTCTGGGTCTCTGGAAATCACAGGGTCTCCGGAAATCATAGGGTCTCCAGTCAGCACATCAAGGGTCCTGGGAGATAAGGGTGTCAGGATGCCGTCCTCCATCCAGTCTGTCCCACCTAGGTGCTGGGGACCCCAGAGCAGTTTGGGGATGATCCTAGATATCATCTCTGTGACATCTGTCGTATCTGGGGGATCCTGAGAGATAGCACTTTAGGGAGGGAAGCAGGCGATTTTTTTTTTTTTATGGGCCTTGAGATAGAATTTGAAGGATCCCAGGTAACTTTTGGGTTCAGGGTGAGATTATAAAGCTCTCAAATGCTTTAAGAGATCACAAGAAGGATACATGGGGGCCCTAGGATCACTTTGGAGGTTGCTGGTGGATTTAGGGGGTTGAATTTGGGGATATTCAGGTGTGTTGAGGGGCCTCTCTTAAAACTTCTTGAGTTACTAGGTTAAGCGGATCCAGAAGTTTCAGGTTCCTAGTGAGGCTTCAGGCACCTCAACGGTCAGGGATTTGGGAATCCTGGCAGAATGTGGGGTGACCCAGGCTCCGACTCACACGCTCCCCAGTGAGATCTCGAGGTTGTCCAGGCTCCGGAAGATGTCACTGTACCTCTTCCTGCTCTCAGGAGCTGGGGGGAGCCCTTGGGGAGGGGAGTATCACACATGGACCAACAGAAGCCTCTCTCCACCCACTGCACCTCCGCAGGCTGTTTGGAGGGCGAGGGTGGGGGTGGAAGGCGGCGGGAGAGAGAGAGAGAAAGAGAAAGGGGAGGGAACCAGAAAGAGAGTTCTGGCCCCACGGGGAGAGCAGGATGGGGTGGCTGTTTGGGCTGGGATGGAGGGATGTGGGCTTGGGTGGGGCCTGGTTCAGGACAGGCAGATGGACTCAGACACAGCCCCACACAGAGACAGCTGCTTAGAGAGGCAGGGACACCCACACACGCATGGGCCCAGAAGCAAAGGGACAAAACAGATGTCCTAGATACAGCCACACTGTCTCCGGGGACAGAGAGGGCTTGACAATGGAACCACATGGACCTCAGGCCAGACAGATGGAAATACACGTGGGACAGACCAGCACAGGGCCTGCGGCAGAAATAAGACACAGGCACACTGAACCACGAGAGGCATAAAGACCAAATGACACTCAGTATGCAAAGCAGAGACACAAAGCCTGGCGGAAACAAAGTCGGACCTCGCCACATTTCTGCCGCAGGCACCCCTTCTAGCGGGCCCAGATCAGCCTGTTCCCCTCCCCAGGCAATGGAGTAGCTGGATGGGGATCCTGCCGCGTTGCCCTCTCCATCAACAGTCGTGACACCCTGCCCCCATCACAAATGTCAGAAGCAGAAGCGGCCACTTCCCCTTCCTGGGCCCCCTCCCCCAGGCATCCGGGGTGAACTCCTAAGGGGGAGGGGGTGAGGGGCTGGTGTCCTGGTCCCCTCTCAGCTTGGGGGTCCCTACGGCGCAGGATCCCCGCCTCCTCCCCATTCAGGAACTTCTCTCCCGGCTCTCGGGACAGAGAGGGACAGGCGGGGCCCCTCATTGATTTAGGAAGTAAGATACGGTCGGGGGAGGCCCCTCTAGGATCACGTATCCCGGACCGCCTACCCGGCTCTGTTGAGTCCATGGTCCGGCCCTAGGATCGCTCGGCTAGGATGGGGACTGGAATGGAATCGCGCGCCGGCGCTGGCGGGGCCCAGCCCCGATTTCCTGCCTCGGCCGCCGCTGCCGGGGTTCCGCGCGGCCCCGCCTCGAGGAGGCCCCGCCCCGAACCACGCCCCTCCCGCCTGGCCACACCCTCTAGGCGAAGAACCACGCCCCCTGCCTGAGCGGCTGGGGATGCGGTTAAGCCAGGACCTCCTGAGTGACAGGCCGAAGTCACTTCATCTCGGACAGTTTCCTCTTTCCAGATCTTTGCGGGGTCCCCTAAGTCCCGGCACCCTCCCCTTGCAGTGAGCCGACAGAGTGTGCCTGGCCAGAGGGACCTGTCCTAAACCTTTCCCCTTCTACGACCCGTTGAGACCCCTGCCCAGCGGTTTCGTGGAACGCTGAACCCATCCTAACCTCGTGGGGCAACGGGAGCCCCCTGGTGGAAGCCTGATGCCCTGCCTGATTCCAGTTGAATCTGAAGTCCCCTAACACAGAAGTCCTCAACATTTCTGGCACCAGGGCTTGTTTTCCTGCAACTAGAAGGTTCTATCTGGGAGTGATGAGAGATAAGGACACCGGAAGTGTGTCGCTTATGTCCAGTCTACTCTAGAGTCTCGTTTTGGTTGCTGTCACTATAGAACACGCTGCTTCACAAAGACGAGATGTTGGAAATGGAAGCAGGTTTCCAGCGCTTCTGTGGCAATTTCGGGATATTCCCCTTTGACTTTAAGCCAGAACATGTGTGCATGCGTGCTATGTTGATTCAGTCTTGTCCGACTCTCTGTGACCCCACGGATGGGAACCCATCAAACTCCTTTGTCCATGGGCCTCTCCAGGCAAGAATACTGGCATGGGTTGCCATGACTTCCTCCAGGAGATCCTCTCAACCCAGGGATCGAACGGGTGTCTCTTATGTCTTTTGCGCTGACAGGCGGGATTTTTACTACTAGCACCACCCTTCCTGCCAAAAAGTGAAAGTCCCTCAGTCGTGTCCATCTCTGTGACCCCAGGGACTGTAGCCCGCCAGGCTCCTCTGTCCATGGGACTCTCCAGGCAAGAACACTGGAGTGGGTTGCCATGCTCTTCTCCAGGGGATCTTCTCGATCCAGGGATTGAATCGTGACTTCTGCATTGCAGGCAGATTCTTTCCCTGAAAGACAAGTTTCCTGAGCCACCAGGAAAGCCCATCCAGAACATACAGAGACTTGAAATGGTCTTAAACATACTTTTTTTTTTTTTTAATGTTTTTCATTTTATTTCTTTTTGTTTTTGGCTAGTCTGGGTTTTCACTGCTGCCGCAGGCTCTCCTCTAGTTGCAGTGAGAGGGGACACTCTCCAGTTGAGGTGAGCAGGCCTCTTGTTGTGGTGACTTCCCTTGTGGAACTTGGGCTCCAGGGCACGTGGGCTTCAGGAGTTGTGGCACATGGGCTCAACAGTTGCGGCTCCAAGGCTCCGGAGCCCAGGCTCCACAGTTGTGGCTCACGGGCCCAGCTGCTCCGCAACATGGCTCCACAGGGATAGCGTCCTAATTCCCCTCTACGGGCCCCACCTAGGCCCCCGGGCAACGGGAGCCCCTGGTGGAAGCCTGATGCCCTGCCTGATTCCAGTTGAATCTGAAGTCCCCTAACACAGAAGTCCTCAACATTTCTGGCACCAGGGCTTGTTTTCCTGCAACTAGAAGGTTCTATCTGGGAGTGATGAGAGATAAGGACACCGGAAGTGTGTCGCTTATGTCCAGTCTACTCTAGAGTCTCGTTTTGGTTGCTGTCACTATAGAACACGCTGCTTCACAAAGACGAGATGTTGGAAATGGAAGCAGGTTTCCAGCGCTTCTGTGGCAATTTCGGGATATTCCCCTTTGACTTTAAGCCAGAACATGTGTGCATGCGTGCTATGTTGATTCAGTCTTGTCCGACTCTCTGTGACCCCACGGATGGGAACCCATCAAACTCCTTTGTCCATGGGCCTCTCCAGGCAAGAATACTGGCATGGGTTGCCATGACTTCCTCCAGGAGATCCTCTCAACCCAGGGATCGAACGGGTGTCTCTTATGTCTTTTGCGCTGACAGGCGGGATTTTTACTACTAGCACCACCCTTCCTGCCAAAAAGTGAAAGTCCCTCAGTCGTGTCCATCTCTGTGACCCCAGGGACTGTAGCCCGCCAGGCTCCTCTGTCCATGGGACTCTCCAGGCAAGAACACTGGAGTGGGTTGCCATGCTCTTCTCCAGGGGATCTTCTCGATCCAGGGATTGAATCGTGACTTCTGCATTGCAGGCAGATTCTTTCCCTGAAAGACAAGTTTCCTGAGCCACCAGGAAAGCCCATCCAGAACATACAGAGACTTGAAATGGTCTTAAACATACTTTTTTTTTTTTTTAATGTTTTTCATTTTATTTCTTTTTGTTTTTGGCTAGTCTGGGTTTTCACTGCTGCCGCAGGCTCTCCTCTAGTTGCAGTGAGAGGGGACACTCTCCAGTTGAGGTGAGCAGGCCTCTTGTTGTGGTGACTTCCCTTGTGGAACTTGGGCTCCAGGGCACGTGGGCTTCAGGAGTTGTGGCACATGGGCTCAACAGTTGCGGCTCCAAGGCTCCGGAGCCCAGGCTCCACAGTTGTGGCTCACGGGCCCAGCTGCTCCGCAACATGTGGGATCTTCCCGGATCAGGGATAGAACTTGTCTCCCGCATTGGCAGGTGAGCTCTCTACCACTGAGCTACCAGGGAAGCCCGTAAATATACTTTTAAGGCCATGGTTATTTTTGATCTAAAGCAGTGGATCTTCTTCTAGCATGGACAAAGTCAATTCACCTGACTTATTCACAAATGGGTTGAGGATCCATTTCTTCCCAGTTTGGGGGGCTGCAGTGGTTGCAAAGTAACGCTCCAACTCTTCTGAAAGCTGTGGTAGGTGGTCATTCATCAGCGGGGAGAGAATAGGCCCGGGCTCAGTCTCTTTCAAAATTCCCGCTGATGGATGAAACATAAAGAATCTCCAATGTTCACCCATAATTCTGGTATGGGTTTGAATGCAGCCACTTTATCTGCTGACCTGACCACAGTTGTTCTCCCCTGAAGGGACAGACTGAGTTTGCTGAGCAGATTTGACTATGTCACACAAACAAATGTTGTGACTTGTGTCATTGAATGTGCTGAAGTGTCACTGAAATGTGTGGCCAGTGGTGACTGTTTCTGTAAAAGAAATCTCTGGAGTGGCTCTCGTAACTCAAAAACTCAGGCCAGGAGTCAGCCTATTTTTTTTGGTAATTTATTTTTACTTACTATTTTTGGTTGTGCTGGGTCTTTGTTGCATTGTGTGTGGTTTCTCTAGTTGTGAGAAGCAGCAAAGTAATGTGTTGACTTGTTAATCCTCTAACGATTGTGCCTCAATATTGTCTGCTATTTCGTCAATTAGTTGAGTTCTGAAAGTGAAAAGTGAAAGTGTTAGCTACTCACTCGTGTCTGACTCTTTGCGACCCAAAGGACTGCATGCAGTCCGTCAGGCTCCTCTGTCCTTCATGGCAGGTGCGCGGGCTTCTCACTGTGGTGACTTCTCTTGTTGCAGAGGTGCATGTGCTTCAGTAGCTGCAGATGCGGGCTCAGCAGCTGCGCAACATGTGGGATCTTCCCGGATCAGGGATAGAACTTGTCTCCCGCATTGGCAGGTGAGCTCTCTACCACTGAGCTACCAGGGAAGCCCGTAAATATACTTTTAAGGCCATGGTTATTTTTGATCTAAAGCAGTGGATCTTCTTCTAGCATGGACAAAGTCAATTCACCTGACTTATTCACAAATGGGTTGAGGATCCATTTCTTCCCAGTTTGGGGGGCTGCAGTGGTTGCAAAGTAACGCTCCAACTCTTCTGAAAGCTGTGGTAGGTGGTCATTCATCAGCGGGGAGAGAATAGGCCCGGGCTCAGTCTCTTTCAAAATTCCCGCTGATGGATGAAACATAAAGAATCTCCAATGTTCACCCATAATTCTGGTATGGGTTTGAATGCAGCCACTTTATCTGCTGACCTGACCACAGTTGTTCTCCCCTGAAGGGACAGACTGAGTTTGCTGAGCAGATTTGACTATGTCACACAAACAAATGTTGTGACTTGTGTCATTGAATGTGCTGAAGTGTCACTGAAATGTGTGGCCAGTGGTGACTGTTTCTGTAAAAGAAATCTCTGGAGTGGCTCTCGTAACTCAAAAACTCAGGCCAGGAGTCAGCCTATTTTTTTTGGTAATTTATTTTTACTTACTATTTTTGGTTGTGCTGGGTCTTTGTTGCATTGTGTGTGGTTTCTCTAGTTGTGAGAAGCAGCAAAGTAATGTGTTGACTTGTTAATCCTCTAACGATTGTGCCTCAATATTGTCTGCTATTTCGTCAATTAGTTGAGTTCTGAAAGTGAAAAGTGAAAGTGTTAGCTACTCACTCGTGTCTGACTCTTTGCGACCCAAAGGACTGCATGCAGTCCGTCAGGCTCCTCTGTCCTTCATGGCAGGTGCGCGGGCTTCTCACTGTGGTGACTTCTCTTGTTGCAGAGGTGCATGTGCTTCAGTAGCTGCAGATGCGGGCTCAGCAGCTGCGGCACATGGGCTTAGTTTCTTCTCGGCATGTGCAATCTTTCCGGACTGGGGATCAAACCCATGTCCCCTGCATTGGGAGGGAGATTCCTATCCACTGTACCACCCGGGAAGTCCTAGTGATCTACCTTGAAATGCCATCTTACTTCCGTGTATAAAACATGTTTTTGCTCTGTGTCATCTCCTCACAAAGCTGCTTGAATAGACATGAGTTAAGGGCATGTACTTTTCTTTTTTTTTTAACTATTTATTTATTTATTTATTTTGGGCGGGGGTTGGGTTGGGGAGGGAGGGGAGCGGGCGGGCCACTTCTATTGGTCTTCCATTTCTCTATTTTCATCCATCTTTGTTCTTTGGCTCCTATGGGCCTCCCATTGCAGTGGCGTCTGTCGTCGCAGAGCGCCCGCTCTGGGCGCATGAGCTCCAGAGCTCTGGCTCGGTAATTGGACACATGGGTCCAACTGCTCCGCAGCACACGGGATCTTCCCAGGCCAGGGATCGAACCGGCGCCCCCTGCACTGCAAGGCGGTGTCTTTACCTACTGGACCACCAGGGGAAGCCCAAGGGCATGTACTTTAATGTGGTTGATAATTTTAATCACATCCTACACAATGCTGTTAAGTTCAGGGGCCATTTTTCAGCTATCCAGAATTTCTTTATGGATGACACAGTGTAGACTCACATTCAGAAAGGACTTCTTTGACCCAAGTACTGAAATCAGAAAGTGTTTACTTACGGCAGCCACTCCGTCCGTGCAGACACAAAGTGACCAATTCATTTTTCCTGATGTGTAATCAGAGACTTGTGCTGTTGGTTGACAACAAATGTGCACATAACATATCTTCATGAAAAACTTAAGGCACCCAAACATTGCTGCCTTGTCAACATTGGTAGATCAGTTAACCTGGATGGTGTGCCAGGTTGACATGTTAATCCTAACAATTGTGCCTCAATATTCTCTGTATTTCAACAATTAGTTATAAAAGTGAAAACTTAAAAGTGTTAATCACTTAGTCGTGTCTGACTCCTTGCGACCCCAGGCAGGCTCCTATGTACATGGAATTCTCCAGGAGTGGGTTGCCGTTAATTCCCTTCTCCAGGGAATCTCCCCGACCCGGGGATTGAACCTGGGTTTCCTGCACTGCAGGTAGATTCTTTTCATTTTTTTCTTCTGCGGGGGTGGGCCACTTCTATTGGTCTTTCATTTATCTATTTGCATCCGTCTTTGTTCTTTGGCCGGTGTGGGCCTCCCATTCTGGTGGCCTATGTTGTTGCAGAGCACCGGCTCTGGGTGCATGTGCTCCAGAGCTCTGGCTCGGCAATTGGACACATCGGTCCAGCCACTCCGCGGCACGTGGGATCTTCCCAGGCCAGGGATCAAACCAACGTCCCTTGCACTGCAAGGCGGTGTCCTTACTCACTGGACCACCAGGGAAGCCCTGCAGGTAGATTCTTGACCACCGGAACCACCAGGGAAGTCTAATTTTTTGTGTCGTCTAGTTATGGGGCTCGCCAAAAGAGGAAAGCATGCCACCTTTTGATCTGCAGCCTTTCCTAAAAGTTCTTGACAAATGCCCTTCGCGGCAGGCAGGATCAGCTCTTCACCAACAGGAAAGGGCTCAGCTTTAGCCTCAGAGTCAGCCACTAAGAATGAGGCTTTCCATGCAGACACAATTAATGAAGCAGTGGTCTTCAATCATTGCTTTTGTGGAGTTCACATTTTTCTTTTGAAAAACTCCAAAGCGTTGTCTTTTAATGCAGGGTGCTACACCTCTGTGTGGTGAAGCAGTCTCCAGTTTCATGGCTCGTGGAACAGCCCATCGCCACATATGGTACAAAGTGGTCTTGGAGAGCGTGAATCGCCTGTTGCAATGAACTCATAGTTGGAGTACGCCAGGACAGTTGGCTGTAGTTGTTTAGTTGCTAAGTTGTGTTTGACCCATGTGACACTATGGACTGCAGCCCGCCAGCCTCCTCTGTCCACAGGATTTCCCAGACAAGAATACTGGAACGGGTTGCCATTTTCTTCTCTAGGAGATCTGCTCAACCCAGAACGCTTGGTATTTTAAATGCTGCTTTTTGGTGGGGGCAGTCTTAGAGCCTTCTGCTGTCTTGCCAGCCTGCCGCTCACCTCTTGCTGTGCAGCCTAGCTCCTATCTGGACACAGAACAGTACCAGTCTGTGGCCCATGGGCTGGGGACCGTGGTCCTAACATGCTGGGCTGCAGACACTTACTGGGGGACCCCAGTAATGCTCAGCGATAGATCAGGCTCTTGAGGACTTGTTAGAGGGCATCCAGATACCCCTAGAATCTCTCATGCACAGACGGTACAAAGACACTCACCCTGAGCCCCTCAAGAAGCATCCCTAGCAAACCCCAAGTCTATAGAGTGTGCTCTGCTTCTGGTGGCCTCAAATTGTCTCAGGAACCCCATGTGACCACAGCAGCCTCCTTGCTGGCTGGGGTCTGGCACTTGTTGCTGTTCAGTCGCTAAGTTGTTGTCCAGGTCTTTGCAACCCCAGGGACCGGAAGATGCACTCTCAGGTCAGGAGGTGTCCGACACGCTACTAGGGAACAGTGGAGCAACAGCTGACGCCTCCGCCCCTCTGGAAACCTTGGCCAGTGTTCAGGGCCCCTGTGATGCTCACAGCTGGTCCCAGCCCCTTCTTAAAGAGTGTGAACAGAGTCGGTATTTGTAACGACTTGGATGGAACGTCATTGTATCTGACACCATGACACATGGCATGCTGTGATTATTCTGCACGTTACTGAAACGGGAAAAACGCCATTGATCCTAAGACTTGAGCGCCTAAGGTGACAAAAAATGTGAGGCTGCGAGGCCATGGAAACATGGGAGTTCTTAAGAAACTAGGAGATGCGCAGAGCTCTCTGGGCTCCGAGCTTGGCTTTGTGTCCAAGTGCCGAATGAGTGGCAGAGGGAGATCAGACCCTCACACCACCCATGAAGAGGGGGCCAGCAGCTTCCTCGGGGAGCACTCAAGCTCTCAATAACCCCTCCTGTGGCACAGAGATGGAAGTAAGGCTTCTTAAAATTGTTGATGATGCTTTATTTACCAAAGGTGCTGGCCGGGGGCTGGTTCTGCCAGCCAGGCCCTCAGACAGCCGTAGTGGGGTGGGGTGGATGGGGCATCCCAGCTCAGTCTTGGTGGGCAAGGCCGACCCAGCCTCACCGTGGGGGCAGTGTTCCCTCCTGGGGCCCTCGCGGGGCTCCTGCCCAGGGGCAGCAGGTGCCAGCACCGCCGTCTCAGGAAGGCACTTTCAGCTTTGGGGTCCCCAGGAAGAACTGCAGGATGCGGTCGGCTAGAAGCGCCAAGCCGAAGTCCAGGAGCAGGACCTGGGCGATGACCAGCTTGAACTGCGGGGCAGGAAGTGCTGGTGAGGCGGGTGCCCGCCGACAGGTCTGGGCCACGTCCTGGGACGGGGTCTGGAGGGTCACTCACCTCCACAGGGATGTCCACGAGTCCAAACTGGCTGTTGAACTCGGGGGAGGAGCCGAGGAGCAGGCCCACGACGGCCAGGAGTGACACAGCCAGGCTCCACACCAGGGGCCTATTCTCAGGCAGGCTCTCCATGAAGGGTGGGCCCTAGGGGACGGACGGATGGACAGCTGTGTGTCGTGGGGCCCAGAGGGCAGGCCAGGGGCTCCTGCACAGGGGCTAGGCCTCACCTTGTAGTTGATGGCAAAGGTGGCCATCTGCATGGCCATGGCCATGATGTACACTGTGCTGTTGACGAGACTCGGCTCAAATTCTTTGTACAGGTCCACAAACTGCTCCTGCCTGGAGGGACGCACGGGGGTCAGAGCACCTTCATGACTCGCGCTGCCTCCCTCCTGCCCACTCCACCCCAGAACCAAGCTCTGCTGGCCTGACTCTGGTCACGCCAGGCCAACGTTTGTATGCGTCCCTCCTGCCAGCGCCTCGCCGGGCGGGCACTCACTTCTCGGGGCTCCGGGCCTGGGCCTCGCTGTACAGGTAGACGAGGCTCACGAAGTGCACGCAGAACTGGAGCATGACGGTGAGGATGGTGTACAGGTTGAAGATGTTGGGCAGGGGCCGCTCGCGGGACAGGGTCTTCAGGGGCTGCGGAGGCAAGTGGGGAGTCAGGGCCCAGGCTCACCCTGGGGTCACCCACCTACCCTGCTTCCTGGCAGGTCTCATGTAGAGACCAGTCACCAAACTGTGGGGGTTACGGCTCGGCGTGAGTCCCCAGAGCCCTGCTCACTCCTCCAGATGCAACCCCAGCCCCGCTCCATGGCCATGCTCCATGCAGCCACCACAGGGGTCTTAAGATCTACTACTACGTCCCCCACCCTAGAGTATGTGTAAGGCCCTCCCTGCTTCCCCTGGGGCCGGCACAGTCCATCCAGACCACCCCCGACTCCTCCCGGCCTCCAGGCCCTCCTTGCATCAGCCCATGACCAGTTGCGATCCCTGTGCCTGGTTGCTTGCTGGTGTTCTTTCTCGTTATACGCTCACCTGAATGTCAGCATCGCACAGGCCCTCCTGACCGACCCCGAGGCCGTTCCCCACAGCTGGGGGGCCCGCTGGTGCTATCAGCAGCGCATACTTTCGGTGTGATCTTGACGGCTGGTTCCCCACTTGTCTCTTCCTCACCTGCGTGGCCCACCTGAGACCCCAGCCCGTGGACAGTGCTGGGCCCGAGCTGTTTCACTCTGAAGAGCCCCAGTGGGCACCTGCCCTCCCTCCTGATCTCTGTCTGTAACTTGAAGACAACAGTTCCCACCCCAAGGGCTGCTGTGCAGTTAAATCAGAGGTGCAGCGTCACTTTGAGCAGCACGCCCCGGCTGGCCCAACCGTCACCAGCCATCCATCTGAGAAGGGTCTCCATACCTCTAGGGCAGGAACCGTGGCTCCAAGAAGCAGAGGAGACCCTAGGGTTGGGGCGGAAGCCTCTGCTCTGGCCAGGGTCCTGGCTCACCTTGGAGCGGGAGATGAAGAGGAAACAGCCAGCCAGCAGCAGCCCCTGCAGCGTGGCCTGGAAGTCACTGAACTTGACCCCCTCCAGGTACAGGACGCTCTGGCTGTAGGCCAGGATGAGGGCGTTGAGTGCCAGGATCTTGAACATCTGCAGCGTGGTCACCAGAGTGCAGCGGCCCTGCTTGATCACGTGGCAAACTGGGGAGGAAGGCAGGTGTGGGTGCCAGGCAGGAGGGGCCTGGGCCTGGGGTGGAGCTGAGGGGGAGGCCGCAGGACTCACTGCACTGGATGGAAGAGAGCTTGGAGGTGAAGGGGGCGGCGATGCTGGCGTCCCCCAGCTTCACGATGGGCGTGCTCTCGTCCTCGAGGTCCCGCAGCACCTGACTCAGGCGGTCCTGTGGAGCAGGCGGCAGAGGGTGAGACCTGACCAGCACGGGGGGCGGGTGCCCTTCTCCCTTCAGAGACTCACCCGCTGGGAGGCCAGCTGCTCCTCGGCGGGGGGGAGCCCCGACCTCTGCTTGGCTGCCCTGGAGGTGGCCCTGACTCCACTGTTGCTCAGGACGGGACTGTCCCGGGGCCGCCGCCGCCGTTCGACCACCCGCTCGGGGGCGTTGGCCAGGAGGGCCACCCCTGGTGGGAGAGTGCATCAGGAGTGTCTGCTCCACGCAGCTAACCCCGGGGCCAAACCACCCCATTTCACCTGACCACTCACCCCAAGGAGCGCCTCAGAGAGCATCCTACTTTCTACAAACTACTTTTAAAAAAAAAAATATCACAAAAAGCAATACCCAGATAAAGTATGCCGCACTACATAGGTCCAAAACGATTCCCAAAGAAGTTAACTGTCAAGAATCATAGCTGATAAACCAGGTTAAGTATTTGAAAAGCATTGACAGAAACTAGACTAAGATCATTTTTACACATCACCTTGACACCCGTGTTTTGCTGACACAGAATCAAGGCGACAGACCCTCCCTGGCCTCGGCCCTTGGTGCCCAGGCGGTGTCTGAGAAAACCAAGTTGCATCTGACCCATGGAGCCTGCCTGGGCCCTCACCGGCAGTCCTGGCCCGCCACACTCCCTCAGGCACGTGTCTCCTCCTGGCCCTGGAGCCCTTCAGATCCCCGGGCCCACTGGTCCCTGCCCCATCCCTTCACTACTGCCTCCTCACAGAACCCGCCCAGTGGCGCGTCCCTGACAGCAAGCTGGTGTGGGCAGAACAGCCCCCAACCCCAGGGGCTCACCCACGTCAGCGTGCTTCAGGGCACCCACGTCATTGGTGCCGTCCCCACACATGAGGGTCACGTAGCCCAGCTCCTTCAGGCTGGTGATGACAAACTCCTGTTTGGGGAAGGGGTGGGACGGTGAGGGCGGTGCGCCACGCCCAGGGCCCCGCCTACCCTCTGCCACGCCCTGTACGCACCTTCTGTTTGGGGGCCACTCGGGCGAACACCTGCACGTGGGGGATGAGGCGGAGCAGCAGCTGGGGGTCCTCGGCCTGCAGGTGGGCCAGGCCATCGCCCGTGAGGCACAGTGCGTACTCCAGGGCCAGCGCCTTCGGGGAGCCCTGGGCCAGGGGCTGCGTGATGCTGCCGTCGATGGAGCGCCACTCACACGGTCCACCTGCAGGGCCAGGGCCAGCGCAGGGCGCTCAGCTGCTCACTTGGACCCCACTTAGAGGCCCCAAGTCTTTCCTCTCTGAAGCCTCTTCTTGAACCCCACCCCTCCTGATGCAGGTCCACATCAACCTTCACGCCGGACCCTCGGCACCCCAGAGGTCCCTGACACAAAGAATCTGAAATCCTAAGGCCTAAGTCACTGGCCTGAGATCCTGGGATGAGGCAACATTCAAACCCAGAGAGCCTGAAGGGGCCATCACAAAAAGCAATACCCAGATAAAGTATGCCGCACTACATAGGTCCAAAACGATTCCCAAAGAAGTTAACTGTCAAGAATCATAGCTGATAAACCAGGTTAAGTATTTGAAAAGCATTGACAGAAACTAGACTAAGATCATTTTTACACATCACCTTGACACCCGTGTTTTGCTGACACAGAATCAAGGCGACAGACCCTCCCTGGCCTCGGCCCTTGGTGCCCAGGCGGTGTCTGAGAAAACCAAGTTGCATCTGACCCATGGAGCCTGCCTGGGCCCTCACCGGCAGTCCTGGCCCGCCACACTCCCTCAGGCACGTGTCTCCTCCTGGCCCTGGAGCCCTTCAGATCCCCGGGCCCACTGGTCCCTGCCCCATCCCTTCACTACTGCCTCCTCACAGAACCCGCCCAGTGGCGCGTCCCTGACAGCAAGCTGGTGTGGGCAGAACAGCCCCCAACCCCAGGGGCTCACCCACGTCAGCGTGCTTCAGGGCACCCACGTCATTGGTGCCGTCCCCACACATGAGGGTCACGTAGCCCAGCTCCTTCAGGCTGGTGATGACAAACTCCTGTTTGGGGAAGGGGTGGGACGGTGAGGGCGGTGCGCCACGCCCAGGGCCCCGCCTACCCTCTGCCACGCCCTGTACGCACCTTCTGTTTGGGGGCCACTCGGGCGAACACCTGCACGTGGGGGATGAGGCGGAGCAGCAGCTGGGGGTCCTCGGCCTGCAGGTGGGCCAGGCCATCGCCCGTGAGGCACAGTGCGTACTCCAGGGCCAGCGCCTTCGGGGAGCCCTGGGCCAGGGGCTGCGTGATGCTGCCGTCGATGGAGCGCCACTCACACGGTCCACCTGCAGGGCCAGGGCCAGCGCAGGGCGCTCAGCTGCTCACTTGGACCCCACCTAGAGGCCCCAAGTCTTTCCTCTCTGAAGCCTCTTCTTGAACCCCACCCCTCCTGATGCAGGTCCACATCAACCTTCACGCCGGACCCTCGGCACCCCAGAGGTCCCTGACACAAAGAATCTGAAATCCTAAGGCCTAAGTCACTGGCCTGAGATCCTGGGATGAGGCAACATTCAAACCCAGAGAGCCTGACCACAGGGGCAGCCCCCCTCCCTGCAACCCCTCACAGGATGAACCCCTAAACCTGGGTGTCTGCCTGAAACTCCACTCCTAGGACCAGGGCCCCGCAAGTCACTGCCTCGGGCCAGACACTGCTTGCGACCCACCCGCTTCCCCTTTCCGGCTGATGGGTGGAGGCCCGGAGGCTGAGGGCATCAGATGGCCGAGGGCCGTCCACCGGCCTCGACAGCACTGGATGGCTCGCCTTGAGCTGCCCCAGGCTGGAGGGAAGGCAGCCTCCGCCTGGCTTCTGCTGTGGCTGTTTCGTTAGAGCAGTGCCGGTAGCCAGTCCACAATCCTGGCGGCCCCCTCCCTGTGATGACCCAGGCTCTGGGGGAGCCCAGGGCCCGGGACTGTGACAGAGCCCGGGAATGCGGCAGAGACTGCCCAGGAGGCACCTCCTGACGGGCTTGATTCCAAGGCACCACGTGCACCCAATGAGGTTCCCCAGGAGACGCCAGAGACCACCAGCCTCGGACCTGACCTCAAACTCTTAGATGCAGCGTCTCTAAACGATCCAAGTGGATTCACTTCTGTTTATCTATAGAGCGGGGGCCCCAACAACTGGCCTAGTGGGCTTCCTACGTGGTGTGGGGATGACAAGCCCTTGAATCTGGGGCAAAGGGTCAGACACGGTGAGGCAAACCGAGCCCTTTGCCCTGGGTCTGGCCACACCCAACAGGAGCCCCAGCAGCCTCCGTGCTCACGAGAGGAGTTCTCAAGCAGCCAGCCAGGCCCAAGGTGGGTAGAAGGCTGTGAATGCGGGCTGGAGTGACTACAACCAATGGCCTTAAGACTGTAAGTCACGGCTAGGCCTGGGGCCAGCGGCCACCTGCACGCTGCTGCCCAGGCACGGCGTGCAGCTGCCTGGCCAGGCAGTCCAGGTGCGCTCACGGGGCAAGGTTGTGATCCATGGGTCTGTGCCACAGGCCCTGGAAGACGCTGGTGTGCTATGCAGGCCTGGCACAGAGGTGAGCCACCAGATGGAAGCTGTGCTTGGACTCAAGGCCTAAGTCACTGGCCTGAGATCCTGGGATGAGGCAACATTCAAACCCAGAGAGCCTGACCACAGGGGCAGCCCCTCCTGCAACCCCTCACAGGATGAACCCCTAAACCTGGGTGTCTGCCTGAAACTCCACTCCTAGGACCAGGGCCCCGCAAGTCACTGCCTCGGGCCAGACACTGCTTGCGACCCACCCGCTTCCCCTTTCCGGCTGATGGGTGGAGGCCCGGAGGCTGAGGGCATCAGATGGCCGAGGGCCGTCCACCGGCCTCGACAGCACTGGATGGCTCGCCTTGAGCTGCCCCAGGCTGGAGGGAAGGCAGCCTCCGCCTGGCTTCTGCTGTGGCTGTTTCGTTAGAGCAGTGCCGGTAGCCAGTCCACAATCCTGGCGGCCCCCTCCCTGTGATGACCCAGGCTCTGGGGGAGCCCAGGGCCCGGGACTGTGACAGAGCCCGGGAATGCGGCAGAGACTGCCCAGGAGGCACCTCCTGACGGGCTTGATTCCAAGGCACCACGTGCACCCAATGAGGTTCCCCAGGAGACGCCAGAGACCACCAGCCTCGGACCTGACCTCAAACTCTTAGATGCAGCGTCTCTAAACGATCCAAGTGGATTCACTTCTGTTTATCTATAGAGCGGGGGCCCCAACAACTGGCCTAGTGGGCTTCCTACGTGGTGTGGGGATGACAAGCCCTTGAATCTGGGGCAAAGGGTCAGACACGGTGAGGCAAACCGAGCCCTTTGCCCTGGGTCTGGCCACACCCAACAGGAGCCCCAGCAGCCTCCGTGCTCACGAGAGGAGTTCTCAAGCAGCCAGCCAGGCCCAAGGTGGGTAGAAGGCTGTGAATGCGGGCTGGAGTGACTACAACCAATGGCCTTAAGACTGTAAGTCACGGCTAGGCCTGGGGCCAGCGGCCACCTGCACGCTGCTGCCCAGGCACGGCGTGCAGCTGCCTGGCCAGGCAGTCCAGGTGCGCTCACGGGGCAAGGTTGTGATCCATGGGTCTGTGCCACAGGCCCTGGAAGACGCTGGGTGTGCTTATGCAGGCCTGGCACAGAGGTGAGCCACCAGATGGAAGCTGTGCTTGGACTCAAGGCCCCACAGCTCACGAGACGTGAGGCCTCACCTTTCCCCGTGGGAGGGTGCAGGAGCAGCGTGTGTGCCTTCTCAATGAAGTGGAGCTCCTGAGCCACGTGGCAGGCGGTGAGAGGGTTGTCACCTGTGATCATGACCACCTGGGGAGAGGGCAGAAGCTCAGTGGAACAGGGCTCAATGGGTCAGAACTGCAGCCCGGAGACCTGGGGGCCAAATCCCTTCTAAGGCCAGAGAGAGGGCTTGGCCTCCTAATGGGGACGGGGCTTCCAGGAGCCATCACGTGCCGTGCCGGGTGCCGTTTTCTGCACACGGTATGTGCATCTGTGTCTCTGTGGGAATGCTCACAGCCTTGAATTGTAATACCCACCAAGAACCAGCCGTTGGCGTGGACTCACTTGGTGTGGAGCCTGGCGATGGAAGACTGGCCCTGCCTGCTGAGGGCCAGGTGATGCCTGATCATGTCACGACCCTCTGCACTCCAGCTCCCCCCAACCCCCCACCCTAAACGAGGAAACACAAACTATGAGGACCGACAAGAGCAGAGCCCCTGGGACAGACGTGGCTCGTCTGAGTGTCGTCGCTACGTCCTCTCAGCCAGTCTCAACTTTTCCTTAAGATGGGGTGGGATGGGGGACAGCCCTCCTCTCAGGGATGCTGGGGGCCCAATGAAGTGATGTGAGAAGGGTGGGCGAGGGTCCCAGAGAAACCTCAGGCCGGGACAGCGTGAGTGTCTAAGCCACAGTCTTTGCTTCTAAGACCCAGACACCCATCCCCGAGCGCCCCACGGGGGACGAACTGGCCTGTGCGGTCACATCCCCCGCTCTCTCTGAGGATCAGCCACCACTGCCCGCCCAGGGCCCTGGTGGGAGGGCCCGGGTCTGTACCCGATGGGAGGCATTCTGGATCTCCCGGATCACGGCCTTGGAATCCGCCTTGAGTGGGCAGGAGACCACGATGAAGCCAACGAACTTGAGGTTGCACTGTGCCCAGGCACGCTCAGAGGCGTGAGGCCTCCACAGGCCCTGGAAGCGCTGGTGTGCTTATGCAGGCCTGGCACAGAGGTGAGCCACCAGATGGAAGCTGTGCTTGGACTCAAGGCCCCACAGCTCACGAGCGTGAGGCCTCACCTTTCCCCGTGGGAGGGTGCAGGAGCAGCGTGTGTGCCTTCTCAATGAAGTGGAGCTCCTGAGCCACGTGGCAGGCGGTGAGAGGGTTGTCACCTGTGATCATGACCACCTGGGGAGAGGGCAGAAGCTCAGTGGAACAGGGCTCAATGGGTCAGAACTGCAGCCCGGAGACCTGGGGGCCAAATCCCTTCTAAGGCCAGAGAGAGGCTTGGCCTCCTAATGGGGACGGGCTTCCAGGAGCCATCACGTGCCGTGCCGGTGCCGTTTTCTGCACACGGTATGTGCATCTGTGTCTCTGTGGGAATGCTCACAGCCTTGAATTGTAATACCCACCAAGAACCAGCCGTTGGCGTGGACTCACTTGGTGTGGAGCCTGGCGATGGAAGACTGGCCCTGCCTGCTGAGGGCCAGGTGATGCCTGATCATGTCACGACCCTCTGCACTCCAGCTCCCCCCAACCCCCCCCCCTAAACGAGGAAACACAAACTATGAGGACCGACAAGAGCAGAGCCCCTGGGACAGACGTGGCTCGTCTGAGTGTCGTCGCTACGTCCTCTCAGCCAGTCTCAACTTTTCCTTAAGATGGGGTGGGATGGGGGACAGCCCTCCTCTCAGGGATGCTGGGGGCCCAATGAAGTGATGTGAGAAGGGTGGGCGAGGGTCCCAGAGAAACCTCAGGCCGGGACAGCGTGAGTGTCTAAGCCACAGTCTTTGCTTCTAAGACCCAGACACCCATCCCCGAGCGCCCCACGGGGGACGAACTGGCCTGTGCGGTCACATCCCCCGCTCTCTCTGAGGATCAGCCACCACTGCCCGCCCAGGGGCCCTGGTGGGAGGGGGCCCGGGTCTGTACCCGATGGGAGGCATTCTGGATCTCCCGGATCACGGCCTTGGAATCCGCCTTGAGTGGGCAGGAGACCACGATGAAGCCAACGAACTTGAGGTTGCACTCCAGGGCCTCCCGCTTGACCTCCCGGGCCTGCAGATGGACACAGCAGTCATCATGACCTGTTTCTCTCCTCCTCCCCCATTACCTGTGCTCTGACGTGACAACATGCCAGGGAGGGGACCGCCCTATGCCTGCAGGAGGGACACCTGAGGGTCAGAAGGTGAGAGGTGTGGGGAGCGCGAGAGACACCCTGCGGCAGAGAGGCTCAGCGGTGGCCGGGAGGTCCTGGCTCCCCTGTGGAGCCTCTATTATGGACACCAGTGTGGCCCAAAGCTCTTGGGAGTCAGCTTCTAGGACAGGAAAGCTGGGATTCTCCTTTGATAACCACTGAGCACAAGCTGAGCCTCCTCACCTCATACTAGAAACCAAAAACCCTGCTCCCATGGAGCTTGTGTTCTACTTAAGGAGATGTACAATACAGAAAGTCACAGAAAGCAGGGTGCTGCGGACCATGAGAGACGCTGGGCACTCGGGCAGGGCAGGTCGTGGGGTGACACACAGCTGGGCGAGGCTGAGGGGTCTGTGACCAGGCTCAGGAATGGCCTTGAGTGAGGCTCTGAACACAGACTCATTCCAGGCAGGTGTGCCTTCTGGAAGGATCTCACGGCCACTGGGTAAGGGACAAGTAAAGGAGCAGCGGATGGTGGAGGCAGAAGGAGAGTCTATGGGTACATGGGCGTGAGCACGGGCTGGGGATGCTCTTAGACCACACAGTGGCCAGGTGGCTGGGCAGGCGGGGGTGGAGCTGGGGAACCTAAGGTGCCCTAAGGCCTTCCCCGAGGGGGTGTGCAGACAGAGGGTGAGACCTGGGTGTGGCCTCCAGGGAGCGGCCCTGGGTTTGGGGATCGGTTGGGGTCCCGTGGGGGATCCCTCAGGGCACAGGGGGGAGACGACACTGCTGACTGAGTGCCACCTGGGGCCTCCAAAGGCAGAGGCCAGGGAGGAACACGACCAATCACGCCCGCTCACGGTAGCACCACAGGAGATGAGGACAAGGGCGGGGCAGGGGGAGCTGGGGCCCTTCCTTACCTGCTGGTGGGTGAGGTGCCCCAGCTCCTTATACCCCAGCGCCAGGACGCGGGCACCTTCCCGGGAGATCTCCGTGTGGATGTGGTGGTAGTCAGGTGGGCACTGGGCGAACTGCAGGGAACGCAGGGGCATGTCACCGACCGCCCCACACCTCGCCTCCCCCACCGGAGCCGGGGCTGGCTCACCATGGAGTGCAGGGTTTCGGGGGCCCCCTTCACGGCCGCGATGTAGCAGAGATCGGTGGAGCCCAGCTTCTCGTAGGAGGCGAGCACGGACATTCGCTTTAGGGCACTGGCAAAATGAAAGCGCTGGTGAATTTTCAGCCCCTGAGTTTTAATACTTCGGGGGAATACTTTCTCATCTGGAAACAAATAAGCACGAGTCCTGAGGGCCTTCGCTCCCAAGAGGCAGCCAAGCCCCCGCCTGCCCCGCTCCGTGCCCTTCCTCCCTCCGCCCACGCCCTCCTCCCACCTCCAGACTCAGGGTCTGAGGGCACTCCTGGCTTTGGGCGGGGGGAGGTCTGAGTGTGGAGATCTGGGCCTGGAGGACCCTGCCCCAAGACAGAGGGGAGCCTGCGCCCACCCGCCTGCCCCCGAGCTGAACACATGGGTGTCTTGACAGGTTCACCCTGGCTGCCCCGGGGACATAGAAGCTGGTGGTGTGCCTGTGCCTCACCTTTGGTCAGCGTCCAGTCTACGGCCGTCAGCATGGCTTTCTCCAGGGGGTCACCCACGAGGGTGCCGTCATCCAGCTGCATGAGGGAGTGGCACGAGGCCAGAGCCCGGTGCGTCTCTATGGGGATGCTGGACACAGGGGTCACCTCCTTCCCATCTCTGCAAGGAGGGGGGCCCGCTGGTTACAGGGTGGAGGTGGCTGGGTAGAGGGACCCCTGGGAGCTGGCAGTCAGGATCAGGGATGGACCCCCGACAGTCCTGGCCAGTCACAGCAGCGGGGGACGGACTGACAGACAGGGTGTTAGGGTGCTGCCTCGGCCCTTGTGACACCTGTGCCCATCTCATGAACACCGCCAGAGGTCGTGTGGCTGCTTGCAGCCCGAGCTGACCCCCCCGCCTCTGTCACTCACTGAGAACTACGCGACCTCGGTGGCTGGGCCTAAGCAGCCCCTCACTTTTTTTTTTTGGCCACTTCTATTGATCTTTCTCACTTATCTTTTTTGTTCTTTGGCCTGTGTGGGCCTCCCATCGCGGTGGCCTCTTTCACTTCAGAGCACTGGCTCTGGGCGCGTGCGCTCCAGAGCTCCGGCTCAGTCACTGGACACATCGGTCCAGCTGCTCTGCGGCACGTGAGATCGTCCCAGGTCAGAGGTTGAACCGATGCCCCTTGCACTGCAAGGCGGTGTCTTTACCCACTGGACCACCAGGGAAGCCCAGGCTCTCACTTTTTCAGGCTTGGCCTGGGCAGCTGTCTGTCCTCTGAGCTCCCAGAAACCCGCCTCCACTGCTGGGCCCCTCGAGATCCAGATGGCCCCGCTCACCGGAGCCCGGCCACGCCGCGCACCACCAGGCTGTCGCTGGTCAAGGTCCCCGTCTTGTCGAAGCAGCACACCTCCACCTTGCCAGCGAACGGGATCCGGAAGGGCTCCGTGCAGTACATGTCTGGGCGGTGGGAGCTGGGGTCAGGGGCCCTGCCAGGCCACAGACCACGCGGCACCCCAGCCTGGCCCCCAGAGACTCACAGAGCTTGGCCAGGGCGATGAGGGAGGTGTTGACGGCCAGAGACAGCTCGATGGGCAGCTCGGGGGGCACGACGGAGGTGAGGATCAGTGTGCACTCCAGGAAGAGCTTGTAGCGGTTCCGGCTGGGGTCCTTGGTACCTGCAGAGGCAGGGCCTGCCAGTCTGGGGGCTGCGGGCATGGGGCCCAGTGACGGAGGGTGGGAGGGGTCAGGGTGCTGACCTTCGATCCACACGTAGGCGGCTGCCGCGATGGCAAAGACCAAGAGGAAGAGGATGAATATGAAGGTCTCCAGGTTGTTGGCTGTCACCCTCTTGACCCCAAAGAGGATGGTGCGCAGCAGCTTGCCCTAGAGGATCAGAGGGACACAGGTGTCACCTGCGAGGGTGGTAGCCGCTCCGGCCCAGTGACTGAAGACTAGGGGTCAGGGGAAGAAGGCGCTGAGACTGGGGAGGGGATGAATTTTCCAGGAGAGCTGACCGTCATCCCTACTAAGGAATCCTTAAGCCACTTTAGTGAAGGATCTACTCAGCGCAGACTGTCTACGACTCCCAGGTGTGCAGGACCACCGCCTGCGGTCCTGGCTAGGACCCCCGCCTGCGGTCCTGGCTAGGACCCCAGTCGGAAAAGCCGGCCTGGTCTGGGGCTTGTCTCTGCACTGCAGCCCCCCGTCTGGTCTGAGCGAGCTTATGGGGTGGGTGTTCTGGGGTCTGAAGAGGCTGTCAGTTCAGTGGTGCACCACGCGCCCAGGGACCACCCTCCTCAGGACAGGGCACGGAGGTGCCACACCTGGGACGTGTTGAATCCGGTCCTCAGGACGTAGGCCACACACCCGCTGTCCACGGCTGGGGAGACAAAGAGCCCGCGTCACTCCTGGCTGCCTGCCCCGACTCTCTCGGACCCAAGCAGACGCTGGGGGTACGGGGGGCGGGCAGGGGACACCCCTGACCCCCGAGGCACCTACGCTTCAGGCCCGTGGTGGCTTTCTGAGGCGGGATGTGCTGCACCACCTTGGTGCCCCCGAAGATGACGTGGAGCCGGGAGTCGGCCTGGAGGTCCAGCACCCGGGTGGGGCTGAGGTCTTCAATGGGCTCCTGGTGGGGAGGGGAGGAAGGGTGAGGACACTGGTGAGCCCCACCCTCGTGGCTCAGTGGGTGAAGACTCTGCCTGCAGTACAGCAGACCCAGACTTGATCCCTGGGTGGGGAAGATGCCCCGGAGAAGGGAATGGCTACCCACTCCAGGACTGCCGCCTGCAAAATCCCATGGACAGAAGAGCCTGGTGGGCTGCGGTCTGCAGAGGGAGCCCACCTGACCCTCACTCCATTTAAGCTGGTGTCCTCGCCCGGGCTCGGGGCCGCACCCTGTCTTCTTCCTGCCTGTGTGCGCAACGTCCACTCCCGGAACCCTGTAGCTGGCCTCACCCTGGAGTCACAGCTTCCCCTTCTCCCTCAGCCCACCACAGCCTGGGATCCTGGGGTGCCTGACACCCCACCAACGATGCCCCTGGCTTCTCATCTCCTTTGTTCTCCTCTTCAGCGCCTGGCTCCCCTGCGTCCAGGGTGCTGACCTGGCAGGAAAGTCAGTACCCTGGCTTTTCCCATCCAGACACTGTGCTGCCTCCAGCCTCCTGGGCTCTGTCCCTCCTTGACCGGAGCCCAGGCGGGGTCCCAGCCAAGCCACCAGCCCTTCGCTGGCCCCTCCCCTCCCCTCACCCTGGTGAATGGGATCCTGACGAGCCCGAACAGAAGGAGGAACGCCACTCCCCGCACCCTCGACCCAGCACCTTCATCTGGGGCACCGACTCCCCGGTGAGCATGGCCTCGTCCACGATGCAGCGGCCCCGCAGCAGCAGCACGTCACACGGCACCAGGTTCTCCTGGGGGGAGCGGCCTGCGGGGCGGGAGCAGGGGTGGGGGGGTTGGACGGGAGCCCGAGGCAGAGGCCCCCACCGGGACGAGGCAGACCTGGGCCTCACCGATGGAGACGATGTCCCCAGGAACAATCTCGTCACTGGCGATGGGCCTCCACTTTCGGCTTCGGTAGACCTGGGCGGGGGCGTGGGGGCCGTCAGCTCTGCGGAAGCCCCTGTGGCAGGCCCACCCCAAGACCTCGCAGGCACCCCCCGACCCGGCCGGCGCCCTCCTGGCCACACCTGGATCATGTGGGGCTTGTTGCCCATCTTGCGGATCTCCGACATGTTCCGCATCTGCTGCTGCACCAGGGAGGCCTCGAAGGCCACCAGCATGGAGAGCGTGAAGACGCTGTAGTACCAGTACTCGTCCAGGCACCAGAGCCCCACGCAGAACACCTGTGGGACGCGGGCCCGTCTGTCCCCGGGAAGGCGGGGAGGACGCCTATGGCGGGCGGGGTGGCACACGGGGGCTGCTCCGCCCTCAGCCCCTGACCACGAGGGCGGGGAGAGGCCTTCCCGTTTGGAGTGGACTCATGGGAACGCCCCAGGAGAGCAGGACGGGGACAAGGACTGAAGCTGCTGCTTTACCTGGAACACAAAGAAGGGCGCTGTGGCTCTCTCCTTGAACAGCTCTGAGAAGTCAGGCACCACCATCTCGGCCCTGAAAGAGAGAGCGAGGCCTCACTCTGTTTCTGGTGGGAGGCTGTACCTTAACAGCACCACCACGTGGGGCCTCAAAGGCCTTCCTGGGTAACCTGGGTCCCCGGAGAGCTCCTGGACGTGAGGAGGCCCCATTTAACTAAGGCTCTTCCTGACCCTGCCGCCTGGCAGCAGGCAGGCTGGCTGCCCGAGGCCTCTGCTCCACAGCGCCCTGACAAAGCTTCGGAGTCTGCACTGGGCTCTTCAGGCAGCTGCCGCCTGCCCGAGCAGGGCTGGCGAAGGCGAGCACCTGTCACCCGGTTGGGTGACCAGGCAAGGCGGGAGGAAAGGCTGCCTGAGGGGTGGGAGCCCCGAGGCTGCACAGAGGAGGCAGCTGGGTGCTGTGGAGTGCCCTGGGGGCTGAAATAACGGGCCTGAGCCCCTCCCTCCGCAGAGAGGGGTGGTCTGAGCTGGGATTTTCCGGACTCCTTGAATCAAGCCCTGGCCTTTGAGGCCCACGGCTGAACGGGGTGCTCCGCAGCACTCTGGGTGGTGGCCTGCTCAGGCCCGGGGACCAGCCGGGTCAACTAGGGCTGTCCTTACACTGCCCTGCAGTACTGGCGTGACGTCCAGGACAAGGGACTCGCGGAAAAGAAACTGCACGCTGCTGTGCGCTCAGGGGCTTCAGTCCTGTCCGGCTCTTTGGGACCCCGCTGGCTGTAGCCCACCAGGCTCCTCTGTCCATGGGATTTTCCAGGCAAGACTACTGGAGTGGGTTGCCATTTCCTTCTCCAGGGGAAATTCCTGACCCAGGAATCAAACCCTCGTCACTCTTGCATTGGCAGGTGGTCTCTTTACCACTAGTTCCCCGTTGGGAAGCCCAGTGGCCGTACTGCAGTAAAAACTGAGCCCCGTACCTTTGCACAAGGGAGAATGGTGTGCAAGGGGGCAGCCTGGGCTGCCACCATGGCTGACCTGGGTGGGGTCGGGGGAGGATCAGTAAGTGTTTCCTATAAGCCTTCCTATAAGATCGCTGGTAGGGGCAACGCTTTTGTAATTTTTGAAAAGCAACTAGGTCAAGGAGTAATTTCCTAGAGATTCGGAGGGTTTTTGAGTCAAGGCCACCTATCATCAGGATAGGGGCTCTGGAGCCCAGCTCTGGTCCCTCCAGCCTGGGGTCAACCCCGCTGGCTCTGGTGAAGATGAGAGGAGAACGGCTAACCGAGCATCTGCTTCCCACCTGGTACAAGCAAGCCATTCTGAGCACCACGATCTTTTTAAAATCACCTGTAAAGTGGTGGGATGCTAGGAGAAGAATGACAAGAATTCATATCTACAGAAAAAAATTAAACATGTAAAAGACAGCTATAAACACAAGACAAGGAGGAACAGCCCCAGGCCAGGCTCCCAGCTGTGGGCCCTCCAGAGGGGTTTTGATCGGTAGGCAAGGTTTTGGGGAAGATTAGACTAGAACGCGTTTCTCAAACGGGGTCAGCCACGTTCACCTTGGAGGGTCTACTGAAAAGGCGGGCTCCTCCAAACCACGGGCCACACATAGATTGGGAAGGAGCCACTTGATGGGGCAGGGACCCAGGCTGTGACGGCAGGCAGAGCGCCAGCCCTGCCTCGGCAGCGTGATCCACAGGGCTGCGGGACTCACTTGTTGCTACCCCTGGCTGTCCTTACACTGCCCTGCAGTACTGGCGTGACGTCCAGGACAAGGGACTCATGAAAAGAAACTGCACGCTGCTGTGCGCTCAGGGCTTCAGTCCTGTCCGGCTCTTTGGGACCCCGCTGGCTGTAGCCCACCAGGCTCCTCTGTCCATGGGATTTTCCAGGCAAGACTACTGGAGTGGGTTGCCATTTCCTTCTCCAGGGGAAATTCCTGACCCAGGAATCAAACCCTCGTCACTCTTGCATTGGCAGGTGGTCTCTTTACCACTAGTTCCCCGTTGGGAAGCCCAGTGGCCGTACTGCAGTAAAAACTGAGCCCCGTACCTTTGCACAAGGGAGAATGGTGTGCAAGGGGGCAGCCTGGGCTGCCACCATGGCTGACCTGGGTGGGGTCGGGGGAGGATCAGTAAGTGTTTCCTATAAGCCTTCCTATAAGATCGCTGGTAGGGGCAACGCTTTGTAATTTTGAGAAGCAACTGGGTCAAGGAGTACTTTCCTAGAGATTCGGAGGGTTTTTGAGTCAAGGCCACCTATCATCAGGATAGGGGCTCTGGAGCCCAGCTCTGGTCCCTCCAGCCTGGGGTCAACCCCGCTGGCTCTGGTGAAGATGAGAGGAGAACGGCTAACCGAGCATCTGCTTCCCACCTGGTACAAGCAAGCCATTCTGAGCACCACGATCTTTTTAAAATCACCTGTAAAGTGGTGGGATGCTAGGAGAAGAATGACAAGAATTCATATCTACAGAAAAAAATTAAACATGTAAAAGACAGCTATAAACACAAGACAAGGAGGAACAGCCCCAGGCCAGGCTCCCAGCTGTGGGCCCTCCAGAGGGGTTTTGATCGGTAGGCAAGGTTTTGGGGAAGATTAGACTAGAACGCGTTTCTCAAACGGGGTCAGCCACGTTCACCTTGGAGGGTCTACTGAAAAGGCGGGCTCCTCCAAACCACGGGCCACACATAGATTGGGAAGGAGCCACTTGATGGGGCAGGGACCCAGGCTGTGACGGCAGGCAGAGCGCCAGCCCTGCCTCGGCAGCGGTGATCCACAGGGCTGCCGGGACTCACTTGTTGCTCCCAAACTTCTTCTCGGCAGCACGGATGTCCGCCTCCTCCTGGAAGCCTCTGCTGCTCTGGTAGAAGGAGAAGGCGTTGCCCACGGGGAAGGCCACGGGGAGAAAACGCTTCTTCTCCAGAGCGTCATAGGAGTACTTGATCTTCTGGAACTCGAAGGACAGCACCTCCTGCCCGTCCTCGCCCTGTGGGAGGTGAGTCTGTGGCAGGGACCCCTGACCTGGGAATGTCTGGGCCTGGGGATCTCATGCCGGAGCTGGTGGTCCCTACCTTGTCACGGTGCAGGGCCACGAGCTCGGTGGAGCCATTGTTGGGAGTTGGGACCACCTTCACGAAGGTTGCTTTGCTGGCATCATACTCCTGTGAGAGGCAAAGTGCTGCTGGTGAGGCCTCCTTGAGCCCCAGCTCTGCGGACACGCTCGGGAACATGCACTGGGCTTGGCCACGCCCCAGTCTGTCACTGGGACAAAGGACAGCACCTCGCTGGGCCTCTGGTCCTGCCCATACCATAAAGCCAGGGCCAGGAACAGCGCCGACAGGGCTCTGCTGACAAAGACAAACTCCGACAGGAAGAATGCTGCTTGGCGCAAGGAACACGCTCAACCCACACGAGCCAGGCCTCCTCCCAGACTATCTGGCCTGCGGTTCCAGCTCTTAACCCCCCATTACTATTCTCACTGTGTCCTCAAGGGACAACGAGGCTCGTCCCCACCTCGACTAAGGACACATGCAGTTTTCTTTGCCTGGAACGCATGGGCACACAGCTGGCTTCAGGCCTTGGCTCAAATGTCACCTTCTCAGGAAGCTGCTCCTGGATGCTCCATCTCAAGTTTCCTCACAAAAATCCTTGTCCTGGTTCTCCCTTCAGCATTGACCGCGGGGTTCCACCTCCCCCACTAACACCATGAAAGCAACGTATTCTGTCTTGTTTTCTTGGTCGCTATCTCTCCAGCACTTAAAAGACATGTGTGTGTATGTCTTTGCTCAGTTGTGTCTGATTCTTTGCGACCCCATGGACTACAGCCCACCAGGTTTCTCTGTCCACGGAATTTTCCAGGCAAGGATACTGGAGCGGGTTGCCATTTTCTTCTATGCGGGACCTTCCCAACCCAGGGATCCAACCCTTGTTCTTATGTCTCCTGCGTTGGCAAGGCAGGTTCTTTACCACGAGCGCTGCCTGGGAAGCCCTGCTTAGAGACACGACACTGAACAGGGTGCGTTAGCCTCTCTGAATGCTGTGAGCTGCACCCATCCCACGGCTGCACCATCAACCTGTGCTGCTCTGTGTGGGTTTTTTTTTTGGTGGAGTCGGGAGGGACAGGGGACAGGGCAGTGACCCAGAGAAACAAGGCTCTGCCCGCCCTGGAGTTCATGGGCCCCAAAGCAGGCAGAAACTACCAAAAGAAAGAAACGCTATGACCCTGGAAACACCATGGTAGGAAAGTGCAAAGCGGCGTACAAGGGCCCAGCGGCATGCCAGGTGTTCTGTGGGTGCCATCTCAGGTTCTCATATTGGCACCCTGAGGTGGGTGCTACGGTTCTCACTTACACAAGGGGAAACCGAAACCCAGAGAGCAGACACGCTCGGGAACATGCACTGGGCTTGGCCACGCCCCAGTCTGTCACTGGGACAAAGGACAGCACCTCGCTGGGCCTCTGGTCCTGCCCATACCATAAAGCCAGGGCCAGGAACAGCGCCGACAGGGCTCTGCTGACAAAGACAAACTCCGACAGGAAGAATGCTGCTTGGCGCAAGGAACACGCTCAACCCACACGAGCCAGGCCTCCTCCCAGACTATCTGGCCTGCGGTTCCAGCTCTTAACCCCCCATTACTATTCTCACTGTGTCCTCAAGGGACAACGAGGCTCGTCCCCACCTCGACTAAGGACACATGCAGTTTTCTTTGCCTGGAACGCATGGGCACACAGCTGGCTTCAGGCCTTGGCTCAAATGTCACCTTCTCAGGAAGCTGCTCCTGGATGCTCCATCTCAAGTTTCCTCACAAAAATCCTTGTCCTGGTTCTCCCTTCAGCATTGACCGCGGGGTTCCACCTCCCCCACTAACACCATGAAAGCAACGTATTCTGTCTTGTTTTCTTGGTCGCTATCTCTCCAGCACTTAAAAGACATGTGTGTGTATGTCTTTGCTCAGTTGTGTCTGATTCTTTGCGACCCCATGGACTACAGCCCACCAGGTTTCTCTGTCCACGGAATTTTCCAGGCAAGGATACTGGAGCGGGTTGCCATTTTCTTCTATGCGGGACCTTCCCAACCCAGGGATCCAACCCTTGTTCTTATGTCTCCTGCGTTGGCAAGGCAGGTTCTTTACCACGAGCGCTGCCTGGGAAGCCCTGCTTAGAGACACGACACTGAACAGGGTGCGTTAGCCTCTCTGAATGCTGTGAGCTGCACCCATCCCACGGCTGCACCATCAACCTGTGCTGCTCTGTGTGGGTTTTTTTTTTGGTGGAGTCGGGAGGGACAGGGGACAGGGCAGTGACCCAGAGAAACAAGGCTCTGCCCGCCCTGGAGTTCATGGGCCCCAAAGCAGGCAGAAACTACCAAAAGAAAGAAACGCTATGACCCTGGAAACACCATGGTAGGAAAGTGCAAAGCGGCGTACAAGGGCCCAGCGGCATGCCAGGTGTTCTGTGGGTGCCATCTCAGGTTCTCATATTGGCACCCTGAGGTGGGTGCTACGGTTCTCACTTTACACAAGGGGAAACCGAAACCCAGAGAGCAGAAGCACCCTTGTCTGAGATCTCTGATGCAAACTCAGATCTGCTGTCTCAACCCCACAGCCGCCGAGCTCTTCTTTCCTCTACACATCCCTGGAGAGGAAGTGAACAGCCATACTTTTTAGCTGCAGGTCAACAGGCAGCTAGAAGTTTGGGGGGTGTTCCTCCCCCAGCTTCCCGCCATTCTTTCGTTTCTCACTGGGTTCTTTCAGTGCACTGCCTTGAAGCCATCAATCCCTGAAATGTGGGTCTCTCTCCTGGGAAAAGGGGGGCTTTCCCGGTGGCTTAGATGGTAAAGAATCTGTCTGCAATGAACAAGACTCAGGTTCAATCCCTGGGTCAGGAAGATCCCCTGGAGAAGGGAATGGCACTCCCCTTCAGTATTCATGGGCTTCCCTGGTAGCTGAGACGGTAAAGAATCTGCCTGCAAGGGAGGAGACCCATGTTTGATCGTTGGGGTGGTAAGATCCTCTGGAGGAGGGAATGCATCCCACTCCAGTATTCTTGCTTAGAGAATTCCACGGATAGGGGAGCCTGCAGGGCTCGCAGAGTCCGTCAGAGACAACTGAACGACTTAACACTTTCACTTTCTGGGATAAGAGAGGTTTCTTTCAAAAGAGAAGACAGGTTGTAGGGTGGGGTTGTGGTTCCGTTTCTTTCTGTAGCAGTTGGTGTTGCTCCCTTTTAGCAAAACATGTCTGCGATGAGAGGGGAGGCTGGCTGGAGGCTGACCTCCGTTGCCCATGGCTCCATACCTGCTGGTGTCACCTGAGGCAGGCCCAGGGGGCAGTGGCGCAGTCACGGGGTATCAATTGCTAGCCCCGGGGCAGCTGTTAGTCATCCAGATCTCCCTACCAATGGTCACAGGTACCACTTTGCTGTCGTGTTCTGAGAGTCCTCATTCCAGTCATACCCTTGAAGGCCGGACATAAGGCGTCTCCTCCAAACAGTTAAGTCACTTGCTCACAAAATCCCACTGCTCCTCTTAAATGCTGCAACGAACTGCATTTCAAGCATTCTGCGTTTTGGTCGTGGCGGGGTGGGGGCTCTGAGCAATGGCCAGCAGGACCGATGCTCAGTTCTCAAACTGAGCTGGGAAGACAGAGAAATCCATCCTACAGGTCTAGCCTCACACTTCGGTAGGAAACAGACAACAAAGAAGGTAGGACCGGTTCTAGGAGAAACAACCGAGCACTCCCTATTATGGAAGCTAGCAAACGGTGACATATGCTAGGCCCTGCGCTAAGCTTTTTGCAGGTAGTACCTTCAAGCATCTCACTGACCACACCAGGGTGAAATTCCAGAGAAGGGGAGCAACCCGCGCCAGAGTCGAACAGCCACGTCAGTAGCCGGGCCAGAACTGAGCTAGCGCAAAAGCGTGGAGGGCGCCGCTAGGCACCTGGATCCAGCAGATGAGGCAGCCCCGGCTGAGTTGGGAACGGACACGAACGCAGAGGCTGGGGGTCCTCGGTGAGGCCAAACCATGGCGGGGGTCGACCCCGTGTGCGCACACTTACCGGGGTGCAGGTGAGCGCGCAGTGCGCGTGCACGGACCAATGCCCCGAGAGGACGGTGAGCGCGTGCGCCAGGCAGATGGTGGCGAGTACAAGCAGCGCGGCCTCGGGGATCTGCGCCCAGCTGCTTCCCCAGCCCCAGAAGCCGGCAGCTGCGGAACCCAGCCAGGCCGGGTAGAGCAGTCCTACGAATGGCAGCAGCGTGAGGCGCCGCAGCAGCGCCAGCCGCCGGTACGGCCATACGGCGGCGACCAGCTCGTCGCCGCTCTCGACGAGTGCAGGTCCGGCGGCAAGGAGCGTGCGCGGCTGCGGCCTGGGCTTGGGCTGCCCCGCGGGCCGGGCCCCGCAAGGCGCCGCGTTGCCCACCGCTGCCGCCTCCGCCGCCATCTTTCCCAGCGCCGCGCTCGCTTCCGGGCAGAGACACCGGCTCACTTCCGACGTTTTACTTCCGGTAAGCCCTGGGGTCCGCCATGGCAGCCGGGAGAACCTGGGCAACGTCGGGGTCTGTGTCTGAAGGCGGCCGCTCAGGGCAGCGCCATGACAGGCTGTGGCCGGAAGGAGGCGTAGGGCACCGCCATGACAGAGAGATCTTCAAAGGGCTAAGGCCGCCTGCCTGCTCTGCCACGCCGGACTGAGACCGGAAAAGACGAGGCCAGGCGAGCTGGGCGCCACCATGACAGCCTAAACCGGAAGAAGTGAACTCTGAGTCGGCTCGGCCTGGGACGGGAGGGGCGGAGCCTGGACACTGCGGAGGCGGGACCAAAGAAGCGCCGGCGTCCTGTGGGCGGGGTTTATCCTGGTGGTGGAGCTTGTGGGGATTGGGGTGGGGATGGGGCGTGGCTTCCTTCTCTCTAAGTCTGTCCTTCGCCTGAGGCTAATGGACTTAGAGGGTCAAGACAGGACATAGCCACACCTGACAAGAGGCATCTTGTCATAGATAATAAACACCCACAGGGGGCCTCCCAGGTGGCCCTAGTGGTAAAGAACATGCCTGCCAGTGTAGGAGTCACTGGCTCCAATCCTGGGTTGAAAAGATAGGTGAACTTAGAAGACCCTGGTGGTCTGTTACATACAGCCTATAGGGCCCCAAAGATTGGGACATGACTGAGCCACTGCATACTCGCCCATTAGGTTACTGCTTTAACATAAGAATATGAAAAATTGGTGTTTATTTTTTGGTTATTATTTACTTTTCCTGTTACATAAATGTAGTCGTTTGAACAAAATTACGATTGAACTAATAAGCAGTGGCAATTTGGTATTGCAGTACTTAGTAGAACTACTAATAGAAAACACATCAAAAAATCTTTGAGAAAAAGGTGTATCGATGTTTATAATTTTTTTTCTGTCCTCTGATGTAGTAGTTTATTTGAACTACTTTCTAAACTTTGGTATTAAATCTGTAGGCTTACGTTGTTGCAATAAGACTTAGATAATATTATTTGTTTAATGAAAAAATGACATTTCTATCTGTCCCATTTTACACAGTAGACTATTTTTATTCTTTCAGTTTTGTCTTCTGTAAGAGTTCTTTGAATGGACTGCAACCTTTAGAACATCCTTTTCACGGGAATTCTCTGGCGGTCTAGTGATTAGGATTCTGCTCTTTCACTGCCAAGGGCAAGGGTTCAGTCCCAGTTGGGGAGCCAAGATACTGCAAGCCTGCCCCCGCCCCGTCTCCCCCCAAAGAATATCTTTTTGTTTTATATAGGTGATAAAACTAGTACAGTCAGAGGCTTCTCTAGTAATCCAGTGGTTAAGAATCTGCCTTGCAAGCAGGTGATGTGGGTTTGATCCCTGGTTGAGGAACTAAGATCCTGCATGATGCTGAGCCCAAATACCCAAACTAGAAAGTCTGTGTGCAGCATTGAAAGATCCTGCACTGCACAGGGAAGATCCCGGGTCCTGCAGCTAAGGTCCCATACAGTAAAATAAATAAATAAAAATTACATAAAAAAGCTAGCTCAGTCAAAGATGACATCACTTTGGGACTTCCTTATGATTCAGTGGCTAAGATTTGGGGGCCAGGGTTCGATTCCTGATTGGGGACCTAGAGTCCACATGCTGCAACTAAAAGTTTGCAAGCTGCAGCTAAAGATCCAGCATACTGCAACTAAGACCCAGTGAGCCGAATAAATAAGTAAGAATACATATTAAAGAAAGACGACATCATTTTTAGCTTGCTTCTCTGCTCTTAGAAAACCCAATTACATCTGCCTGATTTCCTCTTAGCAAACCCAATGATTCTTGGTGTCATTCCAATGGGAAGACCTCAAGCTAAATATCTTCCCACCTAAAACCTTTCAGCATGGATTTTACTAATTATTAATAGCAGAACAAGCTTTTGGACTTGCAGGAATTCATTTCTGTTACTAGATCTCTGGACCAGGTTTGTTTTGTAGAGCAACTGTTTGTCTGTCAGGTCTTTGCACCTATGAATTCATATAAATACTGGTGTCCTATATGTTCATCAGTTTTGAACACTCTGAAGCACAATTCTAATGTTAACTTTATCATAAGTTATGCCTCCTTTGCTTAGGGAGAATGGTTTTAAAGCATAACTTGTGAGATCAGACTTGAATTCTGAGGTTTGTGTTTTATTACCTGGTTCCATGTGGACTGTCCCATTTTACACAGTAGACTATTTTTATTCTTTCAGTTTTGTCTTCTGTAAGAGTTCTTTGAATGGACTGCAACCTTTAGAACATCCTTTTCACGGGAATTCTCTGGCGGTCTAGTGATTAGGATTCTGATCTTTCACTGCCAAGGGCAAGGGTTCAGTCCCAGTTGGGGAGCCAAGATACTGCAAGCCTGCCCCGCCCGTCTCCCCCAAAGAATATCTTTTGTTTTATATAGGTGATAAAACTAGTACAGTCAGAGGCTTCTCTAGTAATCCAGTGGTTAAGAATCTGCCTTGCAAGCAGGTGATGTGGGTTTGATCCCTGGTTGAGGAACTAAGATCCTGCATGATGCTGAGCCCAAATACCCAAACTAGAAAGTCTGTGTGCAGCATTGAAAGATCCTGCACTGCACAGGGAAGATCCCGGGTCCTGCAGCTAAGGTCCCATACAGTAAAATAAATAAATAAAAATTACATAAAAAAGCTAGCTCAGTCAAAGATGACATCACTTTGGGACTTCCTTATGATTCAGTGGCTAAGATTTGGGGGCCAGGGTTCGATTCCTGATTGGGGACCTAGAGTCCACATGCTGCAACTAAAAGTTTGCAAGCTGCAGCTAAAGATCCAGCATACTGCAACTAAGACCCAGTGAGCCGAATAAATAAGTAAGAATACATATTAAAGAAAGACGACATCATTTTTAGCTTGCTTCTCTGCTCTTAGAAAACCCAATTACATCTGCCTGATTTCCTCTTAGCAAACCCAATGATTCTTGGTGTCATTCCAATGGGAAGACCTCAAGCTAAATATCTTCCCACCTAAAACCTTTCAGCATGGATTTTACTAATTATTAATAGCAGAACAAGCTTTTGGACTTGCAGGAATTCATTTCTGTTACTAGATCTCTGGACCAGGTTTGTTTTGTAGAGCAACTGTTTGTCTGTCAGGTCTTTGCACCTATGAATTCATATAAATACTGGTGTCCTATATGTTCATCAGTTTTGAACACTCTGAAGCACAATTCTAATGTTAACTTTATCATAAGTTATGCCTCCTTTGCTTAGGGAGAATGGTTTTAAAGCATAACTTGTGAGATCAGACTTGAATTCTGAGGTTTGTGTTTTATTACCTGGTTCCATGTGGAGGAGGTGACTACCAGGCAAACAGAAAGAATTATGATTAATTCTTACAGAAACAACTGGCATAATTCACGTAGCTAAAACCATTTAGCTCTCAAGAAATCATTGTTAATATTTTCTTTGCACCTAAGTTCTCTTTGAGAGTATACTCCATTACATCTCTGACTATGAATTTTTTTCCCTTTCTCACCGTATTCCCAAAGAGGTCATATATTCTAGAGTCTTAATGAGAAATCCTTTCATACATTTGAGACATATATATTGAGTGCCAAATACACGGAGGCAATAAGTAGAGCCGCTGAAAAACAAATCCCCCACAATCCAAGGGTGGTGAGAGACAATGTGCAAATATTATATTCTATGTCAACTGGTGACAGATACTATGAAGAAAATAATACCAGATATAAACAAGAGAGTTGTAGGAGGTGTTATTTCATACTGAGTGGTCAGGCAGATTCAGAGAACAAGGTGATAACTGAAAAGATAGTTAAGAAAGAGAAGGATCTAATAGGATATCAGGAGACGTGTGTGCTGGCAGAGGGAACAGCCCAGCAAAGGACCTGAGGTTGGTGCTGGTTCCACGTGTCCAAATCCAAACAAGGAAGTGAGTGGGGTGGAGGAATAAGCAAGAGGGGTCGTGATTAGAGATGGCGTCAGGGAGGCTGAGGAACAAGGTGGCCTCCCTGCTACAGCTGAATATTTGGTCCACAGAGACTCCCTCCTTCTAGGTGGTTCCTAGCACTAGATGGATTTGCTGTAAAAGCTTCCTATGTTGCATCAGATCCACTTTGTACCATCTGTTGGTTGAATTCTGGCTTCTGTGTTGGAAGTCACCTCAATATGTGAGTCCAGGTGCCTCTACTTTAAGAACTGTTCCCACTTGACAAGGCTTAGATACACACCCACCCACACCCCCCCCACACACACACCCACCCCCACACGCTATCCTCCTAGGTTATGCTACTGACATGCATGCTTCACCCAGATCCACCCACCTTAGGCCGTGAGTAGTTACTCAAGCTAGTCAGATGTGATTATCTTTCTCCTGAAGAATGTATACATGGTTCCCAGAAACTCCAGTTTCTAAGTTTCCCATGGAAACAAACTTGGAGTTCCATTTTGCTATAGCTAATTTCTGCTCTTTATTTAAAGAAAGTATAAAGAGTATGAGAGAGAGAGAAAGAGAGGAACAAAATGGACATATGAATATTAGGGGAGAATATACAGTAAACTCAAATGACCCTTGAAACAATGCAGTGAAGCAAAGCTTCCTTGGTTCATCAACATTCCAACTCCAAAGACATCTCCTTGATGTCCAAAAAAAGCAATAAAAATATTTTTGCCAAGGACACAAGCAGTGATACCTTTATGACATGAAATGCCTTACAGTTGAATACCCGAAGAGGAAAACATACACATGGGACAAGCCATCAATTCAAAACTGGAAATATACAAAACACCACAAAAGTTGGATATGTCTTATATGAAGCAGCTGTTACCTGGGGCTTTTCCCTGTTTGTCTACTCCTGCTAATAAATAGGGCTTCTCTCATAGCTCAGACAGTAAAGAATTCACCTCCAATGCAGGAGATGTGAGTCTGATACCCAGGTTGGGAAGATCCCCAGGTTGGGAAGATCCCCTGGAAAAGGGAATGGCTATCCACTCCAGTGCTCCTACCTGGAGAATTCCATGGACAGAGGAACCTGGGGGACCCAAGTCCATGGATTCACAAAGAGCTGGACATGGCAGAGTGACTTTCACTTTTTCACTATCCACTTACGGGCTTCCAGGGTGGTGCTAGTGGTAAAGAATCTGCCTACCAATGCAGGAGATGCAAGAAATGTTGGCTAGATTCCTGGGCAGGGAAGAACCCCTGGAGGAGGGCATGGCAACCCACTCCAGTACGCTTGCCTGGAGAATCCCATGGACAGGGGAGCCTGGTGGGCTACAATCCATGTGGTAAGATCATTAAACTTACTGTCTACATCTACTGGAAGTGTTTTATGATTCCTATTCCTTCTGACTGAGCCTTCATTATTACCTTCTCAAGCTAGTCAGATGTGATTATCTTTCTCCTGAAGAATGTATACATGGTTCCCAGAAAATCCAGTTTCTAAGTTTCCCATGGAAACAAACTTGGAGTTCCATTTTGCTATAGCTAATTTCTGCTCTTTATTTAAAGAAAGTATAAAGAGTATGAGAGAGAGAAAGAGAGGAACAAAATGGACATATGAATATTAGGGGAGAATATACAGTAAACTCAAATGACCCTTGAAACAATGCAGTGAAGCAAAGCTTCCTTGGTTCATCAACATTCCAACTCCAAAGACATCTCCTTGATGTCCAAAAAAAGCAATAAAAATATTTTTGCCAAGGACACAAGCAGTGATACCTTTATGACATGAAATGCCTTACAGTTGAATACCCGAAGAGGAAAACATACACATGGGACAAGCCATCAATTCAAAACTGGAAATATACAAAACACCACAAAAGTTGGATATGTCTTATATGAAGCAGCTGTTACCTGGGGCTTTTCCCTGTTTGTCTACTCCTGCTAATAAATAGGGCTTCTCTCATAGCTCAGACAGTAAAGAATTCACCTCCAATGCAGGAGATGTGAGTCTGATACCCAGGTTGGGAAGATCCCCAGGTTGGGAAGATCCCCTGGAAAAGGGAATGGCTATCCACTCCAGTGCTCCTACCTGGAGAATTCCATGGACAGAGGAACCTGGGGGACCCAAGTCCATGGATTCACAAAGAGCTGGACATGGCAGAGTGACTTTCACTTTTTCACTATCCACTTACGGGCTTCCAGGGTGGTGCTAGTGGTAAAGAATCTGCCTACCAATGCAGGAGATGCAAGAAATGTTGGCTAGATTCCTGGGCAGGGAAGATCCCCTGGAGGAGGGAATGGCAACCCACTCCAGTACGCTTGCCTGGAGAATCCCATGGACAGGGGAGCCTGGTGGGCTACAATCCATGTGGTAAGATCATTAAACTTACTGTCTACATCTACTGGAAGTGTTTTATGATTCCTATTCCTTCTGACTGAGCCTTCATTATTACCATTTATTTGTCAATGTTGATACTTGCATTTCCCAGTGCAATATTCACTTTATAGACCATAAGTAAACACATTGTTATTAGGAAAGCCAGCAGACAACCAATCTCTGGCCTCTGGGCTATGCTAAATTGGTCCTCAGGTGACCTCAGGTACATGTCTCTGGTTTCCATCCTCTCTGATCCTTTCCTACAGTGTCTGTGGAGCTCTGAGACTCACCTGCCTGCAGATTCAGAGAGAATGCTCTTCCCCTGGCTGCTTCTCTTCTATGTGTTCTAATCAGGCCAACTAACGTGTAAAATTGTATGAATCTCTGGTGTACTGAACAAATGAATATTTGCTGAGTTATGAAAGCTGATCAGAAACTGAAGGGGAGTGACAAAGGGAGTGTCTTATGCTATCATGATGCTGATGTCATCAAAACTGAACTTATTTTTCCATAAATTTGAGATTATATATCTGCAGATGTGTAGTAAACTATCATTTATTGGTAAAGAAAGACATGCAATATAACTGTATTCAACATCATGGATGAACCTTAGAATCACAACTTAGAGAATGACAAGTGAATATAGATTCATGAAAAGCCAAGCTGAGATCAGGCTAACCACTCACACTCCAAACCCACTTGTTAATAAGGCATTATATTAAAGCATTTACTACTAAAATGGGTTATTATGCAACAATAGCTAACCAATTAAAATGAAAAGTGATCGGAACTGAAGGCAGTTATATTAATCCGATTCTTTTCAACTAGGTAGTTATCCTGATATTGAAAGGTTGCATTCATGAATACTCTTTTTTTGAAGTTTATTTCAGATAAACCATATTAAGAATTGGTACATTAAGTTTCCTTTCCAGGTAAGCAGGAAAAGATGGAATATGTGTTTGTTTGCACAAGACTTGTAACCATGAATCACATGATTGGATAGCCATTCCAGCCCTCTAGTGAGTCATCATTCGGTCATGTATATACTTTGATGTGCAAAATTCTCTTTTGATTGGATAGCCATTCCAGCCCTCTAGTGATCATCGTCATATATACTTGATTCCTATTCCTTCTGACTGAGCCTTCATTATTACCATTTATTTGTCAATGTTGATACTTGCATTTCCCAGTGCAATATTCACTTTATAGACCATAAGTAAACACATTGTTATTAGGAAAGCCAGCAGACAACCAATCTCTGGCCTCTGGGCTATGCTAAATTGGTCCTCAGGTGACCTCAGGTACATGTCTCTGGTTTCCATCCTCTCTGATCCTTTCCTACAGTGTCTGTGGAGCTCTGAGACTCACCTGCCTGCAGATTCAGAGAGAATGCTCTTCCCCTGGCTGCTTCTCTTCTATGTGTTCTAATCAGGCCAACTAACGTGTAAAATTGTATGAATCTCTGGTGTACTGAACAAATGAATATTTGCTGAGTTATGAAAGCTGATCAGAAACTGAAGGGGAGTGACAAAGGGAGTGTCTTATGCTATCATGATGCTGATGTCATCAAAACTGAACTTATTTTTCCATAAATTTGAGATTATATATCTGCAGATGTGTAGTAAACTATCATTTATTGGTAAAGAAAGACATGCAATATAACTGTATTCAACATCATGGATGAACCTTAGAATCACAACTTAGAGAATGACAAGTGAATATAGATTCATGAAAAGCCAAGCTGAGATCAGGCTAACCACTCACACTCCAAACCCACTTGTTAATAAGGCATTATATTAAAGCATTTACTACTAAAATGGGTTATTATGCAACAATAGCTAACCAATTAAAATGAAAAGTGATCGGAACTGAAGGCAGTTATATTAATCCGATTCTTTTCAACTAGGTAGTTATCCTGATATTGAAAGGTTGCATTCATGAATACTCTTTTTTTGAAGTTTATTTCAGATAAACCATATTAAGAATTGGTACATTAAGTTTCCTTTCCAGGTAAGCAGGAAAAGATGGAATATGTGTTTGTTTGCACAAGACTTGTAACCATGAATCACATGATTGGATAGCCATTCCAGCCCTCTAGTGAGTCATCATTCGGTCATGTATATACTTTGATGTGCAAAATTCTCTTTTGAATAGCACAGTGGTGAATAGCACTAACCCTCTGTGCAGTCAAAAATATAAATAGAATTTTTATGGTCAGCTCTCTATGTCCACAGTTCTACATCTGCTGGTTCAGTGTACCCTATTAAAATTTATTTAAAACACCATAGCTGTCAACTTTACTTTTTTTAATATGAGCAACGCAATAATAACTATTCTTTCAAGAAACTAAGAGAAAATGACAGGGTATGACCTGTGTCATTTGAGAATAAGTTATTCTTAAGAAACTCAGTCCTCCTATGAAAGACATGAGTATTTCCAAATACTTCTGATCCTAAGGTAGGAAATTTTTTTTTGGATAGGTAAGAAATGAATTTATTCAGATTCAGAGAACGACACTCCACAGAGTGCGGGCCATGGCGCAGCAAATCCAGTGGCTAAGGAAGGAAATTTTTGAAGCAGGGAAAAATACAAAGGAAAAAAACCTCTACATATCAGGTTGAGCAGAAAGTTTAATAAATTGAGATATGTGATTATAGTGATGGAAATGCCAGAGAACAAAGAGAAGAAGCAAATTTCATGCTACAATGATCAAAGAATCAGAATTTCTGATTCTGAGGCCTTTGAGTCATGCCTTCAAGGGCACTCTACCACCCTGCAGGACGAATGACCTTTTTGTTTTTTTAACCTGCTATCTCAGAATCTCCTCAGAGCCCTCTTTATGTCTTTATTCCTTAGACTGTAGATGAAGGGGTTCAGCATGGGGGTGACCACCGTGTACATCACGGAGGCTGCTGCACCTGATATTGAGCTGTGGGGAGCAGCAGGGCTAAGGTGTACTCCTAGGACAGAACAATAAAATAAAAAGACGACTGAGAGGTGAGATGCACAGGTGGAAAATGCCTTATACTTCCCCTGAGAGGATGAAATTCCACGTATGCAGGAAACTATTTTACAGTAAGAGTAAAGGATACCAGCAAAAGGACCACCACCTAGCAGGGCAGCGGCAAAATACAATACCATGTCATTGAGAAAGGTGTCCGAACAGGCAAGTTGTAAGACCTGACTGAGTTCACAGAAAAAGTGGGGGATTTTGAAGTGTGAAATATACTTTGGATAGCCATTCCAGCCCTCTAGTGAGTCATCATTCGGTCATGTATATACTTTGATGTGCAAAATTCTCTTTTGAATAGCACAGTGGTGAATAGCACTAACCCTCTGTGCAGTCAAAAATATAAATAGAATTTTTATGGTCAGCTCTCTATGTCCACAGTTCTACATCTGCTGGTTCAGTGTACCCTATTAAAATTTATTTAAAACACCATAGCTGTCAACTTTACTTTTTTTAATATGAGCAACGCAATAATAACTATTCTTTCAAGAAACTAAGAGAAAATGACAGGGTATGACCTGTGTCATTTGAGAATAAGTTATTCTTAAGAAACTCAGTCCTCCTATGAAAGACATGAGTATTTCCAAATACTTCTGATCCTAAGGTAGGAAATTTTTTTTTGGATAGGTAAGAAATGAATTTATTCAGATTCAGAGAACGCACACTCCACAGAGTGCGGGCCATGGCGCAGCAAATCCAGTGGCTAAGGAAGGAAATTTTTGAAGCAGGGAAAAATACAAAGGAAAAAAACCTCTACATATCAGGTTGAGCAGAAAGTTTAATAAATTGAGATATGTGATTATAGTGATGGAAATGCCAGAGAACAAAGAGAAGAAGCAAATTTCATGCTACAATGATCAAAGAATCAGAATTTCTGATTCTGAGGCCTTTGAGTCATGCCTTCAAGGGCACTCTACCACCCTGCAGGACGAATGACCTTTTTGTTTTTTTAACCTGCTATCTCAGAATCTCCTCAGAGCCCTCTTTATGTCTTTATTCCTTAGACTGTAGATGAAGGGGTTCAGCATGGGGGTGACCACCGTGTACATCACGGAGGCTGCTGCACCTGATATTGAGCTGTGGGGAGCAGCAGGGCTAAGGTGTACTCCTAGGACAGAACAATAAAATAAAAAGACGACTGAGAGGTGAGATGCACAGGTGGAAAATGCCTTATACTTCCCCTGAGAGGATGAAATTCCACGTATGCAGGAAACTATTTTACAGTAAGAGTAAAGGATACCAGCAAAAGGACCACCACCTAGCAGGGCAGCGGCAAAATACAATACCATGTCATTGAGAAAGGTGTCCGAACAGGCAAGTTGTAAGACCTGACTGAGTTCACAGAAAAAGTGGGGGATTTTGAAGTGTGAACAGAAGGATAATCGCAACACCATTAAGCTCTGTAACAAAGCATACATGAAACCCACGATCCAAGACATCAGAACCAGCAGCCCACAGAGCCGGGGGTTCATGATGACCATGTAGTGCAGGGGGTGGCAGATGGCCACATACCGGTCATAGGCCATCACAGCCAGGAGAAAGTCATCTAAACTTACAAAGACTATGTAAAAATATGCCTGGATGATGCATCCTTCAAAGGTGATCAATTTGCTCTGGGTCTGTATATTAGTCAGCATCTTTGGGATGGTGGTGGAGGTGAAACAGATGTCCACAAAGGACAGGTTGGAGAGGAAGAAGTACATGGGGGTGTGGAGGTGGGGGTCAGAGCTGACGGCCAGGATGATGAGCAGGTTTCCAAGCACGGTGATCAGGTACATGGAGAGGAAAAGGGCAAATATGAGGGGCTGCCGTTCAGATGCCTCTGAAAATCCCATGAGAAGGAATTTTGAAACTTCTGACATATTTTGTGCTTCCATCTATTGGAGGTGACTACCAAGATACAGAATAATAATCGGTTAAATTTTACACCATTAGTAACTTAGGATAAATGCTACCACTTATAATTCAGAGTCGAGACATTAACTTTGACATATGTTGGTAGGGGATGAGGTGAAGTATTTTCTCACTTCTTATGTGACATTTATTCTTTGTTACTCTTGTTCTTTGAGTTTTGGTCTCTCCTGGTTCTATTCTCTCACCAACACTCAATGGGCTCCCTAGACCATACTCGATAAATCCTGCACATGCCGTGATTGCTCACCCCCTCACTCTGAATAACTTTCTTCATATGATTTCCCCCATATGTCACATATACTTATTTTACTGTACTCAGGCTCCATCAGTATATAAAAGTATCAAATGAGCATGGAATTCACTTTGTTTTTCCCAAAGGTATGTGAATATTTGTGTACTTATATACAAACACATTTAAGAAGAACATTTAAGAACAAGAAGTCATTAAATAAAAATGAATGGCAAAATAAAAATAAAAAAAATGAATGGCAAAACTATAAGAATGTATCACATACTATATATTGTCTAATATATAGTTTATATTGAATACAGCCCATATCTTATAATATAAATGGGGAATAAGGTATAAAACATTGAGTCACTATCTTGCACACCTGAGGCTAACATAATGTGCTAAATCCATTATATTTCAATGAAAAAATGGCAGTCAACATAGAATCAGTTTTAAATGGGAAGATTTCATATAATTGCATTCAACAAAACTAAATGGGTGCTCACTTCGGCAGCACAGATACTAAAATTGGAACGATACAGAGAAGATTAGCATGGCCCATGTGCAAGGCTGACACACAAATTCATGAAGCGTTCTGTATTTTTAGCATGAAAGCAACCTAGATGTCCATCGACAAATGAACAGATAAGGAAGCTCTGGTACATATATACAATGGAGTACTTCACAGCTGTAGAAAGAAACGCAGAAGAATCAGCCTTAATAAGGTGGATGGATCTAGAACCCATTATAAAAAGTGAAGTAAGTCAAAAAGAGAAAGACATGTACAGTATACTAACACACATATATGGAATCTAGTAAGACGGTAATGATTACACGTGCAGTGAAGCGATGGAAAAACAGACATAGAGAACAGACAAATGGACATTGTGAGGAATAAACAGTGAGTGGAAGGCATAGAGGGAGTAACATGGAAACCTATACTAGCATATGTGGAAAAGATAGCTATTGTCATTGTGCTGTGGGAATAGGGGATCCTGCAGGGGTGCAGTGCGACGGCCTGGAGGGGTGGGATGGGGGGAACTGGGAGTGGGGTGGAGGAGGGAGGGGGCCAGGGATATACATATGACTAATCTGGGATTATACATATCTGTAAACAACAAAACTCTGTAAAAATAAAAAGTAAAAAAACAAAACAAAACTAAACGGCACATCAAAAACTGACAGAAACATGATATACAATGCAGTAATAGAACAAGAGCAATATGCAGTAATAATTAGTTTAGCCAAGATCTTCACTTAAGTGACTGTGACTTATAATGTATCTAGAACTTCCTGGCACACAGTGGTCACTCCGTTATTATTTGTTGAAAGATTAGGAATTAGGTCGTATTAGGTATGAATATTTAATGCATGAGAAGTTTGCATTTTAATGTAGCTAGGAAAAGCTGAATTGTTAAATAAAAGCTGGAATAAAGAACTGTCTATCTAGAAGGAGATGAAGTGCTTTTCTATTTTTTAGATCTAACACATCTTCAAAAATTCAGAGAGATGGAAGACTCCTGTACAAAGGTACAGTCCAGATGAACGTATAATGAATTTATGGAAGACCTATGGATAGAAAACTAAGATAATTAAAGCTTGAAATTCAAAAATAAAAATAATGATCTAGGGGACTTTCCTGATGGTCCAGCAGGTTAGACTCTGCCTTCCAAGGAAGGGGCCCTGGTTTGATCCCTGGTCAGGGAGCTAGATACCAAGGGCTGCAACTAAGAGTTCAAATGTTGTAACTAAGAGTTTGCATACTGCGAGTAAAGGATCCTGCATGCCACAGTGACTATTAAAGAGCCTGTGTGCAGTGAAGATCAGAGATCTTGCATGCTGCAACTAAAGACCAGGGTCTGAGTGCACTTGCAGTCACTCAGTCGTGTCTGACTCTTTGCGACCCCACGGACTGTAGCCCGTCAGGCTCCTCTGTCCATGGGATTTTTCAGGCAAGAACACCTGAGTGGGTTACCATGCCCTCCTCCAGGGGATCTTCCCAACCCAGGGATTGAATCCAAGTCTCTTGTGGTTCCTGCATTGGCAGGCAGATTCTTTGTCACCTAGTCACCTGGAAAGCCCCAGCTAAAGACCAGGACAGCCAGATAAATAAATAAACAAATAAATAAATATATTATTTATGTATTTATTTATTTTTTAAAGAATGATATTCAACTCTATGAAAGAGAAAATTTTTGGTCAAAAGTAAGAAAAAGCAATCTAGAAAATGGTACCAATGAACCTTTTTTTTTTTTTTTTTTTTTATAAATTTGGCCTCTTTTATTGGTTTACTTACTTATTTTCGTCCATCTTTATTCTTCCGTCTGTGTGGGCCTCCCATTGCAGGGGCCTCCCTCATTTCAGAGGCTCTGGGCGCATGCGCTCCAGAGCGCTGGCTCGTAACTGAACACACTGGTCCAGCCGCTCTGAGGCGCGTGAGATCTTCCCGGGCCAGGGATCATACCAGTGCCCCTTGTACTGCAAGGCGGATCCTTGCACACCACCTACGTGGCCCTAGTGAGACTGAAAAATGTCTACGGAGGGAGCTCAGTGTCCCCTGGGTAAAATAATCATTCTTGGCTGGGAAGCACAGTTTTAAATGAATAATAGCAAATATTTTAAATTTGCGCTATAAAAGTAATTTGTTGAAAAATAATAAGACAGAACCCCACATGTGTGAGTATCATAGCCACATCACGAAATACTATACACGCACTGAAAGAATGAACCAGAATTGTACTGGTTGATTGAACAAGTTTCTAAGGTATTATTGATTTTTAAAAATAGAGGAACAAACAGCAGAAAAACAGACCACACTAAAACATAAAGAACACTTGTAAGGTGCACATGGTTGTGTTCATACATTTGTGCAAACATGTATGAATATGTATATGTACCATAATTTAGAAAGAGAAGCCTTAAAGAAGACTAAAATTTTATAGAACAAAAATGTCATTAAAATGAAATTAGGCTAATTATATTGTTTTATAAAAAAGTATGTTAACAGTTGAATGAAAATCTATAGCTAATTTATACAGTGGCAAAAATGTATTGATTTAGAGATACCAGTGTGGGTCTTAAATTCAACATTAAAATTGCCAAAGACTTGAAAATGAAATAAAGTAACAGAAGTGTGTTTAAAACGTGGGGAGGGCGCAGTATCTAAATTATAATTTCATATAGAGATAGATGGATTCACATGCGCTTATACAATATAAAGATGATGTTTAGCCCAATGGTAAAGAAGAATGTCTTCCCAACTATAGCAAAGGGTGACGAAATTTTTAGACAGGATTTAATCAAAATGCCGAGAGGAACATTAAGGAATAGCAGAGAGGTGGAATTTGCTACTACTGCGTAGTCACTTGAGTTGTGTCTGACTCTGTGTGAACCCATGGACTGTAGTCTGTCAGGCTTCTCTGTCCATGGGATTCTCCAAGCAAGCATGCTGGAGTGGTTTGCTATTTCCTTCTCTGGTGAAAGCTAGTTGGAAACATATATAAAGGGATATTTATTACAGCTTAGAATGTGGGAGAAATTTCATTTTTGTTTTTGTTTACAGTCAATATGGGCTTCCCAGGTGGTGCTCGTGCTAAAGAATCCACCTGCCAACGGAGGAGATGCAAGAGACATGGGTTCAGTCCCTGGGTTAGGAAGATCCCTGGAGAAGGAAAACTATTGTATCATTTTACTGTACAGCTGCAACGAATGTATTTTCTATGTCAATTATGCCACAAATTCTTTTTTGAAAACAGTGAAGAGAATACTATGGCTGATAGATTTGACAAACAAAATGATTAATCTCTTATACAAGTCCCACAACCCCCTACATGCATACAAAAGAACTAAACGGCAAGTAGTCAGTTTTTTTTTTTTGTAAAGAAACAGTTCTTTGTTTCAAAGAATTCAATGAGAAAGGAATAACAATGCACTGACACCATTATATAAAACAAGGGAATTCTACAAACTTAAAGAAATTTTTGTTCAGATTTTTTTAAAAATAGAGAAGCACTGAATGGCTAAGAAAGCCACAGATATATTCAGCCTCACAGGTAATAAAATAATTGCAAGGTAAAGTTCATTAGCATATCCCTTCTCACCAATGAAATAAAGATTTTCTAATGTAAATATCTAGAGTGAGAGAAGATATTGGGGGATGTGCATTTCATGCACCTGCAATGCAAGGAAATATTTGCAAATATTTGTTGGTATAGATCTTCCTTCTCCATGTGGAAATATTGTCTAATATGTCCTATCTTAGAATAAAAACATACTCTCCCTTCGTGGTGTAATCTTACACATGATATAACCTTCCACCTTACCCTGTTTGTCTCTTACTGTTGATTATCAATCTCCTTGGATTTATGTTCTACTTTTCATAAAAATATTTTATGCTTCCGTTTCTTGTTTTGATTGAACTCCCACTGTAACCACTTAATTGTCAATATGGATTGCATTTTCGAATGCAATGTTCAATTTTAATTTTGATCATTATAGGAATAAGAAAGGGAAAAGGTTTAATCAAAATGCCGAGAGGAACATTAAGGAATAGCAGAGAGGTGGAATTTGCTACTACTGCGTAGTCACTTGAGTTGTGTCTGACTCTGTGTGAACCCATGGACTGTAGTCTGTCAGGCTTCTCTGTCCATGGGATTCTCCAAGCAAGCATGCTGGAGTGGTTTGCTATTTCCTTCTCTGGTGAAAGCTAGTTGGAAACATATATAAAGGGATATTTATTACAGCTTAGAATGTGGGAGAAATTTCATTTTTGTTTTTGTTTACAGTCAATATGGGCTTCCCAGGTGGTGCTCGTGCTAAAGAATCCACCTGCCAACGGAGGAGATGCAAGAGACATGGGTTCAGTCCCTGGGTTAGGAAGATCCCTGGAGAAGGAAAACTATTGTATCATTTTACTGTACAGCTGCAACGAATGTATTTTCTATGTCAATTATGCCACAAATTCTTTTTTGAAAACAGTGAAGAGAATACTATGGCTGATAGATTTGACAAACAAAATGATTAATCTCTTATACAAGTCCCACAACCCCCTACATGCATACAAAAGAACTAAACGGCAAGTAGTCAGTTTTTTTTTTTTGTAAAGAAACAGTTCTTTGTTTCAAAGAATTCAATGAGAAAGGAATAACAATGCACTGACACCATTATATAAAACAAGGGAATTCTACAAACTTAAAGAAATTTTTGTTCAGATTTTTTTAAAAATAGAGAAGCACTGAATGGCTAAGAAAGCCACAGATATATTCAGCCTCACAGGTAATAAAATAATTGCAAGGTAAAGTTCATTAGCATATCCCTTCTCACCAATGAAATAAAGATTTTCTAATGTAAATATCTAGAGTGAGAGAAGATATTGGGGGATGTGCATTTCATGCACCTGCAATGCAAGGAAATATTTGCAAATATTTGTTGGTATAGATCTTCCTTCTCCATGTGGAAATATTGTCTAATATGTCCTATCTTAGAATAAAAACATACTCTCCCTTCGTGGTGTAATCTTACACATGATATAACCTTCCACCTTACCCTGTTTGTCTCTTACTGTTGATTATCAATCTCCTTGGATTTATGTTCTACTTTTCATAAAAATATTTTATGCTTCCCGTTTCTTGTTTTGATTGAACTCCCACTGTAACCACTTAATTGTCAATATGGACAATTGCATTTTCGAATGCAATGTTCAATTTTAATTTTGATCATTATAAATAACTACATTAAATTACTAGGAAAGCCAGCAAAAGACTGTAGTGATTTCTTGTGTCTGGGTATGTTAGATTGCCTCACAGGTGACCTCAGGTACACGTTCTACAGTCTTAGTTTCTCTCATCACTGACTCCCTCCTGCAGTGTCTATGGAGCTCTCAGACTCACCTGCTTGGAAACTTTGAAAGAAGGTTTCTGAGTGGAAAGTCCAAATTCTCCCTTAAATAACTGATGTTGCAGACCCAAGCTCTGTCTTCATATAAGACAGCAGTAAGAGATCAAGTATGGATCTCCCAGCCGGATTTAGGACTGCAAAAGCAACGACCACATCCTGTCCAACCAAAGTGGTACAGGTTGAGGAACTGCAGTAGAGGAGACACTTGCATCTTCTTGCATCAGTTCATTAGGCACGTTTTCTTCTTGTTACTCCAGCCTTTCTGTACATAATATCCCTTGGGGACCCTGGACTGGACAAAACAGAATTTTTCTTCTGCTGATTCTCTGTTCTGGGAGATGACATTATTAAGTTAGGTGAATTCAGTTATTAGGACTCCTTCTCCTTTAATTTTTCTGCTTCCAAAACTCTAAGGCTCCCAGGACCTCATCACATCCTTGGGTTCAATTGTTCTCAAAAGTGTCATATTGAGAATTTGTCTTGACTAAGTCACAGTTCCTGCGGTAGGGTTCAAAAGATTTTCTAATGTAAATATCTAGAGTGAGAGAAGATATTGGGGGATGTGCATTTCATGCACCTGCAATGCAAGGAAATATTTGCAAATATTTGTTGGTATAGATCTTCCTTCTCCATGTGGAAATATTGTCTAATATGTCCTATCTTAGAATAAAAACATACTCTCCCTTCGTGGTGTAATCTTACACATGATATAACCTTCCACCTTACCCTGTTTGTCTCTTACTGTTGATTATCAATCTCCTTGGATTTATGTTCTACTTTTCATAAAAATATTTTATGCTTCCCGTTTCTTGTTTTGATTGAACTCCCACTGTAACCACTTAATTGTCAATATGGACAATTGCATTTTCGAATGCAATGTTCAATTTTAATTTTGATCATTATAAATAACTACATTAAATTACTAGGAAAGCCAGCAAAAGACTGTAGTGATTTCTTGTGTCTGGGTATGTTAGATTGCCTCACAGGTGACCTCAGGTACACGTTCTACAGTCTTAGTTTCTCTCATCACTGACTCCCTCCTGCAGTGTCTATGGAGCTCTCAGACTCACCTGCTTGGAAACTTTGAAAGAAGGTTTCTGAGTGGAAAGTCCAAATTCTCCCTTAAATAACTGATGTTGCAGACCCAAGCTCTGTCTTCATATAAGACAGCAGTAAGAGATCAAGTATGGATCTCCCAGCCGGATTTAGGACTGCAAAAGCAACGACCACATCCTGTCCAACCAAAGTGGTACAGGTTGAGGAACTGCAGTAGAGGAGACACTTGCATCTTCTTGCATCAGTTCATTAGGCACGTTTTCTTCTTGTTACTCCAGCCTTTCTGTACATAATATCCCTTGGGGACCCTGGACTGGACAAAACAGAATTTTTCTTCTGCTGATTCTCTGTTCTGGGAGATGACATTATTAAGTTAGGTGAATTCAGTTATTAGGACTCCTTCTCCTTTAATTTTTCTGCTTCCAAAACTCTAAGGCTCCCAGGACCTCATCACATCCTTGGGTTCAATTGTTCTCAAAAGTGTCATATTGAGAATTTGTCTTGACTAAGTCACATGAGTCTTCAAAACTTTGGTCTGCGGTAGGAATAAAACCCATGAAATCTCTAAAAGTTGCTCTTCACCGCATCAAAGGCAAGATAGCTATGTACCTTTAAACTAAAGCCTTGGGCTGTATACTTTCTGGAGTCATGATAGACTTTCCAAGACAATAAGAAATCTCCCAGGTATATCAGAAGTTATGAGCTATCATTTAGTCCCTCATTATAAAACACTTGTAACTATAAGAGAGATATTTCTATGTTGTTATGCATCATGAACTAGTTTAACATATGTGTTCAAGTCACTAAGTCATGTCCAACTCTTTGTAACCCCAATAGATTGTGGCCTGCCAGATTCCTTTGTCTATGGGATTCTCCAGGCAAAAATACTGGAGTGTGTTGCCATTCCCTTCTCCAGGGGATTTTCCCGACCCAGGGATGGAATCTGGGTCTCCTGCATTGCAGGCAGATTCTTTACCATCTAAGCAATTGTTAGACTTAATTTTTGAAACAGTGCATTCTTGCTAGTACTTTTATGAACTTCATTGTAGAAATGAGACTCAGAGATTTAACGTCCCGCTCAGTGGCATAAACCTATGTAAGAGATGGAATCTGACCAAAGTCTCTCAGTTGTAGAACTAAGGGGACAGGAATTCTCGATCAGGCATGATTTTGTGCCTGGGGATACTTGGCAATAACTGAAGAGCCATTGCTGATCTCTGATAAACCACAAATCAGCATACGATAGAAATAATTATCCTGTTCCAACTGGACAATAATTCTGAAGAGCCATTGGGTTTTTTTCCTGAATCTAGAATTTTAACGTAGAGGAGACACTTGCATCTTCTTGCATCAGTTCATTAGGCACGTTTTCTTCTTGTTACTCCAGCCTTTCTGTACATAATATCCCTTGGGGACCCTGGACTGGACAAAACAGAATTTTTCTTCTGCTGATTCTCTGTTCTGGGAGATGACATTATTAAGTTAGGTGAATTCAGTTATTAGGACTCCTTCTCCTTTAATTTTTCTGCTTCCAAAACTCTAAGGCTCCCAGGACCTCATCACATCCTTGGGTTCAATTGTTCTCAAAAGTGTCATATTGAGAATTTGTCTTGACTAAGTCACATGAGTCTTCAAAACTTTGGTCTGCGGTAGGAATAAAACCCATGAAATCTCTAAAAGTTGCTCTTCACCGCATCAAAGGCAAGATAGCTATGTACCTTTAAACTAAAGCCTTGGGCTGTATACTTTCTGGAGTCATGATAGACTTTCCAAGACAATAAGAAATCTCCCAGGTATATCAGAAGTTATGAGCTATCATTTAGTCCCTCATTATAAAACACTTGTAACTATAAGAGAGATATTTCTATGTTGTTATGCATCATGAACTAGTTTAACATATGTGTTCAAGTCACTAAGTCATGTCCAACTCTTTGTAACCCCAATAGATTGTGGCCTGCCAGATTCCTTTGTCTATGGGATTCTCCAGGCAAAAATACTGGAGTGTGTTGCCATTCCCTTCTCCAGGGGATTTTCCCGACCCAGGGATGGAATCTGGGTCTCCTGCATTGCAGGCAGATTCTTTACCATCTAAGCAATTGTTAGACTTAATTTTTGAAACAGTGCATTCTTGCTAGTACTTTTATGAACTTCATTGTAGAAATGAGACTCAGAGATTTAACGTCCCGCTCAGTGGCATAAACCTATGTAAGAGATGGAATCTGACCAAAGTCTCTCAGTTGTAGAACTAAGGGGACAGGAATTCTCGATCAGGCATGATTTTGTGCCTGGGGATACTTGGCAATAACTGAAGAGCCATTGCTGATCTCTGATAAACCACAAATCAGCATACGATAGAAATAATTATCCTGTTCCAACTGGAACAATAAGATGGTGAGAGACCCTGTTCTAGACCAGAGCAGGTGTTTTGTTGGCTAAAACGTTCGTGTGGTTTTTTCTGTACCTTCTTAAGGAAAGCTCTGAAAGAAATTTTTGGCCAACCCAATATAAATTGACTGTGTATTCAAATTACCAAGTTTGCAGTTCAAATACAAATTTTGATTAATCAAGTATCTAGCCAACCTAGTGACTGTGTGTCTAACAAGATCCCAGGTGGTGTTGATGCTGCAGGTACAGGTCTGTGGATCACACTTAGGGTAGCAAGACAATGGTTCTGGTCTTTTCCACCAAGAATCTTTTTTTTCAATTTTTAAATTATTTTTGACCACTTTTATTGGTCTTCCATTTATTTCCATCTTTGTTCTTTGGCCTGTGTGGGCCTCCCATCACAGTGGCCTCTCTTGCTGCAGAGCACCGGCTCTGGGCGCATGCACTCCAGAGCTCCGGCTCGGTAGTTGGATGCATGGGTCCAGCCACTCCGTGGCACACGGGATCTTCCCAGGCCAGGGATTGAACCAGTACCCCTCGCACTGCAAGGCGGTGTCCTTACCCACTGGACAACCAGGGAAGCCCCCCCAAATCCTTTTTTGTATGTAATTTTGAAACAGAAGTTTTTCACTCACCTTATAGGTGACTGCACATAACTTATCATCATAAACACAGCAACCAATCATTCACCCTAATGAAAATAGGACACTTTCACACGGACACCAAAATCCAGACATCATTGTGTTAGGTTTATGGGCTATTAAAGTGTTAATACAGCAGTTGCAAACTCCCCGGCTCTAAAGGGTCAGTATCATAGGGCCAGTTGCTAGCCTGCTGGCGCCTGGGAGTCTCTCAAGGCCTGCGATAAAGAGTTCGCCCTGGCCATAAAGATTCTTCACTACATCTGGAAAGTAACAAGAACTGCACACTCCCATGCCCACAGACAACTCAAGGACAGCAGACTCATCACTAATTTCCTGCTCAGTTTAGACAAAGACTTCGTTTCTGCGCCTGCTCTGAAGAATCCCCCTCCCCTTTTTTCTTCTCCCCTTTCCTCCCTAATAAAACCTCCTCGTCCCATCTCTGGGGTGCGATTTCCCCGGCCCATCTCTTGGACCTGTAGATCTCGCCCTGGAACTCTTCCCAAATAAACTCCTTCCCTAACAGCTTGCGGTCCAGTCCGTCGTGTCTTTGCGATTCTTACACAATGAATATAGAGCATGAATGTGAAATATTTTTGCTTAGTAATTCAAAATGTAGTTTAAATTTGTATCTTATTTATATGTTTTCCCCTGACTCAAAGGCCATATTTAGTGAATGTATTCAAACGTGTGTTTCCCACTTGGAAACCTGTACGTGGATTATCATTTGCCAGCGATGAGGGTGAGCACTACGGACACAATTTGAATAAGAGAACATGATTGTAAAGAGAAAAATAAAACTGAATAAACCACCCTAAAATAAACGATACGTTAGTCTCCATTTTCAAGGAAGACAAGTTAAGGCAGTGATTTACAAAGGAATGCTCATGTTCAGTCACTAAACTGTGTCTGAATCTTTGCAATTCCATGTGATACAGCATGCTGTTCTTTCCTGTCCTTCACTATTTCTGGGATTTACTCAAACTATGTTCATTGAGCTGGTGATGCCATCCAACCATCTCACCCTCTGTTGTCCCCTTCTACTGCCCTCAATCTTTCCCAGCATAAGGGTCTTTTCCAATGAGTCACCTATTTGCATCAGGTGGCCAAAGTATTGGAACTTCAGCTTCAGCATCGGTCCTTCTAATGAATATTTAGGGTTGATTTCCTTTAAGATTGACTGGTTTGACAGTTATTGAGGGAGATCAGATTGTAACATGGAACACATATTTCAAATTAAACTATATAGTGCTTGGTTAATATTTATCTGAGGCATTGCATTGTAAGTTGTATTAGAACAAAACTTGAAAGAATTAATTCTGAGGCTGAATTTAAATGAAGCATGTTTTCTATGAAATGTAGAGAATATGATCCAGGGGTTTGTTCGACTTGTGAGTCCAGAATTCTTTCTCAAACACTATTTTTTTTTTTTAAAGATTTATTTATTTATTTATTTTGGGCAGGGGTCGGGTTGGGGAGGGAGGGGAGCAGGCGGGCCACTTCCATTGGTCTTTTCATTTCTCTATTTTCATCCGTCTTTGTTCTTTGGCTCCAGTGGGCCTCCCATCGCGGTGGCCTCTGTTGTCGCAGAGCGCTGGCTCTGGGCACATGCGCTCCAGAGCTCCGGCTCGATAATTGGACACATCGGTCCAGCCACTCCGCGGCACGTGGGATCTTCCCAGGCCAGGGATCGAACCGGCGCCCCTTGCACTGCAAGGCGGTGTCCTTACCCACTGGACCACCAGGGGAAGCCCTCAAACACTATTTTTAAGAAATGCGGGCTTCCCTGGTGGTCCAGTGGGTAGGGACACCGCCTTGCAGTGCAAGGGGCGCCAGTTCGATCCCTGGTCTGGGAAGATCCCATGTGCCGCGGAGCGGCTGGACCGATGTGTCCGATTACCGAGCCGGAGCTCTGGGGCGCGTGAGTCCAGAGCTGGTGCTCTGCGACAACAGAGGCCGCAGCGATGGGAGGCCCACACAGGCCGAAGAACAAAGATGGATGAAAATGGACAAATGAAAGACCAATGGAAGTAGCCCACCTGCTCCCCTCCCTCCCCACCCCACCCCCCTCAAATAAATAAATAAATAAATCTTTAAAAAAAAAAAGAATGATCTCTTGCCTTTCAATTCTGTATTCATTAAAAAAAAAAAAGAAATGTATGTTGGAAACTCTCCATCTTTGTAAATGAGCTAAAAGACCAGGACTTGTAGTGAATTAAAAAAAAATATGAAAGGAGAAATAAAAAATTCCTAAAAGAAAATTACAATGAACACACGACAGTGCAAAACCTATGGGATACCACAAAAGCAGTCCTAAGAGGGAAATGTATAGGAATACAATCCTACCTCAAGAAACTAGAAAAATATCAAACAGACAACCTAACCCTACACTTAAAACAACTGGAGAAATAAGAACAAAAAACTCCACAGTTAGCAGGAGAGAAATCATAAAGATCAGAGCAGAAATAAATGAGAAAGAAGTGAAAGAAACAATAGTAAAGATAAATAAAACCAGAAGCTGGTTCTCCAAGAAGATTAACAAAATTGACACACCACTGACCAGACTCATCAAAAAAAAAAAAAAAGAAGAAGAACCAGATCAACAAAATCAAAAATGAAAAAGGAGAGATTACAACAGATAATGCAGAAATCCAAAGGATTATAAGAGACTATTATGAGCAACTATATAGCAACAAACTGGACAACCTGGAAGAAATGGACAGTTTCTTAGAAAAGATTAATGTTCCAAGACTAATCAGGAAGAAATAGAAACTATGAACAACCCAATCAGAAGCTCAGAAATCGAATTTGTGATTAAAAATCTACTGAAAAACAAAAGCCCAGGGCCAGATAACTTCACAGGTGAATTCTCCCAAACATTTAAACAAGAGTTAATGCCTGTCCTTCTAAAATTCTTTCAAAAAATTGCTCAGGAAGGAACACTTCCAAACACATTCTATGAGGCTGCCATCACCTGATACCAAAACAAGGCAAAGACAACACAAAAAAAGAAAATTATAGACCAGTTTCACTGATGAATTTGGGTGCCAATATCCTCAACAAATTCCTAGCTAACAGAATTCAACAACACATCAAAAAACTCGTATATCAGGGCTTCCCTGGTGGTCCAGTGGGTAAAGAGTCCACTTTGCAGTGCGAGGGCCATCAGTTCAATCCCTGGCTCAGGAAGATCCCACATGTGGTGGAATGGCCGGACAGGTGTGTCCAGTTATGAGCCAGCGCTCTGGAGCACGTGCGTCAGAGCTGGTGCTCTGCAACGGGAGAGGCCGCTGCGATGGGAGGCCCAAACAGGCCAAAGAATAAATATGGATGAAAATAAATAAATGAAAAACCAATGAGGGAGGCTAAAATTAAAAAAGAAAAACCAGGAAAAACCTCATACATCATGACCAAGTCGGGTTCATCCCACCCATGCAAGGATTCTACAATATCTGCAAATCAATCAATGTGATATACCATATCAACAAATTGAGAGACAAAAACACATGATAATCTCAATAGTGCAGAGAAAGCCTTTGATAAAATCCAAATCCAACAGACAACCCATAGAATGGGAGAAAATAATAGCAAATGAAATAACAGACAAAGAATTAATCTCCAAAATCTACAAGCAACTCAGACAACTCAGCACAGGGAAAATGAACAACCCAATCAAAAAATGGGAAAAAGATCTAAATAGACATCTCACCAAAGAGCACATACAGATGGCCAAAAAGCACATGAAATGATGCTCAACCTCCCTTATTATTAGAGAAATGCAAATCAAAGCTACAATGAGATATCACCTCATGCCAGTCAGAATGACCATCATCAAAAAATCTACAGACAATAAATACTGGAGAGAGTGTGGAGAAAAGGGAACACTCTTGCATTGCTGGTGGGAATGTAAACTGATACAGCCTCTATGGAAGACAGTATGGAGATTCCTTAAAAAACTAAAAATAGAAGCACCATATGACCCAGCAATCTCACTATTGGGCTTATACCCTGATGAAATCAAAACTGAAAGAAGCACCTGTACCCCAATGTTCATTGCAGCACTCTATACAATAGCTAGAACATGGAAGCAACCTAGATGTCCATTGACAAATGAATGGATAAAGAAGCTTTGGTACATATATACAATGGAATACTACTCAGCTGTAAACAGACAGAGAATAGACATATGGACATTGTAGGGAAAGAATAGTGGGTGGGAGGCATAGAGGGAGTAACGTGGAAACCTATACTGTCATATGTGAAAAAGATAGCTATTGTCATTGTGCTGAGGGAATAGGAGCTCCTACAAGGTCTTGGTGCGACAGCCTGGAGGGGGGGACCAGGAGGGGGGACGGGACCAGGGATATGCATATGACTGATCTGGGAACATACATGTTTGTGAACAACAAAACTTTGTGAAACTCTTAAAAAAATAATAATAAAAAGAAAGCTTAAGAAAAAAAAGTGAAGTAGGTCAAAAAGAGAAAGACAAGTACAGTATACTAACACATATATATGGAATCTAGTAAGAGGGTAATGATAACACACGCAGTGAAACATTGGAAAAACAAACATCAAGAACAGACTTATGGACATTGTGGGGAATGAATAGGGGGTGGGAGGCCTAGAGGGATTAACATGGAAATCTATACTATCATATGTGAAAAAGATAGCTATTGTCATTGTGCTGAGGGAATAGGAGCTCCTACAAGGTCTTGGTGCGACAGCCTGGAGGGGGGGACCAGGAGGGGGGACGGGACCAGGGATATGCATATGACTGATCTGGGAACATACATGTTTGTGAACAACAAAACTTTGTGAAACTCTTAAAAAAATAATAATAAAAAGAAAGCTTAAGAAAAAAAAGTGAAGTAGGTCAAAAAGAGAAAGACAAGTACAGTATACTAACACATATATATGGAATCTAGTAAGAGGGTAATGATAACACACGCAGTGAAACATTGGAAAAACAAACATCAAGAACAGACTTATGGACATTGTGGGGAATGAATAGGGGGTGGGAGGCCTAGAGGGATTAACATGGAAATCTATACTATCATATGTGAAAAAGATAACTATTGACATTGCACTGTGGGAATAGGGGGTCCTGCAGGGGCGCTATGAGATGGCCTGGAGGGATAGGATGGGGGGTGGGGGGACCCGGAGGGGTGGAGGAGGGATGGGAGCCAGGGATATTCATATGACTAATCTGGGGTTATGCATATCTATAAAAGACAAAACACTGTAAAAGTAAAAAGTAAAATAAAAATTAAAAAAAAACTACTATACGTTGAAAAAAAAATTGACTGGTTTGATCTCCTTGTTTGCTCTCTCAAGAGTCTTCTCCAGCACCACAATTCAAAAGCATCAATTCTCGTATCTATATATGCCTACTGGAAAAACCATAGCTTTGACTATGCGGGCCTCTGTTGGGAAAGTGATGTCTCTCGTTTTTAATATAATGTCTAGGTTTCGTGGAAACCAAATGGGAATGGGAGGTGTAAAGTGTTTCTAGTAAAAGTGGAAAATAAGTTCAAGGATCTTTAAAATTAGCTGGAATAGAGAAATAGCCTTATTAGTTGAGGAAAGCTACAAGGTGAAGTGATGGCACTTTTTTTTTTTTTTTTTTGCCTCTAAGCCATCATTTATTTTTCATCCGTCTTTTTATTCTTTGGTATACATGGACCTCCGATCGCAGTGGCCCCTCTCGTTGCAGAGCACTGGCTCTGGGTGCATGTGCTCCAGAGTGCTGTCTCATAATTGGACACACTGGTCCAGCTGTTTCTCAGCATGTGGGATCTTCCTGGGCCAGGGATCCAACTGGTGCCCCCTGCACTGCAAGGCAGACTCTACCCACTTGACCACCAGGGAAGCCTGTAATGGCACTTTCAATTTAAGATGCTGGAAAATATTTTTTTGCAACAGCAGTTCATGAGACATACTTCTCATGGTATCATCTCAGTGTGGGTACTCACATGAAAGAAAATTATATAATATGTGAAAGTAGGCATGATAATGACCTTTATTTATCAATTACTTCATTATCTGTGAAGGTGAGTGTCTTTGTGGGTTTGTTAGATATGTACTTTCTCCATTGTAAATTGTCTATGGGAGTCCTTTCTTTTTGTATGTGAGGTCATAGTGTTTCTACTGCCCGTTTTTTCTTTGCATTTATTAAAAAAGTAAGAGATTTTTAAAAACCAACTACTTGTTTTACATTTGGCTTATTTATGTATGCATAGATTTCTTCTTGCAGGAGGGAATACTAATTTTCTAGAGATATTGGGAGATATCCTTTCACAAGTCAGTTCTTTGAAAGTCCATGGGACCTAGTAAACACAGGTTATCAGTCTCAGATTTGGAAATAAATCATTACCTCAAGATTGGCAATGGGTGTCATGAGGTGAGACTTCTGGAAGGCAGGAGAGTTCATGGAGACCTAGGAATAGACTGGATGTATCTGACTTCTACTAATCTGGTCTCTTGGAAACAGAGACTCAACAGGAGTCATTATCTTGGTGTTCAAACCAGTATTCCACAGGGAAATCATGAGCTAAGAGGCTGGGGTAACAGTGGAAAGCATGCCAAAGGAGTAGCCTAGGGACCTATAACTATCTCCTCTGCTGACTCAGGGTTTTAAGGGAATGGGAGGTGTAAAGTGTTTCTAGTAAAAGTGGAAAATAAGTTCAAGGATCTTTAAAATTAGCTGGAATAGAGAAATAGCCTTATTAGTTGAGGAAAGCTACAAGGTGAAGTGATGGCACTTTTTTTTTTTTTTTTTGCCTCTAAGCCATCATTTATTTTTCATCCGTCTTTTTATTCTTTGGTATACATGGACCTCCGATCGCAGTGGCCCCTCTCGTTGCAGAGCACTGGCTCTGGGTGCATGTGCTCCAGAGTGCTGTCTCATAATTGGACACACTGGTCCAGCTGTTTCTCAGCATGTGGGATCTTCCTGGGCCAGGGATCCAACTGGTGCCCCCTGCACTGCAAGGCAGACTCTACCCACTTGACCACCAGGGAAGCCTGTAATGGCACTTTCAATTTAAGATGCTGGAAAATATTTTTTTGCAACAGCAGTTCATGAGACATACTTCTCATGGTATCATCTCAGTGTGGGTACTCACATGAAAGAAAATTATATAATATGTGAAAGTAGGCATGATAATGACCTTTATTTATCAATTACTTCATTATCTGTGAAGGTGAGTGTCTTTGTGGGTTTGTTAGATATGTACTTTCTCCATTGTAAATTGTCTATGGGAGTCCTTTCTTTTTGTATGTGAGGTCATAGTGTTTCTACTGCCCGTTTTTTCTTTGCATTTATTAAAAAAGTAAGAGATTTTTAAAAACCAACTACTTGTTTTACATTTGGCTTATTTATGTATGCATAGATTTCTTCTTGCAGGAGGGAATACTAATTTTCTAGAGATATTGGGAGATATCCTTTCACAAGTCAGTTCTTTGAAAGTCCATGGGACCTAGTAAACACAGGTTATCAGTCTCAGATTTGGAAATAAATCATTACCTCAAGATTGGCAATGGGTGTCATGAGGTGAGACTTCTGGAAGGCAGGAGAGTTCATGGAGACCTAGGAATAGACTGGATGTATCTGACTTCTACTAATCTGGTCTCTTGGAAACAGAGACTCAACAGGAGTCATTATCTTGGTGTTCAAACCAGTATTCCACAGGGAAATCATGAGCTAAGAGGCTGGGGTAACAGTGGAAAGCATGCCAAAGGAGTAGCCTAGGGACCTATAACTATCTCCTCTGCTGTATTCCTCAGTGTGTACCTCTCTGGTGCTGCATACGACTTGGCTGTTGCTTTTGGAGTCCTTATGAGACCGAGTTCAAGCTCGCTCTGCTCACTGTACAACAGGCCAATGAATTCAGAGACGAGGGGTTGAGAAAAGGAAAACGACTTTATTTGGAAAGCCCCTGATCCAGAAGATGGCAGGCTAGTGCCTCAAACAACCACCTTGTGGGGCGGGAGAGGGGTGGAGGTTGGGGAACGTCTAAATCAGAGATGGGGGGAGGTGAGGAAACAAAGTATAAAGGCCATTCATTTTGCAAACATCTCCTAGGATGGCAAGCCTCAGGCAGGGGATGTGTTAATTTATCCCTTCCGGCCATTTACAGGTGGACAGGGTTCTGAACTAAGGCACTTTAGTTTAGCAGTCTGGCAGAGGGGCAAGATCCCAAACTGTTAAGTTTGATTGTAAGAACAAAAGCAATGAAAAGCAGGTCAAAGAATCAGTTTGCAAGGTGGGTCAGAATTGGTTTCCTTCCTGCAACACTTATCCTAGCTCAGGAACCAATGTTTTAGTCCTTCATGCTGATTTGTCTGGAACAGAGCTTCCATCTCCGTCCTTAATCATCCAGAGAGAGATTCAGACTCCCACACAGAGGCTTTCCTCTTAGAGGTACTATCTTGGTATGTCTGAGAATTCAGCAGGTACCTGAGGAAAGAGAGAGAAATGAAGCTGAGAATATTTACTTAAGCTCACTTAAGCTGAACCACTCGAGCCTTGAGACAAGAGATTGTTATGTTCCTACGCTAGGTGTACTAATTAACCTATAATTAATTAATCTAATGTGGTAAAAAGAGAGGTGTCTTTTGAACTCAGGAATAGGAGGAGCTTTGTTACAGATAATTTATGGAACAGGATGTTCAGGTATAATGAGAATGGAGATGGAATGGGAGGCATAGTGTGGTTCCTGTAAAAACAGAACGTAGTTGAGGAGGTTTACAGTTAAGGGGAGTTGTATTCCAGGATATTAGGCTTGGAGGCTGGTGCATGAGCAAGAGACATTTTTTTTAATGTTTACGATGAAATGTATTTGAGCATGTTTTTGCGTTTATTAGACTCTTTTTTTTTGGCCACTTCTGTTGGCCTTTCATCATCCATCTTTTGCTCTTTGGCCTGTATGGGCCTCCCATTGCAGTGGCCTCTCTTGCTGCAGAGCACTGGCTCTGGGCACATGCACTCCAGATCTCCGGCTAGGTAGTTGGACACATCGATCCAGCCGCTCCGTGGCACGCGGGATTTTCCCAGGCCGGGGGTCGAACTGGCACCCCTAGCACTGCAAGGTGGTGTCCTTACCCACTGGACCACCAGGAAAGCCCTAGACTCATTTTTTTGATTGGGTTGTTTGTCTTCCTGATATTGAGCCACATGAGTTGTTATTAAATTTTGAAACTAACCCTTTGTTGGTCACATATTTTGCAAATATTTTCATGCTTGTGTATTTATTATTTTCATGTTTGTATATGTATCATGTTTATGTCTCAGAATGTTTGTGTGTTTATTGGAAACAGAGTAAGGAAGGCAGATAGTGGTTTGCATAGATGTCCCTCATGTTGGATATTCGTATGGATAACAAATTATACTTAATATGAAAAAGAGTTACGTTCCCAAGCTGTACTTTACAACTATTTCATTATCGAGAGGTGGGGAAACAATGGTGACATTTGAAGTGAAAAAAATAAGCATCATCTCATCAACAGTGATAACCATTTAATTTACTAACAGGATTTATTCTATTTATTTATTGGATAAATCTCTTGAGCACCTCTAGGCAGTGTATACGTGTGTGTGTGTGTAAGAAAAATGTGAAAAGAGAGAAGGGGATGCTCATCAGGATCAGGTTTATTCATATTGGGTTCTGATAGGGGCCACCACGAGGGATCTGGCTACACTGACAGGACCGGGAGATAGAGGCCAGCCAAGAGAGAGGACGAAGGCGGTCAGAGAGAACTCCAAGAGGGGAATCCAAGAGCAAGGGGTCCAAGACAGGCGGGCCCAGAGGCCAAGAGGCCAGAAGGCCAAAAGGAACTTGGCAGTCGAGAGTGGGGGGGTGGGATGTGAGTTTGTGTTCGCAGGTTGCTGTACTTTGTGGTCGCAGAGATTGTGGCTGGAAGGGACTGGGGGAGGGCCACAGGGCTGTGGGCTGACTCCACTCTTTGCAGATTTTCAACTCCATCTGTGTGTGTGTGTGTGTTTGTATGTGTCTTAGTTGCTCAGTCGTGTCTGACTTTTTGCAACCCCATTGACTATAGCTCACCAGGCTCTTCTGTCCATGGGATTCTCCAGGCAAGAATACTGGAGTGAGATACCATTCCCTTCTACAGGGGTTCTTCCCAACCCTATCCCTTTGTTCTCCCATTGTTGCAGGAAGATTCTTTACTGCCTGTGCCACCAGGGAAGCCCCTAGGTAGTGTATACTTAAAAGAGAGTATAAACATTTCTAATGGTTCCATTGGCTCCCCATGTCAAGCAATGAAAATGTGGTAAATCCAAGATTGAAAACTCAGTTCTCAAGTGTCCAAGTTTTTTTTTTTTAATATAGTATCATGTTTTAAAAAACATTTCACCATTTCAACTTTAAAAATGTGCAACAGTTGTTGTACCTTGTGTATTTTGTTTTAAATTGAGATTTTAAATTGAGATTTTATTTTCTATGATCATTTCCCTAAGGAAATATTTAATCAGTAAAGAGCCATAAGATTGTAAACTGCTTGTTTCTCTGGAGACCAAATTGTGTGCATGTTTTTTTCTGCTTTATTAGGTATTCTGGGCACTAAGAAGATATAACTGGGGTTGGAATGTTGCCAAACTCAGTAAAAGATTTCTTTCCATCACAATCTCAGGAAGGACCTGGGTGTTCTAGATCTTTTTATCTTCTCATGTGTTAGGTCTGTCCTCTCCCTGTTTTTGAAATGATTTTTATGCATCCTTAAATACAGGACACAAAATGGTCATATAAATAAGGATAGGGGCCACCACGAGGGATCTGGCTACACTGACAGGACCGGGAGATAGAGGCCAGCCAAGAGAGAGGACGAAGGCGGTCAGCGAGAACTCCAAGGGAGACATCCAAGAGCAAGGGGTCCAAGACAGGCGGGCCCAGAGGCCAAGAGGCCAGAAGGCCAAAAGGAACTTGGCAGTCGAGAGTGGGGGGGTGGGATGTGAGTTTGTGTTCGCAGGTTGCTGTACTTTGTGGTCGCAGAGATTGTGGCTGGAAGGGACTGGGGGAGGGCCACAGGGCTGTGGGCTGACTCCACTCTTTGCAGATTTTCAACTCCATCTGTGTGTGTGTGTGTGTTTGTATGTGTCTTAGTTGCTCAGTCGTGTCTGACTTTTTGCAACCCCATTGACTATAGCTCACCAGGCTCTTCTGTCCATGGGATTCTCCAGGCAAGAATACTGGAGTGAGATACCATTCCCTTCTACAGGGGTTCTTCCCAACCCTATCCCTTTGTTCTCCCATTGTTGCAGGAAGATTCTTTACTGCCTGTGCCACCAGGGAAGCCCCTAGGTAGTGTATACTTAAAAGAGAGTATAAACATTTCTAATGGTTCCATTGGCTCCCCATGTCAAGCAATGAAAATGTGGTAAATCCAAGATTGAAAACTCAGTTCTCAAGTGTCCAAGTTTTTTTTTTTTAATATAGTATCATGTTTTAAAAAACATTTCACCATTTCAACTTTAAAAATGTGCAACAGTTGTTGTACCTTGTGTATTTTGTTTTAAATTGAGATTTTAAATTGAGATTTTATTTTCTATGATCATTTCCCTAAGGAAATATTTAATCAGTAAAGAGCCATAAGATTGTAAACTGCTTGTTTCTCTGGAGACCAAATTGTGTGCATGTTTTTTTCTGCTTTATTAGGTATTCTGGGCACTAAGAAGATATAACTGGGGTTGGAATGTTGCCAAACTCAGTAAAAGATTTCTTTCCATCACAATCTCAGGAAGGACCTGGGTGTTCTAGATCTTTTTATCTTCTCATGTGTTAGGTCTGTCCTCTCCCTGTTTTTGAAATGATTTTTATGCATCCTTAAATACAGGACACAAAATGGTCATATAAATAAGGATCCCTATGTTTGCATATCTGTGGGAGGCTTACTGTTAGTTGGAATTTGGGTATTATTTCTACATTCTTTTATTTATTGAGGCAACAATGGTTTAAAACATTGTATAAATTTCCTGTGTACATTAGATTTTGACCTCTGCTCCTGTTTCACCACCGAGACTTTAATTTCCATCTTTCATTACATAATTGTCATTCTTTACCCATTTTTCCCACTGCAGTTTCTCCCCTTGGTAATGACTGTGTTCTTTGTATCTAAGTGTTTGCTATTATTTGATTTGGTTTGTTCATTTATTTAATGATGTATATATATTTTTTATTTCATACATAAGTGAAATCATATGGTGTTTGTCTTTTTCCATCTGACTGATTTCTTTCCATCATATATCCTAGGTCTAGATGAACATCTGTCAGAAATACTAAGACTTATTTTGACTGAATAGGATTCCACAGTAGACACGTACCACATCTTTATCCATTCATCTGTTGACGGATATCTAGGCTGCCTCCACATTTTGGTTGTTGTCAGTAATGCTGCGATGAACATTAGTGTTCAGGAGCTGTGCTGTGCTTAGTCACTCAGTTGTGACTGATGCTTTGTGACTCCATGGATTGCAGCCCGCCAGGCTCCTCTGTCCTTGGGGATTCTCCAGGCAAGAATACTGGATTGGGTTGCCATGCCCTCCTCCAGGGGATCTTCACAGCCCACGGATCGAACTCAGGTGTACATACCTCTTTTCAAATGAATGGAGTTTTTGGGGCGCGAGTGGGGAGTAAATATCCAGAAGTGGAATTGTTGGATGATATGCCAGTTTTATTTTTAAATTTTGAGGAGCCTCCATACTGTTTTCAGTAGTGGCTCCCTCAGTTTACATTACCACCAACAGTGCGTGAGGGTTACCTTTTCTCCACATGAAATTTAGTGCTTTCGCTTTTAATTTTATTCTGCTTTATTAGGTATTCTGGGCACTAAGAAGATATAACTGGGGTTGGAATGTTGCCAAACTCAGTAAAAGATTTCTTTCCATCACAATCTCAGGAAGGACCTGGGTGTTCTAGATCTTTTTATCTTCTCATGTGTTAGGTCTGTCCTCTCCCTGTTTTTGAAATGATTTTTATGCATCCTTAAATACAGGACACAAAATGGTCATATAAATAAGGATCCCTATGTTTGCATATCTGTGGGAGGCTTACTGTTAGTTGGAATTTGGGTATTATTTCTACATTCTTTTATTTATTGAGGCAACAATGGTTTAAAACATTGTATAAATTTCCTGTGTACATTAGATTTTGACCTCTGCTCCTGTTTCACCACCGAGACTTTAATTTCCATCTTTCATTACATAATTGTCATTCTTTACCCATTTTTCCCACTGCAGTTTCTCCCCTTGGTAATGACTGTGTTCTTTGTATCTAAGTGTTTGCTATTATTTGATTTGGTTTGTTCATTTATTTAATGATGTATATATATTTTTTATTTCATACATAAGTGAAATCATATGGTGTTTGTCTTTTTCCATCTGACTGATTTCTTTCCATCATATATCCTAGGTCTAGATGAACATCTGTCAGAAATACTAAGACTTATTTTGACTGAATAGGATTCCACAGTAGACACGTACCACATCTTTATCCATTCATCTGTTGACGGATATCTAGGCTGCCTCCACATTTTGGTTGTTGTCAGTAATGCTGCGATGAACATTAGTGTTCAGGAGCTGTGCTGTGCTTAGTCACTCAGTTGTGACTGATGCTTTGTGACTCCATGGATTGCAGCCCGCCAGGCTCCTCTGTCCTTGGGGATTCTCCAGGCAAGAATACTGGATTGGGTTGCCATGCCCTCCTCCAGGGGATCTTCACAGCCCACGGATCGAACTCAGGTGTACATACCTCTTTTCAAATGAATGGAGTTTTTGGGGCGCGAGTGGGGAGTAAATATCCAGAAGTGGAATTGTTGGATGATATGCCAGTTTTATTTTTAAATTTTGAGGAGCCTCCATACTGTTTTCAGTAGTGGCTCCCTCAGTTTACATTACCACCAACAGTGCGTGAGGGTTACCTTTTCTCCACATCTTCTTTATCATGTTATTTCTAGCCTTTTGATAGTAGTCATTCTAACAAGCCAGAGGTGATACCACATTTTGGTTTTGATTTGCATTTTGCTAATAATTAGTGTGGTTGGACATGTTTTCATGTGCATGCTGGTGATTTGTATGTCTTCTCTGGAGAAAAGTCTATTCTGCTCTTCTGCCCATTTTTGAATCAGTTTGGTTTTAGTTTGATTGTTGACTTCTACAGACCCCTTATCTGATGTATTATTTGTGAAGATCTCTCATTTAGTAGGTTGTCTTTTATTAGTGGTGTCCTTTACTGGCAGACCTTTCAGTTAATGTAATCCCATTAGATTATTTTTGTTTTTGTTTCTTCTGCCTTAGAGAAGTACCTAGCAATATATTGCAAAGAGCATATTACCTTTGTCATCTTCTAGAAGTTTTGTGATTTCTCAGGTTTTTAAAAATTTATTTATTTTTTAATAGAAGGATACTTGCTTTACAGAATTTTGTTGTTTTCTGTCCATCAGCAACATGAATCAGCCACAGGCATACATATGTTCCCTCCCTCTTGCACTTCCTTGCCATCTCCCATTTTGAGTTGATATATATATATATATATATATATATATATATATATATTTTTTTTTTTTTTTTTTTTTTGGTTTGGAGTTAATTTGTTATTCTCTTATTGAAATTGTAATGGGATTGTATTTTTTGTTTCTTTTTCTGCTGGTTCATTATTATTATATATAAATGTTACAATTTTATATATTTATGTTATGCCTGTAACTTCATGGCATTCATTTGTTATTTCTAAAAGTTTTTAGTGGAATGTTTAGAGTTTCCTATATAAAAATTTATGTCATCTATGATTTATTTTATTTTTTTATTTATTTTGGACAGGGGTCGGGTTGGGGAGGGAGGGGAGTGGGCAGGCCACTTCTATTGGTCTTTCATTTCTCTATTTTCATCCATCTTTGTTCTTTGGCTCCTATGGGCCTCCCATTGCAGTGGCGTCTGTTGTCGCAGAGTGCCGGCTCTGGGCTCATGCGCTTCAGAGCTCTGGCTCGGTGATTGGACACATCAGTCCAGCTGCTCTGCGGCACGTGGGATCTTCTCAGACCAGGGATCGAACTGGCGCCCCTTGCACTGCAAGGCGGTGTCCTTACCCACTGGACCACCAGGGGAAGCCAGTCATCTATGATTAATGGTAGTTTTACTTTCCTTCTAATTAAGATGACTTTAATTTATTTTCGCCTTATTATGGCTAGGATGCAATACTATGGCGCCCTTGGACATGTTTTCATGTGCATGCTGGTGATTTGTATGTCTTCTCTGGAGAAAAGTCTATTCTGCTCTTCTGCCCATTTTTGAATCAGTTTGGTTTTAGTTTGATTGTTGACTTCTACAGACCCCTTATCTGATGTATTATTTGTGAAGATCTCTCATTTAGTAGGTTGTCTTTTATTAGTGGTGTCCTTTACTGGCAGACCTTTCAGTTAATGTAATCCCATTAGATTATTTTTGTTTTTGTTTCTTCTGCCTTAGAGAAGTACCTAGCAATATATTGCAAAGAGCATATTACCTTTGTCATCTTCTAGAAGTTTTGTGATTTCTCAGGTTTTTAAAAATTTATTTATTTTTTAATAGAAGGATACTTGCTTTACAGAATTTTGTTGTTTTCTGTCCATCAGCAACATGAATCAGCCACAGGCATACATATGTTCCCTCCCTCTTGCACTTCCTTGCCATCTCCCATTTTGAGTTGATATATATATATATATATATATATATATATATTTTTTTTTTTTTTTTTTTTTTGGTTTGGAGTTAATTTGTTATTCTCTTATTGAAATTGTAATGGGATTGTATTTTTTGTTTCTTTTTCTGCTGGTTCATTATTATTATATATAAATGTTACAATTTTATATATTTATGTTATGCCTGTAACTTCATGGCATTCATTTGTTATTTCTAAAAGTTTTTAGTGGAATGTTTAGAGTTTCCTATATAAAAATTTATGTCATCTATGATTTATTTTATTTTTTTATTTATTTTGGACAGGGGTCGGGTTGGGGAGGGAGGGGAGTGGGCAGGCCACTTCTATTGGTCTTTCATTTCTCTATTTTCATCCATCTTTGTTCTTTGGCTCCTATGGGCCTCCCATTGCAGTGGCGTCTGTTGTCGCAGAGTGCCGGCTCTGGGCTCATGCGCTTCAGAGCTCTGGCTCGGTGATTGGACACATCAGTCCAGCTGCTCTGCGGCACGTGGGATCTTCTCAGACCAGGGATCGAACTGGCGCCCCTTGCACTGCAAGGCGGTGTCCTTACCCACTGGACCACCAGGGGAAGCCAGTCATCTATGATTAATGGTAGTTTTACTTTCCTTCTAATTAAGATGACTTTAATTTATTTTCTTGCCTTATTACACTGGCTAGGATGCCAATACTATACCGAATAAGAATAGGAAGAGTGGGTATCTTTGTCATGTACCTGATCTTAGAGAGACAGCATTCAGTTTTTCAACAATCATTATGATATTAGCATTAGGTTCGTCATGTATGGGTTTTATTATGGTTAGGTAAATTCTATCTATATCCACTTTATTGAGATTTTTTTGGGGGTTTAATTTTGTTTTTATTGTGCCTGACAAAATACAGTTATTCAATTACGTCATTTTAGTGAAATAAGTTAAATGTAGGTTTAATGGCTGTTTCTTCCTTTTAAAGAAATATTGAGCTCACAACTAGACCTATGTCTACCCTTTCTAGAGCAGAACTCAAGAAGCAGGAAATGGGCCCAGAGTCTCTGCTGGGAGTGAACCTAATCCAGCCTATGTTCACCCTTCAATAAAGAGTTAATTATAGAAATTATGCAATAAAACACTTTAGAGTTTAGACCTAGGAGATTTTCTTCTACCCATACTTGAAAATAATGCATTTTACAAAATAGTTGCTATGTACAGCTATCTGTAAAAATAGATAATTCAGGCTTGCAGTGAACTCTGAGATTTACAATATTAAGTTCCTAAAATCACAACTGATGACAGAAGACTAGTAATCAGTTTTGCTTAGGACCACTGCTGGGTCCTGAGGAAACTGAAACTGAGGAAGAGAATTTTTATGGTTCAAGATTTTTGAATCTTTTGAACTCTCAGCATTAACGTCTTTTTCTGGATCTGTTGAACTGATCATATGATAGTCATTCTTTATTATGTTATTGCTGTTTTCCATGTTGATTTGCAGATGTTAAAACATTTTTGCATTCCAGAAACATATTTCACTTGACTACACTCAATTATGGTGTGTGGTCTTTTTAAAGTACTGTTGTATTCTCTTGTCAATATTTTGTTGAGACTTTTTGCTCTCTGTTCTTCAGAGATATTAGACTGTTTATTTTTTGTTGTTCTAATCTGGTTTGGGAATCAGAGTAAATAAAGTTGGTCTTATTGCAAGGCGGTGTCCTTACCCACTGGACCACCAGGGGAAGCCAGTCATCTATGATTAATGGTAGTTTTACTTTCCTTCTAATTAAGATGACTTTAATTTATTTTCTTGCCTTATTACACTGGCTAGGATGCCAATACTATACCGAATAAGAATAGGAAGAGTGGGTATCTTTGTCATGTACCTGATCTTAGAGAGACAGCATTCAGTTTTTCAACAATCATTATGATATTAGCATTAGGTTCGTCATGTATGGGTTTTATTATGGTTAGGTAAATTCTATCTATATCCACTTTATTGAGATTTTTTTGGGGGTTTAATTTTGTTTTTATTGTGCCTGACAAAATACAGTTATTCAATTACGTCATTTTAGTGAAATAAGTTAAATGTAGGTTTAATGGCTGTTTCTTCCTTTTAAAGAAATATTGAGCTCACAACTAGACCTATGTCTACCCTTTCTAGAGCAGAACTCAAGAAGCAGGAAATGGGCCCAGAGTCTCTGCTGGGAGTGAACCTAATCCAGCCTATGTTCACCCTTCAATAAAGAGTTAATTATAGAAATTATGCAATAAAACACTTTAGAGTTTAGACCTAGGAGATTTTCTTCTACCCATACTTGAAAATAATGCATTTTACAAAATAGTTGCTATGTACAGCTATCTGTAAAAATAGATAATTCAGGCTTGCAGTGAACTCTGAGATTTACAATATTAAGTTCCTAAAATCACAACTGATGACAGAAGACTAGTAATCAGTTTTGCTTAGGACCACTGCTGGGTCCTGAGGAAACTGAAACTGAGGAAGAGAATTTTTATGGTTCAAGATTTTTGAATCTTTTGAACTCTCAGCATTAACGTCTTTTTCTGGATCTGTTGAACTGATCATATGATAGTCATTCTTTATTATGTTATTGCTGTTTTCCATGTTGATTTGCAGATGTTAAAACATTTTTGCATTCCAGAAACATATTTCACTTGACTACACTCAATTATGGTGTGTGGTCTTTTTAAAGTACTGTTGTATTCTCTTGTCAATATTTTGTTGAGACTTTTTGCTCTCTGTTCTTCAGAGATATTAGACTGTTTATTTTTTGTTGTTCTAATCTGGTTTGGGAATCAGAGTAAATAAAGTTGGTCTTATGAAATTAGTTAAGATGGTTTACTCTTTTAATTTTTGGAAGAGTTTGGGGAGGATAGGTAGTGTTTCAAAGGATTCAACCCTGAAGCTGTCTGGTCCTGAACCTTTGATTTGGAGGAGCATTTTGATTACTGTTTTAATATCTGTACTAATTCTTGATTTATTTAAATGTTCTATCCTTTCATGATTCAATTTTGGAAGGTTGTATAATTCTAGGATTTTAATTTCTTTTAGGTTGTCCAATTTGTTGTCCTATAGCTGTTTATAATCTTTTGTATTTCCCTGTTATTCGTTGCTATTTCTCCTTTTTCATTTCTGATTTTATTAATCAAATTAATCAAAATCTCTCTCTTTTTAGTGGGTCTAGTAAAGGTTTGCCAATTTTGTCTTTTCAAAGAATCAGTTATTAGTATCATTGATCATTCCTATTTTTATAGTCTTTATTTCATTTATTTCTGCTCTGATTTTTATTATTTCATTCTTACTACTGAATTTGGGCTGTGTGTTCTTCTTTCTATGCTTCTTTTAAGTACAAAGTTAGATTATTTGTTGGGATTGTTCTTGTTTCTTGAGGAACGTCTTTGTTCTTATAAACGTTCCTCTCATTCTTTTGATCAACTCAGAGATTTAGGTAGGCAATATTTTCATTTTCATTTGTCTTCAGGTGCTTTCAGTGACTCCTTTGATTTCTTAATTGACCTAATAGTTATTCAGTAGCATATTGTTCAGCCTAATTGTGATTTTTGGACTTCCTTCTTATGGTTGATTTATAGTTTCATAACATTGTGATCAAAAAATGCTTGATAAAAATTTAAATTTATTGAGACAATATGGTTTCCCAATATCATTGTTGTTCAGTCCCTCAGTCGTGTCTGACTCTTTGCGACCCCATGGACTGCAGCATGCCAGGCTTCCTTCCCCTTCACTGACTCCCAGAGTTTGCTCCGTCATCTCCATTGAGTTGGTGATGTCATCTAACCATCGCATCCTGTGCTGTACCACCATTTGGACTGCACATGCCATTTCTTCAGCTTCAGAGATATTTTAGACTGTTTATTTTTTGTTGTTCTAATCTGGTTTGGGAATCAGAGTAAATAAAGTTGGTCTTATGAAATTAGTTAAGATGGTTTACTCTTTTAATTTTTGGAAGAGTTTGGGGAGGATAGGTAGTGTTTCAAAGGATTCAACCCTGAAGCTGTCTGGTCCTGAACCTTTGATTTGGAGGAGCATTTTGATTACTGTTTTAATATCTGTACTAATTCTTGATTTATTTAAATGTTCTATCCTTTCATGATTCAATTTTGGAAGGTTGTATAATTCTAGGATTTTAATTTCTTTTAGGTTGTCCAATTTGTTGTCCTATAGCTGTTTATAATCTTTTGTATTTCCCTGTTATTCGTTGCTATTTCTCCTTTTTCATTTCTGATTTTATTAATCAAATTAATCAAAATCTCTCTCTTTTTAGTGGGTCTAGTAAAGGTTTGCCAATTTTGTCTTTTCAAAGAATCAGTTATTAGTATCATTGATCATTCCTATTTTTATAGTCTTTATTTCATTTATTTCTGCTCTGATTTTTATTATTTCATTCTTACTACTGAATTTGGGCTGTGTGTTCTTCTTTCTATGCTTCTTTTAAGTACAAAGTTAGATTATTTGTTGGGATTGTTCTTGTTTCTTGAGGAACGTCTTTGTTCTTATAAACGTTCCTCTCATTCTTTTGATCAACTCAGAGATTTAGGTAGGCAATATTTTCATTTTCATTTGTCTTCAGGTGCTTTCAGTGACTCCTTTGATTTCTTAATTGACCTAATAGTTATTCAGTAGCATATTGTTCAGCCTAATTGTGATTTTTTTGGACTTCCTTCTTATGGTTGATTTATAGTTTCATAACATTGTGATCAAAAAATGCTTGATAAAAATTTAAATTTATTGAGACAATATGGTTTCCCAATATCATTGTTGTTCAGTCCCTCAGTCGTGTCTGACTCTTTGCGACCCCATGGACTGCAGCATGCCAGGCTTCCTTCCCCTTCACTGACTCCCAGAGTTTGCTCCGTCATCTCCATTGAGTTGGTGATGTCATCTAACCATCGCATCCTGTCGTCCCCTTCTCCTTCTGCCTTCAGTCTTTCCCAGCATCAGAGTTTTCCCCAGCAAGTCAGCTCTTTGCATCAGGTGACCAAAGTATTGGTACTTCAGCTTCAGTATTAGTCCTTCCAAATTCTTTAGTGTTGATTTCCTTTCCGTTATATGGGAAACAATACTCTTGAGAAAGTTCCATGTTCACTTGAGAAAAGTGTATAATCTGCTGCATTTGGATGGAATGTTCTGTACAAACCCATCATGTCCACCAAGCCTAAGATTTTAAGGTTGTTTCCTGTTGACTTTCTGTCTCAATGATCTATCCATTGACGTAAAAGGAATGTCAAAGTCCTCTATTATTTTGCTGCTGTCAAGTTCTCCATTTAGGTCTCTTAATACTTGCTTTATATATGTCTGTTTCACTATTTTAGATGGATATGTATGAATAACATTTATTATAACTTTGTCTTCATCATTTTTAGGTCTTCCTGAACTCTCAGTAAAAAAGAAAAAAAACACATCCACTGTTTATGACACCTATTTTGCACTCTTCAGAGAATCTGTCACCATGTGGCATGATACGTTTATTTGCTTATATGATTCACTATCATGAAAAATTTTGGCTTTTCTTTTTCAGAATTTCAAACCTAGAAAATGTCAGTATTCAGCATAAATTTCTAAAATGGATAAAAATATTTCTCATTAAAAGTGTGTAATTAAAAAAAAAACTGTAATGCATGATCCCTTTAAGAAAGTCTGAAAACTTTCTCCACATCATAATCTAATGAGAATCACCTTAACAATATATATATATATATATATTTTTTTTTCCCACTCAGGTCAACATTATGCCTCTCTCTCTCACAGAATTCCTAGTCAATGATGTCACACAACATCCCTTAAATGTGAGGATTCACGAAAAATATAAATGGATGGATGGATGAATGAATAGATAGATACATTGGTAAGCAGATAGATATAGATATAATTATAGCATTTTAAAATGAATAAGCCCATCTGGATAGAAGCCATTCATGAATTTTTGTTTTCTTATTCCTAGTCATCAACACCACAACATGGTACTAGGAAATAATACACACAAGTCAAAATTTCTTCTTCAGGGATTATCAACGAAACCAGAACTGCAGCCCCTCATATTTGGATTTTTCCTCTCCATGTACCTGATCTCCGTGCTTGGAAACCTGCTCATCATCCTGGCCGTCAGCTCTGACCCCCACCTCCACACCCCCATGTACTTCTTCCTCTCCAACCTGTCCTGTGTAGACATCTGTTTCACCTCCACAACAGTCCTAAAGATGTTAATAAATATACAGATGCAGAGCAAAGCTATATCCTATGAAGGCTGCATCAGCCAGATGTATTTTTACACACACTTTGCAGTGTTGGATGATTTTCTTCTGACTCTGATGGCCTATGACCGCTTAATGGCCATCTGTCACCCCCTGCACTACACGGTCATCATGAACCCTCAGCTCTGTGAACTGTCAGTTCTGGTGTCTTGGATCATTAGTGCCCTGCATTCCTTGTTGGAAAGCTTGCTAGTGTTGCGGCTGTCCTTCTGTACAGATTTGGAAATCCCTCACTTCTTCTGTGAAATCAAGCAGATTGTCCAACTTGCCTGTGTTGATACACTTCTGAATGATGCCATTATGTATTTCACAGCCGTGTTGTTGGGTGGTGGACCCTTAGCTGGTATCCTTTACTCTTACTCTAAGATAATGTTCTCCATCCTGGGAATCGCATCACCTCAGGGGAGATATAAGGCATTTTCCACCTGTGTGTCTCACCTCTCTGTTGTCTCCTTATATTATTGTTCAAGCCTAGGCGTGTACCTTGGCTCTGCGGCTACTCACAGTTCCCACTCCAGTGCAACAGCCTCCGTGATGTACACCGTGGTCACACCCATGCTGAACCCCTTCATCTACAGTCTCAGAAACAAAGACATAAAGAGGGCTCTGAAAAGAGTCATTCATGGGGCAGTTATGAAAAAGGGATATGTGCTGAGTCTGAAGAAGCATCCTTGAAGAAGGGCTCACACTTTGGCCCCCAAAATTCTTATTCTTTGTTCAGACTCTGGATGCTAAGCTTGCCCCTTCTAATCATTTCCTGGAATTTCTATTTCTTTGAGTTTAACACTTTAAACAGTTTGTGTGCTCACTTTTTGAAGCTTTCTCCTCTCGCTGATGAATAGGCAAACTTAGAGCCAAAAGACTTTGAAATTCTGATTAATTTCATGGTATGACTTAGATTATTTGTGAATAATTTCATCCCAGATGATGTACACATGTGTGCTAAGTCGCTTTAGTCATGTCTGACTCTGTGCGCTATGGACTGCAGCCCGCCAGGCTCCTCTGTCTTGTATTATCCTAAATATTTTTAGAAGAACTATGAATACTGGAAAATGAATAATAAAATGTCAATAAGCATCTACCTATCAATAATTACTTTAAATGTCAATGGACTAAATGTTTCAGTTAAAGACATAGGGTGGCTGATTGGGTGAAAAAACAAGACCCTTCTATATGCTGTTTATGAGAAAGTGACTTCAGAGTTAAAGTCACACAAAAAATGATAGTAAGAGGATGGTAAAAATATTTTATGAATATGAAAATTGTAAGATACGGGTGGTAGCAATATTCCTATCAGGAAAGAATAGACTCTAAAACAAAGGCTAAAACTAAAGATAAGTGCATTATATAATATTAAAGGCATCAATACAGGAAGAGTACATAATATTTGCTAACATTTAGGCATATAATATGGCTTCCCTCATAGCTCAATTGGTAAAGAATCTGCCTGCAATGCAGGAGACCCGGGTTTGATTCGTGGAAGTGCCCTGGAGAAGGAAATGGCAACTCACTCCAGTATTATGGCCTGGAAAATCCCACAGACGGAGGAACCTGGCAGGCTACAGTCCATGGAATCGCAAGAGGTGGACATGACTTTGCAACTAAACCACCACTACCATGTACATAATAAGGGTTTCCTAGGCGGCGCTAGTTGTAAAGTACCTGCCTGCCTATGGAGGAGACATAAGAGACGTGGTCTGATCCCTAGGCTGGGAAAATCCCTTGGAGAATGGCTCGGCAACCCACTCCAGTATTCTTGACTGGAGAATCCCATGGACAGAGGAGCCTTGCAGACTACAGTCCATAAGGTCACACGGAGTCATATATGACAGATGCGACCTAGCACAGCACACACACATGCAAATACTATAGGAAGACCTGGAAAAGACTGATGCTGGGAAAGACTGAGAGCAGGAGGAGAAGAGAGTGACAGAGGATGAGATGGTTGGATGGCATCACTGATTCAATGGGCATGAGCTTGAGCAAACCCTGGGAGATGGTGATGGACTGTAGCCTGGTGTGCAAAGAGTCAGAGACAACTGAGTGACTGAACAACACAGCAGGTAGGTGCTGTATAGCATATGGACCACAACTGGGTGCTCTGTGAAGACTTAGAGGGGTGAAATGGGGAAAGATATATATATATATTGTGTGTATATATATATATACACACACTTAGAGGGTGTGTGTGTATATACATATACACACAATATATATATACTTATGACTGATTCCAATTGTTTATGGCAGAAACTAATAACGTGTTAAAGCAATTATATTCTGATTAATTTTTTAAAAAAGAGTTATAGTCAGTCTTCTTATATTCAGATCAGTTGGTTAGCAATTTTCCTCCATCTACTATCTGAATCCCCCTTCTTATGCAAAATAATGAATTAAAAGGTTCTATGGATTAGAATGTGAGCATCCTTTGATGGCCCTTATTCTGATTATTAATAAGTATCTCTCTCTGGGGTGGGGTGGGGTGGGGAGGGAGATGGGAAGGGAGTTCAAGAGGAAGGGGACATGTGTACACCTATGGCTGATTCAGGTTGATGTGGGGCAGTCAACAAAAAAACTCTGTAAAAAAAAAAAGTACCTCTCAGAGGTGGAGTATTTGGAGTCACTTAAGTGTCCCTACATAAAAAAACAAATCAGGGCTTCTGGGGTGGTCCAGTGGATAAAGAGTCTGCCTTGCAGTACAAGGGGCACTGGTTCGATCCCAGGCCCAGGAAGATCCCACCTGCCACGGAGTGGCTGGAGTGATGTGTCCAATTAAGAGCCAGTGGTCTGGAATGTATGCGCCCAAAGTAGGTGTTCTGCAACAAGAGAGGCCACTGTAATGGGAGACCCACACAGTCCAAAGAATAAGGATGGATGAAAATAAATAAATAAAAAACCAATAAAAGAGGCCAAAAAATTAAAGAAGAAAAAAGAACAAAGCCAGAATTTATTGTGGCCTCTGGAATGAATGAATACCATTCTTTTAAAATTATATACAAAAACTTTTTTTATTTTTTTGGTGCAAAAGGCTTAAAACTACCTACTCTAGACTCTGACAAAGGACCACAGACTTATTACTCAAAGAATGGTCCACAGACCAAGCCTTGAATGCGTCATCATCACCCAGAAGCTTGTTAGAAATTTAGCATCTCAGGGCCCACCAGAGTCTACTGAATCACAATCTGCACTATAATTGCAATCAAAGGGGATTCTTGTGTACAATGAGCTTAGAGAAGCTTTGGGCTAGAATAGGTTTGCTCATCTCCCGGCTAACCTTGGAGCATGATAATTATTTGTGTACAGTTCAATCCCACACTTTGCAGGTGTTTAGAAGCACTGCTTCAGATATTGCCAAAAAGCCCCAGGGGCAAACTTCTCTCTGGTGGGGAGCCAGCGGCCCCCAGGGAACTGGGAGTATCCTGAGAGAATTCCAGTCATGGTCCCATCCCTCACTCAATTTGTATCTTGGGTAAATCACTAAATTCCTCCAAGTCCATGGTCTTCAATGGAACATACATAGTATTACATCAAAAAATGAACTTTTATAAAGATTAAATAACCATAATTTGCTAATCCAGGTTATATGGCACAAAAAAGATCTAAATGTATCTCTTAAAATCCCTCAATTTTTTTTTTTTGATGGGGGACTAAATGACAGCCTCTAATTTGTGGTACAGTTGTAAAAATTCTACTTGTTTAGGCAAAAGTTTCATGAAGCCAAAAAGTACCATGCTCAAAATTTCCTATTAAAAGAACCCACTTGTTTGCTTCATTGAAAGGATAATAGCAGTTTTCTGGAGGTAGTAAGACTTTGTCCCCATGACAAATTAATGCTTTCACGATCCAAAGGACCTAATCTAGGCACATTCCTCAGTCTTAGATTTCTGAGAAAATGTGAACTCATGGTGGAGTAAGGTAATAAGAGGTTAGACCTCTACAAGGCAGAAGAGGTTCACGGAGAAGGATTAATGTAAACAGCATTTGTTTGACTTCTGACGTAGTCTGTTGGGAACAGAGAATCATTAGGAGGAACTTCCTTGCAGACCAGTGCCCTGGGGGAAATGATGTGCTTGAGGCTGGAGTAACAAGAGGGAAATGTCCCTAATGACCAGATGTAGGGATCATAAACATCTCTCATGCTGAAGCCCCCGTCCTTCTGCGTTCATGAGTTGAAGGAGACAAGCTTGTTGTTTCAGAGTCCTGTGTCCATAAAGGGATGGGCACTTCACTCCTTCCTGCAATCTTCTCTGAGAACACAGCTTCAGAATCCATTGTCAACCATCTGGGGAGGAATTCAGCCTTCCATAGACTTTTCTATCAGAGTGCATGTTCAGGTGAACCTGGGAATCTGCAGCTACTTAAGGTAAGATTCCGAATCTTCAGAAGCTGAGAAACTTTACCTGAAGCCAGAAGAGATCCTAAGGAGCCTAGCTTAGAACCAAGACTTGGACACCTTTGCTGACTGACCATCTAATAAAGTACTTTTTTAATATGCAAGAAAAAGAAGTGTCTTTTGGACTTAGCAAAATAGAGATCATTTTTGACAACTGAGTGATGAGAATGGAATCCAGGGAGTTAAAACAGAGGAAGGAATAGGAAGCAAAAAGTGATTCCAATAAAAATTAGAACATACTAGATGAGTTTTGTAGTTGAGGTTAGGAGGAAAATTGAGTCGTAGATCTAGAGGCAAGTGTGGGGAAGTGAGAACAGTTTCTAAAAAATTAATAAAGGATAGGGCTTCCCCTGGTGATCCAGTGGATAAGGACACCGCCTTGCAGTGCAAGGGGCGCCGGTTCGACCCCTGGCCTGGGAAGATCCCACGTGCCGCGGAGCGGCTGGACTGATGTGTCCAATCACCGAGCCGGAGCTCTGGAGCGCATGCGCCCAGAGCCGGCACTCTACAACGACAGACGCCACCGCGATGGGAGGCCCACAGGAGCCAAAGAACGAAGACGAATGAAAATAGAGAAATGAAAGACCAATAGAAGTGGCCCGCCCACTCCCCTCCCTCCCCAACCCGACCCCCGCCCAAAGTAAATAAATAAATAAATCTTTAAAAAAAAATTAATAAAGGATATATTTGAGCATGTTTTGTGTGAGAAAGATGCAGACTCTGGAGGTAGATATTACCTTACGATAGCAGCCCATGACATCTGAATATCGTAAGTTTTTCTTTCACATTAAGTATTCACATATAAAACAAATTTTATCAAACAGGTTATGTATTAAATGAAAAAGCTTCTGCAAAGCAAATAACTGACAATTGAAAAGGCAACTTGTTTTTAAAATTGTCACTCATCATCTCCTATTTTATGGAACATGTTCTTTGCATTCAATGACCGATTGTCTCTTTTTCTTAATATTACTTGAATCCATATGTATATATATAGGGGCTTCCCTGGTGGCTCAGAACAGTAAAGAATCCTGCAATGCAGGAGACCCAGGTTCAATCCCTGGGTTCTATGAAGTATACTTGAAAATTCCCCCCAAAAACCAGAAACTTTACCTGAAGCCAGAAGAGATCCTAAGGAGCCTAGCTTAGAACCAAGACTTGGACACCTTTGCTGACTGACCATCTAATAAAGTACTTTTTTAATATGCAAGAAAAAGAAGTGTCTTTTGGACTTAGCAAAATAGAGATCATTTTTGACAACTGAGTGATGAGAATGGAATCCAGGGAGTTAAAACAGAGGAAGGAATAGGAAGCAAAAAGTGATTCCAATAAAAATTAGAACATACTAGATGAGTTTTGTAGTTGAGGTTAGGAGGAAAATTGAGTCGTAGATCTAGAGGCAAGTGTGGGGAAGTGAGAACAGTTTCTAAAAAATTAATAAAGGATAGGGCTTCCCCTGGTGATCCAGTGGATAAGGACACCGCCTTGCAGTGCAAGGGGCGCCGGTTCGACCCCTGGCCTGGGAAGATCCCACGTGCCGCGGAGCGGCTGGACTGATGTGTCCAATCACCGAGCCGGAGCTCTGGAGCGCATGCGCCCAGAGCCGGCACTCTACAACGACAGACGCCACCGCGATGGGAGGCCCACAGGAGCCAAAGAACGAAGACGAATGAAAATAGAGAAATGAAAGACCAATAGAAGTGGCCCGCCCACTCCCCTCCCTCCCCAACCCGACCCCCGCCCAAAGTAAATAAATAAATAAATCTTTAAAAAAAAATTAATAAAGGATATATTTGAGCATGTTTTGTGTGAGAAAGATGCAGACTCTGGAGGTAGATATTACCTTACGATAGCAGCCCATGACATCTGAATATCGTAAGTTTTTCTTTCACATTAAGTATTCACATATAAAACAAATTTTATCAAACAGGTTATGTATTAAATGAAAAAGCTTCTGCAAAGCAAATAACTGACAATTGAAAAGGCAACTTGTTTTTAAAATTGTCACTCATCATCTCCTATTTTATGGAACATGTTCTTTGCATTCAATGACCGATTGTCTCTTTTTCTTAATATTACTTGAATCCATATGTATATATATAGGGGCTTCCCTGGTGGCTCAGACAGTAAAGAATCTACCTGCAATGCAGGAGACCCAGGTTCAATCCCTGGGTCAGAAAGATTCCCTGGAGGAGTAAATGGCAACCCACTCCAGTATTCCTACTTGGAAAATTCCACAGACAAAGAAGCCTGGTGTGCTACAGCCCATGGTGTTGCAGAGTTGGACACGAATGAGTGACTGAACACACATATGTGCACACTTACAGGTTATGTTATTTTAATTTTGCAAATATTCTTTCTGCATCATTGAAATATAAGAACTTTTATCTCTTAGCACATTCTAGTCTTTGCCTTGAGGATGGTATGTTTTCAATTTATACACCCCAAAGACATGACAGAAATTCTGATTAAAAGTACACAAGATCTGTCCTCTTTGGGAAAAATTTGAAAGATGGGCAGGAATTTGTAATCAGAGATGACACAGGGAATGCCTTAAACAGGAGAAATTTAACATCAAAATTACAGGTATTCATTTCATGACCATACAATCTAAATTGTGCTATTTCACTATGCCAGAAATGCCCATGTTAAAAATGAGTCTTTTTTTCCCCCAGTTATTTCCAGGTCATTCCATCTACCACATGAAACTGGGGAATGCTACACAAATTTCTGAATTCCTTCTGGGATTATCAAATGAAGCCAAACTGCAGCCTCTCATGTTTGGGTTTTTTTTCTCCATATATCTAATCATTGTGTTTGGGAACCTGCTCATCATCCTGGTCATCAGCTCAGATTCCCACCTCCACACCCCCATGTACTTCTTCCTGTTCAACCTGTCCTTTGTAGACATAAGTTTCACCTCCACCCCCATCCCAAAGATGCTGTAGAACATCCAGACACAGAGCAAAGCTATCGCCTATGAAGGCTGCATCACCCAGGTGTATTTTTTCATATTCTTTGCAGGGTTGGACATCTTTCTCCTGACCTTGATGGCCTATGACTGGTATGTGGCCATGTGCCACCCCCTGCACTACACGGTCATCATGCACCCTTGGCTCTGTGGACGGCTGGTGTTGATATCGTAGATAACAAGTGGCTTGAATTCCTTGACTCAAAGCCTGATGATGTTGAGACTGTCCTTCTGTGAGGACTTGGAAGTCCCCCACTTTTTCTGCGAAATTAATCAGGTGGTCCAACTCGCTTGTTCTGACACGTTTCTCAATGACATGGTGCTGTATTTTACAGCTGCGATGTTGAGTAGTGGTTCCCTTGGTGGTATTCTTTACTCGAATTCTAAGATACTTTCCTCCATTTGAGGAATGTCGTCAGCTCGGGGGAAGTATAAAGCATTTTTCACCTGTGCCTCTCACCTCTCAGTGGTCTCCTTATTTTACTGTACGGTCTTAGGAGTGTACCTTAGTTCTGCTGCTACAACCAGCTCACATGCAAGTGCCATCGCTTCAGTGATGTACACGGTAGTCACACCCATGCTGAATCCCTTCATCTACAGTCTGAGGAACAAAGACATAAAGAGGGCTCTAGGGCTTCCCTGGTGGTCCAGTGGGTAAGGACACTGCCTTGCAGTGCAAGGGGCACCGGTTCAATCCCTGGCCTGGGAGGATCCCATGTGCCGCGGAGCGGCTGGACCGATGTGTCCAGGTACCGAGCTGGAGCTCTGGAGCGCATGCGCCCAGAGCCGGTGCTCTGCAACAGCAGATGCCACCGGGATGGGAGGCCCACACGGGCCAAAGAACAAAGATGGATGAAGCTAGACAAACGAAAGACCAGTGGCAGTGGTCCACAAAAAAAAAAAAAAAAAGAGGGCTCTAAGAAGAATCTTTGGAGTGACAGTTACATAAGGGTTGGTTTTCCTGGGGCTGAAGAAGTACCTGTGATTGTAGGACTCAAATAGACGGAGCAAGAAATTGATATCTATATCTATATCTATTTGGCCACTTCTGTTGATCCTTCATTTATCTATTTCCATCTATCTTTGTTCCTTGGCCTGTGTGGGCCTCCCATTGCAGCGGTCTCTCTCGTCGCAGAGCACCGGCTCTGGGCGCATGCGTTTCAGAGCTCTGGTTCAGTAATTGGACACATTGGTCCAGCCATTCTGTGGCACGTGGGATCTTCCCAGACCAGGGATCGAACCGGTGCCCCTTGCACTGCAAGGTGGTGTCCTTACCCGCTGGACCAACAGGGAAGCCCAGAAATTGATATTTTTGACCTAATTGCTGAGGCAGAATATTTCCTAGAATTTCCATTTATCTGAATTCAACTCCTCTACACAAATTAAGTAGCTTAGTTTATTGAGTTTTATTGTGAATAATAAAGATCTTCTGGAGTAAAAAATGGCAACCTCCTCCAGTATTCTTGCCTGGAGAATGCCGTGGACAGAGAAGAGGCAGGCTGCAGTCCATGGGGTTGCAAAGTGTTGCACACCACTGAGCGACTGAACACATTGTGACTAATGCATTTAAAATTTTGATGGGAGTTGCAATGAACCTGTAGGATGCTTTGGGTAGTATGAACATTTTAATAATATAAAGTTTCAAAAACCATAGACACCTGATATTTTTCCATTTATTTCTCTCCTTTAATTTCTCTCATCAGCATCTTACAGCTTGTAGTATATGTGTCTTTCACTTCTTCAATGAAATTTATTCATTAATATTTTATACTTTTGGATGCTATTTTAAATAAAATTCTTCTTTCATTTTTTTAGCTCTGATAGTTTGATATACTGTACATTGCTTTAGCACCAGTTCTTCCAGTGAATGTTCAGGGTTGATTTTCCTTAGGATGAAGTGGTTTAGTCTCCTTGCAGCCCAAGGGGCTCACAGAATTTTCCTCAGCCCCACAGTTCGAAAGCATCAATTCTTTAGTACTCATCCTTCCTTATGGCCCAACTCTCGCATCCATACATGACTACTGGAAAAACCATAGCTTTGAGTATATGGACCTTTCTCAGCAAAGTAATGTCTCTGCTTTTTAATATACTGTCTAGGCTTGTCATAGCTATTCTTCCAAGGAGCAAGTGTCTTTCAGTTTAATGGCTGCAGTCACTGTCTGCATGGATTTTGGAGCCCAAGAAAATGAAATCTGACACCGTTTCCTTTTTTTTCCCATCTATTTGCCATTAAATGATAGGATTGGATGCCATGATCTTCATTTTTTGAATGTTGAGTTTTACGCCAGCTTTCTCACTTTCCTCTTTTACGTTCATTAAGAAGCGCTTTAGTTCCTCTTCACTTTCTGCCATTAGGGTGGTGTCATCTGAATAACCGATGTTGTTGATATTTCTCTTGGAAATCTTGATACCAGCTTGGGATTCATCCAGCCTGGCATTTTGCATGATGTACTCTGCATATAAGTTAAATAAGCAGGGTGACAATGTACAGCCTTGATGTATTCCTTTCCCAATTTTGAACCAGTCCGTTGTTCTGTGTCTGGTTCTAACTGTTGCGTCTTGTCCTGCATATAGATTTATCTGGAGACAGGAAAGGTGGTCTGGTACTCCCATCTCTTTAAGAATTTCCCACAGTTTCTTGTAATCCACACAGGCAAAGGCTTTAGTGTAGTGAATGAAGCAGAAATAGATGTTTTCTTGGAACTCCCTCGCTTTCACCACAACCCAACAAATGTTGGCAATTTGATCTTTGGTTCCTCTACCTCTTTGAGACCCAGCTTGTACATCTTGAAGTTCTTGGTTCAGGTACTGCTGAAGCCTCGTCTGGATGTTTTTAAGCAATAACTTTATTAGCATGTGAAAGTGAAAGCGAAGTCGCTCAGTTGTGTCCGACACTTTGGGACCTATTTTAAATAAAATTCTTCTTTCATTTTTTTAGCTCTGATAGTTTGATATACTGTACATTGCTTTAGCACCAGTTCTTCCAGTGAATGTTCAGGGTTGATTTTCCTTAGGATGAAGTGGTTTAGTCTCCTTGCAGCCCAAGGGGCTCACAGAATTTTCCTCAGCCCCACAGTTCGAAAGCATCAATTCTTTAGTACTCATCCTTCCTTATGGCCCAACTCTCGCATCCATACATGACTACTGGAAAAACCATAGCTTTGAGTATATGGACCTTTCTCAGCAAAGTAATGTCTCTGCTTTTTAATATACTGTCTAGGCTTGTCATAGCTATTCTTCCAAGGAGCAAGTGTCTTTCAGTTTAATGGCTGCAGTCACTGTCTGCATGGATTTTGGAGCCCAAGAAAATGAAATCTGACACCGTTTCCTTTTTTTTCCCATCTATTTGCCATTAAATGATAGGATTGGATGCCATGATCTTCATTTTTTGAATGTTGAGTTTTACGCCAGCTTTCTCACTTTCCTCTTTTACGTTCATTAAGAAGCGCTTTAGTTCCTCTTCACTTTCTGCCATTAGGGTGGTGTCATCTGAATAACCGATGTTGTTGATATTTCTCTTGGAAATCTTGATACCAGCTTGGGATTCATCCAGCCTGGCATTTTGCATGATGTACTCTGCATATAAGTTAAATAAGCAGGGTGACAATGTACAGCCTTGATGTATTCCTTTCCCAATTTTGAACCAGTCCGTTGTTCTGTGTCTGGTTCTAACTGTTGCGTCTTGTCCTGCATATAGATTTATCTGGAGACAGGAAAGGTGGTCTGGTACTCCCATCTCTTTAAGAATTTCCCACAGTTTCTTGTAATCCACACAGGCAAAGGCTTTAGTGTAGTGAATGAAGCAGAAATAGATGTTTTCTTGGAACTCCCTCGCTTTCACCACAACCCAACAAATGTTGGCAATTTGATCTTTGGTTCCTCTACCTCTTTGAGACCCAGCTTGTACATCTTGAAGTTCTTGGTTCAGGTACTGCTGAAGCCTCGTCTGGATGTTTTTAAGCAATAACTTTATTAGCATGTGAAAGTGAAAGCGAAGTCGCTCAGTTGTGTCCGACCCTTTGGGACCAATGGATGTGCCATGGAATTTTCCAGGCAAGAATACTGGAGTGGATAGCCTTTCCCTTCACCAGAGGATCTTCCCAACCCAGGGATCAAACCCAGGTCTCCCGCATTGCAGGCAGATTCTTGCCATGAAATGAGCACAATTGTACGTTAGTTCGAACATTCTTTGACATTGCCCTTCTTTGGAATTGGAATGAAAATTGACCTTTTTCAGTCCTCTGGCCATGGCTGAGTTTTCCAAATTTATTGACATGCTGAGTGTAGCACTTTAATAGTCCTGCCAAACCTGAATCTTTATTTAAACAAGATACCCTAGTGACTCATGTACACATTGATACTGGGAGAAGTGCTTGTTTATAAAACTGTTTCTTAACTTTACCACTATTGACATTGTGTGGGCTAATTTTCTGTGGTGGGGGATACCCTGTTCTTATCCTTGGCCTAAACCCACTATGAGTCAGTAGCACTTCCCTAGAAATCAAACGTTTAACCAGATATTGCCAAGTGTCCTCTGGAAACAAAATCATCTCTGGTTGAGAAGCCCTATCCTGGAGCAAGAGAACTAGAAATCTCTCATGTTCTAATTAGAACACACACCTTACTCAATTCATAAGTTTTGGGCTCAATTCATTAATGTCTGTACCTTTAGAAGGCAGCCCATTCTTGTACACTTTTCATAAGATGGACTATAGCAAATAATATATGTAAGATCATGAAATAGCATGCATATGTAAGATTCTAAGCTCAGTCCATGGTGCATTAAAAGATCTAAGTGGATCGCTTATAATTATCTCATAATTATTACTAATGTTTTATAAATGAAGGGCTAAATATCAACTTTTCATATGTACTTAAAGCGTGAAAATTCTGTTGATGTGTTAAAGGCATTATGAAACCAAGGATCATTTTACCCATGGTTTTATAGAAAAGGAGCACACTTCTCTCCCTTGTTGAAGAAGAAACAGTAATTTTCTGGACATATAAGGAGCTGTGCTCCCATCACAAGCCAGTACTTCTGAGGGCCAAGTGACCTAGTTAAGACAGGTTCCTCAGGCTTAGACTTAGAAGAATATTTTGACTGAGAGTTGTAAAAAGTTCTAGTGTCAGACCTCTGGGAGAGGAGCGAGTTCATGGGGTAGTAGTAAGAACTGGATACTCCTGACTTCTAACCTGGTCACTTGGGAACAGCAAATCGGCACCAAAAAATTTCCATTCTGTCCAGACAAGTTCCCCAGAGGAAATGATGTGTTCAAGGGTTGGAGTAAGAACGGGAAAATGTGCTGAAATTAATGAGGAGATACAGAAAATACACAGAGCTCTACATACCGCTTCTGCTGTAATGTCTGAGCAGTTCTGTCTTGAGCTACAGAAGGCAAAGGCTTTCATTTGGATTCCCCAACTCTGGCTCTACTTCACTGCTTCTTGCTCTCTTGTTTGAAGATAGAGCTTCAATCAACATCTTTAACCATTGAGAGAGGAACTGGGACTTCCGCATAGAGACCCCCTCTCAGACTTCTCACCCAGGTGAGTCCAAGAGTGAAATAGTCACTGCAGGAGAAAGTCACAGAGAATGAACCACAAGAACATTTATTGACCTGGGGTCACCTGCAAACCTAAACATCTGGCCCGGAGTCAAGGGACCTCCTTGTTTGTTTGCTTGCTTGATTAATTTATAATAAATGCATTTAATAATTTAAAAAGGAAAAGGGATCTATGAATTCAGCAATACAAGGATTAGAGTGAGATAATAATAAGTTATATGAATGAAAATCTAGTTGAAAGAGACTCAAGAAGAAAAGGGGAGGTATCAGTAAAATTGGACTGTTTCCAAGGATTTTTGCAGTTGATGGGAAAACAAACTATTTGGCTAGATGTGGTTTGCAAGGAAGTGAGGACATTTTATATATTTTAAAAATTTTAAGATGTAATATAGCAGAGCATATTTTATATTTATAAGGAAGATCTAGAACAGTGGATGTAGCTACTACCTGGAACTATGAAACACACATGTCACAGAGCCTTTACTCAGATCGAGTATTGTTTAAAAACTGCATTTAATATAGAAACAGGCATATGGTAAAGGGCTTGACTTTGCAATTAGCTCACTCCCTGGGGGCTGAGTATATTGGTGGGCTTTATTAGCCATTTACTTTCTCTATTGTAAATTTGTCTGTGCAAGCTGCGTCACATACTGGCTTCTGAGTGTTTTACTCTTTTACTTTCCATACCACCTCTTTTATAATTTCTTTCATCTCCAGCTAAGAAAGGTCAGGAACTTCACTCCAACAGGAGGAAGAATGGGACTGTGAGATGTATTTTAAATATGTTGACAGGTCTTCTTACTGAAAATACTCATGCAGCTTCTCACGCCACCCCCACCTCCCACTCAGGTGTATCAGGCACCAGTTCTGTGGATCCATTTCCCTGAAAAATGGTTCTGAGCTGCGATCACTTCCTCTACTCCAGATTCCTTATACAAGCCTTTTTTCAGTTTTGTTTTTATTTTTTAAAATTTGGTTTCTTTTATTGTTTTTTTTTTTAATTTATTTTCATCTATCTTTATTCTTTGACCTGTGTGGGTCTCCCATTGCAGTGGCCTCTCTCCTTGCAGAGCACTGGCTCTGGGCACATGCACTCCAGAGTGCTGGCTCATAATTGGACGCACTGGTCCAGCTGCTCCGTGGCACATGGGATCTTCCCTGGCCAGGGATCGAACCGGCACCTCTTGCAGTGCAAGGCGGTGTCCTTACCCACTGGACCACAGGGGAGCCCTGTAATTTTTTAAAGGAAGTTTGCTATGTGTCACTTAATTCTTGTACGTGTTGTATGCTGCATTGGTTGAGTTGTATGAGAGCGATACTTAGGAAATGGCCAAAACGATCAGTTGGTCATATCTGGTCCTCCCTCCCACTGCTTTGCAAACCTAGAAAATTCTTCTGTGTCCTTAATAATGATAAACTGCCATTTTTTTTCTTTTTTTTTGGGGGGGGGTGGTGGTGGTGGGCGGGCCACTTCTATTCATCTTTATCTATTTTCATCCATCTTTGTTCTTTGGCCCGTGTGGGCCTCCCATCGCCGTGGCCTCTGTTGTCGCAAAGCACCGGCTCTGGGCACATGCGCTCCAGAGCTCCGGCTCGGTAATTGGACACAATGGTTCAGCCGCTCCTCGGCACATGGGATCTTCCCAGGCCAGGGATTGAACCCGCGCCCCTTGCACTGCAAGGCGGTGTCCTTACCCACTGGACCACCAGGGAAGCCCCTAAACTGACATTTATATTAATTGTCATCTTATCTCACGGTTTTACTTACTACTACCTTTTGTCTTCTATAGACAGACCTATTTTCAAAATGGCAATCATTTGGTGCCCTTTTGTGGAACACATACTTTTACATTCAACTGATTATTGCTCATATCTTTTTCATAATTGTGTTTGAATCCATTTAAATATGTTTAGGGCTTCTCTGGTGGCTCAGATGGTAAAGCATCTGCCTGCAATGTGGGAGAACCGGATTCAATCTCCAGGTCAGGAAGATCCTCTGGAAAAGGGGATGACTCCCTGCTTCAGTATTCTTGCCTCTAGAATCCTATGGATGGAGGAGCCTGACAGGCTACAGTCCATGGGGTCGCCAGGAGATGGACATGAATGAGCAACTTTCACTCACATATGCATTTAGGTTGAATTTATACTTCTACGTACTGTTTGCTATAATGATTTTAAAAATAATAACACCTATCCTTTTCTTAGGTTTTTGCTCATTCATTTCACTTGTGTGAATTTGTTGCTATTTTATATATTTTTTCTTCAAAAATTCACCATATTCTTTTATTCAATTTTGTTTGGTTAGATTGTTCTGTATCTATTATATTTGATATAGTTTTACTTCCCCTGCTATTCTTTTTATTTCATAAATTCCATTTTCTAAAACTCTGCTTTATATAAAAGGACCCCTTTATGAAGCCATAAGACCATGAAAACAGGTGAGGTCCATGCTTTTTGGATCTCATACTTTTTTTTTTTTTTCATGGAGAAAAAGATTACAATAAAACGAATGCCTGTATTGCAGAATGTTCCCAGGCATAAATTAAATGAAAGAAAGAGTAGGTTTTGTGGATTTCATGTACAGGATTATATAAAGCTTACTGCGAGGAGGTTGTCTCATGTGGGACAATAATCAGAAAGAGAAATAGACCTTGTATGGGACAAGAACCTGAAAAAGAATGGATTCCTGTTTGTGTATGCCTGGATCATTTTGCTGTACAACTCAAACTAATATAACATTTTAAGTTAGCTATTGGTCAGTTCAGTTCCGTTGCTTAGTTGTTTCTGGCTCTTTGCGACCGTATGGACTGCAACACTCCAGGCTCCCCTGTCCTTCACCATCTCCCATCGGTTGCTCAAACTTTTGTCCATTGACTAAGTGATGTCATATACTCCAATATAATTTTTTAATTTAAATAAGTGAAAGAACTGAAAAGAGAGAAGTAGAGTGTGATCAATAGGTTTTTTTTTTTTTTTGTAAAGAGAGGGAACAAAGCAAAGCCCAAAAATAATAAAGAGAGTGATACATAAGGAAAGTAAGAGATTGGCCTGCCCCTTTTACTATTGAACCATATAGAAACAGGGTACAGTCAGATACACAGGAATAAAAGTGGAATAAAAATTCAGTCAGGAGCTTCATGTGGATACTGTGATATGGCAAATAGAGAAATAAAAGTGTAGTCAGTGTGGTGCCCCCTGAGCCTGAGGTCACTTCAGCAACACACTGCTGCCCATTCTCTCTGCAAACTGCCTCTTCTGTTGAACACTTTACTCATATGCCTTCCCTCAAGTAGTTCAGTTCAGTCACTCATTCATGTCCAACTGTGACCCCATGGACTGCAGCATGCCAGGCTTCCCTGTCCTTCACCATCTCCTGGAGTTTGCTCAAACTCATGTCCATTGAGTCAGTGATGCTGTCCAACCATCTCATCCTCTGTCATCCTCTTCTTCCTTTAGGACTGATCTAAAGGAAATATTTAGGTTTGATCTCCTTTCAGTCCAAGGGACTCTCAAGAGTCTTTCCTCAAGGAAGAACTACTAAAATTATTAAAACTAGCTTTGTATTTATTGCAATGGATGAAAACTTCTTTGATGTGTCTTGGCTGTCTATATGCTTTTCACATATGATCCAGCAGGTGTGCACAGGCTAATTCAGAACCAGAATTTCAAATCACAAAAGATTTGCATTTGATATCATTTAGAGAGAGTTTCAAATTACAAAATTTTTTAAAAATTTTATTTAAAAATTTTTTACAGAATTTTGTTCTTCACAGACATGTATGTTCCCAGATCAGTCATATGCATATCCCTGGTACATTTCCCCCCGCAACTCCCTCCCCCAACCATCCCACCCCTCCAGGCTGTCGCACCAAGCCCTTGTAGGAACTCCTATTCCCTTAGCGCAATGACAATAGCTATCTTTTTCACATATGCTAGTATAGGTTTCCATGTTACTCCCTCTATGCCTCTCGCCCACTATTCATTCCCCACAATGCCCATATGTCTGTTCTCTATGTCTGTTTTTCCATCACTTCACTGCATGTACTACCATTATCCTCTTACTTGATTCCATATATATGTGTTAGTATACTGTACTTGTCTTTCGTTTTTTGACTGCCTTCACTTTTTATAATAGGTTCTAGATCCAGCCACCTCATTAGGGCTGACTTTACAACCCTTATATATGTATCAAGCCCAAAATAATAAAAGAGTGATACATAAGGAAAGTAAGAGATTGGCCTGCCCTTTACTATTGAACCATATAGAAACAGGGTACAGTCAGATACACAGGAATAAAAGTGGAATAAAAATTCAGTCAGGAGCTTCATGTGGATACTGTGATATGGCAAATAGAGAAATAAAAGTGTAGTCAGTGTGGTGCCCCCTGAGCCTGAGGTCACTTCAGCAACACACTGCTGCCCATTCTCTCTGCAAACTGCCTCTTCTGTTGAACACTTTACTCATATGCCTTCCCTCAAGTAGTTCAGTTCAGTCACTCATTCATGTCCAACTGTGACCCCATGGACTGCAGCATGCCAGGCTTCCCTGTCCTTCACCATCTCCTGGAGTTTGCTCAAACTCATGTCCATTGAGTCAGTGATGCCATCCAACCATCTCGTCCTCTGTCATCTCCTTCTTCCTTTAGGACTGATCTAAAGGAAATATTTAGGTTTGATCTCCTTTCAGTCCAAGGGACTCTCAAGAGTCTTTCCTCAAGGAAGAACTACTAAAATTATTAAAACTAGCTTTGTATTTATTGCAATGGATGAAAACTTCTTTGATGTGTCTTGGCTGTCTATATGCTTTTCACATATGATCCAGCAGGTGTGCACAGGCTAATTCAGAACCAGAATTTCAAATCACAAAAGATTTGCATTTGATATCATTTAGAGAGAGTTTCAAATTACAAAATTTTTAAAAAATTTTATTTAAAAAAATTTTTTTACAGAATTTTGTTCTTCACAGACATGTATGTTCCCAGATCAGTCATATGCATATCCCTGGTACATTTCCCCCCGCAACTCCCTCCCCCAACCATCCCACCCCTCCAGGCTGTCGCACCAAGCCCTTGTAGGAACTCCTATTCCCTTAGCGCAATGACAATAGCTATCTTTTTCACATATGCTAGTATAGGTTTCCATGTTACTCCCTCTATGCCTCTCGCCCACTATTCATTCCCCACAATGCCCATATGTCTGTTCTCTATGTCTGTTTTTCCATCACTTCACTGCATGTACTACCATTATCCTCTTACTTGATTCCATATATATGTGTTAGTATACTGTACTTGTCTTTCTCTTTTTGAATTACTTCACTTTTTATAATAGGTTCTAGATCCAGCCACCTCATTAGGGCTGATTCTTCTGCATTTCTTTCTACAGCTGAGAAGTACTCCATTGTATATATGTACCAGAGCTTCTTTATCCGTTCATTTGTCAATGGACATCTAGGTTACTTCCATGTTCTAGCTATCGTATAGAGAGTTGCAATGAACATTGGGGTACAGGTGCTTCTTTCAGTTTTGATTTCATCTGGATATTATTCCTAACAGTGGGATTGCTGGGTCTTATTGTGCTTCTATTTTCAGTTTTTAAAGGAATCTCCATACTGTCTTCCATAGAGGCTATATCAATTTACATTCCCACCAGCAATGGAAGAGGGTTCCCTTTTCTCTGCACCCTCTCCAGCATTTATTGTCTATAGATTTGTTGATGATGGCCATTCTGACGGGTGTGAGGTGGTATCTCATTGTAGTTTTGATTTGTATTTCTCTAATAATAAGTGAGGTTGAGCATCATTTCATGTGCTTTTTGGGCCATCTGTATGTGCTTTTTGGTGAGATGTCTATTTAGATCTTTTTTCCATTTTTTGATTGAGTTATTCATTTTTCCAGTGCTGTGTTGTCTGAGTTGCTTGTAGATTTTAGAGATTAACTCTTTGTCTGTTATTTCATTTGCTATTATTTTCTCCCATTCTGTGGGTTGTCTGTTCACCTTGTTTGTAGTTCCTTTTGCTGTACAAAAGCTTTTAAGTTTCATTAGGTCCCAAATTAAAAAGTTTTGCATTTGATCTTATTTAGAAAATAATTTTGACAGAAAACTTTTTAAAAATCCTCCACTTTTGTTGTACTTTTGATATTTCCTTTGTGAATTTCTAATTTATTCCTCTTGCCCATTTTTTCTAGTGAAGTGTCTACCAAGCCCTTGTAGGTACTCCTATTCCCTTAGCGCAATGACAATAGCTACTCTTTTCACATATGCTAGTATAGGTTTCCATGTTACTCCTCTATGCCTCTCGCCCACTATTCATTCCCCACAATGCCCATATGTCTGTTCTCTATGTCTGTTTTTCCATCACTTCACTGCATGTACTACCATTATCCTCTTACTTGATTCCATATATATGTGTTAGTATACTGTACTTGTCTTTCTCTTTTTGAATTACTTCACTTTTTATAATAGGTTCTAGATCCAGCCACCTCATTAGGGCTGATTCTTCTGCATTTCTTTCTACAGCTGAGAAGTACTCCATTGTATATATGTACCAGAGCTTCTTTATCCGTTCATTTGTCAATGGACATCTAGGTTACTTCCATGTTCTAGCTATCGTATAGAGAGTTGCAATGAACATTGGGGTACAGGTGCTTCTTTCAGTTTTGATTTCATCTGGATATTATTCCTAACAGTGGGATTGCTGGGTCTTATTGTGCTTCTATTTTCAGTTTTTAAAGGAATCTCCATACTGTCTTCCATAGAGGCTATATCAATTTACATTCCCACCAGCAATGGAAGAGGGTTCCCTTTTCTCTGCACCCTCTCCAGCATTTATTGTCTATAGATTTGTTGATGATGGCCATTCTGACGGGTGTGAGGTGGTATCTCATTGTAGTTTTGATTTGTATTTCTCTAATAATAAGTGAGGTTGAGCATCATTTCATGTGCTTTTTGGGCCATCTGTATGTGCTTTTTGGTGAGATGTCTATTTAGATCTTTTTTCCATTTTTTGATTGAGTTATTCATTTTTCCAGTGCTGTGTTGTCTGAGTTGCTTGTAGATTTTAGAGATTAACTCTTTGTCTGTTATTTCATTTGCTATTATTTTCTCCCATTCTGTGGGTTGTCTGTTCACCTTGTTTGTAGTTCCTTTTGCTGTACAAAAGCTTTTAAGTTTCATTAGGTCCCAAATTAAAAAGTTTTGCATTTGATCTTATTTAGAAAATAATTTTGACAGAAAACTTTTTAAAAATCCTCCACTTTTGTTGTACTTTTGATATTTCCTTTTGTGAATTTCTAATTTATTCCTCTTGCCCATTTTTTTCTAGTAGGATTTTCAGTTGCTCAGATATCTTGATAATGTACATACATCATTCCTTTCTTTTTGATAAAATTTTTCTTTTTTGTTCTTTTTATTTTTATTTTTTACAGAGTTTTGTTGTTTACTGCCAAATCAGTCATTGGTATATGTATTTCTCCCACCCTGAACCTCCTTCCCAGCCCCCTCCCCACCCCACCCCTCCAGGTCGCCACAGAGCCCCTGTTTGAGATCCTCTAGTTTCACAAGGACATTCCCCTCCCTCATCCCAATGTGCTTTTGGTTCTTGACTCTTCTGGGCATCATGGGGCTATATCCAAGCTTGTAAGGTTGCCTGGACCAAGGAAGCTTTATACTTTATCACCAAAATTTAATGCATCCATTAAATCTCTTCTTGATACCTAATTTCCTTTGCTTTAAAGCACCTGGCACTGTCTTATAATTTTTATTATTTCTTATTGGCTTATACTCTTCCTTCATCACTGGACTCTACAAACTGTCATATATTAGTACTGTATAGTCTTTGTCCAGAAGTTGGTCAGCCTTCAATCTACATTCCCCAAATATGTGACATAATTTCTCTTCAAAAGAGTAGAATAAATGATTACACAGGGAGAAGGTTCATTGTGGGATAGAGTTGCTATTCAGAGATGGCACATGGGATCACATAAAGCGAATTTTAAAATGCAAAATATGAATTGTAGAATTTCAACTCTGTTTGCAATGCCAATTTCTGAGAAAACTAGTCATGTTATTTTGGTTTCCCTGGTAGTCACATCCTCCACATGGAATCAGCGAATGCTACACAAATTTCAGAATTCCTTCTTCTGGGATTATCAGGAGAACCAGAACTGCAGCCTCTTATGTTTGGGCTTTTCTTTTCCATGTACCTGATCACTCTCTGTGGGAACCTACTCATCGTACTGGCTTTCAGCCTAGAATCCAGTCTCCACACCCCCATGTATTTCTTCCTTTCCAACCTGTCATTGGTAGACATTGGTTTCACCTCCACTACCATCCCAAAGATGCTGCAGAACCTAAGGACACAGAGCAAGGTAGTAACCTATGAAGGCTGTATCATTCAGATGTATTTCTTCATACTCTTTGCAGTACTGGACATGTTTCTGCTGACCGTGATGGCCTATGACCGCTTTGTGGCCATCTGCCATCCCCTGCACTACATGGTCATCATGAACTCCTGGCTCTGTGGACAGCTGGTGCTGATGTCTTGGACGATGAGTGCCCTAAATTCCTTGTTACAAAGTTTAATGGTGTTGAGACTGTCCTTCTGTACAGACGTGGAAATTCCCCACTTTTTCTGTGAAATTAATCAATTGGTTCAACTTGCCTGTTCTGACACATTTCTTAATGGCATTGTGATGTATTTTGCAGCTTCACTGTTGGGTGGTGTTTCCCTCATTGGGATTCTTTATTCATATTCCAAGATAGTTTCTTCAATACAAAAAATCTCATCAGCTCAAGGGAAGTATAGAGCATTTTCCACCTGTGCTTCTCACCTCTCAATTGTCTCCTTATTTTATTGTACAATCTTAGAGTGTACCTTAGCGCTGCTGCTACAACCAGCTCACATGCAAGTGCAATCGCTTCTGTGATGTACACCGTGGTCACACCCATGCTGAATCCCTTCATCTACAGTCTGAGGAACAAAGACATAAAGAGGGCTTTGAGAAGGATCATTGGGCTGGCAGCTACCAAACGGTCATCTGTTCTGGGTCTGAAGAAATAATTGGGGTTCAAAATATGAATTGTAGAATTAAAAAAAACTCTGTTTGCAATGCCAATTTCTGAGAAAACTAGTCATGTTATTTTGGTTTCCCTGGTAGTCACATCCTCCACATGGAATCAGCGAATGCTACACAAATTTCAGAATTCCTTCTTCTGGGATTATCAGGAGAACCAGAACTGCAGCCTCTTATGTTTGGGCTTTTCTTTTCCATGTACCTGATCACTCTCTGTGGGAACCTACTCATCGTACTGGCTTTCAGCCTAGAATCCAGTCTCCACACCCCCATGTATTTCTTCCTTTCCAACCTGTCATTGGTAGACATTGGTTTCACCTCCACTACCATCCCAAAGATGCTGCAGAACCTAAGGACACAGAGCAAGGTAGTAACCTATGAAGGCTGTATCATTCAGATGTATTTCTTCATACTCTTTGCAGTACTGGACATGTTTCTGCTGACCGTGATGGCCTATGACCGCTTTGTGGCCATCTGCCATCCCCTGCACTACATGGTCATCATGAACTCCTGGCTCTGTGGACAGCTGGTGCTGATGTCTTGGACGATGAGTGCCCTAAATTCCTTGTTACAAAGTTTAATGGTGTTGAGACTGTCCTTCTGTACAGACGTGGAAATTCCCCACTTTTTCTGTGAAATTAATCAATTGGTTCAACTTGCCTGTTCTGACACATTTCTTAATGGCATTGTGATGTATTTTGCAGCTTCACTGTTGGGTGGTGTTTCCCTCATTGGGATTCTTTATTCATATTCCAAGATAGTTTCTTCAATACAAAAAATCTCATCAGCTCAAGGGAAGTATAGAGCATTTTCCACCTGTGCTTCTCACCTCTCAATTGTCTCCTTATTTTATTGTACAATCTTAGGAGTGTACCTTAGCGCTGCTGCTACAACCAGCTCACATGCAAGTGCAATCGCTTCTGTGATGTACACCGTGGTCACACCCATGCTGAATCCCTTCATCTACAGTCTGAGGAACAAAGACATAAAGAGGGCTTTGAGAAGGATCATTGGGCTGGCAGCTACCAAACGGTCATCTGTTCTGGGTCTGAAGAAATACCCTTGACTGTAGGATTCAAATAAATGGAGCCAGAAATTGCTATCTTTTAACCAGATTTTAGAAGAAGAGCTTGTCCTTATTTATTTCTGGGAATTTCCATTTATTTGAATTCAACTCATCTATGCAATTTAAGTAACTGACTTTATTGGGCTTTATTATGAATAAGGTTTTGAAAATGTTGATAGATGTTGCATTGAATTTGTAGAATGCTTTGGGTAGTATGAACATTTAAATAATATTAAATCGTCCAAGCCATGGATACTTTACATTTTTTAACTTATTTGTCTTCAATTTTTTCTCCTCCATATCTCACAGGTTTTTTCTTTTTTCTTTTTTTTTAAATTTTATTTATTTATCTTTTGGTGGGTGGGGTGGGGAGGGAAGGGGATGGGCAGGCCACTTCTATTGGTCTTTCATTCATCTATTTTCATTCAGCTTTGTTCTTTTGGCTCCTGTGGGCCTCCCATCGCGGTGGCCTCTGTTGTCGCAGAGCTCCGGCTCGGTAATTGGACACATCGGTCCAGCAGCTCTGTGGCACATAGGATCTTCCCAGGCCAGGGATTGAACCGGCGCCCCTTACACTGCAAGGCGGTGTCCTTATCCACTGGACCACCAGGGGAAGCCCCAGGAGCTGATTTTTGATGGTGTAACTAAATCCTATTGCATTTGTACAGACCCAGGTGTACTGTCACCTCTGAAAACCAAATGATGGACTGTACAAACCACTATACAATGTCTTTATCACTCTGGGCAGCCAGCAATGATGATAACCACAGACAGGAGCTCTGTAAGATGGTGCTACTGTTGTTACAGTCTCATGTACCCCAGCACATTTAACTTTAAAAATAGTTTCTGAATAATCACTTGATAACTACATCAAAAAAAGACTTGTGTTGTGAACCAACAAAATAGGATAGGGTTCTTTTTGAAGGAAGACTTGTGTGTACTTACAAAGAAATTATTCTGCTGCCTTTGCATAGAAGGTTTTGGACATACTTGTTAGGTTCATTTAATATAAAGTTTACTAGTTCAAGTTCATTATTCCCCCTCCCTCTTTGAGTTTTGTATCTACACGATCCATCTAACCCCACTGAACAACAATTCTGAAAGTTTAGAATGAGGCTTATAATTATATAGCCCTCATTCAATGTACTTAAAAAAATTACTTATTTTTGGCTATTCTGGGTTTTTACTGCTGCTGCAGGCTCTTCTCTAGTTGCAAGGAGTGGGGGCTACTCTCTAGTTGAGGTGAGCAGGCTTCTTGTTGTGGTGACTTCTCTTATTGTGGAACTCGGGCTCTAGGGCACACAGGCTTCAGTAGTTGTGGCACATGGGCTCAATAGGTGCAGCTCCGAGGTTCTAGAGCACAGGCTCAACAGTTGTGGCTCATGGGCTTAGTTGCTCCGCAGCATGTGGGATTTTCCTGGATCAGGGATCGAACCCCTATCTCCTACACTGGCAGGCAAACTCTTCACCATTGAGCTACTAGGGAAGCCCTCAATGTACTTGTGTAAACAATGAGTGACACCATCAGCTTTGGAGAAATCTTTGTTTCAGGGCTATAAAAAAGTTCAGTGTTATAGCTTTGGGAGCCAGAAGAGTTCATGGAGTAGTAATAAATGTTGGATACACCTGACATCTAACTGGTCTCTTGGGAACAACAAATAAGCACAGAACATTTCCATTCTGTCCAGACATGCTCCCATGGGGAAGTGTGCTTGGGGTTGGAATAACAATGGAAAATGTGTTGATGAGCAGATACAGTGAATGTAGGGGCTGTAAATATCTCCACTGCTGGTAGGTCCGAGTATACTCCACTTGGAGCTGGAGAAGGCATGGTTTGTGCATCTGTATTCCTAAGTCTGGCTCAGGGACCCATGCTTCACTTCTTCCTTTTTTTGTCTGGGGAAAGAGCTTCATTCTCCACCAACAACCATCCAGGGAGATTTTGGGCTTCTACTCACACACCCTCATCTCAACTTTTCCATCCAGGTGAGTCTTAGAATCCAGTAGACACTGCAGAGGAAAGCCAGAGAGAATGAAACCCAAGAATATTTACCTGAGGTTGCTTGGAAACCCAAACAGTTCACTCAGAGTCAAGAGATCTCCATGTGTATTTGTTTGGTTGATTAACTGATTTGTAACCCATTTATTTAAGATGTTGAAAGAGAATTATCTATCAAATTGAGCAATGTAAGAATTATTAGTGATAAGTGATGGGAATGAAAATATACTTGGATGAGATTTGAGAAGAAATTGGAGGTGTTAGTAACATTTGAACGTTTCCAGGGAGATTTAAGGAATAGGAAAATAAATTATCACATGAGGAATTTGCAGTGAAATGACGACTTTGTATCATTAAATTTTTTTTTAAGATGGGGTATGACTTTGAGCAAATTCCAGGAGACAATGAAAGACAGGGAAGCCTGGTGTGGTTTCTGGAATAGCTGCCCTTTCAGGGCCTCTGCTGGCCTGTTCCAGCACGTACTTCCTGCAGATTACTTTATGTCTCCTACCCTCTTTTCCATGAGGCTCCGAATCAAATATTTTGCAGTCTAACTCAATGACTGAGTAAAAAATAATACACCCATTAACTGTTTTCCTATGATTAATGCTTTTTTATTCATAGCATCCATCACCATCTGAAAATTTGTATGATTTTTTTCCTTTACATTCTTTCTCCATCATTGAAGAACAATGGGGACTATTGTACTCTTTGCCTAGATATTGGTCAGACCTCATTTGACAGTCCTTAAATGTGCCACATAACTCTTTATTAAGAGCATAGAATACCCTGACCACCTGGACAAAATGCTGAATGCATGATGGGAATGCACAAGAGCACGCCTTGAAGGGTAAATTTCCAGACAAAATTATGGAGACTGACTTTTAATGCAAAACAGAAATGGTAGAACTCAATCCAGTTTCCAAATAGCAATTTTTGAGAAGCCCAGTCATGCTAATTTTTTTTTCTTGGTAGCCAGGTCTACTATATGGAACCAGGGAATGATACACAAATTTCAGAATTTCTTCTCTTGGGATTATCAAATGAACTGGAATGGCAGCCTCTCCTATTTGGGCTTTTCCTCTCCATGTACCTGATCACTCTCTGTGGGAACCTGCTCATCATCCTGGCCATCAGCTCGGACCCCCGCCTATACACCCCCATGTATTTCTTCCTCTCCAATCTGTCCTTTGTGGACATCTGTTTCACCTCCACCACCATCCCAAAGATGCTGACTAATATACAGACACAGAGCAAAGTTATAGCTTACAAAGGTTGCATCACCCAGATATACTTTTTCTTATTCTTTGCTGCATTGGAAAACTTCCTTCTTGCGGTGATGGCCTATGACAGGTTTGTGGCCATCTGCCAGCCCCTGCACTACCCAGTTATCATGCACCCCCGACTCTGTGGACTGCTGGTGCTGGTGTCCTGGGCTATGAGTGCCCTCAATTCCCTAAGCCAAAGCTTAATGGTGTTGCGGCTGTCCTTCTGTACAGACATGGAAATCCCTCATTTTTTCTGTGAAATTAACCAAGTGGTTCGGCTCGCCTGTTCCGACACGTTTCTGAATGTCATGGTGATGTATTTTGCAGCTGGGATGCTGGGCGGTGCTTCTCTTACTGGGATTCTTTACTCATATTCTAAGATAGTTTCCTCCATACGAGGAATCTCATCAGCTCGGGGGAAGTATAAAGCATTTTCCACCTGTGCCTCTCACCTCTCAGTGGTCTCCTTATTTTATTGTACGATATTAAGTGTGTACCTTAGCTCTACAGGTACCTACAGCTCACACGCAAGTGCAGTCGCCTCAGTGATGTACACGGTGGTCACGCCCATGCTGAACCCCTTCATCTACAGTCTGAGGAACAAAGACATAAAGAGGGCTCTGAAAAGAATCATTGGAATGGAAGTCATATAAGGTCCAGTTTTCCCGGGGCTGAAGAAATACTCATGATTATAAGGCTCAAAGGCTCAGAAACAGAGATTGCTTTGCTTTTTTAAAAAAATTTATTTTAGTGAAGTATAGCTGATTTACAGTGCTGTTATTTTCTACTGTACAGCAAAGTGATTCAGTTATACATACATATAAAGACATATATATATATATCCATTATTTTTCATATTCTTTTGCATTATAGTGATTGAATATAGTTCCTTATGCTCTACACTGTCGGACCTTGCTGTTTATCCATTCTATATGTAAGAGTTTGAATCTGCTAACCTTGCTGTTTATCCATTCTATATGTAAGAGTTTGAATCTGCTAACCCCAAGTCCCACCCCACCGCTCCCCTACATCTTCTCCTCCTTGGCAACCACAAATATGTTCTCTATGCATGTGAATCTGTTTCTCTTTCATAGATAATTTTAGATTCCAAGTATAAGAGATATCATATGGCATCTTTCTTTCTCTTTCTGACTTACTTCACTTGCTATGATAATATCTAGGTTTATCCATGTTGCTGCAAATGGCATTATTTTTTTTATGGCTGAGTAGTATTTCATTGTGTATCCATCTATCTATCTATAGTGGTGGTTTTAATTACTAAGTTGTATACAACTCTTGTGACCCTATGGATGGTAGCCTGCCAGGCTCCTTTGTCCATGGGATTTCCTGGGCAGGAATACTGGAGAGAGTTGCCATTTCTTTCTCCAAGGGATCTTTCTGAATCAGGGAGTGAAACTACGTCTCCAGCATTGCAAGGGGATCCTTTTTTTTCTTTTTCTTTCTTTTTTTTTTTTTTTTTAATTTTGGTCTCTTTTATTGGTCCTTCATTTATTTATTTTCATCCATCTAAATTCTTTAGCCTGTGTGGGCCTCCCATTGCAGTGGCTTCTCTCCTTGCAGAGCACTGGCTCTGGGCGCATGCGCTCTAGAGTGCTGGCTCCTAATTGGACAGAGCGGTCCAGTCGCTCCGAGGCAAGTGGTATCTTCCCATGTCAGGGATTGAACCGGTGCCCCTTGCACTGCAAGACAGACTCTTCACCCACTGGACCACCAGGGAAGCCCTGCAAGGCGAGTTTTCACTGCTGAGTCATGGGATTCTATAGGCAACAATAATGATTGCCATTCCCTTCTCCAAGGATGTATATATGTATGTATGTATACATATATCGCATCTTAATCTGTCCATGGACATTTAGGTTGTTTCTACGTATTGGCCATTGTAAATAGTGCTGCAATAAATATTGGGGTGCATGTATCTTGTTAAGTTGTAGTATTCCTTGGACACATGCCCAGGGGTAGAATTGCTGGGTCATATGCCAATTCTATTCTTACTTTTTTGAGGACCCTTCCTACTGTTTTCCATAATGGCTGCACCAATATGCATTCCCATCAGCAGTGCAGGAGCGTTCCCTTTTATCCACAGCCTCTCCAGTTATTTGTAAACATTTTAATGATGCCCATTCTGATAGTGGGAGGTGGTACCTTATTGTAGTTTTTATTTGCAGGCAATTGCTATTCTTGATCATCTGATAAAGCAGAACTTCCTTCTTCTATTTATTTACTTGAACTTCCATTTTTTTGCATTCAATTTCTCTACACAATTTAAGCCACTCACTTTATTAAGCTTCCACTGTGTATGCTATACAGACATTTCCCCCTTTGTCCATATTCCCTAAGTTTTTCCCAAGTTTAAATCAGAAATATTTGGAAAATTTCCATATCTTACATGGGATCACTTTGATTCCTCAAAAATAGTTTTCTATTCAAAGATCTTTGTCAATGGACTTGGGGACACAGTGCGGGAGGGATGGAGAAAGTAGTATTAACATATGTACCCTATTGTATGTAAAATGGATAGTTGTGAGAAATTGCTATGTAACACAGGAAGTCCAGCCTGGTGCTCTGTGATGACCTGGTGGAATTGGGGGGTTGGCGGCGGCAGGAAAGGAGGAAGGCTCCAGAGGGAGAGGGCACAATAGCTACATATTTAAAGTGCACAATTTGGAGCTTCCCTGGTAGCTCAGTGGTAAAGAGTTCACTGCCAATGCAGGAGACACGGGTTCAATCTCTGATCTGGGAAGATCCCACATGCTGTGGAGCAACTATGGAGCCTGTGCTCTAGAGACTCAGAGCCACAACTACTGAGCCCATGTGCCGCAACGACTGAAGCCCGTGTGCCCTAGAGCCCGAGTTCCACAACAAGAGAAGTCACCGCAACAAGAAGCCTGTTCACCTCAGCTAGAGAGTAGCCCCCACTCCCTGCAACTAGAGAAGAGCCTGTGGCAGCAGTGAAAAACCAGTGTAGCTATAAATAAATAAATAAATTTTCTTTAAAACTGCACAATTTGATGAATTTTTACATATATCGCATCTTAATCTGTCCATGGACATTTAGGTTGTTTCTACGTATTGGCCATTGTAAATAGTGCTGCAATAAATATTGGGGTGCATGTATCTTGTTAAGTTGTAGTATTCCTTGGACACATGCCCAGGGGTAGAATTGCTGGGTCATATGCCAATTCTATTCTTACTTTTTTGAGGACCCTTCCTACTGTTTTCCATAATGGCTGCACCAATATGCATTCCCATCAGCAGTGCAGGAGCGTTCCCTTTTATCCACAGCCTCTCCAGTTATTTGTAAACATTTTAATGATGCCCATTCTGATAGTGGGAGGTGGTACCTTATTGTAGTTTTTATTTGCAGGCAATTGCTATTCTTGATCATCTGATAAAGCAGAACTTCCTTCTTCTATTTATTTACTTGAACTTCCATTTTTTTGCATTCAATTTCTCTACACAATTTAAGCCACTCACTTTATTAAGCTTCCACTGTGTATGCTATACAGACATTTCCCCCTTTGTCCATATTCCCTAAGTTTTTCCCAAGTTTAAATCAGAAATATTTGGAAAATTTCCATATCTTACATGGGATCACTTTGATTCCTCAAAAATAGTTTTCTATTCAAAGATCTTTGTCAATGGACTTGGGGACACAGTGCGGGAGGGATGGAGAAAGTAGTATTAACATATGTACCCTATTGTATGTAAAATGGATAGTTGTGAGAAATTGCTATGTAACACAGGAAGTCCAGCCTGGTGCTCTGTGATGACCTGGTGGAATTGGGGGGTTGGCGGCGGCAGGAAAGGAGGAAGGCTCCAGAGGGAGAGGGCACAATAGCTACATATTTAAAGTGCACAATTTGGAGCTTCCCTGGTAGCTCAGTGGTAAAGAGTTCACTGCCAATGCAGGAGACACGGGTTCAATCTCTGATCTGGGAAGATCCCACATGCTGTGGAGCAACTATGGAGCCTGTGCTCTAGAGACTCAGAGCCACAACTACTGAGCCCATGTGCCGCAACGACTGAAGCCCGTGTGCCCTAGAGCCCGAGTTCCACAACAAGAGAAGTCACCGCAACAAGAAGCCTGTTCACCTCAGCTAGAGAGTAGCCCCCACTCCCTGCAACTAGAGAAGAGCCTGTGGCAGCAGTGAAAAACCAGTGTAGCTATAAATAAATAAATAAATTTTCTTTAAAACTGCACAATTTGATGAATTTAAAAAGTTATAAAAAACTAAAAGAATGTATTGCATATTTCCATTGGTATATAATACAGTGTATATAATAATTATTATACACAATTGTTGTGTATAATAATACAGTGCACATAGATTTAAGTGCATTGTTATGTAATTGTGAACATTTTAAGCTCCCTGAGACTCAGTTTCCTTATTTCTGAAGTTAATGTAGAGTACTAAATATAACTTTGCACGGGTGCTGTAAGAAATAAATGAAATGTGTGGAAGTGCATTGTTTTGTGCAAAGAAAACATTTTAGTGTCTATATAAATGTGTTTGCATACAGTTTTCTTTCAAGTAGGCATAATTCTGCACAGACATATATACATACATAGTTAGGATTCCATCTTTTATAGTGACTGGAAACTTGAATGTTGCAAAGGATAGATATGAAGGGAATGAATACTTTAATTAACATGAAGTAAAAAGATGTATGAATATAGGCATAAAAGTTTAGAGTAAAATGGATAGCTCCATTTTCATAGTGGATTACTTTTCCTATCTTAAAGTCACAAAAACATCACAGTCAGGTGACATTTATATTTATGCAATGAAGAAATCACAAATAGTTCAGAAATCTTCAATTTGATTTCAAAATTTTTTTCTGCTTAGTGTGAATTTTCAACATAAAAATGCCCTTACCCAAGATAAGCCAATGACTGAATGAAGAGGCTTAAAATTAATTCTTATAAACAAACTTTATTGAATGAATGTCTATATTAGGTTCTTATAAAATCCTCCAAATTCAGTTGCTTAAAAGAAACAAATATATACTCTTACACTTCAAGATGTCAGAAGCTTGAAATGAGTCTTACTGGACTAATACTAAATGTCTGGGGAGGTGGTTCAAGATGGTAACATAGGAAGATTCTAAACTCACCATGACCCACGAACACACCAAATCTACAGCAACACATAGATCAATGTCTTCTGAAAAAGGCCTCAAAACTAGGTGAATATTTCCTCCATAGTAAAGACTTATAGGCTGACATCAAGATGGTAGGAGAAGCAGAGAAGTGGTCTCTCCCAAAACCCCAATCCTGGTGTTGGTGACTCACAAGCGGACAGGATCTCACATTTTCACTAACAAAAATGGGTTTGTGCCTTACATCATACCCATGAACCCTTGGGCTAAGTTGCCAAAATACATGGATTTATACAACCAAGGGGCTTCTGTTCAGGAGGCCCTAAAGTCAGTATGGAAGGGAAATTCTACTCTGATGAGCTTTTGCACACATTCACTCACCCCAGGACCCAGCACAAATGCAGCAGTTTGAAAAGAACCTATTGCATGCATGCTACGTTGCTTCAGTCATGTCTGACTTTTTGGGACTGCAAGGCTCCTGTGTCCATGAATTCTCCAGACAAGAATACTGGAGTGGGTTGCCATGCCCTCCTTCATGGGTTCTTCCTGACCCAGAGATTAAACCCTGGTCGCCGACCTTGTAGGTGGATTCTTTACCATCTGAGACACCTGGGAAGCCAAAGAATACTAGAGTGGGTAGCCTATTCCTTCTCCTGGGAATCTTCCTGACTTCGGAATCAAACCAGGGTCTCATGCATTGCAGGCAAATTCTTTACCAGCTGAGCTACCAAAGAAGCCCTCTTCACAGATAAAACATTTGTAAATATTAACTCAAACAATTTATATATGATGCTAGGTTAAGGCTTTAGTAAAAAAAAATCTAAATATGTCTTTGATCACTAATGAATATTTTATAATGTAGTACTAGGTGACAGCTTAGAAATACAGATGCAAATATGAAATTCCTAACTGATACAGTAGAAATGTCATGAAGACCACGCATGCAGTGCCCAAGTATTATGATCAGAAGAACTCAGTCCCTCCAACGCACTGGTTTGTTGAAAGGAGAATAGGAATTTTCCTGGGGATTCAGGGACTGTGTTCCCACCATAAGTCAATACTTTGAAGATACAAGACACCTAGTCCAGACAGGTGCCTTAGTCTTAGGCTTGAAGAAAATGCTAACCAAGAGTTCAGATAAAGTGCTATGAGATTTAGGGATCTGAAAGGGAGGCAATTTCATGGGAAAGGAGTGAAAAAAAAGAAAACAAAATTGGATTCTCATGACTTCTACCTCGGTCCCTTGTGAATAGATGATCATTAAGAAGAATTTCCCAGATTCAGGGCAGTTTTTCACAAGGGAAATGTGTGTCTAGAGGCTGAACTAACTAGAGAGAAATGAGCAGATAAAGGGCGTAATAAATATCTCTATGACTGTAACCTCTCAGTGTTTGTTAACTTGGACTGGAAGGGACCTTTTTTTCCATTGCTTGTTTGGAATGCTAACTCTGATTGAGGGACTGTAGCTTCACCCCTTCCGGCTGTCTTGTCTGGGGACAGAGCCTTAGTTTCCATCATTGACCATCCAGGGGAAAATTCTGATACTCCCTTCGAGGTCATCTCCGAGTTAACATCCAGGTGAGTCCAACAATCCAGTTTACAGTGCCTGAGAAGGTCAGGGACACTGGAAGCCAATTCAACTGAGCCCAGAGGAAAGATCGCTGTGTCTTTTTGCTTGATTAATTAATTAATGCATCTATTTTGGTTGTTACATAATATTTCATAATGTGACTGTGTTCTTAAACTGTTGACTGTCTTTCATGTTATCATGCAATTGCTACTATGCAAACGCTAGAAAAATACATTGAGATTGGTAAATTTGAACCGTGTCAAAGACAACATGACAGTTCTTTATCCCAGGTTGAAGGGTGTAAGACATTTCTCACTTTCTTAAACTACTGCTCAGTTTCAGCAAACTTTACATATGCTGAATATCATTCTGGTTTGCTTATTATTATTATTACTATGTGCCCATATATTATTTGCCCATTTTTCTATTATTTTCAACATTTCAAATGATTTCTACTGATCCTTGTTGCTCAATGGACTTTTGGAGATTGGATGTAATAGCTTCTTTTTTATGATGTCTGAAGTGTTAGTTGCTCAGTCCTGTCCGACTCTTTGCGACCTCGTGGACTGTAGCCCACCAGGCTCCTCTGTCCATGGGATTCTCCAGGCAAGAATACTGGAGTGGGTTGCCATTTTCTTCTCCAATGATGTCTGAAGGAGAGGACTAATTTTATACTCTTCCAGATTGATAGCTGCTTCTGCCAGTTTTTGCTTAACATCCCAACTTTTTCTAACTCAATTGAAATATAATCTGCCCATATGGTAAATGTCTGTGTGCCTTGAGACCCAATTTTGTATGGTTAGTTCTTAGTCGATCATATTCTGTCCTATCTTCTACTTTTTAAACATAGAAAGATTTTTTGTATCCTTGTAAGTAATAACATCCCTTTATATGTATTGTGTTCTTATTAAATGATTGATTTTCCTAGTGCTACCTTTTAGCCTTTTGTGCTTAGACCTGTTTTGTAAAATAGTAGACATTTTACCCCTTCTTGTAGGAGACAGTCCTTTGCATTCAACCAGCTATTGCCTCCTTTTCACTGGAATTCTTTTATATTTATATAGAGGAAAAAGTATAGCTTTAGGTACTACTTCTTCAGCTTTTCAAAAAATATATTTTTATATTTTCCATTCTCAGATTTGCCATTTTATTTTTTAATAGGAGATCTATGTTGATGTGGTTAAAATTTTATTCTATGTGTTTTATTTCAGAAGTCATATATATTTTTTTATTTTTATTTTTGGCCACTTCTATTGGTCTTTCATTTATTTCCGTCTTTGTTCTTTGGCTCCTGTGGGCCTCCCATCACAGTGGCCTCTGTTGTTGCAGAGCACCGGTTCAGGGCACATGCACCCCAGAGCTCCGGCTCGGTCATTGGACACATCAGTCCAGCTGCTCCGCGGCACATGGGATCTTCCCAGGCCAGGGATTGAATCGGCGCCCCTTGCACTGCAAGGCGGTGTCCTTACCCACTGGACCACCAGGGAAGCCCCAGAAGTCATATATTTTTATTAAATGTCATTTAATATAATTATTCCTAGTGGACTTCCCAGGTGGCACTAGTGGTAAAGAACCTACCTGCAATGCAGAAGACATGAGAGGCACTGGTTCAGTCCCTAGCTAGGAAAGATCCCTTGAAGGAAGGCATGGCAACCCACACCAGTATTCTTACCTGGAGAATCCCATGGACAGAGGAGGTTGGCAAGTTACAGTCCATAGGGTTGCATAGAATCAGACATGACTGAAGTGACTTAGCATGCATGCATACATAATTATTTGAATCCAGTAGTCTTAATTTTATTTTTTAAATTCTTATTTCCTTGCTTTTTTCTATTCAAATGCACACATTTTGAAAAAATAAAAATGAAGAAAACATACAATCTCTCTTTTGGATCTTAAGTCATAATGGAAAAGGACTAATACAACAAAATAAATTCATGAATGTGACATCCTGTCTTTAGAGATGCATCATATAAAAATATGAATTCTCACAGCCTGGTAGGATTTTAATGAACAGGATCTGGGAGGCCTTTGCAGACTGAACAAGAAAGAAACCAGTTCTGGAGTATATCCACCTGATGTGTCAAAAAAGAGATCAAAACCCAAAGCTTAAGAATAACAGAAAAAAATGCCACAAAGAAAAATGAAACAAGGACCAGAAAACCCACTATTGTACTACATTGAACAATTATGGTCAATAAGTATGGATTGTTGTTGCTGTTCAGTCACTAAGTTGTGTCCAATTCTAGGCAACCCCATGGAATGTATCATGCCAGGCTTCCTGTCCTTCACGATCTCGCAGAGTTTGCTCCAACTCGTGTCCATTGGGTGGGTCATGCTATCTAACTATCCGTTCTCTGTCTCTCCCTTCTGTCTTGTCTTCAATCTTCCCCAGCATCAGAGTCTTTCCCAGTGAGCTGGCTCTTCATATCAGGTGACCAAACTATTAGAGCATCAGCTTCAGTAACAATCCTTTCAATGAATATTCAGGGTTGGTTTCCTTTAGGAAACATGGATAGGCATAAGAATAAAAGATCAGGGGCATAAGGTGGATACCATGGTGAGGCCAGTGGCACTGTAAATGTTCAGTCAATGTGTGGACCCTTGAGTCTGAGGTCACATCCGCATCCACACTGCTGCTTGTTCTCTGCAACCTGACTCTTCCGTTGGACCCCTCATTCATGTTGTTTTTCTCCTATTAAAAGGACTTCCCTTTTAAACGTAGCCTTGCCTTTACTGCAGTGGCTTCTAGATGTTGTATTGTGTGTGCACACTCAGTCGCTTCAGTCACGTCCAACTTTTTGAGAATCCTCCAGGCTCCTCAGTTCTTGAGATTTCCCTGCCAAGAATGCTGTAGTGGGTTGACATTCCCTCCTCCAAGGGATCTTCCCGACTCAGAGATCAAATCCATGTCTCCTGCATTGCAAGCAGATTTGTTACAGCTGAGCCACTGGGGGAACCCCAGATGTGTAAAGTATATATCAAATCTACACCTTTATTTTGTGATTATAATAAATATTATAAGCAATCTAGAGATGATTTAAAGTACAGTACAAAAAAAATTAAATAAAGTACAGTACATTGAGGTTATATGTAGGCTATGTCCAAGATACCATTTTATATAAAAGACTTCCTCGTCCTCAGATTTTGGTATGTGCGGAGAGACCTTTAGCCAACGTCCCACAGATACATAGGGACATACTTCTGTGCTTTCTTTTATCATCAGCAATTTTTCTAAAAAAGACTTGTCTCATTCTTTCTTTCAATATATATATCTATTCAGTTATGTTTCCAAGTAAACTAGATCTGGTATGGAGGATGTGGTCAGCAAGTATAACAGTGTTACATGCCTCCGGGTGCTCAGAGTCTGGACATGGGTAAAAGTCCTGGACTTAATTAAACAATTCACAATAATAGCCTTTCTATTTAAATTTAGCGCATGAAGTGCCTTTTTTTTTCCCCCCTGTGGAAATGTTAAGAAGGAAATAAAGTGTCATGAGAAAGATGACTTCTGTCAGTCAGAAAGTGGAGATGAAGATTTGAATAAGAAAAAGAGGTAAAAATTTCCAAATAGACCTGCGGTGTGACTCCCAGACTAGAGAAACGAGTGCGTAAGGGCACGGAGCCCAAATAGAAGAACACGGGAGTGGGCGGGCGAAACATGGATAGGCATAAGAATAAAAGATCAGGGGCATAAGGTGGATACCATGGTGAGGCCAGTGGCACTGTAAATGTTCAGTCAATGTGTGGACCCTTGAGTCTGAGGTCACATCCGCATCCACACTGCTGCTTGTTCTCTGCAACCTGACTCTTCCGTTGGACCCCTCATTCATGTTGTTTTTCTCCTATTAAAAGGACTTCCCTTTTAAACGTAGCCTTGCCTTTACTGCAGTGGCTTCTAGATGTTGTATTGTGTGTGCACACTCAGTCGCTTCAGTCACGTCCAACTTTTTGAGAATCCTCCAGGCTCCTCAGTTCTTGAGATTTCCCTGCCAAGAATGCTGTAGTGGGTTGACATTCCCTCCTCCAAGGGATCTTCCCGACTCAGAGATCAAATCCATGTCTCCTGCATTGCAAGCAGATTTGTTACAGCTGAGCCACTGGGGGAACCCCAGATGTGTAAAGTATATATCAAATCTACACCTTTATTTTGTGATTATAATAAATATTATAAGCAATCTAGAGATGATTTAAAGTACAGTACAAAAAAAATTAAATAAAGTACAGTACATTGAGGTTATATGTAGGCTATGTCCAAGATACCATTTTATATAAAAGACTTCCTCGTCCTCAGATTTTGGTATGTGCGGAGAGACCTTTAGCCAACGTCCCACAGATACATAGGGACATACTTCTGTGCTTTCTTTTATCATCAGCAATTTTTCTAAAAAAGACTTGTCTCATTCTTTCTTTCAATATATATATCTATTCAGTTATGTTTCCAAGTAAACTAGATCTGGTATGGAGGATGTGGTCAGCAAGTATAACAGTGTTACATGCCTCCGGGTGCTCAGAGTCTGGACATGGGTAAAAGTCCTGGACTTAATTAAACAATTCACAATAATAGCCTTTCTATTTAAATTTAGCGCATGAAGTGCCTTTTTTTTTCCCCCCTGTGGAAATGTTAAGAAGGAAATAAAGTGTCATGAGAAAGATGACTTCTGTCAGTCAGAAAGTGGAGATGAAGATTTGAATAAGAAAAAGAGGTAAAAATTTCCAAATAGACCTGCGGGTGTGACTCCCAGACTAGAGAAACGAGTGCGTAAGGGCACGGAGCATGAAAACCGCAGTGTTAGGCGAAGCAGTCAGTCAAGCTGAGTGTTTGTGAGGGCAGGGCAGTGTGAAGATGAAGCCGGGAGACAGGTCTCAGAGATTCAGGGTTCATGTCTGAGGCCTAGGTATCTCATCTTCATTCTCCCTCAGGCTGTGGGATCTTTGCTATTGCTTTCATTGTTTCTAATTTGTGTATTTTTGCCCTGATCATTATGATTTAATTCCTTCTGCTAAATGTTTTTTTTTTTTTTTTAAATTTTGGCCTCTTTTATTGCTTTTTAAAAAATTTTACTTATTTTCATCCATCTTTATTCTTTGGCCTGTGTAGGTCTCCCATTGCGCTGGCCTCTCTCCTTGCATAACAATGGCTCTGGGAGTATGCGTTCTAGAGTGCTGACTCCTAATCGGACACACGGGTCCAGCTGCTCTGTGGCATGTGGGATCTTCCTGGGCCAGGGATCAAACCAGTGCCCCTTGCACTGCAAGGCGGACTCTTTACCCACTGGACCACCCGGGGAACCCCTAAAAGGGTTTTGTTTGTTCATCATTCTTTAGTTGCTTTATTATTTTTTTAAAAAGATTTATTTATTTATTTATTTTGGGTGGGGGTCAGGTTGGGGAGGGAGGGGAGCGGGCGGGTCACTTCTATTGGTCTTTCATTTCTCCATTTTCATCTGTCTTTGCTCTTTGGCTCCTGTGGGCCTCCCATCACGGTGGCGTCTGTCGTTGCAGAGCGCCGGCTCTGGGCGCATGTGCTCCAGAGCTCCGGCTCGGTAATTGGACACATCAGTCCGGCCGCTCCGCGGCACGTGGGATCTTCCCAGCCAGGGATCGAACTGGCGCCCCTTGCACTGCAAGGTGGTGTCCTTACCCACTGGACCACCAGGGAAGCCCCACTTTCAATTCTGATGTTATTTATTTGCATGCCAGCCATTCCTCTGATGGACATCCATTTCCACACACAACCTTACACCTCCCTCTCATTTTTTTTTTTTTTTTGGCCACTTCTATTGATCTTTCATTTATCTTTTATCTTTTATTATCTTTTCATTTATCTTTTATTATCATTTATCCTCCCTCCGATTCTTATTTGAAGTCACTGTACAAATGTTGCCAGTCTTGCCTAAACACTCATGAAACACCAGAATGCACTATTCGCTCTAGACATTAGACCTATTTTCCATTTTGTTATATCACTCGTCCCCATCTGAAGTGGTTTAGAATTTTATTATTTCTTTGTAAGGTTGGGAAGAAAGGAGGGTGGCAGAAAAGAGGCAGAAGGAGACGGCTGAATGGCCAGAACAAACAGGGTTTATTCAGGAGAACAACTGGGCTGTCTCTCAGAGAAGAGAGAGCAGCATCAATGGGTTTGGCAACAGGGCTTATATACCTGATTGGGGCAGGAAAACCCAGGGTGAGAAAAATTTTTCGTAGGCCAGATAGCATCATTTCAGGAAGGGAGTCATCTCAGAATCAGGAGCCTGGTCGTGGTGCCTCAGCAGGATGTGTACCCACGGCTTGGTTGTGACAGGGAGTTATTTTCAGCAAACACACTGTTCGACTTCTTATCTGGCTTTCACAGAGGTATGCAGTCTTGCAAGAGGGGATGGGACTTCAGCAGGGAGATGGGACCTTAGCAGGAGCATACATGTTTTACAAGGGTTATGGGGGCTCCCCGACGGTCCCGACATTCCTTATATACTTTTTCTCCGTCATTGAATTGTAGGCATTTTTGTGCTTCAGCATCCGTTACTCATAGTCTAGTTAGTGGCCCAAACATGCCTAGACTTAAATTTACATTCCTTAAATATCTGAAGAATTTCTCATTAAAAGTATAAAGTTCCGGTGGCTTCCCTGGTGATCCAGTGGGTAAGGACACCGCCTTGCAGTGCAAGGGGCGCTGGTCCAATCCCTGGCCTGGGAAGATCCCACGTGCCACAGATCGGCAGGACCGATGTGTCCAACTACGGGGCCGGAGCTCTGGAGTGAGAGAGGCCACTGCGATGGGAGGCCCACACAGGCCAAAGAACAAAGATAAATGAAAGATCAATAGAAGTGGCTCCCCCCACCCAAAAAAAGTATAAAATTCCAGTCCCCTTAGAGAAAAAGCTTTTTGGAACAGAAATTCCATATCATAAGTGGCACAGAACATCCCAAACCAGGGCTCTGTAATAACCTAGAGGGGTGAGGTGGGAGGGAGGTGGGACAGAGGTTCAAGAGGTAGAGTACATGGGTACACCTATGGCTGATTCACGCTGCTGTTTGGCAGAAACCAACACAATATTGTAAAGCAATTAACCTTCTATTAAAAACAAAGAAATTTAATTATAAAAAAGAAAACCAGGGGCTTCCCTGGTGGTCCAGTGGGTAAGGACACCGCCTTGCAGTGCAAGGGGCGCCGGTTCGATCCCTGGCCTGGGAGGATCCCATGTGCCGCGGAGTGGCTGGACTGGTGTGTCCAACTACCGAGCCAGAGCTGTGGAGCCACGGAGCTGTTGGACTGATGTGTCCAGCTACCCAGCCGGAGCTCTGGAGCGCATGCGCCCGGAGCTGGTGCTCTGCGACAATAGAGGCCGCTGCGATGGAAGGCCCACACGGGCCAAAGAACAAAGATGGATGAAAATAGACAAATGAAACACCAACAGAAGTGGCCCGCCCATTCCCCTCCCTCCCCACCCCAGCCCCCCAATAAATAAATAAATGTTTAAAAAAAAAAAGAAAACCAGACCCATACAGCAAATATAAAAATTAATGTATTCACTGAAAACTATAGGCTGTATAACATTTAGAATATGTGAATAATGCAAATTCATGTCAATATTAATCATATTATTCTCTCTTTCCTCAAAGTCACCACATGGAATCAAGCAATAAAACAAGAATTTCAGAATTTTTGTTTCTGGGATTTTCAGAGGAACCAGAAATACAACCTTTCATATTTGGGCTTTTCCTCTCCATGTACCTGATCACTGTGGTTGGGAACCTACTCCTCATCCTGGCTGTCAGCTCAGACTCCCACCTCCACACCCCCATGTACTTCTTCCTCTCCAATCTATCCTTTGTAGACATCTGTTTCACCTCCACCACCATCCCAAAGATGCTGTGGAACATCCAGACTCAGAACAAAACCATAACCTATGAAGGCTGCATTATCCAGACGTATTTTTTCATACTCTTCGTATGTTTGGATGACTTTCTCCTGACCGTGATGGCCTATGACCGCTTCGTGGCCATCTGCCTCCCCCTGCACTACACAGCCATCATGAACCCCGGGCTGTGTGGACTGCTGGTGCTGGTGTCCTGGATGTTGAGCGTCCTGAATTCCTTGTTACAAAGCTTAATGGTGTTGTGGCTGTCCTTCTGTACAGACTTAGAAATCCCCCACTTTTTCTGTGAAATTAACCAGGTGGTCCGACTTGCCTGTTCTGACACGTTTTTTAATGACATGTTGTTTTATTTTGCAGCTGGAATGTTTGGATTTTTGGCCCTCACTGGCATTGTTTACTCATATTCTAAGATAGTTTCCTCCATACGAGGAATCTCATCAACTCGGGGGAAGTATAAAGCATTCTCTACCTGTACATCTCATCTTTCAATGGTCTGCTTATTTTACTGCACGAGCCTAGGAGTGTACCTTAGCTCTGCTGCTAACCACAGCTCCCATTCAAGTGCAATCGCCTCTGTGATGTACACAGTGGTCACGCCCATGCTGAACCCCTTCATCTACAGTCTGAGGAACAAAGACATAAAGAAGGCTCTGGAAAGAATCTTTGGAATGGAAGTCATATAAGATCCAGTTGTCCTGGGACTGAAGAAATACCCATGATTATAGGACTCAAAGACTCAGAAACAGAAATTGCTATGCTTTTTTTTTTTTTAACTTTATTTTACTGATGTATAGCTTATTTACAATGTTGTGTTACTTTCTACTGCACACAATAATTGAACTAAAAAATACACGGAAGTGAAGTGAAAGTCGTTCAGTCATGTCCAACTCTTTGTGACCGCACGGACTTGTAGCCTGCCAGGCTCCTCTGTCCATGGCATTCTCCAGGCAAGGATACTGGGATGAGTAGCCATTCTCTTCTCCAGGGGATCAAACCCAGGTCTCCCACAAAGCAGGAGGATTCTTTATCATCTGAAAATACACTACAGAGGTTTAATAGTAAACCAGATGATTTACAAGAGCAGATCAACAACTTGAAAGACAGGGTGGTAGAATTCACCCAGACAGGGCAGCCAAAAGGAAAAGAAAAAATAAAACGAAGACAACTTAAGAAATAAATGGAACAGTATCCATTAGAATGAAATTTGCATTATAGGAGATCCCAGAACAAGAAGAGAGAGAAAGGGACAGAAAAGGTATTGACAGAAATAATGGCTGAAAATTATCCTAACCTGGGAATGCTGAGGCATGAAAACAAGAACTCAGATAGATCAAGAGCAAGACACATTACGATTAAAACAAGAAGACTTAATATAGAATTTTAGAAGCACCAAGGGGAAAAACAACTTACTACATATATCAGTGTATAAGCAGATTTCTCAGGAGAAAATCTGCAGGCCAAAGGGAGTGTCATGACAGACTCAAAGAAATGAAAAGAAAAAACCCTTCAAACTAAAGATACTCTACCCAGCAATGTTTTTATTCAGAACTGGAGAGTCAAAGAGTTTTACAGATAAGCAAAAACTAAGAGTTCATCATCAGGGCTTCCCTGGTGGTCCAGTGGGTAAAGAGTGCTTTGCAGTGCAAGGACCACCAGTTCGATCCCTGGCCCAGGAAGATCCCATGTGGCGTGGAACGGCTGGACCAGTGTGTCCAATTGTGAGTCAGCACTCTGGAGCGCATGAGCCCAGAGCCAGTGCTCTACAACAACGAAACAGGCCACTGCAGTGGGAAGCTGACGCAGGCTGAAGAAATAAAAAAAGAAATAAAAAAAAAAGAAAAAAGAGTTCATCATCACTAAGCAGTCCTACAAGAAATGGTAAAGGGACTTGAAAAGAAAGATCAGTATTAACAACAATAATGGCAACAAACATACGGAAGTATAAATCTCAGTGGCAAAAGTCAATACATAATAAAGGTAATGGACGAATTACCAATAACCTAGTATGGAAGTTAACAAAGATAAGTAGTAGAAATAACTGTAACTACCACAATTAGTTAAAAAACACACAAGATAAAACACATAAAATGTGACATTGAAAACATACAACATGGGAGGAATCAAAAATGTAGAGCTTTAGAAAAATGTTCAAACTTAGGCTGTCAGCAACATAAAATAGCAACATTAAAAGAGGTTTAATAGTAAACCAGATGATTTACAAGAGCAGATCAACAACTTGAAAGACAGGGTGGTAGAATTCACCCAGACAGGGCAGCCAAAAGGAAAAAAAAAATAAAACGAAGACAACTTAAGAAATAAATGGAACAGTATCCATTAGAATGAAATTTGCATTATAGGAGATCCCAGAACAAGAAGAGAGAGAAAGGGACAGAAAAGGTATTGACAGAAATAATGGCTGAAAATTATCCTAACCTGGGAATGCTGAGGCATGAAAACAAGAACTCAGATAGATCAAGAGCAAGACACATTACGATTAAAACAAGAAGACTTAATATAGAATTTTAGAAGCACCAAGGGGAAAAACAACTTACTACATATATCAGTGTATAAGCAGATTTCTCAGGAGAAAATCTGCAGGCCAAAGGGAGTGTCATGACAGACTCAAAGAAATGAAAAGAAAAAACCCTTCAAACTAAAGATACTCTACCCAGCAATGTTTTTATTCAGAACTGGAGAGTCAAAGAGTTTTACAGATAAGCAAAAACTAAGAGTTCATCATCAGGGCTTCCCTGGTGGTCCAGTGGGTAAAGAGTGCTTTGCAGTGCAAGGACCACCAGTTCGATCCCTGGCCCAGGAAGATCCCATGTGGCGTGGAACGGCTGGACCAGTGTGTCCAATTGTGAGTCAGCACTCTGGAGCGCATGAGCCCAGAGCCAGTGCTCTACAACAACGAAACAGGCCACTGCAGTGGGAAGCTGACGCAGGCTGAAGAAATAAAAAAAGAAATAAAAAAAAAAGAAAAAAGAGTTCATCATCACTAAGCAGTCCTACAAGAAATGGTAAAGGGACTTGAAAAGAAAGATCAGTATTAACAACAATAATGGCAACAAACATACGGAAGTATAAATCTCAGTGGCAAAAGTCAATACATAATAAAGGTAATGGACGAATTACCAATAACCTAGTATGGAAGTTAACAAAGATAAGTAGTAGAAATAACTGTAACTACCACAATTAGTTAAAAAACACACAAGATAAAACACATAAAATGTGACATTGAAAACATACAACATGGGAGGAATCAAAAATGTAGAGCTTTAGAAAAATGTTCAAACTTAGGCTGTCAGCAACATAAAATAGACTATTATAATTACACGTTGATTTAGTAAGCCTGGATTTAAAAGGGTAGATGATTCAAGAAGGCATTTTTCCAAAAGAATATACAGATGTACAATAATGATGGAAAACGATGTATGAAGGTCACTGTTTCGTAAAGAAATGAAAATCGAAACCACAATGAGATATCATCTCAGATGTGTTAGCAATGCTACTATCAATACAGACTCTTTGTTGAAAGGAGAACGGAAAATTTTGTGAGATTCACGGTCACGGCCTCTGTCCCCACCATAGGTTAGTGCTTCGAAGATGCAAGAGGCCTGATGCAGAGTGATTCCTCAGTCTTAGATTTGGAGAAAACCCTAACTTGGACTTGAGATAAGGTGCTAGGAGTTTAGAGATCTGAAAGGGAGGTCACTTCATGGAGAAGCAGTGAAAAATAGAAAACAAAATTGGATTCACTTCTACCCTGGTCTCTTGTGCATTGAAGATCTTTAGGGAAATTTTCCTTCCTTCCAGAATAGTTTTCCACAGGGGAATTATGAAGTTAGAGCTTGAAATAGCAGGGGAGAAATGCACCTAATGAGCAGATATAGGGACTCATAAATATCGCCACCTCCGGAGCCTCTCAGTATGTATAACCTTGGGCTGGAAGGACCCTTTTCCCCCTTTAGAGTCACAGTTATGACTGAGGGGCTGTAGACTCCACTCCTTCTGCTGTCTTGTTTGGGGACAGAGCCTTAGTCTCCAACACCAACCATCTGAGGAAGAATTCACACTTCCCCTTGGAGACCACCCTCTCAGAGTTCCCATCCAGGTGAGTCCAACAACCCAGCCGAAGGTGCATAAGAAGGTCGGAGAGAACGGAAGCCAGTTCAACTTTACCCAGAGGTAAGAGATTGCTGTGGCTATTTTCTTGATTTATTACTTAATGTATCTATTTTGGTACTTACTCCACAGAGCAACAGTGCTATTTACACTTTTGACCTTCTTTCCCATTCTTAATCAGGACACTGACACTATGGCAATACTACAAAAATACTGAGGCTTTTGAGATTGTTAAATTCACACTGTGGTTCCTATCAGGGGTGATTGCTTCCCCCCAGAGGACACACTGAGCAATGTTCAAGGACCACTGGAGGAAGGTGAATGGAGGCCACGGACGCGTAAACATCCTTCAAAGTACAAGTCAGAGCACACGGGGGAGAATGATCTGGCCCTGAAAATTAATATTGCTTGTACTAAAAAATAAAATAGAATAGCATAAAAATTAATATTGCTGGTACTGCGAATCCCAGGGGTAAAGCCTCCCTGTCAGGCAGAGCATGAGTGTTCAGTTGTGTCCCACTCTTTCCTGACCCAGTAGACTGTAGCCTGCCAGGCTCGTCTGTCTATGAAATTTTCCAGGCAAGAATACTGGAGTGGGTTGCTGTTTCCTGCTCCAGGGGATCTTACCCACCCAGGGATTGAACTTGAAACTCTGGCATCTTTTGCATTGGCCAGTGGATTCTTTACCATTAGTGCCACCTGGGAAGCCCAGAGGAAATCTGTACTTGTGATATTTATAAAGGATAAATAGAAAACAAAATTGGATTCACTTCTACCCTGGTCTCTTGTGCATTGAAGATCTTTAGGAAATTTTCCTTCCTTCCAGAATAGTTTTCCACAGGGAATTATGAAGTTAGAGCTTGAAATAGCAGGGAGAAATGCACCTAATGAGCAGATATAGGGACTCATAAATATCGCCACCTCCGGAGCCTCTCAGTATGTATAACCTTGGGCTGGAAGGACCCTTTTCCCCCTTTAGAGTCACAGTTATGACTGAGGGGCTGTAGACTCCACTCCTTCTGCTGTCTTGTTTGGGGACAGAGCCTTAGTCTCCAACACCAACCATCTGAGGAAGAATTCACACTTCCCCTTGGAGACCACCCTCTCAGAGTTCCCATCCAGGTGAGTCCAACAACCCAGCCGAAGGTGCATAAGAAGGTCGGAGAGAACGGAAGCCAGTTCAACTTTACCCAGAGGTAAGAGATTGCTGTGGCTATTTTCTTGATTTATTACTTAATGTATCTATTTTGGTACTTACTCCACAGAGCAACAGTGCTATTTACACTTTTGACCTTCTTTCCCATTCTTAATCAGGACACTGACACTATGGCAATACTACAAAAATACTGAGGCTTTTGAGATTGTTAAATTCACACTGTGGTTCCTATCAGGGGTGATTGCTTCCCCCCAGAGGACACACTGAGCAATGTTCAAGGACCACTGGAGGAAGGTGAATGGAGGCCACGGACGCGTAAACATCCTTCAAAGTACAAGTCAGAGCACACGGGGGAGAATGATCTGGCCCTGAAAATTAATATTGCTTGTACTAAAAAATAAAATAGAATAGCATAAAAATTAATATTGCTGGTACTGCGAATCCCAGGGGTAAAGCCTCCCTGTCAGGCAGAGCATGAGTGTTCAGTTGTGTCCCACTCTTTCCTGACCCAGTAGACTGTAGCCTGCCAGGCTCGTCTGTCTATGAAATTTTCCAGGCAAGAATACTGGAGTGGGTTGCTGTTTCCTGCTCCAGGGGATCTTACCCACCCAGGGATTGAACTTGAAACTCTGGCATCTTTTGCATTGGCCAGTGGATTCTTTACCATTAGTGCCACCTGGGAAGCCCAGAGGAAATCTGTACTTGTGATATTTATAGCTGTTTTTGAGTTTTTTTTTTTTTTTAATTTTACAATACTTTACGCCAGAAATATTGGAGTACTGCTTTTGCTGCCAGGTTAAATGTTCCAGCTTCAATCATCCTAACAGTTCTCTATCCCAATCCTTTTCCCAGGCTAATAGGTACAAGACATTGCCTGTTTTCTTAAATTAGTTGACTGTAGGGAAGGGGATACCTAGTGGGGTATCCTGTGGGCTCCACACCCCTGGGGGAAGGTGGGAACCCCCAGGTCCCTGTGTGGGGTCCGAGCCACCCTTGCGGATTGGCGCAAGGCTCTTTATCCAGGCTGATGGGTATAAGACAGTTTGTGTTTTCTTAAAAATATTGCTCAATTGCAGTAAATTTTACATATATAGATCACCATTTGGTTTTAATACTATTATTATTATATGCCCATACAGTATTTGCTCATTTCTCTGTACTGTTTCAAAATATTTTTACATCATTGTTTCCTCATTGGAATTTTGATGACTGTGTGTAATACTTGTGATTGAGGGAGGGGACCAGTTTTATATTCTTCCAGAGAGCCATGTATGCCAGGGTTTATTTAGCAACTTAACATTTTCCTACTAAATTGAAATAGCATGTGACTACATGGTTAATCTCCATATACAGTGAGACTGAATTTTGTGTAATCCATTTTATCAACTGATCACTCTAAACACAGATTTTTTTGCATCCTGATTAGTAATAATATCTTTTCATATTTACTGTGTTCTTAGTAAACATTTGTGCTTCCTTATTGCTTCCTTATTGCTACTTTTTAGCCTTTTGTGGATAGATCTGTTTTGCAAAACAGTGATTATCTTACCATCTCTTTGGGGCGACATTCTTTTGCATTCAACCAACTATTGCCTTTCTCATTGAAATTCATTTATTTTTATATAGATGAAAACTGTAGCATTAGATACTGCTTCTTCAGCTTTTCAAAGTGTCTATTTGTCTATTTTTCATGCCCAGGCCTTTGACATTTTCCTCTTTAATGAGAGACCCATGTTGATGTGATTAAAATTTTATTCTATATGTTTTATTTCAAATGTCATAAACTTGTAGTAAATGCCATTTAATATAATTGTTTGAATTCATTATAATTTAGTCTTTCTAGCTTGTGTGTCTCTGTAAATTTGTTTTTTTCTTCTAGGTTATCCAATTTGTTGGCATATGATCATTCATAGCAGCCTTTCCTGATCTTTTGTATTTCTCTGGTTACTGAGAGTGGAGGGTCTGGCTGCTCACCACTTAAAAGCTAATAGAGAGGCAAGGTTGGTGGAAAGGAGCATTTACTTTATTTCAGAAACTGGCAAACTGTGTTTGGGGGAAGAGGGCCTTTTGACTTCTGTCCGAAGGTGGATTTCCCTTCACTGAAAATCAGTGGGCAAGAGTTTTTATAGGTAAAGGGAGGGAACTACATGTAGAAACAGCCTAGTTAGCTCTTCATTTAACTTGGAATTACACCGTGGTCTGACCAGTGTCATCCTGATTGTTTTAAGTACAGTCAGTCTTCAGTTCCAGGGGCGGTCTGTTCCCATTTCCTTGAGGCCAATTCTTGGCAGCATATGTCCTGTCTACAGTCTGGTTATTATGTAATTATTTTCTTCCACCTGATGGAGGTTTCAGTGTCTATAAGACAGGTCACAGGATTCAGCTCAGAAAATCATCTATAGCCCTTGAAAAGGCATGAAAGGTCCTTGGTTGATTATGCTTAATGACTAAGTTATTATTGCTTTGTTTTTGCATCTTTTTCACGGCTGTGATTGAACTTCAGCTAAAGTTTTTCTACAGACAAAAGACAGATGGGAGACATAGGCGATGGAGAGGACCGTAGGGTCCTGCTCCATTTCAGTATTGCTTGTAACATCTCCTCTTTCAGTTCTCATGTTACTTATTTGAGCCCCTGTCATTCTGTCTGTTGGGAACACAAGCTATACGTAATTTTTCATCTTCCTCCCATTCTTACTTGATGTCACAATCCAGATGGCACCAGACTTGCCAGTCCATGAAAAATAGAATGCTGTATTCACTCTTTCCTTTATGTTTTTTTTTCCTTCTCATCATACCACTTGTCCCCATCAGAAGTGTTATGCAATTTTATTTATGGTTATATATATATATATATATATATATATATATACACATATATATTTAAAAATATTTATTTATTTGGCTGTGCTGGGTCTTAGTTGGGCATGTGGGATCTAGTTCCCTGACCAGGGATTGAACTCGGGACCCCTGCTTTGGGAAAACGGAGTCTTAATCACCAGGCCACCAGAGAAGTCCCTTGGTTATATATTTTTTCCCTCAGTAAATTATAGAAATTTTTGCTCTTCAACACCCTATATTCTTATAGCCTAGACAGTGCTTAAAATATAGTCAGGCTTCAGTTTACATTCCTAAAATAGATGAAATTTCTCATTAATACTGTAAAATTCATCACTTCCTCTCTCCATGCAAAAAGCTGATTGGGAAAGAAATGTGACACCAGAAATGGCACAGAAGGGATTCACTAAAGAAACCCAGAACCATACAACAAATATTAAAATTAATTTACTGATGGCAAACATTACTTTATAGAATTTAGAGTATGTCCACAATGCAAATGTGTGTGACTGTTAGACATGTCATCTCCTTCTTTCCCAGTAGTTGCCTTTATCACATGGAACCAGGCAATGATACATGGATTTCAGGATTTCTTCTTCTGGGATTTTCAGTGTCTATAAGACAGGTCACAGGATTCAGCTCAGAAAATCATCTATAGCCCTTGAAAAGGCATGAAAGGTCCTTGGTTGATTATGCTTAATGACTAAGTTATTATTGCTTTGTTTTTGCATCTTTTTCACGGCTGTGATTGAACTTCAGCTAAAGTTTTTCTACAGACAAAAGACAGATGGGAGACATAGGCGATGGAGAGGACCGTAGGGTCCTGCTCCATTTCAGTATTGCTTGTAACATCTCCTCTTTCAGTTCTCATGTTACTTATTTGAGCCCCTGTCATTCTGTCTGTTGGGAACACAAGCTATACGTAATTTTTCATCTTCCTCCCATTCTTACTTGATGTCACAATCCAGATGGCACCAGACTTGCCAGTCCATGAAAAATAGAATGCTGTATTCACTCTTTCCTTTATGTTTTTTTTTCCTTCTCATCATACCACTTGTCCCCATCAGAAGTGTTATGCAATTTTATTTATGGTTATATATATATATATATATATATATATACACATATATATTTAAAAATATTTATTTATTTGGCTGTGCTGGGTCTTAGTTGGGCATGTGGGATCTAGTTCCCTGACCAGGGATTGAACTCGGGACCCCTGCTTTGGGAAAACGGAGTCTTAATCACCAGGCCACCAGAGAAGTCCCTTGGTTATATATTTTTCCATCAGTAAATTATAGAAATTTTTGCTCTTCAACACCCTATATTCTTATAGCCTAGACAGTGCTTAAAATATAGTCAGGCTTCAGTTTACATTCCTAAAATAGATGAAATTTCTCATTAATACTGTAAAATTCATCACTTCCTCTCTCCATGCAAAAAGCTGATTGGGAAAGAAATGTGACACCAGAAATGGCACAGAAGGGATTCACTAAAGAAACCCAGAACCATACAACAAATATTAAAATTAATTTACTGATGGCAAACATTACTTTATAGAATTTAGAGTATGTCCACAATGCAAATGTGTGTGACTGTTAGACATGTCATCTCCTTCTTTCCCAGTAGTTGCCTTTATCACATGGAACCAGGCAATGATACATGGATTTCAGGATTTCTTCTTCTGGGATTTTCAGAGGAACCAGAAGTGCAGCTCCTCATATTTGGGCTTTTTCTCTCCATGTACCTGATCACTGTGTTTGGAAACCTGCTCCTCATCCTGGCCGTCAGCTCAGACCCCCACCTCCACACCCCCATGTACTTCTTCCTTTCCAATCTGTCCTTTGTGGACATCTGTTTCACCTCCACCACCATCCCAAAGATGCTGTGCAACATCCACACCCAGAGCCAAGTGATCACCTATGAAGGCTGCATCACCCAGATTTATTTTTTCACACTCTCTGCAGTGTTGGACATCTTTCTCCTGACTGTGATGGCCTATGACCGCTTTGTGGCCATCTGCCACCCTCTGCACTACACCGTCATCATGAACCCTAGGCTCTGTGGACTGCTGGTTCTGGTGTCCTGGATCGTATGTCTCCTGAATTCCTTGTTACAAAGCTTAATGGTATTGCGATTGTCCTTCTGCACAAACTTGGAAATTCCCCACTTTTTTTGTGAACTCAATCAAATGATTCAACTTGCCTGTTCGGACACCTTTCTTAATAACATGGTGATGTATTTTGCAGCTGTCCTAATGGGTGGTGGTCCTTTTGCTGGTGTCCTTTACTCTTACTCTAAGATAGTTTCTTGCATACGTGGAATTTCATCTACTCAGGGGAAGTATAAAGCATTTTCCACCTGTGCATCTCACCTCTCAGTTGTCTCCTTATTTTATTGTACAATGCTAGGGGTGTATCTTAGCTCTGCTGGTACCCACAGCTCACACTCAAGTGCCACAGCTTCGGTGATGTACACGGTGGTCACACCCATGCTGAATCTTCATCTACAGTCTGAGAAATAAAGACATAAAGAGGGCTCTGAAAGCATTCTTTGTGAAGCAAACTACAAAATGATCAATTGTCAGAAGACTGAGGAAACACGCACAATTTCAGAAGTCAAATGGCACAGAAGGGATTCACTAAAGAAACCCAGAACCATACAACAAATATTAAAATTAATTTACTGATGGCAAACATTACTTTATAGAATTTAGAGTATGTCCACAATGCAAATGTGTGTGACTGTTAGACATGTCATCTCCTTCTTTCCCAGTAGTTGCCTTTATCACATGGAACCAGGCAATGATACATGGATTTCAGGATTTCTTCTTCTGGGATTTTCAGAGGAACCAGAAGTGCAGCTCCTCATATTTGGGCTTTTTCTCTCCATGTACCTGATCACTGTGTTTGGAAACCTGCTCCTCATCCTGGCCGTCAGCTCAGACCCCCACCTCCACACCCCCATGTACTTCTTCCTTTCCAATCTGTCCTTTGTGGACATCTGTTTCACCTCCACCACCATCCCAAAGATGCTGTGCAACATCCACACCCAGAGCCAAGTGATCACCTATGAAGGCTGCATCACCCAGATTTATTTTTTCACACTCTCTGCAGTGTTGGACATCTTTCTCCTGACTGTGATGGCCTATGACCGCTTTGTGGCCATCTGCCACCCTCTGCACTACACCGTCATCATGAACCCTAGGCTCTGTGGACTGCTGGTTCTGGTGTCCTGGATCGTATGTCTCCTGAATTCCTTGTTACAAAGCTTAATGGTATTGCGATTGTCCTTCTGCACAAATTTGGGAAAATTTCCCCCACTTTTTGTGAACTCAATCAAATGATTCAACTTGCCTGTTCGGACACCTTTCTTAATAACATGGTGATGTATTTTGCAGCTGTCCTAATGGGTGGTGGTCCTTTTGCTGGTGTCCTTTACTCTTACTCTAAGATAGTTTCTTGCATACGTGGAATTTCATCTACTCAGGGGAAGTATAAAGCATTTTCCACCTGTGCATCTCACCTCTCAGTTGTCTCCTTATTTTATTGTACAATGCTAGGGGTGTATCTTAGCTCTGCTGGTACCCACAGCTCACACTCAAGTGCCACAGCTTCGGTGATGTACACGGTGGTCACACCCATGCTGAATCCCTTCATCTACAGTCTGAGAAATAAAGACATAAAGAGGGCTCTGAAAGCATTCTTTGTGAAGCAAACTACAAAATGATCAATTGTCAGAAGACTGAGGAAACACGCACAATTTCAGAAGTCAAAGTCCCAGAGTCATAAACTGTGATTATTTAATAGACTGTCTGAAGAATATTTCTCTCATTTCCTAAAATTTTTATTTCTTTGACCTCAGCATCTCTATAAAATTTAAATAACTGACTTTTTTAAGCTTTCTGCTCTGTCTGATCTCCAACAGTTTTTTCATTGTTGTTTTCATGTTTTCCCCAATTTATTTCCAACCATAGCTCAGAAATATTTGGAAAATCCCATTTATCTGATGAAACAACATTTTAGAATGTCCTCAAATTACATACAGCATATTAAATAAAATTTCTCTTGTTTTTACTATAGGAATTGTCATATGTTACAGTACTCTGATGGAAAAAAGTACAACTAATGATCAAAGCAATTAATATACTTAAAAAATAGAGGAAGATCGGAGACCACAGCTTCTACTTTTATATCTAACATCTCTTTTTATAGCACTACCTTAATTGCACCTACTTAAAATGTGGGTTTTTAACATACTAGTGTGCTAAAGCTGTTCACTGAGCATTGTTCTCATTATTAGAATTCTAGTATTATTTTTCCTTATTTTTTTCTTTTGTGGGGCTCAGTGTCTGAAATGCTAACCTCAGCCCATTGGCAAAGTTATTATCAAATATATTGTCTCAAGAAGAGTCTTTATTGAAGGACAAATTTTAATAAATATATTGACTTAATATGACATTAGGTTCATTTTGTTGCTGTTGTTCAGTTACCAAGTTGTGTCCAACTTTTTGTGACCCCATGGGCTGCAGCACACCAGGCCTCCCTGTTGCTCACTATCTCTCGGAGTTTGCCCAAGTTCATGTCCATTAAATCTGTGATGCCATCCAACCACCTCATCCTCTGTCACCCTCTTCTTCGGCCTTCGGTCCTTCCCAGCATCAGGGTCTTTTCCAATGAGTTGGCTCTTCACAACAAGAGGCCAAAGTATTGGAGCTTCAACCTTACCATCAGCTTCAGTTCCTCCAATGGGCATTCAGGGCATTTAGGATTGACCAGTATGACCTCCTTGGTGTCCAAGGGACTCTCAGGAGTCTTTTTCAGCACCACAGTTCCAAAGAATCAGTTCTTCAGTGTTCTGCCTTCTTTATGGTCTAACTCACTGTATACGGACTATATAGACTTTTGTTGGCAAAGTGATGTCTTTGCTGTTTAATATATTGTCTAGGTTTGTCATAACTTTCTTTCCTAGAATCAATTGTCTTCTAACTTCATGGCTGCAGTCAGAATTCACACTGATTTTAGAGCCCAGGAAGAGAAATGCTTTACTTTCTGCTCTGTCTGATCTCCAACAGTTTTTCATTGTTGTTTTCATGTTTTCCCAATTTATTTCCAACCATAGCTCAGAAATATTTGGAAAATCCCATTTATCTGATGAAACAACATTTTAGAATGTCCTCAAATTACATACAGCATATTAAATAAAATTTCTCTTGTTTTACTATAAGAATTGTCATATGTTACAGTACTCTGATGGAAAAAAGTACAACTAATGATCAAAGCAATTAATATACTTAAAAAATAGAGGAAGATCGGAGACCACAGCTTCTACTTTTATATCTAACATCTCTTTTTATAGCACTACCTTAATTGCACCTACTTAAAATGTGGGTTTTTAACATACTAGTGTGCTAAAGCTGTTCACTGAGCATTGTTCTCATTATTAGAATTCTAGTATTATTTTTCCTTATTTTTTTCTTTTGTGGGGCTCAGTGTCTGAAATGCTAACCTCAGCCCATTGGCAAAGTTATTATCAAATATATTGTCTCAAGAAGAGTCTTTATTGAAGGACAAATTTTAATAAATATATTGACTTAATATGACATTAGGTTCATTTTGTTGCTGTTGTTCAGTTACCAAGTTGTGTCCAACTTTTTGTGACCCCATGGGCTGCAGCACACCAGGCCTCCCTGTTGCTCACTATCTCTCGGAGTTTGCCCAAGTTCATGTCCATTAAATCTGTGATGCCATCCAACCACCTCATCCTCTGTCACCCTCTTCTTCGGCCTTCGGTCCTTCCCAGCATCAGGGTCTTTTCCAATGAGTTGGCTCTTCACAACAAGAGGCCAAAGTATTGGAGCTTCAACCTTACCATCAGCTTCAGTTCCTCCAATGGGCATTCAGGGCATTTAGGATTGACCAGTATGACCTCCTTGGTGTCCAAGGGACTCTCAGGAGTCTTTTTCAGCACCACAGTTCCAAAGAATCAGTTCTTCAGTGTTCTGCCTTCTTTATGGTCTAACTCACTGTATACGGACTATATAGACTTTTGTTGGCAAAGTGATGTCTTTGCTGTTTAATATATTGTCTAGGTTTGTCATAACTTTCTTTCCTAGAATCAATTGTCTTCTAACTTCATGGCTGCAGTCAGAATTCACACTGATTTTAGAGCCCAGGAAGAGGAAATCTTTTACTGCTTCTACCTTTTTCTTTTCTATTGCCATGAAGTGACGGGGCTGGATGCCATGATCTTAGTTTTTTTTAATATTGAGCTTAAGCCAGCTGTTTCACTCTCCTCTTTCACCCTCATCAAGAGGCTCTTTAGTTCCTCTTCACTTTCTGCCATTCGAGTGGTATCATCTCCATATATAAGGTTGTTGATATTTCTTGATTCCAGCTTATAACTCATCCAGGCTGCCATTTCACGTAATATGTTCTGCATAAAAGTTAAATAAACCGGGTGATAGTTTACATCCTTGTCATACTCCTTTCTCAATTTCAAACCAGTCAGTTGTTCCATATATAGTTCTAACTGTTTCTTCTTGACCCACATACAGGTTTCTCAGGAGACAGGTATGACGGTCTGGTATTTTCATCTCTTTCAGAGTTTTCCATAGTTGGTTATGTTTCACACGGTCAAAAACTTTAGTGTAGTTGATGAAACAGAAGTAGGTGTATTTCTGGAATTCTCTTGCTTTCTCTATGATCCAGCAAATGTTGGCAAGTTTATCTCTGATTCTTCCACCTTTTCTAAAACCAGTGTGTACATCTGGAAGTTGACCTTAAATATATGAAGAAAAATTTTAAATCATATACTGTATTGCTTTGCATAACACTTCTTTGTCATGCTGTACATTTATTAATTGGAATATGGAGGTTGTTGGTTGTTGGTTGGTTGTTTAGTCGCTAAGTTGTGTCTGACTTGTTTGCAACTCTGTGGACTGTACCCTGTGAAGCTCTGTCCATGGGAATTCCCAGGCAAGAATACTGGAGTGGGCTGCCATTTCCTTCTCCAGGCAATCTTCCTGATCCAGTGATTGAACCCTTCTCCTGCTTGGCAGGTGGATTCTTTACCATTGAGTCAACTGGGAAGCCCAGAATATGGAAGACTCTGGTCCATATAGAACAGGCCTTTCATATATGGCTGAAAAATTGATTGGCCATTTTTATCATTTTTCTTTTTTTTTCACAGTTTTTCTGATTTATCCTCTTTTCTCCATTTGATAATTTTCAGTGCTATAGTATGACTCCTTCTATTGCTATAAAGGAAATATGTCCCCTCTCCTATACTTTTTCATGAACATTAAAGTGGTGGTGGATGAGCATTATCAATATGACCAATTATATGTCTCCTTTATGCACAGGAATCTTTTTGTGTTTATGTTCAAAAAGTGACTTAGGGGAGTGTGGATTCCTATTAATTCATATGTCAAGAGTACTAGCCATGGGCTTCCCCTGGTGGTCCAGTGGGTAAGGACACTGCCTAGCATTGCAAGGGGCGCTGGTTCGATCCCTGGCCTGGGAAGATCCCACGCGCAGCGGAGCGGTTGGGCCCATGTGTCCAATCACCGAGCCGGAGCTCTGGAGCGCATGCGCCCAGAGTCGGCGCTCTGCAACGAGAGACGCCACCGCGATGGGAGGCCCACACGGGCCAAAGAACAAAGATGGATGAAAACAGAGAAATGAAAGAACAATGGAAGTGGTCTGCCCGCTCCCCTCCCTCCCCAACCTGACCTTCGCCCAAAATAAATAAATAAATAAATCTTTAAAAAAAATAAAGAAAAAAAGAGTACTAACCTTGTCTTTGCGCCACATGCATATCCTTTCAATTGCTTCTGGTGACCATGAGGACTTTTTTTTAAATTTTGGCCTCTTGTATTGGTCCTTCATTTATTTATTTTCATCCATCTTAATTCTTTGACCTGTGTGGGCCTCCCATCGCGGTGGCCTCTCCTGTTGCAAAGTACCAACTCTCGGCACATGTGCTACAGAGCACTGGTGCACTGGTAATTAGACGCAGTGGTCCTGCCGGTCCGCATCATGTGGGATCTTCCCAGGCCAGGATCAAACTGGTGCCCCTTGCACTGCAAGGACTCTTTACCCACTGGACCACCAGGGAAGCCCCCATGAGCACTTTTTAATACAGTCACCTGAAATAACAGAGCAACCAAAAGTACTGTTCTTCAAATATAGATATATATATAAATACCGAGAAAAATTAACACATTATCTTTGTTCTTACTTCTATTCACTTTTTTTTTTTTAAAGATTTATTTATTTATTTATTTTGGACGGGGGTCGGGTTGGGGAGGGAGGGGAGTGGGTTGGCCACTTCTATTGGTCTTTCATTGCTCTGTTTTCATCTGTCTTTGTTCTTTGGCTCCTGAGGGCCTCCCATCGCGGTGGTCTGTTGTCGCAGAGCGCAGGCTCTGGGCGCATGCGCTCCAGAGCTCCGGCTCGGTGATTGGACACATCAGTCCAACCGCTCCGCTGCACGTGGGATCCTCCCAAGCCAGGGATCGAACCAGCGCCCCTTGCACTGCAAGGCGATGTCCTTATCCACTGGACCACTAGGGGAAGCCCTAGTCTTTCATTTATCTATTTTCATCCATCTTTGTTCTTTGGCCCGTGTGGGCCTCCCATCACAGTGGCCTCGGTTGTCGCAGAGCACCAGCTCTGGGCGCATGTGCTCCAGAGCTCGGGCTTGGTAATTGGACACATTAGTCCAGCCGCTCAGCTGCACGTGGGATCTTCCCAGGCCAGGGATCAAACTGGCGCCCCTTGCACTGCAAGGTGGACTCTTTACCCACTGGACCACCAGGAAAGCCCCCATGAGCACTTTTTAATACAGTCACCTGAAATAACAGAGCAACCAAGAGTACTGTTCTTCAAATATATATATTAAAAAAAATACCGAGAAAAATCAACACATTATAAAGATAATGTGTTCTTACTTCTATTCACTTTTTTTTAAAAAAGATTTATTTATTTATTTATTTTGGGCTGGGGTCGGGTTGGGGAGGGAGGGGAGCGGGTGGGCCACTTCTATTGGTCTTTCATTTGTCCATGTTCATCCGTCTTTGTTCTTTGGCTCCTGAGGGCCTCCCATCGCGGTGGTGTCTGTTGTCGCAGAGCGCTGGCTCTGGGTGCATGCGCTCCAGAGCTCCGGCTCGGTAATTGGACACATCGGTCCGGCCGCTCCGCGGCACGTGGGATCTTCCCAGGCCAGGGATCAAACTGGCACCCCTTGCAAGGTGGTGTCCTTACCCACTGGACCACCAAGGAAGCCCTTCCCCCAACTTTTGATCAGAAATACTTGGATGTTTTCATTTCTTTCATTGAGTAACAAGGCTTTCTTAAGAATAATTTCTTCTCAAATACTATACATTATACCCAATAATTTTTCTCTTGTTTTCCTGAAAAGGTAGTCATGATTTATATTATTCATATGAAAAACTCCCCCACTATATTTGACAACCAAGGAAATTTATATAATTTTATAATAGGGGAAAATCTAAGGTCCCATTTTTTCACATCGTTCACTGTGTATTACTATCTTAATTACTCTTCCTGATAATGTAGACTTTAATAGTGTGCATTATGGTTGGTTGAGCTTTCCAAGTGGTGCCAGTGGTTAAGAACCAGCTTTCCTAATGCAGGAAACAAGAGACGTGAGTTCGATCTCTGGGTCAGGAAGATCCCTGGAGGAGGAGGGCATGACAACCTACTGCAGTATTCTCCTTTTTTGGGCCCCTAAGTCATCATTCATTTATTTTCATCCATGCTTTGGCGTGTGGGCCTCCCATCACAGTGGCCTCTTTGATTGCAGAGCCCTGGTTCTGGGCATATGAGCTCCAGAGTGCTGACTCATAATTGGACACACTGGCCCAGCTGCTCCACTGTACATGAGATCTTCCCCAGCCAGGAATTGAACTGGTGTCCCTTGCACTGCAAGGTGGACTCTTTACCCACTGGACCACCAGGGAAGTCCCTGGACTGGGTCATATTTTTAATCCATCTAGCTATTCTGTGTTTTTGGGTAAATTCAATTCATTTACATTTAGGATAATTGTTGGTAGATAAAGACTTAATATTGCCACTTAATCTTTTTTGTTGTTTTTGTTACTGTATGCATACATTGTTCTTTTTTCCCTCCTGTTTTTGTCTGCCATGTTTGATTTGGTGGTTTTCTTAGATGTTGTCTCAGTTTTATGTTTTGTTTCTCTGTTTTAATGTGTTTACTCTAAGATTTGTATACAATATCTCAAAGATTAAATAGCTCTCTTTCTGTTGCTAACATTTAAAAATTTATATATTTATTTATTTATTTTTGGCCATTCTGGGTTTTCACTGCTGCCACAGGCTCTTCTCTAGTTGCGGGGAGTAGGGGCTCCTCTCTAGTTAAGGTGAGCAGGCTTCTTGTTTCAGTGACCTCTCTTGTTGTGGAGAGGTCTCTAGGGCTCTAGGGCTCACGGACCTCAGTAGTTGCGGCACATGAGCCCCATAGTTGCGACTCTGAGGCTCTAGAGCACAGGCTCCATAGTTGTGACTGACTAGAAATACTTTTTTTTAAGAATTTAATTTCTTCTCAAATACTATACATTATACCCAATAATTTTTCTCTTGTTTTCCTGAAAAGGTAGTCATGATTTATATTATTCATATGAAAAACTCCCCCACTATATTTGACAACCAAGGAAATTTATATAATTTTATAATAGGGGAAAATCTAAGGTCCCATTTTTTCACATCGTTCACTGTGTATTACTATCTTAATTACTCTTCCTGATAATGTAGACTTTAATAGTGTGCATTATGGTTGGTTGAGCTTTCCAAGTGGTGCCAGTGGTTAAGAACCAGCTTTCCTAATGCAGGAAACAAGAGACGTGAGTTCGATCTCTGGGTCAGGAAGACCCCCTGGAGGAGGAGGGCATGACAACCTACTGCAGTATTCTCTCTTTTTTGGCCTCTAAGTCATCATTCATTTATTTTCATCCATGCTTTGGCGTGTGTGGGCCTCCCATCACAGTGGCCTCTTTGATTGCAGAGCCCTGGTTCTGGGCATATGAGCTCCAGAGTGCTGACTCATAATTGGACACACTGGCCCAGCTGCTCCACTGTACATGAGATCTTCCCCAGCCAGGAATTGAACTGGTGTCCCTTGCACTGCAAGGTGGACTCTTTACCCACTGGACCACCAGGGAAGTCCCTGGACTGGGTCATATTTTTAATCCATCTAGCTATTCTGTGTTTTTGGGTAAATTCAATTCATTTACATTTAGGATAATTGTTGGTAGATAAAGACTTAATATTGCCACTTAATCTTTTTTGTTGTTTTTGTTACTGTATGCATACATTGTTCTTTTTTCCCTCCTGTTTTTGTCTGCCATGTTTGATTTGGTGGTTTTCTTAGATGTTGTCTCAGTTTTATGTTTTGTTTCTCTGTTTTAATGTGTTTACTCTAAGATTTGTATACAATATCTCAAAGATTAAATAGCTCTCTTTCTGTTGCTAACATTTAAAAATTTATATATTTATTTATTTATTTTTGGCCATTCTGGGTTTTCACTGCTGCCACAGGCTCTTCTCTAGTTGCGGGGAGTAGGGGCTCCTCTCTAGTTAAGGTGAGCAGGCTTCTTGTTTCAGTGACCTCTCTTGTTGTGGAGAGGTCTCTAGGGCTCTAGGGCTCACGGACCTCAGTAGTTGCGGCACATGAGCCCCATAGTTGCGACTCTGAGGCTCTAGAGCACAGGCTCCATAGTTGTGACTGACTGGCTTAGTTACTTTGCATGTGGGATCTTCTTGTTGCGGTGACTTCTTGTTGTGGAATTTGGGCTCTAAGGCACACAGACTTTAGCAGTTGTGGTGCATAGGCTCAGTAGTTGCGGCGCCAAGGCTCCAGAGCACAGGGTCAACAGTTGTGGCTCACGGGCTTAGTCACTCATGGAATCTGCCTGAATCAGGGATCAAACTCATGTCTCCTGCATTAGCAGGCGAACTCTTCACCACTGAGCTACCGGGGAAGCCCTATTGATAACATTTTATCTATACCTTCCTATATGATTTTCATCTTTTTCTTTTTTATTTATTTATTTATTTTGGGCGGGGGTCGGGTTGGGGAGGGAGGGGAGCGGGCGGGCCACTTCCATTGGTCTTTCATTTCTCCATTTTCATCCGTCTTTTTTCTTTGGCTCCTGCGGGCCTCCCATCGCGGTGGTGTCTGTTGTCGCAGAGCGCTGGCTCTGGGCGCATGCGCTCCAGAGCTCCGGCTCGGTGATTGGACACATCAGTCCAGCCGCTCCGCGGCACGTGGGATCTTCCCAGGCCAGGGATCGAACCGGTGCCCCTTGCACTGCAAGGCGGTGTCCTTATCCACTGGACCACCAGGGGAAGCCCTCATCTTTTTCAATTTGTGTTCCTGTTGTCTCAGATTATCTCTCTTTTTTTCAACCATTCTTTATTTTATTTTTACAGAGTTTTGTTGTTTACTGCCACACGTCAACCTGAATCAGCCATAGGTGTATGTATGTACCCCCCTCCCGAACCACCTCCCAATCCCCCCCACCTCCCAATTCCCATCTCACCCCTCCAGGTTGCCACAGAGCTTCTGCTTGAGATCCCCTAGTCCCAGAGCATGTTCCCCTCCCTCACCCCAGTGTTCATAAGACTGCTCTCCATGTCCGCCTCTCCACTGCTGCTCTGTATATTCATTAATCAGCACCATCTTCCTAGATTCCATATATATGCATTAGCATACAATATTTATCTTTCTGTCTTTGATAAACTTCACTCTGTATAATAGGTTCTAGATTCATCCACCTCATGAGAACTGACTCAAATGCATTCCTTTTTATGGCTGAGTAATATCCCATGGTATATATGTACTACAGCTTCTTCATTCATTCATCTGTTGATGGACATCTAGGTTGCTTTCATGTTCTAGCTTTGTAAATAGTGCTGCAGTGAACAATGGGGTACATGTGTCTCTTTCAATTTTGATTTCCTCAAGATATATGCTTACTAGTGGGGTTGCTGGGTCATATGATGGTTCTATTCCTAGTTTTTTGAGGAACATCCGTACTGTCTTCCATAGTGGTTGTATCAGTTTGCATTCCCACCAACAATGCAAGAGGATTGCTTTTTCTCCACACTCTGTAGCATTTATTGTTTGTAGATTTTTTGATGATGGTCATCCTGACTGGTGTGAGATAATATCTCATTATAGTTTTGATCAAATTATCTGTTTTTATATTGTGAGCTTGTTACCAGGTTGAGGTATTCATAGATATTTTTCTTTATTTCCCCCTTTATAGTTTATGCTATAATAAATTTTTAGAAACTTATTCTGCTATGAAGCTGCAATTTCCTAATTCTATTTTTATCATCTTCATCTTGTTTATTGAGTTCCTAAGGTCCAGAATTTCTGTTTGGTTCTCTTTTAGAGGTTCAGTCTTTTTCTAAGCATTCTTTCTTTTCACTAATTTTATTCCTGAGCTCATTAAATTATCTTTCTGAATTTTCTTGTTTCTGGTTGAATTTCTTCTTGACAGGGGTTTGAATTCTCTATCAATTAGATCACTATATTTCTGTGACTTTAAACTTTGCTTTTGGAGAATTGTCATTTTCTTTCTGCAATAATGTTATTGTGGTTCTTCATTGTGTTTGATGAGTTGTACTTCTGTACATTTGAAGTATAAAATGCCTTTCTGTTTGATTCTAATAATTCAACAGATCAGAAATTAGAGGGCTTTCTTTATTTTCCAGTAGGTGGAGATATAGCATTTTAGTTTCTTTCTCTTACCTGAGCCGTCTGTATTTACATCTTAAAAAAATGTCACTTCCTACCCTACACTACTTCCCAGGTGGAACCTGTCAATGCAGAAGACGCAGGAGATGCAAGTTCGATCCCTGGGTTGGGAAGATCTGGAGAAGGAAATGGCAACCTACTGCAATATTCTTACCTGGGAAACTCCATGGACAGAGGAGCCTGGTGGGCTACAGCCCATGGAGTTGCAAAGAGTTGGACACAACTGAGCACATACACACACTTACACGTTCCACTGCTTCTGTCAGGTACAGCTCTGTGCCTTTGTTATGATTATTATGAGCAACTTCTCATTTTCATTATATGAGTGACTTCCTTTTCACTTTCAGTCTCCTGCATTTTACTACAACAGCCTGAGCTGACGAAAACAATGTATAGGACCCACTTGATGAATGACTGAGCAATGTCCCTTAGACAAATTATCCAAGTGTTCTTCAATTTCTGATCAATATGTATTTCTCTTAAAAATCTGTCTTTTGATGAGGAGAACATTTATGGTATAAGGTAGTAATATCCTTTGCGCCCTGATTCTCGTTCTGACCTGTGGGAGAAGCTTTCTTTGTCTTCTCAGAGTCACACTTTGGGAAGAATTTTCTCCTTTGGTAGAATGTCAACCATGAAAACCATATCTCCTTGGCCAGTAAGAGAGGCTGAAGGCTCAAGTACAGACTTGGTTCTACCTAGAGTCCAAGACGAGGCTTCCTCCAGGCTTTAACACATCTTTAAAAGATAGGATTTCTTCCATGATGTGCTTATGAAATGGATATCAAGAGAAAATGAAAGCTACTCTAGTGAAAATGGTTTAAGATACAGGTAGATTGGCCACTCAGAGAAGACCGTTTCAGATGACTGTTGTTTTACTTGTCACCCTTGAGCAAAGTCTTTAAAAAATATTTTAAAATCAATGTCCTCACAAAAGTGCACATAAAAGAGGTACAGTATTTCCATCTCCTCTGAAATATTCCCTCATGTTTTCACAGTCAGCGTATCCCAAACTTCCACTGTGGAGCAGCCACCATTGACCTGATTCCTATCACCATAACATTGATTTTGACTATTGTATAACTTCATAGAAATTGCTTCTATTATGAGAAGTTTCTGGCATTATTCATTCAAAATAGATTTTTGGAATTCATTAAAATTGTTGTTTGTATCTGTAGTTGGTTTATTTTCATTGCTTAGTAGATTTTACTGTGTCATACAATTTGTTTACAATTACATATCAATGGATATCTCAATTTTTCTTCCTTTTTTATCTATTATGAAGAAACTTGATGTAAACATTTGTGACTAAGTCTTTGTGTGGATGTATGTTTTCATTTACTTTAAATAAAAACCTAGGAAGAGGGCTTCCCTGATAGCTCAGTGGTGAAGAGTTCACCTGCCAATGCAGGAGACACAAATTCTAGCTCCCCTTGCACTTTTAATGTTTATGATTATTATGAGCAACTTCTCATTTTCATTATATGAGTGACTTCCTTTTCACTTTCAGTCTCCTGCATTTTACTACAACAGCCTGAGCTGACGAAAACAATGTATAGGACTCACTTGATGAATGACTGAGCAATGTCCCTTAGACAAATTATCCAAGTGTTCTTCAATTTCTGATCAATATGTATTTCTTTTAAAAATCTGTCTTTTGATGAGGAGAACATTTATGGTATAAGGTAGTAATATCCTTTGCGCCCTGATTCTCGTTCTGACCTGTGGGAGAAGCTTTCTTTGTCTTCTCAGAGTCACACTTTGGGAAGAATTTTCTCCTTTGGTAGAATGTCAACCATGAAAACCATATCTCCTTGGCCAGTAAGAGAGGCTGAAGGCTCAAGTACAGACTTGGTTCTACCTAGAGTCCAAGACGAGGCTTCCTCCAGGCTTTAACACATCTTTAAAAGATAGGATTTCTTCCATGATGTGCTTATGAAATGGATATCAAGAGAAAATGAAAGCTACTCTAGTGAAAATGGTTTAAGATACAGGTAGATTGGCCACTCAGAGAAGACCGTTTCAGATGACTGTTGTTTTTACTTGTCACCCTTGAGCAAAGTCTTTAAAAAATATTTTAAAATCAATGTCCTCACAAAAGTGCACATAAAAGAGGTACAGTATTTCCATCTCCTCTGAAATATTCCCTCATGTTTTCACAGTCAGCGTATCCCAAACTTCCACTGTGGAGCAGCCACCATTGACCTGATTCCTATCACCATAACATTGATTTTGACTATTGTATAACTTCATAGAAATTGCTTCTATTATGAGAAGTTTCTGGCATTATTCATTCAAAATAGATTTTTGGAATTCATTAAAATTGTTGTTTGTATCTGTAGTTGGTTTATTTTCATTGCTTAGTAGATTTTACTGTGTCATACAATTTGTTTACAATTACATATCAATGGATATCTCAATTTTTCTTCCTTTTTTATCTATTATGAAGAAACTTGATGTAAACATTTGTGACTAAGTCTTTGTGTGGATGTATGTTTTCATTTACTTTAAATAAAAACCTAGGAAGAGGGCTTCCCTGATAGCTCAGTGGTGAAGAGTTCACCTGCCAATGCAGGAGACACAAATTGGATCCCTGATCTGGGAAGATCCCACATGCTACGGAGCAACTAAGCCCATGAGTCACAACTATGGAGCCTGTGCTCTAGAGTCTCAGAGCCGCAACTATGGAGCCCATGGGCCACAACTGTGGAAGCCTAGGTGCCCTAGAGCCCGAATTTCACAACAAGAAAAGTCATCACAATAAGAAGATCCCACATACTGCAGAACAGCTAAGCCTGTCAGTCACAGCTATTAAGCCTGTGCTCTAGAGACTCAGAGTTTCAACTATGGAGCCCTTGTGCTGCAGCTATTGAAGTCTGTGCACCGTAAAGCCTGAGTTCCACAACAAGAGAAGTCATCGCAACAAGAAGCCAGCTCACCTCAACTAGAGTGTAGCCCCCATTCCCTGCAACCAGAAAAGAGCCTGTAGCAGCAGTGAAAACCCAGAATAGCCAAAAGTAAATTTTAAGAAAAATCTAGGAAGAGAGTTGCTGAGTCCAGCTGAAAATATATGGGTTCCCCAGGTGGCTCAGGGGTAAAGAATTCACCTGCCAATGCAAGAGAATCAAGAGACTTGGATTTGACCCCTGAGTCAAGAAGATTCCCTGGAGAAGAAAATGGCAACCTACTCCAGTGTCCTTTCCTGGAAAATTCCACAGAAGAGGAACCTGGATGACAAAAGTCCATGGAGTTGCAAAGAGTCAGACACAACTGAACGATTAAGCAGGCACAAATACACTGTAAATCTGTATAATTTTTCAAGAGATAATAAAATTTTTTCAAAGGATTTGGTCATTATATAGTCCTATTGAAATACAGAAGAATTATACTAGTTTTCTCTACCTCTGTTATTATTTATCCATGTTTTTGTGTAACAGATTGCCCCACAAAACTTAGAAAATGTACATACATCAATTATCTGTAAGTTTCCGTGTGTCAGGATCTTGCATGACTTAGCTGGGTCCTTGGAACCCTAGTCTCTCACAAGGCTGTCATTAACCCATCAGTCATTGTTAGAAAGCAGATGTAGGTTACTAGAAACTTCATCACATGTTGACTCCAATTGCTTCTCCTATTGCAGACATGATCTACTTATAAAGTGGATTAACACAAACCCTGGTCATTAGTGTACAGCCTCTGATATGCCAAATGATTTTTCTTCCACATCAGATCATATGAGGGCCAGTTACTTCCATCTGGTAGAGGAAGCATTACATAATACTTCCTTCAACAAGTCCTGTACTATTTCAAGCACCAAATTTCCTGTATTGTATATCATACTTCTGAAAACTTGTGCAGTGAATTGTATTTTCTACACTGAGCCTGGAGAATGCAATATAATTTGAAGAAAAAAATTCTTCAAATGTTTTAAAGAAAATACCATTGCTTATAATGTATGAAAAATGAAAGAAACCAAATTCTTTAAATAACAAATTTCAGATTGTCTTTCTGTTCACTGATAATATGAATCATGATTTAGGTCTTTGAAGGTTTCGAGAACTGTTACTCATGAACAAGTCTTTGTCATCAGGGAAATACTTCCCTTACGGCTAGTATGCTTTTTGGCTGAAGAGTGTTTTAAGGGCTTGCTTTATGTCTTTGTTTTTAAGACTGTAGATAAAAGGATTCAACATGGGTGTGACCACAGTATACATCACTGAGGCTATTGCAGTTGCCCTTTTGAAGAAAATGGCAACCTCCAGTGTCCTTTCCTGTAAAATCCCACAAAAGATGAAACTGGATGACAAAAGTCCATGGAGTTGCAAAGAGTCAGACACAACTGAACGATTAAGCAGGCACAAATACACTGTAAATCTGTATAATTTTTCAAGAGATAATAAAATTTTTTCAAAGGATTTGGTCATTATATAGTCCTATTGAAATACAGAAGAATTATACTAGTTTTCTCTACCTCTGTTATTATTTATCCATGTTTTTGTGTAACAGATTGCCCCACAAAACTTAGAAAATGTACATACATCAATTATCTGTAAGTTTCCGTGTGTCAGGATCTTGCATGACTTAGCTGGGTCCTTGGAACCCTAGTCTCTCACAAGGCTGTCATTAACCCATCAGTCATTGTTAGAAAGCAGATGTAGGTTACTAGAAACTTCATCACATGTTGACTCCAATTGCTTCTCCTATTGCAGACATGATCTACTTATAAAGTGGATTAACACAAACCCTGGTCATTAGTGTACAGCCTCTGATATGCCAAATGATTTTTCTTCCACATCAGATCATATGAGGGCCAGTTACTTCCATCTGGTAGAGGAAGCATTACATAATACTTCCTTCAACAAGTCCTGTACTATTTCAAGCACCAAATTTCCTGTATTGTATATCATACTTCTGAAAACTTGTGCAGTGAATTGTATTTTCTACACTGAGCCTGGAGAATGCAATATAATTTGAAGAAAAAAATTCTTCAAATGTTTTAAAGAAAATACCATTGCTTATAATGTATGAAAAATGAAAGAAACCAAATTCTTTAAATAACAAATTTCAGATTGTCTTTCTGTTCACTGATAATATGAATCATGATTTAGGTCTTTGAAGGTTTCGAGAACTGTTACTCATGAACAAGTCTTTGTCATCAGGGAAATACTTCCCTTACGGCTAGTATGCTTTTTGGCTGAAGAGTGTTTTAAGGGCTTGCTTTATGTCTTTGTTTTTAAGACTGTAGATAAAAGGATTCAACATGGGTGTGACCACAGTATACATCACTGAGGCTATTGCAGTTGCCCTGGAGTTTTGTGTAGTAGCCGAACTAAGATACACTCCAAGGCTTGTCCCATAGAACAAGAAGACAGTGGAGAGGTGGGACCCACATGTGGAAAATGCTTTATTCTTGCCTCTTGTTGATGAAATTTTCAAAACAGAGGATACGATCTTAGAGTAAGAGCAAAGGATACCAGTGAACGGAACCATAACCAAAAGTCCACTTGCAAAATATATCATCAGGTCATTAAGGAAAGTATCAGAGCAAGCAAGTTGAACTACCTGATTAAGCTCACAAAAAAAGTGGTGAATTTCCAGTTCTGTGCAAAAAGAGAGTCGCAAAATCATTAAGCCATGTAACAGAGAGTCGAGGATACTCAGCAACCAGCATGCCAGCAGCAGGAGGCCACAGAACTTAGGGTTCATGATGATCATGTAGTGCAGTGGGTGACAGATGGCTACGAACCGGTCATAAGCCATCACTGTCAACAGGATGTTGTCTAATATTCCAAAAAGCATGAAAAAATATAACTGGCAGAGGCAGCCTTCATAGGTGATACCTTGGCTCTGAGTCTGGATGTTCCATAGCATCTTTGGGATGGTGGTAGAGGTGAAACAGATGTCTGAAAAAGACAGGTTGAAGAGAAAGAAGTACATGGGGGTGTGGAGGTGGGAGTTAGTGATAATGGCCAAGATGATGAGAAGGTTCCCAATGAAAGTAACCAGATACATGAACAGGAAGAGCCAAAAGAGGAGAGGTTGCAGTAATAATTCTTTTGAGAGTCCCAGGAGGATAAACTCTGAAATATGGGTTTGGTTTCCTGGCTCCATGTAGCCAGTGAAGCTGTAAACATAGAAACAAGAACAGTGTAAATTTAGCCAAAAGAAGCGATCAAGAAATTAAGAGAGAAGGAAACAAGATGGCCTATTAGTAGGTGAATGAATACATAAACTTTGGTACAATCAAATGAGGGACTATCATGACACTGGATCCTCCTGCATATGAAGCAGAGCTGAGAGGCCAGCAAAAGATTTCTATAGGATAAATGTATTTGTTTTTGCTTTCCTCTGAGGTTTCAGGTGTTTACTTCAAGCATCCTAATGAAGTAGCTATGCCAAAGGAACCACAAGAATGAGCCAGATCTTAAGCAGGGAACTTTACTACTCTTCTATGCACAAGAAAAGAGAGAAAATACAGTGAGGGAGAGAGAAATGAAGTAAATAAAAAGGGAGGAAAATAAACATGAGAGAGGAAGTGATGGAGAATCACTTTCTTTTGGAAGCTAGTAGTATTATGTATTTATCTTATAGCCCTCAGAATGCCCTCAAATAATAATATGAATACCCAATCATACAAATATTTTCAATCTTTATGACCTAAAGTCATCCATAATGTCACACTACCATTTATGTTCACACTACTATTTATCTGTATAAATAAAGATCAATAAATAATTTACAATACATATAGCAAAGTTGGCAGAATTAAAACAAAAGATTTTAAAGTTTTTTTTCTCAAAAGCCAATGGTCTGGTAAAATGTTTTGGTAGGTGAAACAGTTATTTTTTAAAACATTACTGAAATGATGGTGAAATTTAGCAAACATTTAAGAAAGAAATTACTTCAATTCCTCATAATACTTCCAGAAAATAGAAACAGTCAGAACACTTCCTAACTCATTCTAAGATGGTACTGATGAACTTCTTTGCAGGGCAGCAACCGAGATGCAGACATAGAAAACAGACTTGTATACACAGTGGGGGAAGGAGAGGGTGGGAAAAATTGAGAGAGCAGCATGGAAACATGCACATTACCATATGTAACACAGATATCCAGTAGGAATTTAGCATATGATACAGTGCTCTGTGACAGTGTTAGAAGGGTGGAATGGGGTGTGAGGTGAGAGGGAGGGAACACAGGTATACCTATGACTGATTTGTGTTGATATATGGCAGAAACCAATACAATATTGTAAATAATTAAAAACTCATTCTTTAAATCCAGCCTTAACAGAAAACTAGATAAAGATACTACAGGAAAGATAAACTATAGACCACTATAACTCATGAACATAGGTAAAAAATTCCTCAATGAAATGTTATCAAATCAAAACAAACAATAAAGAGAATTTTATACCAAGATGACCCTTTAGTTTGGGCTTTCCTCTGAGGTTTCAGGTGTTTACTTCAAGCATCCTAATGAAGTAGCTATGCCAAAGGAACCACAAGAATGAGCCAGATCTTAAGCAGGGAACTTTACTACTCTTCTATGCACAAGAAAAGAGAGAAAATACAGTGAGGGAGAGAGAAATGAAGTAAATAAAAAGGGAGGAAAATAAACATGAGAGAGGAAGTGATGGAGAATCACTTTCTTTTGGAAGCTAGCAGTATTATGTATTTATCTTATAGCCCTCAGAATGCCCTCAAATAATAATATGAATACCCAATCATACAAATATTTTCAATCTTTATGACCTAAAGTCATCCATAATGTCACACTACCATTTATGTTCACACTACTATTTATCTGTATAAATAAAGATCAATAAATAATTTACAATACATATAGCAAAGTTGGCAGAATTAAAACAAAAGATTTTAAAGTTTTTTTTCTCAAAAGCCAATGGTCTGGTAAAATGTTTTGGTAGGTGAAACAGTTATTTTTTAAAACATTACTGAAACGATGGTGAAATTTAGCAAACATTTAAGAAAGAAATTACTTCAATTCCTCATAATACTTCCAGAAAATAGAAACAGTCAGAACACTTCCTAACTCATTCTAAGATGGTACTGATGAACTTCTTTGCAGGGCAGCAACCGAGATGCAGACATAGAAAACAGACTTGTATACACAGTGGGGGAAGGAGAGGGTGGGAAAAATTGAGAGAGCAGCATGGAAACATGCACATTACCATATGTAACACAGATATCCAGTAGGAATTTAGCATATGATACAGTGCTCTGTGACAGTGTTAGAAGGGTGGAATGGGGTGTGAGGTGAGAGGGAGGGAACACAGGTATACCTATGACTGATTTGTGTTGATATATGGCAGAAACCAATACAATATTGTAAATAATTAAAAACTCATTCTTTAAATCCAGCCTTAACAGAAAACTAGATAAAGATACTACAGGAAAGATAAACTATAGACCACTATAACTCATGAACATAGGTAAAAAATTCCTCAATGAAATGTTATCAAATCAAAACAAACAATAAAGAGAATTTTATACCAAGACCAAAAAGAATTTATTCCAGGAATGTAGGATGGGTTCAAAATTTGAAAATAAGTGCAATCTCTTCCTTCAATTAACAATACAGTTAACTTTAATTTTGTTAATAAAGGAACTTCATGTTATTTTTTAAAATACTAAAATGATAAAAAAAAATCAATGTAATCTACCATGGCTACAAGTTAATGAAGAGAAATCATTTCAATTGATGTAGAAAGAATACTTGACAAAATCCAACACACAGTCAGACAAGATCGGGTGTGTTCAGGGTGGTATGGCTGTAGACTCCAACACGCAATCATAGTAAAAAAAAAAAAACTCAGTAAATTGAGAAAGGAACTTCCTCAGTTTGGTAAAGAATGTGTGACTCAAAACCAGCAACTAAGGCCCTATTTGATGGTAAGAAAATATAGCAAAGATCTTTCACAAAAAAGTTAACTCAAAATGTATCATGATTCATGTTGATGTTTGGCAGTAAACAACTCTGTAAAGCTATTATCGTTCAGTAACAAAAATAAAAAAAGTCTATTATACATTTAAAATGTAAAACAATAAGTCTTCTAGAAGAAAATACTGATGGAAATACACAGCATCTTATGTTTGACGATGAACTTTTAGATAAGGCTGATTCGTGAAAAAATAAGTCATATTTCATTAAAATTAAAAAAAAAATCTTCTGCTCTGCAAAAGTCACTGTTAAGAGAAACACTAGACAAATCATAGTCTTGGAAATCAAACTAGCATGGAAACATGCACATTACCATATGTAACACAGATATCCAGTAGGAATTTAGCATATGATACAGTGCTCTGTGACAGTGTTAGAAGGGTGGAATGGGGTGTGAGGTGAGAGGAGGAACACAGGTATACCTATGACTGATTTGTGTTGATATATGGCAGAAACCAATACAATATTGTAAATAATTAAAAACTCATTCTTTAAATCCAGCCTTAACAGAAAACTAGATAAAGATACTACAGGAAAGATAAACTATAGACCACTATAACTCATGAACATAGGTAAAAAATTCCTCAATGAAATATTATCAAATCAAAACAAACAATAAAGAGAATTTTATACCAAGACCAAAAAGAATTTATTTCAGGAATGTAGGATGGGTTCAAAATTTGAAAATAAGTGCAATCTCTTCCTTCAATTAACAATACAGTTAACTTTAATTTTGTTAATAAAGGAACTTCATGTTATTTTTTAAAATACTAAAATGATAAAAAAAAATCAATGTAATCTACCATGGCTACAAGTTAATGAAGAGAAATCATTTCAATTGATGTAGAAAGAATATTTGACAAAATCCAACACACAGTCAGACAAGATCGGGTGTGTTCAGGGTGGTATGGCTGTAGACTCCAACACGCAATCATAGTAAAAAAAAAAAACTCAGTAAATTGAGAAAGGAACTTCCTCAGTTTGGTAAAGAATGTGTGACTCAAAACCAGCAACTAAGGCCCTATTTGATGGTAAGAAAATATAGCAAAGATCTTTCACAAAAAAGTTAACTCAAAATGTATCATGATTCATGTTGATGTTTGGCAGTAAACAACTCTGTAAAGCTATTATCGTTCAGTAACAAAAATAAAAAAAGTCTATTATACATTTAAAATGTAAAACAATAAGTCTTCTAGAAGAAAATATTGATGGAAATACACAGCATCTTATGTTTGACGATGAACTTTTAGATAAGGCTGATTCGTGAAAAAATAAGTCATATTTCATTAAAATTAAAAAAAAAATCTTCTGCTCTGCAAAAGTCACTGTTAAGAGAAACACTAGACAAATCATAGTCTTGGAAAAAGTACTTGAAAAATGCATATCTATTTAAAGACTTGTATCTAAAGCATATATAGAACTATTAAATTCAACAATAAGCAAACAAATAACCCAATTTAAAAAATGGGCTAAAGGTCTGAAAGGGCTTCTCAGGTGGAGCTAATGGTAAAGAACCCTCCTGGCAATGTAAGAGAAAGATGCAGGCTTGATCCCTGAGTCAAGAAGATCCCCTGGAGAAGGGCATGACACCTCACTTCAGTATTCTTGTTTTGAGAATCTCCATGGACAGAGGAGCCTGGTGGGCTACAGTCCATGGGGTTGCGAAGTGTTGGAACACGACTGAAGTGACTTAGCAGGCACTAATGCCAAGGTCTGAACAGACACCTCACCAAAGAAGAAGCACTGTTGGCAAGAAAGCTTCTGGGAAAATGCACAGCGTCATTTGTCATTAGAGAATTAGAATAAACAGCAATGAGATACCAATATACATATTTCTAAAAATAAAACCAAAAACACCTGACATGCCAACTGCTGACAAGTATGTGGAGCAACACCAACTCTCGTTCATTGCACAGCAATGAACATACCTAGGAGGACAGTCTGGCCAATTCATCTGAAGTCAAGTATAATCTTACCATATAATCCAGCAGTTGTGTGTGCGTGCATAGTTTTTCAGTCATGTCTGACTCTTTGCAACTCCATGGATTGTAGCCAGCAGGCTTCTCTGTCCATGAAAGTTTTCAGGCAAGAATACTGGAGTGGGTTGTCATTTCTTCTTCCAGGAGATCTATTGGGCCCAAGGATTGAACTCATATTTCCTGTGTCTTCTGAATTGGCAGATGGATTCTTTTTTTCAATTTTTTTTTTAAGATTTATTTATTTATTTTTGGGCAGGGGTCGGGTTGGGGAGGGAGGGGAACGGGTAGGCCACTTCTATTGGTCTTTCATTTCTCTATTTTCATCCGTCTTTGTTCTTTTGGCTCCTGTGGGCCTCCCATCGCGGTGGCGTCATCGTTGCAGAGCGCCGGCTCTGGGTGCATGTGCTCCAGAGCTCCGGCTCGGTAATTGGACACATTGGTCCAACCACTCTGCAGCATGTGGGATCTTCCCAGGCCAGGGATCGAACCAGCGCCCCTTGCACTGCAAGGCGGTGTCCTTACTCACTGGACCACCAGGGGAAGCCCCCAGATGGATTCTTAACCACTGTGCCACCCGGGAGGTACTACTAGGCATACTCCCAACTTACGTCTGCACAAAAATCTGCTTTCAAATATTTATAGAGCTGTATTCATGGTCTCAAAAAATGGAAAGCAAAAAAGATGCCCTTAAATTAAGTAAATGCATAAATACACTGTGGTACCTCTGTACAGTGGAATATTGCTCAGTGATAAAAAGAAATTATCAAGCCACAACAAGGCAAGGATAAATCTTAAATGCTTGTTTTTAAATGAAAGAAGCCAGACAGGGTAAGAGTGTATGGAAGGATTAATCCCTTGGTTGGAAAGATCCCCTGGTGGAGGGCATAGCAACCCACTCAAGTATTCTGGCCTGGAGAATCCCCATGGACAAAGAAAGAAGGGTTAAAAAAAAAAAAAAAGGGAAGAAGGGTTGAAAAGGTAGAGATTTTTCAGAGCAATGAAACTATTCCATAAGATATCGCAATTGTGAACACATGACATTATGTATTTGCTAAAATCTATTAAAGTTCACAGCATAAAGAGTAAACCTCAATGTATGCAAATAAAGACATCAGTTAGAAGGTTAAGGGAATTCCAGGAGGGAATGCAGACTGTGGAGAAGAAGTCTAATTGTATTCGAATGGATGGAACACTTGCTCTGAAGGAAGAGGTGGGGACAACAGTGGTTTCTAAGTAATATTGGAAATGAGTGGAGACTATAAAATTAAAGACAAAAGAATTGTACATAATTACTTTTCCCAAGTGGAATTTCACCATAATATGTTTTAACAATTATGATGCTTCTATATATATAGACTGAAGCTGGGTACGGAATTTATGAAAACTCTGCACTCTTTTTACAATTTTTCTTCAAGTCTAAAACTGTTTAACAAATAAAGTTTATTTAAAAATTTAAATTTTAGGGACTTCCCTGGTGGTCCAGTGGGCAAAGAGTCCACCTTGCAGTGCAGAGGGCATGGTTCGATCCCTGGCCTGGGAAGATTCCACATGCCAAGGAGCAGCTGGATCTGTGTGTCCAATTATTAGCGAGCGCTCTGGAGCACATGTGTCCAGAGCCAGTGATCTGCAAAGAGAGAGGTCACTGCAATGGGAGGCCCACACAGGCCAAAGAATAAAGATGGATGAAAAATAAATGATGACTTAGAGGTTAAAAAAAAAGTGCTAAAAATTTAAATTTTAGTGAAATGTAAGCACCCTGGAAAAAACAGGCTCTGAACTTGACTCCAAAGTCCAGCACATGCCTTGGACAAGCAACAGTGTTGCAGTGAGTCTCATATTCTTTGCCTATAAAATTAGAACAATGACATCCAGTTGTATAGTGTAATAGTAAGCAAAGGGCTTCCCGGGTGGATCAGTGGGTAAAGAATACACAGGCCAATGCAAGAGATGCAGGTGCAATCTCTTGATCAAGAAGATCCCCTGGAAGAGGGTATGGTGACCCACTCCGGTATTCTTGCCTGGAGAATGCCATGGAGAGAGGAGCCTTGTGGGCTAAGTCCCTAGGATCACAGAGTCAGACACGAATGAAGCAACAGAGCATTGCAAGAAATGAAAGTGATATAAATGCCCTTCTGTGCCTAATATTAACCAGTGAATTTTCAGCACACTGTTTCAATCCCTCACAGACTCATTTTCCATCTCCAATCTCTATTTCCAGTTTTCTGTTTCCATTCCTTGTCTATATATGGCTCTGACAGTTGCAATACTCTGCTGCTCACATTGACCTGAGTGATCTTTGCACAGAGTGAGCTGATCATGAACACCGTCCACCATAAATCCTGCCCTGAAACCCTGGATCATAAAATTAAAGACAAAATCATTGTACATAATTACTTTTCCCAAGTGGAATTTCACCATAATATGTTTTAACAATTATGATGCTTCTATATATATAGACTGAAGCTGGGTACGGAATTTATGAAAACTCTGCACTCTTTTTACAATTTTTCTTCAAGTCTAAAACTGTTTAACAAATAAAGTTTATTTAAAAATTTAAATTTTAGGGACTTCCCTGGTGGTCCAGTGGGCAAAGAGTCCACCTTGCAGTGCAGAGGGCATGGTTCGATCCCTGGCCTGGGAAGATTCCACATGCCAAGGAGCAGCTGGATCGGTGTGTCCAATTATTAGCGAGCGCTCTGGAGCACATGTGTCCAGAGCCAGTGATCTGCAAAGAGAGAGGTCACTGCAATGGGAGGCCCACACAGGCCAAAGAATAAAGATGGATGAAAAGTAAATGATGACTTAGAGGTTAAAAAAAAAATGCTAAAAATTTAAATTTTAGTGAAATGTAAGCACCCTGGAAAAAACAGGCTCTGAACTTGACTCCAAAGTCCAGCACATGCCTTGGACAAGCAACAGTGTTGCAGTGAGTCTCATATTCTTTGCCTATAAAATTAGAACAATGACATCCAGTTGTATAGTGTAATAGTAAGCAAAGGGCTTCCCGGGTGGATCAGTGGGTAAAGAATACACAGGCCAATGCAAGAGATGCAGGTGCAATCTCTTGATCAAGAAGATCCCCTGGAAGAGGGTATGGTGACCCACTCCGGTATTCTTGCCTGGAGAATGCCATGGAGAGAGGAGCCTCGTGGGCTAAGTCCCTAGGATCACAGAGTCAGACACGAATGAAGCAACAGAGCATTGCAAGAAATGAAAGTGATATAAATGCCCTTCTGTGCCTAATATTAACCAGTGAATTTTCAGCACACTGTTTCAATCCCTCACAGACTCATTTTCCATCTCCAATCTCTATTTCCAGTTTTCTGTTTCCATTCCTTGTCTATATATGGCTCTGACAGTTGCAATACTCTGCTGCTCACATTGACCTGAGTGATCTTTGCACAGAGTGAGCTGATCATGAACACCGTCCACCATAAATCCTGCCCTGACTCTACCAATTTCAGAAGTGAGGATCAGGTTTTCCCTCTTGGTCCAGAGGTTAAGACTCCAAGCTTCCACTGGAGGGAGCATGGGAAGCAAAGATACCATATACCACCTGGCCAAAAAAAATCCTATTTTTTTTAAATTTAAGAAAAGAAAGAAAGAAGTACGATTCCATAATGAAAAGACAAGGTGTCTATTATCTGCCTGCTACTTAGCTGAACCAACTCACATTTCAGTTTTCTTCCTTGCTCTTAGTATCAGTCAGGTATTGGTATTTGGTTCTTAAACTGGTAGTAAATTTTCTAAAATACTTTACAGTTTCAATAATCTCCACATGTTCCCCCTGCCGCCTCATACCCTTTCTCCACCGGAAAAATTCAAGTCCTCCTCTAAGGCTCAGTAAAAGCGTGTGTTTGCTTGTGTAGCCTTCATTAACCTCCCCAGAGAGAGTCAACTGCTTTCAGACCCACTTCACCAGGACTGCAGTGCCACCTTGGGAGCTAACCTTTATTTGTGTTCATGTTTCATCCCTTGTTTAAATTGTAAGCTCCTTGAGAGAAGAAACAATGTCTTCACTGTTTCCTTCAACCTCAGAATATAGTTTAGTGCCTAACATACAGTGATTACTAAACAAAAATTTGTCGGACAGCTGAGAGGACAAATAGTGAAATGAAATTAACACGTTTCCATCAATGAGGAAGAAAAAAGCAGCAGTGAAGCAAGAGGAAATGCTCTGACAGAAGGAGCTTAAGAGAACCAGAAGAAAGGAGACAAACTGAAGAAAGACAAGGTTTTTTTTAGTGCATGTGAAACCTCCATCCAGAATCAGGGCCAAGAACTGTGCAGGGCTTTGTATCATTAAAATTTCCTTTCCTTGCTACCTTTGTTTATTCCCCCAAGGTTACTGCCACAAAAAGGAGTCCCTTGTGCTATGCCACATCCCCTATCACTGTGAAGATTCTGTGGCTCACCCAGAAATGATCAAGTAACGGTCTGAATTCAGTGATGCATTTTCTTTCTTGGATGATGGCTGAGTTGGTGGTTACATTCAGCAAAAGCAGCGAGATGGAACCACTCATAAACTTCTGGAAAATACTGTTGAGTTTTCTCATCATCTGATATTAGCAGAACAGTCCTAAGGGAGTGGAGCAGAAACATGCTTTAGCAGCCACCATAAATCCTGCCTGACTCTACCAATTTCAGAAGTGAGGATCAGGTTTTCCCTCTTGGTCCAGAGGTTAAGACTCCAAGCTTCCACTGGAGGGGGCATGGGAAGCAAAGATACCATATACCACCTGGCCAAAAAAAATCCTATTTTTTTTAAATTTAAGAAAAGAAAGAAAGAAGTACGATTCCATAATGAAAAGACAAGGTGTCTATTATCTGCCTGCTACTTAGCTGAACCAACTCACATTTCAGTTTTCTTCCTTGCTCTTAGTATCAGTCAGGTATTGGTATTTGGTTCTTAAACTGGTAGTAAATTTTCTAAAATACTTTACAGTTTCAATAATCTCCACATGTTCCCCCTGCCGCCTCATACCCTTTCTCCACCGGAAAAATTCAAGTCCTCCTCTAAGGCTCAGTAAAAGCGTGTGTTTGCTTGTGTAGCCTTCATTAACCTCCCCAGAGAGAGTCAACTGCTTTCAGACCCACTTCACCAGGACTGCAGTGCCACCTTGGGAGCTAACCTTTATTTGTGTTCATGTTTCATCCCTTGTTTAAATTGTGAGCTCCTTGAGAGAAGAAACAATGTCTTCACTGTTTCCTTCAACCTCAGAATATAGTTTAGTGCCTAACATACAGTGATTACTAAACAAAAATTTGTCGGACAGCTGAGAGGACAAATAGTGAAATGAAATTAACACGTTTCCATCAATGAGGAAGAAAAAAGCAGCAGTGAAGCAAGAGGAAATGCTCTGACAGAAGGAGCTTAAGAGAACCAGAAGAAAGGAGACAAACTGAAGAAAGACAAGGTTTTTTTTAGTGCATGTGAAACCTCCATCCAGAATCAGGGCCAAGAACTGTGCAGGGCTTTGTATCATTAAAATTTCCTTTCCTTGCTACCTTTGTTGATTCCCCCAAGGTTACTGCCACAAAAAGGAGTCCCTTGTGCTATGCCACATCCCCTATCACTGTGAAGATTCTGTGGCTCACCCAGAAATGATCAAGTAACGGTCTGAATTCAGTGATGCATTTTCTTTCTTGGATGATGGCTGAGTTGGTGGTTACATTCAGCAAAAGCAGCGAGATGGAACCACTCATAAACTTCTGGAAAATACTGTTGAGTTTTCTCATCATCTGATATTAGCAGAACAGTCCTAAGGGAGTGGAGCAGAAACATGTACACTTTCAGTAGCTTTAGGGATGAATTATCAAGAGTCTCATTAATGAAGTGTTGTTGTTGTTGTTTTTTTAAATCTCTGCTCCCTGAGAGATTCGGTTCTTGGGAGGTACGAAAGAACTATAGAACACATAGTTGTACCACTGTTCAAGTGTATTTTTGGAACTTGGTGTGTATCTTTGGAACCCATGTGCATTTCCTTTTTTTTTTTTTAATAACTTTTTTTTTCTTTTTCCCCATCTTGCCTCTTTTATTTATATTTATTTTCATCTGTCTTTTTATTCTTTGGCCTGTGTGGGCCTCCCATTGCAGTGGCCTCTCTTGTTGCAGAGCACCAGCTCTGGGTACGTGCGCTCCAGAGCGCTGGCTCATAATGGGACACACTGGTCCAGTCTATCCACCGTACTTTGGATCTTCCCCAGCCAGGGATTGAAGTGGTGCCCCTTGCACTGCAAGGTAGACTTGTTACCCACTGGAACACCAGAGAAGCCCCCATGGGCATTTCTTATCCCATTGTAATCCTTCCTCCCATGAGGAAGTTACTTTTCTTTAGGTGTGATCTCTAATATGCAGAGAATTCCATGATTGACCTATCCATCTCTGGGGTGTATTTCCTTCTCCAAAGATCTGAAAAACACAGTTGGACATCAGAATATTGTGGAAAATGTCCACTGACTAAAGAGTGTCCAGCCAAATTTCTACCAATTGATAAATGGTTAAAGAAAATTTGTATATTCATATGATGAAATATTATCCAACAATGAAAAATGAAGTGCTGATAATATGCTGGTCTACAGTTGCTAAGTCATGTCTGACTTTGTGACCCCATGGACTGCAGCATGCCAGGCTTATCTGTCCTTCACTATCTCCTGGAGTTTGCTCAAACTTATTGTCCATTGAATCAGTGATGCCATCCAACCAGCTCATCCTTGATGGCCCCCTTCTCTTCCTAACCTCAGTCTTTCCCAGCATCAGGGTCTTTCCCAATGAGTTGGCTCTTTGTATAAGGCAGCCAAAATATTGGAACTTCAGGTTCAGCATCAGTCCTTCCAGTGAATATTCAGATCTGATTTCCTCCAGGATCGACTGATTTGATCTCTTTACAGTCCAAGGAATTCTCGAGCATCCTCTTCAGCACTGCAATTCGAAAGTGTCAGTTCTTTGGTGCTCAGCCTTCTTTATGGTTCAGCTCTCATATCTCTACATGACTTATGGAAAAGCCATACATGCTACATGGGAAAATCTCAAATACATTCTGCTAAGTGAAATAAGCCAGAATCTAACATCACATTGTGTGATTATATTTATATGAAATACCCAGAAGAGGCAAGTTCATAGTAACAAAAAGAAAATTAGCAATTTTCAGGGACTGGGAGCATGTGAAAATGAGAAGTGACAGCTCATGTGTACTGAGTTTTCCTGAGGGTGATAAAAATGTTTTGCAACTAGATAGACATGAGGTTGCACAGTATGAATATATTGTCACAGGATTGTATACTTTTACACGCTTAATTTTATATTTTGTGAAATAAATAAATGGCATTACTCTGCCTATATCATTCAGCAAATTATCTTTTTTTTCACTTATAGTTTCAAGATGTATCTATATTCTTACAGTTATCTGTACATTATAGGTTGGAACAGTACAGGTTATGGACCAAATCCAGCCCACTGCCATGTTATTTTTTGGGGGGGTAATGTTTACTAAAAGAACACTGATGGATTATTGGTGTCAGATTCTCTAGGTGAACTTTTGGTTGTTTTGAAAATTAGAACAACAGTATGGTACTGGCACAAGAGCAGAAATATAGATCAGTGGAACAAGATAGAGTCCAGAGATAAACCCACACATCTGTTTTTGACAAAGGAAGCAAGAATATACAATGGGGAAAGACAGCCTCTTCAATAAGTGGTGCTGGGAAAACTGGACAGCAACCTGTGAAAGAATGAAGTTACAACACTACCTAACACTACCTAAAGATAAACTAAAAATGGATTAAATACCTAACTGTAAGACTAGAAAACATAAAACTCTTAGAGGAAAGCGTAGGTGAAACACTCAATGATATAAATAAAAGCAAGATCTTCTATGACCCACCTCCTAGAGTAATGAAAATAAAGACAAAAATAAACAACTGGGACCTAGTTAAACTTAAAAGCTTTTGCACTACAGAATAAACTATAAACAAGGTGAAAAGACAGCCTTCAGAATGGGAGAAAGTAATAGCAATTGAAACAACCAAACATACAAGTAGCTCAGACAACTCAACGCCACAAAAATAAACAACCTATTCAAAAAATGGGAAAAAGACATAAACAGACATCTCTCCAAAGAAGACATATAGGTGACCAACAAACACATGAAAAGATGCTCAGCATTGCTCATCATTAGAGAAACGCAAATCAAAACCACAGTGAAATATCACCTCACATCAGTCAGAAGGGCCATCATTAAAAAGTCTACAAACAATAAATGCTGGAGAGGGTGTGGAGAAAAGGGAACCCTCTTGCACTGTTGGTGGGAATGTAAACTGATACAGCTGCTACGGAAGACAGTATGGATGTTCCTCGAAAACTAGGAATAGAACCACCGTATGACTCAGCAATCTCACTACCAGGCATATACCCTGAGGAAATGAAAACTGAAGGAGACACGTGCACCCCATTGTTCATTGCAGCACTATTTACAAAGCTAGAAGATGGAAGCAATCTAGATGTCCATCGACAGATGAATGGAGAAAGAAGTTGCGATACATATATACAATGGAATATTACTCAGCCATAAAAAGAAATGCATTTGAATCAGTTCTAATGAGGTGGATGAGTCTAGAACCTATTATACAGAGTGAAGTATTGGGGTAAATATTGTATACTGGCACAAGAGCAGAAATATAGATCAGTGGAACAAGATAGAGTCCAGAGATAAACCCACACATCTGTTTTTGACAAAGGAAGCAAGAATATACAATGAGGAAAGACAGCCTCTTCAATAAGTGGTGCTGGGAAAACTGGACAGCAACCTGTGAAAGAATGAAGTTACAACACTACCTAACACTACCTAAAGATAAACTAAAAATGGATTAAATACCTAACTGTAAGACTAGAAAACATAAAACTCTTAGAGGAAAGCGTAGGTGAAACACTCAATGATATAAATAAAAGCAAGATCTTCTATGACCCACCTCCTAGAGTAATGAAAATAAAGACAAAAATAAACAACTGGGACCTAGTTAAACTTAAAAGTTTTTGCACTACAGAATAAACTATAAACAAGGTGAAAAGACAGCCTTCAGAATGGGAGAAAGTAATAGCAATTGAAACAACCAAACATACAAGTAGCTCAGACAACTCAACGCCACAAAAATAAACAACCTATTCAAAAAATGGGAAAAAGACATAAACAGACATCTCTCCAAAGAAGACATATAGGTGACCAACAAACACATGAAAAGATGCTCAGCATTGCTCATCATTAGAGAAACGCAAATCAAAACCACAGTGAAATATCACCTCACATCAGTCAGAAGGACCATCATTAAAAAGTCTACAAACAATAAATGCTGGAGAGGGTGTGGAGAAAAGGGAACCCTCTTGCACTGTTGGTGGGAATGTAAACTGATACAGCTGCTACGGAAGACAGTACGGATGTTCCTCGAAAACTAGGAATAGAACCACCGTATGACTCAGCAATCTCACTACCAGGCATATACCCTGAGGAAATGAAAACTGAAGGAGACACGTGCACCCCATTGTTCATTGCAGCACTATTTACAAAGCTAGAAGATGGAAGCAATCTAGATGTCCATCGACAGATGAATGGAGAAAGAAGTTGCGATACATATATACAATGGAATATTACTCAGCCATAAAAAGAAATGCATTTGAATCAGTTCTAATGAGGTGGATGAGTCTAGAACCTATTATACAGAGTGAAGTATGTTAGAGAGAAAGATAAATATTGTATACTGACATATATATATATGGAATCTAGGAAGATGGTGCTGATCAATGAATATGCAGAACAACAATGGAGAGGTGGACAAGGAGAATAGTCTTTGGACGTTGGGATGAGGGATGGGAATATGTTGTGGGACTAGGGGATCTCAAACAGGGGCTGTTAGGGGACCCGGAGGGGTGGGATGGGGAGAGAGATGAGGGGCAGGTTCAGGAGTGGGGGACATATGTACACCCAAGGTGGATTCAGGTTGACATGTGGCAGTAAACAAGAAAACTCTGTATATAATAAAATAAAATACAATAAACCTTGATCACATATTGATACATAGTAAATCCTTTAAAATACTTGTTGGCCAATGCATAGAAGAGATGGAGCATTTGATACTCTTTTTTCAATCAGAAAAAAAAGAACAGTAGATCGATAGAGTATGGAAATTAATTAATTAATTAGCTAGCTCAGTGTAAAATACAGACAGCATTCCTGTTCAGATCCCTTTCCTGGCTGTCACACCAGCTCCATGGAACCAGAAAATCAAACACAAGTTTCAGAATTTATTCTCCTTGGATTTTTCAGACGAGGCAGAGCTGCAGCCTCTCCTCCCTGGACTGTTGTGGTCAATGTATCTGATCAGTGTGTTTGGGAACCTGCTCATTGTCCTGGCCATCATTTCAGACTCTCACCTCCACACCCCCATGTATTTCTTCCTTCTTCCTTGAAAAAAAACCAACATTTGTTCCACCTCTGCTGCTGTCCCAAAGATGCCGCTAAACATCCAGATACAAAGCCAAAACTATTACTTATGAGGGAGGCATCACTCAGATATACTTCTTGATTTTTGGAGAGTTGGACGATTTCCTCTTGACTGTAATGGCCTATGGCCGATCTGTCACCTCCAGCACTAACTTCACGCTCATCATGAACAACCCGTGGCTCTGTCGCCTTCTGCTTCTGGCATCTTGGATCATGACTGTTCTGTATTCATTGTTACACAACTTGATGGTGTGAAAACTATCTTTCTGTACAGATTTGTAAATCCCCCATATTTTCATGAACCTAATCAGGTGATCCAACTTGCCAGGCCAGATACCGTCCTCAATGATACAGTGATATATTTTGCAACTGGACTTGCAGGTTTTATTCCTGTCACTGGAATCCTTTTACTTTAAGACTGTATTCTCCACTTTGAAAATTTCACCACCTGGGGACAAGTGTAAAGTGTTTCCAGCCAGTGGCTCTCACCTCTCAGTTGTTTCCTTGTTCTAGGGTACAAGCCTTGGAGTGTACCTCAGTTCTGCTGCCCTAAACTCCAGGGCCAGCGCAGTGGCCTCAGTGACATATGTTGTCATCACACCTATGCTGAACCCCTTTATATGTAGCCTTAGAAACAAAGACTTGACATGTGGCAGTAAACAAGAAAACTCTGTATATAATAAAATAAAATACAATAAACCTTGATCACATATTGATACATAGTAAATCCTTTAAAATACTTGTTGGCCAATGCATAGAAGAGATGGAGCATTTGATACTCTTTTTTCAATCAGAAAAAAAAGAACAGTAGATCGATAGAGTATGGAAATTAATTAATTAATTAGCTAGCTCAGTGTAAAATACAGACAGCATTCCTGTTCAGATCCCTTTCCTGGCTGTCACACCAGCTCCATGGAACCAGAAAATCAAACACAAGTTTCAGAATTTATTCTCCTTGGATTTTTCAGACGAGGCAGAGCTGCAGCCTCTCCTCCCTGGACTGTTGTGGTCAATGTATCTGATCAGTGTGTTTGGGAACCTGCTCATTGTCCTGGCCATCATTTCAGACTCTCACCTCCACACCCCCATGTATTTCTTCCTTCTTCCTTGAAAAAAAACCAACATTTGTTCCACCTCTGCTGCTGTCCCAAAGATGCCGCTGAACATCCAGATACAAAGCCAAAACTATTACTTATGAGGGAGGCATCACTCAGATATACTTCTTGATTTTTGGAGAGTTGGACGATTTCCTCTTGACTGTAATGGCCTATGGCCGATCTGTCACCTCCAGCACTAACTTCACGCTCATCATGAACAACCCGTGGCTCTGTCGCCTTCTGCTTCTGGCATCTTGGATCATGACTGTTCTGTATTCATTGTTACACAACTTGATGGTGTGAAAACTATCTTTCTGTACAGATTTGTAAATCCCCCATATTTTTCATGAACCTAATCAGGTGATCCAACTTGCCAGGCCAGATACCGTCCTCAATGATACAGTGATATATTTTGCAACTGGACTTGCAGGTTTTATTCCTGTCACTGGAATCCTTTTACTTTAAGACTGTATTCTCCACTTTGAAAATTTCACCACCTGGGGACAAGTGTAAAGTGTTTCCAGCCAGTGGCTCTCACCTCTCAGTTGTTTCCTTGTTCTAGGGTACAAGCCTTGGAGTGTACCTCAGTTCTGCTGCCCTAAACTCCAGGGCCAGCGCAGTGGCCTCAGTGACATATGTTGTCATCACACCTATGCTGAACCCCTTTATATGTAGCCTTAGAAACAAAGACTTGACATGGCCCCGATACAACTTTTCAGGAGAGAAACATCCTTTCTGTGACAGAAATATTTGTCTCAGATTTGGAGAATTCCTCACAAATCACAGGGTTCAAAACTCTGGGAGCCCTTAATTGTGATTATTTTATCAAATTATTTTATGCAGAAGAATCAGTTCTAATGGGGTGGCTGGATCTAGAACCTATCATAAAAAGTGAAGTAAGTCAAAAAGAAAAGGACAAGTACAATATACTAACACATATATATGGGATCTAGTAGGATGGTAATGATAACACATGCAGTGAACCGATGGAAAAACAGACATGGTTAGTAGACATATGGACATTGTGGGGAATGAACAGTGGGTGAGAGGCATAAAGGAAGTAGCATGAAAACCTATATAATCGTATGTGAAAAAGATAGCTATTGTCATTGCACTGTGAGAAAAAAGGGATCCCGAAGGGGTGCTGTGTGATGGCCTGGATTGGGGGGAGGATATACATATGACTAATCTGGGATCATATATATCTGTAAACAACAAAACTCTGTAAAAGTAAAATAGAAATTTAAAAAACAACCTCCCTCTTAATCACCAGTGTTCCCATATGTCTGTTCTTTCTCCTATCATTACTTGTCAAAAAAAAAAAAACCTCTGGGAGTCCTTAATTGTGATTATTTTATCAAGCCATGAAAAGATAATCTCCAATTATCTTTATTTCTGGAGTAATATATGATTGACTCTATCTTCTATATTAAGCTATTGCTTCTTCAGAATTTTCTTTTAATACAGTTTACCTACTCTGACTTTATTGCTTAGGGTTTAGTGCCCAAAGCACTAAGCCAATAAATCCCCCTTGATTAAATCTGCTTTGGTTTGTGTTTTCGGTTTCTTGCTGTCCAGAGTATTGTGAATGGGAGAATTTGCTGACCCTTAGCCTCTCAGTACAATGCCATTGAAAATTTCTGCTAAAGACATAAGCACTTGTGAATTATGGAAGTCAGCCCCCCTATAGGGTACAAGCCTTGGAGTGTACCTCAGTTCTGCTGCCCTAAACTCCAGGGCCAGCGCAGTGGCCTCAGTGACATATGTTGTCATCACACCTATGCTGAACCCCTTTATATGTAGCCTTAGAAACAAAGACTTGACATGGCCCCGATACAACTTTTCAGGAGAGAAACATCCTTTCTGTGACAGAAATATTTGTCTCAGATTTGGAGAATTCCTCACAAATCACAGGGTTCAAAACTCTGGGAGCCCTTAATTGTGATTATTTTATCAAATTATTTTATGCAGAAGAATCAGTTCTAATGGGGTGGCTGGATCTAGAACCTATCATAAAAAGTGAAGTAAGTCAAAAAGAAAAGGACAAGTACAATATACTAACACATATATATGGGATCTAGTAGGATGGTAATGATAACACATGCAGTGAACCGATGGAAAAACAGACATGGTTAGTAGACATATGGACATTGTGGGGAATGAACAGTGGGTGAGAGGCATAAAGGAAGTAGCATGAAAACCTATATAATCGTATGTGAAAAAGATAGCTATTGTCATTGCACTGTGAGAAAAAGGGATCCCGAAGGGGTGCTGTGTGATGGCCTGGATTGGGGGGAGGATATACATATGACTAATCTGGGATCATATATATCTGTAAACAACAAAACTCTGTAAAAGTAAAATAGAAATTTAAAAAACAACCTCCCTCTTAATCACCAGTGTTCCCATATGTCTGTTCTTTCTCCTATCATTACTTGTCAAAAAAAAAAAAAAAACCTCTGGGAGCCCTTAATTGTGATTATTTTATCAAGCCATGAAAAGATAATCTCCAATTATCTTTATTTCTGGAGTAATATATGATTGACTCTATCTTCTATATTAAGCTATTGCTTCTTCAGAATTTTCTTTTAATACAGTTTACCTACTCTGACTTTATTGCTTAGGGTTTAGTGCCCAAAGCACTAAGCCAATAAATCCCCCTTGATTAAATCTGCTTTGGTTTGTGTTTTCGGTTTCTTGCTGTCCAGAGTATTGTGAATGGGAGAATTCGCTGACCCTTAGCCTCTCAGTACAATGCCATTGAACTTTCACTCAATCTGCTGATCATGCTTTCGTTAAAGACATAAGCACTTGTGAATTATGGAAGTCAATGATCACATCTCTCTCTCTCTCTTATTTAATCTCCTTATGACATTTTTACATTGCTTCCATTATTTAAAATTGTCCTGTTTTTGTTTTAAATTGGATTCCATGAAAATATCTTCTCTAGTTCTTTACTTTCTGACTGCTTCTTCTTAGCCACCTCCTCTACCTCCTTCACTCTTCCGTGTGCTACTGTCTCAAGGAACCTTTCCTTGGTCATCTTATATTGTTATTTTGTGTACTACCAACATTCTCTCTTTTATAAAAGTTTTTTATTTATTTGGCTCCATTGGGTCTTAGTTGCAGCATGTGGGATCTAGTTCCCTGACCAGGAATTGAACCCAGGCCTCCTGCATTGGGAACACAGAGTCTTGACCACTGGACCACGAAGGAAGTCCCCCTACCAACCTTTTCTTATTCACAGCCATTACTTTTCCAATAGGCTAGAGCCTAATACATTTTCATTTATTTCACTTCCCAATCTCAATTTCTATTTCCATCTATCTAAGAAGCTAATTAACATCTTGAAATATATGTGCCATATATACCTAAAAATCACCATTTTCATTGTTCCATATGCTCACTGCATTTCCCCCATATCAATAAGGATAATGGTAAGGTACATTTGATGTGTTTAATTTGGGTAATTTGAGGAAAGTTTAATAGAGAAACTGGAATGGGTTTCTATTTCTTTTTCCAGGGAATCTTCCTGATCCAGGGCTCGAACCTGGGTCCCTTGCATTGCAGGCAGATTCTTTACTGCTATGAACTGTCAGGGAAGCCTGATAGGGGAACTAGTTACAAAGTTTTGAGTTTGGTGTATGGAAAGTACTAGAAATCATGCAGTATTCTGAGATCAGAGGCAGTGATTACCGTGATCAGGCATGGAACTGAAGAGAGAGAAAGGAACGGTTGCTGATACACAAGAAGGACATAGGTGATGGGGGCCTGCTTCATGGAGCCAGCTAAGAGACTAAGTCAGTCCAAATACTCATCTGATTCATGCCCTCTCAGTTCTCGTTAGGTCTCAGCTTAATTGACTTCAGAAATGTTGTTCTTCCCACGTATACTTTGATATCACTCTGTATTATTCTTTCATAGTAAAGAAGGCTCACAAGACTTTATTTGAATGACAGTACCCCCTCTCCCCACCCCCCCCCCCCACCCTCCCACTGGCTCTGGGTGCATGTGCTCTAGAACTCCGGCTCGGTAGTTGGACACATCGGTCCAGCTGCTCCGCAACACATGGGATCTTCCCAGGCCAGGGATCCAACTGGTGCCCCTTGCACTGCAAGGCGGTGTCCTTACCCACTGGACCACCAGGGAAGCCCCTGAATGACAGTTTTATATGTACTCAGTAATTCCTCTTTGCCTTGAACATTCACCAAGTCATTTTCAGCATGAATTTACTTTTTCAAGTTGACTTTCTGATTGGTAAGAGAAGTTCCTGAGAATGTCTCACACACATATCCACCAGACAATATATTAACTGCCCGACTTACAGGACAACCAAAGTCATAATTAGTTCACTTGCTGCCCAATAGACTAAAACTTGTAAAAGTAACAGCTAGACTCAGTATCCCTATTGTCCTGCCAATTGTGTGGAAGCCAGGAGGGACCAGGTACAATCAGACAGTAAGCCTCTTTCCTGATGCTCTTCACAACAGGAACTCTTCTTGTCTCAGGTGTCTACCATCAGAATTAATGTAGAAGTCTTGGTAATATTCAGGAGTCGTCTTCCGTGGAGTTGGTTGTCATCAGAAATCTTTCCCCATCTTTGAATCAAAGTTCTGAAATCATAGCAGATCTTGTCCAAATAAGTTCTTTCATTTAGCAATGAAACTACGTATAGAGTTAGACAGACCACTCCTAAAGAGATATCCTGCCATTTGAATACTGCCTCTAAGGAAAAGAAAGGCCCTTCTAGGAAGACAGAGCCTAGAGAAATAGATACATACCAGGTTCCTAATAGTCAAAATTAACAGTGTTGCTTTCTATTTTTATTCCTGTTTTATAGTTCTCTAGATGGCAGACAATAATGATAATAAGGCAATTTTAAAAAATGAGACATTATGAGAATTCAGCCCCTTCAGTCACTGAAATTGTATCCCATCAAAGGTGGCTTGGACCTACAGATTGTCATTCAGCATGAAGTAAGTCAGAAGGAGAAAAAAGAAATCATATATTAACACATATATGTAGAATCTAGAAATGAGAATTTATTTGCAAAGCAGAAATAGAAGCACAGGCATAGGGAACAAATGTAGAGACACCAAAGGGTGCAGCAGGATGTGGGATGGAATAGGAGATTGGGCCTTGAGTATACACACTACTATGTATAAAAGAAGTAACTAGTGAGACGCCATTCAAGGCTCTGTGGTGACCTAAATGGGAAACAAATCCAAGGTAGAGGAGGTACAGGTATACGAGTGGCTGATTCACTTTGCAGTGCAGCAGAAAGTAACACAATGTTGTAAAGCACCTATACGCCAATAAAAATAAAAACCATAAACCATAAACAATGAATTACTTCTTAAAAGTGAAAATGTTAGTCGCTCAGTCATGTCCAACTCTTTGCAACCCCAGGGACTGTAGCCCGCCAGACTCCTCTGTCCATGGGTTCTCCAGGCAATAAGAAATTGAAATCTCACTTGCAATATATTAACTGCCCGACTTACAGGACAACCAAAGTCATAATTAGTTCACTTGCTGCCCAATAGACTAAAACTTGTAAAAGTAACAGCTAGACTCAGTATCCCTATTGTCCTGCCAATTGTGTGGAAGCCAGGAGGGACCAGGTACAATCAGACAGTAAGCCTCTTTCCTGATGCTCTTCACAACAGGAACTCTTCTTGTCTCAGGTGTCTACCATCAGAATTAATGTAGAAGTCTTGGTAATATTCAGGAGTCGTCTTCCGTGGAGTTGGTTGTCATCAGAAATCTTTCCCCATCTTTGAATCAAAGTTCTGAAATCATAGCAGATCTTGTCCAAATAAGTTCTTTCATTTAGCAATGAAACTACGTATAGAGTTAGACAGACCACTCCTAAAGAGATATCCTGCCATTTGAATACTGCCTCTAAGGAAAAGAAAGGCCCTTCTAGGAAGACAGAGCCTAGAGAAATAGATACATACCAGGTTCCTAATAGTCAAAATTAACAGTGTTGCTTTCTATTTTTATTCCTGTTTTATAGTTCTCTAGATGGCAGACAATAATGATAATAAGGCAATTTTAAAAAATGAGACATTATGAGAATTCAGCCCCTTCAGTCACTGAAATTGTATCCCATCAAAGGTGGCTTGGACCTACAGATTGTCATTCAGCATGAAGTAAGTCAGAAGGAGAAAAAAGAAATCATATATTAACACATATATGTAGAATCTAGAAATGAGAATTTATTTGCAAAGCAGAAATAGAAGCACAGGCATAGGGAACAAATGTAGAGACACCAAAGGGTGCAGCAGGATGTGGGATGGAATAGGAGATTGGGCCTTGAGTATACACACTACTATGTATAAAAGAGGTAACTAGTGAGACGCCATTCAAGGCTCTGTGGTGACCTAAATGGGAAACAAATCCAAGGTAGAGGAGGTACAGGTATACGAGTGGCTGATTCACTTTGCAGTGCAGCAGAAAGTAACACAATGTTGTAAAGCACCTATACGCCAATAAAAATAAAAACCATAAACCATAAACAATGAATTACTTCTTAAAAGTGAAAATGTTAGTCGCTCAGTCATGTCCAACTCTTTGCAACCCCAGGGACTGTAGCCCGCCAGACTCCTCTGTCCATGGGTTCTCCAGGCAATAAGACTGCAGTGGGTAGCCTTTCTCTTCTCTAGGGGATCTTGCCAACCCATGGATCAGAACCTGGGTCTTCCTCATTGTGGGCAGATTCTTTAACATCTGAGCCCCCAGGGAACTTCCCATGATCCTTTTATTACAAAGTTTTGCTTGTAATTGGGAACTTACTCTTCTGGTAACAGTCAGAAGTTAGATGCTGTCTATTGGTGGTTTATTAAAATATGAAAGCATTATTTAAAAAGCATTCTTAAAATGTAAAAAGGATAAAAGCAGAGGTTTGTGCAAATCTTTTTTTTCCTTTAGACTTTTTCCTAACCTGAAAAACATGATGTGCCAGGTAAGAGGTATTTTTCTGCTAATTACAGAATCTACAGTTAAAATCTCAGTAGGATGGCACACATTTTAGTTTCCAAATTCTCTATATCGATATTTATGAGAATCCCTTAATCAGATGTAGTTAGATTGGTAAGTAGGTAGAGAGATGGATAGATAGAGTGATAGATTTTTTTCTTTCCTTTTTCTCAAAACACAAGTCAAACTTTTAAATTATGGCCAGACAAATGTGAAGTAAAAGCAGGTTAATTTTTTTTTTCATATAGGTGGAATCTGATTAAAATGTATGAAAGCAATGATAAGGGGCGAAGTTATAAAAGAGTTAAAGAAAAATGGACAGAACTCTGTAGACACAGCCAGAGCCCAGGATAGAGAGGTGTGGTGTGAGTGAATGGTGATGGCAGAATGTGGGGCAAAAATCCCAGTGGCCTCCCCGGTTATGGATGACATACGTACACGAAGACAGAGCTCCATCCTGTGCTAGGGTTACCAGTGCATGCTGTCTCAAACCCAATTGTCTTGCATTCGACCCTTTGTTGAATGAACTTGTTTAGAAGAGGTAAACATTTCACATTCTAGGAAAGTATTACAATGATTCTTGATAATTCAGATAGTGGGGGTTCAGCCAAATGGGACTATTGAAAGATTTAGTGCCATTCGATGGTCTGTAATCACACATGCTTTCAGCTTTTGTAAATAAGTGCTTTAAATTGGGTGCTATTTCTTCTTTAGAGATGAAGTCTAAGAATCTAAGCTTCATATCAGAAGCAATACGTACATTTCAAGAAACATCATTTTCAACTAAGTTTATACCAATAACCTTAAAGTAATTTCTCCTCATTGTGGGCAGATTCTTTAACATCTGAGCCCCAGGAACTTCCCATGATCCTTTTATTACAAAGTTTTGCTTGTAATTGGGAACTTACTCTTCTGGTAACAGTCAGAAGTTAGATGCTGTCTATTGGTGGTTTATTAAAATATGAAAGCATTATTTAAAAGCATTCTTAAAATGTAAAAGGATAAAAGCAGAGGTTTGTGCAAATCTTTTTTTTCCTTTAGACTTTTTCCTAACCTGAAAAACATGATGTGCCAGGTAAGAGGTATTTTTCTGCTAATTACAGAATCTACAGTTAAAATCTCAGTAGGATGGCACACATTTTAGTTTCCAAATTCTCTATATCGATATTTATGAGAATCCCTTAATCAGATGTAGTTAGATTGGTAAGTAGGTAGAGAGATGGATAGATAGAGTGATAGATTTTTTTCTTTCCTTTTTCTCAAAACACAAGTCAAACTTTTAAATTATGGCCAGACAAATGTGAAGTAAAAGCAGGTTAGTTTTTTTTCATATAGGTGGAATCTGATTAAAATGTATGAAAGCAATGATAAGGGGCGAAGTTATAAAAGAGTTAAAGAAAAATGGACAGAACTCTGTAGACACAGCCAGAGCCCAGGATAGAGAGGTGTGGTGTGAGTGAATGGTGATGGCAGAATGTGGGGCAAAAATCCCAGTGGCCTCCCCGGTTATGGATGACATACGTACACGAAGACAGAGCTCCATCCTGTGCTAGGGTTACCAGTGCATGCTGTCTCAAACCCAATTGTCTTGCATTCGACCCTTTGTTGAATGAACTTGTTTAGAAGAGGTAAACGTTTCACATTCTAGGAAACTATTACAATGATTCTTGATAATTCAGATAGTGGGGGTTCAGCCAAATGGGACTACTGAAAGATTTAGTGCCATTCGATGGTCTGTAATCACACATGCTTTCAGCTTTTGTAAATAAGTGCTTTAAATTGGGTGCTATTTCTTCTTTAGAGATGAAGTCTAAGAATCTAAGCTTCATATCAGAAGCAATACGTACATTTCAAGAAACATCATTTTCAACTAAGTTTATACCAATAACCTTAAAGTAATTTCTCCTCAGTGTTCTATGATTTCTAATTAGTGACACTAATTAAAAAGCAATTTCAGGGCTTCCCTGATGGTCCAGTTTATAAAGAGTACGCCTTGCAGTGCAAGGGGTACCAGTTTCATCCCTGGCCCAGGGAGATCCCACATGCTGAGGAGCAGCTGGGCTGGTGTGTTCAATTAGGAGCCGGTGCTCTGGAACGACAGAGGCCACTGTGATGGGAGACCCACACCGGCCAAAGAATAGATGGATGAAAATGAATAGATAAAAGGCCAATAAAAGAAGTCAAAATTAAAAAAAACCAATTTCAACTCTAAACATAAATAAATAAATTCGCAAAATTCATAAAAACAGAAAGTACATGAATAATTTTTTCTATTCATCAAAAGACACCATCAAGAGAGGAAGAATAAGGAGATAGTTTCAATGTCAGTGTTCAGCAAAGAACTCCAGAATATACAAAGAATTCCCATAAACAGAAAAGAAATACAACCAAAAGGAGAGCTGAGAAAAGCCTTGAGCTTCGTAGAAGATACGCAAATGATCAATATGTGAATGAAGGTATGTGAAACATCGTTAGTCACTGGAAAAGAGAAAATGGAAGCCACACACACACACACACACACACACACACAAACCAAGTACAATGAAGCTTCCTGTATGTGATTTTGAAATAGAAAAAGAATATTAGTGGAAATATGCTGAAATCCAAATAAAGTTTATAGTTTAGTTAATAATAACATTTCTCATGGTTTTCATCATTGCTAATTTCTAACTATTAACAAAAGCATCAAAAAAAAAAAACAAAAGCATCATTGTTCTATAAACTGTTAACACAGGTAAAGCTGGGTGAAAGAGGAATTATCTATACCATTTACGTTTCTAGAAATATAAAATTATTCTGAAATAAAGGAATATTTTTGGATATTTTTTTAACAAAATGAGAAGCCACCATAAGTCATTCTTCACACATGCTTTCAGCTTTTGTAAATAAGTGCTTTAAATTGGGTGCTATTTCTTCTTTAGAGATGAAGTCTAAGAATCTAAGCTTCATGTCAGAAGCAATACGTACATTTCAAGAAACATCATTTTCAACTAAGTTTATACCAATAACCTTAAAGTAATTTCTCCTCAGTGTTCTATGATTTCTAATTAGTGACACTAATTAAAAAGCAATTTCAGGGCTTCCCTGATGGTCCAGTTTATAAAGAGTACGCCTTGCAGTGCAAGGGGTACCAGTTTCATCCCTGGCCCAGGGAGATCCCACATGCTGAGGAGCAGCTGGGCTGGTGTGTTCAATTAGGAGCCGGTGCTCTGGAACGACAGAGGCCACTGTGATGGGAGACCCACACCGGCCAAAGAATAGATGGATGAAAATGAATAGATAAAAGGCCAATAAAAGAAGTCAAAATTAAAAAAAACCAATTTCAACTCTAAACATAAATAAATAAATTCGCAAAATTCATAAAAACAGAAAGTACATGAATAATTTTTTCTATTCATCAAAAGACACCATCAAGAGAGGAAGAATAAGGAGATAGTTTCAATGTCAGTGTTCAGCAAAGAACTCCAGAATATACAAAGAATTCCCATAAACAGAAAAGAAATACAACCAAAAGGAGAGCTGAGAAAAGCCTTGAGCTTCGTAGAAGATACGCAAATGATCAATATGTGAATGAAGGTATGTGAAACATCGTTAGTCACTGGAAAAGAGAAAATGGAAGCCACACACACACACACACACACACACACACAAACCAAGTACAATGAAGCTTCCTGTATGTGATTTTGAAATAGAAAAAGAATATTAGTGGAAATATGCTGAAATCCAAATAAAGTTTATAGTTTAGTTAATAATAACATTTCTCATGGTTTTCATCATTGCTAATTTCTAACTATTAACAAAAGCATCAAAAAAAAAAAACAAAAGCATCATTGTTCTATAAACTGTTAACACAGGTAAAGCTGGGTGAAAGAGGAATTATCTATACCATTTACGTTTCTAGAAATATAAAATTATTCTGAAATAAAGGAATATTTTTGGATATTTTTTTAACAAAATGAGAAGCCACCACACACTCACTACACACTCACAAGGATAACTAAAATTTAAAAGGTGGAAAACAGTAAGGCTAATAGAAAATGTGGACAACTGAAACTCATACACTGATGATAGAAACTGGTAAGCCTTCTTTAAAAAAATTATTCAGTGGACTTCCCTGGTGGTCCAGTGGCTAAGGACACTGCCTTGCAGTGCAAGGGGCGCTTGTTTGATCCCTGGCCTGGGAAGATCTCACATGGTGTGGAGCAGCTGGACCGATGTGTCCAACTACCTAGCGGGAGCTCTGGAGCGCATGCGCCTACAAGTGGTGCTCTGCGACAAGAGAGGCCACTGCAATGGGAGGCCCACACGGACCAAAGAACGAAAGATGGATGAAAATAGAGAAATGAAAGACCAATAGAAGTGCCCCCCACAAAAAAAGTTATTCAGCAATGTCTACCAAAATTATATCTACACTCAGATCCATCAATATCATTCTTAAAAACCCCAAAGAATTGAATGCTGAAGTGCACCAAAGATGTACAAATATGTTCATGGCAGCTTGATTTGTCATAAACAATAACAACAAAACTGAAAACAACCCAAAAGACCATGAATCAAGTGAATACATACACTGTAGTGTTTTCACACAGTGGAACACTACACAAGAATAAAAAAATGACAAATTATCTTACATGCTAATATGGATAGTTTTAACAAACCTAACACTAAGTGAAAGAAATCAGGCACAGAAGACACATACTGCTTGTACTGAGTTATAAAAGATTTTTAAAAATATTAATAAATAAAATTAGCATATGAGCTTACAACTTAAAGTAGTGGTGACTTTTCAAAAAATAATAAGGATAGAGTACAAGTTGAGGGCACTGGGATTGGGACAGTGTTCAAGAAGCAATTTGGTACAATTTCTCAGTTCTCATAAGTTATTTAAATTGCAACAGTAAAAATTAAAATTAAATTACGGACATATATATGACTAATCTGGGATCATACATATCTGTAAACAACAAAACTCTGTAAAAGTCAAAATTCAAATAAAAATTAAAAAATATTAAATTACAACACTTAGGGCCTGTGTGAAGTGAAAGTGTTAGTCACTCAGTCATGTCTAACTCTGTGACTTCATGCACTGCAGCCCTCCGGACACCTCTGTCTAAGGGATTCTGCAAACAAGAATACTGGAGTGGGTAGCCATTCCATTCTCCAGGGAGTCTTCCCAACCTAGGGATTGAGCCCAGGTCTTCTGAATTACAGGCAGATTCTTTACCATCTGAGTCACCAGGGAAACCCCAGGGCTTGTGTACTTCACAACAGATAATGTAGAGAATAAGAGATATCTTCTGAGTATTTGGATAAATAATTCAAGTGTTCTCAGTGAGTACTGGTGTTTTGACATAAGGATGAATGAACAGTGGGTGGGAGACATGGAGGGAGTAACATGGAAATCTATACTATCATATGTGAAAAAGATAGCTATGGTCATTGCACTGTGGGAATAGGGGATCCTGCAGGGGCTCGGTGCTATGGCCTGGAGGGCTGGGATGGGGGGACTGGTGCAAGCAATACAACCCAAAAGACCATGAATCAATTTGAATACAATACACTCAGATAGAATTGAATGCTGAAGTGCACCAAAGATGTACAAATATGTTCATGGCAGCTTGATTTGTCATAAACAATAACAACAAAACTGAAAACAACCCAAAAGACCATGAATCAAGTGAATACATACACTGTAGTGTTTTCACACAGTGGAACACTACACAAGAATAAAAAAATGACAAATTATCTTACATGCTAATATGGATAGTTTTAACAAACCTAACACTAAGTGAAAGAAATCAGGCACAGAAGACACATACTGCTTGTACTGAGTTATAAAAGATTTTTAAAAATATTAATAAATAAAATTAGCATATGAGCTTACAACTTAAAGTAGTGGTGACTTTTCAAAAAATAATAAGGATAGAGTACAAGTTGAGGGCACTGGGATTGGGACAGTGTTCAAGAAGCAATTTGGTACAATTTCTCAGTTCTCATAAGTTATTTAAATTGCAACAGTAAAAATTAAAATTAAATTACGGACATATATATGACTAATCTGGGATCATACATATCTGTAAACAACAAAACTCTGTAAAAGTCAAAATTCAAATAAAAATTAAAAAATATTAAATTACAACACTTAGGGCCTGTGTGAAGTGAAAGTGTTAGTCACTCAGTCATGTCTAACTCTGTGACTTCATGCACTGCAGCCCTCCGGACACCTCTGTCTAAGGGATTCTGCAAACAAGAATACTGGAGTGGGTAGCCATTCCATTCTCCAGGGAGTCTTCCCAACCTAGGGATTGAGCCCAGGTCTTCTGAATTACAGGCAGATTCTTTACCATCTGAGTCACCAGGGAAACCCCAGGGCTTGTGTACTTCACAACAGATAATGTAGAGAATAAGAGATATCTTCTGAGTATTTGGATAAATAATTCAAGTGTTCTCAGTGAGTACTGGTGTTTTGACATAAGGATGAATGAACAGTGGGTGGGAGACATGGAGGGAGTAACATGGAAATCTATACTATCATATGTGAAAAAGATAGCTATGGTCATTGCACTGTGGGAATAGGGGATCCTGCAGGGGCTCGGTGCTATGGCCTGGAGGGCTGGGATGGGGGGACTGGAAGGGAGGTGGAGGAAGGAGGGGGCCAGGGATATACATAAGACTAACCTGGGAACATACATATCTGTAAACAACAAAACTCTGTAAAAAAAAAAAAAAAAAGATAAAGAAATTTTTTTAAATGCAAAAAAAATTAATGATAAGAGTGCCAAAATTTACAAGGAAGAGCAGAGACTGGGGACACAGGTAGCTTTGGAGCACCAGGGCTCGTTGTGTGATTATAGAAGCCACAATCCCACCTAAGTGTGGGCGCTATTATGCTGTGGGTGAGGGGGAACCATCAGATAACGTTACTGAAAGGAATATGTGGGGTCCAGCTGTTTGGCACTCAAAAGTCAATAAACAGGCCAGGTTGGTGGAAAGGAAAGCTTGCTTTATTTCAAATGTTAGTAACTGGGTTGGGAGGAGGGTGACGGACATCTGTCCAAAGGTTGACTCCCTCCCAACTCCCGAGCAGGGGATGAGAGCTTTTATAAATGGGATGGGGGAAACAGTACGGTCATCTCTAACTGTCATCTTCAAATTGGTCATCAGCAGTCTGATCAGCATCGTCTTGAATGCTTTAGGTACAGTTAATCTTCAGTTCCAGGGTCCATTTGTTTCTATTTCTTTGCTGTCTATTCTCAGAATTATGGTTGCTCATGGCCTGGGTACACTCTTGTCATCATGTAGCTAACTTCTCCACCTGGGGTTTTAGTTATCTATAAGACAGCTCACAAGATATGGCTCAGAATAGTATCTATAGCCCTTGGAAAAGAATTGAAGGTCCCTGACTATGCTTAACGACCACATTGGTATTATTTAGTCTCCTGTGACTGTTTTCTTTTGTTTCAGTATTTCTCACTTCTATAATTAAACTTATTCTTTGATTAAAACAAGGCAGGTGGAGGACAAGCAGTTGGGGTGGCAAAGACCATACTTGTTCTTTCAATAAGAATGTCCGTAGGATCCCCCTCTTCCTGCTCTTTAAGGAGACTACTTCCTTGGTCATTCAACTTTTCCCACCTCCCAATACTGAAGCCCTATCTTCTATAGTGGATCATGGGCTTTATAAGGATGAATGAACGGTGGATGGGAGGCATGGAGAGTAACGTGGAAATCTATACTATCATATGTGAAAAAGATAGCTATGGTCATTGCACTGTGGGAATAGGGGATCCTGCAGGGGCTCGGTGCTATGGCCTGGAGGGCTGGGATGGGGGGACTGGAAGGGAGGTGGAGGAAGGAGGGGGCCAGGGATATACATAAGACTAACCTGGGAACATACATATCTGTAAACAACAAAACTCTGTAAAAAAAAAAAAAAAAAGATAAAGAAATTTTTTTAAATGCAAAAAAAATTAATGATAAGAGTGCCAAAATTTACAAGGAAGAGCAGAGACTGGGGACACAGGTAGCTTTGGAGCACCAGGGCTCGTTGTGTGATTATAGAAGCCACAATCCCACCTAAGTGTGGGCGCTATTATGCTGTGGGTGAGGGGGAACCATCAGATAACGTTACTGAAAGGAATATGTGGGGTCCAGCTGTTTGGCACTCAAAAGTCAATAAACAGGCCAGGTTGGTGGAAAGGAAAGCTTGCTTTATTTCAAATGTTAGTAACTGGGTTGGGAGGAGGGTGACGGACATCTGTCCAAAGGTTGACTCCCTCCCAACTCCCGAGCAGGGGATGAGAGCTTTTATAAATGGGATGGGGGAAACAGTACGGTCATCTCTAACTGTCATCTTCAAATTGGTCATCAGCAGTCTGATCAGCATCGTCTTGAATGCTTTAGGTACAGTTAATCTTCAGTTCCAGGGTCCATTTGTTTCTATTTCTTTGCTGTCTATTCTCAGAATTATGGTTGCTCATGGCCTGGGTACACTCTTGTCATCATGTAGCTAACTTCTCCACCTGGGGTTTTAGTTATCTATAAGACAGCTCACAAGATATGGCTCAGAATAGTATCTATAGCCCTTGGAAAAGAATTGAAGGTCCCTGACTATGCTTAACGACCACATTGGTATTATTTAGTCTCCTGTGACTGTTTTCTTTTGTTTCAGTATTTCTCACTTCTATAATTAAACTTATTCTTTGATTAAAACAAGGCAGGTGGAGGACAAGCAGTTGGGGTGGCAAAGACCATACTTGTTCTTTCAATAAGAATGTCCGTAGGATCCCCCTCTTCCTGCTCTTTAAGGAGACTACTTCCTTGGTCATTCAACTTTTCCCACCTCCCAATACTGAAGCCCTATCTTCTATAGTGGATCATGGGCTTTATATTTTTGCTTCTCTGGGTAACAGCTCAAAGATTTCACAGGTATAGAGTCTTTGCCCTCCTCCACTGTTCATATGATGTCCGTATACGTATTAAATAATCAATCTACATCTGCTTCGAATGTGCTGCTCTCCTTTAAAACTAACATATTGGGGGCTTCCCTGGTGGCCCAGTGGGTAAGGACACCGCCTTACCCGCCTGCAAGGGGTGCTGGTTCGATCCCTGGCCTGGGAAGATCCCATGTGCTGTGGAGCGGCTGGACCGATGTGTCCAATTACTGAGCCGGAGCTCCGGGGCACATGTGCCCAGAGCTGGTGCTCTGCGACAACAGAGGCCACCGTGATGGGAGGCCCACACAGGCGGAAGAATAAAGATGGATGAAAATAGATAAATGAAAGACCAATAGAAGTGGCCCTCCCACCCCGCTCCCTCCCAACCCGCTCCCTCCCCAAAAAATAAAATAAAATGTTAAAAAAAAAAAAAAAAAACTAACATATTGGGCTTCCCTGATAGCTCAGTGGCGAAGAGTTCACCTGCCAATGTAGGAGACACGGGTTCGATCCCTGACCGGGAAGATCCCACATGCTGTGGAGCAACTAAGCCCGTGAGCCACAACGATGGAGCCTGGGCTCAATGATGGAGCCTGGGTAGACTCTTGTCATCATGTAGCTAACTTCTCCACCTGGGGTTTTAGTTATCTATAAGACAGCTCACAAGATATGGCTCAGAATAGTATCTATAGCCCTTGGAAAAGAATTGAAGGTCCCTGACTATGCTTAACGACCACATTGGTATTATTTAGTCTCCTGTGACTGTTTTCTTTTGTTTCAGTATTTCTCACTTCTATAATTAAACTTATTCTTTGATTAAAACAAGGCAGGTGGAGGACAAGCAGTTGGGGTGGCAAAGACCATACTTGTTCTTTCAATAAGAATGTCCGTAGGATCCCCCTCTTCCTGCTCTTTAAGGAGACTACTTCCTTGGTCATTCAACTTTTCCCACCTCCCAATACTGAAGCCCTATCTTCTATAGTGGATCATGGGCTTTATATTTTTGCTTCTCTGGGTAACAGCTCAAAGATTTCACAGGTATAGAGTCTTTGCCCTCCTCCACTGTTCATATGATGTCCGTATACGTATTAAATAATCAATCTACATCTGCTTCGAATGTGCTGCTCTCCTTTAAAACTAACATATTGGGGGCTTCCCTGGTGGCCCAGTGGGTAAGGACACCGCCTTACCCGCCTGCAAGGGGTGCTGGTTCGATCCCTGGCCTGGGAAGATCCCATGTGCTGTGGAGCGGCTGGACCGATGTGTCCAATTACTGAGCCGGAGCTCCGGGGCACATGTGCCCAGAGCTGGTGCTCTGCGACAACAGAGGCCACCGTGATGGGAGGCCCACACAGGCGGAAGAATAAAGATGGATGAAAATAGATAAATGAAAGACCAATAGAAGTGGCCCTCCCACCCCGCTCCCTCCCAACCCGCTCCCTCCCCAAAAAATAAAATAAAATGTTAAAAAAAAAAAAAAAAAAACTAACATATTGGGCTTCCCTGATAGCTCAGTGGCGAAGAGTTCACCTGCCAATGTAGGAGACACGGGTTCGATCCCTGACCGGGAAGATCCCACATGCTGTGGAGCAACTAAGCCCGGGAGCCACAATGATGGAGCCTGGGCTCTAGAGCCTCGGAGCCGCAACTATGGAGCCCATGTGCCACAACGACTGAAGCCCATGTGCTCTAGAGCCTGGGTTCCAGAAGAGAAGTCACTGCAACAAGAAGCCTGCTCACCTCAACTAGAGAGTGGCCCATACTTCCTGCAACTAAAGAAGAGCCTGTAGCGGCAGTGAAAACCCAGAATAGCCAAAAATAAATAAATAAATAAATACAATGCATTCCTTTTAAAAAATGAGCATATTTACTAACAAGGCATACTTAAATTAGAGTTCAATGATAATAGGAAAATACATAGTGTTAGAAATAGAACTCAAAGGCATATACTTAAAAGGAGTATTTTTATGTGAGAATGGCTAGTCACAGAATCTTATAGATAGTTTGGATCAAATTTTTAAAAATATATGGCTAAACAAATCCATGTAGATTAATACTTAGAAAAACTGACAGGGTTTATAAAGTGTGAATCATAAGTACCTTTATGAGAAGGAAAAGGCATGTCCATTTGTACCTGTGTATTGGACAGATCAGCTGTGGGTAAGGGAAATTTTTTTGTATTTTTCTGTACCAATACATATTTAAGAACAAAGTACTTTTCTCAACAAGCAAATCCCATGAAAATGGGCCTTTCTCCATCCCTCCAAACCCGCTCCCCACCCTCCCAGCTACAAAACAATGCCTCCCAGTAGGGAGCCCAAATTGACCTCTTTCCTCACCTGTATAGCCTTTCCTAGCTGGGAAATTCAGTCTAAACTGAGAACAGTTTAAGCAATGGCTTGGCCATTTGCTGTGTGTTTCCCCTTAAACAAACTATTTCATGTCATATAACTTAGTTTCCTTATCTCAAGCCCCTCTCTTTATCATCCCCTAATCCTCTCTGGGGCCGCTCTCGATTTTCCTATCCAACTCCTTCAGGATCCTCCTTGGGCCATCAATCTTTCGTATTCTCTCATAAAGACCCCTCAACCACAGACTGTCACGCTGGCTGATCAATTCCGACCCGCAACAGTCTCCTTCACTTTTGGACTCTTTCCAGTTTGTAGAACAGGCTCTATGTTCTGTTCTTTCGATATCTTATGTCCGTGACAAGCAGAACTATTTCTTGGGTTCTCAGCATCGCCAGCACCCAAGTCTTGGATTCCTGAGTTATGCTCTTGGGTTCCGGGACACCTGATGTTGCAATTTCAATTCCTCTTAGTCTTGAGTTTCCATTTACTGAAAGTGGTAATGTGGTTCCCAGGTTCCTTTAGTCACAAACTTTGGTTTCCATCTCTCTGATAATATCAACTTCTGGCAATCAGTAGAAAAAGGGTGAAATCTTAGCAAAGGTCATTTTTGTCTGTCAGACAGTAGGAAGTTTTTGCTCTAAATACTTCTGAAGTACAGAACTCACGGAGATGACTGACTCTTTGCAGCACTGTAAGAAGAAAGCACAAGCTACTCAAATGAACCAATAATAAACTACAGTAAAATGAAAAATCACCTCAGTTTTAAGGAATGCTGGCCATGGGCCCTAAGACTGAATGACTTCTACCTATGTTGACACAGAACAATCTCCACAGAACAATCTTTATAGTATAAAGAGAGGTCAAATTGTTGGGTGATTTGTCAGTAAAATACTTCATAACTCTAAAAGTATGTATTTGAGAACATTTACAGGATTCTTATAACTTTCAAGATTAAAATATGCATCTTATGTATACTGGAACAAATAATAATTTTGTGATAGTAAATAGTAGCTGTTTAAGGAAGGCTAGATCAAGGTATGAATAAATCATATATCTCTTGTGTTTTGGGTATATTTTTTTCACCCAATATTTATTCATGTTGTCCTGGTTATCAAAAATAATTTTTTCAATTTAAATAAGACGAGAATATAGCTGCAGCACCATCTAAGGCATGACATGCCCCAACTCTGTGTCTGTTCTGCTCATGATGCTTCTTGAAATTCCATATGCATACAGAACATCTGAAGGCTTCCCTGGTGGCTCAGATGGTAAAGAGTCTGCCTGTAGGCAGAAGGCCTGGGACCGGAAGATCCCCTGGAGCAGGAAATGGCAACCCACTCCAGTATTCTTGCCTGGAAAATCCCATGGACAGAGGAGCCAGGTGGGCTACAGTCCATGGGGTTGCAAAGAGTTGGACACAACTGAGCAACTGACACTTCACTTCAGAGAACATCTGGTATCTTTTCTTAAATCACAGTTTCTAACTCAGTACCATTGAGCTTTTACCATGGTTAGGAAGCAGGGCTTACTGTTGTTGCAACTTCATGGACCATGCGTCAATTCATCTCAAAATGTTTTGAATACTGATATTTGAATTGTCTCACATATCTACCTCCAGATGTACACAAATGCAATGAAAAAAAAAAAGAGGTACAACAGCTTTAAAGACATAGTCACTATTTGCAGAAGGGATAGTTGTCTAGCAAAGAAACTTTATAGAATTTACTGGAAAATATTGAGAGTTCTACATCTACATCAAGATCAACATGTAAAGTGCATTGCTTTTTTCTATCAGGAAAAACCAATTTTGATATAGGAAAATTGTTTGAATTTAAGAATAAAACTAGGAACAATCCTCCAACAATGCATGAAGTTCTAAAGGAGAAAGCTATAAAGTATAACCAAAAGAAATCATAAGCTATATACAGAGCTTTACCGGAGAGGCTGGAAAATCTTAGGTTTATAAGGAATCTATTATCTCTAATTACCTCCGAATTAACCTACACAGCCAGTTTAATCAAAATCCAAGTTCTAAGACATGTTTATGGAACTTATTAAGCTATAAAGTTTACGTAGAAGAAAAACATGAAAGAGGAAATAGTATAGTTGTATAGAATGATATTGATCAATTGTTCACAATTGCTATTTCTTACCCTCTGGTTTGTCTTGATCAAACTTGAAACAAGCGTTTCTCTCTCCTATGGGTCCCTGAACTAAGTTTACCTACAAGCCTGTGTAAACACCAAAATAAAGTGGAACATGCCCTCATTTTTAATTTCTCCTGGGAAATGGTTGACCACAGTCAGACCCATTTCCTGGCACAAACCACAGATCATTTCCCCTTATTTGTCTAATTTACCTCTCCAAAAATTAAGCTTATCTCTGCCTGCTTCCTCCTTTGCCCTATAAAAAAAAAAAAAAACAAAACTTTTTCTGTATGATTTTGAGATGCTCACAGATTTCTGAGATGAGAGTGTTCTCCCTATGGCAATAGATATCCTGGTGAAAGTCTCTTCTTATTCAACAGGAAATACTTATCCTTATTTAACAGGAAATATAGAAATTAGCCTCATAACACATACAAAAACAAAACAAAGGCATTTCACATGTGGTATTGGCCTGGAAATGGGAAATGGATTCATGAAACAGAACAACAAATACATCATGTATAGAAATTTAATGTATGATAGATGTGACATTTCAAATCAACATATGAAAAATAACATGTGAAGTTAGGAAAGTCAAAATAACTTCTCCAATAAATCATGTCAGGATAGCAGGTTATTTATTCAGGAAAAAATATTTTTTATATTAATTATTTATTTGGCTACATCGGGATCATCTATCTTTATTATAGCATGTAGAATCCTTAGTTGTAGCATGTGGGATCTAGTTCCCTGACCAGGGATTGAACCCAGACCCCCTGCATTGGAAACTCAAAGTCTTAGCCACTGGACCACCGGGGAAGTCCCAGGAAAATAATTATTGACTGAACAAATTTCAGGTATACTTAAAATCTGCCAAATAAACATTGGAAGGTGAAGGACAATGTCCTAGGCAAGACTAAAGCAAAATCCATATAGTAAATAATTAAAAAACTAGACCAAAATCAAAGTTTGTAATGACATGACTACTGATTTCATCTTACAGTTATAATGGGGATATTTACCCTGTGTACTATCAGCATGAACACAGACAGCCGTCATCATCAGGTGAGCCTGGTATTCCCAGATATTCCTGTCCGCAGAGGTCAGAAAATGTGCAGTTAACAGGGTGTGAATGTCATCTTGGACCCCTTACACAGCATTCAACTTTTTGACCTGTGCATCCTCAGTATCTGTCTTTCCTGCCAACATAGTCACTGATTCCTTTCCCTGGAGAATGTTGTGAACTGGTCAGGTTCATTAGTAATCAGATCCCAGCTTAGAAATGGTGACTTAGTTGTATCTGGTTAATAATGCCCTTTTTCTTCAGGATCCTGGGGCTCCTACTATGAGTAGGAGATTGGGTGAATTCCGAGGGGATACAACTGTGACTTATACATACATTTTCATTTTAAAAGCCTGCATTTAAAAGGAGTAACCTGGCCCTAATTTCTGTGTTAAAACCCCATTTGGTGTTATTGAGCTTGCTTTTCTTTATTTTTTCACCCCAGTCAAAATGGATCATCTTGCTCTAGTCTCAAAACAAGAAGCTTCAGCAGTCCCTTTCCTGCTGAGAATATTCTTAGGGGATTAAAACTGTTGATACGGTTGCTTCCAACATGGCTTTCTCTAAAATTAAAATGAATATTTTCTCTCTTTTCTTTACCTTTCTCCAGGAATAAAGCAGGTAGCATGTTTTCAGGACAAAAAAATATGGTAGCAAAGGACAGCATAATCAGAGTTCAAAGGTGTGATATCATTCAAAATTTTGCATTATGTTTTTTAAAGACATATAGGCATACATCCATTAAACCCATACACACATCATGCACATGTATATATTCTTAAAAATTTAAAATAAGTAAATACAATTAATAAAACAGATTTTGCAAAAGATATGAGTATATAATTCAGAGTGCCATGAAAATACAAAAATATGTGAAAATTTCAACAACAATAGAATGAAAGAAGTACAAATTTGTCTGAGATTAAAATGAACTGTTTACCCCATTAAATTGGGGGAAGTTGAAAGCATTTGATTATGCATAATTTCAAGATTCCTAAGTCTCCTAAAGTTGAAATATGAATCTTACAGAATCTTATAAATGTAATGTTGAAAGTTTCTTTACAAATTATCTAGACTGGTTCTTTACAAATTATATACTGCCATTCTATTGAGGAAAAAGCCTGTGCCTCCTTCAGAGTCACTGGCCCATAGGCTTGAAGTTTTGACCTTTTTCTATCCACAAATATGTCAGGTTGGTTTGAAATGGAGCAGGACTCTATGGTCTGTTTCCCACTATGTCCTCTGCCTGCCTTTAGCCTGTGGAAAACTTTAATCCAAGGATAAGTTTAACCACAGAAGTGAGAAATGCTGAAACAAAGAAAACAGGCAAAGGAGACTAAATAATAGTGATGTAGTCATTAACCAAAGGACTTTTAGTTCCTTCTCAAGGGCTCCTACTATGAGTAGGAGATTGGGTGAATTCCGAGGGGATACAACTGTGACTTATACATACATTTTCATTTTAAAAGCCTGCATTTAAAAGGAGTAACCTGGCCCTAATTTCTGTGTTAAAACCCCATTTGGTGTTATTGAGCTTGCTTTTCTTTATTTTTTCACCCCAGTCAAAATGGATCATCTTGCTCTAGTCTCAAAACAAGAAGCTTCAGCAGTCCCTTTCCTGCTGAGAATATTCTTAGGGGATTAAAACTGTTGATACGGTTGCTTCCAACATGGCTTTCTCTAAAATTAAAATGAATATTTTCTCTCTTTTCTTTACCTTTCTCCAGGAATAAAGCAGGTAGCATGTTTTCAGGACAAAAAAATATGGTAGCAAAGGACAGCATAATCAGAGTTCAAAGGTGTGATATCATTCAAAATTTTGCATTATGTTTTTTAAAGACATATAGGCATACATCCATTAAACCCATACACACATCATGCACATGTATATATTCTTAAAAATTTAAAATAAGTAAATACAATTAATAAAACAGATTTTGCAAAAGATATGAGTATATAATTCAGAGTGCCATGAAAATACAAAAATATGTGAAAATTTCAACAACAATAGAATGAAAGAAGTACAAATTTGTCTGAGATTAAAATGAACTGTTTACCCCATTAAATTGGGGGAAGTTGAAAGCATTTGATTATGCATAATTTCAAGATTCCTAAGTCTCCTAAAGTTGAAATATGAATCTTACAGAATCTTATAAATGTAATGTTGAAAGTTTCTTTACAAATTATCTAGACTGGTTCTTTACAAATTATATACTGCCATTCTATTGAGGAAAAAGCCTGTGCCTCCTTCAGAGTCACTGGCCCATAGGCTTGAAGTTTTGACCTTTTTCTATCCACAAATATGTCAGGTTGGTTTGAAATGGAGCAGGACTCTATGGTCTGTTTCCCACTATGTCCTCTGCCTGCCTTTAGCCTGTGGAAAACTTTAATCCAAGGATAAGTTTAACCACAGAAGTGAGAAATGCTGAAACAAAGAAAACAGGCAAAGGAGACTAAATAATAGTGATGTAGTCATTAACCATAGTCAAGGACTTTTAGTTCCTTCTCAAGGGCTATAATTACTATTCTGAGCCATATCTTGTGAGCTGTCTTATAGATACTAAAACCCCAGGGGTTAACTACATGATGTCGAGACTGTGCCCAGAATGTGAGCTGCCACAATTCCAACACTGAAAGATGAACCTTGCAGGTTAGCATTTGGTGCCCAATATTCTACTGGGATAGAGTGGAGAAATAGCTACAGAAAAAAATGAAGAACCAAAGCGGAAATGATATCCAGCTGTGGTTGTATCTGGTGAGGAAAGTAAAGTCTGATGCTGTAAAGAACAATATTGCATAGCAACCTGAAATGTTAGGTCCATGAATCAAGGTAAATTGAATGTGGTCCAATGGGAAATGGTAAGAGTGAACATCAATGTTTTAGGAATCAGTGAGCGAAAATGGATGGGGAATGGGAGAATTTAATTCAGATGACCATTATATCTACTACTCTAGGCAACAGTCTCTCAGAAGGAATGGAGCAGTCCTCATCATCAACCAGAGTCCAAAATACAGTACTTGGTGGCAATGTCAAAAATGACAGAATGATCTTGGTTCATTGCCAAAGCAAATCATTCCACGTGACAATAATCCAAGTCTATGCCCCAACCTTTAATGCTAAAGAAGCTGAAGTTGAATTATTCTGTGAAGACCTACAAGACCTCATAAAACTAACACCAGAAAAAAAAGTCCTTTTCATCATAGGGGACTGAAATCCAAAAGTAGGAAGTTGGGAGATGCCTGGAATAACAGGTGAGTTTGGCCTTGGACTACAAAATGAAGCAGGGCAAAGGCTAACAGAGTTTTGCCAAGCGAATGCCTAGTCATAGCAAACACCCTCTTCCAACAACATAAGATGGCTCTACACATGGGCATCACAAGATGGTCAGTATCCAAATCAGATTGATTATATTCTTTGCAGCCAAAGATGGAGAAGCCCTATACAGTCAGCAAAAAAAAAAAAAAAAAGAGACCTAGAGCTGAATGTGACTCAGATCATCAGGAGGCTGGTAAGGTGGTTTCCCTTCTCTTTAAGAATTTTCCACAATTTGTTGTGACACACACAGTCAAAGGTTTTAGTGTGGTCAATGAAGCAGAAGTAGATGTTTTTCTGGAATTCTCTTGATTTTTCTATGATCCAGCATATGTTGGCAATTTGATCTCTGATTCTTCTACCTTTGCTAAATCCAGCTTGTATATCTGGAAGCTCTTGATTCATGTACCACTGAAGCCTTACTTGAAGGATTTTGAGCATAATCTTGTATAATCTTGGATCTTAGTCTTCTGTTAACTTCCTTCTAAATAATATAAATGATGGACTAGTACATAGAAGTCACTTAAACCAACTGACACAAAAATTTTTATATTAAAAGTGAAAAAACAAAAGTAGAAGCACCCTATGACCCAGCAATCTCACTCTTAGGCTTATATCCTGATGAAATCAAAACTGAAAGAATCACCTGTACCCCAATGTTCATTGCAGCTCTCTATACAATAGCCAGAACATGGAAGCAACCTAGATGTCCATCGACGAATGAATGGATCCAGAAGCTCTGGTACATATATACAATGGAATACTACTCAGCTGTTAAAAGAAATGCAGAAGAATCAGTCCTAATGAAGTGGCTGGCTCTAGAACCTATCATAAAAAGTGAGTAAGTCAAAAAGAGAAAGACAAATACAGTATACTAACACACATATATGGAATCTAGTAGGATGGTCTTGATAACACACGCAGGGAACTCATGGAAAAACAGACAGAGAATAGACATAGGGACATTGTGGGGAAGAAATAGGGAGGGGGAAGCATGGAGGGAGTAACATGGAAACCTATACTGTTATGTGTGGAAAAGATAGCTAGTGTCATAGTGCTAAGGGAATATGAGTGCTTACAATGGCTTGGGGCGAAGGTCTGGAGGGGTGGGATGGGGGGAACTAGGAGGGGTGGGGACCATGGATATGCATATGACTGATCTGGGAACATACATGTCTGTGAACAACAAAACTCTGTAAAACTTTTAAAATAAAGAATAAAAATAAATAAGTAAATAAAAATGCAAACCCTTAGGAAAAAAAAGAGTTAAAAAGTGAAAAAAAAAAGTATGATAGCAAGAGTGTTGACTGAATATAGGAAGTTAATCCTACCCTATAGCACATGGGGAATTTGTTGGAGAACCATTAAATAGAAGAGCTGTAGAATTTATCACAATGTAAAAAACATATACTCTACTACCCAAGATTAGAACTAAACAATATCTATTCTAAGGAAAAAACCAAATGTTCTCCTTATGGTATTTTTGAGACATTCACCGCAGCGTTATTGTATGGGCATAAAAATAGAGAGTGGAAAAATATAATTTTTTCATATTGTGTTATCTGGATATATGCTGCTGTCGTTGCTGCTGTGTTGCCACTTCAATCATGTCTGACTCTGCAATCTTATGGACTCTAGCCCTCCAGGCTCCTCTGTCCATGGAATTCTCCAGGCAAGAGTACTGGACTGGGTTGCCAGGCCCTCCTCCAGGGGATCTTCCCAACTCAGGGATCAAGCCTGGATCTTCTGCATTTACCCCTGAGCCACCAGGGAAGCCCCCTGAATATATGCAACAGCAACCAAAAAGGAAAATGTGGATTTACATGCAATGACATGAAATACTTCCCCAAGAACTCCTTTTGTTGACTAAAGGAACTTTGAGGAAAAGGTTTATAGCATGAAAAACTTTATTTTAAAACACACTCTCAGCTGAAATATGCGCAAATATATATCAGACAAACATAAGACTCTAGAAGGTGGAGAGAAAGAAGATAGGACACAAAAAAAGCTTATAAATACAGAGGTCAGATACCAGAAAGGGGAAGTGGGTGCAGTGGGTGAAGGGGATCAAAAGATATAAACATCAGGCCATAAAATGTCATGCAGATATAAAGCAACAGTAGCTAATAATACTGTATTGCAAAGTTGCTAACGAAGCAAACCATTTTTTAATGTTCTATTCAGAATTTAATGATTCTTCTATATCAATCTTATCTATGGATAGTAGTCATAGTGACAAGTTCCTTCTCTCTCCCTACTCCCTAGCTTAAGCAATCAGGAAATTTATTATTTTACTATATTGGGAAGTTCTGAGACCAAACAAGCTTCAGCTCTTGACATCAATAAAGTCAGTTCAGTTAAATCACTCACTTTGTGATCCCATGGACTGCAGCATGCCAGGCTTTCCTGTCTTTCACCATCTCTCAGCGTTTGCTCAGACTCATATCCATTGAGTCAGTGATGCCATCCGACTATCTTATCCTTTGCCATCCCCTTCTCCTCTTGCCCTCAATCTTTCCCAGCATCAGGGTCTTTTCCAATGAGTCATCTCTTCACATCAAGTGACCAAAGTATTGGAGCTTCAGCTTCAGTATCAGTCCTTCCATTGCACATTCAGGGTTGATTTCCTTTAGGATTGAATGCTTTGATCTCCCTGCTGTCCAAGGGACTCTCAAGAGTCTTCTCCAACACCACAGTTTGAGGGTCTCAATTCTTCGGCACTCAGCCATCTTTATGGTCCAATTCTCACATCCATATATGACGACTGGGAAAACCATAGCTTTGACTCTACAGCAATGTCATCAAGGTCCATTTTTCTGCCCTGCCTTTCTGACTGGATTGGTGCCCCCTTCAGTCTGCTGGATCACACAGTTCCAGCATTGCATCCAAAAATAGCAATGTACAGAAAGAAAGGAGCTTTTTTTTTTTTTTTTCCACTTAGGAAGGTGTAATCTTACTAGAAGCTCCACGGATTTTTGTCCTTATTGCAAGAATGGAGTCACTACTCCATTCTTGAGATGGGGGACTGTAATTATTTAAGGTCAAACCGAATGTACCCTAGAAATGGGAGTGGTGATGGTGGCTATTGTTTATAACTGGAGAACTTGGACATTGAGGACTAAGGAAACAAATACGATGGACATCATGGAGCACATGTCTGTGAGTTAACTCGCCTAATTTAGTTAAACTCTGTTTTGATGAGTTAGTATTGGATTGGCCAAACAGCTCAAAGTTCACGTCACAAGCAAAAAATGTTGTGACCATGTGTGGTTACGGGTGTTAACTAGACTTATTTCGATAAACATTTGTTAATATATATAAATATCAACATCATCATGTTCCACATTTGAAACTAATATCATATTGTGTGTCAATTATACCATAATTTTAAAATGTCTGTTAATGAGTAATAACACATCATTCTGCTCACTCTGACCTAGGGTTTCTATAGGGGCGTAAAGACTAGTAGTGATTCTTGAAGTGATTCATGAAGATTCTTCATGTTGGGGAGGTTTTCTTATGCAAGTGTCATATCTTCCTATATAAAAAAGATTCAAAAACTCTGAGTATTTTGCTGTGTATGTATGCGTGTGAGTTGCTCAGTTGTGTCCGACTCTTTGTGATCCCATGGACTACAGCCCGCCAGGTTCTTCTGTCCATGGGATTCTCCAGGCAAGAATACGAGTGTGTGGCCATTCTCTTCTCCAGGGGATCTTCCTGACCCAGGGATCGAATCCAGGTCTCTCACATTGCAGGCAGATTCTTTACTGGCTGAGCCACCACATGCTAATTCTACCACGCAAATAGTTTAAAAATAGAACTGCAGTTTCTAAGAAGCTAATCATAGGACAGATCAGGGGAAAAAAGAGAATCCAGAGCAGCAATCTCCCAAGTCAGCTCCTTTAGAGTTCAAGTCAGACTTAAAAGAAGAAGTCTTTTCAACACACACAGACCAAAATCACACATCTCCTATGACTGAGCTTGCTGGTCTCTGCATCATGAAAACCGGATATCTAAGGTTTCTGCCAGGTGTGTAGAATTATAACAAGGGGGATAGTCAGAGAACTATCTGTTCAGTCTGAGAATATTGTCTCTTATTCCTTTCTTCATAATATCTAACTTGTTTTCCCATAGAAATTATGAGGATTTTAGTACATTTACAGTAAGTTTCAAAGGAGGAAGCTGGCGAAACTTACTCTCAGGGCGAATTGGGGTTTAAGAAAGATTTCTCATTTTACCATCCGTATGAGTCCAGGTTCTCCAGAGAAATAGAGACCACTGGAATGGACACAGCGAGGGAGGGAGAAAGGATTTATTTAAGATGAGTTAGTATTGGATTCCAAACAGCTCAAAGTTCACGTCACAAGCAAAAATGTTGTGACCATGTGTGGTTACGGGTGTTAACTAGACTTATTTCGATAAACATTTGTTAATATATATAAATATCAACATCATCATGTTCCACATTTGAAACTAATATCATATTGTGTGTCAATTATACCATAATTTTAAAATGTCTGTTAATGAGTAATAACACATCATTCTGCTCACTCTGACCTAGGGTTTCTATAGGGGCGTAAAGACTAGTAGTGATTCTTGAAGTGATTCATGAAGATTCTTCATGTTGGGGAGGTTTTCTTATGCAAGTGTCATATCTTCCTATATAAAAAAGATTCAAAAACTCTGAGTATTTTGCTGTGTATGTATGCGTGTGAGTTGCTCAGTTGTGTCCGACTCTTTGTGATCCCATGGACTACAGCCCGCCAGGTTCTTCTGTCCATGGGATTCTCCAGGCAAGAATACGAGTGTGTGGCCATTCTCTTCTCCAGGGGATCTTCCTGACCCAGGGATCGAATCCAGGTCTCTCACATTGCAGGCAGATTCTTTACTGGCTGAGCCACCACATGCTAATTCTACCACGCAAATAGTTTAAAAATAGAACTGCAGTTTCTAAGAAGCTAATCATAGGACAGATCAGGGGAAAAAAGAGAATCCAGAGCAGCAATCTCCCAAGTCAGCTCCTTTAGAGTTCAAGTCAGACTTAAAAGAAGAAGTCTTTTCAACACACACAGACCAAAATCACACATCTCCTATGACTGAGCTTGCTGGTCTCTGCATCATGAAAACCGGATATCTAAGGTTTCTGCCAGGTGTGTAGAATTATAACAAGGGGGATAGTCAGAGAACTATCTGTTCAGTCTGAGAATATTGTCTCTTATTCCTTTCTTCATAATATCTAACTTGTTTTCCCATAGAAATTATGAGGATTTTAGTACATTTACAGTAAGTTTCAAAGGAGGAAGCTGGCGAAACTTACTCTCAGGGCGAATTGGGGGTTTAAGAAAGATTTCTCATTTTACCATCCGTATGAGTCCAGGTTCTCCAGAGAAATAGAGACCACTGGAATGGACACAGCGAGGGAGGGAGAAAGGGATTTATTTAAGGAATTGCTTCATGGGGTTGGAGAGGTTGGAAAGTTCAAAATCTGCAGGGCAAGGAGGCAGACTGGAAAGTCAAGGAAAACCTGATCCTGCATCTCAAGTCCAAATGCAGTCTGGAAGAAGAATTCCCTTTTCCTCCATGAGGTCAGTCTTTTTCCTCTAAGGTGTTCAACTGCTTGAACAAGGATCACCTACATAGTAGAGGTAAACCACTTTATTCAGAGTCTGTTGATTTAAATGTTGTTTGTATGCATGCATGATCAGTCGCTCTGATCTCAGAGAGTGTCTGACACTTTGTGAACCTGTGGACTGTAGCCCACCAGGCTCCTCTGTCCATTGGGATTCCCCAGGCAAAAATACTGGAGTGGGTTGCTATTTCCTTTTGCAGGGGGTCTTCCTGATCCATGGATTGAGCCAGTGTCTCCTGCTTGACAGGCAGATTCTTTACTACTAAGCAACCTGGGAAGCCCTGATTTAAATGTTAGTCTCATCAGGAAACAAACGAGAAAACAAAAAACCCTTCACACTAACATCTAGACTACTGTTTGACCAAATATATAGGTACTATGGCTGAGACAAGCTGATAAAATATTGATTTCTTTCAGAAGAGTAGAAAACAAAGCTATTTGAAAATTCGAATGAGATAAAAATACCATACTTGGTCTTTAGGCTTTATGTGGGATGGAATGATTTAAAGGAATATAACAGTGAATTGGTGAAAAAATAATATCAGTAAGGTCAGCTTAATTTTTATGAATCTTTATTTCCTTCACTGTTTAGAATAATACCTGTTACCTAGTAAATCAAGTGTTCCTTATATGTTCTCCTCATTGGCTATAAATGGTTTCCTGGGTTTTATGAGAGTCGCCGTATTTCTTTTCTTCTGATATGTGGAACATGACTTTTTAATACTGAATATATTTGGGGAATATCCTGTGCAGACTCACAGATCAAAAAAGATTTTCATAGGGTGTATTGGTTCACATGGAGAGGATGACAAACTCCAACAAGTCCATGTATTGCCTATGAGAGTAAATTTTATTTCCTTCACCCATAGTTTTTTTCTTTTTATTAATTATTTATGTATTTATTTATTTTTGGCTATTCTGGGTTTTCACTGCTGCCACAGGCTCTTCTCTAGTTGCGGGGAGTGGGGGCTCTTCCTGAGGTGAGGTGAGCAGGCTTCTCTTTTTCCCCATAGACATTGTATTTTATGGTATGAATGTCAATTGTTTTATAATACTAATTTAGTATGTTTTATGTACTCTAGAAAACAAATACTATTTTAAAATATACACTGGAATTCATAAGAAAAGCAATGCAAAAAATATATGCTGGTAACACATCCAATAGGAAACTTATTCTCACTTTTATCATCCAGCCTCTTTGGTGATGCTTCTAGTGTTATGACAAATTTGATCTTCTTTGAAAAGTGTTGTCCATCGGTGAGCAGGCTTCTTGTTGTGGTGACTTTTCTTGTGGAACTTGGGCTCTAGGGCACACAAGCTTCAGTAGTTGTGGCACATAGGCTCCATAGTTGCGGCTCCGAGGCTCTAGAGTTCAGGCTCCATAGTTGTGGCTCACGGGCTTAGTTGCTCTGCAGTGTGTGAGATCTTCCCGGATCAGGGACTGAACCTGTGTCTCCTGCATTTGCAGGCGAACTTTTTACCACTGACCTACCAGGGAAGCCCCTATTAATTATTTTTTAAACTCTTTATTTTGTATTGAAGATTAGCCAATTAAAAATGCTCTGATAGTTTCAGGTGAACAGTGATGGGACTCAGGCATACATATTTGTTGTTCAGTTGCTCAGTTGTGTCTGACTGTTTGGCGACCCCATGGACTGCAGCTTCCCTGTCTTACACCATCTCCCAGAGCTTGCTCAAACTCATGTCCATTGAGCTGGTAATGCCATCCGAGCATCTCATCCTCTGTCATTCCCTTCTCCTGCTTTCAATCATTCCCAGTATTAGTCTTTACCAATGAGTCAATTCTTCTTTGCATCATGTGGCCAAGGTATTGGAGCTTCAGCTTTCAGCATCAGTCCTTCCAATGAATATTCAGGATTGATTCCCTTTAGGGTTGACTGGTTTGATCTCCTTGCAGTCCAAGGGACTCTCAAGAGTCTTCTCCAATACCACAGTTTGAAAGCATCAATTTTTTGGCATTCAGCCTTTTTTATGGTCCAGCTTTCACATCTATACATGACTACCGGAGAAACCATAGCTTTGACTAGAGGGATTTTTGTGAGCAAAGTGATGTCTCTGCTTTTTAGTATGCTGGCTAGATTTGTCATAACTTTTCTTCCAAGGTGAAAGCATCTTTTAATTTCATGGCTGCAGCCACCATCTGCAGTGATTTTGGAGTCCAAGAAAATAAAGTCTGTCACTGTTTCCATTGTTTGCCCATCTATTTGCCATGAAGTGATAGAACCAGATGCCATGATCTTAATTTTTTGGGAGGGGGATTGGGCGGGTGGGCCATTTCTATTGGTCTTTCGTTTGTCCATTTTCATCCATCTTTGTTCTTTGGCTTGTGTGGACTTCCCATCGCAGTGGCCTCTGTTGTTGCAGAGCACCGGCTCTGGGTGCATGCGCTCCAGAGCTCCGGCTCGGTAATTGGACACATTGGTCCAGCCGCTTCGCAGCACATGGGATCTTCCCAGGCCAGGGATCAAACCAGCATCCCTTGCACTGCAGGGTGGTGTCCTTACCCACTGGACCACCAGGGAAGCCCTGATCTTAATTTTTTGAATGTTGAGTTTTAAGCCAGCTTTTTCACTCTCCTCTTTTACCTTCATCAAGAGGTTTTTCAGTTTGTCTTCATTTCTACCACAAGGGTGTTGTCATCTGCTAATCTGAGGTTATTGATGTTTCTTCTGGCAATCTTGATTGCAGTTTGTGTTTCATCTAGTCCAGCGCTTTATATGATGTACCCTGCATAGATATTAAATAAGCAGGGTGACAACATACAGCCTTGATGTACCCCTTCCCCAACTTGGAACCAGTCCATTTTTCCATGTCTGGCTCTAACTGTTGCTTCTTGACCTGCATACAGATTTCACAGGAGGCAGGTAAGGTGGGCTGTTATTCCCATCTCATTTATAATTTTCCAGTTTGCTGTGATCCATACAGTCAAAAGCTTTAATGTAGTCAATGAGGCAGAAGTAGATGTTTTTCTGGAATTTCCTTGCTTTTTATATGATCCAGTGGACATTGTCAATTTGATCTCCAGTTCCTCTACCTTTTTAAAATGTGGCTTGTTCATCTGGAATTTCTCAGTTCATGTACTGCTGCAGCCTAGTTTGGAGGATTTTAAACATTACTTTGCTAGCATGTGAAATGAGCGCAATCGTGCAGTAGTTTGAATATTCTTTGGCATTGTCCTTCTTTAGAATTGGAATGAACACTGATCTTTTCCTGTCTTGTGGCCACTTCTGAATTTTCCAAATTTGCTGTTCTGTTGAGTGCAGTATTTTAACAGCATCATCTTTTGGGATTTGAAATAACTCAGCTGAAATTCCATCACTTCCACTAGCTGTGTTTGTAGGGATGCTTCCTAAGGCACACTCAATTTCGCACTCCAAGATGTCTGGTTCTAGGTGAGTGACCACACCATCGTGGTTGTACATATACATGCATACATTCTTCCCTGAATTCCCGCCCCTCCAGGCTACTACATAGCATTAGGCAGATTTCCATGTGCTATGCAGTAGGTCCTTGCTGGTCGTGCATTTTAAATATAACAGTGTGTCCATTTCCACCCCAAACTCCCTAACTATCCCTTTCCTCCATTGCCTCCCTGCAGCAACCGTAAGTTTGTTCTCCTTGTTTATGAAACTTTTTATGCTTTATAAGAAGTTCACCTATATCATTTCTGTTTAGATTCCACATATAAGGGTTGTTTTCATAACTGATAGCTTGGTAAGTAATTCATTTTCTCAGACTAAACTGGGAAATCAAGGAAAAAGGCTGTGCCCTCAATGCACTATAGCAGGACCAAGAGTTCAACTGGAAGGAAGTCATTGGACTTCCCTGCTGGTTCACAGGGTAAAGAATGTGCCTGTAATGCAAGGTACTGGGGTTTGATCCCTGAAAGATTCCCTGGAGAAGGTAATGGCTACCCACTCCAGTATTCTTGTCTGGAAAATTCCATGGACAGAAGAGCCTGGTGAGCTACAGTACATGGGGTTGCAGAGAGTTGGGAAATGTTGAGAGATTAGCAGTTTCACTTTCATAGAAGTCACTGGTGCTAAATGTGGAGAGTCCACTTAACCAGGGGATAGCAACTCTAGCTTAGAAATTGTCTTAATTCCTACTTCTCATCTGCTTTCAACTTCCTGTCTTCCGATTCCAGGGCTCCATGCCCTGCTGACATTGTTGTGAGCCAGGGCTCAATCTTGGGGTTGCTTCACTCTAATGCCCGGGCTCATCTTATATCATTTCATGGAATATAGATGGAAACAATGAAAACAGAGACAGACTTTATTTTCTTGGGTTCCAAAATCACCGTGGATGGTGACTGCAGCCATGAAATTAAAAGATGCTTGCTCCTTGGAAGAAAAGCTATGACAAACCTAGACAATGTATTAAAAAACAGAGACATTAGTTTGCCAGTAAAGGTCCATCTAGTCAAAACTATGGTTTTTCCAGCAGTCATGTATAGATGTAAGAGCTGGACAATAAGAAAAGCTGAGTACTGAAGAACTGATGCCTTCAGATTATGGTGCTATAGGAGACTCTTGAGGATCCCTTGGGCAGCAAGGGGATCAAACCAGTCAATTCCAAAGGAGATCAATCCTGAATATTCATCAAAAGAACTGATGTTGAAGCTGAAGCTCCAGTACTTTGGCCACCTGATGTGAAGAAGAACCAATTCATTGGAAAAGACCCTGATGCTGGGGAAGATTGAAAGCAGGACGAGAAGGGGATGATGGAGGCTGAGATGGTTGGATGGCATCACCAACTCAACAGACATGAGTTTGAGCAAGCTCTGGGTGATGGTGTAGGACAGGGAAGTTGGTGTGCTACAGTCCATGGGGTTGCAAAGAGTTGGACATGACTGAAAAACAGCAACATCTTATATCATGTATGTTAAACATGAGGAGTGGTCCTGGAAGAGAAACCTTCAGAGAAGCTTTCTGCTATTGCCTTAGAACCAGTAACCTGGGTATGGGCAAATGCAAGTCAATGTAAAGGACTTTCTTCCTACAATTTAACACCTCCATTGGAGAGGCTGGCTTGTCTAAGATGTGTCACTGACACCACCTGTCTGTCTATGTATGCTCTGTCCTTTACGTAGCACATGAGATTCCATGAGGACTGTATCCGTTGCTGACTGACTCCTCAGGGAGTCCCAATAGTTGGAGGTGAAAGTCTGAATTATTGACTTAATTCCTACTTCTCATCTGCTTTCAACTTCCTGTCTTCCGATTCCAGGGCTCCATGCCCTGCTGACATTGTTGTGAGCCAGGGCTCAATCTTGGGGTTGCTTCACTCTAATGCCCGGGCTCATCTTATATCATTTCATGGAATATAGATGGAAACAATGAAAACAGAGACAGACTTTATTTTCTTGGGTTCCAAAATCACCGTGGAGGGTGACTGCAGCCATGAAATTAAAAGATGCTTGCCCCTTTGGGAAGAAAAGCTATGACAAACCTAGACAATGTATTAAAAAACAGAGACATTAGTTTGCCAGTAAAGGTCCATCTAGTCAAAACTATGGTTTTTCCAGCAGTCATGTATAGATGTAAGAGCTGGACAATAAGAAAAGCTGAGTACTGAAGAACTGATGCCTTCAGATTATGGTGCTATAGGAGACTCTTGAGGATCCCTTGGGCAGCAAGGGGATCAAACCAGTCAATTCCAAAGGAGATCAATCCTGAATATTCATCAAAAGAACTGATGTTGAAGCTGAAGCTCCAGTACTTTGGCCACCTGATGTGAAGAAGAACCAATTCATTGGAAAAGACCCTGATGCTGGGGAAGATTGAAAGCAGGACGAGAAGGGGATGATGGAGGCTGAGATGGTTGGATGGCATCACCAACTCAACAGACATGAGTTTGAGCAAGCTCTGGGTGATGGTGTAGGACAGGGAAGTTGGTGTGCTACAGTCCATGGGGTTGCAAAGAGTTGGACATGACTGAAAAACAGCAACATCTTATATCATGTATGTTAAACATGAGGAGTGGTCCTGGAAGAGAAACCTTCAGAGAAGCTTTCTGCTATTGCCTTAGAACCAGTAACCTGGGTATGGGCAAATGCAAGTCAATGTAAAGGACTTTCTTCCTACAATTTAACACCTCCATTGGAGAGGCTGGCTTGTCTAAGATGTGTCACTGACACCACCTGTCTGTCTATGTATGCTCTGTCCTTTACGTAGCACATGAGATTCCATGAGGACTGTATCCGTTGCTGACTGACTCCTCAGGGAGTCCCAATAGTTGGAGGTGAAAGTCTGAATTATTGATTCTGAGTACAGTACAGGAGGTGAAGGGATGCCACAGGAAAGCTGAGGGATGCAGGGCCCAGAACCATCTCCCCAGGAAGCAATGACTATGGGCACAGGAACTGAAATTTTGTGTGACTATTCTCTTGGTCATCCTTCTGTTTTTCAGCCCCAGAATTCTTCATACTGCTGTTTTTGCCATTGGAATCTGCATCCTCTAACAAGGAACGTGAGTTTGCTCATCCAACCCCCTTCATGACATAAGCTGTGGAGTACATCCTCGGGTCTGTGTCCTATTACCAACAAGGGAAGGGGAAAGTAGGCTTGTGCTGCATGTGAAGTTCAAACACCATTTTCTGAACATAAGAGAAGCTATTCCCCCCTCCCTACTCTAATATGCCCAGAGTTTTTTTGTCTCTTCCTCTTCCAGTGGAGGGCTTCCTGGGTGGCTCAGTGCTAGAGAATCCATCTGCTAATGCAGGAGACATGGGTTTAATCCCTGGGTCACAAAGATTCCCCTGGAGAAGGAAATGACAATCCACTCAGGTATTCTTGCCTAGAGAATTCCATGGCCTGAGGAGCCTGGTGGGCTACAGTCCATGGGGTCACAAAGAATAGGACACGACTTAGTGACTAAACACCGACTTCCAATGGAAGCCATCCCATCCTTTCCCTCTTTTCCCCTAGTATTAGATCACCAGTTTGAAGCTGGTGTCTTTGTTCATTCCTTGACCTGACTATGTCTCCATCCTCACTGCTTTCCTCCTCCCCACAGCCTGTGCTTGGTGGTGCCCTCCAAACCCTCCATGCGTCAATGTTGATGCCTGCCGCTGCATTCCAGGATTCAGCTTTGCATCTGAGGACGGCATCACCAGTCCCTTGAAGAAATGTCATGGTACAGAGTCTTGGGGTAGTGGAAATGCTTATACAGATTTGTAGACAGACTGTGAGGCATCTACTACATTCAACCCAGACAGTAGCACAGAAGCACTTTGTTGAGAAGCTTTCTGCTATTGCCTTAGAACCAGTAACCTGGGTATGGGCAAATGCAAGTCAATGTAAAGGACTTTCTTCCTACAATTTAACACCTCCATTGGAGAGGCTGGCTTGTCTAAGATGTGTCACTGACACCACCTGTCTGTCTATGTATGCTCTGTCCTTTACGTAGCACATGAGATTCCATGAGGACTGTATCCGTTGCTGACTGACTCTCAGGAGTCCCAATAGTTGGAGGTGAAAGTCTGAATTATTGATTCTGAGTACAGTACAGGAGGTGAAGGGATGCCACAGGAAAGCTGAGGGATGCAGGGCCCAGAACCATCTCCCCAGGAAGCAATGACTATGGGCACAGGAACTGAAATTTTGTGTGACTATTCTCTTGGTCATCCTTCTGTTTTTCAGCCCCAGAATTCTTCATACTGCTGTTTTTGCCATTGGAATCTGCATCCTCTAACAAGGAACGTGAGTTTGCTCATCCAACCCCCTTCATGACATAAGCTGTGGAGTACATCCTCGGGTCTGTGTCCTATTACCAACAAGGGAAGGGGAAAGTAGGCTTGTGCTGCATGTGAAGTTCAAACACCATTTTCTGAACATAAGAGAAGCTATTCCCCCCTCCCTACTCTAATATGCCCAGAGTTTTTTTGTCTCTTCCTCTTCCAGTGGAGGGCTTCCTGGGTGGCTCAGTGCTAGAGAATCCATCTGCTAATGCAGGAGACATGGGTTTAATCCCTGGGTCACAAAGATTCCCCTGGAGAAGGAAATGACAATCCACTCAGGTATTCTTGCCTAGAGAATTCCATGGCCTGAGGAGCCTGGTGGGCTACAGTCCATGGGGTCACAAAGAATAGGACACGACTTAGTGACTAAACACCGACTTCCAATGGAAGCCATCCCATCCTTTCCCTCTTTTCCCCTAGTATTAGATCACCAGTTTGAAGCTGGTGTCTTTGTTCATTCCTTGACCTGACTATGTCTCCATCCTCACTGCTTTCCCTCCTCCCCCCACAGCCTGTGCTTGGTGGTGCCCTCCAAACCCTCCATGCGTCAATGTTGATGCCTGCCGCTGCATTCCAGGATTCAGCTTTGCATCTGAGGACGGCATCACCAGTCCCTTGAAGAAATGTCATGGTACAGAGTCTTGGGGTAGTGGAAATGCTTATACAGATTTGTAGACAGACTGTGAGGCATCTACTACATTCAACCCAGACAGTAGCACAGAAGCACTTTGTTGAGAATATGAGAGACTTTAAGAAAGTATGGGGCTTCCCTGGTGGTCCAGTGGGTAAGGACACCGCCTTGCAGTGCAAGGGGCTCCAGTTCGATCCCTGGCCTGGGAAGATCCCACGTGCCGCGGAGCGGCTGGACTGATGTGTCTGGTTGCTGAGCTGGAGCTCTGGAGCGCATGCGCCCAGAGCCAGTGCTCTGCGACAGCGAAGGCCACTGCGATGGGAGGCTCAGAAGGGCCGAAGAACAAAAATGAATGAATATAGATAAAGGAAAGACCAACAGAGCTGGCCCACCTGCCCCCCTCCCTCCCAAACCCGCCCCCCCAAAATAAATAAATAAAATTTAAAAAAAAAAAGAAAAAGAAAGTATGAAGGAAGTGGACAATCAGATTTTCATCATCAGTAGCTACAGTGTTGAGAACCTACACACTGAATCGGGGTTATCTAGGCTCAAAGTCTTGCTCTGCCACAGATGAACTCTTTGACATGTAGGAAATAGTTTCTTCTGTCTATTTTGATTGTCTGTATTCTGGGGATAATCACTATACCAACCTCCCATGAATGGACAGAGACTTAGTGTTTGCCTCAGTTAAGAAAAGTTGGGCTTCCCTGGTTGCCCAGTGGGTAAGGACACCGCCTTGCAGTGCAAGGGGCGCTGGTTCGATCCCTGGCCTGGGAAGATCCCACGTGCTGCAGAGCAGCTGGACCCATGTGCCCAACGACCGAGCCAGAACTCTGGAGCGCATGCGCCCAGAGCTGGTGCTCTGCGACAACAGAGGCCACCGCGATGGGAGGCCCACACAGGCCAAAGAACAAAGATGGATGAAAATAGAGAAATGAAAGACCAGTGGAAGTGGCCCACCCACCCCCCTCCCTCCCCACCCCCACTAAATAAATAAATATTTTTAAAAAAGAAAAAAAGAAAAGGTAAAGATCAGTATAGAGGGAATTGCCAACAAATGACCCCAGTTCCTTGGGTTGCCACTTGGAAACCCAACCTTATGTATGTATGGTTTGCAAAGTATTCTCTAAATTGTAGGTTTTCCTTTCATTTTTTTGATAGTTTCCTTTGCTGTACAGAGCTTTGTAGTTTGATGTAGTTCCACTGCTCTATTTTTGCTTTTATTGTCTTTACTTATGCTGTTGAATTAAGAAAAAAAAGTTGGAGAAGGAAATAGCAACCCACTCCAGTGTTCTTGCCTGGAGAATTCCATGGACAGAGGAGCCTGATGGACTACAGTTCATAGGGTCACAGAGAGTTGGACATGACTGAAGCGACTTAGCACACATGTGCTGGTATTTAAAAAGTGGAACTGGGAGTGTCAGGGGGAGGGGGAAGTTGAGGCTGGGGGCACAGGAAAAAGATCTGACTCTTGCTCACTGCTGTCTGACCCCGAACCAAGAGTAAATACCCCATGAAAAGTTAAAAAAAAAAAAGTTACTGGGCTTCCCTCATGGTCCAGTGGGTAAGGATACCACCTTGCAGTACAAGGGGTGCTGGTTCAATCCCTGTCCTGGGAAGATCCCGCCTGCCACAGAGCAGCTGGACCGATGTGTCCAACTACCGAGCCGGTGCTCTGCAGCGAGAGAAGCCACTGTGATGTGAGGCCCACACAGGCCAAAGAACAAAGATGGATGAAAATGAATAAATGAAAGGCCAATAGAAGTGGCCAAGAGAAAAGAAAAGTACAAAAAAGAAAAAGTTACTGCCAAGACTAGTGTCAAGCGACTTTATGGTTTTTCCTATGAATTTTATGATTTCAACCTAGCCTTATTTTTAATTTTATTTTTATTAATTATTTTATTTTACTTTAACTGAGTTTTGTTGTTCACAGCTATACATAAGCCCAAATCAGTCATAGGTATATCTTTGACCCTTCCCATCTGAGCCCCCCTCCCACTCCATCCCCATCCCACCTCTTCAGGTTGTTTCATAGCCCTAATCTTACAGCATATTCACAGTGGTTATAACTTTTACATATGATAGTGTAGGTTTCCATGTTACTCTTTCCATACCTCTCACCCACTCTTCTCTCCCCAGAATGGCCCTAGTAACCTAGCCTTATTTTTGTAATTATCAAATTCAGGCTCAAAGAGATTGAATAACTTGTTCAAAGTTATATAACTAATAAGGTGGTAGAAAAGACCATGTCTCAAGTCAAGCAGTTTTTGTCAACAAAATAGAACCACAGAAGGAAATTATAATGCATAGAAGTAGGTAATATGAAAACTCCTGTTATGGGCATTTTACCACAATTTTTTAAAAAAGAGGGAAAAGAAAATTATGATTTTTCATCAAGTACTCTTCATCTACCCAAAATAGTCTTAATTATTGGTAGTATAACAAATTATTCCTAGCGTATTTGTAACAATGAGTAAAAAATACCCCTAAACTATTCTAGGATACTGGAGTTATGGGTGATTTTTTTTCTCCTCTTTTTAAGCTTTTTCTTTGTTTTCTAAGTATCCATGTATTATTTAAAATTTGGGAGAAAGTAAATTTTATCAAAGCGAAAAAAAGGTATGGTAATTACCACACAGCCTTTCCATGACCCTATAATGATTCCTTTGTATACTGCCATGTGTGTGTCTCAGGGAGATGTATGGACTCTTGAGCATGGTAAGAAGACTTAACTGCTAATGTAATTGGATTCCAGCTCCTTCCTGGGAGCACACTTAGGCTGAGGAATTTCCCATCCTCTTGTCTTCCCCTTCTAGTACGAATTTCCATATGCCCCCACTTCACTCCTCCCTATCTCTCAGTCTTTAAGATGGGTCTCCAGCTATTGCCATCATCTAAGAGGAGGAAGTCCCAATGCTCAGATGAGAGCTGAACTTGAATCTCTCAGGTGTGTACCCCTCCACCCTCCATTCATATTTTGTTGTTAAGGCCCATAACCTTGGCCCTGGGCCTTAGAAGGGAAATTCAAGAATCTGGTTAAGCAGCTCTGACCTAGTGGAGTCTAGTCGTCCACCCTGACTATCATGACCCTGTGAGTCCTTTCAGTCTTGAAATGTCTTTGGTCCCCTGACTGGAATGTGCAAGGGCCAAACATTCTATCTCTGCATTTTTGTGAAGTTGTTGTTGTTCTTAGCCATTGGTGTCCAGCCCTTGCTCCATGGTTCCCTGAGGTACTCAAAGGGAACCTAGCTCATGGGCACCTTTCCTCCTATGTTGAGGAACAAGGAAAGGTAAGATGCCAGAAAACATCCACAGAGACTCAGCTATGAGCAGCTTCCTGCTGCTTCCTCATTTCCCATCCACAACAGGCTTGGATAAAATAGGATTTCTCCAGGAGGAGACAGCAACCCAGACAGGCTTGGATAAAATAGGATTTCTACTGCTGTGAGTGAGGACGAGGGAGAAAATTATGATTTTTTCATCAAGTACTCTTCATCTACCCAAAATAGTCTTAATTATTGGTAGTATAACAAATTATTCCTAGCGTATTTGTAACAATGAGTAAAAAATACCCCTAAACTATTCTAGGATACTGGAGTTATGGGTGATTTTTTTTCTCCTATTTAAGCTTTTTCTTTGTTTTCTAAGTATCCATGTATTATTTAAAATTTGGGAGAAAGTAAATTTTATCAAAGCGAAAAAAAGGTATGGTAATTACCACACAGCCTTTCCATGACCCTATAATGATTCCTTTGTATACTGCCATGTGTGTGTCTCAGGGAGATGTATGGACTCTTGAGCATGGTAAGAAGACTTAACTGCTAATGTAATTGGATTCCAGCTCCTTCCTGGGAGCACACTTAGGCTGAGGAATTTCCCATCCTCTTGTCTTCCCCTTCTAGTACGAATTTCCATATGCCCCCACTTCACTCCTCCCTATCTCTCAGTCTTTAAGATGGGTCTCCAGCTATTGCCATCATCTAAGAGGAGGAAGTCCCAATGCTCAGATGAGAGCTGAACTTGAATCTCTCAGGTGTGTACCCCTCCACCCTCCATTCATATTTTGTTGTTAAGGCCCATAACCTTGGCCCTGGGCCTTAGAAGGGAAATTCAAGAATCTGGTTAAGCAGCTCTGACCTAGTGGAGTCTAGTCGTCCACCCTGACTATCATGACCCTGTGAGTCCTTTCAGTCTTGAAATGTCTTTGGTCCCCTGACTGGAATGTGCAAGGGCCAAACATTCTATCTCTGCATTTTTGTGAAGTTGTTGTTGTTCTTAGCCATTGGTGTCCAGCCCTTGCTCCATGGTTCCCTGAGGTACTCAAAGGGAACCTAGCTCATGGGCACCTTTCCTCCTATGTTGAGGAACAAGGAAAGGTAAGATGCCAGAAAACATCCACAGAGACTCAGCTATGAGCAGCTTCCTGCTGCTTCCTCATTTCCCATCCACAACAGGCTTGGATAAAATAGGATTTCTCCAGGAGGGGAGACAGCAAGACTCCCCCAGAGACATCCTGGGGCATCTTGAAAAGTCTTGACATTGAGAACTGGGAGAGTGGCTGATGAGGATTAAGGGATGTGCTAGGGCTGCTGTGAGTAAAGGGAAGGACGAGGAGAGCAATGGGATGGAGCCTGACCACTTAGCTCTAAGGACAGTTGTAAATGATGAATGTCACTATGGACAATCCCTCAGTCATGACTTCCTTTATTTCCTCAGCATTGTGGGAAACCTTCAATGCCACCATCAGTCACACTTAGGACTAACTGGAGCTCACATCCAGGTCCCTGATGATGCAAATGGCAACCAGGATGATGGTCTGGAACTGAGGCCTTGCCTTTGTCTACCCTAGAAGGCCTGCAGAGGGGATACAGAGCTCCTTCCATATCCCATAGTGGAACAGCCAAGTGTATGTGTCTAGGTATCCTCAGACTCAGCCAGAGCAGAGACGAGCAGAACAGGAGGGAGGGAGAATTTCTGGAGCAGCTGGCTATAGCCCAGCCCAACTCTCGGAGAGCTACTGAGGAGCTGAGTCAGTTCAATCCTTGGGTCAGGATCAGGATGGAGGCCAGTAGCGTGTGAATTCACAATGGATTTCACACCTTTGAGAGGTGACCTTTTGTCCCATTGTGTTCCAGACATCAACAATTGTGGACCATCATGGGAAGTGTCCTGTGGAGTGTATATAGACTGCCAGGACTTTCATGAGAGCTACCGTCAATGCAAAGGAAACAGAAGTATTTCTCAAGAAGTGTTTGACAACGGGTGTACCAACACATGTCCTGGTAAGAAGGAACCCATTTCTCTCAGTTCCTCATTCATGAGGTTTGGCCATTTCCTCTAGGCCACAGAGGTCTGTTCTCAGCATCCACCTGGTATCTCCCCTCTCTCCATACCCCAAAGGTCAGAACCCCTTACAGAGTATCATTTCTGCAATTTTGGAATGCCACTTTGCCACATGGCATCTTATTTTCTTAAAACAAACAGAGGGTTGGCATTCAAGACATTTTGGAGTGCTTAAGTGCAATCCACCGGTGATAAAATAGGATTTCCTCCAGTTGAGGAACAAGGAAAGGTAAGATGCCAGAAAACATCCACAGAGACTCAGCTATGAGCAGCTTCCTGCTGCTTCCTCATTTCCCATCCACAACAGGCTTGGATAAAATAGGATTTCTCCAGGAGGGGAGACAGCAAGACTCCCCCAGAGACATCCTGGGGCATCTTGAAAAGTCTTGACATTGAGAACTGGGAGAGTGGCTGATGAGGATTAAGGGATGTGCTAGGGCTGCTGTGAGTAAAGGGAAGGACGAGGAGAGCAATGGGATGGAGCCTGACCACTTAGCTCTAAGGACAGTTGTAAATGATGAATGTCACTATGGACAATCCCTCAGTCATGACTTCCTTTATTTCCTCAGCATTGTGGGAAACCTTCAATGCCACCATCAGTCACACTTAGGACTAACTGGAGCTCACATCCAGGTCCCTGATGATGCAAATGGCAACCAGGATGATGGTCTGGAACTGAGGCCTTGCCTTTGTCTACCCTAGAAGGCCTGCAGAGGGGATACAGAGCTCCTTCCATATCCCATAGTGGAACAGCCAAGTGTATGTGTCTAGGTATCCTCAGACTCAGCCAGAGCAGAGACGAGCAGAACAGGAGGGAGGGAGAATTTCTGGAGCAGCTGGCTATAGCCCAGCCCAACTCTCGGAGAGCTACTGAGGAGCTGAGTCAGTTCAATCCTTGGGTCAGGATCAGGATGGAGGCCAGTAGCGTGTGAATTCACAATGGATTTCACACCTTTGAGAGGTGACCTTTTGTCCCATTGTGTTCCAGACATCAACAATTGTGGACCATCATGGGAAGTGTCCTGTGGAGTGTATATAGACTGCCAGGACTTTCATGAGAGCTACCGTCAATGCAAAGGAAACAGAAGTATTTCTCAAGAAGTGTTTGACAACGGGTGTACCAACACATGTCCTGGTAAGAAGGAACCCATTTCTCTCAGTTCCTCATTCCTGAGGTTTGGCCATTTCCTCTAGGCCACAGAGGTCTGTTCTCAGCATCCACCTGGTATCTCCCCTCTCTCCATACCCCAAAGGTCAGAACCCCTTACAGAGTATCATTTCTGCAATTTTGGAATGCCACTTTGCCACATGGCATCTTATTTTCTTAAAACAAACAGAGGGTTGGCATTCAAGACATTTTGGGAGTTGACTTACAGTGCAATGAGACCCAGGGCATGATCTGTATTCTTCATCATTAACTTTCAAGATGAGATCTTCCCCCATTGGATCCCATACAGGCTTGAGCAAGTCAGGGGTCCTTTCAAACTCTCCTGGGATGATAGACTCAAGAAATCTGTCCAGAAATGTTGGAAGGGGGATACTCAATGGTGGTCCCACCTTCCCCAGCCAGCCCTGTCCCCGACCAACAGCCACATCTGGCACCCTAAACCATTTCCTTGGTCACTCACCCTTTGTTTATTTCTCCATGTAAGGATCCACCATGCCCCTGACCAATAATTTAAATTTGAAGGCCTACGGGAAACTCAAATGACTGGGACTTATGATGTCAAAATGGGTAGGGTGACGTGGATCACACCACATCAAAGTGGACTCAAAATGTTTCCCAACTGGAGCAGATGGAAAGAGAGGGCATCACTGGACATCATCACCCTAGCCTAAGCCTCTGCTAAGGAGGTCAACAAAGGTTCCATATTGACCCAGACCACTTGACTTTGAACCTTGTGTAGAAGGGGCCCACAGGTCTGCATCCCTAGTGGGAAGCCCAGGGTGAAGAAGACAGAAACACCAGCCACTCCCCATCCATTAACCTCTGCTTCCTTCTTCAGCTCTCACACCAATCTGGCCTCACTCAGACAATGAAAAAATGTCGACCTTTGTCCCATTGTGTTCCAGACATCAACAATTGTGGACCATCATGGGAAGTGTCCTGTGGAGTGTATATAGACTGCCAGGACTTTCATGAGAGCTACCGTCAATGCAAAGGAAACAGAAGTATTTCTCAAGAAGTGTTTGACAACGGGTGTACCAACACATGTCCTGGTAAGAAGGAACCCATTTCTCTCAGTTCCTCATTCATGAGGTTTGGCCATTTCCTCTAGGCCACAGAGGTCTGTTCTCAGCATCCACCTGGTATCTCCCCTCTCTCCATACCCCAAAGGTCAGAACCCCTTACAGAGTATCATTTCTGCAATTTTGGAATGCCACTTTGCCACATGGCATCTTATTTTCTTAAAACAAACAGAGGGTTGGCATTCAAGACATTTTGGGAGTTGACTTACAGTGCAATGAGACCCAGGGCATGATCTGTATTCTTCATCATTAACTTTCAAGATGAGATCTTCCCCCATTGGATCCCATACAGGCTTGAGCAAGTCAGGGGTCCTTTCAAACTCTCCTGGGATGATAGACTCAAGAAATCTGTCCAGAAATGTTGGAAGGGGGATACTCAATGGTGGTCCCACCTTCCCCAGCCAGCCCTGTCCCCGACCAACAGCCACATCTGGCACCCTAAACCATTTCCTTGGTCACTCACCCTTTGTTTATTTCTCCATGTAAGGATCCACCATGCCCCTGACCAATAATTTAAATTTGAAGGCCTACGGGAAACTCAAATGACTGGGACTTATGATGTCAAAATGGGTAGGGTGACGTGGATCACACCACATCAAAGTGGACTCAAAATGTTTCCCAACTGGAGCAGATGGAAAGAGAGGGCATCACTGGACATCATCACCCTAGCCTAAGCCTCTGCTAAGGAGGTCAACAAAGGTTCCATATTGACCCAGACCACTTGACTTTGAACCTTGTGTAGAAGGGGCCCACAGGTCTGCATCCCTAGTGGGAAGCCCAGGGTGAAGAAGACAGAAACACCAGCCACTCCCCATCCATTAACCTCTGCTTCCTTCTTCAGCTCTCACACCAATCTGGCCTCACTCAGACAATGATTCTTACCACATCCTTTCAGTTCATAAAATGCCCTGTGGGGAACAGAAAATGGATCCTCACTGCCCTAAGCCTGCATGGCAACCAGTAGACTCCCCCTGTCTCCCAAGTCTGGTCGCCAATGTCCAGTTATCTCCGGTCTACCTGGTATTATCTTTATACACCTCACCCCTTCCTGAAAGCCTCTTGAAAGGCCTAGCTCAGGGATGTGTCTTGGACCAACTTCATGGAGTCTGAGTTAGCATTGATGAGAGAGTGCTATTCTCCCAGGGTCAACAAGTTTCCAGGAGAACGCAGGCAATGAGAAGCTACCCTGGGGAAGTCAGAGCAAAACCATCACTGGGAACCATTATACAGCCTCCTCAGGGAAATAATAATTTCCATTGCACTTGGTTCCCGGGAAGGTCCCCTTTGCCTTTTCCCATACCTCAAGCTGGGATACAGGTGGCCATGTTGTCCCTGTGCCACCTGGAAGCTCCCCAGGTAAGCTGAGGGCTCAGGAAACTTATACTCAGGACAATTCCATTCACTTCTGGACAACAGAGGGTCTCGATCATCACGTTCACCCAAAGGATGCCCATGTGAGTAAGAAAGACATCCAATCGTTGAGGAGAAGACACCTTCTCAAAACAGATTGCTATAGTTTTAATGGAACAAAGAACCCCGACATGGCAAAAGCACATCCATCTGAGAGCTTTCTCCTTGAAGATTTACTCCCTCTACTGAGAGTACTCAGTACTACATGAAATCAGATGCTTGTGTACCTTCTTCCCCAAAATGTGGAGGACATGAGGTTCCATGGGGGCTGTGTCTGTCAGTGACTATATCCCTCAAGCAGCCTGAGAGACAGAGGGGAAAGGTTGATTCTTTGATTCCAAGAGAAGTACAGGAGCCTCAAGAATGTTTCTGAAAGCGATGGGCCATAGAGCCAGAGCCCACTAGTAAGAAGGCAAAGACCATGGGGATAGTGGTTGGAATGGGATTTCAACTCTCTCCTCCTTATCATCTCTTTGCCTTTTGGCCGCAGAACTCAACCTACTACTGCTGAAGACAATGAACACTGCTGTCCAGAAACTTAAAGGTGAGTCTCTGCATCCAGCCCCATTGGTAACCTACACTGGAGGCTGCATGCCATGGTCTGGATTCTCTCACCAATGAAAGGTGGGAAGGAGGCTTATTCTGCAAATGAGTCATCTAATGATAAGAACAGCTGTTATTTTTCTCCATATGCCCAGAGTTTTCTGAGCTTTGTCACTTCTAGTGGCAGCCTTCTAACACTTCCCTCTCCTCCGCTACTATTGGACCTCCAGCATGCAGCTAGCGTCCTCAATTTCTTGGGTCTTCTAACCATGGTCTTCATCTCCACAGACTCTATCACCACAGCCTGTGCCAAGTGGTGCCCTCCAAACTCTGAATGTATTGATGCCAACACCTGTCAATGCTTTACAGGATTCAGGTCTTCAGCTCGGGAATTGATTTCCAACCGCCGGAGACGTGTGATGGTAAAGAGGTTGTCCCGGAAGCTTTGCCTTTTCCCATCCAGGGCTGCCCAGGGACCTGGAAGCTCCCAGGTAAGCTGAGGGCTCAGGAAACTTATACTCAGGACAATTCCATTCACTTCTGGACAACAGAGGGTCTCGATCATCACGTTCACCCAAAGGATGCCCATGTGAGTAAGAAAGACATCCAATCGTTGAGGAGAAGACACCTTCTCAAAACAGATTGCTATAGTTTTAATGGAACAAAGAACCCCGACATGGCAAAAGCACATCCATCTGAGAGCTTTCTCCTTGAAGATTTACTCCCTCTACTGAGAGTACTCAGTACTACATGAAATCAGATGCTTGTGTACCTTCTTCCCCAAAATGTGGAGGACATGAGGTTCCATGGGGGCTGTGTCTGTCAGTGACTATATCCCTCAAGCAGCCTGAGAGACAGAGGGGAAAGGTTGATTCTTTGATTCCAAGAGAAGTACAGGAGCCTCAAGAATGTTTCTGAAAGCGATGGGCCATAGAGCCAGAGCCCACTAGTAAGAAGGCAAAGACCATGGGGATAGTGGTTGGAATGGGATTTCAACTCTCTCCTCCTTATCATCTCTTTGCCTTTTGGCCGCAGAACTCAACCTACTACTGCTGAAGACAATGAACACTGCTGTCCAGAAACTTAAAGGTGAGTCTCTGCATCCAGCCCCATTGGTAACCTACACTGGAGGCTGCATGCCATGGTCTGGATTCTCTCACCAATGAAAGGTGGGAAGGAGGCTTATTCTGCAAATGAGTCATCTAATGATAAGAACAGCTGTTATTTTTCTCCATATGCCCAGAGTTTTCTGAGCTTTGTCACTTCTAGTGGCAGCCTTCTAACACTTCCCTCTCCTCCGCTACTATTGGACCTCCAGCATGCAGCTAGCGTCCTCAATTTCTTGGGTCTTCTAACCATGGTCTTCATCTCCACAGACTCTATCACCACAGCCTGTGCCAAGTGGTGCCCTCCAAACTCTGAATGTATTGATGCCAACACCTGTCAATGCTTTCCAGGATTCAGGTCTTCAGCTGGGGAATTCATTACCAACCGCTCGGAGACGTGTGATGGTAAAGAGGCTTGGGGAGTGGTATATAGCAGTTGTGGGAGGAAACTGTGAGACATCCAGAGCCCACAGCCCTGGAAGCAGCACAGAAATGTTTAAACAAGGGTAACAGAAAAGTGACAGCACAGGGAAGATATAAGGAGAGTGGGCCATCTTGTTTTCATGATCCGTAGGGGGCTGGTTGAATGCTGACATAGCAGAGCTGGGCTATCTGGGTGCAAAATCAAGCTTGGACACTGGCTTTCTGACTTCCAGGAAGCTGTTTTTTCCACTCTATGCTTCATTTTGCTTGTCTGTAAATTGGAAGTAGTCATTGTACCTACTCCATGTGGATGGACTGAGATTTAATATTTCCTTCATGAATAAATAGTGAGGGAGTGGGCTTCCCCTGGTGGTCCAGTGGGTAAGGACACTGCCTTGCAGTGCAAGGGGCGCTGGTTCGATCCCTGGCCTGGGAAGATCCCACGTGCCACAGAGCGGCTGGACTGATGTGTCCAACTACCTAGCCGGAGCTCTGGAGCGCATGCGCCGGGAGCCGGCACTCTACGACGACAGCGGCCACCGCGATGGGAGGCCCACAGGAGCCAAAGAACAAAGACAGATGAAAATGGAGAAATGAAAGACCAATAGAAGTGGCCCACCCGCTCCCCTCCCTCCCCAACCCGACCCCAGCCCAAAATAAATAAATAAATAAATCTTTAAAAAAAAAAATAGTGAGGGAGTCCCTTGTAGCTCAGCTGGTAATGAATCTCCTGCTTGAAATGCAGGAGACCCCCGTTCTATTCCTGGGTCAGGAAGATCCCTTGGATAGGGGATAGGCTACACACTCCAGTATTCTTGGGTTTCTCTAGTGCCCTAAATGGTAATGAATCCACCTGTAATGTGGGAGACCTGGGTTTGATCCTTGGCTTGGGAAGATCCCCTGGAGAAGGAAAAGGCTACCTGCTCCAGTATTCTTGTCTGGAGAATTCCATGGCTTGTCCATGGGTCACAGAGAGTTGGACATGACTGAGCAACTTTCACTTTCACTTAGAGAAGAAAAGTTACAGTCTAGTGCAGAGAAAATTGTCAACATATGTAAGCTATTATCATCATTGCTACTGTTACTATTATTATTTTTTATGGCACAAAGAATAATGGGGGATAATGGAAGCAACAGAAAGAAAAACTCTCAGGGCCTGGAAGCTCAGGCTCTCTCACCAGCTTGAGCTAGCTAGGAATTCTGGCTCACTCACCATGGTGGTTTTCCATCACAATACTCACAGTAGACCCAGATATAAGCACAGCTAGAATTTCCCCCCGACCTTCTCCCAGTTTTCTCAACCCTCACGTTTTATCCTAGGAGTTTCACTTTTTCAGGGTGGAATCACTTTTCAATAATCATATTTGGGCTCAAAGAGTTTAAAATTACTTATCCAAAGTCACACAATTAGTAGAGTAATAGAACGAAGATTCAGGTCTAAAATGTACAGACTGTATTTTCAACAGCACAAGATCATAAAGGGAAATGATATTGCTTAAAAATTAGTAAGATAGGCATCAGTCCCCACTCTCTACACCTATCTGGTTCTACTGTCTGGGTGGCCTTGGCCTCTCCGGCATCTTCCTCTTTCTCCCTGCTCCCATTCTATAGCTTCCTTCCTGGGAACTCTGGCTCAGGTGCACACCTTGCACATCTATCTCTCTTGAGGAGCCAAAGAACAAAGACAGATGAAAATGGAGAAATGAAAGACCAATAGAAGTGGCCCACCCGCTCCCCTCCCTCCCCAACCCGACCCCAGCCCAAAATAAATAAATAAATAAATCTTTAAAAAAAAAAATAGTGAGGGAGTCCCTTGTAGCTCAGCTGGTAATGAATCTCCTGCTTGAAATGCAGGAGACCCCCGTTCTATTCCTGGGTCAGGAAGATCCCTTGGATAGGGGATAGGCTACACACTCCAGTATTCTTGGGTTTCTCTAGTGCCCTAAATGGTAATGAATCCACCTGTAATGTGGGAGACCTGGGTTTGATCCTTGGCTTGGGAAGATCCCCTGGAGAAGGAAAAGGCTACCTGCTCCAGTATTCTTGTCTGGAGAATTCCATGGCTTGTCCATGGGTCACAGAGAGTTGGACATGACTGAGCAACTTTCACTTTCACTTAGAGAAGAAAAGTTACAGTCTAGTGCAGAGAAAATTGTCAACATATGTAAGCTATTATCATCATTGCTACTGTTACTATTATTATTTTTTATGGCACAAAGAATAATGGGGGATAATGGAAGCAACAGAAAGAAAAACTCTCAGGGCCTGGAAGCTCAGGCTCTCTCACCAGCTTGAGCTAGCTAGGAATTCTGGCTCACTCACCATGGTGGTTTTCCATCACAATACTCACAGTAGACCCAGATATAAGCACAGCTAGAATTTCCCCCCGACCTTCTCCCAGTTTTCTCAACCCTCACGTTTTATCCTAGGAGTTTCACTTTTTCAGGGTGGAATCACTTTTCAATAATCATATTTGGGCTCAAAGAGTTTAAAATTACTTATCCAAAGTCACACAATTAGTAGAGTAATAGAACGAAGATTCAGGTCTAAAATGTACAGACTGTATTTTCAACAGCACAAGATCATAAAGGGAAATGATATTGCTTAAAAATTAGTAAGATAGGCATCAGTCCCCACTCTCTACACCTATCTGGTTCTACTGTCTGGGTGGCCTTGGCCTCTCCGGCATCTTCCTCTTTCTCCCTGCTCCCATTCTATAGCTTCCTTCCTGGGAACTCTGGCTCAGGTGCACACCTTGCACATCTATCTCTCTTGAGCTGTCTCAGAGTTCATTTGAATGGGAGGGCATGCCCCTGACAGAATCATGGGAATTCCAGGTAGAATTCAGCCAGTGAACAACCACCCTGGGGAATTTGGACAAGGGCCTCTACTGGGAGCAAAGACAAGTACTGCCTGGGAAAAGCACAATTTCCCCTAAACCTGCTTCCCAAGAAGGCCCACTCTGGCCTTTGTCCAGATGCTTAAGATGGGACACAGGCAGCTGTGATGTCCCACTTGACTGCCAGACAGGTGAGACTCAGGCCCCATTTCATTCACATCTGGACAACAGAGCATCTAGGCCACCTCAGTCATCCATAGGAAGCTTCCACATGAATAAGAAAAAGTGCCCGCTCACCAGAGAGGAAATGGGGATCTTTCAGATGCTTCTACACTGAAGTAGGGACACCGAGAAGCCAAATGTTCAAGGATCAATGTCTGGGTTGATACCTTGCCTGACTTGACCAGATCCCAGATTCCACCCACAACACACACACACACAGAAATGCTCTCACCCCTAATGAATGACTGTCCTGTCCCCTGCAGAGATCTCCATCCACACCTGGACTGCACCTTCAAGTGTCGACAGCCTGGTGAGTGGCCCAACAGAGAACAAGGGGTAGGAAATCCCTCCGCATAGCCTGTGTATTTCCCCCAAGCTCTGATCCTTACATCTTCTTCTCCCCAGAGCCTCTCCCACTTCTTCAACAGAGTCCAGAATCTCAGTGAAAACTTTGAGTCAGTCTCCATCGAGGGCACTATCCAGGTAAGGACAGGAGCCAGGGAGGCAGGTGAATGCCTCCCACAGTGACTGAGGGAAGATTCGATCTGGGAGGAGACACCCCAACAGGAGGGCACACTGCTCCAAGGCCCCACCTCTCAGAGTGTAGTCACTGTTGGACTCCAGGTGTGCCAACTAAAAATCTTCACTCTTGGAGCTCCTGAATATGGGGCTTAATTGCTCATCAACTCTTTTGGGCCCCTGCTCCCATTCTATAGCTTCCTTCCTGGGAACTCTGGCTCAGGTGCACACCTTGCACATCTATCTCTCTTGAGCTGTCTCAGAGTTCATTTGAATGGGAGGGCATGCCCCTGACAGAATCATGGGAATTCCAGGTAGAATTCAGCCAGTGAACAACCACCCTGGGGAATTTGGACAAGGGCCTCTACTGGGAGCAAAGACAAGTACTGCCTGGGAAAAGCACAATTTCCCCTAAACCTGCTTCCCAAGAAGGCCCACTCTGGCCTTTGTCCAGATGCTTAAGATGGGACACAGGCAGCTGTGATGTCCCACTTGACTGCCAGACAGGTGAGACTCAGGCCCCATTTCATTCACATCTGGACAACAGAGCATCTAGGCCACCTCAGTCATCCATAGGAAGCTTCCACATGAATAAGAAAAAGTGCCCGCTCACCAGAGAGGAAATGGGGATCTTTCAGATGCTTCTACACTGAAGTAGGGACACCGAGAAGCCAAATGTTCAAGGATCAATGTCTGGGTTGATACCTTGCCTGACTTGACCAGATCCCAGATTCCACCCACAACACACACACACACAGAAATGCTCTCACCCCTAATGAATGACTGTCCTGTCCCCTGCAGAGATCTCCATCCACACCTGGACTGCACCTTCAAGTGTCGACAGCCTGGTGAGTGGCCCAACAGAGAACAAGGGGTAGGAAATCCCTCCGCATAGCCTGTGTATTTCCCCCAAGCTCTGATCCTTACATCTTCTTCTCCCCAGAGCCTCTCCCACTTCTTCAACAGAGTCCAGAATCTCAGTGAAAACTTTGAGTCAGTCTCCATCGAGGGCACTATCCAGGTAAGGACAGGAGCCAGGGAGGCAGGTGAATGCCTCCCACAGTGACTGAGGGAAGATTCGATCTGGGAGGAGACACCCCAACAGGAGGGCACACTGCTCCAAGGCCCCACCTCTCAGAGTGTAGTCACTGTTGGACTCCAGGTGTGCCAACTAAAAATCTTCACTCTTGGAGCTCCTGAATATGGGGCTTATGTCATCCTTGGCATTCATGAGCAAGGTTGACCTCTGAATGGTTGAATTCCAGGGGCAAAAGTTACTCAAGAAATCCCACCTGGCATTACCATTATCAGGTTTCTTTGGTGGCGCTAGTGGTAAAGAAACTACCTGCCAGTGCAGAAGGTGTAAGAGACTCAGATTCGATCCTTGGATCGGGAAGATCCCCTGAAGGTGGGCGTGGCAACCCACTCCAGTATTCTTGGATGGAGAATCCCCAAGGACAGAGGAGCCTGGTGGACTATAGTCCATGGATTGCCAAGAGTCAGACGTAACCAAGTCCACTTAGTACTGCCTTTATCACTCAGTCTTGAGGCTCTGCTCTCTGTGAATGAGTGGGTAACGTCTTCAAGCAACCTCTCAGGTATGTGGGCTACTGACTTTGTGTCCTTACTTCCACAGGACCTTGTACAGGGTGTGGATGAAATGCTGAAGAACCCTGGGGACCTGGAAACCCTGCCTAACCCAGAGCAGAACACTGTGGCTACTAACCTGCTCTTTGGCCTGAAGAATGTCCTGAGAGGACTGAGCAAGTCTGTGCACAATGGATCAGTGACCTTCAGTTCACCTACAGGCACAGGTAAGTGCCCCGAACAGCCTCTAGGCTCCTTCTCCACCTGTTCCTGATTCATTCCTTCCCATCCTCACTACAGCCAAATGACCAGGATTGTATTTCATGTTAATCTCATCAATAAAAATAAACATTTTTTTAAAAATAAATAATTGTGCTAAGCAAAGTAGATCAGGCAGAGGAAGACAAATACCACAGGATCTCATTTATATGAGAGACTAAAAAAACAGACAAACAATGAAAAAGAAAACAAACAGCAAACTTATCAATACAGAGAAGAGATTGGTGATTGTTAGAGATGAGGATAGCAACCAGCAAACGGTGCCAAGGGGTCAAAAACAAACTTTCATTTACAAAGTAGATTACGGGACTGTAATATACATGGCAGCTATAAACATGGCAACAATAGCTAACAGTACTACACTGCACATTTTAAATTGTTATGGAAGTAGATTTTAAAAGGACTTATCGAAAACAATTTTGAAATTATGTATGGTCACAGATTTTAACTAGATTTTCTGGTGATCGTTTTGCAATACACACAAATAGGGAGTCATTACATTATGCAACTGAAAATGATAGAGTGTTGCATGTCGTTTATACTTTAATATGAAAAAAATGAATAAAATTTCATATAATATATAATTTCATTGTAAATAAATTATGAGCATACAAACAGGGATACTGAAAAGTTTAAGACAAAATCAAATGGCTACGCAAGGGAAAATATTTAATTTGGAATAACCTAAATTTCATATATTTGATATATAAGTATATCATATGTTCATATATTTGATATATATAGGTATGTATTTTATATATAAGTGTTTGTTTTGTTGAGGTCAAATTCAGGTAACTTAAAATTCACCCCTTTTGATTGAAGTTAGTTGATTTATAATACTATATTAGTTTTTGGAGTATAACATAGTCATTTGGTAATTTTACAGAATACACTCCATTAAAGGTTATGACAGCGGGCTTCCCTGGTGGTCCAGTGGGTAAGGATATCACCTTGCAGCGCAAAGGGCGCTGGTTCAATCCCTGGCCTGGGAAGATCCCATGTGCTGTGGAGCGGCTGGTCCGATGTGTTCAACTACCAAGCCAGGGCTCTGGAGTGCATGTGTCCAGAGCAAGTGCTCGCAATGAGAGAGGCCACTGCAATGGAAGGCCCACACAGGCCAAAGAACAAAGATGGATGAAAATAGATAAATGAAAGACCAATAAAAGTGACCAAAAAATTTAAAAAATTATGACAGGACAGTGGCTATATTCCTTATCCTAAACAATATATCCTCCTTGCGTATCTATTTTATACATGGTAGTTTGCATTTCATAATCCCTTAGCCCTAATTTGTCCTTCCACCCTACCATCTCCCCTTTGGTAACCACCAGTGTGTTTTCTATATCAGTGAGTCTGTTTCTGTTTGGCAGACATTGGTTTGCATTATTTTTTATATATCACAGAGAAATAACCTCATACAGTATTTGTCTTTTCCATCTGACTCATTTCCTTATACATGGCAGCTATAAACATGGCAACAATAGCTAACAGTACTACACTGCACATTTTAAATTGTTATGGAAGTAGATTTTAAAAGGACTTATCGAAAACAATTTTGAAATTATGTATGGTCACAGATTTTAACTAGATTTTCTGGTGATCGTTTTGCAATACACACAAATAGGGAGTCATTACATTATGCAACTGAAAATGATAGAGTGTTGCATGTCGTTTATACTTTAATATGAAAAAAATGAATAAAATTTCATATAATATATAATTTCATTGTAAATAAATTATGAGCATACAAACAGGGATACTGAAAAGTTTAAGACAAAATCAAATGGCTACGCAAGGGAAAATATTTAATTTGGAATAACCTAAATTTCATATATTTGATATATAAGTATATCATATGTTCATATATTTGATATATATAGGTATGTATTTTATATATAAGTGTTTGTTTTGTTGAGGTCAAATTCAGGTAACTTAAAATTCACCCCTTTTGATTGAAGTTAGTTGATTTATAATACTATATTAGTTTTTGGAGTATAACATAGTCATTTGGTAATTTTACAGAATACACTCCATTAAAGGTTATGACAGCGGGCTTCCCTGGTGGTCCAGTGGGTAAGGATATCACCTTGCAGCGCAAAGGGCGCTGGTTCAATCCCTGGCCTGGGAAGATCCCATGTGCTGTGGAGCGGCTGGTCCGATGTGTTCAACTACCAAGCCAGGGCTCTGGAGTGCATGTGTCCAGAGCAAGTGCTCGCAATGAGAGAGGCCACTGCAATGGAAGGCCCACACAGGCCAAAGAACAAAGATGGATGAAAATAGATAAATGAAAGACCAATAAAAGTGACCAAAAAATTTAAAAAATTATGACAGGACAGTGGCTATATTCCTTATCCTAAACAATATATCCTCCTTGCGTATCTATTTTATACATGGTAGTTTGCATTTCATAATCCCTTAGCCCTAATTTGTCCTTCCACCCTACCATCTCCCCTTTGGTAACCACCAGTGTGTTTTCTATATCAGTGAGTCTGTTTCTGTTTGGCAGACATTGGTTTGCATTATTTTTTATATATCACAGAGAAATAACCTCATACAGTATTTGTCTTTTTCCATCTGACTCATTTCCTTAAGCATACTACTCTCTAGGTCCATCCACAGTGTTGTAAATGGCAGAGTTTCATTCTTTTTTTGTGGTAGATTAATATTGTATTTTATACAATCACCACATTTTATTCTATTTCTCCACTGATGGAGAGTGAAAAAGCTGGCTTAAAACACAACATTCAAAAAACTAAGATCTGGTTCCATCACTTCATGGCACATAAATGGAGAAAATGTGGAAGAATGTCAGATTTCATTTTCTTGGACTCCAAAATCCATGTGGACAGTGACTACAGCCACGAAATTAAAAAGGCTTGCACTTTGAAAGAATATCTATGTCAAAACCAGAAATGTTTTAAAAGGTAAACATATTACTTTACCCCAAAGTCCATAGAGTCAAAACTATGGATTTTTCAATATTCATGTATGGATGTGAGAACTGAACCATAAAGAAGGCTAAGCGCTGAAGGATTGAGGCTTTCGAACTGTGGGTGCTGGAGAAGACCCCTGAGAGTCCCTTCGGCAGCAAGGTGATCAAATCAGTCAATCTTAAAGGAAATCTGAAATCAACTCTGAATATTCATTAGAAGGACTGATGCTGAAGCTGAAGTTCCAATACTTTGGTCACCAGATGCAAAGAGCCAACTGATTGTAAAAGACTCTGACGCTGAGAAAACTTGAGGGCAGAAGTAGAAAGGGGCAACAGGGGATGAGATAGTGGAATGGCATCAGTGACTCAATGGACATGTGTTTGAATATACTCTTGGAGATGGTGATGGACAGAGAGGCCTGGTATGCTGCAGTTCATTGTGTCTCAAAGAGTTGGAAAAACTTAGCAACTGAACAACAACAACAATTTGTGTATCTGTGTTCATAATTGATACTAGTCTATTGGGATTGCTATGATGTATTAATCTTGTTTTGTTCTTGGGGCGATGATGGTCTCATAGAAATATTTAGGTAGTGTTCTTCTCTTCTATTCTCTGGAGGATTGTACAAGGGATTAGTGTTAATTCTCCCATGAATGGCTGGGAGAAGCCATCTGTTCTGGTCTTTTCATCTTGGAAAGCTTTGAATAGTGATTCAGTCTACTTACCTGTGCATGTATTGTTCTTATTTTCCATTTTCTTAAGTCATGTTTGGTATTTTGTGTGTCTTTAGGAATTTCTCCATTTCATCTGGGTTGCCTAACATGCTGTTGAATAACTGCTTATAATGTTCTCTTGCAATCCTTTGTAAATTCAAATGATGTACACATATACCATTACTGTGTGTACCAAATGGTATTACTTTTAACAAAGAATACCATTATTCATATATAATATACATTAATTAATATGTAAAATATTTAAATATTTATATATTAAAATATTTTTATGTATGCAGATAATGGTAGTATGTGTACCTCTATAGGCACAATTACTAATCTAACTCCCTTGTATAATCCTCACAACTCTTAGAAATGTCCCTGAAGGTGCTGGAGAAAGAAGAGAGGAACATCACTTTGATTCAGAAACATATCAAGATAATGCTGACCTTGCCTACAGTACATGGATCAAATGACTCAGGTAATGAATGAGGCAGGGCACAGGTCCCTGAAGTGGGACACGACACTCAAAGAAGCAGGAAACATCTGTATACTTTAAAGGGCTGTGGGCTATGATGGAGCTACAAGGAAAGAGTCTATCTAAAGGAGGGGTCATGTTGGGCTCCCCAAGATGTGCGCCTTGCCCTTGTCCTGCAGGTCCTATTGTGGTGGGTCTTGTCTGCACACCTGGGATTGATAAGTTGCTGGATAAAGTCCCCCTGATCGTGGATACTGAGGAACAGGCAGGTCTACGTGAAACACACAAGAAATTGCTGCAGGAACCCCCCCCGCAACTGCTGTCAGATGTCATATCCATCTTTAGCAGCAACAGTAACATGCAGAACTCCAGCTCTCCAGTCACCTTTGTCTTCTACCATGAAAATAGCGTGAGTCCTGGTGGGATGAATTGTGTGTGTGGGAGCAACCTGAATCCTGGGCACATCCTCTTAGCTTCAGGGGTCTCCCTCATGGGTGTGTCATATCCCCAGGAAAATCCATCATGAGCCAGCTTTGGCTCAGCATTTCTGAGCAATAGAACCTCCAACTCACACCTACTTCCTGTTTCTATAGTCACTGACCCCTGGACCGAGGGAGAAGGTGTACTGTGTCTACTGGGAGCATGGCCAGAATGGAGGTGGCCATTGGGCCACCAAAGGCTGCAGGGTGGTAGACAGCAGAGAAAATAGCACCACCTGCCAGTGCTCCCACTTCAGCAGCTTTGCCGTCCTCATGGCCTACTACGAAGTGAAGGTGAGAACCCTCAAAGGGGCTGTCTTCAAGATCTACCTCTGTGTAACAAATTCTCACACATGTAAAACTTGGAAAACAAATATTATCTCACAGTTATCACAGGTCAGCAATCTAGCATGGTATAGCAGGTATGTTTGCCCAGGTTCTTCCAAGGCTAAAATCATTCTCTTAGCCCGGAATGCATTCTCATCTGAGATTTGGCATCCTCCTCTAATCCTCTAATTTTGGGCACGGTTCAGTTCCTTGTGGTGGTAGAATGGGGGTCTCCTTGTCTTCCTGTCATCAGGCTGCCATGTTTAGCTCTTAGGGCTGCCTGCATTCCTTCCAGCGTGGACCTCTCCTGGGAGCTTTAATACAGCACAAAAATTAGTTTTATGCAATAAACCAAGTAATTTCAAAAGTTAAAGTGCGTCAAAATTCATCTGGAAGGCTGGTTATTTATGTTTAAGCATTTCACTCCTAAACATAATTAAACATAGAGACATGTTGCAACAATAAAACTGGTGCTACAATACTCAATTGCTTGCTATCCACAAGCATCTACTTGAAAGGTTTTAACATTCATTTTCTTCCTCCTATGTGCACCTCTCTCTCTCTTCTCTCTTCCATCCCAATTTATACCAAAGGGAAATTGGCAAGTGTTTTTTCCTTGTCTTGACGGATTCAGGATGATTTCCAAAAAGAGGTGGGCTTCGCAGAGGGCTCAGTGGTAAAGAATCCACCTGCCAATGCAAGAGACATGGGAGATTCAGTATGATCTCTGGGTCAGGAAGATCCCCTGAGAGTAGGAAGTAGCAACCCAATCCAATATTCTTGCCTGGGAAATTCCATGAACAGATGAGCCTGGTGAGCTACAGTCCGTGGGGGTCACAGTAAGTCAGATGTGACTGATTAACTGGGCATGCATGCACACCATAAAGAGACAGACCAATACGAATTTTAACCTACCACCATCATCCAAGTGTAGCAGTTTTCTTCTTTTAACCAAGGAATTAGTTCTAAATTCGTCAGGCTTGGTGACCCGCCATGAAGAAGTTTTAAAGGCATGAAGAATGTTGGTGGTAGACAGCAGAGAAAATAGCACCACCTGCCAGTGCTCCCACTTCAGCAGCTTTGCCGTCCTCATGGCCTACTACAGTGAAGGTGAGAACCCTCAAAGGGCTGTCTTCAAGATCTACCTCTGTGTAACAAATTCTCACACATGTAAAACTTGGAAAACAAATATTATCTCACAGTTATCACAGGTCAGCAATCTAGCATGGTATAGCAGGTATGTTTGCCCAGGTTCTTCCAAGGCTAAAATCATTCTCTTAGCCCGGAATGCATTCTCATCTGAGATTTGGCATCCTCCTCTAATCCTCTAATTTTGGGCACGGTTCAGTTCCTTGTGGTGGTAGAATGGGGTCTCCTTGTCTTCCTGTCATCAGGCTGCCATGTTTAGCTCTTAGGGCTGCCTGCATTCCTTCCAGCGTGGACCTCTCCTGGGAGCTTTAATACAGCACAAAAATTAGTTTTATGCAATAAACCAAGTAATTTCAAAAGTTAAAGTGCGTCAAAATTCATCTGGAAGGCTGGTTATTTATGTTTAAGCATTTCACTCCTAAACATAATTAAACATAGAGACATGTTGCAACAATAAAACTGGTGCTACAATACTCAATTGCTTGCTATCCACAAGCATCTACTTGAAAGGTTTTAACATTCATTTTCTTCCTCCTATGTGCACCTCTCTCTCTCTCTGTCTCTCTCCCCATCCCAATTTATACCAAAGGGAAATTGGCAAGTGTTTTTTCCTTGTCTTGACGGATTCAGGATGATTTCCAAAAAGAGGTGGGCTTCGCAGAGGGCTCAGTGGTAAAGAATCCACCTGCCAATGCAAGAGACATGGGAGATTCAGTATGATCTCTGGGTCAGGAAGATCCCCTGAGAGTAGGAAGTAGCAACCCAATCCAATATTCTTGCCTGGGAAATTCCATGAACAGATGAGCCTGGTGAGCTACAGTCTGTGGGGGTCACAGTAAGTCAGATGTGACTGATTAACTGGGCATGCATGCACACCATAAAGAGACAGACCAATACGAATTTTAACCTACCACCATCATCCAAGTGTAGCAGTTTTCTTCTTTTAACCAAGGAATTAGTTCTAAATTCGTCAGGATTGGTGACCCGCCATGAAGAAGTATTACAGGGATGAAGTATGTTGAGTTCAGAGGTGGCAGTTGATACCTGGACATCATGACTCCAGGTAGAGACATGTCACAGATCATCATGATGGGGTTGGAGGGAGGGGCACTCAATATGGAGCTTTATGCCTCTGTGAACCTACCATGGGAATCAAGAAGCTTAGTCATGATTAGAAGCCTAAAGGAAAATAAAGTCTTGCGAGATCCAGGACTTGTTCTTGACTAAGGATTCTCCTGTCCTTCCATACTTCCAGGAACAGAATTAGTCATTTAGATCCCATAAAATTCCAAATTTCTGGATCTGGATAAAGTTTTCCACAAACATAACAGATCTACTTGGATCTTCCATTCCTGAGTTTTCTATGTCTAAAGATAAAAATGGTGGAAGGGTCATTACCCCAGAGCATGAAAGCGTAGGATGTGAGGGCGATCTGGTTGTGACATATCACCCATTGATCCCGAGGGCTGATTCGACTGATGTGGCTGGCTAGGCGGGTGTGCCCTTCCTCCCTCAGTGCTCCATGTGCGTTCCTCCTCTATCAGGGATGGTCGTCCTCTTTGACCGAGCATGCAGTCTGACAATGATCTCCTCTCTACTGGGTTCCAGAAGGAAGATCCTGCACTGACCGTGATCACCTATGTGGGGCTAAGCCTCTCTCTGCTGTGCCTCCTCCTGGCGGCCCTCACCTTCCTGCTGTGCAAAGCCATCCAGAGCACCAGCACCTCGTTCCACCTACAGCTCTCGCTCTGCCTCTTTCTGGCGCACCTGCTCTTCCTAACAGCCATCGACAAAACTGAGAATAAGGTACTTACACTGTCCCAGGATACTCCTGCCCCAGGGGATGCTGGGTTCATGGGGCCATGTTGCCTTGGGCTCCTTAATCAAATAAGACTCTGGGTAAGGTTAAATAGGTAAGTAGCCAATTTCTTATTGACTGACACAACTAGAAGACAACCCCCTGCCTCTGACAACTCCTCCATACATGCCAGTGCCTCACCAGTGGCGAAGTATGGGAGACATCCTGGGGCCATGCTCCACCCTGACAGTCCCTCCTGCTGACACCTCCCTCCTCCCCCAGGTGCTGTGCGCCATCATTGCAGGAGTCTTACACTATCTCTACCTGGCCTCCTTCACCTGGATGCTGCTGGAGGGCCTGCACCTCTTCCTCACTGTCCGCAACCTGACGGTGGTCAACTACTCCAGTGTCAACAGATTCATGAAGAAGTTCACAATCCCAGTGGCCTATGGAGTCCCAGCTATGATCGTGACCATTTCTGCAGCATCCAGGCCTCATCTTTATGGAACAGACACCCAGTAAAAACAAATTTCCACTGTCCTAGCTTCTCTTGTATGACCATGGCCATCCTAGAGCCAATATAGCACTTTAACTTTTTAAAAATTTTCATTGTATTATAGTTGTGTTAGTTTAAGGTATGCAGCAAAATGAATTGGTTATACATATATTAATACCTATATGTACTCTTTTTTAAAATACTTTTCTCATGTAAGCCATTACAGAGTATTGAGTAGAATTCCTTGTGCTATATATTAGGTTCGTATTAGTTATTTACTTTATATGTAGGAGTGTACATATGTCAGTCCCAATCTCTTAATTTATCCCTCTGCCATATAACCCCTGGCAACCATATCTTTCATTTCTTCATCTGTAACTCTATTTCTTTTTTTTTTAAGGTTTTTAAAATAGCATTTATTTCTTAAAAGTTAACATATGCATAATAGGAAACCAAACAACACAAGAAGCAAAAAACAGTCATTCATAATCACAAGCAGTGTACCATCTGATGTGTCCTTCTAGGTCTCTTTTCACAACGAAGCATACCATCTTGCTGTGCAAAGCCATCCAGAGCACCAGCACCTCGTTCCACCTACAGCTCTCGCTCTGCCTCTTTCTGGCGCACCTGCTCTTCCTAACAGCCATCGACAAAACTGAGAATAAGGTACTTACACTGTCCCAGGATACTCCTGCCCCAGGGGATGCTGGGTTCATGGGGCCATGTTGCCTTGGGCTCCTTAATCAAATAAGACTCTGGGTAAGGTTAAATAGGTAAGTAGCCAATTTCTTATTGACTGACACAACTAGAAGACAACCCCCTGCCTCTGACAACTCCTCCATACATGCCAGTGCCTCACCAGTGGCGAAGTATGGGAGACATCCTGGGGCCATGCTCCACCCTGACAGTCCCTCCTGCTGACACCTCCCTCCTCCCCCAGGTGCTGTGCGCCATCATTGCAGGAGTCTTACACTATCTCTACCTGGCCTCCTTCACCTGGATGCTGCTGGAGGGCCTGCACCTCTTCCTCACTGTCCGCAACCTGACGGTGGTCAACTACTCCAGTGTCAACAGATTCATGAAGAAGTTCACAATCCCAGTGGCCTATGGAGTCCCAGCTATGATCGTGACCATTTCTGCAGCATCCAGGCCTCATCTTTATGGAACAGACACCCAGTAAAAACAAATTTCCACTGTCCTAGCTTCTCTTGTATGACCATGGCCATCCTAGAGCCAATATAGCACTTTAACTTTTTAAAAATTTTCATTGTATTATAGTTGTGTTAGTTTAAGGTATGCAGCAAAATGAATTGGTTATACATATATTAATACCTATATGTACTCTTTTTAAGATACTTTTCTCATGTAAGCCATTACAGAGTATTGAGTAGAATTCCTTGTGCTATATATTAGGTTCGTATTAGTTATTTACTTTATATGTAGGAGTGTACATATGTCAGTCCCAATCTCTTAATTTATCCCTCTGCCATATAACCCCTGGCAACCATATCTTTCATTTCTTCATCTGTAACTCTATTTCTTTTTTTTTTAAGGTTTTTAAAATAGCATTTATTTCTTAAAAGTTAACATATGCATAATAGGAAACCAAACAACACAAGAAGCAAAAAACAGTCATTCATAATCACAAGCAGTGTACCATCTGATGTGTCCTTCTAGGTCTCTTTTCACAACGAAGCATCCATCTTTATGTAATTAAGAACATACAGTTATGTATCATGCTGTTTCACACATCATGAATAGTTACCATTTCAAAGTCCCAAAGCTATGAGTGTTTTGATAACTGAGATACACTACACCAACTCAATCTGGAAGGAAAAAATGTAATCTTGCCTTTCTTGGCGACAAAAATTTCAGAGAAGACAAAAACGGCAACAGGCCTCTAGATAAAGATATTGGCAGAGCTACAATTAAAATACTACATTCCCTTAATGTTCAATTAAAAAAATGAGACATAAAACCAACCAAGTACACAAAGTACAATGCTTCTAAGAGGATTCATTATACGATCTAAACTATTAAAGTACTAGCAAGGAGGTATGTTTCCGCTGAATTATTCAACAATGCATTCCTATAGTACAGCCAAGAGATGCACACACATCAATAATTATTATCAAGAGATACATATGAACATACCCACATATAGCCGCCCTTGATACTTCCTTCTGCCCCTCTGCTGCGAACCTAAAGGAACAAGTCCTGATGTACGTTTCTCGGAGATGGTTTAACAATTCCATGTCCAAGATGCTGCCTATTTTTTAAAAAATCAATTATAAAGATATTTACAAATTGGTTAATTCACTAGTTCTACTTTTATCATACGTTGTCACCTCAGGACATCTAAAAAGCCTAGATGTTGCAAAATAATGAACTTTGTCCACAATAAACATAGCTACTTTACAAAATGCACATACAGACCTATGATTGTAACCTAAGACAGTCTTCCAGATAATGGAGATATTAGCCAAGAGCCCTTCCCCTCACCTTCCTCTTACCCTCCTCCAGCATTTCAGCAACTAAATGCTGACTAAAGACTAAAGACTAACTTCAGCAACTAAAGACTAACTTAGCTCCAAGAGGTGGATTAACATAGACACTTCCAGAAGACACAACCCTTCCTACAAACCAATAAAAGGGCATTTATTCATGTGTAACTCTATTTCTGTTTTATAGACTGTTTCATCTATACTCTGCTTTTAGATTCCACATATTAGTGACTTGCTGCTCAGTCACTAAGTTGTGTCCAGCTCCTTGCAGCCCCATGGACTGCAACATGCCAAGCTCTTCTGTCCTCCACTATCTCCTGGAGTTTGCTCAAATTCATGTCTGCTGATGGTAGACATCATGTTAGTGATGGTATCTGACCATTTCATCCTCTGCCATCCCTTCCTATTTTTGCCTTCAATCTTTCCCAGCATCAGGGTCTTTTCCAGTGAGTCAGCTCTTCACACCAGGTAGTCAAAGTACTGGAGCTTTAACATTAGTCCTTCCAATGAATATTCAGGGCTGATTTTCTTTAGGAGTGACTGATTTGATCTCCTTGCAATAGAAGGGACTCTCAAGAATCTTTTCCAGCATCACAATTTGAATCTATCAATTTTTGGCAGTTAAAAAATGAGACATAAAACCAACCAAGTACACAAAGTACAATGCTTCTAAGAGGATTCATTATACGATCTAAACTATTAAAGTACTAGCAAAGAGGTATGTTTCCGCTGAATTATTCAACAATGCATTCCTATAGTACAGCCAAGAGATGCACACACATCAATAATTATTATCAAGAGATACATATGAACATACCCACATATAGCCGCCCTTGATACTTCCTTCTGCCCCTCTGCTGCGAACCTAAAGGAACAAGTCCTGATGTACGTTTCTCGGAGATGGTTTAACAATTCCATGTCCAAGATGCTGCCTATTTTTTAAAAAATCAATTATAAAGATATTTACAAATTGGTTAATTCACTAGTTCTACTTTTTATCATACGTTGTCACCTCAGGACATCTAAAAAGCCTAGATGTTGCAAAATAATGAACTTTGTCCACAATAAACATAGCTACTTTACAAAAATGCACATACAGACCTATGATTGTAACCTAAGACAGTCTTCCAGATAATGGAGATATTAGCCAAGAGCCCTTCCCCTCACCTTCCTCTTACCCTCCTCCAGCATTTCAGCAACTAAATGCTGACTAAAGACTAAAGACTAACTTCAGCAACTAAAGACTAACTTAGCTCCAAGAGGTGGATTAACATAGACACTTCCAGAAGACACAACCCTTCCTACAAACCAATAAAAGGGCATTTATTCATGTGTAACTCTATTTCTGTTTTATAGACTGTTTCATCTATACTCTGCTTTTAGATTCCACATATTAGTGACTTGCTGCTCAGTCACTAAGTTGTGTCCAGCTCCTTGCAGCCCCATGGACTGCAACATGCCAAGCTCTTCTGTCCTCCACTATCTCCTGGAGTTTGCTCAAATTCATGTCTGCTGATGGTAGACATCATGTTAGTGATGGTATCTGACCATTTCATCCTCTGCCATCCCTTCCTATTTTTGCCTTCAATCTTTCCCAGCATCAGGGTCTTTTCCAGTGAGTCAGCTCTTCACACCAGGTAGTCAAAGTACTGGAGCTTTAACATTAGTCCTTCCAATGAATATTCAGGGCTGATTTTCTTTAGGAGTGACTGATTTGATCTCCTTGCAATAGAAGGGACTCTCAAGAATCTTTTCCAGCATCACAATTTGAATCTATCAATTTTTTGGCAGTCAGTCTTCTTTATAGTTCAGCTCTCATTCCCATACATGAAAAACTAACTTTGACTATATAAACTTTTGTCAGCAAAGTACTGTTTCAGCTTTTTAATACGCTGTCTGGGTTTGCCAAAGCTTTCCTTCTAAGGAGCAAACACCTTTTAATTTCATTGTTGCAGTCACCATGACAGTGATTTTTGTGGCCAAGAAAACCTGTCACTGAAAATCTGTTTCCCCTTCTATTTGCTATGAAGTGGTAAGACAGGATGCCATGGTCTTAATTTTTTTTTTTTTAATGTTGAGTTTCAAGCCAGCTTTTTTCCTCTCTTCTTTTACCTTCTTTAAGAGGCTCTTTATTTTTTTTAAGATTTATTTATTTATTTTATTTATTTTGGGAGGTGGGGTGGGGAGGGAGGGGAGCAGGTGGGCTACTTCTATTGGTCTTTCTTTTGTCTATTTTCATCCATCTTTGTTCTTTGGCCCATGTGGGCCTCCCATCGTGATGGCCTCTGTTGTCGCAGAGCACTGGCTCTGGGCACATGTGCTCCAGAACTCCGGCTCAGTAATTGGACACATTGGTCCAGCCTCTCTGTGGCACATGGGATCTTCCTAGGCCAGGGATCGAACTGGCACCCCTTGCACTTCAAGGCAGTGTCCTTACCCACTGGACCACCAGGGAAGCCTTAAGAGGCTCTTTCATTCCTCTTCACTTTCTTCCATTAGGATGGTGTCATCTGTAGGTTATTGATATTTCTCCCTGCAGCCTTGATTCCAATTTATGATTCATCCAGCCTGGTGTTTCACATGATGTGCTCTGCATGTAAGTTAAACAAGCAGGGTGACAATATACTGCTTTGAAGTATCCCTTTTCCAATTTTGAACTAGTCATCTGTTCCATGTCTGGTTCTAACTCTTGCTTCTTGACCCATGCACAGGTTTATCAGGAGACAGGTATGGTTGTCTGGTACTCCCATCTTTTTTCTTTCCTTCTTTCTTTTTTAAATTTTGGCCTTTTTTTATTGATTTTTGTTTATTTATTTTTCATCTGTCTTTAATCTTTGGCCTGTGTGGGCCTCCCATTGCAGTGGCATCTCTCCTTGCAGAGTACTGGCTCTGGATGCATGCGCCCCAGAGTACTTGCTCGCAATTGGACACGCCGGTCCAGCCACTGCATTGCATGCAGGATCTTCTCTGGCCAGAGATCAAACCTGTACTCCAAGGCAGATTCTCCACCTACTGGAAAATCAGGGAACTCCTCCCATCTTTTTAAAGAATTTTCTACAATATGTTGCGATCCACACAGTCAAAAGCTTTGGCATAGTTAATGAAGCAGAAGTAAACCTTATTCTGGAATTCCCTTGCTTTCTTCATGATCCAGCAAATGTTGGCCATTTGATATCTGGTTCCTATTCCTCTTTGAAACCAGCTTGTATATCTGGAAGTTCTTGATTTATGTACTGCTGAAGCTTTTCAGCTTCAGTACTAGCAAGGTACTACTATACTGTACAAGTGTATAGTAGTTTGAACATTTTTTGGCATTCCCCTTCTTTGGGATTGGAATGAAATACGATATTTATCTTTCTCTGTCTGGCTTCACTCAGTATGACAATCTCTAGATCCATTCGTGTTGCCACAAATGGCATTATTTCACTCTTTTCTATAGCTGAGTAATATTCCATTGTATATATGTATCACATCTTCTTTATCCATTCGTCTGTTGATGGACATTTAGATTGCTTCCATGTTTTAGCTATTATAAATACTGCTAAAAGATGGAAGTGTCCTTACCCACTGGACCACCAGGGAAGCCTTAAGAGGCTCTTTCATTCCTCTTCACTTTCTTCCATTAGGATGGTGTCATCTGTAGGTTATTGATATTTCTCCCTGCAGCCTTGATTCCAATTTATGATTCATCCAGCCTGGTGTTTCACATGATGTGCTCTGCATGTAAGTTAAACAAGCAGGGTGACAATATACTGCTTTGAAGTATCCCTTTTCCAATTTTGAACTAGTCATCTGTTCCATGTCTGGTTCTAACTCTTGCTTCTTGACCCATGCACAGGTTTATCAGGAGACAGGTATGGTTGTCTGGTACTCCCATCTTTTTTCTTTCCTTCTTTCTTTTTTAAATTTTGGCCTTTTTTTATTGATTTTTGTTTATTTATTTTTCATCTGTCTTTAATCTTTGGCCTGTGTGGGCCTCCCATTGCAGTGGCATCTCTCCTTGCAGAGTACTGGCTCTGGATGCATGCGCCCCAGAGTACTTGCTCGCAATTGGACACGCCGGTCCAGCCACTGCATTGCATGCAGGATCTTCTCTGGCCAGAGATCAAACCTGTACTCCAAGGCAGATTCTCCACCTACTGGAAAATCAGGGAACTCCTCCCATCTTTTTAAAGAATTTTCTACAATATGTTGCGATCCACACAGTCAAAAGCTTTGGCATAGTTAATGAAGCAGAAGTAAACCTTATTCTGGAATTCCCTTGCTTTCTTCATGATCCAGCAAATGTTGGCCATTTGATATCTGGTTCCTATTCCTCTTTGAAACCAGCTTGTATATCTGGAAGTTCTTGATTTATGTACTGCTGAAGCTTTTCAGCTTCAGTACTAGCAAGGTACTACTATACTGTACAAGTGTATAGTAGTTTGAACATTTTTTGGCATTCCCCTTCTTTGGGATTGGAATGAAATACGATATTTATCTTTCTCTGTCTGGCTTCACTCAGTATGACAATCTCTAGATCCATTCGTGTTGCCACAAATGGCATTATTTCACTCTTTTCTATAGCTGAGTAATATTCCATTGTATATATGTATCACATCTTCTTTATCCATTCGTCTGTTGATGGACATTTAGATTGCTTCCATGTTTTAGCTATTATAAATACTGCTGCAAAGAACAGTAGAGTGAAAGTATCTTTTAAACCATATTTTTCTCCTGATATGTGTCATAGAGTGGGATTCCTGGATTATATGGTAGCTCTATTTTTAGCTTTTTAAGGAATTCCCATATTGTTATCCATACAGACTGTACCAGTGTACATTCTCAACAACAGTGTGGGAGGATTGCCTTTTCTCCATACCCTTTCCACCATTTATTGTCTGCAGAGCTTTTGAGAAGTGGGCAACAGAGGATGAGATGGTTGGATGGCATCATCAACTCAATGGACATGAGTTTGACAAGCTCCAGGAGATAGTGAAGGACAGCTAAGTCTGGTGTATTGCAGTTCATGGGGCCACAAAGAGTCAGACATGACTTAGCAACTGAACAACAACAACAACGCACAACAAAATCTTATACTGATAAAAATTGATGTCAACCTATATCAGATGGTTACTTGATCACTGGCCTTTCTAGATAGTTTCGTGAAAAAAAAAAAATAAAGTTAGCAGACTTTTCCTATAAAGGGCAAGGTAGATAGTTGACTTTCTGGGTCAAATGATCTTAGTTGCAATTTTTCACCTCTGCTCTTGTAGCTCAAAAACAGCCACAGAAAAGATATTAAAAAATGAGTGTAACTCTGACCCTGTAAAACACATCTCCAAAATCAGACAGCATCCAGTGTGAACAACAGGCTGCAATTTGCCAGCTTCCTCCTTAGTTACTGCTCTCTCTTCAGTTCTTCCTGGTGGATCCAACTAACATGGCCCTCACACCTCCCAAATCATTCACAATTCCTTATTTGGGATCAAGTGCCAATTCTATCATTTCTTTTTTTTTTTTTAAACATTTATTTTCTTTATTTATCTTTTTGGGGGTGTGGGGTGGAAAGGGAGGAGAGTGGGTGGGCCACTTCTATTGATCTTTCATTTCTCTATTTTCATCCGTCTTTGTTCTTCGGCTCTCGTGGGCCTCTCATCGCAGTGGCCTCTGTCTTTGCAGAGTGCCGGCTCTGGGCGCATGCGCGCCAGAGCTCCGGCTCGGTAATTGGACACATCAGTCCAACCGCTCCGAGGCACGTGGGATCTTCCCAGGCCAAGGATCGAACCAGCGCCCCTTGCAGTGCAAGGCAGTGTCCTTACCCGCTGGACCACCAGGGGAAGCCCCAATTCTATCATTTCTATCAGTGTGAACTTCAGTGACTGACTCTATCCTTACGCCTCAGATGTCTGATCTGTAACCATTTGAGTACCTATGTTGTCATGAGGAATAAATGACATAACACACATGAACATGTGTCAGACCTACTCTTCTCTCGCTCTTTCTCCATCACTCTCTGTTGGCTCTCCCTAGTATTTTCATTCCATCTACACCTACTCATCCTTCACCTCTCAGCATAAATGCAGTGCAATTCTCTCAAGGAACCCTTCCCAGCATCTGAACCTCCTACAGCCCGTACTAGGTTATGAATCAAGCTATGTGTTCCCACAGGCTCCTGATACTTGATGTCAACCTATATCAGATGGTTACTTGATCACTGGCCTTTCTAGATAGTTTCGTGAAAAAAAAAAAATAAAGTTAGCAGACTTTTCCTATAAAGGGCAAGGTAGATAGTTGACTTTCTGGGTCAAATGATCTTAGTTGCAATTTTTCACCTCTGCTCTTGTAGCTCAAAACAGCCACAGAAAAGATATTAAAAAATGAGTGTAACTCTGACCCTGTAAAACACATCTCCAAAATCAGACAGCATCCAGTGTGAACAACAGGCTGCAATTTGCCAGCTTCCTCCTTAGTTACTGCTCTCTCTTCAGTTCTTCCTGGTGGATCCAACTAACATGGCCCTCACACCTCCCAAATCATTCACAATTCCTTATTTGGGATCAAGTGCCAATTCTATCATTTCTTTTTTTTTTTTTAAACATTTATTTTCTTTATTTATCTTTTTGGGGGTGTGGGGTGGAAAGGGAGGAGAGTGGGTGGGCCACTTCTATTGATCTTTCATTTCTCTATTTTCATCCGTCTTTGTTCTTCGGCTCTCGTGGGCCTCTCATCGCAGTGGCCTCTGTCTTTGCAGAGTGCCGGCTCTGGGCGCATGCGCGCCAGAGCTCCGGCTCGGTAATTGGACACATCAGTCCAACCGCTCCGAGGCACGTGGGATCTTCCCAGGCCAAGGATCGAACCAGCGCCCCTTGCAGTGCAAGGCAGTGTCCTTACCCGCTGGACCACCAGGGGAAGCCCCAATTCTATCATTTCTATCAGTGTGAACTTCAGTGACTGACTCTATCCTTACGCCTCAGATGTCTGATCTGTAACCATTTGAGTACCTATGTTGTCATGAGGAATAAATGACATAACACACATGAACATGTGTCAGACCTACTCTTCTCTCGCTCTTTCTCCATCACTCTCTGTTGGCTCTCCCTAGTATTTTCATTCCATCTACACCTACTCATCCTTCACCTCTCAGCATAAATGCAGTGCAATTCTCTCAAGGAACCCTTCCCAGCATCTGAACCTCCTACAGCCCGTACTAGGTTATGAATCAAGCTATGTGTTCCCACAGGCTCCTGATACTTGATCATAAACCTCATTATCTTGACTGTTTCTATTGTCTAGTTATCAACAAGCCCACAGAGCTAGGAACTCCCTGAAGTCAGTGATCACTCTGTCTTAATCACAACTGGATCTTCAGAGCCAAGAAGCAACCATAATATTGACAGAAAGACTCAATATTTATTTAATAAACCATAAATTAATACTTTTTTTTTTTAACTGATTTTCTCCTTTAAAATGTGTACCTTTTTTTTTTTCTGTCAGCAGATGAGGGCCAAGTCTTAAAAGAGCTTTTTAAAATAAATTTATATTTATTTAAAACTACTTTTTAATGTTGTGATTTACATATAAAAGGGTGTGCATGATTAATGTAGTCTGACAAATTGGGAATACATACACACCCATGGCCCTTACCAATATCAAGAACATATCCAATCTTTAAATTATGCAAAATAATAAGTTCAGAAGATCTATTATAAAACATAGTGCCTATAGCTAATACTATTGTGTTGTATACTCAAAATTTGCTAAGGGTATAGATCTTACATGAAATATTCTGACCAAAACCACCAACAATTATTATTGATAATAAAGGAGGCAGGAAAAACTATGAGGCATAAGAGAATGTTCCTCTATTAATTCTTTATCCACAGAGGTTAATACTCTTGAATTTCTTTCCACTTCTCTCTTAGATGCTGGCTCCACACAGACGAAGGATTTGTATGGGCCTTCGTTGGCCCCATCTGCCCCATCTTCTCTGTGAGTGATGGATGATATCAGAGCATCCTTGTTCTCTGGCTGAGGGGGAATCAAAAGTCCAAGTATAAAAGGGCTATTGGCAGGGTGACTAGTTATTCCAATCAGTTCAAGAATGAGGAGGCTCCTCGGCTTTAAATGTGTCAGACCTACTCTTCTCTCGCTCTTTCTCCATCACTCTCTGTTGGCTCTCCCTAGTATTTTCATTCCATCTACACCTACTCATCCTTCACCTCTCAGCATAAATGCAGTGCAATTCTCTCAAGGAACCCTTCCCAGCATCTGAACCTCCTACAGCCCGTACTAGGTTATGAATCAAGCTATGTGTTCCCACAGGCTCCTGATACTTGATCATAAACCTCATTATCTTGACTGTTTCTATTGTCTAGTTATCAACAAGCCCACAGAGCTAGGAACTCCCTGAAGTCAGTGATCACTCTGTCTTAATCACAACTGGATCTTCAGAGCCAAGAAGCAACCATAATATTGACAGAAAGACTCAATATTTATTTAATAAACCATAAATTAATACTTTTTTTTTTTAACTGATTTTCTCCTTTAAAATGTGTACCTTTTTTTTTTTCTGTCAGCAGATGAGGGCCAAGTCTTAAAAGAGCTTTTTAAAATAAATTTATATTTATTTAAAACTACTTTTTAATGTTGTGATTTACATATAAAAGGGTGTGCATGATTAATGTAGTCTGACAAATTGGGAATACATACACACCCATGGCCCTTACCAATATCAAGAACATATCCAATCTTTAAATTATGCAAAATAATAAGTTCAGAAGATCTATTATAAAACATAGTGCCTATAGCTAATACTATTGTGTTGTATACTCAAAATTTGCTAAGGGTATAGATCTTACATGAAATATTCTGACCAAAACCACCAACAATTATTATTGATAATAAAGGAGGCAGGAAAAACTATGAGGCATAAGAGAATGTTCCTCTATTAATTCTTTATCCACAGAGGTTAATACTCTTGAATTTCTTTCCACTTCTCTCTTAGATGCTGGCTCCACACAGACGAAGGATTTGTATGGGCCTTCGTTGGCCCCATCTGCCCCATCTTCTCTGTGAGTGATGGATGATATCAGAGCATCCTTGTTCTCTGGCTGAGGGGGAATCAAAAGTCCAAGTATAAAAAGGGCTATTGGCAGGGTGACTAGTTATTCCAATCAGTTCAAGAATGAGGAGGCTCCCAAAATCCAGGAATTTTCATTTTAAAACCAGGAAGGAGCATTTTCTTAGACATGAGACTCCCAATGTTTAGACAAGTAAATTCCCATGCAAACTGAATTACTGGGTGTTTGGTCTTGTTTGATATGACTTTTATGAAATATGGAACCTTCTAACCTTCTGGTTTAGGTGTTGGATGAGCCAGAAGGGAGGATTGGCAGACACGGATGCACTCAATGTATCTTGTGATGTTTCTGCAGATTAATTTAGTTTTCTTCCTGATAACATTCTGGATTGTGAAAAAGAAGCTCGCCTCACACAACAGTGATGTGTCCACTCTCCGGAACACTAGGTGAGATGGATCAGAGGTGCACATCACCGCCCCTCCATGGAAAGCAAGGGCCAGGAGCAAGGCCACACGATTCCAAGCTCCTGATGTCACGGGTTTCAAGGGGACTTCAGTGGAGAAGTGCGACCACCCTCCTCAGCAGCTCAGATACTATGTCTTGTTGCTGATACTCAAAGTCAAACACACTCCCATTCATCTGTAATCCGAGAATGAAACTACCTCAGCTACAGAGAGAATTGATTTTCTTCTGATAAATAGGGATTACCCCCATGACCCTATGAAAAGTACTGAGAAATTTTAGGTCCTTATAAGCCCCTTAGGAAATTCCATACGTGACCCAGGATCCAGCATACCCTTTCATGCCCACATCTTTTTTTTGGTAAGTTTTCATTTGTTTTTTAACAGAGTTCTGTTGTTCACTGCCCCACATCAACCTGAATCAGCCACAGGTATACATATGTCCCCTCCCTCTTGAGCCTCCCTCCCATCTCCCTCCCCATCCCACCCTCTAGGTTGTTACAGACATGCCTATATCCTTACCCTCATCCACACTCTTCTACTTGGTGAACTCAGGTTGATTATCCACATATCACATCTTCTAAGAGGCCAGGGCTGTCCTTTGCTTTCTTTTCATTTATACAGAATGAATCATCTAGACAAAGCAAGCTCTGGGTCAGTTCACATAGAGGAAAAAGACAGAGACATTATTGGAGGGATCAACCCACAGGGGCCTCCCATTTCACAAGTATAACTGACCATTTCTGGTTGTCGTCCTACTGGATGGGAAAGTTCATGGAATCAGAAATCTTGCCCTTGTTATTTTTATGGCACAGGTCCCAGCACAATTCCAGGTGCACAGCACCTCCACAGTAATAAAGGGGATGGAAACTGGGGAATAGTCACACAATATCATATTACTGAAACCGGCATTATGAAGTGTCTACCAGCTTCAGTTCAAGCTAACTATACCATTCTGCCTCCACCTCCCAACTCCTGCCCCAGTATTTCTTTTAGAGAATCATTCACAGTAAAGATCAGAGTTGCCACAACTGAACTAGAGATATCCAGGGGATGGAGAAGAAATGGCCTTGATTCTATCGGTCAGGGTGCATCATGAGCCTCTTTTCTCCTCCTACCCAGGATGCTGACATTGAAAGCCACTGCTCAGCTCTTCATCTTGGGCTGCACATGGTGCCTGGGACTCCTGCAGGTGGGACCAGCTGCCCATGTCATGGCCTACCTCTTCACCATCATCAACAGCCTGCAGGGTGTCTTCATCTTCCTGGTGTACTGCCTCCTCAGCCAGCAGGTACCGCTGTCTGACTCCCCTCAAGACTTGTCTCATCGTTCCTTCTCTCTGTGAGCTGAGTCAGAGTCTGCTTTGCCACTACAGGTTCGTGAGCAATATAGGCAGTGGTTCATAGGGGTCAAGAGAATCACAGGCGAGTACGAGGAGCACACGCTCACCAGCAGGGCCACGTCGGAACCCTCTAAATACAGTGAGGTAAGATCATGCCCTGCTCTCAACGCACTTCACTATTTTATTAGGCATGACTGGTTCATTGCAGATGACACTCTATAGTCACTCCCATCCTGAATCAGCCCGTATAAGAGCCCCCCCCCCCCTTGTTACAGACATGCCTATATCCTTACCCTCATCCACACTCTTCTACTTGGTGAACTCAGGTTGATTATCCACATATCACATCTTCTAAGAGGCCAGGGCTGTCCTTTGCTTTCTTTTCATTTATACAGAATGAATCATCTAGACAAAGCAAGCTCTGGGTCAGTTCACATAGAGGAAAAAGACAGAGACATTATTGGAGGGATCAACCCACAGGGGCCTCCCATTTCACAAGTATAACTGACCATTTCTGGTTGTCGTCCTACTGGATGGGAAAGTTCATGGAATCAGAAATCTTGCCCTTGTTATTTTTATGGCACAGGTCCCAGCACAATTCCAGGTGCACAGCACCTCCACAGTAATAAAGGGGATGGAAACTGGGGAATAGTCACACAATATCATATTACTGAAACCGGCATTATGAAGTGTCTACCAGCTTCAGTTCAAGCTAACTATACCATTCTGCCCTCCACCTCCCAACTCCTGCCCCAGTATTTCTTTTAGAGAATCATTCACAGTAAAGATCAGAGTTGCCACAACTGAACTAGAGATATCCAGGGGATGGAGAAGAAATGGCCTTGATTCTATCGGTCAGGGTGCATCATGAGCCTCTTTTCTCCTCCTACCCAGGATGCTGACATTGAAAGCCACTGCTCAGCTCTTCATCTTGGGCTGCACATGGTGCCTGGGACTCCTGCAGGTGGGACCAGCTGCCCATGTCATGGCCTACCTCTTCACCATCATCAACAGCCTGCAGGGTGTCTTCATCTTCCTGGTGTACTGCCTCCTCAGCCAGCAGGTACCGCTGTCTGACTCCCCTCAAGACTTGTCTCATCGTTCCTTCTCTCTGTGAGCTGAGTCAGAGTCTGCTTTGCCACTACAGGTTCGTGAGCAATATAGGCAGTGGTTCATAGGGGTCAAGAGAATCACAGGCGAGTACGAGGAGCACACGCTCACCAGCAGGGCCACGTCGGAACCCTCTAAATACAGTGAGGTAAGATCATGCCCTGCTCTCAACGCACTTCACTACTGTGGTTCATTGAGCAATGCATGCCTATCACATTGGATGATCTGGATATAAAGCAGATGACACTCTATAGTGGCTCACACTGGCTTACATCTAGACTTACTCAGGACCTTCCTCTGTCATGAAAGAAAGTCTTTGTTTCTGCTCACTGTTTTTCTGTGTTTAACTAGACTGTCTTCTTATTCTCCACTCGGGTTGAGCACCCCTTTCCTGTAACATGCTGCATGGACTTTTTCATGCACAAAACACTTCAGAAACAGAGAATGGTCCTGTGTCATGCTCAATAAGCAGTGACTCAGGATCTGAAACAGAGATGCACAAGCTAACCAGAGTCCCAGGACCATCATTTAACCCTTGTCAATCGTGATACCCTTCTATGTGCATGTGGGCATGCCAAATCGCTTTAGTCAGGTCTGACTCTTTGTGACCCTACGGACTGCAGCCTGCCAGGCTTCTCTGTGCAAGGGCTTCTCCAAGGCAAGAATACTGGAGTGGGTTTCCATGCCCTCTTCCAGGGGATCCTCCTGACCCAGGTATCAAACCCTTGTCTTTGGCATCTACCTGTATTGACAGGTGGATTCTTTACCACTAGCACTGCCTGGGAAGCCCACCCTTCTATATAGAAAACAGTAAATGCATGGTTTGCATAGTCACAAAAGTAAAGTTCATGAACGATTATGTTAGATTGGAGGGCTTCTCTGGTGACTCAGATGGTAAGGAGTCCACCTGCAATGCAAATGGCATGGGTTTGGGGCATAGTCACAAAAGTAAGTTCACATGTGCCTGGGACTCCTGCAGGTGGGACCAGCTGCCCATGTCATGGCCTACCTCTTCACCATCATCAACAGCCTGCAGGGTGTCTTCATCTTCCTGGTGTACTGCCTCCTCAGCCAGCAGGTACCGCTGTCTGACTCCCCTCAAGACTTGTCTCATCGTTCCTTCTCTCTGTGAGCTGAGTCAGAGTCTGCTTTGCCACTACAGGTTCGTGAGCAATATAGGCAGTGGTTCATAGGGGTCAAGAGAATCACAGGCGAGTACGAGGAGCACACGCTCACCAGCAGGGCCACGTCGGAACCCTCTAAATACAGTGAGGTAAGATCATGCCCTGCTCTCAACGCACTTCACTACTGTGGTTCATTGAGCAATGCATGCCTATCACATTGGATGATCTGGATATAAAGCAGATGACACTCTATAGTGGCTCACACTGGCTTACATCTAGACTTACTCAGGACCTTCCTCTGTCATGAAAGAAAGTCTTTGTTTCTGCTCACTGTTTTTCTGTGTTTAACTAGACTGTCTTCTTATTCTCCACTCGGGTTGAGCACCCCTTTCCTGTAACATGCTGCATGGACTTTTTCATGCACAAAACACTTCAGAAACAGAGAATGGTCCTGTGTCATGCTCAATAAGCAGTGACTCAGGATCTGAAACAGAGATGCACAAGCTAACCAGAGTCCCAGGACCATCATTTAACCCTTGTCAATCGTGATACCCTTCTATGTGCATGTGGGCATGCCAAATCGCTTTAGTCAGGTCTGACTCTTTGTGACCCTACGGACTGCAGCCTGCCAGGCTTCTCTGTGCAAGGGCTTCTCCAAGGCAAGAATACTGGAGTGGGTTTCCATGCCCTCTTCCAGGGGATCCTCCTGACCCAGGTATCAAACCCTTGTCTTTGGCATCTACCTGTATTGACAGGTGGATTCTTTACCACTAGCACTGCCTGGGAAGCCCACCCTTCTATATAGAAAAACAGTAAATGCATGGTTTGCATAGTCACAAAAGTAAAGTTCATGAACGATTATGTTAGATTGGAGGGCTTCTCTGGTGACTCAGATGGTAAGGAGTCCACCTGCAATGCAGGAGACCTGGGTTCGATCCCTGGGTTGGGAAGATTCCCTGGAGAAGGGCACTACTATCCACTCCAGTGTTCTTGCCTGGAGGATTCCATGGACAGAGGAGCCTGGCAGGCTACAGTCTATGGGTGGCAAAGAGTAGGACAAGACTGAGTGACTTTCGCTTCAGTTAGATTGGAGTATTGCCTTCAAAGTAAGCAATCATTCCTGAGATTGCAGCACACAGAAACAATGCAAAACGTCGGAGAATCACAGGGTGCATAGAGAGCATGCTTGGCAGGCCCCCTTTCTATGCAGCCTTTCCAATCGCAGGGTGTTTGGCAATTTGAGTCTTACCAGACATTTGTATTTTTGAGTTTACAAAATCAGTTCTCGTATGTTTTGTTCATATATTCTTCACATCCCCACTTGAAGGTAAGGTAAGTATTACTATGTTCCCATTTGAGAGGTGAAAATACTGAGACCCACAGGGTCTACATGAATTGTGCAGTGATGTCAGCTCATCCTTTCTCCCAATGTTATCACTGTCTCATAGTATCTTCTGTGTCCATTGATACACAGAAGTTTTACTTTTGAAGAAGTCTAATTTCTCTATTTTTTGTTCACTTCTCCTCTGGGTGTCTTCTCTGAAAAACGATGGCTTACCACAAGGTCTTCCTTGTGGGCTTCCCAGGTGGGCGCTAGTGGTAAAGAACACTCCTGCCCGTGCATGAGTCAAAAGAGACACAGATTCAATCTCTGGGTTGGCAAGCTCCCCTGAGAAGGTTATGACAACCCACTCCAGTATTCTTCCCTGGGAAATCCCACAGTCAGAGGAGCCTGGTGGGCTACAGTCTATAGGGTCGCAGACAGGACTGAAGAGACTTAGCATGCATAACATGCCTACCACGAGGTCGCAAAAACTCACACACATGTTGCTTCCAAGACTTGAGTAGTTTTAGTAATTTCATATAGGTCTATCATTTGGAATTAACTTTTTAATGATATGAGTTTTATAATTCTTTGTGAGGCCTACATTCTTCAGCGTGTGTCCATGCCGTTGTCCCAGCATCACTTATTGAAAAGATTATTCTTTTCTCCAGTGAACTGTGCTGAGAAAACCTTATCAAAATAAGTTACCATGAATATAAGGGTTCATGTCTGTACCCTTGGTTCTTCCATCCATTTATCTTTTTTTAAAAAAAAACTTATTTATATTTATTTATTTGTCTGTGTTGGGTCTTAGTTGCAATACATAGGACCTTTAGTTGCAGCTTGTGGTATCTAGTTCCCTAACTAGTAATCGAACCCTGGTCCCCTGCGTTGGGAGCACAGAGTCTTAACCTCTGGGCCACCAGCGAAGTCCCCCATCCATATATCTTGATTCCTGTAGTTTTGTAGTAAACTTGACTCTACCAATTTGTTCTTCTCAAGAATGTTTTTTAAATATTTTGGGCCTCTATGGTGGTGATAGTGGTTTAGTCATTCAGTTGTGTCTGACTCTTTTGACCCCATGGACTGTTGTCTGCCAGGCTCCTCTGTCATGGAATTTCCAGGCAAGAATGCTGGAGAGGATTGCCATTTCCTTCTCCTATTTGGGACCCCATAAAAACTGAGACCCACAGGGTCTACATGAATTGTGCAGTGATGTCAGCTCATCCTTTCTCCCAATGTTATCACTGTCTCATAGTATCTTCTGTGTCCATTGATACACAGAAGTTTTACTTTTGAAGAAGTCTAATTTCTCTATTTTTTGTTCACTTCTCCTCTGGGTGTCTTCTCTGAAAAACGATGGCTTACCACAAGGTCTTCCTTGTGGGCTTCCCAGGTGGGCGCTAGTGGTAAAGAACACTCCTGCCCGTGCATGAGTCAAAAGAGACACAGATTCAATCTCTGGGTTGGCAAGCTCCCCTGAGAAGGTTATGACAACCCACTCCAGTATTCTTCCCTGGGAAATCCCACAGTCAGAGGAGCCTGGTGGGCTACAGTCTATAGGGTCGCAGACAGGACTGAAGAGACTTAGCATGCATAACATGCCTACCACGAGGTCGCAAAACTCACACACATGTTGCTTCCAAGACTTGAGTAGTTTTAGTAATTTCATATAGGTCTATCATTTGGAATTAACTTTTTAATGATATGAGTTTTATAATTCTTTGTGAGGCCTACATTCTTCAGCGTGTGTCCATGCCGTTGTCCCAGCATCACTTATTGAAAAGATTATTCTTTTCTCCAGTGAACTGTGCTGAGAAAACCTTATCAAAATAAGTTACCATGAATATAAGGGTTCATGTCTGTACCCTTGGTTCTTCCATCCATTTATCTTTTTTTAAAAAAAAACTTATTTATATTTATTTATTTGTCTGTGTTGGGTCTTAGTTGCAATACATAGGACCTTTAGTTGCAGCTTGTGGTATCTAGTTCCCTAACTAGTAATCGAACCCTGGTCCCCTGCGTTGGGAGCACAGAGTCTTAACCTCTGGGCCACCAGCGAAGTCCCCCATCCATATATCTTGATTCCTGTAGTTTTGTAGTAAACTTGACTCTACCAATTTGTTCTTCTCAAGAATGTTTTTAACTATTTTGGGCCTCTATGGTGGTGATAGTGGTTTAGTCATTCAGTTGTGTCTGACTCTTTTGACCCCATGGACTGTTGTCTGCCAGGCTCCTCTGTCATGGAATTTCCAGGCAAGAATGCTGGAGAGGATTGCCATTTCCTTCTCCTATTTGGGACCCCATAGTCCTATATAAATTATAAGATGTGCTTGTCAGTTTCTGAGAAAAATTAACTGAGATATGATACAGATTATGTTGAGTGTATAGGTCAATTTGGGGGCATGCTTGTCATATTAACTATATTGTCTTCTGATCCATGAACTTGGGAGGCTTATGTATTATTTGACTTCTTCTGATGATGTTTTATAATTTCTGGTGTAAAAGTCTAGCACTTTCTAACTAAGAATTATTTTTCATAGGTTTCTTCTTAGAAGAATTGAATTAACCAGTAAACCAGATGATCTAGTGTCCTGGGTAACAAGGAAAATTATGAGTTGGCATCTTTGTGAAAAACAAACAAACAAACAAACAAACCCACCCACTTTATCATGTTTGTTACAAGCAACTATTTGTGGAACTATTGTGGTGGAAAGTATGACAGGAATGTCTTATACTCAGATTTCTGGAGAATTTGGGTTTTCTGCTTCATGTGGTATGCTCCCTTTCCTCCCAAATAGTCAAGGAGTTCTGACCCAGTCCCCCAGTTGCCTTGGAGTAAATCACCTGCTTCAACTTTTTGTCTACAAAGTTTGCCTAGTTGAAGATATATGACTAGGAAAATGAGCTTCAGAGGACTATCTTAAAATACAGTAAGAGCATATATAAGGTCAAACCCACATGTAGGACAAATAACCAATATAATGTGTAGTATCATAGTTACCTTTCTTCCCGCCATCCATTTAGTCTGTGTTGGGTCTTAGTTGCAATACATAGGACCTTTAGTTGCAGCTTGTGGTATCTAGTTCCTAACTAGTAATCGAACCCTGGTCCCCTGCGTTGGGAGCACAGAGTCTTAACCTCTGGGCCACCAGCGAAGTCCCCCATCCATATATCTTGATTCCTGTAGTTTTGTAGTAAACTTGACTCTACCAATTTGTTCTTCTCAAGAATGTTTTTAACTATTTTGGGCCTCTATGGTGGTGATAGTGGTTTAGTCATTCAGTTGTGTCTGACTCTTTTGACCCCATGGACTGTTGTCTGCCAGGCTCCTCTGTCATGGAATTTCCAGGCAAGAATGCTGGAGAGGATTGCCATTTCCTTCTCCTATTTGGGACCCCATAGTCCTATATAAATTATAAGATGTGCTTGTCAGTTTCTGAGAAAAATTAACTGAGATATGATACAGATTATGTTGAGTGTATAGGTCAATTTGGGGGCATGCTTGTCATATTAACTATATTGTCTTCTGATCCATGAACTTGGGAGGCTTATGTATTATTTGACTTCTTCTGATGATGTTTTATAATTTCTGGTGTAAAAGTCTAGCACTTTCTAACTAAGAATTATTTTTCATAGGTTTCTTCTTAGAAGAATTGAATTAACCAGTAAACCAGATGATCTAGTGTCCTGGGTAACAAGGAAAATTATGAGTTGGCATCTTTGTGAAAAACAAACAAACAAACAAACAAACCCACCCACTTTATCATGTTTGTTACAAGCAACTATTTGTGGAACTATTGTGGTGGAAAGTATGACAGGAATGTCTTATACTCAGATTTCTGGAGAATTTGGGTTTTCTGCTTCATGTGGTATGCTCCCTTTCCTCCCAAATAGTCAAGGAGTTCTGACCCAGTCCCCCAGTTGCCTTGGAGTAAATCACCTGCTTCAACTTTTTGTCTACAAAGTTTGCCTAGTTGAAGATATATGACTAGGAAAATGAGCTTCAGAGGACTATCTTAAAATACAGTAAGAGCATATATAAGGTCAAACCCCACATGTAGGACAAATAACCAATATAATTTCCCAAGATTTTCCAGATTATATCCTAAACAACACTTGAGTTAGAGGCAACCTAAGACAATTGGTCTCCATATGGACATGCTTCAACTTCTTCACTCTCCGTTTCTAAAGATTACTAATTCATTAGAAAAATATATTTTAGCATTCACCATGTGCTTCACTAAATTAAGAGAGATTCTGTTTCTAGCTTCACAAAGTGTATGTGATAAATAAAATGCTTTCTCAGAGTAAAATCAGAACCCTGTGAATCAAGTCTCTTCATTCTTACATCTTGTCAGTTGAACTGGGTCAAAAAGTGTATATTGCTCCTGTACATTTTTGTTTTGTTTACATATAGAAAAATTATTTCTTTCTCAGAATGTGACCTAAGCAAGATATAAACCAGAGAATTGCAATGTCTGATAAACACTGACTACCCATTTTGTCTCACTTTAAACAAGGAAAATGACTGTAAATGATCATAATACATTAAATTTAATATATCCTTGAGTTGTCATTCTTTAGTCACTAATAATGCCTGACTCTTTTAAGACCCTATGGACTGTAGCTCACTAGACTTCTTGGTCCATGGGATTTTCCAGGCAAGAATACTGGAGTGGGTTCCCATTTCCTTTTCCAGGAGAATCTTCCTGACCCTGGGATCAAACCCACAAGTCCTGTACTGGCAGGCAGATTCTTTACCACTGAGCCACCTGGGAAGCCCCATCCATGAGTACATGGCAATAAGTAAAATATCAGGCAGTAAATACAGGATATGACAGAAATAGATCATGATACTTTCTCAGTATTAAGTAAATCGCCACTTAAAAGCACCTAAGCTGAGATATATGTCTTATACTCAGATTTCTGGAGAATTTGGGTTTTCTGCTTCATGTGGTATGCTCCTTTCCTCCCAAATAGTCAAGGAGTTCTGACCCAGTCCCCAGTTGCCTTGGAGTAAATCACCTGCTTCAACTTTTGTCTACAAAGTTTGCCTAGTTGAAGATATATGACTAGGAAAATGAGCTTCAGAGGACTATCTTAAAATACAGTAAGAGCATATATAAGGTCAAACCCCACATGTAGGACAAATAACCAATATAATTTCCCAAGATTTTCCAGATTATATCCTAAACAACACTTGAGTTAGAGGCAACCTAAGACAATTGGTCTCCATATGGACATGCTTCAACTTCTTCACTCTCCGTTTCTAAAGATTACTAATTCATTAGAAAAATATATTTTAGCATTCACCATGTGCTTCACTAAATTAAGAGAGATTCTGTTTCTAGCTTCACAAAGTGTATGTGATAAATAAAATGCTTTCTCAGAGTAAAATCAGAACCCTGTGAATCAAGTCTCTTCATTCTTACATCTTGTCAGTTGAACTGGGTCAAAAAGTGTATATTGCTCCTGTACATTTTTGTTTTGTTTACATATAGAAAAAATTATTTCTTTCTCAGAATGTGACCTAAGCAAGATATAAACCAGAGAATTGCAATGTCTGATAAACACTGACTACCCATTTTGTCTCACTTTAAACAAGGAAAATGACTGTAAATGATCATAATACATTAAATTTAATATATCCTTGAGTTGTCATTCTTTAGTCACTAATAATGCCTGACTCTTTTAAGACCCTATGGACTGTAGCTCACTAGACTTCTTGGTCCATGGGATTTTCCAGGCAAGAATACTGGAGTGGGTTCCCATTTCCTTTTCCAGGAGAATCTTCCTGACCCTGGGATCAAACCCACAAGTCCTGTACTGGCAGGCAGATTCTTTACCACTGAGCCACCTGGGAAGCCCCATCCATGAGTACATGGCAATAAGTAAAATATCAGGCAGTAAATACAGGGGATATGACAGAAATAGATCATGATACTTTCTCAGTATTAAGTAAATCGCCACTAAAAGCACTAAGGGAAATCTTGTTGAAAGACAGGCCAATCCTGCAATGCCAAAGAATTTCCTGAGATTACTGATTAATTACAAGGCACAAAGTGTTCCTTTATAATGCTAGATCAGTCAGCCACCAAATGGACTAATGATCAATCTCAACATCAAAAGTATCAGCTTGACATGAATTTGCTGATAAGACATGAATTTGCAACATCACATTTGTGCTAAAGAATCTGTGGCAAATTGATCTAAATTAAATCTAATCCATTCTTTAGGCCAAGGCTTGGTCAACCATAGCCTGCAGGCAAAATCCAGGAAGCTACAACAAAGGAAGCAAGAATGCGCGGTGGAGAAAAGACAGTGCCTTCAATAAGCAGTGCTGGGAGAACTGAACAGCTATGTGGAAGAACAAAATTAGAACACTTAAATACCATATAAAAAAGAAAGTAAAAAGAGATTAAAGACATAAAGGTGAGGTTGGATATTGTAAAACTCTTAGAGGAAAATAAAGTCAGAACACTCTGAAAGAAATCGCAGCAGTATCTTTTGGGGTCCATCTCCTAGAGTAATGGAAAGAAACAAATGAGACTTAATTAAAATCAAAAGCTTTTGCACAGCAAAGAAAACTATCAAAGAAATGAAAAGACAATCTACAAAATGGGAGAAAATATTTGTATACAGTGCAGCAAACAAGGAATTAGTTCCCGAAATAACAAATATTTTATACAATTCAGTATAAAAAACCAGAAACCCTACGGTGTAGACACAGCTGGGGAAGGAGATGGTGGGGCAAATTGGGAGTGCACCACTGAAGCAGGTGCTGTATCATATGTGAACTGGATAGCCAGTGGGAGTTTGCTGCATGGTGTAGGGAGCGCAAACCCAGAGCTCTGTGGCAGCCTAGAGGAGTGGATGGGGGGTGAGACGGGAGGGAGGGGCGAGAGGGAGGGGCCCAGTGTGTACCTACGACTGATTCACATCGATGTATGGCTGAAACCAACACCATATGGTAAAGCAATTGCTTTCTAATTAAAAAATAAATAAAAAAGAGACTAGTACAAGCAGCTATACCAATGGACAATAAAATGTCCATTAAAATGGGCAACCTAGAAGAAACTAACAAATTCTTAGAAAGGTATAACCTTTTAAGATTACACCAGGAAGAACCAGAAAAGATGAAGAGACCATTTATAAGTACTGAACTTTCAACTGTGATTAAAAGTCTTCCAACAAAGAATGTAAAGGCGGACAGCCACTATGAGAACCATATGCAAACTGGGATGTCTGTAGGGTTAGGGACAGCCCCGAAGCATTTTGTCAAGGGAACGGAGGCCGAGGGAAGAGTGGAGGGAACAGGACACTGGTGCCATCACATCCAAGAGATGCAGCACAAAGAGCTCAAGGTTTACAGCCTGCAGGCAAAATCCAGGAAGCTACAACAAAGGAAGCAAGAATGCGCGGTGGAGAAAAGACAGTGCCTTCAATAAGCAGTGCTGGGAGAACTGAACAGCTATGTGGAAGAACAAAATTAGAACACTTAAATACCATATAAAAAAGAAAGTAAAAAGAGATTAAAGACATAAAGGTGAGGTTGGATATTGTAAAACTCTTAGAGGAAAATAAAGTCAGAACACTCTGAAAGAAATCGCAGCAGTATCTTTTGGGGTCCATCTCCTAGAGTAATGGAAAGAAACAAATGAGACTTAATTAAAATCAAAAGCTTTTGCACAGCAAAGAAAACTATCAAAGAAATGAAAAGACAATCTACAAAATGGGAGAAAATATTTGTATACAGTGCAGCAAACAAGGAATTAGTTCCCGAAATAACAAATATTTTATACAATTCAGTATAAAAAACCAGAAACCCTACGGTGTAGACACAGCTGGGGAAGGAGATGGTGGGGCAAATTGGGAGTGCACCACTGAAGCAGGTGCTGTATCATATGTGAACTGGATAGCCAGTGGGAGTTTGCTGCATGGTGTAGGGAGCGCAAACCCAGAGCTCTGTGGCAGCCTAGAGGAGTGGATGGGGGGTGAGACGGGAGGGAGGGGCGAGAGGGAGGGGCCCAGTGTGTACCTACGACTGATTCACATCGATGTATGGCTGAAACCAACACCATATGGTAAAGCAATTGCTTTCTAATTAAAAAATAAATAAAAAAGAGACTAGTACAAGCAGCTATACCAATGGACAATAAAATGTCCATTAAAATGGGCAACCTAGAAGAAACTAACAAATTCTTAGAAAGGTATAACCTTTTAAGATTACACCAGGAAGAACCAGAAAAGATGAAGAGACCATTTATAAGTACTGAACTTTCAACTGTGATTAAAAGTCTTCCAACAAAGAATGTAAAGGCGGACAGCCACTATGAGAACCATATGCAAACTGGGATGTCTGTAGGGTTAGGGACAGCCCCGAAGCATTTTGTCAAGGGAACGGAGGCCGAGGGAAGAGTGGAGGGAACAGGACACTGGTGCCATCACATCCAAGAGATGCAGCACAAAGAGCTCAAGGTTTACAGCCAGCGGACACCAGTGATCACTCTCTTTCCACAGAGAGGAAAGGGTCATATGAGGACACAGGGAGGTGGGAACCAGGCACAAGCAAGAGAGGGCTTTCACCAGAAATCACCCCTGCCAGCGTTTGATCTTAGACATCCAGCCCCCAGAACCGGGAGAAAACAAATTTCTGCTCTTTGAGCCAGTCAGTCTATATAAAATTTAGTTGCGGCTACTCTAGCAGACGAATATGCATGGCCTCATAGAAGACAAAACAAAATGACACAAAAGCAAAAAAACGCAGACAAGGAAAAAGGCAATAATCCTACCACACAGACTCCTCGAAGATTTGAGTAGTCTATTTTGATCCTCTTTAAAACTATATCAGGAGAATTTTCTTTGCACAAAAATTATGAATCTCAGACCATGTTGAGTCTTGTTGAAGAATAAAATCGCCAGTTTTAGACCTACCAAGGTTTAGGGATGCTGTGGCGGCATGAGGGAGATCTTTGTGGTGATGAAGTATTGATGCATCTTGATTTCAGTGAGAGTTAAAGGAACACACACAAGTGATAAAAGGACAGGGAATCAGACACAATATCTTCATTTAGATATTGGACTATTATTACATAAAAATGTTAACTTTGTTAGAAAATGACTGAAGATTACACATAACCACTTGGTATTATTTCCCAACTTCTTCTGAACCTCAATTTCAAACTAAAACTTAAGAATAAAAATATCTGTTAATATATAGTAAATAGATCTGTTTTCTCAGAACCAAGGTCCTGAGAGGTGCAAAAAGACCAGTCAAATGAGTCTTCTTGTTTGAGGTCTTCATATCTCAAAAAAGTACAAAAGCCATCGTTGAGAAGTGTGAATACTAGTAATGCTATGCAAATTTCTCGAAATTTCAGAGAAGTAAGCATGGGGCGAAAAGGCGGAAGAGAGCACCCAGATAGACAATTTCCTGTTAGGTCACGAGAAGCAGCACGCGAGTGTGCAGAGTCGCTTCAGTCGTGTCTGACTCTCAGCCACCCTGTGGGCTGTAGCCCGCCAAGCTCCTCTGTCCATGAGGTTCTCCAGGCAAGAATACTGGAGTGGGTTGCCACGCCCTCCTCCAACCCAGAGGTCGAACCCGCATCTCTTCCTTCTTCTACATTGGCAGGGGCTCACTAGCGCCGCCTGGAGGCCCCATGAAAAGCAGAAGTCATAGTAAAAGCTAGAGTTCCTTCCAACACCTACAGACCAAGATAAGACACCTTCTGTGGCTGGGCTTGCTGGTCTCTGCGCCATGAGAAACAGATATCTAAGTCTGCTGCCAGGTAAGTAGAATGATAACAACGGCGCTAGCTGTCTGGGATTCTTTATCCAGTTTGAGAAGTTTCTGTGTTCTCTGCTCTACTTCTGGCTTTTGCTTTATTTCTGGTTTTCCCACTATCTCTGTAAGGAACTGCAGGGGAGGAATTTGAAGAAGGGTGTTATGTGATGTTAAGTTCTCAAAGGAGAAAGTGAATGACCCTATTCATTCATTCATTCATTAGTATTCTTGGCTATGCTGGGTCTTGGTTGCTGTCTGTGGGTTTTCTCTAGTTGCACTGAATTAGGGCTACTCTTTGCTGCAGGACACCGGCTTCTCATTGTGGTGGCAACACTCTCATTTTAAAACCTTTTAATTTTATATTGGGGTATAGCCAATTAACAATGCTGTGACAGCTTCAGGTGGACAGCAAAGGGACTCAGTCATATATGTATATATATGACTCTCCCAAATTGCTGTGGCCTCTCTTCTTGCAGAGCACGGGCTCTAAGCGTGTGGGCCTCTGTAGCTGCGGTGTGCAGGGTTAAGTTGCTCTGCAGCATGTGGGACCTCCTCAGACCAGGGAGTGAACCCACATCCCATGCATTGGCAGGTGGGTTCTAGCCCACTGGACCAGGGAAGCCCCAGGTTGGTGAAACGTATTCCTAGGGAAACTTTGGGACTTAACAAAGACCTCTCATTTTACCCCCAGTATTGGTCCAGCTTTTCAAGAGAAACGGGACCAGTGAGATGACTCTATAGAGGAGAGAAAGGATTTAAGAAACTGATTCATGAGGTAGTGGAGGCTGGAAAGTCCAAAAGTCCGCAGGACCGGGGGTCAGGCTGGAAACCCAGGATGACTTGATGTGGCATCTTAAAATGGAGGGCCTTCAGAGGCTGACTTTTCCTTGAAGGAGATGAGATTTGTCCCCTCTTAGGCCTTCACCTGATGTGGTGAGGCCCACCCAGACTAGGGAGGGTAATGTGCTTTATTCAGAGTCTACTGATGTGAATGTTAAGTCAGAGGCCAACTCACAGACTTAGAGAATGAGCTTTTGATTACCAGGTGGAGGAGGGGTGACCGATAGATTGGGAGTTTGGGATTCACATGTACACGCTCCTATATTTAAAATAGCTACTCAGCAAGGACCTACTGCAGAACTCAGGGAACTCTTGCTCAGTGTTCTGAAATAACCTAAATGGGAAAAGAACTTGAACAAGAACAGAGACATGTATATGTGTTAGTGAGTCACTTTTGCTCTACATCTGAAAGTAACATGACATTGTTAACCAAGAATGGTGCAATAGAAGATAAAGATGAAAGAAATTATTTCTCCTCTCTCAAAATGCTAATTCATCTAAGCTTCTTCACAGCAACATATAGCCTAGTGTGGGACCAAATATCTGGGTACGGTGGCCCTGTTACATTGATAGATAAAATTAACCATTCCATCACCTAACCTTTATTAGTCCTCACCCATGTATAACTGTAATAAAGCTCGTCCAATAATTGCCGTTGTACTCATCTGATCAAACACGCCAAACCTAAAGGCAATCCATGCTGACTATTTAGTAAAGGGATTGATGCTTAAGCTGAAGGTCCAAAACTTTGGCCATGTGATTGTGAAGAGCTGACTCCTGGGAAGAAGCCCTGATGCTGGGAAAGACTGAAGGCAAAAAAGGAGAAGAGGGTGACAGAAGAAGAGATGGTCAGACAGCATTACTGCCTCAGTGGACAGGAACGTGAGCAAATTCCAGGAGTGAGTGGAGGACACAGGAGTATGGCTTGCTGTACCTATGGGGTCACAAAGAGTCAGCGACGACTCAGCAACTGAACAATAACAGCTCATTCTGCATTGGGAAAGCTGTGGTTCAAAGCACAGTTGGCATTTCCAAGGACGCTGGGTCAGCAAGTGGAAGTCTGGATGTGAATGCGGGCGTGTCTTTAAATCCATCCACCAGGGTCCTCTGTCACATACACAGTGCTGAAATGGCAGTGCAGCCCAGGAAAGGAATTTGTCTGGAAGAGGAGTTCATTTTTGCCTTTGCCTAGGAAGAAATACCTTGTAAAGGCACACAGATCTGAAGAGACTTTCTTAGGGTTCATCAGCTCACCTGCCTGGGATGACAGATCCTATTAGGTAGACTGGGTACTGCCTGTAGGGTAGATTTCATCCCTTTACACCCACAGTGGTTTCATACCACAAAGCCCACGAATGTCAGTAACTCATGTCTCAGGGCTGGACTGAGATCGAGGAGAGGAGCCTTGGCCTCAGTGCACTATAGGAGGACCAGGAGCTCATCTGGAGGGAACCATAGAAGCCATGGCTGCTGAGCCTAGAGAGGCCACTTCACCAGGGGCTAGTGGCTCTATCTGCAGGTGCCTCAGTTCTCACATCTCACCTGTCCTCGTGTCCTCCTCTCCTGATTCCAGGGCTCCATGCCCTGCTGACATCATTGGACACTAGGGCTCAAACCTGGGCTCTCTGACCCCAGTCCCCATGCTCTTCCTGTATGCCCTGAAACCCATACCTTCAACAGAAGGAATCATCCTGGAGAGCAATCCAGAGATGTCTGCCATTGCCAGAGAACAAAGACCCTGAGTATGGGCAAAGGCACAGCAACCTGAGGACTTCCTTCCTCTTTCAAGTGTGCCTCCTCCTTTGGGAGAGGTTGGAGTTTCTAAGATGTGTCACTGTCCTCAGCTCTTTGTGTATATTCTGTCCCCTTAATTGGGACCCCTGAGGATCCATGAGGGCTGTGCCTGTCAGTGACTGGTTCCTTGGGGAGTCCTGGGAGGGTGATGGAGGGGAAAGGCAGAGTCCTGGATTCTGTGGGAAGCACAGGAACTTTGGGGAGGCTGTTGGACAGTGGTGGGCTTCAGGGCCACAGCCACCTCCCCAGGGGGCAACGGCCACTGGAAAAGGTTGAAACAGAAGCTCTAATTTTCCGTGTTTGTCATCTCTTTCTGCCCCAGGAGTCTTAGTGCTTCTGCTGTTGCCAATGGGACCTACAGCCCAGAACAGTAAAGGTGAGTCTGGGGAAGGTAGGAAGTGGTAGCCTGGGTCTGGGTTCTCTCACTGGCAAGGGAGAGAAAAAAGACCTACTTTTCAAGTGAGGTTCAGAAATAGTTCACTGGGAATAAGAGAAGCTGTTTTTCACTGCCCACATGCTCAGGGAATTCTGAGCTCTTTCCCTTTTGACGTCATCGTCTCTCCCCATTCTTCCCTCCCTCCACCCACTATTCATGCTTCCCTCTCTCTCTCTGCACTTGGACCCCTGGCTGGCAGCTGCCTTCCATCTTCTCACCAAGGTCTCCATCCACAGTCTGTACTGTGCAGTGTCCTCCATACTCCTCACGTGTCAATGGCGGCACCGTCTGCTGCTGCAATCTGGGATTCAGTTCTTCTTCATCTGGGGAGATCTTCACTGACCCCTTGGAGATTTGTGATGGTACAGGGGCTTAGGGAGGTGGAGGGACAGGCAGAGATTGTGGGGTACATCCCAGGGTCGTGGGGAACATGAGTGTGGATGGAGGCCTCCGCCTTTGTGCTCAGAACTGTCAAGGACATAAAAAGGAGCAATCAAAAGATCTGAAGACCACGAGATAAGCAGTGAGTAAACCTGGCTTCCTGGAGAGGAGTGGATCTCAGGAGTCTGGAGTGTGTGCCTCAGTTGGTCCTTTCAGGACTGAGGAAGTGGATGTAAAGCTTCTACCCATCCCTACGTCAGCACTTCCTACTGTGTCCCACTCTGGGGGGCCAGCCAAAGGGCCAAGAAGAGCAGAGCTGAGCGCACAAGCTTCAGGGATGGCTTGCTCCAGCTGCAGCCTCACCTCAGCAGGACTGCCCAAGAGACTCCTTCTTTCTTTACAGAAATGGATTGGGCCTAATGCTGGGGAGTCAGAGAGGGGATTAGGGTTTCTTGAGGAAACACAGATGTGAATGGTGACCCTTTGCCCTGTTGTGTTGCAGACTTCAATGAATGTGGACTACCCACGTCAGTGTCCTGTGGACCACTAGCAGTGTGCCAGAAGATAAAAGGGGGCTACTACTGCATGTGCGTCCCAGGATATGAGCTTGCGTCTGGGGCACCAACCTTCAGGAATAAGAATGAGAACACATGTCGAGGTAAGAACGAGGCTGTCTTCCATCTCTCCATCCACGAATTTGGGGTCACCCACATGCTGAGTCATTCCTGCAGCATCTAGGAAGTCGACTTTGGTTACAGGTGTAGAAACCAGGTTTGCGTTGGGACAGGTTGCTTGTACTGGTCTCACCTGAACCCACGAGGTAGTGTGCCAGGATGAGCCAGGGACCCATATCCTGCTCTGCCCCCGAGAGCTGCATGTGTGATGCTAGACAGGAGACTTATTTGGAAATCACTCTTAACATGTGAGATGTGACTGTATTATTGTGGTTTTATGTTTTCTTTAAAGAGTCCTTATCTTTTAGAGATAAAAACAAAGGCATGCTTTTGTGCATGGTCATCTTCTTCATCTGGGGAGATCTTCACTGACCCCTTGGAGATTTGTGATGGTACAGGGGCTTAGGGAGGTGGAGGGACAGGCAGAGATTGTGGGGTACATCCCAGGGTCGTGGGGAACATGAGTGTGGATGGAGGCCTCCGCCTTTGTGCTCAGAACTGTCAAGGACATAAAAAGGAGCAATCAAAAGATCTGAAGACCACGAGATAAGCAGTGAGTAAACCTGGCTTCCTGGAGAGGAGTGGATCTCAGGAGTCTGGAGTGTGTGCCTCAGTTGGTCCTTTCAGGACTGAGGAAGTGGATGTAAAGCTTCTACCCATCCCTACGTCAGCACTTCCTACTGTGTCCCACTCTGGGGGGCCAGCCAAAGGGCCAAGAAGAGCAGAGCTGAGCGCACAAGCTTCAGGGATGGCTTGCTCCAGCTGCAGCCTCACCTCAGCAGGACTGCCCAAGAGACTCCTTCTTTCTTTACAGAAATGGATTGGGCCTAATGCTGGGGAGTCAGAGAGGGGATTAGGGTTTCTTGAGGAAACACAGATGTGAATGGTGACCCTTTGCCCTGTTGTGTTGCAGACTTCAATGAATGTGGACTACCCACGTCAGTGTCCTGTGGACCACTAGCAGTGTGCCAGAAGATAAAAGGGGGCTACTACTGCATGTGCGTCCCAGGATATGAGCTTGCGTCTGGGGCACCAACCTTCAGGAATAAGAATGAGAACACATGTCGAGGTAAGAACGAGGCTGTCTTCCATCTCTCCATCCACGAATTTGGGGTCACCCACATGCTGAGTCATTCCTGCAGCATCTAGGAAGTCGACTTTGGTTACAGGTGTAGAAACCAGGTTTGCGTTGGGACAGGTTGCTTGTACTGGTCTCACCTGAACCCACGAGGTAGTGTGCCAGGATGAGCCAGGGACCCATATCCTGCTCTGCCCCCGAGAGCTGCATGTGTGATGCTAGACAGGAGACTTATTTGGAAATCACTCTTAACATGTGAGATGTGACTGTATTATTGTGGTTTTATGTTTTCTTTAAAGAGTCCTTATCTTTTAGAGATAAAAACAAAGGCAGCTTGGCGTTTTGCTAACTGTGTGGTCTTAGAGAATTATTTCACCTCCCTGTCCCCCACTATCAAAAGAGGTGGAAAAAAAGGGGTGAAGCATGGTGCTGATTGCATAGAATTGCTGAGAAAGCGTATCAGGTCACAGATCACAAAAGAGTGGAGGTTGGGCTTTTACACTGTGATCATCGTGATCTAAGGTACCCTCTCCAGGATGGACATCCCTGGGGGCTGTGCCCCATGGTGGGTGTCAAGAGGAGCTGCCCTGGTCGATCCTGTCACCACAGACTTAAGAAGAGCCTGATCTCCACACATCACCAGGATTTGCCCTTCTTTTAGGGGGAGCAGGCAAGCAGATGATGGGGAAGAGCTGGCCTGCAGTGGGGCAGATGGGACTCCCGAGAGGGGTCCAAGGAGAGGGTTAGATCTGAACACTGAGGGTTGGGAGGAGAATGAAGGTGGGAGATGAGGAGGTGACTGAGCCTGGGTCCAGGGGACTCTAAGGAGGGCCCTTTGACCCACCTCTCTGCAGAGATGAGAGCCTTGGACCTTGGGCCCAGCCCCTTCTCTCCTGTCCTGCAGATGGAGGGGAGCAAAGCTTCCCTGGTGGGAGGGAAGTGAGACCCGCACCTGTGTGGAGTCTCTGCTGGTCCATAGGTGCTCTGTGTGTGGATGATGTGGCCTGACCAGAATACAAGGAGAACGTTGGTTCAGGGCTAAGCAGAATGTGGGCGAGAGCCTTGTCGGCAAGTCTAGTTTCCATGACTCTTGTTTCCCTCCTTGCCACTTTTCTTCTTAAAAATAGGGACCCTGTGCCTGTTGGGTTCATCTTAAGGGACGCTGCCATAACCAGCTTTGGCAATGGAGAGGCAGCTGCTCTTTCAGGAAAGCGGTGTCCTCCGTGCAGACAATGAGCAGATGGGAGACCTGGGCTGGGTGGGACTAACCCTCTGGATTCGGATCCAATAAAGGCAGGGACCCAGCTGTGGATGGCAGTGGTGCCTTGGCCTCACCCACTGCATCACACACGGGTAGCGATGAGTGTCACAGCCTCCCTGGCTAGAAACCCCCAACAGGTGCCCCACAGCGACTCCTGCACCAAACATGAAGGGACTCGGCTGGGCCTGGCATCACACTTGCACACACACAGTTGTGACCTTGCAGGGAGGATCCAAAATTATGGAATTGTTACAGGAGAAAATGCTATCACACATTTGTATCCTGACAGGCCAGGGAGCTGGTGATGGGAGGTTGGGGTGTCCTCAGTGTGAAGTGTTTAAGGCATTTGAGAAGGGGCAGGGAGGACGGGTGCGCTGAGTGGAGCAGGGTGGTGCGGAGCTTGTGGCTTTGTCCTCAGATGTGAATGAATGCACCCTGAGGCAAAACCCATGCCACAGCTCCACCCACTGCTTCAACATCGTGGGCAGCTTTAAGTGCCACTGTTGCCCTGGCCGGAAGCCGATGGCTGGATCTGCGAATGGCCCAGATAATACCTGTGAAGGCTATGGTCTTGGAGACCCACATGCAAAGACGTGGTCACACAGTCAGTGACACCCACCCAAACCAAACCAAAAGATCACTGGGGTCCCCTTCTGTGTAAGGTGTTAAGTCTTCTGAGGCTAAATGTGAAATGATCTGGGGGATTTAGGAGAAGGAGCTGGGGAACCCAAGGGAAGGCTCCTGGGGATCCCAGGTCACAGCTGGAAAGAAAGATATTTTAGTCTTATCCCAACCTGTATGGGGCTCCTCTGCTGTGTGTAGAACTTGGCACACTTCCTATAGGTAACCTAGGAGGGTGTGCAGTCCCCAGGTGGCATCACCTCTTGGCAAGGGGAGGGCCTCACCAGGGCTGGGGCAGAGCCTGATCCCCTTCTTCCTGCCCCAGATGTGGACGAATGCAGCTCCTGGGAGATTCACTGTCACTTCTCAACCGTCTGTGTCAACACTGTGGGTTCACACACGTGTCGGTGCCGCCCAGGTTGGGTGCCCAAGCCTGGATTCCAGGATGGGCAAAGCACAACTGAATGTGAAGGTACCTGCCCTGCCCTGCCCCCAGGCCCCGCCCACAAGACACCCCAGGCGTCTGGAGTCTGTGCCTCAGTTTCTGTTTTCAGGACTGAGGAGGGAGATACAGAGCTTAGACCTATCCCCGCTCCAGCATTTCCCACTGAGTCTTAATCTGGCGGGCCAGACAGAGGCCCAAAGAGAGCCGAGCTGATTGCTCAGTAGGGACCCAGCCTCCACACATCACCAGGGCTGGAACAGAGCCAGACTCCTTTCTCTTGGCCCCCAGATGTGGACGAGTGCAGCTCCGGGCAGCCTCCGTGTCACAACTCTACCATCTGTGTCAAGACTGTGGATTCCTATATGTGTCAGTGCCACCCAGGCTGGGTGCCCAAACCTGGATTCCAAGATGGGCAAAGCACAACTGAATGTGAAGGTACCTGCCCTGCCCTGCCCCCAGGCCCCGCCCACAAGACACCCCAGGCGTCTGGAGTCTGTGCCTCAGTTTCTGTTTTCAGGACTGAGGAGGGAGATACAGAGCTTAGACCTATCCCCGCTCCAGCATTTCCCACTGAGTCTTAATCTGGCGGGCCAGACAGAGGCCCAAAGAGAGCCGAGCTGATTGCTCAGTAGGGACCCAGCCTCCACACATCACCAGGGCTGGAACAGAGCCAGACTCCTTTCTCTTGGCCCCCAGATGTGGACGAGTGCAGCTCCGGGCAGCCTCCGTGTCACAACTCTACCATCTGTGTCAAGACTGTGGATTCCTATATGTGTCAGTGCCACCCAGGCTGGGTGCCCAAACCTGGATTCCAAGATGGGCAAACTACAACTGTCTGTGAAGGTATCTGCCCTGCCCTGACCCCAGGCCACTCCCACAACCAACACAGACACTCTCACACCTAACGAACCCATGTCCTGTCTCCTGCAGAGATCTTCCCCACCTGGACTGCTCCCCCTGGAATCAAGAGCCAGGTGAGTGGCCCCAGCAGAGACCAGGAAGCAGGAAATCCCTCCATGAAGCCCGCCCATTCCTTTGAACTCGAACCCTCTCTCACGAGCCTCCCTGACCACCTTATCTTCTCCCCAGAGGCTCTCTGACTTCTTTAACAGAATCAAGGATCTGGCCAGAAACTTCCATCCAGCGTCTGTCCAGCACACTATCCGGGTATGGACCCCGGGAGGCAGTGGGAGGAATCCCATAGAGACCTGGGAAGCTTGGTGTGGAAGGAGACACCCCAACAGCAATGGCACACAGCTGTGAACCCCAGTCTTTCCCAGGGTGGCAGGGAAAAGAGAGGACAGACAACTATTTGGATTCACTGCAGACACCAATGCACAACTACTAATGACCTTTCTCTTTCCAATATCTGGATATTGGGTTTCTGTCATCCTTGTCATTCTTGAACAAGGCTGGTGTCCAAGTGGTTGGATTCCAGGGGCAAAACCACCCAGGCAATCCCATTGGATATCACGTTTATCACCCAAACAGCCTCTTAACTCTGTTCTCTGTGAGTAGTGGATAATATCTTCATCCAGCCTATCAGATGCATGGGCTCCGTGTCCCCATCCTCCTGCAGAGCCTTGTACAGGAGCTGGGTGATCTGCTGGAGACCTCCGAGGAACTGAAGACCCTGCCCCGCTCAGAGCAGCATCTCGTGGCCACTAACCTGCTCCTCGGCCTGGAGAATGTCCTGAGAAGGCTGAGCAGGTCTTTGCCCAATGGGTTGTTGAATTTCAGTTCATCCACAGGCACAGGTAAGCACTTGGGTCTGCTCCCAGGCTCATGCCCTGCCCCTTCCAGGTTCATCCCTTCCCCAGTCTCACTGGAGCCAAGAGACCAAGCTTGTATCTCAGTGTCGATTCCATAAAGAAATTAGAATAAAAGGTTAAGGGTGAGCTAGGTGAAGAGTCATGTAGTTCCAATGATAAACTAAGTCAAAAGGATGAATATGGTGAAGGGAATATAGTCAATAATACTGTATGGAGAGGCTTCCCAGGTGGTGCTAATGGTAAAGAACCTGTCTGCCAATGCAGGAGACAAAAGAGATGCAGGTTCAATCCCTGGTCAGGAAGATCACCTGGAAGAGTGCTTGGGAATCCATGACAGCATTCTTGCTTGGAGAATGCCATGGAGAGAGGAGCCTGACAGGTTGCAGTCCATAGGGTCACACAGACTTGAATATGGCTGAAGCAACCTAGCACGCTGTATGGAGATAGATGGTAACTAGAAATATGGATGTGACCATTTTGTAATGCATAAAGGTATAGAATCATTGTGTTTACTACAGAAAGTCCTATAATTTCTGTATCCATTATACTTCAATAAAAAACAGAGGAAAGAGGTTACAAAGAAATAAACACCTGTAAATAATATACAGTTTCATTGTCAAATCAATTTTCAGCACACGAAATAACTGTAACAAAATTCAAGATAAAAAGGAAACAGTTTCAAAAGAAAACAAGTTATTAAATATGGAAGAAAATAGACGTAGCCTTCCTTGATGTTTGTTTTATTGAGGTCATATTTGCCATTTTAACCAGAGTGTACAATTCAGTGGCACTTAGTCCATTCACAGAGTTGAACAATCATCACCTCTATTTCTAAAATATTTTCATCACCTCAGAAGTAACCTCGGCCCTCACTAAAGCAGTGAGTGCCTTTCCCTCAGTCTCTGGCACCCACTTACCTGTTTTCTGTCCCCATGGATTTGCCATTCTGGACATTTTAGAGGAAGTCAAAGAGGAAATGAAAGATACCTAGAGACAAATGGAAATGAAAACGTGATGATTTAAAACCTATAGGATGCAACCAAAACAGTTCTCAGAGAGAAGTTTATGGCAATACAATCTTTCCTCAGGAAACAAGAAAAATCTCAAACCATCTAACCTTACACCTAGAGGAAGTATAGAAAGAAGAGCAAAGAGATCTCAAAGTTAGTAAAAGTAAATAAATTGTAAAGAGCAGAAATAAAGGAAATAGAGACTAAAAAATAGAAAAGATTAATGAAACTAAAAGCTGGTTCTTTGAAATGATAAACAAAATCAATCAACCCATAGCCAGACAAATCAAGTAAAAAAGGAGAGGGCCCAGATTGCTAAAAACGCAACTGAAAAAAAGAAGAAGTTACAATGAACACTGCAGAAATACATAGGATCGTAAGAGACTATTATGAGTAATGAACACCCATAAAATGGACAACCTAGACGAAATGGACAACTTCTTAGAAAGGCAGAATCTCCTGAGACTGAACCGGGAAGAAAGAGAAAGCAGGCACAGACCGGTCACAAGGACAGGGAGTGTTTAAATAGGATAATAGAATATGTGAACTTGACAGTCTGACTTCTGTTATCTAGCATATTTTTGAGGTTCATCTATGTTGTAGTGTGTATCAGTATTTCATTACTTTTTATGACTGAATAATAACCCACTGTGGGCTTCCCAGGTGGTGCTAATGGTAAAAAAAAAACCCTATCTACCAATGGCGATATGGGATGTGGGTTCGATTCCTGGGTCAGGAAGATCCTCTGGAGGAGAGCAAGGTAACCCATTCCAGTCTTCTTGCCTGGGAAATTCCATGGGCAGAGGAGCCTGGTGGGCTACAGTCTATGGGCCTGCAAAGAGTTAGACATGACTGAGCGACTAAGCACAGGATCTAGTATGTATGGGGGCTATGTGCGCATGGTCAGCAAGTAGTTAACTTCTTCGTTTGGTGAGGGTTGTAGGATGTGTAAACAGCTCAGGAAATGTGCATCAGATACTGTTACCCAGGGTCTTTAGAGAGGAACCAAAGCAGAGGACATGGGGACAGGGGTTTGTCTTAGGAAGGCCCCATAGAGTACTGACCAGTTACAGTTCTTATCATGATTGCAAGGTGCCCTTTAGCAATAACCGTTAGGAAACTTTGAAACAAATAAAGGCTCCTTACAAGACCTGGAAATGACACAGCACACCTGGGGGCACATAGCGAAGTCACGAGTGGTTAGAGAGTGTGTGGGCCTGGGACTCTGCTTGCATTCCGGTAGAGGGTGGGAGCCCAGGTTTTGGATTCACTCTTGGTTGGTGAATTAAAGAAATAAGAGCCAGAATTTGAAGTGTGAAAGAGATAAAAATAAGGAGCTCAAATGGTCAGTAATTGAAATCGATGAAGGTCTCTAAAACAAGGAGGCTCAGTAGGGGGAAGTGACCTGGATCACGATCTAGTCCCCTGGCTGACAATGTGTTTGTCTTTGAAGTGGGTGGTTTTTTTTTTTCTTAATGAATATGATTGATTTATAGTATAAAAAATAAACAAATCAGATCTAGTTAAATTTAAAAGCTTTAACACAGCAAAGGAAAGAATAAACAAAATGAAAAGACAGCCTATGGACTGGGAGAAAATATTTGCAAATGATCTGACGTACAAGGGATTAATTTCCAAACTATATAACCAACTCATGTAACTCAATACATATCTCTCTATATATAAAACTCTATCAAAAATGGGCAAAAAGGCTTCCCTGGTCGTCCAGTGGATAGAGAGTCTGCTTTGCAGTGTAAGGAGCGCCGGTTCGATCCCTGGCCTGGGAAGTTCCCACATGCTGTGGAGAGGCTGGACCAGCGTGTCCAATTATGAGCCCGTGCTCTGGAGCCATGTGCCCAGAGCCGGTTCTCTGCAACAGGAGAGGCCACTTCAATGTGAGGCCCACACAGGCCAAAGAATTAAGACGGATGAAAGTAAATAAATGAAAGATCAATAAAAGAGGCTAAAATTAAAAAAAATAATGAGCAAAAGACTTAAGTAGACACTTCTCCAAAGAAGACATACAGATGGCCAACAAGCACATGAAAAGATGCTCAACATCTTTAATTACTAGAGAAATGCAAATCAAAACTGTTACCCAGGGTCTTTAGAGAGGAACCAAAGCAGAGGACATGGGGACAGGGGTTTGTCTTAGGAAGGCCCCATAGAGTACTGACCAGTTACAGTTCTTATCATGATTGCAAGGTGCCCTTTAGCAATAACCGTTAGGAAACTTTGAAACAAATAAAGGCTCCTTACAAGACCTGGAAATGACACAGCACACCTGGGGGCACATAGCGAAGTCACGAGTGGTTAGAGAGTGTGTGGGCCTGGGACTCTGCTTGCATTCCGGTAGAGGGTGGGAGCCCAGGTTTTGGGTTCACTCTTGGTTGGTGAATTAAAGAAATAAGAGCCAGAATTTGAAGTGTGAAAGAGATAAAAATAAGGAGCTCAAATGGTCAGTAATTGAAATCGATGAAGGTCTCTAAAACAAGGAGGCTCAGTAGGGGGAAGTGACCTGGATCACGATCTAGTCCCCTGGCTGACAATGTGTTTGTCTTTGAAGTGGGTGGTTTTTTTTTTTCTTAATGAATATGATTGATTTATAGTATAAAAAATAAACAAATCAGATCTAGTTAAATTTAAAAGCTTTAACACAGCAAAGGAAAGAATAAACAAAATGAAAAGACAGCCTATGGACTGGGAGAAAATATTTGCAAATGATCTGACGTACAAGGGATTAATTTCCAAACTATATAACCAACTCATGTAACTCAATACATATCTCTCTATATATAAAACTCTATCAAAAATGGGCAAAAAGGCTTCCCTGGTCGTCCAGTGGATAGAGAGTCTGCTTTGCAGTGTAAGGAGCGCCGGTTCGATCCCTGGCCTGGGAAGTTCCCACATGCTGTGGAGAGGCTGGACCAGCGTGTCCAATTATGAGCCCGTGCTCTGGAGCCATGTGCCCAGAGCCGGTTCTCTGCAACAGGAGAGGCCACTTCAATGTGAGGCCCACACAGGCCAAAGAATTAAGACGGATGAAAGTAAATAAATGAAAGATCAATAAAAGAGGCTAAAATTAAAAAAAATAATGAGCAAAAGACTTAAGTAGACACTTCTCCAAAGAAGACATACAGATGGCCAACAAGCACATGAAAAGATGCTCAACATCTTTAATTACTAGAGAAATGCAAATCAAAACTACAGTGAGGTATCATGTCACACCAGTCAGAATCTCCATCATCTGAAAGTCTACGCATAGCAGATGTTGGAGAGTTGGAGAAAAGGGAAATTCTCCTGTGGTATTGGTGGGAATATAAATTGCTGTTAAGTCACTGTGGAAAACAGTATGGAGATTCCTCAAAAAGCTAAACACAACCTACCCTAGGATCCAGCAACCCCACTCTTGGGCATATATCTTGACAAAATTCTAATTGGAACACAATACATCCACCTGCATGTTAATAGCAGGGCTATTCACGCTAATCAAGACATGAGAGCAGCCTGAGTGTTCAACGACAGATGACTAGGTCAAGAAGACTTGGTATACATGCACAATGGAATATGACTCAGCCATAAAAAGAAGGATGACTGTCTTTTTAAAATGGATTCCTTGGCATTCAAAGTTGAGCACTAGCATTACAGAAATAGAACAAATGCACACTACTATGCTAGTATATGTAAAATAGATAACCAATAAGGACCTAATACATAGCACAGGGGACTATATTCACTATTTTCTAATAACCTGTTAGGGAGAGTTATCTGAAAAATAATATATACGTATGTAACTGAATCACTGTGCTATAGTACTGAAACTAACACAACAGTGTAGATCAACTATACATCAATTTGAAAAACTATCATGTCTTACACTACAGGTATCTACTTGTTCATAGTTTTTAATAATCCTTTGTAAATTCAGATGGCATGCATGTATACAGGCTTTCCAGGTGGCTCCATGGTATAGAACCCACCTATCAATACAGGAGACGGAGACATAGTTCTGATCCCTGTGGAGGAGAAGATCCCATGGAGGAGAAAATAACAACCCACTCCTTATCCCTGCCTGGAAAATCCCATGATCAGAGGAGCCTCCTGATCTACAGTCCATAGGGTCAGAAAGAGTTAGATATGCCTGAGCAACTGAGCGTACACACAAACACACACATAATCTATATGCTATTTTGTATACCAAATGTTATATGAAATGTTATAATTTATATAAAATAATAGGAATACTTGGTACATATAATAATAACAATGTACATAATATTAGATTAATAATATACATAGCATAATATGTGGTTATATTATCTTACCAACAGCTATAGAAACACAAAGGACTATGGCGCATGTTATCCTTTTTAAAATTAATTTCGATCGGAGTATCGTTGCTTTACAATGTTGTGTAAGTTAGTGACACATTTTTTAGCTGCTTTTAATAGCCTGTTTTCACTCTTGCTAAATAAGCTTATAAAATTGTGAGTGAATCAGCTTTAACTATCATTATGCCATCATTTAAAATGATTTGAATGAAACGATTGAGACAATTATTGCCAACAATGGTCAGAATTAAAAAGATCGACTATAAAAATAGTATGGCAACCACCGCTGTTACAATTATGAACCTAATTCCCTTGTATGACTCCCACAACTCTTAGAACTGTCCCTGAAGGTGCTGGAGCAAGGAGACACAAATATCACCTTGATTCAGAATCGGGCAAAGATGCTGCTGACCTGGAATACAGCATATGAATCTGGTGTCTCAGGTAATGACTGAGATAGAGTGAAGGTCACCGAGGGCTTCACAGTGGGTCAAAATGCTAAGACGTGACACTAGAGAATTCAATACTAAAGGGAAGTGTGGGATATGGTGGCTCAAGAGGAAAGAATCCATCTGAAGAAGAACAAAGGGTCCTATTGGGCACCCCAAGACATCAACCTTGTCCTTGTCCTGCAGGTCGTGGTGTGGTGGGCCTTCTGTCCACTCCAGGGATGGGCAGGTTTCTGTCTGAGGCCCCCCTGGTCCTGGATATGGAGGAACAGAAAGCTCTGCATGAGACACACAAGGGTTTGCTGCAGAAAACCTCTCAGGTCCTGCTGTCAGATGTCTTATCTGCCTTTATCGGCAACAATAACACTCAGAACCTCAGCTCCCCTGTCACCTTCGTCTTCCGACATGTGAGTCCTGGGGACTGAAGCTGTGGATGTGGAAGAGGCCTGAGTCCTGGGCACAGCCGTGGATGTCACGGGGGCTCCCCCGGGCATCACACCCCCAGGAAGGCCCGTCGTTAGCCAGTGGGGGTCAGCCTTTCTGAGCAACAGGAGCATCAGCTCACACCTACCTCCTGTCCTTACAGTCAGTGACCCCTGGGCCAAGGGAGAAGGTGCACTGTGTTTTTTGGGAGCGTGGGAAGAATGGAAGTGGTCACTGGGCCACGAGAGGCTGCAGGGTGGTGACCAGCAGAGCCAGCAGCACCACCTGCCAGTGCACCCACCTCAGCATCTTTGCTGTTCTCATGGCCTCCTACGATGTGCAGGTGAGAACCTCGAGAGGGGCTGCATTCAGTCTCTACTGCTGCATCACAAATTCCCCTGCCCTGACACCAAATTAGAAAAACATAAATTTGTTACCTTGTTGTTTCTTCAGGTCAACAAACAGGCATGGTGTAGATGGGTTGTCTGTTCAAGGTCCTACAAGCCTTTTTTGTTTTTTTTTTTTTTTGATAGTTGATTTTTGGCTATGCTGGGTCTTCGCTGCTGTGTGTGGGCTTTCTCTCGTGGCAAGTGGCAGATACTCTCTAACTGCAGTGGAGAAGATCTCATTGCTGTGGCTTCTTTCTTTGATGAGCACAGGCTCTCGGGCTTGTGAGCCTCAGTAGATGTGGTGTGTGGGCTCGGGAGTTGTGGTGTGTGGGCTTCATTAGCTACAGCTCCTAGGCTCTAGAGCACAGGCTCAATAACTTGGAGCATGAACTTAGTTGCCCCATGGCACGTGGGATCTTCTTGGATCAGGGATGGAACTCATATCTCCTGCATTGGCAAGTGGATTCTTTACCACTGAGTCACCAGGGTAGCACATGGGCCCCACACATCTTACAGAGCTCTCCTCTAAAATTTGGGGTACTCCCCTTATCTCCCCTATTTCTGGCAGAATTGAGTTCCTTGTGGTGGTAGGACTGAGGTCTCTGTCTCTTGCTCTCTGGCAGCAGGGAACCAGGTTGAGCTCCTGAGGCCTGCCTGCATTCCTTCTTGCTTGTGCCCAATCACACTACATAGTGGTCCTATCTAGGTAGCTGCTGGAGAAGCTCCCTCATGTCAAAGTTCTCTCAGGCGCTGAATCTTGTTCTCCAAGAAGAGCCCAGCTCTGTCGAGGGCTCACCTGATTAGGACAGGTCTGCCCAAAGTAACTCTCTAAGTCAGTTGATGGAGGACTTGAATTCCACTGCACACATCTCTTCACAGCAGCACCTGGATTGGCATTTGATTGAATACTTGGAAGAAGATGGGAGTGGGCATGTAGTTGCCAAGTTAGAATTCTGTTTCCCCCAGGGGTCTTCAGGACAGGAGTGCTCAGGGGCAGTGGAAAGGAAGATTTGGTGATGGCAGTATTATCAAATTTTGAGCTCTTTACTTAGTTGAGAGGTCAATATATCCAGGAGAAATTTTGTGCATTTCTTATTGTGAGTGGAACTGAACAATTTAAGAACCATTAACATTGCTTTCTCTGAAAACGACTTGCTCATATCCTTGGTCCATTTTTCTGTTTGCTCAGTGATGCTTTTTTAATGGGTTTGGGAGGCTGTTTATACAATAGAGAAATTAGGTTTTGCCATTACATTAAGATTCTCAGAATTTAGTATGCTTTAGAATCATCTGCAGGGCTGGCTGTGTATTTTTTTAATATTTAATTCTGGAAGTATTTCACATTCATGGATAAGTTGCATACAATTAAAAGAGATAAATGCCCCCTAATGTTCATTGCAGCACGATTTACCATAGTCAGAACATGGAGGCAACCTCGATGTCATTCAGCAGATGAATGGATAAAGAAGCTGTGGTATATATATATATATATACAATGAAATATTACTCAGCCATAAAGAGGAATGAATTTGAGTCCGTTGTAGTGAGGTGGATGCACGTAGAGCCTGTTACATGAATGATACAAATCAGAAAGGAACAACAAATAGCACCTATTCCCACATATATATGGAATCTAGAAAAATGGTACTGATGAACCTATTTGCAGGGAAGGAATGGAGATGCAGCCATAGAGAATGGACTCGTGGACACAGAGGGGGAAGGAGAGGGTGGGACGAACTGAGAAAGGAGCCTTGATGTGCGTATAATACCCTATGTAAGATAGAGAGCTAGGGGCAGCTGCTGTAGCTGGCACACAGGGAGCACTGTCTGGTGCTCTGTGGTGACCTGGAGGACTGAGAGTGGGGTGGGTAGGAGGCTCAAGAAGGAGGATATACAACTCTCTCTCTCTCTCTCTCTATATATATATATATATATATATACATATATGTGTGTGTGTCTATATATATATATATATATGTATGTATAGTTATGACTGAGTCTCATCGTTGTATAGCAGAAACCAACACAACTTTGCAAAGCAATTATCCTCCACTTAAAGAAAAACAAAAAATGGTGTAAATCATACCCATTTGCTGCTGATCCAGATGCATGTGCTTGGAACATTTATTTTCATTCCTTTATCATTCAAATTTCTCTTCTCTTTCCTCCTTTCTCCCACCTCGCTCCCTTTCTAAATTCACAAGTGATAAAATTCATTTTTTATTGTGAGTGGAACTGAACAATTTAAGAACCATTAACATTGCTTTCTCTGAAAACGACTTGCTCATATCCTTGGTCCATTTTTCTGTTTGCTCAGTGATGCTTTTTTAATGGGTTTGGGAGGCTGTTTATACAATAGAGAAATTAGGTTTTGCCATTACATTAAGATTCTCAGAATTTAGTATGCTTTAGAATCATCTGCAGGGCTGGCTGTGTATTTTTTTAATATTTAATTCTGGAAGTATTTCACATTCATGGATAAGTTGCATACAATTAAAAGAGATAAATGCCCCCTAATGTTCATTGCAGCACGATTTACCATAGTCAGAACATGGAGGCAACCTCGATGTCATTCAGCAGATGAATGGATAAAGAAGCTGTGGTATATATATATATATATACAATGAAATATTACTCAGCCATAAAGAGGAATGAATTTGAGTCCGTTGTAGTGAGGTGGATGCACGTAGAGCCTGTTACATGAATGATACAAATCAGAAAGGAACAACAAATAGCACCTATTCCCACATATATATGGAATCTAGAAAAATGGTACTGATGAACCTATTTGCAGGGAAGGAATGGAGATGCAGCCATAGAGAATGGACTCGTGGACACAGAGGGGGAAGGAGAGGGTGGGACGAACTGAGAAAGGAGCCTTGATGTGCGTATAATACCCTATGTAAGATAGAGAGCTAGGGGCAGCTGCTGTAGCTGGCACACAGGGAGCACTGTCTGGTGCTCTGTGGTGACCTGGAGGACTGAGAGTGGGGTGGGTAGGAGGCTCAAGAAGGAGGGGATATACAACTCTCTCTCTCTCTCTCTCTCTCTCTATATATATATATATATACATATATGTGTGTGTGTCTATATATATATATATATATGTATGTATAGTTATGACTGAGTCTCATCGTTGTATAGCAGAAACCAACACAACTTTGCAAAGCAATTATCCTCCACTTAAAGAAAAACAAAAAATGGTGTAAATCATACCCATTTGCTGCTGATCCAGATGCATGTGCTTGGAACATTTATTTTCATTCCTTTATCATTCAAATTTCTCTTTCTCTTTCCCTCCTTTCTCCCCACCTCGCTCCCTTTCTGTACAAGTTACAGACAAGTGGAATTGTGGGTGTTTTTTTAAAACTTCTCTCCATAGGTTATTTGCAAAAAAAGGGAGGAAAACATAAATTCTAAGCCACCCCCATTGTCAAGGTGTAACAGGTCTGCTCCTCTAACCAAGGATCCAGTTCTAAGTCTGTGAGGCTTAGTGACCAGCCAGGAACAGGCATCCCTGGAGGCGGGAATGGCAACCCACTCCGGTGCTCTTGCCTGGGAAATCCCACGGGCAGAGGAGCCTGGAGGGCTGCAGTCCGTGGGGTCTCAAAGAGGCGACGTGACTGAGCACCTGAGCACAGACCAGGAAGAGACCCTGCAGGGATCCAGTGAGTGGAACCCAAGGTGGGCAGGGAATCCCTGGGCAGGTCCAGACGGGGTCACACATCACTATGTGATGGGGAGGGAGGATGGTGCTCAGTCTGGAGCTTCCTGCTTCTGTGAACCTCGCGTGGTGACTGACAAGTTTAGGCATACCCAGAAGTCTACAGGAAAGAAATCTATTGAGATCCAGGGCTTGGTCTTGACTAAGGAGTCTCTTGTCCCTCTGTCCTTCTAGGGGCAGAATTAACCATACAGATCCCATACAGTCCAAACATTCAGAGCCTAGAGAAAGTCATCCATACGCATAACAAATCTACTTGGCTCCTCTAGTTTTGATTTTCAAATCCCTAAAAGTGAAAATGACGCAAGGGTTAGTACTGAGAGCTGGAAACATGTGACTGTGGTCCCCTCTCTGCTGGTCTAGGAGGAGGACCCCATACTGGTCGTGATCTCCTACGTGGGGCTGAGCCTCTCTCTGCTGTGCCTCCTCCTGGCCGCCCTCACCTTCCTGCTGTGCAAAGCCATCCAGAACACAGGCACCTCGCTCCACCTGCAGCTCTCGCTCTGCCTCTTCCTGGCGCACCTGCTCTTCCTAACAGCCATCGACAGAACTGAGATCAAGGTAAGTGTGCTGTCTGAGAATATCCCTGCCCCTAGGGGATGCTGGGTTCAT